>OX421964.1:51312600-52562600 GCA_949128115.1 Anaspis maculata
GATCTTGAAATGGTGCGCCAGAACTAACAATTCTACGATATATGAAATATTATTATTTTTATCGGCCCTCCAAGTATTTTCTTACACAAAGAATCAGCCTTGCTGTACGAAGGAGAAACATTTTGGGAGCTCTTACAAATTCGACGAAGAAAAATATCTTGAAGAGGTTTTTTTACCTGCCTCAACTACTGTGGTTGTTAGCAGGGTATTTTCCAGGGGTTGACCAACTGAGAAAGATGTGTACACCAAAATCGCCAATTGCCCGAAAATTGACACAATTGCCAGAAAATTGCCACACAATTGCTAGAAAAATGACAAAATTGCCAGAAATTCGCTCACGGCTGTACCTACACCAAAATTGCCAAGTGGTTAACCCCTCGGTATTTTCTATAGGTTTCTCTGTAATTATAACAACGATTACTTGTACCTACAATGTTTGGAACAAACAGTGGGGGATTTTCAGTGTTTTTTTCTCGATAGCTTCTCCGTTTCATCCCTCTGGCCCATGCAAAAAATCCCATCTGGCCCGGTGCAGATTTGGACCCGGGGCATCCACCTTTGAAAGCGTAGCCGAGCTGATCCTGCTACCAACTGGGTTAGAAAGCAATTTTTTATTCAAGTTGATTTTTAAGTTGTTATTAAACCTTTTTCTTTTACATATATTCACCTAGGTAAGTCTCACATGATTTTCAAATAAAAACTTACAGTTTTATTCATGAAGCTCTAAAAAAATAATAAAAAAAATAGATTTCTATTTCTGATGTTATGAACGTTATTTCAAAAGATTCTTTCTTCTTCAACTGTTCATTGGTGGCAGAATTATGAGAAAGACATATCAACCACTGAGTGGTACTAAACTGCTTGACAATTGAACTGCAACACCTAAAAATTAGGTGCGTTTTCAAATCGAGATAGCTCGGAAAATATTTGACGGATTCCAGAAATTCAGGCATGTGAGGAAAGATCATTTCGTTGACTATCGATTGCTGGTATTGATGATAAGTTTGATTGCACAATTTGTCATATACAGGGTGCCAACGGAGAGCGTGCAGATATGGGCAATCTTCCACCTTGTACAACTTTCGAGAAAAAAGTCCGAGATTTTTTCTTTCACTTGCTATTGAAAGGTTGTATTATTATGCCGAAACTGTTTTGAGAATGCGACCCTAACTTTTTTTTTCAAAAATTGGTGCTCAATTTTCTAAAATATGCACTTTCTGATTAAGAAAAAGAAATAGAGACATTGTTTGTTTTCAAACGGCGACGGCGTCCATATTGAATTTGTTTACGAAGATTTTCATTTGAGCCTCCACATTCTCTAGAAACTACCCCTTTTGGGACACCGTCTCACAACAAGATAAACAATGCTTCATTTAAAAGGCCTAAGAAAAGTACTCATCAATAATTGGATTGAAGGATACTACGATGACCCCACACGTACAGCTCCCTGAAAACCACCCCTTGACTTCAAGGGACAGGGACAGGGTTGGTATGATAAGACATGCAATACATGAAAATTTCAAAAAACATCTTTTTCAACTGTTCCACTAAAAAAGTGATGCTACACGATGACCCTTTGCGTAGGTCATCCCAACAGCTACCCTCTCGAAAAAAGAACTACTCTTTAAAAAAACAGTACTTCCGCAATACCTCATTTGTTGGAATTTTTAAAAAATCTGTTGCAATAGTTTGCTGCTACGATGATTTCATTCACATATCTACCCGAAACAACCCCTTCAACTACCCCTTCAATATCGCATACCCTTTACCTTGATGCGTTATTTACGAGTTGAAAGAACTTTTGTATTGCATGTCTCATCATACCAACCCTGTCCCTGTCCCTTGAAGTCAAGGGGTGGTTTTTAGGGAGCTGTACGTCTGGGGTCATCGTAGTATCCTTATTTCAATCCAATTATTGATGAGTACTTTTCTTAGACCTTTTAAATGAAGCATTGCATATATGTATAGTTGTGGGACGGTGTCCCAAAAAGGGTAGTTTCTAGGGGATGTGGAGGGTCAAATGAAAATCTTCGTAAGCAAATTCAATATGGACGCCGTTTGAAAACAAACAATGTCTCTATTTCTTTTTCTTAATCAGAAAGTGCATATTTCAGAAAATTGAGCACAATTTTTTGAAAAAAAAAGTTAGGGTCAAAATTCCAAAACTGTTTCAGCATAATGATACAACCTTTCAAACGCAGGTGATAGAAAAAATCTCGAACTTGTTTTCCGAAAGTTGTAAAAGGTGAAAGAATGCCCATATCTGCACGCTCTCCGTTGGCACCCTGTATATAACAAATTGTGCACTCAAACTTATCATCAATACCAGCAGTCGATAGTCAAAGAAATGATCTTTCCTCACGTGCCTGAATTTCTGGAATCCGTCAAATATTTTTCGAGCTATCTCAATTTGAAAACGCCCTTAATTTTTAGGTGTTGCAGTTCAATTGTCAAGCAGTTTAGATTCCCCTTACTATACAGAGGGTGAAAACTATATATATGAAGCGCATAATAGCAGAGCTATAAGCCTTCAAAATTGAGCAAAAAATTTCGTTTTCCGAATAACTTTTGAACCATTTGAACGGACTGACCCTAAATGTTCCACAGATATTCGCCAAATATATACATACTAAGCTAGTACTCAGGATGATGATTTTTTTTCAATTCTTCAGTGGCGTAGGTGAACGGGGGGAGCCCCTTTTACCCTGATATCTTCGATGTCACTGGATATTTTCAAGAAATTATTTTTTTTTATTTCCCGGTCGACCTCTGTGGTTTTTTCATGATTGGAGCAACCGTTTTCGAGATATTTCAGTTTGAATGAACAAAAACACTCAATTAAATCGGCACCTTTCCCGTCGACATCTTTATTCAATCCGTGTCTTCAACTTATTGTTCACTGCGAGTTTTTTCAATTTTATTTCTCAATAGGGTCCTTGCACGATTTTTTTTTTATTGCCTCCAATGATGCTTTGGTAGCCTCAAATAGCACCACAGCCTGAACGGTTTTTCGAAAATCTTGATATATTATTTTATTTTGTAAATTTGAAACACAAAAACTGTTAGGCATGCAACTTCCATGCACCGATGTGTCAGCTGCGGGATGACGTCATCGTGCTTCGGGCTACTTGATTTTACACTAACTGATTGCGACTACGAATTTAAAATGTTTGACATATCTCGCTGTCACCGTCTCAGATGTCTGGGGGGCTGACGCTCAATTCAGGTTGAAAAGCGCGCAGCACGAGTTTGGGGATGGCCCTGACACGTGAGCAAGGGCGACGGCGCTGTTCGCGGCTCCAAAATTGAAATAATAGGTCTGTAAAATAATGAAGATTTGAATTTTCGCGGGATTTCAGGGCGCAAGGCGGCAACCTCGCAAAGAAAAAAACGTGCAAACGAAAAACATAACTCTTGCGTTGACGTCATCGTGGTCATACAAGGTTATTGTAAAAGCGACCGCGTTTTTGGCGCGAAAAAAAAAATTCAAACTTTGATCTTCATTTAAAGGATGGACCAATTTTTTTGAAATTTTTTTTTAGGGTGGAAATTATTGTGGATAACGTTTTGAATGATTTTATGAAGTAATCGTCTTGATATAAAAATTCATGCAAGGACCCTATTGTTGCAATTTCGAAAATCAAAAAAAAAAAAGATAAAAACTCGCAGTTAATAAGTAAATAGGTACATCCTTTTACAGACCAATTACCTAATTGGTTTTGGAGGGGATGAGCTATATTCTGATGCAATAGGTTTCACAATCACAATTAGTCTATTTCCAGCTGTGACGAGCAGCAGGTGTGTAAAAAGGTGGGGGATCAATGACCTAGGGGCTAGGGGTATTCTGGTTCACAAGGTTGCCTAATTATGATATCACAGGGTCAAGGTCGGGGAATCCTCCATTCCTTGGGATGTTATTTATTTCCAGGAAATTTGATACCTTTTGTTTATGAAATGTGATATCATATCATAATGTTTGGGAATTCCCTGGCGGCATTCTTTGTGTGCTAGAATACCCCTAGCCCCGTGCCCTAGCCCCACTACTGCTGTGGAGCAAGCTGCCAACCTGCTGGAGCTAAATTGACAGACAGTGGCTCTTAAACCTCCTACATTGCTTATACTCACAATACGTTTTCCGAAGCGAAACAAACCTAATGGCAACTTTTGAAGAGCAACATATTGCTATAATACGTTCAACTAGTGTGATTGTCGAGTCGAGTGAGCTGTGACTTCCCGAATTTCTCTTGCATTTTCCAAATGCATCGCGTGGCGTGATTTTCAGCCAACTAGAATCACACTAGGGTTGAACGTACTTCAATAAAAATCCCTAATTCATGAACGAGTATTATATTTATGTATAAAAATCGATGGTATCCAAATTTTCGATGCAAGTTGTAAACCTTTCGTAGGCTTTTGAGAACTCCTCTTACGCTTTCTACCATGGTAACATCCATATCGAAGATCAGGGGCGGCGGAACCGGGGAAGCAATGGGGTCATGCCCCCCCTCAATCCCAATTTTCTCGATAAAGAATGTTTCTTCATGTCAAAAAAGATGATTACGCCTCTTTTCCGCAAAAATTTTTGCCTGCGGCACCTCTCGCTTTGCTCTCACTTCTTTTCCTCTCACTTGTGCTTACCAATAATTATACACTTCCGCCGCCCCTGTCAAAGATAATCAATCGTTTGGCCTTAGGCCTAGTACCCTGATCAGCAGTCCAGTTCAAGTACATATACGGCTCCATGACTACACTGCAAAAGTAAAACTGCTTGAGTGTTTGTTTTTATCACAACACACGCGTTTTCCAGCGCGCTTTCAAACTCTGTGAACGTAGGCACCTACACCAAATAAATGTGTTGTGTTTTCTGTTTTTAAAATGGGACTTTCCATGCCTGTGCAGCCAATGTGCACGTGTCGACCACTAAATCTGATAGAAATTACACGAAAGAGATTGATCAATTATTCGTGCACTAATCTCGATTTAAAACCATGTATACGATCGCTGCGATCTAAAGTTAGACTATAGTGGACGCTGAAAATGGCCTCGACTTAATTTTCAACAGAAATAATGTTTGCGTGTCGACATAAATAGTATGTACTTTTAAGTATCAACCTACCTGAGGTTTTGAGGTCACACATCAGACACGTAGAGGGTTGGCTTTGAAACTGAAGAATTCTGCATGTCATGATAAAAACAAGAACTTGGGCACAATTGTTCCTAGAACCAAAATAAGTAATTTGGCCCGCTGTTCTTTTCGATTACCCTTCTTGAATTAAAAAAAAATGTCTTTGAAGGGGATGTGTGGGGTATCATTTCCGACATGACATAATTAATTTTTGTGAAAATGTGATGAAACTGTGAAAAATATGAGAAGGTCAATGTTTTTATTATCGATTATCGTCCACATACCCAATTCACCAATCAGATTAAGAAGACTCGCATGACTTAGTTTTAGCTATCGATTATTGCATACTAGCAAGTGAAAAGAGCATACCAAGTAATATAGCACTTATAAATGTTCGACTATACAATGATATATTGAAACTACCATTTCTACTAGTAGTCTATTTGAGGTAATCAGCAAAATTTATTATCTTGGGCAAAATCCCTCGACTTCGTGATTGACAGTTTTTGGGCTAAAACGATTCAACTGGAAAAACCGAGGAAAAAACACTAAGCACTTCTTATATGTATATATTATTATTAATTATCAATCATTCACAATTCGCAGTTGAATAATAGCGACTCACCAGAACCGAGCCAGTTCAACTCGAAAATCGCTATCACTGATTGGCCAGGGATTTTCGACAACCAATCAAATACCCTGATTTTAGAGCCGAACCGGCTCGGCTCTATCGCGACTCGAAAACGCTATAAGTTGTGTCGTATTTTTATCGAGTTGGCGAATTACGATAGGTACCGTAGTCGAGTTATGACAGATTCATTCAAATTGGAAAAATTCTTGAAAATTTATCTTTTTGAGAAACTACGTGATATCGCCTCATGCTTCGCAAACAGATCTTCGGGGACTGAAATTGACCGACCCGTTCCATCAATCGATCCGACCTAGGATTTTTTCCAAAAAAAAGTAGTATTAAACATGAATTTCATTATGTAAGGGCCTTGAATATAACCATGATACTCGACCCTGTAGGTATATAAGAAGTTTAATGAAGCTTGTCTCTTATCTCCATTGTCCATTTAGTTCACCCCCATTTCATCATCAACTTAAATTTGCAACTTATTTTTCAGCGCACATTCCCCACCGGGATGTTACAACTTATACATTCCTTCGAATGATTTTCGCTCGATTAACTCCTTCTCTGAGCTCCCTAAAAGCCAGCCGAACAAAAACTTATCCCCAGCAAACAAACGTGTACCTAGATACCTAACGCATTCATACATAGGTTAAGGTTTTCATACATAATATAGAGACGTGAATAAACTCTCTCACACTATACCTAACCAAGTATGAGTATACCTACAGAAGTATAGGTAGGTACCTTTATTCCTATGAATTGTCTCATCTTGAGATCGTTGACAATAAAATATGATGTAATCCTCCACTTAAAAAAAAGGAACTACTTTTGACATATACCACTTTTGATGTCTTTTTAATGCCTAAATAATGTTTGGAGACATCAAGCATTTTGGCACACACAAAAAAAATTGAAACTGCCTCCTGCTCCTCTTGGTAGGAAATCAAAGGGCGATTATAAATCCCCGCAAGTTTCCCGCTCTTCTTTGCATGCAGTGGAGGTTTTGAGTGGTCTGCTTTTGCCATTTCGGTTTAATTAAATATCGAAACCTCTGCCCGCTTGAAACTCCCTCGAAGCTCTGAATTTCATCCCCGAAGCGTGCGAATGTCGGGCTAGCCTTGTAAAATTTTAAATAATTTGAAAAGAAAAGTTCATTAAGTCCGCCTCGGCTTCTGAAACACTGCCAAATAACCAAGAGAGGACGAAATAAAGGAGACCGGGTTGGGTTTATGGGCTTGCGTTTCCAGCCTTCCTGGGGGTCTTTCTCTTCCAGGAACTTCCAGGTGTGTCTGAGAGCACAGTGGCGGCAAAAAGACAGCGTAATTCCAACGAGACATACGAGTAGGTACAAGTTAATAACGCCACTTCATGCTGTGAGGTGTAGACACGAGTTGTAGGGTTGAAAATTTCAACTTTCTGACTGCTAAACCCTGTATACAAGGCCAATTTTTCCATTTTCGGTTGACTTGAACATCATGCAAACAATTATTAAGTATTGGAATTTTCAGACTATCGTTTCTGTGCTAACCCAAATAATAACACGAAATACATGTAATTGCACAGTCTTTATTTATCTGCTCTACCGGCATCGATACACACACATCCAGTCTCACGGGCCAACTGCCCGCGCGCAGCGCGTTACATACTAGTGCGTCATCGACGCTATACAATAGAGGTACTTATGCGTCATCACATCAACGAGCTTCACTTGCTGGTCTCCACATCCCTCCTTCTTTCACCGCTGTAGTGGTTCCACGTTGTCCTATGGGATCTTCCTGATGTGGGTGATGTTCTGTGGAATCCTCTTGACGTGGGTGGTGTTTCTGCGGGATCCTCCTTGACGTGGTGGTGTTCTGTGGAATTCTTTTGAACTGGTTGACGCTCGGATTAACATTCCGCGAGATCTTCTTGACCTTTACTTCTTATCTTCACTCAATTTCCCTTTTTTTCTCTCTTCTTTCAGGAAGGCTTGTTATCACCAGATTCTGCATTTAGGTACACCTCCACCAGTAGTACCTAACGTCAGCTTCAATGTCGGGCTTCGGGTAGCAAGGTCTCCTTTTTTTCTCTGAAATTCTTCCAGGGGTGAAATATGAGTAGAAGTTATTCTACGGAGTTTTGTTCCTCGAATTGTGAAACGGATGCTCCACTGGAGCGGGACTTGCATCTACTGTCACCAGATGAGTTCTTCGTTTTGGATCGAAGGCTCTTCGCTGGATCGAGGTTTTCCAACGGTGGAATTTGTTGCTTGGATACCGATAGGCCCCGCACAAATTTCTAGTTCGATCCCAAGTTGGGATTTCCGTAATTAAATGGATACAGCAGTCTGAATCGTTGATGGAGTTGTGCGCTGTTATCATGGTGATCCTTCCTCAAGGCCGTACGGTCATATGCGCTGCAATGTGGAACATGCATCTAGAACGCTCTGAGATGATGGAAAATATTCTTAGTATCTCTTCTTTATTGTCTGGGAGACAAAACACGAGCAGAACCTTCCTCTGATCCACGTCCATCGTTTCATCGAACATGAAATGTCGGTACTGGGCTATGATCATCCTCTACCGTAATGAGCCTTTTTGGCTTTGAGTATCTTGACCCAAAGCTTGCGAATAGGAGACTGCCCCGTGACGCCACACGGTGGCGTTTGAGTTTTGCCTCTGGAAAACTTGACAGTTTTGTCCAATCTCCATGAAAGCTGCATACTCAATGCCAATAATTCTAAATAGCTTTCATTCGATTTTTTTTTTATATGTTTGAGAGAAGACTCAGGTACCTATTGTTCGCAAAAAAACAAACGTCTTGTTTCTTTTAGTTTATTTATTTTCGCACCCATTCAAAGTGAATGGTCATCACTTGAACCTAACGACAAGACCTGGTAAAACACCCAACAATTATTATTATGACTGCGTGATGAACATGCTGTGTTCTGCCGCCAACTTCATTTGTAGAGTTTTCTACTGTTGGCAATAATAACTTCATCTACAAGGGTACAGGTATTATGAGTAGACTGATGAAAACGCAGACATATATATTTCTCAAATATCACCAACATTTCGGCCTTAGTCTAGCTATAGGCAATCATCTTGATGAGATCAGTGACGATTTGACGATTTCTTATGTCGTTGTCTGATTTGAATGCCATCACTGTTATACTTCAGATAAGCTAAATCTGCGATGAGGGAATCCTCCGCTTTCCATTGGGGTTAATTGTCAGATTTAAAAATGTCATTGACCTTTCCAATTTTGATATACATATTTATTTTTTTTCAATTGTCTTATTTTACAAGGCGACATTCAGTTATAAGCTGCTCTACCATGCAACCTTGGAAATATACGACGGCCTAGCCACCCCTGCATGTGACGTACTATAAGTCACCAATGTGACAGGTTGTCATTGAAAAATAAACACACTTAAACCATTTCTACTTAGTTTTCCACAGCACAAGATATAGTGAAGTGAAATCGGAAGCATGGTAACACTTACAAAATAGGTTATTGTTGGCTCTCTTCCTCCTTCCATCGGTCAGAAACGAAACGTCGTATATCAAACACAACCTTGACAATCCGCCTTTACGCACGACGTTACGGTAAAGGTGCATTCAGTCAAACAATCCGTTGGAATCCACACGAAATCAAATGCGGAAAAAACATATCTGACAATCACAGAACACTAAGCTTTTTTTCTATGTTCTTGTCACAGTAACATCTTACTCGCTTTCTGTGGCAGGCTTGTTACCGTGTAGGTACGGGCGATATTTTTGAACTATGTTCCATACTGCTCTTCCCATGATGCCACTCTTTTGTTATGCCTCGTGCGTTCAAGTTTCAGACTATATCTAATAATATTCGTTCGTTTTTTTTTTCTTTTTTTTTTTTATTTGAAGTTTAGCTTAGCATGCCTCCTTTAGCAGCACTCACACAGCTCTGCCGCGATTCCTATAGCGGTTAAAACGTCGTTAGTATTTAGGAGTTTGAGCTCATGAAAATGCTACTGGCTGTCATTTTCCAATTTGGACCCTACTCATAAGTTTGTGAGTAGTGATCCTTATTGCACTGCACTGAAGTATAGGAAAAGAGAGAGCAATCCCCGATAATTATTACGCATACGGACAGCAGTCCTGAATAAGTACTACCTATTTTGCAGATCTTCGAAGAGAAGTGAGAATAAGGCTCTGTGAATTTATTTGTGGCTCAACCATCAGAGAGTCACACTCGTGCGATGCGGTATATTGTGGAGTATGGATACAACCGTTGCGTTGACTGAATATTCTGAATAATTTTCAGTTCACATGAAGATGTTCGACCAGAATTCTGATATCTGGTCGGTCAGGTGTCGCCACAGTAGACTTCGTACCTTTAAGAGTATATTCGACCTCAGCTGTACTCTGAAAGATTTGTCTAATGGATGGTGAGGTACTTGGGATGACTGGTCTTGCGTCAGTTTACCTTTACCCCGAGAAAATTATCCAGCCGCAGGCCTTAGTTGGAACTTCGCCCTATAGCTCAATCTGTGTCAAATCAATTTTTTTTTTTTTAAGCCAAAGCCAATATGGTCCTCCTTTTACGACTCGGGGTAACTCGGATGTCAAAGTGATCTGACAGCACTTGTTTCCTTTTAAAGCTCAAAGGTGCCAAAAGACTCTGCGTTTTTTTTCAAGTGCCAGCCGTATCGACCGACTAGGAACCTTGGGATCATTCAATATGCGTAAAAGGTCAAGTTAATTGTTTTTTTTCCGTGATCCGATCAGAGTTACTCTTAAATGGAAGGCAGCTCATGTCAGTTTCATAAATGTCACCGGTAGCGTTCAAGGCATTTGTGTCAGGTTAGTTGTAGAAAGAACACGGCTTCAGCAACGATATAAGTAGCAAATTACCACACACTCCTATCCGGTTAATTGTAGTTACCACTTATCCGACTGTCCCCTATTGAATACTGATACGCTGTCATTGGCAGCGAGTGACGTTTGATTTGGAGGTAATAATGTCGTATATGATAATACCATCATGACTTGGATTCACCTTTAAGACATCCGCTGTAAGCATGCTTCTGAGGAGCTCTGATTTGTTCCCTCTGTTAGCTAAAAGTAATAATGAACAAACAAACACAGTGTAGAAGACTTATCCCCATACTTATTGAGTCTCTGCGGCGTACAGTTTTTCGGAACGTCAGTTTGACTATACGATCTTTAATACAGATAGAATTCATATTGAGGACTAGCAGAATGACAGGAACGTGAGTTGGACAGGCTCCAAATGCGGGTTGACCTACTTTGTTTTTCCTTCTTGTTAGGGCCCACATGAAAACTTTCGAGAAAACTCCATTCCTGACAATCATTTGAGTAATATTATTTATTTTCGGTTCGGTACACTATAACTTCTTCGTAGCACTTTTTTTTTTGGTATGTACTGTTATATTTTTATTCCATATGCATTTGTTATATATTTTATTTTTCATGTACCTAGATACTCTGACGAGGAGGGACAAGAGGCCCTCGAAACCGGTCAGGTGGAATAAACATATTTACAAAAACTGTGGGAAGACAGAAAACCAAAAATTAAAATACTTCGTAGCACTGTGTTTTCTGTTATTAACGACATAAGCATATTTCAAATGTCACTGTGTTCAATGTCACTGTGTACATTTTCTCTTTTTTTTTTTTTTAATAAGTTGACTAAAACAAACTAGACAGTCCTAGCACGTGTTACAATTTTTTTTTTTTATTTTTTTTTATTTTACCCGAGCATTCACTTACTCGTATTACAGTAGTCGTCAGTGTAACGCTACTTTTACAAACAGTATACCACTTCATAGATACATGAAGCGAAATGAATGTATAACCACGTATATAGGTTTTGCAGTCTATGACCGAGTAATGGCAAAATTAAAAAGGAATTTGCGTTTTCTCTCAATATGAAAAACGATCACGAAAACCTTTCTTCGCCACTCGAGCGCTGTGCTTTTTCAAATCAGAATATCACAGCAAAATACGACTTTTTCTTTTTCCGAAGTAGGTTTTTTTTCTTTGTTTCGAGATAGATAACGTTATCGGCACGCTTGCTTTATCAAAAACGCAGGAACGGGTATGCATGTTTTCTAAGACGATGTTACCAACATCTGAATTATTAGGTACATACCTACTGAATCTTACGTTTGATTTCTACTGCAACACATTTTCCAAATTTTCTCACCATCTACTAGCCAGAATTTCAGTAACATGGCAGGATTATTGAGTTTTTGGTAGGATTTCATCCACTTCTATAGCGTTAAATCCAATCAACGACTTTTGTGGAACTCAATCCGTGGTATTGTTTATCCACCTCATTAGCGTCGAATTTAATCAACCCCAGCGCTTTTCGGAACTTAATCCTTGGTAGAAATTCAATTCCACCCCTTCAGGTCAAATTCAATCAACCACTTTTTTTTGAAGTTCAATTCTTGGTAGAAATTTAATTCCACCCCTTTGGTTCGAATTTAATCAACCATTTTTGGAATTGATCCTTGGTAGAAATTTAATTCCACCCCTTCCGTTCGAATTCAATCAACGACTTTTTGGAATTTATCCTTGGTAGAAATTTAATTCCACCCCTTCAGGTCGAACTTAATCAACCACTTTTTGGAACTGAATCTTTGGTAGAAATTTAATTCCACTCCTTCGGTTCGAATTCAATCAACCGCTTTTTGGAATTTAATCCTTGCCATAACCTCTCTCACAGTGGGAAGGCTTTGTCTTGATACGTGCAATTTCTTATTGGTCATATTTCTACCCAATAGATTTGCACTCGTATTTGCATGAATGAAATTTAAAGTACATACCTATTTACCAATTTTTCACTCCGTCGCCATTTGTGCTAACCCAAATAATAACACGAAATACATGTAATTGCACAGTCTTTATTTATCTGCTCTACCGGCATCGATACACACACATCCAGTCTCACGGGCCAACTGCCCGCGCGCAGCGCGTTACATACTAGTGCGTCATCGACGCTATACAATAGAGGTACTTATGCGTCATCACATCAACGAGCTTCACTTGCTGGTCTCCACAGTTTCTATGGCGGTCTACCTTGTAGTTAAAGTTAACGGAGATGGGAAGAACTATATAGTCTGGCAGAAACAGTATAACCACCCTGTTTCAAGAATCACATCTACTTCATCGTTTTGAAATGCGGGTAGATATTTAAACATAATGAACCCTTTTCTTTTGTGCAGGAGAATATATCTGCCCCCTTTTTCAGAGAGGAAGTCGTTCTTTTTCCCGGTTTGCTTTGAAGTCGTTCGTCCCTCCCGAATACGATTTTACCAAAAACAAAGAACTTGCATAACTCTTTGTAGTGGTATTGCCACAATGTGGTGTACGGATTGTTTGAGATGCCAAAGTAAAGGACCGAGTATAGCATCCATTTGTGGTGGCAATTGTTGTCTGAACACTGTATGGCGGAAGGGAACGATTTAATAGAATTTCCCGACCCTGTCGTCGCAGGAATAATAATTAGTGATGTATTAGCATACGGCGAACGTTATTGTTGTAGAGCATTCCAGGGATTAGACCGTTCGTTCAGGGTTAAACTCACTAATAGGATTATTTTTCCTCAACTAACGCTCTCAAGGCTTTTCATTTATAAGCTTTAAAACAACTTGGAGCTTTTTCTCAATATGTTCAACCAATACAGAACTAGAAGTTCGTAATTGTGTGAGTCTAAAAATCGCGCGAGTATTATGCCCAGTGTCGTTGGTGTCTGGTGTCATAAAATATTCAGCTGGGTTGTGATGCATGTCCTCTTGCGCTTTCTGGGGAAAATGAAAAAAGATTAGATGTCTGGGAAGACTTTGCGAAACTGCGAGATAATGGGGTTGGTGTGTCGGCGGGGTTGTTTTTAAAACCGCATTGACCCAGATCACAAGTTTTGTAAGACTTTGATTGCCAAACTGTGTCGCAAGGTTTTTGTGGGTGATAGAACACTATGCCAATGGCAGCTCTTCTGGAAACTTTTTAGATTTATGATACGTTTCAGTTCGTGGTAAATGAGCCAGCCGAGTATAAAATAATGCAAGTGTAACATTGTTTTTCCTATCACAATGTCCCATTTTGTCAAGTTATAAGTAGGTACGTGAGTAATGCTATATGTATATGGTTGTGGGGACGACAATAGCAATGTTGAAAGACATTAATTAGAAATGTTCCATTGAATTTTTCGGTAAAATTTCCAGTTTCGCATTATTACAATGCCAGGAATACTGTGACATGTGGTATTGCGTGACAAGGGATTTACAGTCTACGAGGGGTGGTATGTACTGCGGACTCCGGCAGTACCCGAAGGGTTGACATCCTGGCCATTGACAAGAAGAAGAATGTTGGTTGGATCATAGATCTCACCGTGAGATTAGAGCTGAACCAAGATCAGCTAAAAAACGTTAATTCGAAAAAGCAAAAGATTTATGAACCAACAACAACAACAACAACAACAAAATTCATGTTCCTTTGACTTTCTGGGAGACTGGAGGATGGCCCAAGAAGCGTACCGGAGTACGTCGATGAAATAAGACAACAAATAGGCAATGTACACGATATACCTTATGTGGAAGTACCGGGTCCCAAAACCCCTAGCCCTCTTAAACCAAGATCAAAGTTGTTGACCTAGATCGGCTCGCACCGGTGCTGGAGAAATAAGAAATAAGGCATTTTTTTAACCTAAAATACCCGGGTATTTTCCGTGTCACCATCCAAAATTCATTTCCAAAAGAGAATTTCTAGGACAGGCTTCATGCGCAGAACATTATGGTCAACAATTTCCTTCCTCGCAGTTTTTTTGTGGGGTATAAGCCACTTGCAAGATATCTCCATTGAATCAGGAACACGGTATTGCTATGATTTTTCGCTGCGCGCTCAGAGCTGCCCCCTACTTCAAACGCTTTTTTCTCGAATTGAGTTGAGTCTATCCGTATATCAATCGGCCTTTTCGATGTAGACTTTAGTGGGGAATATTTCTATTTCTATATTGATTTCACGTCTAAGTTACCGATTAGCAAAAAAGAATTTATATTCAGGTTAGAACCTGAAATACCTGGGCTGCAACATCTAGGTTACGTAAGTCGAAAGTGTGTTGTCAGACAAAAAAAAAAAAACATCGTCGTTGAGCTGCGAATATCTCTAATGCGAAAATTTTGACGAAATTGAGGTTTTGCACTCTATGGCTTCCCTAGGGGCTTCCCCATCACCATACTGCACATTCTGTAATATCTCCCATGTGAATCAGATGTGCATCATGCACCCTCCTAGAAAGAAATGAAAGACCAGGCGTTCAACCTCAACACTGTCTTAACTCTTATGTGCTCGATTTCGGTAGTAAAATATCTTTTGCTATATTTTTTCAAGTGAATGTTGGATTTGGAAATAAGTAACTGTCTTAAGTGCTGGGTACATAAAGTGGCTATTATATATAAATCAAAAAATCCAATTCAAGGCTTACATGTCAAGATCATTACTCGTAAAATTTTTATTTTGTCACATTGGAGATTAACATTCGTAGCTCAACGACGACATGCTGTCACGCGTGAGGTTAGTGGTTAGTGACATGACGTGAAACGCATGAAGTGACTCCAGTCTGGTTCTTATAAATTAAAATACCAAGTAAAACGGCTATGCACACTATTTGCCCGTTACAGTGCATCGCGAGCTTGCCGAAAAATTTGCGAAGCCAATAGACTTCTGTAGAGCTTTTGCCACTACTGGTGGAATGTGCCGTTGGAAAGCGATGAAAACCTTCAAATCTTTTCTAGAAGAAGTTCGGAATATTCGTCTCAATAATATAATGTTACGTATTAAATATTCATTAACGTTTGTCTAAATAATTATTAAACTAGGTACCCAAAGCAGATTCTCGAGACTACAGAAATAAACAACACAAACATCAAAGATGCACATACAGTAGGTATGAAAATAATATACGTACTTGTGGAATAGGAATAATGGTATAGGTATAGGAAGATAATGTCAATGAAACCAAACATAAACAAATCTTTAACCAAACAAAATATCCTCGATGTTATGGAATGATAAGGATCCCCTTATAGACGCTTCCGCATAAATCTGAGATGCACAAGCACACACGTAGCATGATATACAGGGTGACTCAGACAACAACTCCGTATTCCATCTACCCAGTTTGTCCAATAAAAAATATTTTTTGTGTAAAATTCAAAAAGTAGAAGACGTTCAAAGAAGAAATATGAAAGTTTTTGATCTGGCGGTGCCGTTCGTAGACGATTCTTGACCTCTTGGAATATGGATGGTTTTGTCCGCATTCGTCTGAGATTTAGCAATGTTGGTTTTTATGAATAAATACTTTTGAGCATACAGGTGTTCCAGAAATGACGCAGTGAAATGAAGACCCCAAAAGTAATGAAAAATTCTTCGATATAAGTTTTTGAAGCTATAAAGGGTCAAGGGATCCTCCCTACAACCTGCAGTAGACTCTTCGAATGGTCTCCTATTGCAATTTCAATCTAACTTCATACAGGTTCTTTTGATTTCTCAATTTTAGTGAACTGTTGGTGGCAGAATTAGTTCAGGCAATAGGTACGTTCTACCTTGGATAAACTTTCACAATTCTGCCACCAACAGCTCCTGAAGTGTTCTGAAATAAGAAACTATTTAAAAGAGTTTGAAAGACTTTATGACTCCGATAATAAAGTCCTTTTTTAGCGGGCGTCGTAAAATCATCCATATTCCGTAGTAGTAGCTCTGTTTTAAGTGCGCCATTTCTGGGTCACCTGTATAAATTTGATGAAGTGTTGAAAGTTTTCATTTTTTCTTTCGTTTCTTCACAAGACGTAAGAGGCCTTGGATTGAAAATCAGTCGTGATGAGAAAGTTTTTAAAAGGGCATTACATCTCGAGTGATCATCCTACAGCCAAGGTATACAGGGTGAACCAGTTTTAGCCGATCAAACTTTGGAATAAGATTCTCCTCATCTTCCTGATTCAGAAAAATAGAACATACGTGCCTCTCACTCGTTTCCCAAAACAGATACAGGGTGTCAAAGTTCACTTTTTCCGATTTTTCAAAATATGTAACTCGCGACGCGAACTATCAAACCAAATTAGCTTAAATTGAGATAGGCTGGTTTGTCGGGAACATCTACCTACTTGCAAAGTTTCGAAAGAATCCAATCTGTAGCGTTGGGTTATGGAGGGTCATTAATTTCGAAGCATCTGAGGAAACTTTCAAATTATTGTTGTCTCCAGAACTCCTACACTACTATTGGATTCCTTTGAAATTTGACAGGTAGGTAGATAATTCCAATAAACCAGTCTATGTTGAATTTAAGCTACTTTGGTTAAATAGTTTGCAAGTTACAAATTTTTGAAAATCGAAAATAGTATATTATAATACAAGTTTTATAAGACATCGTATTGTCACACGCGTCATTTTTAAGCACGAGGAGCGAAGCGACGAGTGATTCAATTGACGAGTGTGACAATAGGTCTTATAGCTGTATCACACTACACAATTTCTTGTACAATCTGCCAAAATAGTGTCAAAAAACAATAAACTTGATTGTTTAACTGACAGATTGTACAAGAAGTTGTACAAGAAATTGTGTAGTGTAATACAGCTATTATAAAACGTGTGTTAAGTATATACAATTTTTTTTATTTTGCAATTATTCCATGCTGTTTTTAAGAAGAAAATGTATAATATGTGTCTCTGTTAACAAGATTGTTGGGAATTGCTCTTGATGGTGAAGGCACAGTTTATCATTGGAAATGAGTCAGATTTTTCTGAAATAAAGCCCTTCTGCAAAGTGATGTCACCTAAGCTGTCTCTTCTGTCAGTGAATGCTCTCATGTTGATGTCATGCCCGCTGATAATGCCAACATTTGGAATTAAAAAACTGCGTATCGAAATGGAGCCTCTTACGATACGCGAATGACGTCATTTGCGTATCAAAATGACTTTCTTATGGACGCAAAATAGAAAAAAGTGAATTTTGACACCCTGTATTTTTTTGAGGAAGCAAGTGGGGGGCACGTATATTATATTTTTCTGAATCAGAAGGACGAGGCGAATCTTTTCCCAACGTTTGATCGGCTTAAACTGATTCACCCTGTATACCCGTACGTACACAATAATTTACCTACCAGAAAAATAGGTAGGGAACCTACATCTATCTCATAAAAATTCATTGTTTTTTTTCACTGGGTCTGCTGGACCCTTGCATGAAAAACAAAAAAACAAAAAATATCCAATAAATGCATTGTTATACCTACTCTAGGTAGGTGCCTCTACCAGACAACCATCATCACCATCATGGCAATGGCATTGGAAATTTAAATAATTGCCGTCGATATCGTGCATAGATTGGTCATACCACTATAAGCATAGTATGCACCATAAACAGTACAAAGTTTACTTTATTACGTAATCACCATTAAAAAAACGTAAAATTTCATTTTACCTTGATATTTGTTCAAATCCACGTACGGGGAGGCCATGGGATCCACTTCCGCTGCCATTTTTTTGGCGCCACACAAAATTTCGTTCCTTGGATTTTTTTTGGTGTGTTCAGAAATTGAAGTAATTAGCACAAATTCAGCACTAATTATTGTTAATGTTGATTATGAAAATTATTTCACTACGAGGTATTTTGTTTTCATTTCGTCACTGAGGAAAAACGACGTTCGTCAGCTGATCGCGCGGGATCGCGGCCGGCTGTGTCGAAACAAAGTACAAACGCCGCCGCCGTCGTCAACAACACTGCTACCCGGCGCTTGTCTATGCTACCGGCAAACAAGTGACTGCCTAGCCTGATTCACGCGGCCGACGGCGCCAAAGCCGACCGGATCGTGGATTTTGCGTGGGGTAGCGCCGCGACGCCGTTCGCGCTGCTGAATCAAAAGTGACGTCATACACTGCCCTATTGCACATCGCCTACGATGTAGTAAGTGCGTGGGGGTGATTATGTAAGTAACAGATGAAAGGGGGATGGATGGGTGGGTTATTGCATTTTTGGTGAAGCCTCGCATCGTTTTGTCAATGGGTGCTCAATGGAGCTTACAGAAAAGTGTGGCATGTGGGTTGTTGCGTGAACAAATTGATTAATCATCACACAGGGTGAATCCTGATTTGCGTCCAAAATCATGAAACTAGAAGCGATCGAATGTTGCAAGGCCCATCTTTTGACCATTCATATAATTTCGAAAGGAGAACTCGGAGAGTTATTATTTTTTGTTGGCTCCATCCATAGGAGATTCTGTAGTGCTGTCGTAATGCGATAATTTTGAGAAACCCTATTGAGTTAAAAACCTATAGTTAAGATGTTTTTCGTCCCACCTTTTTTATGTTTTGATCTTTATCGGGTATCCGCGCGAAAAAATTCAACAGTTGCGATTATTTCCTCAATTTTCAAGTTCAAATTTCACAGCGTCAAGCATCTAGCGTGAAATTCCAAGCAATTCATTGCTAATTGCATTTAAATTGGTCAAGAAACATTCGCGTTAGGGTTAGTTTTGGTAATTGAAAAATAACTTTCTCAAAAAATCATGGATTTTTTCTGCTTTTCCACATTATTTGTACATTATTTTTTACAAAATGACATTCTTGAAAGAACGAAAGTTGGGGGTCGATTGAGATGCAACGAAGAGTGGGTTCAGTCGGTTGGTACCTACTTACGCCCACTTACGTCCCCCGCATTACTGCTTGAAGCTGTGAAATTTGGAATCTATACAGGGTGTCCCGAAAATATACCGACAACGTTCTGAGGCAGCTTCCTCTCATCAAAACAAGAAAAAGAGTTCATATGAACATGGGTCCGGAAACGCTTTCCAAGGGAGCTACAGGCCCCTAAATGTGGGACTTTGAAGATGGTTTTTATCCAATATCTCCGAAACCGTTCAAGGGAAATCTATCAAACTTGTCACATCCACTAACCTTCTTTTCCCTAACAAAATGAGGAAAGATTAATTTCAAAATAATTCACCAAGGGTGAATCAGGCTGAGGTGGGGGGCTAAAAATAACCCTAACTTTTTTGAATGTGAATTATTTCCAAATTCAACAAAAAATTATGGAATATTGAAGTTTTCTACCAAAAAAAGGTCCCTCTGTCCAACCTCGATAGATGCACAGATATTTCACGAGATATTTGAGTTTGAATGTATGAAAACGTGGTCAGAAATGCTGATTTTCAATTACGATATTCAAGGCGAAAGAAAAACTATTTCAAAACAACTTAATTTTTGTTAGGCATTCAAAATTTTTGTTAAGCATAAGAAGGTTATTAGATGTGTCAAATTTGATTGATTTTCCTTGGACGGTTTCGGAAATATTAAATAAACAATCATCTTCAGAGTCCCACCTTTAGGGGGCTGTAGCTCCCTTATGAGGCATTTCCGGACCCATGTTCATGGGGACTTTTCTTCTTATTTTGATGAGAGGAAACTGTTCTGGAATGTTGTCGGTGTATTTTCGGGACACCCTGTAGAAATAATCGCAACTGAAACTTTTCACGCAGACACCACATATTTGTATCATTAGACAGGACCACAGAGTGGACAGGACTGACGGGAGCAGTACTTATTTTTTATATAAATATGGCGAGATATAAAGTAAATGAGTAAATTGCTTGCTCGTAAGACCATGCCTGATCAAGATATGAGTGGGCGGTCAAGTGACGAAGCTACATAAAGCGTGGATGTGCTACTGGGGTGGCAATAGTGACAGAGGCGTAAAATATCAAAAGCACATCATGGTAATCATGGTATAGAACTCGTGGTGGTATTGAAGAAGAGAAAAAATATTGATTCTCTCTCGTTGTATAATTGCGCAACAAATATGTTGTCGCGAGGGAAAAATTGGTCCGATTTTAGACCACAGTAACTTTTTAATGACAAAAACCATTTCGATTGTTTTGAAGGCTAGTGAGCTCAGTTTTTCATTATTCACCTTCAGGAAGTGAAGACAGTGCAAAATTTTGGCAAATTAAACGGACCTCCATTTTCAGAATTTTTTTCTCTCAAATGCAAATGAAAGAATCATAAAGTTTTGTAACCATAAATGTTTTGGCTTGCGCCCAATTTTAAAGTTTTTGGAATCGGAAGTCTGGTTCTGACTTTATGACTTTTTTCTCTTGGAGGATGCTGATTTATCCTATCGCTACAGAAGACTATGTTACTCAGTGGTGAGAGCACGCCGTCAATCGGTTACGAAATTCGTGTTCGTATACGAATTTTGCTAGCACGCCGCTTTCATGTTTCGTAAATAGTGAATATCGCCCAATCCTTTGCGTCTTGTGCCCTGTGCAGAGCATGCGTTCAAACGGTTACAAAGTTGGTTTTCGTATCCAAATTTTGCGAGCACGCCACTTTCGTATTTCGTAAAAATCGACCAGCCTCTTGCGTATCCTACCCACAGCCGTGCCTATGCACAGCCCGCAAGCTCCGTACAAATACGAAAACATTTGGTTTTGCGTAAAGTGTCGATCTTTCTTGTCTTTGTCTAGCATAATATATCTGCATCTTCCCTCCTCGTCGCTGAAATTTTAGCAATATGGCGGCCTTCATCTACGGGCATGACTTTTTTCGATCGTTTCCGATTGCAAAGACGAATGAAAATACGCAAGTTTATACAATAGAAAATACGCAAGCTTCGTATACGAAATTCGTAAACAGACGGCGTGCTCCCCGCACTGATGATGGGAGGTTGCAATTCACGAATATTGTTTCTCAAACGGTTCTCAGTAACTCAACTCGCAGACCATCTGGAATACATTGATCAAGGCCCAAAAAAGTGGGCAATACAGGTTTTTTCTTGAAAATTGTATTCGATCAGATCTTCACATTTGAACCAAGCTTTCTTTGTGATTTTGACCTCTGAACTTGATACTGATAGTCAATTTCAGTTGCTGATGATGACAGGCTCCCCAGAGGATTCACAACAGCAATACAAGAATCACTTTTTTTTTCAATATTTGCCACAAATCACAATTCAGTGTTTGTAAAGATGATATTTGAAAAAAAAATATTGTAGATGTTTTTGTTCTTCTTGGCTTATCACGATAAGGGGTTTTTGCTTCTCCATTTCATATTATCTTTACATTCCGAAAATCCAGATAATGAATTTAATGAGAAGACTTGAGGCTTTTTCAAATTCAAATTTATGACTTTGGAGCATATTGCTACGAGCGACGATTCCCATGCATTTTGGGTAAACATGCGATATTTCTAGGCTCTTCCACAGCCGCAGTGTACAAATGCGCGGAGCTCTGGACATTTCTAGAGTATACGTGATGGCATTGAAAAAGATGGAGACTCAAACGCCAGATCAAGACACATCTGTCTTTTTGGCGGCGGCGCCGGCTCTAAAGCACGGCAGAATTATACGCGGAATGTGTGGAATTATTCGGGAGTCGCCTAGAAAATCGTATACCGGGTCACTGTCGAGTTTGTTGGGAGATGATGGAAAGTTCGGGAACACTAATAGCTGGAATGCAAAGTGGTAGCGAGCGGATTAAAAATGAGTAGTAATCACAACGATATTCCTGAGTAAATAATTGTTGGCGTGTATTTATTGTAGTACGCAGTAATAAACAGTGTGTGTTTGAAAACGATCGTCTCAATTAAACTGCTCAACAATTGAAGTGGTCCACTCGAAAATTTCGCCCGATTTCAAATACAAATATCTCAGAAAAAAATCGACCGATTCTCAAAAGTGCAGTGTTTTTGGATAGCTTATTCTTTTCACTATAAGGTGCTACAATAGACCAAACAATTGATAACATAATGCATGATATACAGGGCGACAACGAAAGGAGTTTCAAAATGGTTCATTTTATAGCACGTCCCACTTTTGCAAAAAAATTCGCCGAGTCTTTCTGATTACTTTTTTATGAAGTGCACATTTATGGCTCGAAACAGTTTTTGAAATTTCCGCCTATCTTCTTTGGTTACAGGGTGATGTAAAAAAAACAACTTTTTGTTTTAGTAGTGGTAACTTTTTTGTTTGTTGAGCGATTTTCACAATTTGGAGCTTATGTCGGGCCTAGTACGTAGCTTAGAAAGTCCATAGCTTAGAATGTCCATAGCTTAGAAAATCCTTAGCTTAGAATGGTCCGTAGCTTAGAAAGTCTATAGCTTAGAATGTTCGTAGCTTAGAAAGTTCTTAGCTTAGAATGGTCCGTAGCTTAGAAAGCTCACAGCTTAGAATGGCTCGTAGCTTAGAATGTCCATAGCTTAGAATGTCCATAGCTTAGAAAGTTCATAGTTTAGAAAATTCATAGGTAATAATGTTCTAAGCTTAGAAGGTTCTTAGCTTAGAATGGTTCGTAGCTTAGAATGTCCATAGCGTCCAGACTACTGAAGATGACGTTTCATCTAGACAGATTGGTGTGCAAAATTGTTGAGAAAGTAAACAATCTCATTGCTAGGTATTCCGATTGCGGGTCTACAAAAAAATAACTACTGAACCTGACGACATCCATGTACACAGCTCGATGTGCCAAATTGCTGAGAACTTTTGAGAATTTCAATTTCTAGTATACCCACTCTGTGCGCGCAAGTTTCCATCGGATTCTAAGCTATGAACTTTTCAGCTACGGATCATTCGAAGATATGATCTTTCTAAACAGACATATCCACGCAGTCAACATTTTAAGCTACGAACTAATCTGAGGTGCGAATTTCCCAAGCTGCGACCCATTCTAAGCTATGGACCATTCTAAGCTAAGAACCTTCTAAGCTAAGAACATTCTAACCTATGCATTTTATAAGCTATGAACTTTCTAAGCAGTGAACATTCTAAGCTACGAACCATTCTAAGCTGTGAGCTTTCTAAACTATGGACCACTCTAAGCTAAGAACTTTCTAAGCTACGAACATTCTAAGCTATGGACTTTCTAAGCAACGGATCGTCCCCCTTATGTCGAAGCGAAGACCTCAGGTAAGAGGAATCCATAAACAGAATTGAATTAACACATAATTTCAAAAAAGAGGGTTGCATCAAATGTGACCTGAGCATGAAATAAGGCCGGAATCCGATTTGGAGGGGATTTTTCAAGAGGAATCAACTGGTCGTTAAAGAAACCACTCATTACGAACATTTCAAGATCAGTCTCGCTTATTTGGGGCAACAATTAACGACGGAAACCCCAAATTAGGAGTGAATGTTTTCACAGGAGGATGCTCTTGCTCACCTGAAAATACACGTAACCTATGTTACGAGAATCACTGATCGAGTTTCCTTCACGATTTGGACAGTCAACAGAGGGTCGACAGAAACAGTCAAAAGTAACAATAAGTACGTATGTTTTCAGGTGAGCAAAAGTATCAGTTCTCCTGTGAGAACATGCTGTCCTAATTTGGGTTTTCCGTCGTTAATTGTGGCCCCATATAAGCGAGACTGATCTTAAAATATTCGCAATGAGTGGTTCTTTCAACGACAAGTTGATTCTTCTTAAAAAATTCTCCAAAATTGGATATTGGCCTTATTTCATGTTTAGGTCACATTTGATGCAACCCCTCTTTTTGAAATTATGTGTTAATTCAATTTTTTTAATCGATTCCTCTGAACTGAGGTCTTCGCTTCAACTAAGCTTCAAATTGTGAAAATCGGTTAACAAACAAAAAAGTTACCACTAAAAAACAAAAAGTTGTTTCATTTTACATCACCCTGTAACCAAAAGAGATAGGCGGGAATTTTGAAAACCGTTTCGAGCCATGGATATGCACTTCTCAAAAATGTAATCAGAAAGACTCGGAGATTTTTCTGGCAAAACTGGGACGTGCTTTAAAATAAAACATTTTAACACTCCTTTCGTTGTCGCCCTGTACATCATGCATTATGTATTCAATTGTTTGGTCTATTGTTGCACCTTATAGTGGAAAGAATGTGCTATCCAAAAACACTGCACTTTTTAGAATCGGTCAATTTTTTTCCGAGATATTTGTATTTGAAATCGGGCGAAATTTTCGAGTGGACCACTTCAATTGTTGAGCAGTTTATATTCGAACCCGTGCGCGAAAACGTAACAATATGCATATATACGTTTATGATTTTTTCCGCAAGATGACCTTCAGGGAGCCTGTCATCATCAAAAACTGAAATCGACCATCAGCATCAAGTTCAGGAGGTGAAAATCACAAAAAAAGCTTGTTTTAATTGTGAAAATCTGATCGAATTAGGTTTTAATTAAATATTGACAAAAAAGTGACACAACCTGTATATACTTATACAGTATACTATACACTTACAGGTATCCCAGAATTAAGTGGCCAAATGTCTATAAAATCAGATAGCCCCTATCTATTTGGCAAAGCAACTCGCTAGTCGCTCCGCTTGCTAACTTGGTTGGTTTGTCAAGTCTGGATGAAACCATCGTTTGTATATTTTTGCTTAAAAGTTTTTCTGAGGCTTTTTCATAGCTTTTACATTAATTTATAGTGCAGTCATTTTAGATCGAAATGGCACTGACGATAGTCGTGAAAAATTTCCACCCAAAATCATGGAAAATAACACATATTTTAGATTTGAAAGATTTGAACATTCAAACGCCTATATCTGAAGAACTGTCAAAGCGATACTTAATTCATACGCACCAAAATATTCGATTTCATATGTCCTAACTTTTGCTTCAAAAATGAAATCGATGTTCTCAACGGTTACAGAGATATGGGCAATAAACCTAAAATGTACAGACATCTTAAGACATTTTCCAATATGACGGCCGTAGCACAAGTTTGATTTCCGGGGACTTCAAGTATGTTCATCAGAAGGCTTTGTATGATCACTGTACCAAGTCCCCTTCCATTGCGATTTTTTTTGCTTTTTTTCCCTAAAATGACTGCACACTAGTACAATTATTCACCTACAATCGGTTCTCGATTCATCTCATACGTTTTTTTTTTCATCGAATCAAACTATTCATTGCGATTCAGCTCGACTAACAGTAATCGATTCACTGACAACATTTGTACATCCCTAGTTTAGGTACACAGAAAAGTTGAGAATGATAAAATAGGTTTCTATTTTGAGACTAACATGCCGGCGCTGCCGGCAGCAAATACCTGTAATAATGGAAGTTTGTATATCCGATGGTAGAGGTCGCTTCACTTCAACACAGCAGCGGCGACCGATTAAAGAAATAAATTAATCATTTTTTGATTGCAAATGACACTTTCGTAAGTTAGAATTCATTGATCAGATTGAATTTTTATTTATGATGAAATCTGAAGTACTTAAAACACGATGCAAGCGGTAAAAGAATACTAACATAACAGTTAAAAGCGAGCCTCACAACACATTCCCTTCTTCCATTCTATGGGACGCCACTGGTCGCTCAGTAAAACGTTACACCAAGAGCGTTACACATCATCCTCGCATCAACTAAATTCACCCTCATTCACAGAGCCCCTTATCTGTGGTTGTTGTGATCTAATCGAGCGGAAAGCAGTTTTACTTCAAAAAACCTGTGTCGCCCATTTTGAATGGGCCCCATTTTTTGGGGCCTTGATCAAGGTGTTCCAGATGGTCTGTGAGTTAAGTTGCTGCATGAGAATTGTTCAAGAAACAATATTCGTGAATTGCAACCTCCCATCATCAGAGTAACATAGTCTTCCTTGTAACGATAGGCCTTCAAGAGAAAAAAAAACATAAAGTCAGAACCAGGCTTCCATCAGAAACTGACAGAAAGTCAGGAAATATTTCAGGGAGGGGGGAATATTCTATCCTATCCATGTCGCATGAGCACCCTGTACCTAATAATAAGCGAATAATTACCCATATTTTCTGAATTTCGACATGATTTAGGCACTAGATATATATATATATATATATATGCCATTTGCATCAAATTCATTCGACATCAGTCACGTTCATGCCTACCCATGTGCCAGATCCATATGCCAGAGATCAGCGATTCACTGAGGGTAGATAAATTTATCGAGTGGGTGTATCATAACTCCGTGATCATAACACATACCTATACAGGTGTCCCGTTTTTCAACGCTCACTATGGGTATCTCGGAAACGGTAAGAGATACAAAGTCGGTTAAATTACAAAAAAGTTGCGCAATTTTATGACTATCTCAAATATATCAAGATATCCAAGATATCTTTGGTCATTTTTGAAATATCCCAAAAAAACTGAAAAATGCCGAATTCGAAAATTTCAAATCACTTCTTTATTATGACAGCTATTAATTTGAAAATTGGTATTCTGACATTTTTGAAGGTCCTTGATCGACTGACGGTCATAATTTTTTCCCACGCCTACTAGTTTTTGAGATATGACAGTCAACTTCATTTTTTTTCATGGACACCATATTATTTCTCCACCCCATAAAACTCACCTTTTTTTTCTCTTTACAAAGATATAAAACACTTGTAGCATTTTTGTCAAAATAACCTATAAAAATTGGAAAAACCATTTCTGGGGCGAAAAAATCTAGTTACCGCTTCGGTTGCCATGCTCTTGTGGCATATAAACAATGACATTTGATTGCTATGGTCTGTTGACTTTGAGAAAAGTTGAGTTACATTCCGTTTTTTTTGTATTTGATAATGATAATAAATAACAATAAAACAAATACAAAACCAAGTACAACACAAAATAACATAGCAGTAGCAATAAACATTTATAATTTACAATTGCTCAAATTGGAGTTCATTTTGCTCTGTGCAGAATTGTGTGCCTTTTAGCCATATTTTCAACGGCTGCGCTGATATCGTGCGGGTTAATTGGCTGGAACGCATCAGCAACTCCTTGCTTCCAGCTCTTGGTTGCTTTGGGATGTTCTGTCATGAACCATAAATGCGATCTTGGAGCGTTCTTCGCAAAATAGACACCATTTCGAGTAATTGTAAATTATAAATGTTCATTGCTATTGCGATGTTATTTTGTGTTATACTTGGCTTTGTATTTGTTTTATTTTTATTTATTATCATTATCAAATACATAAAAACGGAATGTAACCCAACTTTTTCCAAAATCAACCGACCATGGCAACCGAATGCTATTTTATTGTGTCACGAGAGCATGGCAACCGAACCGGTTAACTAGATTTTTTCGCCCCAGAGATGGTTTTTCCAATTTTTATAGGTTATTTTGACAAAAATGCTACAAGTGTTTCATATCTTTGTGAAGAGAAAAAAAAGGTGAGTTTTATGGGGTGGAGAAATAATATGGTGTCCATAAGAAAAAATGAAGTTAACTGTCATATCTCAAAAACTAGTAGGCGTAGGAAAAAATTATGACCGTCAGTCGATCAAGGACCTTAAAAAATGTCAGATTACCAATTTTCAAATTGATAGCTGTCATAATAAAGAAATGATTTGAAATTTTCGAATTCGGCATTGTTCAGTTTTTTTGGGATATTTCAGAAATGACCAAAGATATCCTGGATATCTTGACATATTTGAGATAGTCATAAAATTGCGCAACTTTTTTGTAATTTAACCGACTTTGTATCTCTTACCGTTTCTGAGATACCCATAGTGAGCGTTGAAAAACGGGACACCCTGTATACCTATTTGTGTGCGATGTGACATCTCATCATGTATCCAGTATTTAATTGGGGGTGGAAAAGCTATGCCATGCAAATTCTGTGTGCGGAAATTTATTAGGAACTCAGCACTTCCAATGAATAGGTAGTAATGACACACTATTGAACCATCAGAGCCTCAGTATTGTCACAGTATTCTAAGTATATCCACATCAAAGCGTGTTCGACACCCTTCCTTAATCCTGTATAATGCATTTGTACTGTTGTGTACCATAAAAGCAGGTATAATCATGGGAAGAGAAAAACTTTATTAAAAACAAAGTGTGTTGCCTGCGTATCAGAGGTTGCTCTAAATTCAATTAAATGAAGGTTGAGGAAGTGAATCCTTCAAATTATCGCCTTTTTTACTCAGGAGCAGGCTCATTTTTTTTATTCTTGATCCTGACCTTTGTGTTAGCACTCTACACATATTTCTGTCGTTTCATCAAAGCCAATAAATTGATTTGACCCAGATACGATGGAACTGTCATCAAAACTGCTCATCATAAACTCATGATTGCTGGAAACGTAGTGGAATATGGAAATGAAGTGATATTCCCGACAAGAGTGACTTTTACGCTGGTTCAAGGCTTTTCTATGGGGGTTGCCTTTCACAAGAAATATATTAAATGCGTGAAATGTCAGAGGGTATATTATACGTATTACGCATGCCTCTCTGCTTTGCCAAAAGATAATTCAAATATTTTTTTTAGAGAAACACAGACCCATCAAATGCATTTCATTAAAATGCCCATGTGCCGATGATATTTCGCTCCGTTAGTCCGTTTTTATTATATCCAATTAAATTTAACACGGAAATGGCAGTTCCACGCTGCAAAACGCTGCCCATTATTTATGCGGAGATAAACTGGGTGCGCAATGTGCTTTCTCCCGAATCCAAACAGCGAAATTAATAAAACGAAAAAACCTTGTTTGCGGATAAAATGATCGTCATTTCTAAAAAAGCTATGACAAATATGGGCAATTTGCAGGAAGTTTATTCAGTCCGAAAACCTAATTTCAAAGTTGACTCCATATTTCAAATTAATTGTATACATCCCGGGGGGCATTCACATTGATCCGGTTCAGTATAAGCCGAGTCAAATTTTAAGTCTGAAATTGAATCGAGTATGTCGAGAGAAGTCGATTGCGAAAAAAGTTTGATAAATCTCTGAAAGTTTATCTTAAGTCTTTGGTGGAGCAGTTCCTGTGACATCGTGAGCAGTAGAACAGAATCCTTGCCATTCTCGCAAACTCACTACGTACGAGCTTCAACTGGAGTACAGAAATTACTGAACAATAATTATTAATGTAGGCACAAAGGCTTATACAGGTCAAACTGTCAATCTGAGTTTTAGCTCACGAGAAGCAATCATAATTCAGAACCTTGCAGGATCCATACATGAAGCTTCAGCGTTTAGAGCAAAGTACCACTCCGAGTATCACTCTATAGTCCATAAGCTCCTTTACTGTTATGTAGGCGTTCTATCACCACCACAGCTTTAGCCAATATAATGACCCTATCTGTCGCGGAGGAGTCCTGAATAAATACAAACAACCAACTGAGGTATTTCAGAGCACCCATCAGTGGAATATGACTCACTCTCATACAAAGGGGGCTCCCACAAACCGAAGGAGGGTGGAAAGTCTTGATAGCATTAATCCCTATTCCCATTCCTCCCCCAGCAGTAATAAATATACAAAGCTATAATAATTAAGTCATAATATTTATTGGGCAAGGTCTTCCGAAGGCAACAATAAAGCATAGAAACTCTTTGACAATAAGACTTCAAGCGCCATTCAAGTTTGTTTCATCGTCTGGCAGAGTATATATAATCCATTTTACAAAGCCAAAGAGGCGCTTGGCTCTTCTAAACTTAGGTGTAAATGACATGTTGAAGAGCTTTAGAGTCTGCTCGAGTTATTTCTGTCACAAAAACTAAAACGCGGTTCTAAGTGTGTTCTCGAGTCTGAACAGGTTATCAGCTAGAATAATTATCTAAGAGCAAAGAGAAGAATTAAAAATAGAATCGGAATAGGAGAAACTCGCAATAAGGGAGAAACTGAAGCGCGAAACCCACTTGAAGAATAAGTAATCAAATCAACCCTCGAATAAACCTTTGGGGTGAATTAGGTACCTACGAGCGTGTATCGAATTACTGGAAGCCGGCCCTTCTTGCATAATCCTTCACTGGAAACTCAATACTTCCTCGCCCTTGCTGTTGAGGAAAGCGAGTTGGCAATTTAAAGTTTTGACGGTGTTGATATTTAGGATCTTTATAGTTAGTTTAGAATGCAATTCTCTCACGTATAAAACTACTCAGCTAGGTTGCAATAGCCACCGCCGAGACCAGTGGCGTAACTAGAAGTGTCCAATGGGGGGGGGGTCACGACTGAAAAATATGCAATAATGCGAGCAAAGTGAACAAAAAAGCGCCACATTCTAAAATTTTTTCAGGAAAATCGATTGCTAAGGGGGGGAGGGGTTTCGACCCCGAAACCCCCCTCTAGTTACGCCACTGGCCGAGACCTTTCGACTGAACCCTACACGGAGCCAAAAATATTTTAAGGACCGGTCTACAAACTAAAATAATCATAAACCTGAACCCGGTTATTATTGTTTTATATTGGACAATAAACTGGTTACTATTGCGATGTTGATGTTGAACGGGGTTACATATCAAAATCCTAACAAAACTCACTTTAAAATAATTCAACACTGCACGACTTTCTTTATAAATAATACCTAGGTTGGGTACCTTGCTTACCTGTCTAAGTAAATTTCAGAGAGATATGGATCCTCAGACATTTGTTCCTCCATCATCAGTGAATGCAAGCATATCAAACTCAGTTAGCTATGACCCATTCACCAAACATAAATGACAGGTTAATATTTAGATTAGTTCCAAACTGGGAGATCCTGAACGATTTGAACTTGGTAAGTTTGTAGTACCTATAATTAATTTCACGGCTTTCTGCATTAGAGCAATCTATGGAAAAAATGGGTTGCGTTGGTACGAATGACACGTGTACGACTTGTTGGCAGCTAGGTGCGTCTTCATGTGCAATTTTCAATGTGACATTGTCACCGTCTCGGGGAGTCATGTACGCGAAAGTGAAACTTTTCGAGAGTACGTTGTGGACGATACGGGACATTGTCTTCACTGGTTGGTGGCGGGTCTTTGCCAAGGCTATTAGGTTTTTGCCGGCCACTGAGAAAATTATGCCGGAAGTCCGTGATGCCGTGAAGAAATGGAATGTAAAAAGGAAAACCCACTGCCCAAGAGGAAACTTATTTTTCAGATTGACAATATGGATAGTGAGTTGAACTGTACGGAGACGAGACAATTTGGGCGTGAGTAGGTAGGTACACTGTGTTATCTGCCAGCAAGTGTATTCATACCTTGCTTGCTGTTGCAGTAGGTATAATAGGTAGAGCTAGAGCTAGATTAGGTATCTAGTACTCACTACTTCAGTGATGTGCATCAGAAGATGTAGCTTTTTGGGCGGTGGACCTTTTCATCCCAGTAGTATTCTGCCGATCTTCGATATCATTCATTAGTAGGCGCCAAAAACCTAACAACCTTGGCGGAGACCCATCAACCAGTGAAGAGAATGTCACTTATCGCCCACACTGCAAAGGACTTAGAAGAAGATCACGATTCCTGGCGTATGCTTAAAAATTTTCACTTTCGTGTACATGATATCTCGACACGGTGACAAAGTGTCACATTAAAAATTGCACGTCTAAACTAATGGCTGGCACCCCCTTGTCATCGTGTCATTCGTACCAACACAACACAATTTTTTCATAGCTTGCTCTAATGCAGGAAGCCGTGAAATTGATTATACATAGGGAATTGATTTGAAGACAACAAACTGACCAAAGCACTCTAAAGTTATGCTATCATTAACAGGTATCTATTGGTGTTCTTCTAGTCTCTGCAATTTGGTCCAGATTATAGGTAGAAAAAAACTGCGTATGTATAGCCAATATCAAACTTGAGATTGTTTCGCTAACATGTAATGTTAACTACCAGACTAGTACAGACTCAGTTTGCTCAAATATTTGAACCAAATTCTAAATGGCGCCTTCAGAAGGTCGATATTGAAAAAAAAATCACGACGACCACAATATGAACTTTCTCGAACACCCATATTTCCATTTGGACGCGTTTATTGGTCGTTGTTGTTCCACGATCCACTTTGTACATGGACGGGGAGCTGGTGTCTCAAACCTCACGTCATAAGGTACATGATTTTAACCCTTAAGGTCCAATGTGCGTTTAAGGTTGTTAAAAATTACTTTGTCCACATGTCAGACCGGGGGCTTTAGGCTGATATGAGCTTGTCAATTTTCGAAAAGGGGCCAAAAATCTACGTCATGAGATACATGAATGAAACCAACGAGATTTTGTGTGGGGACTTCCCCTTAATTGAAAATCTGGTCGTAAGACAACATTTTTGGAGGCTTTAGGTCCATAGGACAGGTTTGAATTAAAAAAAAAGGACCAAAATTTACATCCATTCATCAATTTTTTCACAGATGTTTTGTTGACCAACTCATCAAGTGTAAAATAAATTTGTAATCAGGATAAAAAACGGAATCAATTTCCAATGTTAAAATACAAGGTGTACGATTTGAGAAAATTTTTTCGATGTTGCACCCTGTAAGCGATGTACCATTGAAAATTTTCGTGGACAGATTCGAAATCTACGTAAAAAATTATGTAAGTATCGTTTTTCATCCTTGAAATTATGTCTGAGGGGAAGTCTCCAGGAGAAGGTAAATTTTGGCCCTTTTTTAAAATTTCAAACTTGTCTTATAGACCGAAAGCCGCCAAAAGTTTTGTCTTACGGCTCGATTTTTATTCAAGGGGATGTTCTCACACAAAAGCTCGTTGGTTTTATTTATGTATCTACCTTATGACTTAAATTTTGGCTCTTTTTCGAAAATTGACAAGCTTATGCCAGAGCCTAAAGCCCCCGGTCTGGCATGTAAGACTAAGCATATTTTAACAACCTTATCAACGTACATTAGACCTTAATGGTTAAAATCATGTACCTCATGACGTAAGTTTTGAGGCACCAGCTACCAGCTCCCTGTCCAACATATTTCTTGTATACAGTACAAATATCACTTTGAGATGGACAGATTGATTTCTTGCCGTTTCGAAAATAGTCTGCACTGTCATAAGTCTTTTTCGAGCGAGTAACCGTTCATGACCGGTTACACTTGGTTATGGAATTTGACGTTTGAGCGAGGATTGGTTATAAGCGGTAAAGGAAGTGCCGCCATTTTGATAACATCACCGGTTATACATTTCATAACCTGGTCATGAGGCTGGTTATTGTTATGGTGGGGGAACAAATTGTGGCGGCAACAGATTTAAATTTGAAACAAGCAGCGGTCCAGAATTTCCAAACATGAAACGTACTTAACCTAACCTCAAAAACTTGACGACTTGACTTGGCGACGAGAAAAATCGAAGACGATGGACTCATTTGCGATGGACCCACAAGAACATCGGGTAATCCAGATGCCCGATGGCCGCTTGATGGTGGTTTAATCCTGAAAGTACTTGTCATACCTCCTATATTTATATAGGTAGTAGAAATATGAATAGTTGATTTTCAATTCAATTCAATATAACTATTTATTGTTCCTTCGGCATTACACCATGAACAAGAAAACAAACAGGATTTCATAGAAATTGTATGTGTGATATGACTGATATGTGATCACGATACACGTGTGATCCACAAAACTCGTAATCAGGGCCCTGATTAGGGCCCACCCGGGTGACTTTGGAAACGAGATGTTCATCGACTCAAGTGACTGGATTGACTGAATGACTGAATTTTCCACCTTCAAAGCTATCCTAGATTACAAATGGTTCAAGTACACACTACACGGTACAGAGACAAGTACAAGTACGTAACTATTTGAAGCTAGCAGTCCCTCTTTTTCCGCCAAATGCTGATAACCAAAGTTATAACCGCAACGTTTTAGCGAGAAATGTCAGATGTCAAAAAAATGACAGTATCTGTCAATCTAATGTCAACTGCTAATAACCAACCGGTTACAAAAAGTTACTCGCTCGAAAAAGACTATTGTAAAACTCAAGTTGGTTTAGAAGTCGCCCACAGGCCTCCCCAATGCCACTTCTAATCTTTCACATACTGGCCTGTTCGCTGCAGATGAATGAGGAACCAGAGGAATGGTGGAACTGTTACCGGGAATGCACTGCGGGGGTGCTCTGTTTTTGCTACCATCGTGCATGTGAACACTGGGAACGTTTTAACTTATGCTGAGTCATAGACATGCTGAGTACGTCCTCAAAAGCAGACGCTTATTGCAGGACCAAATTCTTGGGCTCGAAGGACTACAAATGTGTCGTAATCTAATCCAATCACTCAACTGTGAGGGCGCGCGAGTCAAGATGGTCGCGTCGTCAGAGTACATGGGCGCCGTTTAGGGGGGGCAAGGGGGGGCACTTGCCCCCCCCTGGAATTTTTATTTTGCAGAAAAATTAAAAAAGTTATGGTCTCAAAAAGTTATTGCGGTAGGTATATTTTGCATATCTATCCAACAATGAACTTCAGATGCGAAAAATGAAGTATAGGGTACCTACTACCTACTCATTTCAATTAAGGTAGGTAGGTGGGTAGGTATGTATTTACGTTTAGTAATAAAATTGTTAAAAGTATATTAGTGATATTACGGTTCACTGTTATTTAACATTAACATTGAAAGATGATTGCATTAGGTATAGTCATGTATAGTGCAAGAATTGCGTGGCACGTGCCGACTTCCTGAAGATCCGAGTTGTGCTTTTTTATTAGATTTCGCCGAAAAACAATGAAAGCTTCAGCGCTCATGAGTTTCCCGGAAATAATAAAATATAGGTACCTAAATAATTGCACTCAACCATTGGGCGATCGCTTCTTAATTCCTTAAATCACTGAAAATATTAAAGCGTTGCACTCGTACTCTTGTTGACAAAAGTTTTCATCTACTTATCGAACTGAAAGAAAGCTCTAGTTTTCCATTAATTTAATCAGGTACGTTATTGGACACTGCTACTTCTTTAGTTCAAGAAAAATGAATAATTTTGATTTTTGTGTTAGCTAGATAACATAATGGATATAAGAAAATTCTTTAAAAAAAAACAAAGCCGAAGAAGCGGAGGTTACCGTCGGCGTCGGCCCCCGCGGCCCAACATCGAAAGTGGAAGAACAACAAAGTGTTCCCAATCCAAAAAAAGCAAGATTGGACGAAACAGATCCCATGACAGAACCGTCCACTTCCACTTCAGATCTTCCACTTCAGCCACCGCCTGAAGTTGTTGTTGCGCCTTATAAAGAAAAATACGACTTGGGAAGATACATTAACCAAAGTATTTCTGATGACCTAAAATATAAACTTCTGACCGCTCCATTCAAACCTACGTCGAAATACAATTTCAAAAAAGATTCAGCAGAAGGAAAAAGATGTTTCAGGCGTGATTGGCTGCATCAGTATGACTGGATGGCATATTCGAGTGAACTGAAAGGCGCACTTTGTAAGTACTGTGTACTATTCAAACCCGTAATAAAGAGGGGTGTATTAGGTGCTTTTGTGGTGAAAGAGTTTAAAAACTATAAAGATTTGCACGAATGTGCGAAAAACCACATGCAATCAGAATGGCACAGGAACTCTACTGCTAAAGCAATCAGTTTCAAAAAAAATGTCACAGGGAAATCGGCTACAGTTAGTGAGCAACTCAATAAAGAAGAATGTCAAATAGTTGAAGAGAACAGGAAAAAGTTGAAGCCCATCATTTCTACTATAATATTTTGTGGCTCACATGATATATCGCTCCGTGGGAAACATTCTAACCAAGGAAATTTCGAGGATTTACTCAGTTTCAGAATTGAAAGTGGAGATAAAATACTTGATCAGCATATGAAAACATGTCAGAAGAAAAGTAAATATACGTCCCACCAAGTTCAGAACGAGCTCATAAGCATTTGCGGTAATGTCATCAGAAAAGGAATCGTTACAGAAGTAAACGACAGTGTGGGATTTTCGCTCTTAGCCGACGAAACGGCTGACATTGCTGGAGTGGAGCAACTTTCACTAGGGGTGAGGTACGTTGATAAAAATGACATCGTCAAAGAAGAGTTTCTCGGGTTCACTGACTTGAAGTCAATGAATGCTCAAACTATTGCTGGAACCATCTTGACATTCGCTCGGGATTGTGGTCTTGACCTTAACAAACTGGTTGGTCTAGGATTCGATGGATGCTCTACTATGGCTGGAAGAGAAAACGGCGTTCAAAAATTGATTAGAGATGAATATCCGCAAGCAACGTTTTTCCATTGTGCTTCTCACCGTTTAAACCTTGTTGTCAGTGATCTGAATTCTGTCCAGGAAATCCAAAACGGCATTGGTACTGTGAAGGAAGTCATCAAATTCTTCAGAGAGAGCCCTAAAAGGCGGAACTTGGTTTCGAATGTCCCTGTTCTATGCGAGACAAGATGGTCGGCCAAATATAAATCCATCAGGTTATTTGCTGAGAATTTCAACTCAATCAAGTCTGCTTTGCATGCGATAGCAAATAATAAGGAAGAATTCAACAGCCAAAGTAGAACGAAAGCCAACCAATTGTACTGTTCTACATCTTCACCTCACTTTCTCGTTTGTCTTAAAATTATAGCCAAATATTCTTCGCAACTTGAACCAGTTACGAATACGTTACAAGGTGTAGCAATGGATTTGCTGAGTGTACAAAAACACATTGAATGTCTTATTGCAGCATTCAAGAGCGACAGGGAAAGTTCCGAGCGAATCTTTGCAGGTATCTTCGCTAGCACTACAGATTTAGCGACGGAATTTGATGTTGAACTGAAAGTACCAAGAATAACAGGGCGCCAAACGCACAGAGCAAACGTAGTGGCTATGACCGCAGAAGAGTATTTCAGAATAACGATTTTCAATCCCTATTTGGATTCGTTAATTTCTGCTCTTGAAACTCGGTTTTCTCAACATACGAGTGTTGCATTTTCAATTGCTCGTTTACATCCCCTCAACATCAAAAAGCTGAAAAATACCGGCGGCGACGACATCGACATTGAATTTGCAAAGAAGATTGCCGAAAAATACGGTATTGAAAATTTGGAGGCTGAGTATATAACGTGGAAACACATTTGGACAAACAGGGAAGTTCCAGAAAATATGGACTTTTCGGAAGTTCTTTCAAACGAATGTGAGTTTTTCCCCGCCATAAAAGCCGCTTTCCAGACTTTTTTGGCAATGCCACCAACAACCTGCTCGATAGAACGATCGTTTAGCACCCTCAGGAGAGTGAAAACTTGGTTGAGGACTATGGAGGAAAGCCGACTCTCCGGGCTTTGCCTTCTATCTCTCCACAGAAACAAGGTGGACCATCAGGGCAAGGAAAAGTTTATCGAAGAAATAATAGAGGAATTTGGCCAGAAGCGAAGAAATTTGACTTTTTTGTTTTCCTAATTATACAATATCATTGTCTTTATTCTGTTGTTGGCCATAGTTTTTGTTTATTGAATTATTTATAATAAGTTTATTATCGAATTTAATGTTGTTTATTTTTCAAAAACTAATACTTTCAAATTCAATAAAAGAATTACTTTTGTTTGTTTAAATATAGACTTTTGATGGTACCTGATGCTACCTGATGTTTTAAAACAATAACAAATATAAATTGGCTTGGCCACGCCCTTAAAAAATACCGTTCGCGGCGCTCACTTAGGGAGGGGGGAGGGGGGAGGGGGGGGTAAACCCACGGAACCCTCTTGTGTCTCTTACATTAGTATTTTGATTTTGCCCCCCCCCTGCATTTGCCATTAACGGCGCCCATGTCAGAGTATGCGAGGATCGTCATTTTAATCCGCCAAGCAAAAGGGATAATTAACGATCTAATTTAGACGCCTCTTAATTGCGAGCCCTGAGACCGGTGCCATTCGAACGTATATAATTACACCCTCTAGGTATATAGAGCTTTATACACCTAGCACCTCACACTATACCTACACCTGAATTATCCAGGTCTGGTGGAAATATGGTGCGGAAATTAATCTGAAGCCGGCCCCAAGAAACAGGACCGGATTAGTGGTAATGCGGCTGCGGAACACCAATTAGTCTTCTAGACGTGCGATGTTTCGCTAAATGGGGCGAGAGGTATAGAACAATCATTATTGTCTCTATAGCTTTAGATGCTTCGTGCTTCTCCCTGTTCAGGGATACCGTGAATACCACGATACCGATATCACGATACAGGATACCATACATATGGATGAAAGTGGGCATTAGCTAGCTACCTACCACTATGACACACCTACGAGTATAGGCTGTATACCTACTTATTATTACTTCTGATATTATTGTTATGAGCGGCGATTCTGGAGAACTTGCGATCTTTCTAGACTCTTCCCATCAGGTCGCAGTGTACAACTGCAGAGGTCTAGTGCATTCTAGAACACGCGTGTAGGCTTTTGCCCGTGGAACTGAATGGAGCCTTCAACAGTGGGTCAAGACACATTTGTCCATTTTGGCGGAGGTGCCGGATTCACCGCACGTTGGGATTGCACGCGAAAGGTGTAAGATTACTCGGGAGTCGCCTAGAAGCCATATGCCGGGTCACTGTGGAATTTTCTGGAGGAATTATGGAACATTCGAGATTAATTAGTCAGACCTATATAAGACACCGATTCTCGGTCTACACCAGTATTAAATTGGAAGTGATCGAGTGCTATAGAACCGAAGTAGTCTCAGCGATATTCCTAAGTAAATAATTGTTGGCGTGTATTTATTGTAGTACGCAGTAATGGACAGTGTTTGCTTTAAAACGATCGTCTCAGTTATAAACGAACTCGTACGCGAAATACGTAACAAGCGAATATGCCTCATGGGCATGAGGCTCAGTAGCGCACTTCCTTTTTGAAGGATTAGTGAACACAAGATGTTAACTAGGGTTCTACCGTAATTTGGGAAGAAATTTCAATATGGCGGCCAAAATAGCGTCAGAATCATGAAATTTGGCTCAAAAATTAAAATAATCGTACTATATAGACAAGGGTAAGTTCCAAGTTTCATGAAATTGGTCCACTAATAAGAGATTCCAATATGGCGGCCAAGATGGCGGCAAAATGTTGGAATTTGGCTGGAGAATGAGAATGATCAACGAAACAAGGGTAAGTCCCAAGCTCCATAAAAATCGTTAAGTGATAAGAAATTTCAATATGGCGGCCAAGATGGCGGCAGAGCATCATTTGTCCAAAATCGGATGTATTTTGATAAAGTTCACATCGCCTGTGAGTTTCACTCAAATCGGACCACTTTCATAGAAATTCAAAATGGCGGATCAAAGATGGCGGCCAAGTGACAAAAATAATTGGCCAACTTTATATTGTGGACACGTATGCATTCGATTGGCGTTTGCACCACAACGATATCAATTCGTTGAGGCATAATTATTCTCCTAGTTCTATCACTCTGAAATGCGTTCAAAATGGAGAATACAAAATGGCGGCGGGGCATCAATTGTCAAAAATTGGATGTATCGTAATGAAGTTCACATCGCCTGCAAAATTTCACTCAAATCGGACCACTTTCAGAGATATTCAAAATGGCGGATCGAAAATGACGGCCAAGTGACAAAAATATTTGGTCAACTTTATACTGTGGACACGAACGCATTTCATTGGCGTTTGCACCACATCGATATCTCTTTTCGTTAAGGCATAATTATCCTAGTTCTATCACTTCGAAACATGTTCAATATGGAGAATACAAGATGGCGGCGGGGCATCAATTGTCGAAAATTGGATAGATCTTGATGAGGTTCACATTGCCTGCAAATTTCATTTCAATCGGATCACTTTTAGCGAAATTCAAAATTGCGGATCAAAGATGGCGGCAGAAGAACAAAAAATCAAAAGCCAACTTGACATCTTAGACATATATACTATTGATCAGCGTTTACATCACATCGATATATTTCTTCCCTGAGGAGTTATCCCGGGTACGGACGGACGGACAGACGGACGGACGGACGGACGGACAAAGTGAAGCTAAAAGCGCCTTTTTCCCATTTTTTTGGGAAAGTGCGCTAACAATATAGTGCCATCGAATACGAAAGTCTTTCAGGGGAGGGTGGGCCATCATGAGACGAGTTCACCATAAGACGTCGCTATTTTCTCCAAAATACGCACCACATGCGTTACCCTTCCTATGTGGATAAATTTTCAATCAGGTTTTAGTCTCTGTACTGTAATGGTGAATGGCGGTTATCAAAGCTATTCCCAGTTATGCAGGCGTCCTTGTGTTGGAAAGATGCAGGTTTTTTGTTTGGCTGATATGCTAAAATTGAAACTTTTCAAAAATCATCGTATCAATATTTTAATTATTTTGGGCTACAGGTTGTTTCTAACTCCTTGGTGTCTTTACGCTGCATCCGCTCGATCCACTGGATTGGAGCGTTTAGCTTTCATTCAAAAAGTCTGCAGTGGGCTTCTGGTGGGCTACCTTGAGATAGTGCTTTGGATCCACCATCAGACATGTCTGTAACATAACAACCGTAGCAATATCATTCAACATCGCTATAATAAAGGGAGAACACATCAAATGTGTCATCCTCCGACTCCTTCGAAAAAGAATTGTGTTACCTTTCTTTGACGGAAAGCTTTATATGAGTTTATTCATTTCCTTTAATACCTCTTTGGTTATGTCTCGCACCCCGGTATCTAACTTTTGTTGTTCACCTACCTACCTCTCCTCTAGGTCTTCAATTCTACCTTTACCCTGAAGGGTTTGAAAAGTCTGTAACAGAACTAGTCTGTTCTGTACGTGGGTAAGCATTATACCTAGCATTTATACCTACACCTACATGTAGAACATAATGGAAAACGTAACATTAACATCCATCAATTTTTCCAGGAACTAATTACCGTTGCAATAACTTTAGCAATACCTACTCTGCCACTACCGTTAGTGGCGGAAACTTTTTCCAACCTTTCCTGATTACGGCATGTATAATTAAGCACTGCTTCAGTCAACCACCGACCGACCCCCTTTCACAACCCTAATAAAAATACTAAAAGAGGCATATACCACCAACCGCTGAAGACGAACTGGTGCTCTTATAAACGTTCCATAAATTGAATTTTGATATTTGCTTAAACGTGTGCGTGCGGTTTCCTGTAATTTTTAAAGCCTGATGCAGATGACTCGGCAGATGGAAATCTGAAAGAGGGAATGAGGTTTGGGAATTTTGTCACGCTGTGCTACTGTGAGCCTGCAGCCTGGTACCATGCAGGACTACCAGGAGGCATTTCTCATGCAGGACAGCGCTAGTGTGAGCATGAAAAGGACAGCAGACGACCCACCTTTCTGTGTGCGGGGGTGATACTTTGCGATTTAAAATATTCATGGCAGCATTGAATTGCAAAGTATTACGAGGGAATATCGACGTGCTTATTGGAGCCGGCTACATGTAGGGCATATGCCAGCTGAAGGAGGGAAAACTCTTTATAGTACTTTTACATGGGCCAGAGCCAGAGCTATGAATAAATGATGGCGTTGCATGTGCGACATCAAATCATAAGACGTTGTTAAATAGTAGCTGAGTGAATACCTCGGTGAATACTTATTACATATATCTCTAGTTCATACTAAGACAGAGAAGTGCAGAATTTTTGCTGCGGCGCCGACGTTTGAATCTTTAAGTCGTTATCAGGAGTTTATTGATTCGCCTCTTGGAACTTTGCAACCTCAGAATACTATGCTACAACAATAATCCACAAGAAATAAAAAAATGCAAGGGTAAATCACAATGAACAGTCTGAGGAATGAACACACATCGAAAGTCTCATCCGAGGTCTCATCTCTCATTTCGCATAACTGAAACCTGATTCCATTAAATTATTAAATCAATTGTTTTAAACCAGTTAAATATATTAACATAGGATGATTAAGAAGCGTACCTACATGTGGCTACTGGATGAAAACATTAGCAATAAAAACTTTCACCAAAGGAAAACTAAGAGAAATTTGATAGGTTGCTTCGTGTTCATACTCTACAGCCAAGATAATTCTAAATTCCAACCCAAAATTATTTATCCAAAAAAAATTATGATAATTCTACTTTTACCTTAGGTAGATACCTACCTAGGTAAATGTGATCAATCTTACTCATACAAGTACCTATAGCGTCCAAAAAGTCTTGGCTTTTAAAAATCGGCAAGGGACTGAGAAATTATTTCATTCATTTTTTTTAAAAGCACTCCTTATTTGAAAACTCATTAGGACATTTATGTGTGGAAGACTGCATCGCAAAGATGCCTTCCCTCTCACCGCTGGACCTTATCAAGTCGGAGCCCAAAGTTCGCCCACACATGTCAGCTGGAATAGCCGCCCTCTCTCCCCAAGTATTGTTTTCCAAATCATGCAGTGTAAAAAGTGCTGTGGCGAACGTGTTTCTTTCGAGGTAACCCAACAAGAAGTCCAACCATAGACAAGTCCAACGGGGTTAGATCAGGACGTAGTAAAACGACGTTTCCCGGAAAGGCGATTTCCAAACGGGGGGACATCAAACAATTGGCCAATAGATCCAATAGATCCCAAGATCTAACTCCCTTGGACTTCTTCTTGTGGGGTGTTACCTTAAAGGATAAGTATTTGCCGCTTGCCGCAGCACCTGTCACACTGCATGATTTGAAAAACTAAACTGGGCAACAATTGAAGTGATTCACTCGAAAATTTTGCCTCGCTTCAAATGTGGATATCTCGGGAAAAAAATGGACCGATTTTGGAAATCGCGGTCATGCTGGATAGCGTGCTCTTTGGGCTGTAAGATACTTGTATGATACAGAGGTTCAACGACGTTGGGTGGGCTATACAGGGTGGAAACAGAAGAAGTGCAAAACCGGTCCACATTATTCAATGCCCCGCTTCTGTGAAAAAAATCTCAGATTTTTTCTGAGTGCAGTTTTGAAGAGCACATATCAATATCTCTAAACGGTTTTCGAATTATGATCCTAGTGCGATTTTTTTGAAAGTTGTGAGTTTTTTTTGTACTACCACATTTTTTACGCCGATTCTCCCAGTGCTCATGTACTGCATTCAAATTTGAAAGAAATGCATTATGTGGCTAGACCCTCCTTTGGCTAGACAAACTTTTTTATGAAAAAACTTGACATAAATGACACTCAGGGCTGCCACTTCCTTCGATCGTCTGGAACCTTTGACAAGGCAGGAACATGTGGGCATGTTGCGGTCCTAATAAACACTTTTTCTTCCTGCACTGTAAAACAACCACTGCATCATTAGTCTTAGTTCGCAAATTTTCTCACAGGATGCTTCAATCAAAATGTTTAAAATTGATATCGGAAACAAGCAGACGTAGACAAAAAAAATTTTTCCTCAGATCTGTTGCACGAACTGTCGAACCCCAGGTGGCATTTGGCGGAGGCAGTGTTACTGTATGGGCAGGGGTCACCTTAACCGACAGGACAGAATTGGTGATTTTAGAGAACAAATGAATGAATGAATGCAGTGCAACACAGGCGATTAACGGCAGATTTCACGATCAAAACTGCAACAGATCTAAGGCAAAACAGATTTTTTCTCTACGTCTGCTCGTTTCCGATATCAATTTCAAAAATTTGCAATGAAACACCCTATAAAAATATTTTGCGAAATAAGACTAATGCAGTACCTAGTTGTTTTACAGTTGTTATATACAGGGTGGCCCAACGAAAACAGAACAGAGGGGTTTTCGTGCATTTCACCCTATTTTTTCAAAAAAGCTTGAACAGGTCGATTTTTATAGTGAGGGGGACATCTGAAACATACCTTGGCGGATTTCTATCTTTAGCCCCCTCACCCCCACCCACCCCATCTTCGAAGTTTCAAATGACACCACCCACTTTGCGATCCATCAAATTAAAGCGAATTAAATTCTCTTTCTGAAAAAATATCTCAATAATTTTCAACCCCACCCCCCTTCTTCCTAAAATTGTCAGAGTTTCCAATGTTATATTTTTGATCTCTTAATTCTCTTCAGTACAGTCAACGTCATCCTGCACAGCATTAAGGGAGAAAGTTTTCTGTGTAGAAAGTGCCACCCAAATTCACCCCTTCACTCCCCCACCTCAACTTCAAAATCTAAAATGACACTTCCTACATTGTGATCCATCAAATCGAAAGGAATTGAATTCTCTTCCTGAATAAAATATTTTCAGAATTTTCAGAATGCCCCCTTTCCCCCTAAAACACTCCGAATGTTCAATTTATGAGGAGAGGGGTTGAAAATTTCAAAAAAATTGTTTTCAGAAAGAGAAATCAATTTCCTTTTATTCGATGTATCACAAAGTAGGTGGTGTCTGTTAAGTTTTAAAATTGGGGTGGGAGAGAGGAAAAGGGTGAACTTGGGTAACACTTTTCTTCAACCAAAATTTTTTTTCTTAGATGCTATTTAGGATGACGCTCATTAAATTGAAGAGAATTGAGAGGTCGAGGATATGAAATGGGACAGTCAGAGAAATTTAGGAAGATGAGGGGGTGGGGTTGAAAATTTTGAAAACATTTTTTTCAGAAAAAGATATTGATTCTCTTTGATTTGATGTATCGCAAAGTAGATGGTGTCATTTGAAATCCTAATGTTGAGGTGGATAGGGGTGAGGGGGCTGAAGATAGAAATTTGACAATGTATGTTTCAGATGTCCCCCTCGATATAAAAATCGACCTGTCTGAGCTTTTTTCGAAAAAATGATGTGAAATACCCGAAAACCCCTCTGTTCTGTTTTCGTTGAGCCACCCTGTATACTACGTTTCCATGGAGAATTGAAATCGATTTGAAAACGGTATCGGGATTGAATACGGAAGTGTTCACATGAGTGGTTCGAACTCGGTATTCAAATCGATTTGAATTCTGTTTACATATCTGTCATGTAAGTCTAACCCTAACCTAAAACTATCCCAACCTAACGTATCAAAGAAAGTGCAAGTACTCTGCAAACTGCAAGTGTGCAGAAGGCAGAAGTGCAGACAACAGGTGCTATGAATGCGACCCTCGATGCGACAAGAACAGCGGTTCTACTCATTGCTATGTATCAGTTTCTGTTTGTTGATGTTTCGATCCAATCTGATTGAGTTTCCATGAGTATTATTCGATCCGATCCCGATACGATCCCAGAATTTTCCGAATCGGCCTAGAGACTCAAATCGATTTCAATTCTCCATGGAAACGTAGTAATGGTGCTAGAAAAAGTGTTTATTAGAACCGCAACATGCCCATACAATCATGCTCCTGCCTTGTCAAAGGTTCCAGACGTTCGAAGGAATAAGTGGCAACGTGTCATTTACGTCAAGTTCTTTCATTAACAGTTTTTTCAGCCACATAATGCATTCCTTTCAAATTTGAATGCAGTACATGAGCACTGGGAGAATCGGCGTAAAAAATGTGGTAGTACAATTGAATAATGTGGACCGGTTTTGCACTTCTTCTGTTTCAACCTGTATAGCCCACTCAGCGTCGTTGAACCTCTGTACCATCCAAGTATCTTACAGCCAAAAGAACACGCTATCCAGCATGACCACGATTTCCAAAATCGGTCCATTTTTTTCCGAGATATCCGCGCATTTGAAGTGAGACAAAATTTTCGAGTGAATCACTCAATTGTTGCCCAGTTTATATTCGGAAAGATATGGCGGTTATGTGTACCTACCTATAGGAGCGAATATTTTGGAGAATTTTTGGTCCCGACGTGAAGAGGTCCAGCGGGAAAGACATATGTTGGTGATGTTGTTAGATTAGGGTTGCTTTTGAAAAGATCAAATAAAACAAATTTCTCACCCCCTTACCGATTCTTTTTAAGCATTGCGAATCTTTTTTTGTCTCGACTTAGGCAGGCGCGTGCTGGCCCGCCGAGCAGCCAAGCATTTCCCGGTAGGCCCTCAGCCGCAGGGCATCAAGGGGCCTTTCTTGTCTTTTTTTTACATTTTTGAATTATTAAAAAAATGATGATTTTTTTTAGCATGAAATCGACTGTTGAATAATTGATTTCCAGACTTTTTAGATCGTAAGGATATGTTCTGCACCAGTAATCGGATCCAGTTTTTTTTTTGGGACGCACGTGTTCAAGTTGAGTAGTTTTGATTTGCTAATATGTAGTGTTGAATTGAGAAAAAAAAAGAGAATGAGAATAGAAAAAATTAGAACTTACCTACTTGAAATTTGTTTCCGGTATTATTATTAGCATTATTATTATTATCATTCCGAAAAATTTTCACCTGCGGCGCCATTCCGCTCGCACTTAAAGATAAGTGTTTTATTTTTTCATTTTTTTTATTCAGAAATTCTTCTCCTAATTTTGATTTTTGAAAACCTCTAGTCGGGGGGGGGGGGCTTTTACCATGAATTTGCCCGGGCCCTTTCAAGGGTCCCAGCACGCGCCTGGACTTAGATGATATATAGGTAGGAACCTATGGTGAATACCTGCTTACCTATCTACTAATTTTTCTATGAGATCTGCGTAATAGTACTACCTATATCTACTCACACTTTACTGCATGAATAATAATCAATATTAGAAGTCCAATTTCATTTGAGTTCGGTGTACCGGTGTGTCTACCGCATCCAAACTAAATACCAATTACAATATTCATAATCATTATCCTTAGCATTAAGTTCGCATCATGCGATGCAAGGAAACTTCAGCTTTAGCACGCGAAGAACTGATCAATAATTAGCATAGGTCGCGGTGACCAAACGTCATAGCATTGTGTCATAGCATCCAGGTATCACACTAATGTGCAATCGGGTGTATTCATCTCAAATCAGCCGGAAATACCTTCTTACCCTCACTAGAGCAATAATAATTACATATTACATTTTCACAAGTAAATGAAGGTATATATAGGGGTACCTGTAAGTAGATATAGAGGTACTCTAATTACCGCTGGTTACATCTACACTTTACAAACGCATTATTGATAAAACAATGTTAGGAAGGTACCCAGGTATTAATATATTGTGATTTTTAAGCAATGAGTGGATACTTAAAAAAAATACTCAATCAAAAGGTTGCATATAGCTATGTTAGCTATCTCTTTATTTTCTGCTGTATAACCATCGAAATCTATTATTGCAAATGATTATAGGCACACATTTAATTTCACTGGATCGAGGCTAGTAATGCCACAAACGTGCACAAAATAGTTATTAGCTGCTAGGTATAATAATTTAAAATATATGAGGGGGGAAAAAAATGTAGGTAGGTACCTATTATTCAACGTTGGTGTTTTTTTGTTTGCTTGTGGAGTAAATGAACGTATAAAATACAATTAAAATACTCACATGGACAGCTAGCTTGCATGGCCCCGAACTTGTGCACGTAATCTTCCACTACAGAGTGAATTATTGTAAAATGGCATGTACTTTATGGCACACATTCGACATCATTCATTTTAACAGACAAGCGATCGTTCGATCACAACAAAGTGACGAAAATTTGGCGTTGGACGTTGGAAGCGCCCGAGTGCACGCAACCAGATATACACCGGCGCAACCGCTGTACGGGTTGGATTGATTCAGCAAAACTTTACGCTCTTAAGGCTAAAGGGGACGATAAGATAATGTGTTTCTGAGACGCGAGATGGCGCGGAAACTATTAACATTCTCAAAATTCACTCAATAGACCGATTTTGAAAATTCAAACGTTATTATTTTAAGAATATATTACTATTTGATGCTGTAGTCAAAAATTTCAATTTTTGCATTTCTCGAAAAAAAAAATCGATTTTCTCAAATTTTCAAAAAACTTTTTCAAAATCTAAGGTGGTCATTTTATTCTGTGGTAAATATTGTATATCGACCTTTTTTCAAAATTCAAATATCATGAATGGTATCGACCGAAATCAATTTTGAATATTTCCCTTTGAAGTTCACCGCGTGCCGCCGCCTGCAAGCGAAAGCGGTTCCCGGCCGGTATCACCGTGCAATATTTATAGTCCGCGAGTAATAAGACCTCTGTCGTAATTGCAGAGTAATGCCTGGACTGTATCTCCAGTCCCGTCGAAAATCCCAACTGTGTAACAAGCAACTAGGCAATACTTAATCGGTTACTTTTTTAAATTCAATTATTAATAGCTTCGTCACTCGATATTAATGGAATATACTCCAGAAATAAATAAGTGAGATAAGTGAAAAATTACTATAAGGAAGAAAAAATACAGAGGAGACTTTATTTTGTTTTTTGTTTTATGCACAAAATGTATACAGGGTGTCCCGGAATAAGTGTCACAAAATTCACAGGGAGATAGAAAATTGAAAAATAAGTGGACTTTTCTCCATAAACATACCCCTGCAAACGCATAATAACGGAGATACAGGCCTTCAAAGTTGTTTTTTACCAGCAGTTTTTCTTGCATAGCTTTTGAATCGTTCAACCAATTTTATTCAAATTTGAACTTAAGTTCACCGAAACAAGTCTCTATTGAACTATAGTAACGCATTTTATCAAACATTTTCAGGGGCGAAGATAATAGGGGTGCCCTCCCCCTTTTCCACCTATTTTTGACCTGCCCAAATATTTTTGGGGATTGTTTCAATTTTTGAATTCTACGTTCAATTTAAACAAAAAAGTTACTCTTGCAAAATTTTGATTAAAAGCTTCGTTTCCGAGATATCTGGGATTGAAACATTGGGAAACATCTCGAAATCGCAACTTTCCTGGGCCTAAAAATTAAAATTCAAAAAAACTCATGATTCGTCAACTGGAATGAGTTTTCTGGGTGTATTAAGTTGATAAACCACTATTTTCGCTGAGAAACATGGAGTTTTTCAGAGAAAAACAATTTGGGCCCTGGAAAGTGGCGATTTCGAGATGTTTTCCAATGTTTCAAACCCAAATATCTTGAAACTGAAGCCTCTTATCAAAATTTTGCCAGAATAACTTTTTTCGTTAAATTGAACGCAAAATTCAAAAATTTAAATCATTCTCAAAAATATTTAGGGAGGTTGAATATAGGGGGGTAAGGGGGCGGGTGCCCCCTGTTATCTTCGCTCCTAAAAATGTCTGATGAAATTCGTTATTATTGTTCAATAAACACTTGTCTAAGTGAACCTTAGCTTGAATTTGAATAACATCGGTTGAATGGTTCAGAAGTTATGCAAAAAAACTGTTTTCAAAAAACAACTTTGAAGGCCTGTATCTCCGTTAATATGCGTTTGCGAGGGTATGTTTATAGACAAAACTCCCCTTATTTTTCAATTTTCTATCTCCATGTGAGTTTTGTAACACTAATTCCGGGACACGCGGTATAACGAGAGATGGAAAACGCTATCCGTCAAGTTGGCCTGTAAATCAAAAAGTAACACTTACAGAGATGTATACTTTTCAAATGTTATAGAAAACTGCAGCTAACAAAATGACTGACACTAATTTCTGTTAAAATCAAATTCTTGAAACATTCAAAAATTTAAAAAAAAATCACCCATACACCAACGGTGCACCCTGGTGCAAGTACAAGCACCTTATCTCAGCAGTGTGTCGCCCATTGTGAGCAGTCAATTTTAATCTTTGATTTTAATGAAAATTTAGAACAGGCATTGAACCCAGTAACTGGGAGCTATGGGAAGATACATAGTGGTCGATCCTAGCGTAATTATTCCATAGCGGCCTTACCGTTCAAGATAGAAAAAAAGATGAAATAGTGCTATTCTGTAAAAAATAACATTCCATAAACGCTCTGTTATGTAAGAATTCGTGTCGGCAATTGGCTAGTCGGCAAAACAAAAGACTAACAGGAAGCTATACAGACCAATCAACTATTTTGTTTGGAGAGAAATTCTCAGCTAAAACGAACACACCTCGGGACACATACTCACTATTTTCAAGTACAAGGACATAATCTCGGACATAATTATTGGACTGACAAAAGAAAAACAAAATTAACTGACTTCTATATCAAAATTTTACTGCCTGAGATCATCGATCTGCGAGCTTGTAGGAGCATGCCCATTCGGGAAAGTTGAAATGCCATGGCTTTTTTCCCATCAACGGTTCTTACTGGCCACTTTTCGACACTCAAACGCGTATCGTAGGTACTACGATACGTAATACGAATTTTATACACGAAACAAATGCATTCTAATGAAACGATTTCAACAAAAATCAAATGAGCTGAGGTCATTCACGAAGAATTCAATTTCAAAAATCGTAGCAACGAAATATATCTGCGTAATACCACGATGTCACAAATCTTGACTACTGCTATTTACATCGCCTATTTCTCAGAAAACATCATAACACCATGTGTGCAGAAAGTGATCACTACCTATATCGTGAATGACTCATCGCGGAGAATAGCTGCAGTGGGCGGCAAATAACAAAGAGAGATTTTCTAAATGTGTTTCGGAGGGCACCATTTGTGCTACAGAAATTCTAAAAACGGATTAATGTTTGATATTTTCAGTACTTCAAAATGACTACCTGCGATTTTCAAAAAAATCAAAACTTATTCGTGAAATTGAAAAAAAAATTTAAAAAATTTTTTGGAATATTTTTTTGACTAGTGCATCAAATAGAATTCAAATCTGAGTATGACCCTTTTTTTCAGATCTAAAATCGGAGTGATAGTTTTCCCAAAAACATTTTATTACTTTTGATGTATTTTCTCTCTATCGCACACTTGGTACTCAATTTCAGTCCCCTTTAGCCTTAAGTATTAACGATGGAAACAAAAGCAGAGGGAATGAGGGAAATAATTATTGTCTATTATTTTGTCGAAGACTGCATTTTTCCGGTAGGTAGGTATTACTCAGTCGGGAGTCATGACATCTGTGGTCATGACAAATACTGATTTCTACGAGAGAACCACACAGCAGTTTATTTTTTACTCTCCCTTAAATACAACAAAAACAGAAAATCCACAACGAACGGAACGAGACAGCAGTGGGGGATGGAGGATGGAGATCTTGAGAGAGGGAGAAGGGACCATTAGTCCCCACAAGCCTGTCGCAGCGGGTTTTTTTCATACAGGGTGTCCGTTTTTCGAGGCTAAGCATGGGTATCTCGCTTATCTTAAGAGATACAAAGTCGGTTAAATTGGGAAAAAGTTGCGCATTTTCATGACGATCAATGATCCAAAAAGAAATTTGACGTATCGATTTTCGTTTTTGAGATATCGTGAAAAAACAGGATTTTGATTTTTGTTTTTATTTTTTATTCAAAAAACGGTTGAAGGTGGCCTTTTCTAATCTAGACATTGTCAGGGCACTTTTTCAAGGGGAATCCAAATCTGCCAAAATCTTTATTTAGCTTTCAAAGCAACCGAGATACGACATTCAACTTTTTTCTCTAATGGGCGCCATATTGGATTTTGATATTTTTGAATACGGTATTCTTATCTGGTTAGAACGATGTGCCACATGTCATTGTTGAATAAATGTTTGACATTTACGTTTTTTTCTATTGTCGATGCTGATTTTGTTTCCAAAGCACTCTTTGAAAAATTGAAAAAATTTTTTTGCTCTAAAGCATGAATTCAACAGTGGCATGTGACACATCGTTGTAACCAGAAAATAAAATTGTATTCAAAAATGTCAAAATCCAATATAGCGCCCATAGGAGAAAAAAAAGTTGGATGTCATATCTCGGTTGTTTTGAAAGCTAGAATGATGATTTTGGCAACATTGAATTCCCCTTGAAAAAGTGCTTTCACAATGTCTTAACTAGAAAAGGCTACCTTCAACCGTTTTTCAAATAAAAAATAAAAACAAAAATTACAAATTTCTGTTTTTTCTTGATATTTCGAAAACTAAAACTGACAAGTCAAATATCTTCTTGGATCATTGATCGTCATAAAAATTTGCAACTTTTTTCTAATTTAACCGACTCTGTATCTCTAAAGATAAGCGAGATACCCATGCTTAGCCTCGAAAAACGGACACCCTGTATACCGTTATTAGGCCAATTAGCATGAACATTCGAGGTTGCGAAAGATCTCATAGAACTTCCACGGTAAAAAAAATGTAGAAGTTGAAAATTCGTGAAAATCGAGCGGTTTTTTTTAATAACTCGTAAACGGTGATTCTTCGAACAAAATGTTTCATAGTCAATCAAATTAAAAGGCGTTACATTTTGAACAAAATTATGTCAACATTAAGCCTAGTCTACAATATGGTCTTTAGTTGCAAGTTGCAAGTCGCAACGTGGAAGTGAGGTTGGAATTGCAGTCGCTAGTCGCAGTGAAAGTTGGTTCTAGACCAACTCTTGCGACTAGAGACTTGCAACTTGCAACTAGAGACCATATTGTAGACTAGGCTTAACTGTGCCAAAATACAGCCTCTAGAAAATCGCTCGAAGTTGTCAGCCGTCAAATCAAACTGCAGGTTCTCACACTCAAGAGGCTATATCTTATAACTATACAGATGTCCCGTTTTTCAACGCTCACTATTGGTATCTCGGAAACGGTAAGAGATAAAAAGTCGGTTAAATTACAAAAAAGTTGCGCAATTTTATGGCTATTTCAAAAAAGTCAAAATATCAAAGATATCTTTGGTCATTTTTTAAATATATCCCAGAAAAACTAAAAAATGCCGAATTCCAAAAATTTAAATACCTTTTTTTATGACAGCTATCAATTTGAAAATTGAAATCCTGACATTTTTCAAGGTCCTTGATCGACTGACGTCAATAATTTTCTCCTGCACTTACTAGTTTTTGAGATATGACAGTTAACTTTATTTTTTCTTATGGACATCATATCATTTGTTCACCCCATAAAACTCATGTTTTCTTTCTCTTTACAAAGATATAAAGCATTTGTAGCATTTTTGTCAAAATAACCTGTAAAATTGGAAAAATCATTTCTGGGGCGAATAAATCTAGTTACCGGTTCGGTTGCCATGCTCTCGTGGCATAATAACAATGGCATTTGGTTGCCATGGTCGGTTGATTTTGGAAAAAGTTGAGTTACATTGCGTTTTCATGTATTTGATGATGATAATAAATAACAAAACAAATACTAAACCAATAAGTATAACACAAAATAACATCGCAATAGCAAATAACATTTATGATTTACAATTACTCGAAATAGGGTCCATTTTGCGGGGAACGTTCAAAGACCGAATTTGTGGTTCATATGACAGAACATCCCAAAGCAACCAAGAGCTGGAAGCAAGGAGATGATGATGCGTTTCAGCTAATTAATAACCCGCACGATATCAGCGCAGCCGTTGAAAACATGGCTTAAAGGCACACAACTCTGCATAGAGCAGAATGGACTCCAATTCAAGCAATTGTAAATTATCATTGTTGATTGCTATTGCTATGTTTTTTTGTTTTATACTTGGTTCTGTAACTATTTGTTTTATTGTTATTTATTATCATTATCAAATACACAAAAACCGAATGTAAATAACTCAACTTTTTCCAATATCAACAGACCATAGCAACCAAATATGCCATTGTTTATATGCCACAAGACCATGGCGACCGAAGCGGTAACTCGATTTTTTCACCTCAAAAACAGTTTTTCCAATTTTTACAGGTTGTTTTGACAGAAATGCTACAAGTGTTTTATATTTTTGTAAAGAGAAAGAAAAGGTGAGTTTTATGGGATGGATAAATAATACGGTGTCCATAAGAAAAAATGAAGTTAACTGTCATATCTCAAAAACTAGTAAGCGCAGGAAAAATTATCATTAACGTCAGTCGATCAAGGACCTTCAAAAATGTCGGGATACCAATTTTCAAATTGATAGCTGTTATAATAAAGAAATGATTTGAAATTTTCGAATTCGGTATTTTTCAGTTTTTTGGGATATTTCAGAAATGACCAAAGATATCTTGGATATCTTGACATATTTGAGATAGTCATAAAATTGCGCAACTTTTTTGTAATTTAACTGACTTTGTATCTCTTACCGTTTCCGAGATACCAATAGTGAGCGTTGAAAAACGGGACACCTGTATAAAGAAGAGAGGATGTTTATTTCATAATACTATACCGAGATACCCTAAGTACTATAGAGGGAAGAAACTTCACGATGGGAATTCAAATGGACATGCCACATGCCCCGCAAGTGGAGTCTGCAGTTTTAGTAGTAAAAGCTCCAAGTTATAAATTCATGATTTATTTGAGGGCATGAATTCAAAGCAACATGGAGTCTTTAGAAATATTATGGCATGGTGCATTCATGAGGAAGTGAACTGGCTTTAACACGCAAAGCAATTATGACTGCACCTATTTACTGAATAGATGAACTTTGACATTTTTCTTAGAGAAATTCAGAGGGCTGCTCTGGGTCAGCTGTGCACATTATACTTACCGTATTGTATAATGACTAGAACATTTGGAAGGACAGCGGAAGTAAACCCTGCCAACAGTTAACATAGCCTTTATTTATAGAATCTTTTTTTCATAATATAATATCTCGAAATCTTGAGACTTCATTAATATATTACTCAATCATAAAATTACAGTTATCAAAATAAAATAGCTTTTTTCAATAATAATAAAATTCTCTATTAGACTCTTCTGACGTTCATAACATATTAAAATATAGACAGATACAATCTGATCAGAATGCACGAAATAGGAATGAACATTGAAATAGGTAGTAGTAGTAGTATTCATCAGGTAATAAGGACCACTAATATCACTACGTAGTTATCTTCGATAAGACATTTATGAGTATGTGTGTGTATCTTTGGGGTTCATTTTAAAATACAGGTGACAAATTCAATGTGAGGCTTTGCAGCGTCTTGTTGCGGATGGCGGATCGATTGACCCGCGCCGACTTGATGATCTGGAGGACCATCATCTTGCAGTCGTGGCAAACCACCATTTGGTTCGCCTTGAACCTGTCGACCACGCGGGCGGCCCTGCCCACCGTGCTAGCTTTTGTGCGGAATTTTCCTAAGGAGCCCGGATCGCTGATGGTGCTGCTCTCCATCATGCTCGACCCGGGCCTGGAATCGGGGCTGTGGTCGGCCGAGGCGGCCAGGGATCCGTCCGGTTCCATGATTTTGTTGACTAGAGATTTTGGGAACGAATCCCTGGCGTGCTCATCTTCAGGCGTGCACATGATACTGGGGCTTAGCAGGACAACCGGAACGCTGGAGAAGTGTTCCATAGGAATGTTCATCTTGCAGCAGCATTTGGAACACACGGTGCGCTTGCACAGGGTGCATCTGGAATTACAGTTGACATTTGAGAATCAATTATTTTTCAGCATTCAGTCAAGAAATGTATTCCCCACAGGTGATTTTTATAACTAAATAATAGACCATATAAAAAATTTAAAGCGGGAGGGAGACAACCACATGTTCTCCATTGCTACGACAATCAGGAACATGTGGTTATCTCTCTCTCGCATTGAATTTTCAATATGGTCTATCGGCCTGATTCTATAAGAGAATGATTATGGTAATCACCGTGCTTACTATCAAACTGCTATGGCGACAGCCAACAGGAAGGCCCGTTGCCCTAGCAATTTCATCGTAAGCACTGTGATTACCGTAACCATTCCCTTATAGAATCAGGCCTTGTTGCAGAATGTCTTGGTTACGGTATGTATTACGGAGGTCATGAGCCCCTAGGGAGTTATGAAACTCTCAATTCCCTCGAGGGTTATTTTGAATCCATAATTCTCTCTAGCTCATGGCAACCGTTAGAATTGAAAAATCAATTTGAAAAACTTCAACCTTTCTTAGCGGGAAAAAGTCTGTTCGGTATGAAATAAAACTATCTATGAATTACGAGGATTATCAGATGACAATAACCTGGGCAACGTACGCCCCTCGGGCCCTCAAAGGCCCTAGGGGTGGTCTGTTGCCCTCGGCTATTATCATCGTTTATAATTCCCTTATTACATAAATAGCTGTTATTTTTAAAAATAATGTATGTAAGGGCGTATTAATTAGACCACAGAACCTAACCTCCATAAGCATAGGCGCCGGTACCCCCACGGACTGTTTCTTGCTTGGATTCAGCCTTTCTACGTTCTACTTTACAATAATAACGGCAAAAAAAAATTTGGAGCACGTCACGTTTCAAATTTTGAGCTATTTATTATGTTTGACCTTTTAAAAATTATGCCTTATGGTAGCCCTACATTGAGCATCAAAAGCTGCAGCTTTTTTAGCTGCTGAGTTCTGATTGGACCTGACGCCTGTCATTGCTGTCAATGACCAACATGTGACCAATGAGAGCTCAGCAGCTAAAAAAGCTGCAGCATTTGATGCTCAATGTAAGGCCACCATTATGCAAAATTTTGGGCCAGTTACTTTTTTTAAATCATTGAAAACAAAATAAATGAACCTGGTTTTCATTGTCAGGCTTATTTTTTTGATCTGCTTGTTTTTATCGGCACCTAAATACAAAGATTAGGTACACATTATAAAATGTTTCCAAATTTAAGAGAAATTGATGATCACCCCTGTGATATCGAGCTCGATTTGATATGGCTTCTGAAAGCAATATTTTCAACTAAAATATCGAATTTTGCGGCCACCCCAGACGCACATTACATATTTTGAAACTGCATACTTCAAAGTTAGAAATCGAGTAGCAGTATCATTATTACTCCAAAAAAAATTGGTTATTTTTATAGTACGTTCAACCCTAGTGTGACTCTAGTGAGCTATGATTTGTCGAATTTCTCGTTTCCAAGGGCGTCACGTGGCGAGGCTCCCAGCAATCTCGAATCACACTAGGGTTTAATGTACCGAGCGTTCATAAATTAAATGGGTCAAGGGTGGCTGTGGGTTTGAAAACATCTGTCGGAACTAGCATCGTTCATTTGATGTCTGTAATTTTTTGGTTATCGTGATCTGTCAAACCAGCCGCAGTTTTCGTTTTAGGAACATTTTAAATGTGATTTTCACGACAGGGCACAAAAGCTACATGATCGAGGAGTATTTTCGAAGTTGAAGTATTCTCGTGCACTTATGGCAGATCAGAGGTCAATAATATGGGACGTAACTTGTCAAAGTTTGACAAATTTATTACAAAAGGATTACGCTAGTTCAGACAGACGTTTTTGAATTCACAGGCACCCTTGACCCATTTAATTTATGAACTCTCGGTACTTTAGTAGTATTATTTTATTATACGGGGTGTTTATAAGAATCTGTGATCGCGGCAGGCATGGGTCAGGCCGAAAAACGTAGTAACAGGCGCAACTGTAGTGATCGGAAGCAGATTCCAAAGGCGATGCGATCACAGTCGTTCATAAACACCCGGTATTATAGTATATATTATTATTATTGTTATAGGTATTATGGTTATTGTTATTATTATTATGGTTATTATTATTATTATTATTATCGCCATTAGCTCCAAGAATTTTCACCTGCGGCGCAATTCGCTTCGCTCGCCCCTACGTTTCTTCGTATCGTTCCTTATGAGCCCCCACGCCAATTTTGAAATACCGGCGCCTATGTTGATGAGCCCCCATGAAGATGGAAATTTGTCTTTTGATGATCCATTTGAAATATGATGGAATAAAAGCACAACTGTCTCACACACCTGTAATGTAAACAAACATGCATTTCTGATAACTGCAGTCAGCATGTCAGACAAGACTTACTCTAGAGTGCCTCCATATATGGGTGTCTCCAATTTTTCAAGTCAAGACATCCATATGAAAGTGAATTCAAACATTTGAATAATGAATACAACAAATTATCATAAAAAACATCACAGGCGTCGAAAGTGATACATGTTGCGTGAGTGTGAGGTTTTATGAACGAGGCTTGCCGAGTTTCAGAAAATCACATGAACGCGAGAAAGACATTTTCTGACGAGTTATTTACACAATTTTTCCCTACAAATGCCGAAAACGGCATATTTTTAAAATATGTAATTATTCTTCGAATGCAGTAAATGTCAATACACCCGTGAATCGCTTTTCAATACAGAGCCGTAAAAAATAGATGAAGAACTGACGCGACGGTTCTCCGCGCAGTGTGCCATGAGTTAAGACGGCATCCTCCTTGGAGACATCGTTGTTTACCCAGTGGGAGAGTACAGAGTCACGCTTCAGAAAAATCAAACTTTGGAAAAGTGGGGATTTTTTAAGAAGTACTACCTATGCTGTATTACCTTATCAAATTCTGAACGAACACTAAAATGTTCAGTTCGCACGTTGCAGTTTCAACAAAGTTATGCATTATATTTACTGGACTACTTAGGCACACCTGTCTCGATCGACCAAACACCACAGTAGGTATTCCACTTTTGAAGTTGCAAAATGTGCACACGTCATCAGTTGCAACCAGCGTATTTGTAATGGAGACTGCTACGTGCGATCAAGCACCGAAACCCCACAATTGGCGGATGCGCCGCCTAAGCACAGGAATTTTTAAACCATCAGTGCACCTCGCGGAAGATGTCGCTTGTCGACCGGGCAAATATTTAGAGATTCATGCAGCAAAACCCCTCAACACAAAAAGGAACAGTTGGGTTGTAAACATGATGGATATACCTCTGTCCCCAGGGCCCGAAGATGCCGAACCGCGTCTTCAGACACAGGAAGCACACCTTCCTCGCTTCCACATCGTGCCGCACCCTTCCCTCCACGGGCAGGGCTTCCAGCTCCGCTTTGGTGAGAACTGCGCGTATGTGAACGATTTCGGAAAGCGTCAGGGAGAGCCTGTCGTCCAAAGACATTGTGTCTTGCCAACTGCGGGCGCCGGTGAGCTCATCCTGAATGGCTTGAGCCACTTCCGGTTCCAGCTGCACCGATTCGCTGGCCTCCGAGCTGTTGCAGGATTGTCGCGAGCATGGTCGAGATTGGGGCACCGAATAACAGCCCAAATTGGGGTCACACACCTCCAACGTGTGCCGCCTGATGTTGGAGCGCAAGCTCAAGTCTTCCGTGGCGAGATCGTAGGCTTCCAGTGTAGTATCACAAATCTGTAAGTACTCGGAGGGCCACAGGCCCGGTTCGCTCGACACCGGACTGCTGCTGTCGAGATTGTCGACGCTGTCGTCTTCGTCGTCGTCGAATTGGGAGAAATCGACTTTGATCAGTCTCCTGCCTGACTTGGATGATGATGATGCGGTGGAAGTTTCTTCTTTGGTTGTGATTTCTTTGGTTTGTGCCTTTGGTTCCTTTTGAATGTAAGCCGCCCTGCAACAAGCACATACAGATATGTGATAAAACTTAAATTCGAAAAACGACACTGAGAAATTTGGCTCGTAGCCTAACAGGTGTATGTTCCGCAATAATCAATACCGTACGCCGTGTTGCATTTAGAACACGGCGCTGGAGTTTTCCGGAGTAATCTGGACGGAAATTGGCGAGGAAATTGACCATCGAGTTTTCTATATCCGGACCAATTAAGCTCATCATGAAGCTGCTCCGTTTTTAACAAAATACAATTACCTAGACACTCACGAAGCCTGAAGCACCAACACCCTTTATTGAGGTGAACGGAACACTGGGATTCGCATGAAACTCGACATGAAATGAAAGAACAGCGGGATGATTCACACCTATGAAAACCTACGAAGTGTTCGGGCCATTGTCCTTATAAAATGCTTATTTATTGTATGTATGAACTCTGGAAGTTGTGCGCGACTTGGGGTGGGCGGGGAAAATTGAGGCTTCTCTAGATCCACCCTAAAGCACAACCTTTTATTTTAACGTTTATATGTTTTTGGCACGGGTCGATTTAAGTACCTACCTACTAAACGTGATGAGAAAATGAGAGGGGTTACTTGTTAGCTTTTGTCTGTTACAATCCGAATTACCTAATTGTTCAAATACTGACTATCGATTCCACCGACACATCCCGTCTCAGCTCCTAATCTACGAGTAGCTAGGTTGTTGAGTGGATGCTGAACTTGCTGTAAAGTTTATTACTGCGAAACTTCTTAATTGTCTCAATTCCTAATCTCATCATCCTTATGCAGGCCTGACCAAGTTTTAGCTACAAGACCTTTTCTCATCTAAACCTATTGAAAAAAGTTTGAAACTTTCATACGAAATTCACTGAGCCTCCATATAAGTACTTACCTACCCTGATGGCTGCAGCCTGCAGCTCAATAGATGTGTAACACGCAATACACAGGGAGTAACAAAATCATCGAACCATAACAGTAGGTACTACGAATATGGAATCTTTTACGAAGCCCACAAAAAATAATAACATAACATTCTTCCACTTCCATTTTCGAAGTTATGAAGAGCCAAAGGGTGGTCCTTCGAACTCTTCTAGTTTCATTATTCGTTATATTTCAATTTTATTTCAACATTATTTCAAAAGATTTCAATAAATTCTTGGTGATGGAAACATGAGAAAGAAGTGTCAACAATGTGCATTGAATTTGTTTTCTATGTATACAGAGCGAGTCAGAAACCTCGAAAACTATTTTTCTTTAAAAGTGCCTTGAAACCATTCGATTGGTCGCTCAGCTAACGTGGAGCAGATCACACGGTTTCCCACCAAGGAATTTGCTTGTAAGGATTTCACTTACACCACTCAGCCACCACCGCTCGTAACTATGCAGTTACGCATAGTTCAGTCACTACACTATATCTTTCTACTTCGAAAAAAAAAATGGTAGAGGGCAAAAAATTTGTGCACACATTCCTTTGAATGTCATAAATGAGCTGTTGAAAAGTCCTCTAAAATTCGAGCTTGGGAGCCTTGAATATTCGCCATGAAGTGTTGTGTCATGAAAATCGTTTTGTTTTTTTTTTGTGTAGAAAAGAATGCTTCATCTCAAGATTGTCCTTTCCGCAATCGAATGATTGCATATTGCGTTGTCGTAGAAACGTGTCTACTCAGTTTCAGCAGTCAACTAATTTTCACGAAGTAGGTATGATTTTTACTTTTCCGGCCCGTCCCCTCACTCGGAAGAGAAAGTTATTGTTACGTGTTGCGAGGCTTTCGTGCAATTCTAGTGCATTCGAGATAACATGGAGGTATAAAGATCGAGTAGAACACATCGGCTCAATTGGCGGAGGTGCCGTTTTCAGAACACGAAGCGCGAATAATAATTGACGGGTATTTATAGTAGTACGCAGTGATAAACAGTGTGTATTTTTGAACGATCAATTATAAAATAACTTGAACGCGAAATCCGTAACATTATGTATAATGCTGCAGCGTGCAGGGAAACTTTGACATTTCAAATGCAAAAACTACCCGATGGATTCAAACTAAACTCAGCAAGAAGACCCACCACCAAAGAAAGAACCAAACTTAGTCTGCAGTTAGAATTTTCCCAGTCGGGCGCTACGATTTTTAATAATTTTCCCTGGTGAATACACTTGAAACGGCTGTTTGCGAGGGTTTTGGCCGGGAATTTTGGCGGTCGATGTCGGGCTCACCGCGGGCGACATTTCCTGCTGAAAAATCGAATTCTTTCTGAAAATTCCGACTGATGTCGAAAGTAGATTGCACTGGGCGTCGTGTAGGCTCGTTTTCATCAGGCCCGCGGCGGTGATTTTTTTCAATACAAAACTTGCACAGTCCATAAATTAAAAAAATCGTCGTCATGTCTACCGCAGGACATTTCATCGTAGCCATCCTTCCTGCAACGTCTTTGAAGATAATTGAAATTATCTGTAAAACTGCCTTGATAATACAATATTCTTGTACAAAAATTTCCTGTCACTCTTTGACATTGACATTTCCCGTTGATAGATCACGTTGAAAATCATATTTTCTCTTTTCTACCATAAACCAAAAATTTCAAGTTACCATTACGGACAAAAAAAAGTAGCACAGAGCCTGTCACGGAGTGTACCAAATTTGGCCTTGTGTCACAATGACACCAGGGCAAAATCAGTACACTCCGTGTCAGTCTCTGACCTACTTTTTTTTTGTCCGTGATGGCGGCTTTACAGAACTTCGCCGGCGACAATCCCCCACTCCACTGTAGTTGAATAATTTGAACGACACGGCTCGTGTCGCGGGAATTATGGAGGGAGGTAGGGGAGTACAGGCAGATCGAGTCCTATTGGCCAGCGACGCTGTCGCCGGCCACATACGAAGTTCTGTAAAACCGCCATAATAGTATTTCTGTATTATGACAGCTATCAATTTGAAAATTGATATCTTGACATTTTTTAAAGTCCTTGATCGACTGACGTCAATGGGGTACTTGCCAATGAAACAGATTTGACTGGAAACACTTTCAATCATCAACAAGAGTAATAAATAGTATTTCCTGAAAATTTCCGGAAAATATATCCATTCATTAAAAAGATTTTTTTTTTCGATTTTTTTTTCAAAACGTTGGTAAAAGTCGGGAATCTTTAGTGAAATTTTTCTGTCTGTATTTTTCAAATATTGTTAAGCCACTCTAACTGTTTTTTGAGTTTTCAACCCAACAGTGCTGTTTGTTTAGTTTTTAGTATATTTGTGACGTCACAAATATATTTTTAAAACAGACACTACGGCCCCAATTTTGGGAATTTAGGAAAAAGAAAAAATACGGGTACAATATTTTTGCCCATCCTTTCGATTAAGCCAATAAAAAAAAATTGGGCAAGTAGCCCATTACTTTTTTCCTGCGCCTTTTATTTGTATCTCTCACCGTTCGTTCCCAAGATCCCAATAGTGAGCGTTGAAAAACGGGACACCTGTATACAGGATGTTCCACTTTTTTGTAATTTTTTTGGAGATGGTAGTGCATCAAAAAATAAGTGGACTCTCTAAAAAAAAAATTAAATCAGAAACGCATTTTAACGGAGATGCATATACAGGGTTATTCAAAAGTCCGGAATAAAATTCATAATTTTTTTCTATATTTATTTCGGAAAAAACGCTCGAATAGGTCGATTTCTAAAAACGGTAAGCCGGTTTTTCATGATACGTATCATGTTCTACCGTCAACCCCCTAACCCCAAGCCACCCTTAGTATTTTTTTTCAAATAGCACCCTATGGCTTGTGGGGGCTCGTTGGAAAGCTTGTCAAAAACTCTATTCAGATCTATCATTGAAAATTAGATCGGACGCTTCACCATGAAGTTTTGAGGAACCCCGGTTTTACTTAACAGTCCGAAATAAAATTCATAATTTTTTTCCATATTTATTTCGGAAAAAACGCTCGAACAGGTTGATTTCAAAAAATGGTAAGCCGTTTTTCCATGACACGTATCATGTTCTATCGTCAACCCTCTAACCCCAAGCCACCCATTTGCCGGGTGCCATTTGAAGAAAAATATTAAGGGTGGCTTGGGGTTAGGGGGTTGACGGTAGAACATGACACATGTCATGAGAAAATGGCTTACCGTTTTTAGAAATCGACCTGTTCGAGCGTTTTTCCCGAAATAAATATGGAAAAAAATTATGAATTTTATTCCGGACTGTTAAGTAAAACTGGGGTTCCTCAAAACTTCATGGTGAAGCGTCCGATCCAATTTTCAATGGTAGATCTGAATAGAGTTTTTGACAAGCTTTCCAACGAGCCCCCACAAGCCATAGGGTGCTATTTGAAAAAAAATACTAAGGGTGGCTTGGGGTTAGGGGGTTGACGGTAGAACATGACACGTGTCATGAAAAAACGGCTTACCGTTTTCAGAAATTGACCTGTTCGAGCGTTTTCTCCGAGATAAATATGGAAAAAAATTATGAATTTTATTCCGGACTTTTGAATAACCCTGTATGTATATTTTGTCAACATTTTACATATGTTTAAAACTATAAATCTTTTTTTTTGTATAGGTAAGTATATAAAATATGTTATAAAAGGTAAAAAATTTCATGTAAGGGTAGGGAAGGTGGAATGGTACCCATTACGCATGCTGCATTAACGGAGATGTAATTTTTCTTCAGAGTTTTTCAAATTTCTGATGTAATTTTTTTTCTAAGTTGAGTTTTAAAAATGGTTTTGGTTGGTTTAGTGCACACCTAGTGGTTGATAATTTTACTGATAAGTCTATCACAAACAATTCCCCAAAATCACTTCGAATAACGAAAAAAGAGGGCAGCGATATCTCACGTTAATTTTTGAAGATATTCTTCTATATCTTCAAAAATAACCGTCATTAATTTTTTTGAATATTTTTTTCGTGTTCTTGTGTTGATTCCATATATCGCTCTGAACTCGGAATGCGATACTTTTGAGACACCTGTATTGTCACCCGATTCAAAGAAGACGAGTCGGTAAAAACTGAATGTGGTTTCACCTCGGGTTTCACAGAAACAAATAAACTGGCACAGAAAAGTGTTCGCATCACACTACCATAGAGTGCTCGTATTCGAAAATAGGTAGAACAGATCGTTGTCGCTTATTAATCATCAGAATTGTGGTCGAAGTCCATAACTTTTGATCTAAATCCCCGCATTTTATTACTGGCGCATTGTTAACAATGATAATAAAAGTGTCATAACCGCTTCCCTTGTATGCAACATGAAGTAAATTCTGCGATTCTCCTTAGCAATGGCGTAGGGGGGTAACTGCAAAAGATAACACCGAAAACAAATTCTTCGTGCTTAATTTTATGTAATCCAATTTCTTTTTTTCGCAACAGTAATTAAAACAATAACATCCTTGATATGCAGACTGATCAAGAGAAAGCCACCGGCGTCACGGGTTGACATCATAGAATTCGTATAGAAAATAATTTTTGTCTCACAATAAATTGGGAAAAATTAATTATTGCCACATGTTTTTTATGAGTGCTGATCAATCATATCAGCACAAAGATAATTATTAATTGTTGGGATTCTGACAGTTTTCAAGACAAAATCACTTTTTGATACAGGATGGGCTAAAATTCAGAGTAGATTTTCAAAAGCAAATATGTACTTGACTTTTTTGTCGCTAGAGCCTTCTGGCACAAATATTTTGTTTATTTCAACTAACAGCTGGAAGTCTTATTGTGACGAATTTCCGCATTCCAGGAAGATCAAAAGTGGTATAGTTTTGGTTTCAAAGTCACGCATAGATTATTTTCTCTAAACTAACGAGCGATCAAATACTCGATTGCTCAAGGTGGCGTACAATGCTCACTTTTTTCCCGAATGGACGGATCATGAACGCGTGTTTGGGGAAAAGTTGAGCATCGTATGCCAACTTGAGCAATTGAGCAATCGAGTGTTTGATCGCTCTGTAGCATATCGACTACCGGTGTAAGATACCGGAATGTGTTTGAAAAATTTTCACGACCTGTTAAAGAAAATGACCCTGTGATGTGGTTCCAACAATACAGGGTATTCCAATGGAAACGAGCCCCCCTGAATAAATTTTTGCCAGGTAAAATTTTGAAAATTTCCCGAGACCCGTCGATTTTTGTTACGAGGGGGCATCTATAGCATACAATGGCAAATTTCTATCTTCAACCACCCTCACCTCCACCCACCTAAACTTCGAAATTTCAAATGACACTACTTACTTTGCGATACATCAAATTAAAGAGAAATCAAAATCTCTTCCTAAGAAAAATATTTCTAAATTTTTCAACCCCACCCCCCTACTTCCCAAACTTCTCTGAATGTCCAATTTGATATTTTTGACATCTCAAGTCTCTTCAATCGAGTCCTCAATGCAGTCAACGTTGTCTTGCACAGCCTGAAAGGAGAAGATTTTATGTGAAAAAAGTGCCACCCAAATTAAAATAGTTTTCAGAGAGAATTGAATACACCTTTGATACGGTGTATCACAAGGTAGGTTATCTTGGTAAATCTTGAAGTCGGGGTGGGGGAGAGCAGGTATATGGGGAGAGCAGAAGGGTGAGTTTGGGTAGCATTTTTTGCACCAAAAATTGTCCTCTTCGATGCTATTTAGGATGCAAATAAAATTAAAGAGAATTTAGGGTTTGAGAATATTAAATTGGACACTCAACAGAATTTTAGGGAGAAAGGGTTGGGGTTGAAAATAAAAAAAAAAAATTCAGAAAGAGAATTTAATTCTCCCCAATTTTAGGTGAGGTGGTGTCATTTGAAATTTAGAAGTTGGAGTGGGTGGAGGTGAGGGGGTTGAAAATAGAAATTTGACAATGTATTCTTTACATGTCCTCCTCGAAACGAAAATCGACAGGTCTCGGGAAATTTCCTAAATTTCACCAGGCACAAATTTATTCAGGGTGGCTCGTTTCCATTGAAAAATCCTATACATTCCAACTGCCCATACTGAAACAGCCACCATGACCATCGCTTCGTTAGGGACCTTTTCGAAGAGCGAATAATTTCAAGCGATTCCGAGTTCAACTGGGCACCACATTAGCCCAATCTTACAGCCCTTGGCCCGTATTCATATCCCCCTTTTAGCGTTAGAAGCGGTTTTAAAGATGCGCCTCTAACATTTCCGTATTCATACGTGGTTTTAGCGCGCCTCTATCATCACTTTAAACAGGCGTCTCTAAAGTCGTCTTAAAAGGGGATGTTTAGAGACGCGTCTATTCATATGTCTCTTTTACGTGTCTTTAAGCGATTTTGGATGGTCTCACGCATGCGTCAAGTTAGATGGGATCCAAATGTGCCAACAGGCGTGTTTTGAGTCCATTTAACCTACAAGCTGTGCCGTGTGTTCTTGGGAAGTGTGACGAAAATCACATTTTCTTTCTAAAATATTGATTTAATTGAATTAATGAAGCATGCCGCCGAAATGCAGGAAGTGCGCAATGCTCTGGATGTCCCTTTCGGTCATACTCCTTTACTATTTACTGTACTCAAGGCGGGGACGACTTGCACAAAACAGTCGAAAGAGGTGTTCACTTGTTAAGTTAACAGATCCAGGCCGCTATTCTTGAAACTGTGGAAAAAACTCCCTGAAAGTTTTTTGCGAGGTTTTATGCAATCCGCAGTACATCAATGTAGCAAGAGTTGCCAGCACTTCCGTTTTGCCAGGCGGAGCTGCTCGGGGTAAATCACTAGACCAAGAAAACAAATCCAGCTGGGCCGTGATTGGTGTATGTATCTACTTTCTCTATCTAGTGATCTACCCGGAGCGGCTCCCGGCGCAAAACGAAAGCGGCTTGGGGTTCTTGCCTACCTGCGTCCACCTTCGGGTAGGTAGTTTTGAGTACATTTCACAACGTTGCCAAATCAACACCCCCTTTAGTTAGATGGGCCCTAACAGGACGTAAAAGGTGGCCTATGAATACGACCGCTTTTATCAGGTAGCCGAGCGCTTTTTGTTAGAGGCATGCTAAATGTGGCTTAAAAGTGGGATATGAATACGGGCCCTTGACTTCTTCATATGATGGTACTTGAGAGACCGCATTTATCGCAACAATAAACCCCGAACTATTCAACAGCTACGGTCACTTTAAAGCTGAAATCCGTGGGCTGCAGCCAGAAACCTTAGGAGTTTTAATGGATTATGTTCTCAAAAGAGCTAAGCTTTGTGAAGCGGCAAACGAAGGGCATTTAAAAGATATAGTTTTCTATCAATGTTATTGATCAAAACTCTATTGTTTCTAGTTTATTGTTAAAAAATCGGTTGTGTCACCCCAAAACTTCCCAGACGAGTAGCAAAGAATTGATGGAAATTTCATTATAAGACGTCCCTTCGGATGGAAGGTTAGAATTTGAGAAAAATATTGAAGAATTGAGACATTTTCTCAAATAAGGGCTTCATCATTTGAGTCCGGTTTCGATAAGTCAGGCCATTACTCATTTTGAAGTGGAAAATTCTCGGAAAACTTTGAGAATTTTAAGAGAAATTGCCTGAAAATGTTCGATAATCACTTACCTACCCTTTGTTCAAGAAAATCTGTAAATCTGTTCACAAGCTAAAAAGTTGGAAATTTGCAGTTTTTCACAGGGAACCAAATTATGTTGAAAGAAAAGCGAGTGAGGCAGTCAGACGCATTGGTACATGGATGAAGGTGAACGATCTGAAACTGGCAGCAATTTTCCGGGAAAAGCTCATTTTTTTTGCAAATCATCTTATTGTTCAGATCTTCAATTACGGCTTCACTTTAAGCTCCATCATTCAAGTCCGGCTTCGATAACCCAGCGGTGGAACCACGAGCACTCGACAATTTCCCCTTTCCCCTCTACACCCTTCACCATAATTTCCCCTTTCCCCTTTGCACCCTTCACCCTTTAGGAAAAAGGAAATTGTCGAGATCGACAACTGTCGAGTGTTCGTGGTTCCACTACAGGTCTGTTTCGAGTCTGTTTTACATTTTCAACTGGAAAATTCCCGGGAAACCTAAGACCTTACAGTACGAACTCCCCCCTAACCTCTAAGAAATTTTCTGAAGGAAAATTTCAAGGACCAGAAATGAAAACAAATGGATGAAGAACCTAAGAAAAATTGGAAAGAAAAAAAAAATTGACGAAAGCATTTTTCCCCGCAATTCGTGATCGAACCGCAATGGGAGAGGATTCCGAGTCCGAACGCTTTACTCGTTGTTTCCCAGATCGTCATCGTCGTGTTGAGATAGGTCGTCATTCTCGTCGGTATTAGTGCGATCGGGCTTCAGATCCTTCGCGTGGTACACGCCAACCGAGTGACCCCGCAAGTCCTCTAGTCGGTAAGTCCATGGTGATAATTTTTCCCCAATTCGGAATGGTCCCAAGAATTTTGGAGCCAATTTAGCAGAAAAATACCGCCCCGCATCCGACAAAGGGAAAGCTCGATGCCAAACTCTATCACCAACATCGTACTGGACATCCCGTCGCCTGAGATCATACTGCTTTTTACTTCGCTCGAAAGCCTTTGATAAGTTTTGACGGACCTTCTCGTAGATGCGACGGAAATGTTCAGACTGAGGAATGGCTGGTTCTGGCTGTGTACACTTGCTATCGAAATCGCTGCCATGCAGACACATGTGACGGCCAAAGTTAACAAAATACGGAGTGAATTGGGTCCCATCATGTTGAGCGGTCCGCAATGCACAAGCTACCTGGTGTAAGTAACTCTCCCAATTCCGGTGATTCTCGCGTACATAGGAGGATAACATCACCTTAAGGGTACGGTGTACGCGTTCAACGGCATTGGCCTGTGGGTGATGTTTCGCTGTCCGAACTCCTTTCACACCATACTTTTCCAACAGACCAGTGAATTGATGGCTGATAAAAGGCGTGCCATTATCTGAGACAAGCTTCCGTGGGACACCGAAAACCAAGAATATCTGTGTCTCCAGAATTTTGACGATGGTCTTACTATTTGCCATTCTCATCGGAAAGAAAAGTGTAAATCTACTGAAGTAGTCCTCGACGGAGAGAATATATAAATTACCGGAGGTGGATTTGGGAAGTGGACCAACTACATCAACAGATATCAACTCCCATGGGCAAGTCACATCTGGGCGTCCGCAAAGGAGACCTGCCGGTGCTTTCTGTTCAGGCTTTTGTGAGTGACAAACTTTACAAGCTATCACAAAACGACTAATGTCCAGTCTCATTTTCGGCCAGTAAAAGTTTTGTGCGATCCGGAGGAACGTTTTCCTTATCCCCAAGTGTCCTGCTGTCGGAGGTTCGTGATGTTGCGATATTATTTGTAGGCGATGGTTCTTTGGCACCACTTTAAGCCAGCTTCGTTGGTCCACGTTCACTCCATCTAGCCTCTTGCAACTCTTATACAGGATTCCGTCCTCCACTCGCCAGAGTGGATATGATTCGGGATACTCCAACGTCCGTCTTCTCATGCCCACGTACCACGGGTCTTGAACATCCTCGAAGCTCACGGCACCGATGTCAACTTTCACCTTCGGGACGGCGCGGCTTAGAGCATCCGGTACCACGTGATCCTTGCCTCGGCGGTGAAGAACTGAATAGTCGAACTGTTGAAGTCGGACGGACCATCTTGCAAGGCGACCATTTGGATCTTTGAGGGAGTTTAACCATTTCAGGGCAAAGTGGTCCGTTATAACGGAAAAATGCGTTCCCTCGATGTACGGTCTGAATTTCTCGATCGCCCAGACCACCGCCAAACACTCTTTTTCCGTTGGACTATAATTCCGCTCTGGTCGTGTGAGCGATCGAGAAATGTAAGAAATTACTTGTTCGCCATCGTCACCGTCCTGTGTCAGGACTGCCCCCAACCCATAGTCGCTGGCGTCGGTTTGTACGGTGAAAGGTTTTGAAAAATTTGGGCAAGTCATAACCGGTGCCGTGACGAGGCATTGTTTGAGTGTTGTGAAAGCTCGGTCGCAACTGGTGTCCCAGTCGAAGGATACACCCTTCCGGAGGAGTTTCGTCAGTGGTGCGACCACGGTGGAGAACCTGGGGACAAACCGCCTATACCACCCCGCCATGCCCAAAACTCTGCGTACCTCCTTCACCTTCCTCGGAACCGGTATCTCAAGGATCGCACGAACCTTATCCGGATCTACACGAAGTCCACGAGAATCCACGATATATCCGAGGTACTTAAGTTCCGGGCGGCAAAAGTGGCACTTTTCTGGACTAACGGCCAACCCAGCTCTGGCCAGACGCGAGAAGACCTCCTTCAAAACCTCCAAGTGCCTGTCAAAGTCCTCGGTTACCACGATTATGTCGTCGAGGTATACAAATACCCAAGGCTCCAATTCTGCACCCAACACGCGATCTATGAGCCGTTGCCACGTGGCTGGAGCTCCGTGGAGGCCAAACGGCAACCGAAGAAATTGAAATAACCCTCGCCCAGGCACAGTAAAAGCGGTTATCGGGCGTGATGCCTCTTCGACGGGAATTTGCCAATAGGCACTCTTAATGTCCAACGATGATAGGTACTTAGTTTTCCCCAACCGGTCCAAGATGTTCGATATGTAAGGAAGAGGGTAGGCATCACGTTCGGTGACGGCGTTCACTTTGCGATAATCTACGCAAAAGCGGTAGGAGTTATCGGGTTTCTTCACCATCACTATTGGCGATGCCCACGGTGACAAGGAGGGCTCCACCACACCAAGCTCAAGCATCTTGTCTAGCTCTTGGTGAACGTGCTGTTGAAGGGCGGGAGAGACAGGGTAATAGCGCTGCTTGATTGGTTCTACGCCTGGCTTTACTCTGATCTTATGCTCTGTCATGTTGGTACATCCTAAAGCCGCGGTGGTTTTGGAAAACGCTTCCTTGAGCAGTACATCCAGGCGTCTCCTCTGATCCTCCAGTATGTCAGATTGAACTTGGACACTAGCCATCTCCGGAGACTGTAGACCGATTTCCACCCAATCCTGAGCCAAATCGATGACTGTCTTCATGCGACGGAGAAAATCGGCACCCAGGATTAAAGAGTACGACAAGGTGGGAATCGCCATTACTTCGAAGCATTTCTCCACTTCCCCAACCCTGATCGGCACTCTAAAAACTCCTGAGATCTCCATTCTACAACCGTTGGCGACTTTACAATCAGCAACACGTGATGGGACCCGCAGACATCCAATTTCATCCAACACGCGGATTCCAGCAGGTCCAACCAAGGTTCTAGACGCTCCCGTATCAACCAGTCCAACCAAGCTCACTCCGAAAATGGTGACTCTCAAATGTGGACGATTATCGCTCCGTGTTTCAGATAGATTGAGACGAAGTTTTTTGACGATTACTTGCTTTGGTGAACTCTGCACTTCGTCTCTAGCAGGTTCACAGTCTAGTTTCCCGAAGTCTGGTGATCTCTTGTGCTTGTCCCAGATTTCGGTTTACACTTCGTACATCTGGAGAAGGAGGTTCCCTGCTGTCCACACCTGTGGCAGTATAAAGTTTCTGGTGCTTCGCATTTCCCTGCGGTGTGACCCGGTTGACGACAATTCCAGCACACAACGGTGCCTCTCCGCTCGAAACGCGAAACCGCCTGTTCCCGTACAACGTCAGGCGGTGAAACAACAGCAGCAGCTCTCGCAGGCATCCCTGCATTTTGTGGCATTCCCGTGTAAATCGAAACACCTTCCCTTGGCCTCGATCGACCACCTCCCCTGTCAAATGCCAAGTCGGGTTCCAACAGTTGACCCCTGTTTACCGGTGGGGGCCTGTACCGAGCCGCGGCACTACGGCTATCCTCCACCATCCGGCAAAATCTCGTCAATTCTTCAACTGTTTGCGCGTAACATTGGTGGAGCTCCATTTGCAGGTAAGGGAGAAGATTCGATCGAATAGTAGAAAGACGAAGCGGAATCGGAACCGGTGTGGACATCCTCATGAATAAATTTTCCAAGGCTGAGACGAACTGGATTACTCCTTCATCCGGGTGCTGAGTCCGTTCCCGAATCTCATCCCACAATCGTCGATCATAGTCGAATGGTCTAAAAGCGAACCGCAATCCATCCACGAGAGACTCCCACGAATAGAAATTTCCACGATTGGCTCTGAAGAAATTCAAGGCATCTCCTGTCAAGATGTCCGCAGCTGAGTGGAACAATTGTTGGCTGGATACGCCTCTCGAGACGCAAAGTTCTTCGGCCCTCAGAATAAAAGAAGCCAAGCTCGATGACGTTCCATCAAAGTTCAGGCCCCACTTCCATGTCGGAACAGGTTTACTGATAACTGGTGTACCATACGGCGGTGGTTGTGAGGAGGGATGACCGTAGCCCTGTTGTGAGAAAGAAGGATACATTTGCGGCAACGATGTAGGGGGAAAATACAATTGTCCAGCCGGATTCACCGGTTTACCAACCGAGGTGAAAACGCTTGCAGTGGGCACGCTGTACTGAGGATAACCTGCCTGAGAACATGTGTATTGAGCAGGTGGGTAGGCGTTCGTTGACATCTGTGGTTGATACGACTGGGAATAAGTCAGATTCGTTCCGGTGGGAACAGGATAGCCGGTGCTTGGGCTGAAGTACTGTGCTGCTGACAATAAGGATCCGGCCTGTGATACTGAAGTCGAGTGATAGTGTGGGTTCTGTAGGAGATTCCCAACAGTAGACGAAATTCCCACCCCTTGTGATATTGTTGGTTGACAAGTAGTATTGACCTGTGGCGTCGAATTTTGCAGATAATTCACCGGAGTTGTAGTTGTAATGGTTGTCTCCCTCGTTGATTGAACTGCAGTAGGAGGGTCAAACGTTATCCGTTCCAACTGGTCTCTGAATTCTCCACTCATGTCGAGTGCCTCAACAGCCAGCACCTCTTGGTCTGAGAGTTGCTCCGCTCCCAGTGTGTTTTCCTTTCTCTCCACAGCTCCAGCGCCATCAACCTCCGCACCCAGCAGCTCACTCTTGTCGTACAAGTCCGTCAGACGTCTATTTATGTCGGCACACAAGCGAACCATTTCCTCACGGTTAGCCCTCAACTCTTCGGTCACTTGTATCCGGTGTAGTCGTCCAGCTACATGTATCAATCGATTAGAAATTGACGCATAATCATTGACTCTGTTGTGGAAGGCAAAGTTCTGAACCCGGTTCAAGAGTTCTTCCAGTTTTATTTTACATTGAAGTAATTCTGTCAGAGGGTCCAGTCGAATGTCCGCAAAAGGAGTATTTCTTGCCAACGCGTCCCTCAGAAGCGTCCTATTTGCCTCCACCGTCTCCGCAGGACGAACCCCTCTCACTGAGAGTTCATATTTGAGCTCGTCGCTCACCAGCCGGTGCGGGTTCATCTTTGCCGTGGAAGGATCCATACTTCAGGTAATCGGCCGAACTCCGAATGCACGTGTGCAAGAAAGGGAAAATTCGCAGAGAAATCCAATTGAAATTGTAAAATATGTTAGGCAGGAGAAAAAAAAACCTACACTACCCAACTACAGAAAAAAAATAACTTGAGTACTTATTCAAATCAATTAAGTTCAGTACAAAGAAAAAATCTGAATTAAATCCAAATAAAAAAAATTCTTCCGCCGCTTGAGAACGTATAGAACTGTAGAACAGGTACGATATAATCGGTAAAACTTTTTCGGTAAAAGCCGAAACTTACCCCCGTACGAGGAATATTTTTCGCAACGAAAAATAACGGTGTGACCTTACTGTACGACCTTACAGTGCAACGCAACCACGGAAAATTTTATCTTGTTCTAAATTTCAAATCACTATCAACAACACAACAAACGATTAAATTTTTAAAAAGGGCGCCAAATTGTTAGTGTGTTTTGTAATAATGAAAGCTAGGGTGAGAAGTGACAGAACGTCACTGCCAACAAAGTGAAACTTGGTCGGAGAGCTATGAGAACAAAAAAAAAACAGTAATAATTTGTGGCTTCGACGAAGGAAAGTAGTCTTTATTTTTGCGTTTGTTGTACACCGTGGTAAATGAGCGATAGATATTATTTACGCAATAGTGGTTGACTACGTTTCCCTGTTGCAGGTTGAAGATTGAGGTTAAATCTCCCTCGAAGACAAGACCTGGGTCCAGGCCCCAAATCCCTGAAAACTGCCACAATAGTTTCTCGCGTATTAGGGTACGATCCCCGGGTAGGTGATACCGACGAGTCACACGGCCTAAAATTACCTGAGCTCAAGTGTTTTAGATGCGACACGGTTCGCGAAACATATACCGAGAAATAGAAAGTACGACTACTGCGCCAGTAATGCTAGAAGTGGAGACAAGACTTACAGCCGCCCCCGAGGTGATGTGCCTCCGCTGGCCTGCCGGTGTTACGCCGCCGAAGAAATTAGCTAGAGACTGGATTGGGATCCCGTCTCTAAGGGTGGTGCGTGGGTCCAAGCGGTTAGGAGTGTTGGTGTTGATTCGGCTGCTCGTGGTGGACGTAATTGTGCCCGGCGATGGTATGGTGGTCCGAGAGGACGGCTAGCCAAAACCACAACACTCAAGAGTCCGGGTTGCACGATGAGGACTACGGAGTTGTAGCTGATATGCTCGTCAAAGGGGTGGAATTTGGTCGTGGTGAGATTGTTGTTCAAAATGCTGGGGGTGTTATCCAGCCACATACAAAAACCTAAGAACGAATTTATTCGTAGAGAAGGGTGTAACTAGGGTGTACAAGAGCCAATGAAAAGGTGAAGAACGTACCCGTCGGATGTTGTGGGTTTTCTCAGTATCCAGAGTGGACGTAGCGGTGATTTACCTTGTCAACCACAAAGACCGTCTTCAGCAAAGATTTAATGGTCAACACGAAGAAATTGACTAAGGTAAAATGCCCAACTTCTCAAAATTATGCGATCTGCAAAAATGGCTACCTATTCTCTCTTATCAGTATAGATACCTTTTTTTCCCAGCTCCCGACGTCATCGAGAGAAGAACAATGTTTACATTCCCCTACCCCTAACCAAAAAGTGTGTTAATGTAATGTATTGTGTTTGGGTAATTAAATTTAAAAGACAACTGCTTCCACTCCTCTTCGCAACCCGGTATTAAATACATTACATTAACACACTTTTTGGTTAGGGGTAGGGGAATGTAAACATTGTTCTTCTCTCGATGACGTCGGGAGCTGGGAAAAAAAGGTATCTATACTGATAAGAGAGAATAGGTAGCCATTTTTGCAGATCGCATAATTTTGAGAAGTTGGGCATTTTACCTTAGTCAATTTCTTCGTGTTGACCATTAAATCTTTGCTGAAGACGGTCTTTGTGGTTGACAAGGTAAATCACCGCTACGTCCACTCTGGATACTGAGAAAACCCACAACATCCGACGGGTACGTTCTTCACCTTTTCATTGGCTCTTGTACACCCTAGTTACACCCTTCTCTACGAATAAATTCGTTCTTAGGTTTTTGTATGTGGCTGGATAACACCCCCAGCATTTTGAACAACAATCTCACCACGACCAAATTCCACCCCTTTGACGAGCATATCAGCTACAACTCCGTAGTCCTCATCGTGCAACCCGGACTCTTGAGTGTTGTGGTTTTGGCTAGCCGTCCTCTCGGACCACCATACCATCGCCGGGCACAATTACGTCCACCACGAGCAGCCGAATCAACACCAACACTCCTAACCGCTTGGACCCACGCACCACCCTTAGAGACGGGATCCCAATCCAGTCTCTAGCTAATTTCTTCGGCGGCGTAACACCGGCAGGCCAGCGGAGGCACATCACCTCGGGGGCGGCTGTAAGTCTTGTCTCCACTTCTAGCATTACTGGCGCAGTAGTCGTACTTTCTATTTCTCGGTATATGTTTCGCGAACCGTGTCGCATCTAAAACACTTGAGCTCAGGTAATTTTAGGCCGTGTGACTCGTCGGTATCACCTACCCGGGGATCGTACCCTAATACGCGAGAAACTATTGTGGCAGTTTTCAGGGATTTGGGGCCTGGACCCAGGTCTTGTCTTCGAGGGAGATTTAACCTCAATCTTCAACCTGCAACAGGGAAACGTAGTCAACCACTATTGCGTAAATAATATCTATCGCTCATTTACCACGGTGTACAACAAACGCAAAAATAAAGACTACTTTCCTTCGTCGAAGCCACAAATTATTACTGTTTTTTTTTGTTCTCATAGCTCTCCGACCAAGTTTCACTTTGTTGGCAGTGACGTTCTGTCACTTCTCACCCTAGCTTTCATTATTACAAAACACACTAACACTATTCACAGGATAAAAAGTTGGAAAATTTGCAGTTTTTCCAGAGATGCAAACTCGGAAACCGTGGGTCCGATTTCGAAAATTTTCCCTCCAAAAATGATTTCAATCTTTTCTCCATCTTTCATTTTCAGCATGTCTGCACCTAAAATGAATATTTCGTGGGGCTCATCGCATGTCAAAGTTTGCATTGCAGTTTTTCAAATTCACGGAATGTGCTAATTTCATTTTGAAAAAATTACCGTCGGAAAACCGGAGCCGTGCCGATTTTGAAAATGAGTCTACACGACGCCCAATCCAATCTACTTTCGATATCAGTTAGAATATTTCGAAAAAAGTCGAGCCCCGCGAAGGAATGATTTTTAAGTGGAGTCCTGCATCAAAAGCGAGTCGTCCTGGTCATAATACGGGCGAGAGGCCCTTTCGGGTGGCAACGGCTAGGAGAAATTCTGAAAGTTCATAAAACTCGATTGGAAAATGGTGGAAAAATGCAAGTGCAGACTTAATTTGACTCTTTTGTGGTGTTGCTTTCTGCCAAAGGTCCTAATTCATCGGATAGATTTTGAATAATTAAATGGTGAAGTTCTAAAGTTAGACATTTATTATTATTTGACAGATGACAGATAGGGCAATACTTTCAACTGTTCTGAATACAGTTTTTATGGGCTTTCAAACGGCATATCGCAAGTCAAGTTCCGTGAGATATACCTTCTGTCATTTTTTGATAAGGACACTTCCGTTTGACAGATGACAGCCAAAAACTAATGGACTCATTTGACGTTGAAACCATGTCTGTGTACCAAATTTCAAGTCGATCGGATAGACGTTGCTGTTATCGTGGAAGGGTACAGACAAACAACCCTACAAACATACATACCTACATACAGCGTGTCCCAGTGAAGTGGAATCACCTGTATAATTTTTTCCCTGGCACTTTTTTGGAAAATTCTTCCAAAGAGTATAACGATTTTAACTATTTCGGATGTGTTGATGACATTAGTTTTCTATTGTCAATTATATTTTTTGACAGATGACTATTTTTAATTTTTTTTTGACTTTTTTTTGAATTCGCAGCAATAAAAACTAGATATTTTTTTCCGCTTGGTAACATATTTTTTTGTTTGTCATTATCCTGTCACTAAACAATGACAGTCGATTTGTCCGGAGGAAAACGAAATAGGATACTACTGTTGGTTGAATTTGACGCCCGCAGACGATCCCAGAGGGAAATTTGTGATATCTCAACAACATGCATCCGAACAAGAGCCCGGTATGTAAGCCAAATCATCGTGTCCCAGGAAAATGAGATCACCTCCATATTTTTCTCTGGCATTTTTTCTGAATGAAAGGGAAAAAAATTATGTCACCATACGGAGAAAAATGTATAGTTTTTATTGATCTAAATTTAAAAAAAAAAGTCAAAAAATGACAAAAATTTTGACATCCATCAAAAAATGATTATGGGCACTCTGCGGATTTGCTTCAGCGCCAAAAGTAGCGAGTTTTTTTTGCAATTCCTGCAGGAAGTTATCTGTTTCCATAGCAATAATAATGCCATTTGGAATAATCATACCACCTGCAAATGTCAATTTCAACAATTAATAAACTTCAATATTGACAATTTTCCTCACACATATGTTGGCAACTGCCGCATGAGGGTGCTGAAACGGGCGGGATATTCAAAATGTGCAGAGCGCCTATAATGAAAAACTAAGAACACCAATAAATCCCCAATGGTCAAAGTCGAAGGAATTTATTGGAAAAGTGCCAAGAAAAAATATGGAGGTGATTACACTTCCCTGAGACACGCGGATTTTGCTTACAAGGCTTTGAGTTTTGACATACAGGGCTCTTATTGTTGAGATACCACAAATTTCTCTTTGAGATCGTCTGCGGTCGTCAAATTCAACCAACAGTAGCATCCTATTTCGTTTTCTTCCGGACAAATCAACTGTCATTTTTCAGCTCGTTTTTTTAGTGACAGGATAATGACAGAAACACAAAAATATGTTACCATGCGGAGAAAGATATCTAGATGTCTAGATATTGCTGCAAAAAATATAATTGACAATGAAAAACCAATGTCACCAACACATCCGCATTGGTCAAAATCGTTATACCCCTTGGAGGAATTTTCCAAAAAAAGAGCCAGGGAAGAAAATATGGAGGTGATTCCACTTCACTGGGACACGCTGTATAGGCTGTCTGATTTCTACATGATTCTAGTGGGCTGTGTTTCTGGTCGCCATCGGCAGATCGCGGCTTGAATCACAGCCCACTAGAATCATGTAGAAATCAGACATCCTATAACGACAGAGATCATTTTGGAAATGGTCGAGGAAATGGTCTTAATCGTCATAGGGGACCTCAAACTCAAAACAGATATATCCGTCGAAATCTCTAAAAAAAATTTTAGCGCGTTCACAATACTTTCCTCGAGACTGTCCTTCCTCGTTGGGTGGTGGTGCGTCGGGGAAGTAAAAAGAAAATTTCAAAACTCTCGGCATCTCAAAGAATAACCTTCTTTTCAAGACCTACTCTGACTTTTGACCCACCCTGTGTAAAAAAAAACTTTCAGCATAACACAAACTGTAGTAACATGTTTTTACGATTCAAGTGTCTTTTACTTATTCAGATTTCGTAGATTTTATTTTTTGTAGGGGATTAACTTGATTTCATCACTTTAAACTTTGATTGGCATTATTTAGACGAATGCTACATTTCTTGAAATATTTTCAAACTTCAGTCGAGAGCAAATATCATCTAGAATACATGGTGACGGATAAAAGCCGCCGCAAGCCACAGCTTCTTTAGCAATAAGTTCACGTTTTGAGTTTCCGTTTCCCATTACGATCAGAAGTCCAAAACCATTCCGAAATATTGATATATGCTTCCCAAAAATGCGACTTATGCTAAAGTCAGGTCTCTTTTGTACTCATTTCATTGTCACCCTGTATATCCTACATAGGGTCAACGATCTGGTGATTGAAGATGGTACCTTATAGCCAAGAGATTACTCTATCGAGCATCACAAAAATTCTCAAAATCGGGCAATTTTTTTTTCGAGATATCCTAGGATATCCTCATTTGACCGAGGCAAAATTTCGGAATGGGCCACTTTTTTGCATTTTTCCGCCACTTCAAACGAAATCCCTTGATTAACGAGTTCATTATTACGTATATTTTAATTGAATTATATCCGATTGCTGTTGTAAAAGATTAGGCAACTAGACGAAATTGCTAACTCATAATAGCCATAATAGATTAGACGTTTTTATTGTTTTAGCGGCGATTTCCTCTACCGCTTCCCTTTCACAACATGAATAATTTTCCGCTGTAAAAAAAACACTCAAAACAAGCGAACATTAATGAGATTATCCCCAGCTATACAAAATCACCCAAGATGATTTTAAACATTTTTGGAATGAAGCTGTTTATTAATATCAGTTCGTCAGAGGGCAAATAGTACAAATTCAAAAATTGGCAAGAGCAATAAATTTAAAAAAAATCGTAAAAACCATGAAAAATTCATTTACCTAGGGGTGGGTTTCAGTTTGCGGCCTTTCTTGATCGAATTGAGTAACTGTTCTCTGGGGGTGAGCGTGCGAGTCTGCGGGGGCAACTTCCTGTCGGCCACCTTCCTCAACGGGGGCCTTGACCTGATGAACTCCAAGATGATCGCGTGGGCATCCGTCGTCACCCTGGAGGGTACGTGCCCGTTGATCATGATCTTCCTCAGGTTGTACCTGCACGATCTAATATCCTTCATGAGTATTTCGTATGGCGTCAGCTCGTACTCTATCGGAGCTTTACTGTAATGTACTTTCTTGAGTTTGACGCCCATCCGCAGCTCGCCCATGACTTGCACCCAGAATTTCGCCCAGTCGGAGAACTTGAGCTGATCGAGCTCGGAGTGTTTCGAAGTGCTGGCCGGGAGGCTTATGCTGCCTTGTGCCACCTTCTCGAGGAACGTCGAGAGTTCTATGCCTTCGGCTACGAGCGCTCTGACTACTGCTTTGTAATGAGCTTCGGTTTGAGTTTTGGTGAGCGTGCCCAGGTGGGCTTCGCAGCGGCGTACCACTTCTTGCAGGGTGATTTGCATGGAAGAGCCGGCTTCTTCGGAATCTCGTTCGATGCCTTCGTCGTCCGTTTCGTGATGGTAGGTGCATTCATCCGAAACCATGTCGCTGATGAGCTGTTCCAAATCTTGACTGATTACTCTTTCTTCGCCACTCTGGCTGCCTTGGTCTAAAGCCGTGTATATGACCACCCCCAGGCCGGCGATGATGTCTTTTTCGCACCTGGACAGACGTCTCTGGGTGTTGTCGCCCTTTGCCGTGACAGTGTTCTCGTGGACGTTGCCATCTGTTTGCAGGAAGACATGTCGCACCTCCGTGATGGTGTGGACGCTTGTCCTTCGAGCTGTCAGGCATTCGCCAAAGAATTTGGCGCATTGGTAGCAAAGGGCCCAGGCGTGTTCCTCCCTGATCGACGAATTAAACGAGCTAAGAATGTCTTCGAGACAAACACTCCCGTCCGAATTCACCTTACACTTGGCTTTAGCCGACATGCCTCGCGTCAGTGTATACAAACACCAACTGGGTGCCCCACTTCTGACACTCCGACTAACCTAAAATCGATGCGGGCAGACCTTGGATCTGACAGCTCAGCCCACTCGGTTGATATCGATCAGCTGATTTGCGCATGAATTCGCCAACGTAAATAATAAAAAAAACCAAGATCCAGGTGCCGTTCTAACTGGGCCAAAAGGTGAATGATAGCAGCCCCCATTGCAGAACCACTGCGGTAATAACCCGCATTTCTCCGATACACCTCGTGAATATTGCAGAGCTGATGAAGGCAAAACAAAAAAGCACCATCAAAACAACCTATTTATCACTCATAGCTTCTTGCCATCGTGCAATTAAGTGGCGAATTAACAATAAAGCTGCGATAAATCTACCTTTTTTTTTACTGCCAGAGTTCCAAAACTAGCCATTTTAAATTCTAGCGCGCTTGGCTTGGTTCGTTTCGCATCGCAATGTTGCCGGCACTAGCTTTTGACAGGTGTCAATTTGAAATTGTCAACGTGACGTGACAGCTGGTGACAGCTCATCTGCTGCAGTGACAGCTTATTGTTACGTTTTTCATAATTTAACACGCTAATTAATACGTGAAACTTTCTATTCGAGCTCAAAACAAGTGTTCCCGACTGTGTTCAAGACTCGCTAAAACCGAAAATCATGTCCGCAGCTTAATCCCGAAAATTCGCCCAAAATGTTCGCTTCGTTGAAAAACAAAATACGCGAGGAAACCGGCAGCGATTTATCCAAGCTGACGGCCAAAATCACCTCCTCGACAGTGCAAAGAATAGACTCTTTACGCGGCCGCTCGCATCAAGGCTCCAGCTCCAGCATCAACTCCCTAGTCTCTTCCGATGGCATCGTCGAAGACAACACTGAATTCAGGAAACGCCTATTGAAAATGGAAGCAGAATACACGAAAAAACTGGAAAGTAAAGAGCAAGAGTGGCGAGAAATCTTGGGGGAGAAAGACAGGCAGCTGCACGGCATCGAGCAGGAGAAGGAGGAAGCTGCCAAACAGGTTGTGAAGCTGAAAGAATCGTTGCGGTTGGCGGAAGGTACTTCTTTCATCTTATTGAGAGTACAGGCGTGATCGGTTTTTGGGTAGATTTCAGACAAAAGATGGTGGAACACCAGGAGGACAAGGATCAGATGGAGAATTTTCAAGTGCAGGAGCTGTCAAAGGTCAAGCACTTGGTGCTGCTGAGGGATCAGGAGCTGGCCGATAAGACGCAGGCGTTGAAAGAGGCTACCTCTCAGTTGGAGAAGCTTAGAAACGAGGTTTCCAGGTTGAGGCGGCAAGAAGAGCAGTTGAGCGATGTACAGGTACAAAACATACCTACTAACATGTGTCATGTGTATGTTTATTTGTTATTCCCATTATTGACGTAGTAGTTTCATGTCTAATCCTCAGTCTAATCCTTCTGGTGAAAGAGGATTAAACAGTTTTTAATTTACCTAATCTTCGATAATTCAAACAATTTCCCCTCCCCCCTAGCACAAAAAAATTTAATCTTGAATTAGCTAATTGAGGAATTTCTTTGATGAATTCTAGGTCACTGCCGGTTGATTGATCACAGGAAACGCATTGAAGCTGTTGTGAACTGAATATTCTTCCATAATTTTTCGTAAAACTGTATTTTTGATCGGTCAATGGTCAAGTGGTCACTGTACTAAGGTTCACCAAAGAAAATCCTCAGTTAGCTATTTTATGATTTTTTTGTGCAACAGAGGGTTATGGTTTTACTGAGAGTTTTACTATTGATAATGATAATTCAATTCCTTACTAACAGTAAACAGAGATAGTGATGTAAAACACTGGAGATAATATTGTTTATTCAAATGTTTGTTTGGGTCTCCCTTTAAGCAAGGAGGTAGAGTCATGAAGTCGGGCTGGAATAAATCAAGCTAGAATACCTATAAAGGAGCGATAATGGATAATGTTCTGTGAGGCCTGCTCTTTTAAGAACAATTTTACTTTTTGTACAACCCAGTACAACTGCTATGAAATACAGGGTGATTCAAAAGTGTCCAGCCACCTTCGTGCTGGAAAATTGTCGAAAAATTTCTATCTCTTTTAATTTTGAAGTTATGAAGGAACAAAAGTTGGTTCCTTCCACTTTACTAGAAGTTCCGTTTACTAGAATCTTTTGGAACAATGAAAATAGAAGCGATCGAAGGGCCAACTTTTGTCTCTTCATAATCATAACTTCAAAATTAAAAAAGATTAAAATTTTTTAACAATTTTCCAGCACTCTACTACATCTCCATATTACGCAGCTTCAAGGTGACTGGACACTTTTGAATCACCTGTATGCCCATTGTCCATCATTGATAAGGAAATCTAGTGAGTTCCACGCTGACAGTTCTTTGAAAGAATCAGAGATAAAGAATTTATTCCTTCACAGAACTGTCAGTGAAATCAAAAGTAGAGCATGATATGGAAAAAAATCATCAAATAATTTTATTTTGATAGTTTATTCATCGAATTACACATATGTGATTCTACATGACATAAGCGTCGAATGCCGGGAGTTGGACATTTGAAGTGATGTCATTGGCAGCTAGAGTGCTAAGCAAAATTGGATCGGCCACCTTTACAGGGTGTTTCAATGGAAACGAGCCACCCTAAATAAAACTTTGGCCTGCTGAAACTTGAAAAATTTACCGGACCCGTCGATTTTGGTTTCGAGGGAGACATCTTTTGACGTGAAATTCAATATTGAATTATTATTATCACCTCAAGTTAGTGTGGTAGCTACTACCCTTAATTTTTTGAATGGGAATAGGGGTCAAGCGATACCTCATTTTGAAGGTCTTTCGATTCTCTTCGCAACTATCACAAAAAAATTTAAAAAATAATCAATTGAAATTAAGGGTAATAGCATATGTAATAGCTACCACACTTGAGGGAATGATTTTTAAAGATTGAATTTTACGTCAAAAGATGTCCCCCTCGAAACAAAAATCGAAGGGTCTCGGGAAATTTTTCAAACTTCACCTGGCAAATATTAACTCAGGGTGGCTCATTTTCATTGAAACACACTGTTTAAATAATTTTTTTCGACATTGACAAATTCCATGCTGCCCCTAATCCGGTTATGTATTACTCTATAAGACGGTAGTAGTAGGAAAATCATCGTGTACAGTGTGTTTACGTTAAGGTTGACCCTTCCCCCCCACTAGCTGCCTTATCACTAGGACAGCTCCAAAAATAAAAACTGAATCTTCAAGAATTTTTCTAGAATTTTTTGAATTTGCCCATTAAAAGTTTCTAGATCATTAATTGACCATATACACGGCTTCTACTAAGTCAGTACTAAGCCTTGGTTAAGAGCCATCGACCAGTAGAGACAATGTCTCTTATCGACCACACTGCAAGACACTTCAAGGAAGCTCACGATTCCTCGCGTGTTCGCGACACAGTGACAAGTGTCACATCATACAGGGTGTTTAACAATGATTGACCCTGCCGCTTTTCAGATTTAGTGGTTGCAACTGGCCTGTGCCACTTCAGTGAAATCATTTTAGAATACCGTAATAACGAAATTGATAGATGTCACGTCACACTGACTGATATAAAAAATTTGAGGTTAACAGTGACGGCATACATAGGATATATAGATAACCAGCTTCCAAGATGTTACCATCAAGTTAGCATATTACCATTCGTACCAACACAACACATTTCTTCCATAGCTCACTCTAATGAAAAAACCCATGAAATTGATTATAGGTACATGATTATGTACCCGTAAATAATCAGTAGGTAATAAATTTTGTCAAAAAAGTCCACTGGCGTAGATATAGGAAAATCTCATCCTTTCACTCCTCATATTTTCTACGTCACTGGATATTTCTAAAAATTGATGCTATTTTTGAACTCCACTCGCCACCGACTTCTGGCCTCAAGTATATACGAACTTATTTGAATTCAGACTTTGTTAATTTTTTCTCTTGAACATTCAATTTGTATGGTCAATTAAAATACATGACCTAATTATTTTTAAAAGGACTTTTCATTGCTTAAGTTACAGAGCGATCTGAAAGAAAAGTACCGAGAGTTCATAAAATAAATGGGTCAAGGGTGCCTGTGGATTCAAAAATGTCTGTCGAAACTAGCGTAATCCTTTTGTAGTGAATTTGTCAAACTTTGACAAGGTACGTCCCATATTATTAATCTCTGATTGCCATAAGTGCACGAGAATACTTCAAGTTCGAAAATACTCCTCGATCATGTAGGTTTTGTGCCCTGCCGTGAAAACCACATTTAAAATGTTCCGAAAACGAAAACTGCGACTGGTTTGACAAATTACGATAACCAAAAAATTAGAGACATCAAATGAACGATGCTAGTTCCGACAGATGTTTTCGAACTCATAGGCACCCTTGACCCATTTAATTTATGAACGCTCGGTATAACACTCTGTTCTCGAAAGCGTATAAATAAATATACCTACTAATAATGGTTTAGGTATGCAAAGATAGGGTTTCACTACCAGCATGTCAGTTATATCATTCAACCTCTAAGAGCACTACATGAAATTTGATTTACCGCACATTCTATACTCTGGTCCACCAATAGAAATAAAGTTGTAGTAAATAAGTCTTCTCCACTTGTTTTTTATATTGTTTACTCGAGTTTCGGCTAGTTAAATGTATAAAGCCATTTTCAAAACTAATGTGACATAGCATAGAACTTTATGTCTAAGTAATGATGTAACAATGAAGAATAGACGTAACTAACTTCTATGCTATGTCACATTAGTTTTGAAAATGGCTTTATACATTTAACTAGCCGAAACTCGAGTAAACAATATAAAAAACAAGTGGAGAAGACTTATTTACTACAACTTTATACTATACAACTCCATTTTGAGCACCATGGATCCCTTTATCAATAGAAATAACAATTACATGAACAGTTTACGACCGTTGTGGGTCAGGTACCATTGCGGCCTTTTTAAAGTGGACGACAGTTGACAGATTTTTCAGGACTCTGGCCTGACCGTCGCATGACAGCAAGCCAACTCGTTGACATTGTCGTCCACTTTATTTTGGCCGCAACCGTACGTTGCGGCCTCATAAAAGTTTACATCGATGACAATCGTGTGGCCATGCTCATTCAAAATTAACGTCAAAATTGAATTAGAATGGCCACTCGATCGCCATCGGTGTAAACTTTCAAGAGGCCGCAACCTTACCTAAAATATGAGTTTACACTGTACCCGCTTCATTTTCCTTAGTACGAACACTTTCTCGTCAACATTGCTTTATCACCCTCACACATATAATCAATTTCACGGCTATCTGCATTAGAGCAAGCTATGGAAAAATTAATTTTTGTTGGTAGGAATGAGTAGGAATCCATAACCGTCGTCGCAGAAGGTTTGTGTAAATGTGGTATGTGAAAAGGTTAGGTATTGTGGCATTTGTGGCAGATGCCACCCGTCGCGCGGTGTGATGCACGTCAAATCAAAATGTTCAGTTTATTTGGGGAAAACAGATAAACACGTGTTCCTCGGAGTGTCAATTAGCTGGACACCGTCTTCACGGGTTGGTGGCTCTTTACTTGTGCTTTGGTAGTGGCGACCAGTGAGCCAGTGTATAAAATGACGCCAAAGGAAGTCAGCGGCAGCACTAAAGGGAAGTAGGACTGATAGTAGGAAGTACTACGTGCTCTACAACAATAAAACAGCATACAAGCCTGGAGAAGATGAAGAAGGAATACATACATGAAATGGTCAATAATTTCATGTTGAGAAGATCTTCCAACACAGAGTGCACTCACGCGTCGTGTCTCGACTGTCTTGTCTTGTACAGTGCAACTCCATAAATCAATGTCCATGGAAGCGAATTTCCTCAACCTCACTGGGGCCACTGGACAGGCATTTTCATCAATTTTTCTTCCCTTTAGTGCTGTCGCTGACTTCCTTTGGCGTCATTTTATACACTGGCTCACTGGCCGCCACTACCAGAGCACAAGCAAAGACCCACCCTGGACCTGTGAAGACGGTGTCCAGCAAATTTACACTCCGAGGAACACGTGTTTATCTGTTTTCCCCAATAAAACTAAACATTTTCGTCCTTGGGATGTGCATCACACCGCGCGACGGGTGACATCTGCCACAATACCTAACCTTTTCACATACCACATTTACACAAATTATCTGCGACGACGGTTATGGATTTCTACTCATTCCTACCAACAAAAATTAATTTTTCCATAGCTTGCTCTAATGCAGATAGCCGTGAAATTGATTATAGACCCTCACATCAAGCATTAAGACGGGTTCTCATGTACGAATATTCGCAAAATTTGAATTGTTGAAGGTTTTGTTGACCCTTCAAATTTGACAGTCAACAATTAAAATTTTGACAGTATTCGCATCTTTTTGCGAATATGTATTCGCATATGAGAATCCACCTTTACGCGATAATCCTACACGTAATCGGATTCTTGTTAAAGTGAATGTTTGGTCGAGCCAATCGCACTGCTGCATCCTTAAATCACATGCCGAATAAATAATGCTCTTTCATTACTTTTTCTATTGGTAAGCCAGAGTCTCATACTAGCTCGTCCATTTTAACTTTGCTGATGATATTCTCTGGAGCAGTCCCATCCCTTAAGGACTAGCCTACTTCCAAAATCCTTGGTCTTCTTGATATTGCATAAAAGAACTAATCTTCTCTGAAAAAAATTAATCGACGTTTTATTCGGCGAAACCGAAAGTGAAGAAAGAAACGGGTGCTACCAAATTGACGCGACGGTAAGTTGAAATCTTGCAACACATTTGATTTAGAGATTTTACGATAAAACTTTCACGCTGGCTATATTGTGTAGAACCTCGTTTCTGAATTTCATGAACATCAACGTTCTATAAAAGCGCTTAATGGACGTTTTCCATTGATACATTTTGTGTTGGATAATTGAGCAATAGACCAATGATGGTGAAAGAGCATAAAATGCCAATCAGGCACAAAATGCATCTAGATTTTTGCACTCATGCACACACGTTTCTTTTGACCATTCATCGTTACCTACCTGCTATTCAGAATGTGATTACGTACAAGTTATTATTATTTTCACGTGACCTACATTTTTCTGTTCGATTGTCGCACACTTTCCGTTGTTTCATTTATTTGGTTTATTTTTGGTGAACGCTTCAGCCAGTCACAGGTATGTGCTTTGGGCTTTATGTTGTACATACGATAGGAGATAAGATAATATTTATGGCTCGCGTTTTGTGCATTTTCAGGATGATTTGGAATCGCTGCGACATTCCAGCGCAAGAGATTTGGCGGCGTTGGCCACTCAACTCGCCAAAAGCGAAGAGGAAGGCCGTCATTTGTCCGATTTAGTTGTGGTTTTGAGGCAGAGGGTTTCCAACGAGACCTCGGACGATGAACATATAGCGACGGAAAGGAGACTGCTGGAACAGAGGCTGGAGGAGGCCCACCTCCATCTGGCCGACATCAAGACTTCGTGGAGCGATAAAATTGCGTCTTTAGAAACCCAGGTTTGTGCTTTGTCTGCGGTTTTTTCGTAAAGGTTAGTCAATTTCGACAATAATGAACAATTCTGGAATTTGCCGAAAATCGTCACATCTGAAAGAAATGAAACCAGAAGAGATATCACAGCAACTAACTTCCCTTGCTTGACAATCAACTGTAGTTGCTATGATATTCCTACTGAGAGTACTGAGTTCAGTTATTGATTGTGTCAGGTCATTGTTCACATCTGGGGCCAGTTATTTATTCCACTTTTACAGGTGGGTCGTTTAAGTCGCCAGGCGGCCGAGGAAGGTACAGAAAGGCGGCGTGCTGTTTATGAAAAAGAAACGTTGGATGAAAGGGTGCGACAGTTGGAGGCGGAAATGGAATGTAATCGTCTGGAGCTGAACAATAAAGAAACCAAAATTAAGCGCTTGTTGATCGATGTGGAAGAATTGTCTGCTGAACTGAAAGCTTTACGTCACGAAAACGAAGAAGAGGTCACTTTTCTCAGGACACAACTCGTGAGTCACAAATAAATGTGATAGAGTTGTTTTTCTTGTTCTTATTATTATTTATTTATTCGAATGCCGAATAGGTACACATTTGCATTTTAATCTTTAGTATAAGCATATCCCTTTACCTGCACGTTAAAATAAACGTTTTGAATATGTTTTGGACTGCGTTTTGGTTTTGTTTACCCTACCCGCGCTACCTTTTTATTTCTTCCTTACTCTGCCTTTCTATACGAGGTCTTTTTGATAACCACAACAAAAAATGTGATATGTTTTCCAGCAAAACGCAACGACTGAAGTGAAAGCCGTGAGGAAAAACCTGGAGAATACCGAAAGCGAATTGGATAAGACTGAAGATGAGTGTTGCAAGTTAAAGTTGTCTGTTGATTCTGAACACGAAGCGAACGGCTCGCTCAAGGTTATGATAACGAAGTTGGAAAAAGAACTGAACGAAGAAAAAACAAATTCGCTGAATGTTCAAAAAACTTTGACTAGGTAATAACTGGTAAAAACGCTGTGGTTGAAGGTGTATCTAATTAGTAGTGTTTATAGGGTAACGTCTGAGAAAAACACGGCACTTCTGAGAAATGCAGAGATTTCTCAACAAATGGAAATGGTCAAGCAAGAGAAGCGACGACAAGAGGGGGAGATGACGGATCTTTTGAATAAACTGACGCAAGTCGAGGAGGAGAATAAGAAATATCAGGAAAATAAAACTTTGGAGCAACAGCTCAAGAATAACATCAGCGAATTGGAGGAGCAGATTTTAGAAAAAAATAAGGTATCTAAATGCGACGGTTACTTGATTTATAGCCTTGCTGGATTTTCTTCTTGCTGGATATTCTCGTAATGAGTCATAATAACGGGTACAAAATAATAAATTTCAAATTCACGTTTGCTATCCATGCATTCATACTTGAGAGGTTCCGCTTTCTATTTACAGAACATAAAAACGCTCCAGTTGCGGCTGGCTGACATGAAGAAGACGCTGCAGCAGGAACTGCGAACTCCGGGCAACCCCAATTACCACACGGATTTGCTCAACTCTGTTGCCATCCTGGCCCCCAGCCAAATGTCCACGCAAGACTTCCCCGCGACGGTCCGTCGGGACGAAGACGACGTCAATTTCAAATACCTCAAGCACGTGGTCATCAAGTTCTTGACTAGTCGGGAGTACGAGGCGCAGCATCTGATCAAAGCCGTGGCGACTCTGTTGAAATTCACTGCCGATGAAGAAAAACTGGTCAGCGACACGTTGGAATGGAAGCGCTCCTGGTTTGGCGGCAGCAGGCCGAAGCTGGGTCCCAATCAAAAATCTCGAACGATACCGCACAGCTGATGGTTGCTATAAGTTTACCATGAACTATGAAAATGTGATAGACTTCTTTTTTTTATTCATTCCGCGATAAGCTGTCACGATATCATTCTTCCTGGCACGTTCCGTAGGGTGTAGGATGAACGGTTTTTTCCTTACTTAGGCATGCATTTATCTTACTAATTTGAATAAGCCGAGTATTATGACAGAAGTTGTGTAAATATTGTATATAAAGTATCCAAGTAAAATCGATAAATTAATATTAACCACGTCGTATTGTTGATAATTCAAAATAAAAGGTACAAAATGCTTTATACTTTTCAATATAACTGTATTATTTATTGTATTTAATAAAATCGAGTCGATTTTCTCGAAGTTATCTCCATCTTAAAACTTACCTTTGCTTTTGACAGGCATCATCAGCTTCCAAAGTCTAATTTCTTCAAAAATAATAGAGGTTTTCAAAGGATGCCTGTGATTGCGAGACGGCTTTCAGCAGGGCTGCGACTCTCAAACTAGTCTGAATGGATTAGTACGCTAAATCAGGCCGCGAGTAGACTGATTGCGGTGTTTCCGGTGATCTGGGTTGGCATACTAAAATATTCAGACCAATTCGAGAATCGCCGCCCCAGCCCAGAACGAATGAAAAAATCAAGTGAATTGTGACTTTTCGTGACGTCATTCCGCGTTAAGATCTTTGTTCGCAAGGTTTAATGCCCTGCATCGTAACCCTGAATTAATATTTTCGGTTGTAGACTCGCGTTCGCGATCTCCTAAGAATTCAAGAGCAATTCACGGTTGAAAATGGGTTCAACCCTCCACAAGAGCGAGCCATATCCAATCCTCCAAAAAATAGACCTATAGTATGAGAGGATTCCGCACCCACCGGCCCACAAACTTTGATTGTACAAGAACAAGAAAAAAACAGACAAAAATTCCCGTCACCCTTTCTTTTTTACAGTTTCTAGAAGCTGGGCCCAACCTTAATCATAACCTCTAATACTATACATAAATGCTGAATCTGTTCAAAACAAACCACAAACAGGATTTCGAACCATGCTGTCTAAACAAAGATGTTGGGAGGAGCTTGTGGTATGGTGGTTAGCGCGTCCGACTGTCAAGCCAAGAGTCGTGTGTTCGATCCTCACCAGTGGCGGGTCAAATTTTCGTCCCGAAAACAAGTTCCTTGATTTAGTTGGATTGCTTGCTGAATGCATGAGCCGTGTGTTGCATAGCACGTAAAATTGAAACGATGGTGCCGACCCCATGCTATGTTGGTGGTCGTTGAAAATCCCTACTTTGTGCTGCACACATGGCTTCGGCATCATTTCCGGTATAGTAGAGGAAAGCATTCACCGGCTTCGGTGTTAGGCCTCGTTGCGGAAACGGGCCGACGTTGAATAAACCAAAAAAAAAGAACTATTGAGAAAAAAGTTGCTCGATGTGTAGAAACAGGTGTTTGTCGGTGTAATGGGGTGTGGCAACTTTGAAATAATTAGGAAAAACTCATCTCTTAGTGAACAGTTTACACAAGTTTAGCTATTCTATCCGCTATGTGCGTTCGCCAATAAAATGGGAGGAGTCGACATCAGTGCTCAAGGTGACGATTTACGAAACTGAATAATGCCTATTTATTCTGTTTTCGGTAGCTAGATGTCGCTACTCGACTGAATGCACATGGTGATTCCGCTATGTGCGTTCGCCGGGAGGAGTCGACTCAGCGCTCAAAGTGGTGATTTACGAAACTGAAGGATGCCTATTTGTGTTATTTTCATAATTATTTCTTTTGTGTTAATGCACATAGCGGATAGTTGGCAGTATTGAGGTAGGGCTAGGTATTATAGTCGTAGCGGTACGGGCCTAAAATCGTCCAGGTTCTGCACTTCTAACGATTTCGATTATTTTCAGCACAGATTATCATTGGACCTCTTCAAGCGTTTTGACCCGGAGCACCACCAAATTTGCCCCTTAGGAACGGAGGGGAGGGGGTATCTCCAGAATTTGAAGCACCAAGTATACTCCAATGAAGGCCCACAAAGGCAAGCGAGTAGTCATTTTCGAGTGATCATTATTCGCTGATGTCGATTTTGACGTGGAAAATGGGTTGAGCAGTCATTTGACAAAGATAATTGGTAATAATAAAAGATGAAGATAAAATCAAGTGGTCATCTACTGAACTCTGTAGGAACTGGTTTTTTTGTGATAAATACATGAAACTTGGTACGGCTGTTCATTATTACTTACTGTCCAAATAAGGAGGGAGCACCACGCGTTCCGACGGATGACGTCGCGACGCAATATCAAAAAACATAGTGGTCGGCATTTCCAGAATAGTCGATATATTATAATTTATTTGATTTGTTCCATCAAACCATATGCTTTCGAGATTCAATAACATATTTCTGTCGACTTGGGGAAACGGTGGGCTACCAGTGTAAGTCAGGTGCCTGTTAGAGGGAACTATGAGGTTTCTTCACCCCCAAATTTCCACGGTCAACATCTTCGGATAAAACTATTTTCAAGTCTGTCCATACTAATCATTATGTCATCTGATCAACATTCTCCATGTTTCGTCCTTCTATGGACTCCTCAGTATGGTTTATACAGATTTCGCAACCGCACGAGAACATTCAGATCAGTAAAGTAACCGATTTTGAAATACCCTTTTGTTTCAAATGGGTAAAAAAGGAGTAAATGCAATTTCTGTGATTTTAGTGTGAGGGTATGGATAAAGTCAGGCGAATATGAATGAAGTAAATATGTCAGAAATAGCACAAATTTAAAAATCTTGAATTCCACTCAGCCCAAAAGATGGGTCGGTAATGTGGAATACTCCTATATCCGAATGTGGACAACTGCATCCTCTGCGAAAAAGAAAGAAAAGGGTGTTCCACATTTGGTCCGGTATTCCACAATAATAATAAAAACAATGAAGCCCGCTAGTCGAGTGGAATGCGTGTCCTGCTCGGCAAGTGGAGCTCCCGGGTTCGATTCCTGGCACAGTAGGTCTGGGTTTGTGCTATGAAAACAAAGTTTCTCAGCTTGTGATATTTGGGAATTAAATTCAGCAAACTCCTATGACAAGAAATGCCGATAAGGATAAAAACAAACAAATAAACAAACAATAAAGGTTCAATCATTTGGTGCGGTCTCATCCAAAGAGACCTCTTTCTTTCAGTACGGTGGCATCGATATTAACAGGCGATTAATCGTTATCATAGTTTATAGTTTAGTTTGTAAGAGTTGTGTACCTAATATGGTACCCAACATTGAAGATCGCTTTTTTCCAGTTATCAAAAATACCTTTCTGAGATCCTCTCATTTGGTCGCTAGATCTGTATAAACATACTGAAACACGGGAAATGTTGACCAGATAACATATTCGTATGGACAGACTTCAAAATATTTAGTTAGTTTTATCCTCGGTTTTATCCGAAGATGTTGACCGCGGAAATTTGGGGGTGAAGCAACCTCACAGTTCCCTCTAACAGGTACCTGGTTTACCCACCGTTTCCCCAAATCAACAGAAATATGTTATTGAATCTTGAAAGCATATGGCTTGATGGAAGACATCAAAGAAATTATAATATACTATAGACTGTTCTGGAAATGACGACCACTATGTTTTTTGATACTGCGCAATTGATTGCGAATTGTGCCGAAACTGAACAGGATGGAAAGGTAGTTCAACTCTCACAGGGTTACGCCATCCTTGTAATCTTGAGTCTTGTCCATAAGTACGGGTATCAGACATTTTGCCTGACTCTTTGAAATGAAACACAATTTAAATAATAATAATATATTAACAATCGCTTTTTACTTAAAAGTAGGTCAACACAACCAATGTATAAAAAATGAGCTACAAAATATTTCTAGATACAAATACGTATATATAAAAAATATACGTGTCAGTTTTAATAAAAATAACATCATTTTTGTTGCGTACAATGAGACAACGTATCATTCCTGTGTAGGTAGGTATTTATTTGTGTCGAGTATAAAATTTGCGTCTATTCATAACATTTGCGTCTATTCATAACATTTGCTCAGTCAATATAGGATTGAATCACAGTGAGGCCAAAGTACGTACACCTTAACAACCATCGCGCTTTCATTATGGAGGATTGAACTATACTCTAACAGTTCCGTTATTGATTTTATCGTATATCTCGGGAGTGAGAAGTGAGTAATAACCTGTGCTATCCAAATAATAAATATCGTCTTTGATTGTATTGGGGTCGAAGCCCTCCTCTTGCAGATCATTTTTCTTCAATTTGTACGTGCCTGAAACAAAGAGAAAATGTTGAATTCTAACATCAATACATTCCAATTGATCAGGAGCTCTCTACAATAAAGATACTCCAAGTACTTATAGGTACCACAAAAGTGGATTGAAATTTTTGATGACTTTTTGGAGTTTGAGGGAAATGGTGACGTCACGTTGCGTTCATATCAAGAGGCCAAGAGACAAGAGACATTAGGATAAGAGGCCTTTCGTTATGTAGACAACGTGACGACACGATTTACCATTAAATTGGTGCTATAATGGCTTGAAAATCTTTCGTGTAGAAAAATCATGAAAAAAGTGCAACTTTTCAAATATACCTAACCCACATTCCGTTATTCAAGTGCGTGTTACGGGTGTAAGCCCTTGCTTCCCTGTCATTCTATCTTGAATAGGATACCTACAATTTAACGTGGCTCGTGGCCACGAGTTACTAGTAAGCACTATCCCTGTTGTGAACCTTCCCATTCAGACTTATAGATTTCTTCATAGTTTTTCTAATTCACAGAATTTATAGATACGCGGGAAACGCTTTTGAAAAGTGTCAATTTTTGAATCAAAATTACATACTTCAGAAATGAGATCTGAGGAAGCTACTTGCTTCTACAGCGCCGAGGATCTCTCCTCATACGGTGGGGAAAACTTATCTGCCCAAATCATAATAGTACGGCCGTGATTCCAATTCAAAAACTGACAGGTTGATTAGGTGTGTCCATTCTTTTGTCCACCATTGAATATTAATTATGGCGATCTTTTGTAAGCTCGGTAGCACTGTATATGTTTTGTAATTAAATGTGGACTTCCTTCAGTTTTAGTTTTGATAATGAATATTTCTAATTTAAAGTAAGCATATCGGTCTATCAGTTTTACTGCCACCTGAGTAGTAAACAAGGAATTACGCACTTGAAACAACTATACAATGCAAGTCATCGACGTATTTTTTGCTATGAGGTTATAGGTCCCAATGAGGGCAAATACCGAATTTTCTTTCGCCAAACGGCGCTGAGGTGACCGAGTTACACTAGCTATCTGGCGGTTGAAATTTCGTGTGCTTTGTGCTCGGCTTTGTGCTATAGGCACCATCAGGCAGAGGCGGTGTGTTATTGTTGTGATGCTATTTTGAAACTGGGAAAATATTCTCAGCAAAATTTTAGGCAAAATATTGTCAATATGGGCGTTTGTCGATTTTTTAACTCTGACTTTGTTTTAATCCTACTCAGTGGAAGGCCCGTGTCAAGAAATAAGTTTGACTATTTTGTAGCATAGTGACATTTGGATGTCACTTTTGAACTACTACAACTCCACCTACACCAGCGCCATCTAGAAAACTGTCAGTATTGCCCATATTGGAAGAATGCCAAGCCAACTAAAGAGATTTGCTACCACAATCCATGGCTACCACACAGCCCTGCAGAACTGTAAAGGTCCTAATGGGAGTATTGACAACTTCTGGGATATGTCATTAGCTGTATCTTTATGAATAGGGGCAATGCCAATTTATGGGATATATCACCAAAGAGCCTGATAGAAATGTAAGTACAGGCACATTTTTTACACATTGACTTCCATCAGCACTTACGTGAGAAAAACACGTCAAAATACTTATAGGTATAAGATTTTGTAGAGGCAGGCATGTATAGATTTGTTTGTTATCTCTGGCCATTTTTAACAGGGTTACACTATTCCAGAGAGGCTTACAAGGGCAATGTTGCTCAAAAGCTTGCTCAAATGCTCATTAGCCTTACCAGTAATTGTTAGACATAGTTTGACCAGAGATCTTGATTAACACTTGATAAAAACGAACTGTGAACCTTCTAATAGATATGAACTCACCAGTCATGTCCAGCTTTTTCAGTATTCTAACAAAAATAGGCCTGGCATACGAGGGCAATGCCTTTCTGGTATTTTCGGCAAGAAGCTTCAAATCCACGGTTCCTTCTGGATCGTGCACGGCGGCCATGCCGGCCCTGCCCTCTTGACCGCGAATCGCCACACCGTACACCACAACGTCTTTGTACGAAACAATGTTACTCAACACGGCCTCCACTTCCGAAGTGGATACGTTTTCACCTTTCCACCGGAACGTGTCGCCGGTTCTGTCTTTGAAGAACAAATAGCCGAATTCGTCGGCCACGATCAAATCGCCCGAGAGGAAGGCGCTGTCGCCCTTTCGGAAAACATCGTAGACGACTTTTTTCTTTGACGCCTCTTCGTCCACGTATCCCAGGAATGCCCTGGACGGATTTCCCGGAATGATTTTCCCAATGAACACGCCCGGTTCGTCCGGCTCGCACGGGATGCACAAACCGCGCGCGTCCCTGATCGGATCGCCAGTTTGCGGGTTCACCTTGATGATGGAGATGGGGTAGACCGCGGGGATGATGCGGGACACGAAGCCGATGGCTCCGACTGTGTTGTCGACGTTGACTGCAAAAGAAAAAGTAGTAGTTGTTGTAGTTGTTGTAAGATGTAAGATATTGTTGCAGGTAAGAAAGAAGGTAAAAAACTACGATCCTTGTTTACCTACGTAATAATTATTATGAAAATATATTCATTTATTTTATGTCCTTTTAATATTTGTTAAAGCTGTCAGCTTTATTTAAATAAATTTCAAATCGTTCGCAGCATTCGTAATGTTCAGAAATCCAATGAAAATTTGGACTATGACGTTCATAATGTTGAGCACTTTTTAATTCAACAACCACCAAGTCAATCATTCAAATAACCTTTGCTGATAACAATGGCGTATTACAATAATTATTTACGTTGCACATAATTAACGCAATGCAGCTCAGTGTAAATTATTATCACCTATATTGGCATTTCCTTCAGTAGCGCCATAGAACTCGGCCACTTTGGGAATGTTGAACCTTCTCACGAATTCCATCCAGATTTGTGGCCTCAGCCCGTTTCCGTAGATCATCCTCAGCTTGTGCTGCGTATCCGAAGGCTTTGCAGGAACCGCCAGGATGTATCGGCACATTTCGCCGATATACTGGGCGACCTGTAAAGTTACAGTTTTTATAAAGCACGATTGGAAAATTTCGCGGCTCAAAAACCACTTTCACGACGCACATCAGCAATAAATTGATTAGGGTCGCAAAAGATATTACATGTAACAGGTGGTGAACAGGGCAAGAATCACACTAGGATTGAACGCAGTATAGAAACGATGGATTGATTTGATACAATCATGGTGTAAGCGCTAGAGCCAATCTCTTTCAGTGCAGACGGAAATTTTGGTCTAAATCGAAACATGACTCAAGTCCCATCCACATAGGATTAGTGCAGTGGCAACGGCATGGTAAGAAAGCTAAACTATAGATTTTTTTATATTTAGCGTTCACATAGACTTACAGTAAGAAAAGAATGGCAGTGGCAGTGCCAAACGTTTTTTACCGTCGTAAGTCTATGTGAACGCTCAATAAAAAGAAACTTATAATTTAGCTTTCTCACCGCTGTTGCCACAGCACTCATCCTATGTGGATGCGGCTTTATACTTACTGTACAATTGTATTTGTGACAATCTGGGAAGTATGATGAAGCGGAGAATTTTTTCTTGATGACTATCGTGGCTCCGTAGATCAGCATTTGGCCGACAGACATGCAGCCGCCTGCGGTATGGTACAAAGGCAGTGGCGTGTAGAAGGTGTCAGAACCCCTGAATCCTGACATCCAATGGATGGCCGCTGCGATGAAAATATACCTGTTGAAAAAAACGGTTTTTAGACATAAAAACTTGATAGTAATTTATGGCAGAAGTGAGCAAAAAGAAAACTTTGTCAATAACTTGCAACCTGTATAAATAATATGAGCTAATGTGCGCCTGTTGCAGTAAGTGAAAATTCTCTGTGTGTGCTGTACCTATACTCACGTGAGAATATACATGTTGCCAATGTAAATAGAAATTAAAGATCATAATGGAAATCTGTCTATATTCATGCTACAATAAAACGCAGATGATTAACTGCATAACTGTAAAGTAGTCGTGAAGGTGTAATAGACAAGAACGCCTGACGATTCAATAAGTGCTTCAAGCTCTGACATAGCCTAAGCGATATCATGCTTCAGTTTAGCGACTAGCTAAGCCAGTACGCAATTTCTTCGGCCATTATTTCTCAAACAAAAATCGATAGGGTCATCCACCCTACAACGAGATCCAAGACATACCTTTACACTTGAATCACTTTATATAAAATTATTAAAATTATAACTCAAGAAGATAAGGATACCGAATTATTTCAATGTATTCAAAAGTACTCCTAATGCTGTTAAAGGCATGCAAGCGTAAAATATTTTTGTCGCGACTTGAGTTTGTCTCTAGATGAGAAATAAAATCGGCCCCAGCCAAAACACACTGAACCCTGAAGGATCCCAGCATCATATGACTTTTTTGGGATTTTTTGTGTTGACTATCACATACCTACGTCAGTTGCACTAATGTTATGAAAGTATCATTCTATTCTGAAAACCACTAATTGTGAATTTAAGGTCCAAGTCATTGTTAAGGTCGGAGTAGGTAATAATCATTCATTATGTAGATAATAAACAAAACGGTATAAACCTGGAATTACTAATGACGGCAGCTTTCGGTAATCCCGTCGTACCAGACGTGTATATATACAGGACGTGATCATGATGGTTGGCTTTTTCCGAAATCGCGGGCGGCGTCGTGGGCGAGTCTTTGAGCAAAACGTCCAAATTCCTGAACCTCTGGTCGGAGCTGGCTTTGTTGTTTTTAGAGCTAAGCTGGTACAGTGAAACCTTCGATTCGATGTCTCCCAGAACTTCCAACACCGCTGGAAATAGTAAAAAAAAAATACAAAAAAATTGAACAGTAAAGGCTGGGGTCTGGATTTCAAATTAGTTATATTATCAATATTGGCAATAGCTTCTGTAACTTTTTTTCATGTTTAATCATCACCGAGACCCGAGGAAAATGTTTAGGCGCTTTTTCAATAATGGCTCACCCTACAATAGGCCGAGCAGTGAGCCATGAGATCCGATTCGCTCAATTGTTGCGAAAGCAATCAATTTGGCTGAACGAGTGCAGCCGTTACAGCTGACATTTGACTTTCAGAGCAATGGTAGTGAAACCAGAAGTACCTAGTTCTAAACGCAGCTCCATGACTTGCTACAAGCTCACAACAAGCCAGTGCGGACGGTTCCAAAAGTCACCTCGTATGAATAATGATAATGAATAAAAAAAAGTACAGATACATAATTGTTTTTTTTGCTTGCTTATATAGTAGTACAGGAAAAATAGTAAAAAAATCGGCAAAACCTCGGAATAAATATGGACGTCATGAAAATTTGATATTCTGTTCAGAATTGAGTGCTCTACAACATATCCAAAATCGCCAAAAATCGCACCCGGGGGTTTTGAGTTATTGGAGGGGGGGTGAAAAATTGCTGGTAAAAATGGCGGGGATGGAACCTGTCAACCCATTGGATGCGAATACATTATAGTTCGACGTATCATATTCCATTGATACCATTTTGGCACAAAAAGTGTCCATCATTGTTGAAGGGGAGTAGTGGGAGGGCGAAGCTCTGCAAGGTGGTCCATTTTGTTTTTCTGGCCATGTAGAACCGATCACGACAAGTTTGGTATCTTTTCCGACTAAATTCAATCTCCTGAACTCGTATCCGATGTGTAAATTTGAATGAAAACAAGTTTGAACAAGTTAACTTTCAAGGAAAAGTTAACAAGGAAAATTTTCGGGGACCATTGAATTGAAGTGTGTTCTCCACAAAAATCATCCACTCGATGTATAATTTTGTTTCTCGAGTTTAAAAAATCGATTTGAACTTGAGCCGGCGCGGCGCGTCGTCTACTACTGACCAGAACACTACAGCATGCACCTTTTGATGAAAACACCTCAAACTGTTGAAAAAATAACAACTCCTCTTTGGAAATTGGAGGATTTGTGGAGAATTGAATTTCCTATAACATAAACAAAATCGCCATGAATCGCAATGCAGAGTTTTGAGTTATTCAAGTGGAGAGGTAACAGTTCATAAAGTATGAATCCTGTCAAAGTGTTATCCTCCTCCTCGAATAACTCAAAATCCTGCATTGCGATTCATGGCGATTTTGTTCATGTTAAAGAGAATTCAGTTCTGCACAAATCCTTCAATTTTCAAAGGTGAGTTGTTATTTCTTCAATAGTTTGAGGTGTTTTCATTTAAAGGTGCATGCTGTAAAGTTCTGGTCAGTAGTAGACGACACGCCGTGCCGGCTCAAGTTTGAATCGATTTTTTAAACTCGAGAAACAAAATTATGCATCAAGTGGATGATTTTTGTGGAGAATACACTTCAATTTAATGGTCCCTGGAAATTTTCTGAAAATGAACGCCTCCAACAGTAAAACAAAAATTCGTCAACATTTTCAAAGAAAAAACAAGTTTTCTCAAGTTAACTTGTTCAAACTTGTTTTTATCCAAATTTACACATCGAATATGAGTTCAGGAGATTGAATTTAGTCGGAAAAGATACCAAACTTGTCGTGATCGGTTCTACATGGCCAAAAAAACAAAATAGACCACCTAGCAGAGCTTCGCCCCCCCACTACTCCCCTTCAACAATGATGGTCACTTTTTGTGCCAAAATAGTATCAATGGGATATGATACGTCGAACTATAATGTATTCGCATCCAATGGATTGACGGATTCCATCCCCTCCATTTTTACCGGCAATTTTTTACCCCCCCTCCAATAATTCAAAACCCCCGGGTGCGATTTTTGGCGATTTTGGATATGTTGTAGAGCACTCAATTCTGGACAAAATATCAAATTTTCAGGACGTCCATATTTTTTCCGAGGTTGAAATCTATCTTTCTTGTACTATAGCTTACCGTCTGATAATTCTGATCCGAACACTATCGCTTGTGTTTTCGCTATCGTAATCGAGTGAACCAGTGAGTTCAATCTTTGGTTTGTATTGATTAAGGGCACTATGACGCCCAATTTCGAAAGGCCCAGCCATAGTCCTATGTATTCTGGTTTATTTTCACAGAACAATGCCACTTTGTCGCCTTTTTTGTAGCCGTGACTCTTGAACAGGTTAGCCACACGATTGGTGTATTCCTCGACCTAGAACAAAGAATCGCGTCAATATTGAAACATCATTATCCTTAGAATAAAAATCACTCTTCAAAACTGCCAGGGTATAGGTTCTGAGTTAGGGAATCAAACATTACTTCAGGGGGACGGGGGTGGGGAGGCCGCTCGAAATATCAAAACAAAATTAAATGAGGGCGTTGCGAATGTCGGAAATACTAGACAGAATGCGACGAAACATGACACAGTAATACCACGTAATACTTGAGGATAATTGAGCTTAGTCAACAAAGAAGGCTATACTATAAAAATAATTCGTTAAAATAGCGTTAATTGAACATAAAATTTTCAAATTCATGAGAACACATAGGCACATGCACGAGAAGAAACTTATAGAACACTTCGAAAAATATAAGAAAGAAACATTTGAATTAATAGCATCTTTCACTCCAAGAGTATGAGTTTTTCAATAATACGCAAAGAACAAGATCAAATATGATCCTAATATGAGGTTGTCACAAATTCCGTGAATAATTTGCCAATTCTTTGCCTAAACTTTTATCTACTTAACTGAAACATTGTAAAAAGCAACACCCGCTTCAAACATTTGCAGGGACAGATGCTCGCGGTGAGAGGCCCCGCGGCAGAAATGACGACGTTTTTGTATGTATGTATGTATGTATGTATGTATACAATCATAATCTCGTATTGTTGACCAGGCACCAGAAGCCATGAGAAATTAGGAATTTCAAGTTTTAACAACTTCAAAAGCTCGTTAAATTAGAATGAGCTCCTAATTGCAATAGCATATTAGACTCCATTATGCTATCCATGCAACTTTCGCGCGAGTACCTACAATAAACAAATAAATGTTCAACACTTGACGGAACTTGCAATTTCAAATTACTCAGTAGGAAAAATGCGTAAGAGCTGTTTTTTTTTTCGATTTCAGACAGCATAATATAAGCTTTGAAAACTACGTGAACTGCACTAATCCATTCAGTAAGCACAAGTTATAGCAGTCTTCATGGAATGTGTTAAGAAAACAAAAATGATTAACAATTTCATTTTCATTCAGTTGACCCAGGTTTATTGCCATTACGTGAGTAATTGGACAATCATTAAAACATGATTTACTCTATATAATTACACGCAATCAAGTAGGTACTTACACTTGTAGTTCGTACAAATATATTAAGTATTAACAGTGCATTTTATGAGTAAATACATAGATATTATATAGCGAGTAGCGACCTTATTGGAACTATTTTGTTCGCACAAGTTTTTTTTCTAAGTACCTAAGTATATTTGGAACATACAACGTGTCATGTTCTATAATTCAGTGTTAATGTATGTAATAATGAATATAAACCCATGTGAAGAATACAAAATACATGTTAAACACAATGTACGTATCAGTGTTAGGTAGGTAGGTACTCGACAACGTCAGTACACACGATGTTACTCACTTGCTTCTTTCTTCACGTAAAAAAGTTTTTACTACCAACATTCTTTTAGGTTTACCAAGGCAAGTATCCAGTCGCTAATGGCATCATATTATTACATAAGGAAAATATTTGCAAATATAGTCAATTATTGTAAATCTTGCAGGCCATTTTGTAAAGAAAAGGTGAACCCGCATTTCTGTGATATTCTATTATTGATGTACCTATTCCTATTATTGACATCATTCCTTTCCTAATTTCACTCGAGTAAGCGAATTTTTCGCCCACTACATCGTGATGTTTTGGCTATACATTCAGGGTGTTTTATGAAAGTGTCCCCCTATTATTAATTAGTTATAGTTGAGATGACCTCTTGGTTTAGGGAAAATTAGGAAAGCTAAAAACCACTTAGGGCTGACTTTGGAAACAAAGTATTCATCGATTGGAGCCAGTGGATTATCTGAATGATCGCATTTTCAGACATCAAAGTCCAAAGCCAACAGCTCTAATCACCTCTCAATCGTCGGTTAGATCGTTTGACCTTGTACAGGTGAAGCAAGTTTTGTCGTGCACAATTTAGTGAAAACTATTTTCTAGTCTATGTTCTTTGTTTGTTTGTTGAAATTTGGCCGAACCCAATTTCAACCATTTCGGATTTTTTAACGACCATCAACATCGCATGGGGTCGGCACCATCGTTCATATTTTACGTGCTATGCGACACGCTTGCAATTAGCAAGCATTCCAACTAAATCAAAGAGCTTGTTTTCGAGGCGAAAATCCGACCGCCCACAGTGGTTGTTCTTTAGTTATATATCGAATTCCTTGTTCAATTTGGGGTAAGATTTGCTATTACAGATTACCAATACCGACAAGAACTTAATTTCAATTGGAGTATTGAAAGTGATCGAGTGATTCAAGTTTATCGTTCAAAATCTTACCCTAAAATTAAAATTACATGATATCCCAATCCCCTCCTCAATCCTTACCTAAAGTTGCTTTATCTTTAATCTATTACTGGATCTAGGAATGTTGACATCCTGTATATTTCTAATCCTGATGATCCTGATCTTGATTAAATTGTTTCAACATTTTTCGTGTCAGATGTCAAGACGGACCCCTATGTGCGAATATTCGCAAAAAAATTCGATTATGGACATTGATCAATAATGTACCTACACGGATAGTTTTTTTTTATAAAACGTACTTTTGTACTTTATCTGGGACTTTATCCACTCTGTGCTTCTATCTGATACATTGTCATCGCAACTGAAAAAAAAACCGCAAAGTGTCCCCGTTTTTTTTTAATTTAATGAAAATTAGGATTTTCGACTGCCAGCATTGTCCCGATCCAAGGTTCATAAAAATATAACCTTTGGCTTTGGATTTTTTCGTATTTCAAACGGCAAGGTCATTATGAAAGAATGACTGCAAAAGAATCTGCAGCTATCGAGGCAGCTATGCATAGTTCGAGGCATAGTTCAAATCAAAACCTGGATATTTATCAAATCCCACCTGTTCAAAAGTCCATTCTTCATCCTCGAATAGTATGCAGGGTTTTTGCGGATGTCTCTTAACGTTTTCTCTGAACACATCAGCTAGCGTTGCGTTCTTCCTCTGTAAACTTTTGATTTGAATCAACAGTCGGATGTACTTCAGCAGCGACCTGGAAAAAAAATTAGAAATCGTGAAAGCTTCATATCCATACGAAACTAAAATTATGATTGCAGGCTCATTATAAGCCTGAAGGCTTATATTTATCTAATGGTATAACAAGTTTCGTTCTTGCAGATTTGTTTTACTAGTACTAGTGGTATGGCATCTTATTATCTTATTATGATTATGCTTCGCTATCAACAAAATTTCCTCAAAAATTTCCATTTGGAGTTGGCTTTCGGAAGAAAATATTTGTGAATTGAAAGGACTGAACTGGTCGAATATTTTTTCACCAAAGTAACGACCTCCAAATGTACACACATCAAAAGAATCTAGGGGACAAGCAAATTCAGACGATTTCTAAAATCATCATAACTTTTGATTGCCGTCAGCGATTTCATGTCTGTTTTCAATGTTCGATAGCCCAATCCTTCGTTTTCATGTCTTGATCACGTCGAATACGAACAATGTTTTATAAAGTTTCTACAGGGTGATCAATGGAACAGTGTAAAAATGCCGAAAGTTCCCAAAAACAAATTTATATGCATTTCAATAGCACAGTTATGAAAACGGGTATTTCAGCTTCAGTAACGTTTTTGAATTTTGAAAATCGAAGGTAAATTGCCAAAGATATTGATCATTTTGTGCCGCCATGTTGAACTCCCAAGAAGTGATCCGATTTCATTGAAACTTGGATCACATTCATGTCTGGTTTCAGTAGTTGGAATTTCAAGGTCAAATGTCTTTCTCGGTCACTTCCAAGCCGCTATTTTAAACTTTTATGTAAATGATTCGATTTTAGTGTGTTTCAAGTTTCATTCAAATTGAATCATTTATGTAAAAAGTTTGATATAGCGGCTCGAAAGTGATCGAAAGTGACATTTGACCTTGAAATTCCAATTACTTGAACTAGACATGAGTGTGTTCCAAGTTTCGATGAAATCGGACCACTTTCTTTTTTCTTGAAAATTCAACACGGCGGCACAAAATGATCAATATCTTTGGTAATTCACCTTCGATTTTCAAAATTCAAAAACGTTACTGAATCTGAAACACCGATCTTCATAACTGTGCTATTGGAATGCATGAAATATTTTTTTTGGGAAATCGCGCTCGTACTGAACTTTCGGCTATTTTACACTGTTCCATTGATCACCCTGTAGCAACCTTATGAAACACTGTACGTATTTGACGTGATCAAGGCATGAAAACAAAAGATTGGGAAATCGAACACTGAAAACCGATATGAAATCGCTTACGGAAATCAAAAGTTAAAATGATTTTAGAAATCGTCTGAATTTGCTTGTCCCCTAGATTCTTTTGATGTGTGTATTATTATATTTTGCTGATCACATGAGATTAAGTTACCTGCCCAGTCTCAGCAGTACACTTAGAAATTTGATTTAGGTTAGCTTAGTTACCTATCAATCAATCAATCAATCAATACTCTTTATTCGTTCATATAATGAGCCTACTTGAGTAATTGTATTCTACAAGAAAAAACAAGCCACAAACTTATCACGGGGTGAGTTCTGAAGCGCATTTTCCTCGAGTAAAATCAGTGTGATAAGGTGATAGAGATACTGGAGAAAGCTCTAATTAATCAGAAAGAAATAAGTTCCAAGTTTTATTAAAATCGCTTGACTTGTGGAAAATTAATATGGCCGGCCAAGAAGGCAGCGAACCGTAAAACCAACCTCAAAATCAAGGATAATTATACGAGCACGAGTATAATCCACATACTTGTATAATCAAGGGAGAAGGCAGGAGTAAGGAACAGATGCTTTAAAAAACGTTCATAAATTTGTTTCTATTGTTTTTTGGTGCTTTTGTCTTGTACGTCACTCTCAACGACACATTTTACAGTAATAGCTGTATTACACTACACAATTTCTTGAACCATCTGCCAAAATAGTGTCAAAAAACTAGTTGCAAAACTAGCAGTTGGGGTTGACTGCTATGGCTTCATTTGACACAATAATTCACGAAGAGACACGGAGTCGTTCGGACCACTTTTGGAACACATTTTTTCAGCATTTCCTTTGCAGATAGATGGAAAATTTTTGCGGGGCGTGATGTCTGACACTTTTTTCCATTTTACTGGAAAATGTAGTAATTTTTCAACCTCTTTTTAATTTTCGCCAATGAACAAATAAATCAAAGCAGCTTTGACATTTGACAGGTGTCAAAAAGATTTCTGACCTCTCGAAGCCGGTTCAACTTTACGATGATTCAAACTAAAAAAATACTAGTCCTTCGTCCAAAAAAAGGGGTGCCACGGAATCATCAATCCTTTCGCCTCTTCCAGTCGAAAAGACACGCCGAACCATGAACTATTGGCAAGACAAAGAACATCCCAGCAGGCCTGCTGTTGCAGAAGGATTTACGTGTAAAAAGTTTATTGAACCGGATTTCAAAAAACCCAGCCGTTCAAAGTTGCGTATTGGTTCGAAACTCATGTGAGTACCTTCAGTTTTCCAATTTGCTTCCGTTTTGAACCTTGGCGCAACGAGTTTTTGTCGGCCTTGAATGGCCGCCGTTAAGATGACTTAAATTGAAGGCGGCCCCGTAGGGTTCTGGTGCCTAAATGACGGTAATACAGCTCTGCGCCCCTCTAGACGCATTTCCTCGTATGACAAGGTCAGTTTTCTAAGATTTTAATATCAATTTGATAAGAAATATAACTTCACTTCTGGAGAAGTCAGTTTCACACCTGGTAAAAAGACGGCAAGCCTACAATGCCAAAGTAGAAAATTTGCCCAGCCAACTAGAGTCACAGTACAAAGTTAACCTTTTCATACTTGTTTATTCTGTATTCTCATTTTAGGCACTATCCTGAGTGGATGGCCACTTTTCTCCCATTTGTTTCTCGACTGACGTTGACGTAAGTATATGACACAAGATCCTGTTTTTCCTATTTTATTGCTTCCCAATATTTTTCAAACTGAAAAGGTATACCTATTCTATTTCTGCATGACCTGTTACAAGTTAGTACTCTTGGATTACTATTCAAAAGAGCAAAAAAAAAACTAATAAAACTAAGAAAACACCAACATTTCCTTGAAGTTTGAAGGACCATAACTTCTAAATTACTTAGACGAGTAAAAAAAAATCCGTATTCAGACAATCTTGATTTTTTTATACAAGGTTCAATTCAGTTCAATTTGGTCCAATTATGAATCGGCTGGATTAGCTGAATATTTGTTGGATCATCAAAGCCCACGACCTCCAAACGGAATATTATATTTTGCTGATCGCATAATGAGATGGGCAGGTACCTAGCCAGTGGAAAACACGATTCTACCTCTTTTGGTTAATGGGTTACGACTTTCCATTCTTTTGTTTTATTCTTCACCCTGTAAAGTCAATGATGCGCATACGGAAACTTTATGGGACTTTTGGTATGTTATTGTTCAGCACTGTTAATAGGAAGCGTGTACCAATTTTCGGCCTTATTATTACTGTATTTAATTAAGGGTGGACCGTGACCGTGAAAACCTAAAAAATGACTGGGTTTATTATTGGCAAGAGAACTTTTAGAAAAACATCTGTTGCCAGAAAGGTTTTAATTGTTATTTTTATTATTATTTAAACGGGGACAACGTAGGGTAGGTCTCTACTCTCTACTACCTATTATGTGTATCCTTTTTTCCAGTATTTTCTTGAGTATTTCATTTCATTGGTTCATCCATCGCTTTATTTAATATTCATTGATGTAGTTATGTCGTCAACTGAATGAACTTAGAATTAATTATTTTTGAATTTACATTCTGGCATGACTGCGCCACTTTTTCGATTTTTCTGGTTTTGGATAATTTTTCACATGGTGTACCTATTGTAAATCCATGACTTTTCCTTCCTGATACGTTTTTATTGCCAATAACAACAAAAATAAAACATTCCGGACTCAGGTAGATCAGTAGGTACCTACTAGTAAACAAAAACAGGTTTCACATGAACATCAAGAAGATTAATAAATAATTAACATCAAGGTGGAAATTTCCTCAAATGGTTTTCCTGTTGCAAGCTGTCAAAGCCCCACGATTTGTCAATTTGTCAATGTCAAGGACAGCGCATCGCATGAAGTTTTTTTTGTCAATGAATAAAAAACGGATACCTACTATAATACAAAGTGGCCTACATTGAGGACGGTTACTTATTCCACTTTCGCGGGTAAAATGGGTGAAAAAAAGACATAAGAAGTCAGAAGTCGTTACTTACAGCAAGTCTCTGGGAAGCGTCATTAGGGCCACATAGCACCAGCGATAGTGCCCGGCGGCGAAGTAGGCCACCACGGCCACCAGGATCAGCTGGACCAGGCATTTCCAACCCAGGAAGTACCACACTGCAGCCGAGCCCCCGACGAGAACCGACAGCACCACGGACATGACGACGATCCGTCGCAGTAGAACGCGAACTGACCGGGAGGAGGTCGTCTTGAGGCTTTTGCCACGCGTGGCGCTTTCTTTGGTAGGGTCTTCGGAGCCCGCCGCCGCTTTCCCGCTCTCCAAGTCCTGTGAGTAATGACGTATTTCGTAAACCTGTCAAGGAAGGTCAAAATGTGAGGTTATGACGGTCCGACGTTGACGTTTGTCAGTTGTTGTGGTGTAACTTTGGTTGCATACCTAACAGCGGTTGTTCTTGGGTTGTTCGGGTTTTAAAGCAAATACACTGCTCAAAATAGTCTATGCTCAAAATGGTTTGAGGAACAAATCAGTAAAATACAGGTGGTCCTGTTTAACGTCATTAGTTTTGGTAGGTGATACAGAATCGAAAACAAAGAGGACTTTCCTTAGAGAAAAGACTTTGAAAGTGTCTTGAAACGGAGATATACAGGTGTCCGCGGTTTAAGTGCTCTAACTGTACAGGTGTTCACGATAAAATTCACCCCCCTCCAGTAGATTCCCCTTTGAGATATTTCGAAAAACTGAAAACTTTTTCTTCACGATTTTTCCCAGGGACCTTAAATCTATCTTCTAAAAACTTCTAATTGGTACCGTATACAGGGTGTGATATATAACTTTTTTATTTTAAATGCAACACCCTATATTTTATTCTGTTATTTGGTGGAGCCTTTTTTCTGATTACAAATACATATGACACTTATGATTTATTTTGACAAGTAAGTTGTCGGAAAAATAATAAAATGGGTAGTCAAATAATTTTGTTTCGCGGCAAGATGGCTTTGGTTTCCACAGTTCACTAAAAAAAAGTTATTCTCGCAGCATTTTGTCTGCAGAATTTAACTCAGCATGGATAAATGGTCTAATTCGTTCCTAAGACAGGGTGTCGCGTAATTTTTTATTTTATATTCATTAAAACTATCTATTTTATAATTTTTTTGACAGCTTCCTTGTCAAAATAAACCATAAATGTTATATATCTTTGTAATCAGAAAGAAATGCTTCATCAAATGACGTAATAAAATATAGGGTGTTGCATTTGGAATAAAAAAGTTACATGTCACACCCTGTATACGGTACCAATTGAAAACTTTTAGACGATCGATTCAAGATCCCTGGGAAAAATCGTTGAGAAAAAGTTTTTAGTTTTTCAAAATATCTCAAAGGGGAATCACCTAGAGGGGGGTGAATTTTATCGTGAACACCCTGTACTTAGGTTGTATTATTTGGCCAAATGCAAGGAAATTTTTCTCATAATTTTTTTTTCGGGCTCCAGTTTCCAAGTTACAGGGTGTCAAAAAATTAGAAAAAAATCTTTTTTTGCTATAACTTAGTAACTATACTATTTTCACGAAAACCAAACTTGGTACGATTGATACACTATTAATGCTTTCATTAATAAGGGTTTACCATCACTTTGTTGAAAAACCAGTGGCGTACATATTAGGGTTACCCACCAATTAACCCCGGTTATCTGCACGCCACTAAGATAAAATTAATCTTTGATAACATTTTCTGATTCTCCGGACAATTCTAAGCAAAAAAGAGACTCTTGAAGCTCTAAAGTCTGACCTTCAGCTGAAATAACTGAAAAGAAGACTTATTCGAAATATTGCTCTTGTTCACTATTACTTACACTAATAACAAGATATTTTATTGAAAAATAAGTTGACAATTTTTTTTCTAATTTTTTGACACCCTGTAACTTGGAAACTGAAGCCCGAAAAAAAATTATGAGAAACATTTTCTTGCATTTGGCCAAAGAATACAACCCTACAGTTAGAGCACTTAAACCCTCTGTATAGCCCTTTGAAGTTTTAAATAAATCGGTTTTTCGCATAACTTTTGAACCGTCCAACCGATTTTGTTCAAATTTAAAACAAAGTTCACCAAAATAAGTTTCTTCCGAATGATGCTCGACCCTCGAGTGATCGAATAAATTTCTCCTCGAGTCGCCTATGATTCCTGAAAATCTGATCGGAAAACGTGACTACCAAGGAGCCCGAGGCCTACTTTAAGGAGAAATTTATTCGATCACTCTTGAGTTCAACAAAATAAACTCAACAAACTCAACAAAATAAGTGTCACTCTGCAAAATTTGACCTAACTTTGAACCTAGACATCTTTGGAATGCTACAAAGCGACTCAATCAATTTTCAGACCAGGTCCATGACACTTAAACGGCCACACGCAAATCTAAACGAAAAAATGGGCAAATCACTTAGAATAGCGTGTGGAATGATATCTAGAATAAAATTTGCGGATTATCCAGAAATTTTTGCAAAAAAAATATATGTAGAAGGAACAATAACGCGTTCAAAGAACATAATGTAATAAGTCTCTGGATGTTGTTGTATTGTTGGTTACCTACATCACTTCAGTGGAAAATTAGAGCAGGTACGGGGTGCAGTGACTCATGACTTACGAAGAAAACAATGTTGCGCAATGTTCTGCGTAGGAGCGTAGGCCTGAGGTGGGCACCGTAAGGAAGAGCAGTACGACGTAAACAATTCAACTTCTGTAGCCGTTAAGTGTCATGGACCCTTATTTCAGACCGTTCGTTAGCCCAATCCTCTTCATCAACTATTAGTCCGTATTTTTCAAATACCTGAAATATTTCACATAATATTTTTACAGGGTGTTCAATAGACTGGTCCAAAATTACTGAAAGTTTGACATACTCATTCTTACTCCCTCTTGAGCGAATTTTTTTTTCTTGGATTCCAACATCACTGATGACAAGAAGGTAAAACTCATATAACGCGGGATGACTCTTGATTTTCCGGTTTATCTCTTCAATTTACAGATCGACCTCAAAAAGTCAACTTTTTGGTGTTAGGTACAATCATAACTTTCTTAGTCGCTGGATAATTTTCGAGATTTCAGACTCATTTTGAAGCTGAAGCTTCAGGTAGGATCATATAGGATTAAAATCAATAACTCAAAGCAAACAATAAAAATACAGGGTTGCATAAGAAAGCGACAAAAACCTGAACTGCTCTTGGAATATGAATTGGGAGGAGAATCGGATGAAAACTAACTTACCTTCGAAAGAATCATCCACTCTGAACACTTCAAGGTATCCTTTTCTTGCATGAGACCTGAATTGTTAGTAAAAAGAACAAAATTACAACCGCATGTTTTCGGAGGAGAATCGGGGCTTTGCTCACATGAAGCTGCTCGTAACCAACGTACAAAAATCGGAACAATCACATCCACTTGTCGATCACTGTTTATTAATGATTATTATAGGCTGTTGTTACTTTGGTTACGAACATTTTCAGGTGCACAAGGGCGATATTTCCCGTTCAAAAGCAAACAGTTCAAATGTGGCCTGTTAACCGGCAATTATCTAGTCCCATATAAAAGAAAAAAGCACCTTGAAGCGTTCAGAATGGATGGTACTCCAGAAGGTAAGTTGATTTTCATTCGGTTCTCCTCTCTACCTAGATTCCGAGAGAAGTTCAGGTTTGGGTCACTTTTCATGCAACCCTGTATCTTGAATGTTTGTCTTGAATTGATTTTGATCCTTTGGTATTTCTACCTGAAGCTTGGGTTTCAAAATGAATCGAAAATTTTGAAAATCGGGCAACGAGGAAACGAGTTTATTAATGCACTACAAAAAGTTAACTATTTGAGGTCGCCCTGTAAATAGAAGAGATACACCGAAAATTCAAAAACCGTCTCGATGTATAGGTCTACCTTCTTGCTTATGGTGTTGAAATACAGTAACAACATTTTTTGTTCAAGAGGGACATGCCAAACTTTCAGAAATTTTGAACCAGTCTATTGAATACCCTGTAGAAATATTATGTTGAATACTTCATGTATTTCAAAAATACGGACTAATAGCTTAAGAACTGGGCCAGCGAATGGTCTGAAAATTCATTGAATCTCTTGTAGCATTTCAAAGTTATCTAGGTTCAAAGTTAGGTCAAATTTTGCAGGGTGGCACTTATTTTGTTGAGTACTTTAGGTACCTATACATATAATCATTGTCTACAGGGTGTCCAGAAAATGTCGGAAAAGCTCTCCAGTAGGTACGTTTGTAAGCGACCCTTCAGGAACTCCCGAGAAATGATAAAAAAATTCTTCGACTTAAATTTTTAGGGTTATAAAGGGTCAAGAGACGGTTCTTTGAACCCTCCTGGTTTTGTCAATTCAAAAGATTTCAGTTTACCGTTGACGGCAGAATTCATTCATTCATTCATTCATTAATCATAACAACTCTCATCAAGGGTTTCGGCTTGCTTCTCTGCCTATTCATATTGAGTAGGGGGCCTACAGTTTAAAGTGGATTCCGAACCATTATAGGCCATCCACAATGATGTTAATGTTAACGTAATGTTATCGGCAATGGTAATGTTAGCATTCAAAGCAATGAGTTTCAAATGGTGACGTTCACAATCATGTGTTAGTGGCAATGGTAAGCATTTACCATTGAAACTCGTTGCTTTGAAATGCCAACATTACCATTGCCGATAACATATTACGTTAACATTAACATCATTTTGGATGGCCTATAAAGTGAATAGCAACAGCCATCACTATTCCAGAGGAAGCTTTCGACGGCCAAAGTACTCGGAAAGTCCACTTTATTTCGACCGCAATGGTACCACTCAAGTGCCACTGGATGTGTATTGATTTCTTTTTATTTACAGGGTGAGTCAGAAACTAAAAAAAATGATATTCGAAGGACCAGTTTTTGAGCCAGGAATTTTTCAAAAATGAAAGTCGAAGATTTTTTTTAATTATTTTTTGGGGATTCCCTGAAGGGTCCTGCACAACGTGTTGCAGAGCTTTTCCGCTATTTTCTGGACACTCTGTATAGTGCATGGCAGTCTCGCCCAAATTCCGGTGGTCCCAGTTTTAGTAAGAAAAATATACCCACAAATGTACGGTGTACGGCCATTATAAAGTGGACGACAATGTCAACGAGTTGGCTTGATGTCATGCGACGCTAAGGCCAGAATTCCGAGAAGTCTGTCAACTGTCGTCCACTTTAAAAAGGCCGCAACGGTACCTATATCCCATACACTTCCTATTTTCAATAGAACGACTTTTTGGAGCCAAAATAAAGTGACAAGCTGGAGCGCTGGGAGGATACGGCCCATGGTCGCTGATAGTTTCAATCCAAAACTTCGCAGGTGCCATCAGCCGTAGCCGTAGCCCTCCAGCTTGTCACTTTATTTTTGCTTCAAAAAGTCATTCTACTGAAAATAGAAAGTGTATGGGATATACCTATACAGGGTTATTCAAAAGTCCGGAATAAAATTCATAATTTTTGACCGTATTTTTTCCGGGAAAAACGCTTGAACAGGTTGATTCCTAAAAAAGGAGAGCCGTTTTTCCATGACACGTGTCACGTTCTACCGTCAACCCTTTGACCCCTAGCCACACTTATTATTTTTTTTAAATGGCACCCTATGGCTAGGGGGGCTCGTTGGAAAGCTTGTCAAAAACTGTATTTAGATCTACCATTGAAAATTATATCGAACGCTTTACCATGAAGTTTTGAGTAACCCTAGAGTTAGTCAAAAGTCCGAAACAAAATTCATAATTTCTTACCATATTTTTTTCCGAAAAAACGCTCGAACAGGTCGATTTTTAAAAGCGGTAAGTCATTTTTCCATTATACGTGTCAGGATCTACCGTCAACCCCTTAACCCTCAAGCCCTTGACCCTCAATCCCTTAAGCGTCCAACCATTTTTAAAGGTAGATCTGAACACAGTTTTTGACAAGCTTTCCAACGAACCCCCACAAACCATAGGATGCGATTCAAAAAAATACTAAGGGTGGCTGGGGGTTAGGGGTTTGACGGTAGATCATGACACGTATCATGGAGAAACGACATACCGTTTTTGAAAATCGACCTGTTCGAGCTTTTTTTTGAAAAAATATGGTAATGAATTATGAATTTTGTTCCGGACTTTTGAGTAACCCTGAGGTTTCTCAAAACTTCATGGTGAAGCGTTCGATCCAACTTTCAATGGTAGATCTGAATACAGTTTTTGACAAGCTTTCCAACGAGCCCCCACAAGCCATAGGGTGCCATTTAAAAAAAATAATAAGTGTGGCTAGGGGTCAAAGGGTTGACGGTAGAACGTGACACGTGTCATGAAAAAACGGCTTGTCTTTCTCAGAAATCGACCTGTTCGAGCGTTTTTTCCGGAAAAAATATGGTCAAAAATTATTAATTTTATTCCGGACTTTTGAATAACCCTCTATCTATTGCGCTATATAGGTATACGTTGTTTCAGATTGATTGCTATCTCAGTAGGCATTGGAAGTATATGGTAAAAGTCGCTTTAGCTTTGTCTAGTTCTAAAACGTTTATTGTTTTAGTCCCAAGTCAGTGTGACATCTTAATCAAAATCAACCGCGAAGTTTTTTACTGTCATCCAAACTGTCATGTTTCTGTCCACCTAGATAGCTTTTGGAAAGAAAACCGTAATAAGCACCTATCGACGCAAGTTTTAAGAATCTGTACGTGTTACTTATACAGTTACTGTTGTTCCTGTTACGTTATACCTACTGTTACTGTTGTGTTGTTCCTTCATTGGTTTTGATTACCTGATAATTTTCACGCCGTGTGTGGGGATCCAGTTCGTTTATCTGCGAGAGAACGTGAAATACTTTGACGCTGTTACGAAGAATTCTTCAGAGATTCCAACAATGCAGCTGCCAGCATTCAGCGCGTTGCTTTGATCTTTAGTAACGTTTTGCACGGTCAAACGCCTACTGGCAAAAAGAAGCCAGATCGTCACTACTTAAACCAAAAAGTGGCTGTGGATCCCTGAGCCCAGTCGAGAAAAAAATCTGCCAGGCGCCCGTTCTCAATCAAAAGAGTGGGTACAGTACAGTCTGTTGTGCCATATCCTACCAGATTTCGTGCTTCTGTCTTCACTAAAAGGCTCAGTTGAAGTAGAACAGCGTAACTCGGCTTTAGAAGCAGATGTTCCTTGATATCTGATCCCTCTCAAGGCCATGGAGTTTGCTTTACTGCTTTACTATCTACCTGTGTGATATGTGCACAATGTTGATTGAGACTGTGGCAAGAACGAAATCTGCTGACTCCCCCGGTGCCTATTTTTTTTAGTCCTGAGATCGGAAACAGAGACGGTTCGACATCAAAACTGCATGTATCTTTCTTCAAGTGCACCTTGAATGGGGTGCCGCACGTGATGATACTTGATAAAAAACTGAAGAAATACTTTCTGACTGAAAGGAGTGACAGATCTGACTTATAACCTGAAAATAAATAATGAAGTTTCCATGATATTTACACTTTTGATTTGACGTTTTTTGTAACTAAATCTAAAGCTGCATTTAGATTTTCATGACCTACTGGGATAGCAATATTTCTGAAACAACGTATAGCCGTTTCGCCTGAAGTTTGACCCACGATCCACCCATGAGTCCTACCTACGCCTTAGACACCCGGTATAAACTGTGATTTTGTAGCACTTAAATAGAAATGTTTTGGTTTTGGAGAAACCCAAGGAAAAAAGTGATGAAACAAAACTGTTAAGTACAGGGTACGCAAAAAGTTATATCTAACCTAATTTCGTGAAGATTTTCCTCTCAAAGTATACTTAACTCTCGACTTAACTCACCTATATGTCATTAGCTCCTAGTGAAACTTGAAGCTTACCAGATTGCTCACTGGCTCTACATATCGGCTGAAGTTTGAGAAAGCCTGGTCATTTTCGGTTATTTGAATTTAAAGAGAAATCCGGCAACTAATGGCATAAGTCAAGAACTGTGAAAGGAAAATCCTCACGGGCGGCTTAATTTGTCGCTTTTTTCTGGACCCTGTATAAATTTAAGTAGTTATAGGATCCGCAATAAGGCTCGAAAAAAGACAACAATTAGGAAAGGAGATTCCAACGTGTGGTGAGATGGGAATCCTCAAATTTTTTGTCTTTTTGACAAAAAATCTATAGATTGTGGCACCACAATTTTTCCCCGGTGAGTCACTGAGGACATAATTGTAAGTAAGCTGCGCTGGAAACGTCCTCTTTCAGGAGGAAAAGACCTAATTGAAAAATTAAAGAAAAACCTCGAGAAAAACTTCGTACCTTGGAAGTCAAACTTGCTTGCATTACCTGTAACCAGCAAAAACCAGGTACTGCAAGCGGCACACATCTAAAAACCACTGGCTACAATTACACCGTGGCTTTGGTCCGCGACCTAAGCACTAAATTCGACCCAAATAAGATAATCGGATCAAAAGTTTTCGAGTTTTCCGCCCGGGAAGAGCTTCAAATTTCCAACTTTTCATCCACCGAACAGATTTTCATATTTTTTTAAAACAAGAAGTAACTGGTTTTTGGACATTTTCCAACTTTTTTTTTTGGTTCTTAGGGGCTTAAAATTAAGTTTTCCAGAGAATTCAATGAACTATATTTTGCTCAATTATAATGAAGATGCTGCAAGTTTTGTTCCTATATCTTTCCCTGAAATTCCAGGTTCCCACATAGAAACCTCGACATATTCACAAGCACTTTTAATACCGAAAGATTCCAAAATGTTCCTACTGATTACCATACACACCTAAGTGTGGATAAAATGGAGCAGGTAGATTTTTCTTGAGTAAGATTGTTGACCTTTGTATATAGAATCAATTTTTTACACGTCTATCACAGCCGAACTCCAGAAAGATCCTAATTCATTTCAACCAAAATCAACTACTTTTAACGATAGCATAGCACGTTCCCCAAAAGTTGTTTATTGTTGATGGCATTTCTCTTTTTGTTTTATTCAAAATTGTGTAGGTCGGTAATTTGTAAGAATATAATTAGGCATTCAAAATAATTCCAGACCATGACGTATATTCTAGTACAAATATTATTAACTAAAATTTACGCTACATTGAAAAGTGGTCAACTTCCAGTGAAAAACTTCCAAATAACGCAATGGAAAAATTATTTGCCTCGATAATTTGTACAAAAATGAATTTATCTACGAGTATAATAGGTCTATATAGGTCTATAGGTCCCCAATATACCCGCTCATATATGAACTCTTGTGAAGTGCAATGTTTCGGCGGTCTGTGCCTTCTTCTTCTATGTTCGGAAGATTACTCGATTCAGTTTTTCACTTTTCAGCTACATAGGTATGCATCGATAGTTTATGTTACCTACCTCTTCGAACTGAAATAAAATTGAAGGTAGGTCGTATTATGTAGATATTATCTAAGTAATTCCACATGGTTATAATTAAGTTAGAAACCATCTAAGTAACACTAAATTCATATTTTTGCTTATGAATCTTAGTATAAAAAAATAAAACACTGGAAGTAAGCCCAAAATACCTATCAACACATGTTAGCTCTTTTGCTATCATCAGATTTATAGAAATATAGCTTCAGCATCATCTGTTCAAACACATCTTGCAGAGGTCAAAACTCTTGATTTTCTCTCACCTACCTGTACCTACATTTCTCCTATCTTAATTATTGCATGTTGTATGTGGCAAAACGGATATTTCGCTAATTTACTTCTTTTTTTCTATGAAAACTACCTATAGTCCGACGGTCATTAGTATTAGGTTTAAGTGGTATAAGTATGAGTACAACAGTTACAAAACTTTGCGTTAAGTTAGCTGTTATTACTCCACTAACACACTTTCATCCTCTTCCGCTGCATTTCTTATAGCCAGACAGTAAAGAGAGTACCTACCTACTATCACAATGTAAAGCCGCTGAAGCGAAGAAGTGAAAATTGACAATAAGCCATTGCTCATCTTCAATAGGCTTAAGTAAGTAGCTACCTAGTACGTATTGAATATTGAATATGGATGTGAATATTGATTGACCTTGAGGCTAACTGTAAACCATCAAAGCAATTTGATTGTTTAAAAAATATTAATTGTCTACGAGCTTATTCTAACGTTTGTATTCTTGGGCAGGTATGTAGGTACGTACAAAAAAGTCCTCACGATTAAAATTTGGTACGTAGCGCTCATATTCACTATTCACTGCCTACATCCATACGACGAAATGGGAAAGTTTGTGAAGCAAAAAACAATAACAGAAAGATAATAAACCGAAAGTGTGAGCATAATAGAAAAATCTGGAGAAGTGATAGGATAGAACAATGACTATTATTATTATTATTATTATTACAGTACCTACTAGTAGGTAGATTACCGATAGAAAATTGAGGAATAATAAACCCTTACCTAGAAGCTTTTTCTCAGAAGCAAAGGTGAGACACACTTCTTCCGTATTTTTCACTGATAATCTGATGATAATTATTAACTGATGCTAAATGAATGAATTTGAGATGAGTTTTCATCAGCTTTTTGGTAGTGCGTATACCTACGAGTACCAACTTATAAAATTAGTGTGGCTACTGAGAAGGTCGATAATATCACCGGAATTCCGCGGATATTCAAGTTCAAGCCTTACAACTTTTACTTTTTCATAGTAGGTAGATAATATAGCAGAGCAGATATTGTAAAACTAGTTCCACGATTTTCATTGAATTCATCTTGGAAAAAAAGTATGAAATAATGAATTAATTCTATTAGAATCGGGATTTGTCGTATTCTTAACTTTTCTAGACTAACGATTTTGATGGAGAGTTTTAGTTTCATGTTTTACGCATGAGAGTTTTATCGGTTCATCACTTCATTCAGCAGCTAGGTAGGTAGATACATATACCTACTTACTAACTTTGATAATTCAATTTTCCTACGAAATTGATATTCTCTCACAAAAATTTCAAAGCAGGAAGGACAGCCATACAGGTTTAAAAGCAAAACAGTGTGTTTTCCACTAAAAGAGAGTAGTCGAAGGAAAAGTATAGTGTAGGTACCACAACTCTCATGAGAATGTCCATTTCTTCACTCGCATATTTTGTAACACTCACCCTCAGCTCGTGTTCGCATACATCAGGCTTGTAAAGAAATGAGCTTCATCCCTCAAGTTTGCTCGTTATACAATATATGTACCTGTACTATTTCCAGTCAACATATCGATATCATAGAGAGGAAATTTGTTTTATCTCATCAATTGTACCTGTTACCCTAAACCTAAACCACTTTTTGAGGAGTAAGCGACATGGCTCGCTAACCCAGGAGGACCAACAGATATGTGCTTTCCGAGAAGCAGAGGCAGAGAGCTTGTTTACGCGAGGCTTAGCAGAGATTTTTGAACCAAGCCTTTGAACCTCGACCTCTTCTCCTGATTGACTTGAAAGACTGAAGAATCGTAACAAAAAAATTGAAATGGCTTACACAAAATCTAAGTAGTGATCTTAGGCCGCTAGACTGCTTCCACCTATTTATTTTCCTCATTTCTCCGTAAGAAGTTACATTCTCTTGATTTTTTGTCGACTACCTTTTCGGTTAAATATCTACATATTTTAAGTAGGTAGGTAAATAATGATAATAATTTAGGCATGAATGCCTAATATACCCATTTTTTAGCACACACGTGATCCAACTCACCAAGAATATTATACTTATACCTAAAAGTCCATACTTGATATGAATAGGTAACGCAATACCTACATTACATGACGCAGGCGGACATCCTGTATAAAGTTTAATCAAACAAGATTCCAAAGATATGAAATACCACTATGTTGTTATTAGTACCTATCTACCTCTATAATCGAGGATCAAAAGTATCATCTTAGTAGAAAATTGGAATTATTATTATTATTATAATGTGTTAGGAATTGTTATAACACAGATCGCTGCTAGTTGTTTCAGAACCTTGGGGGCAGTCCCAGAAGTTTTTTATTTGAACTATACGGAAAATTATACTTATTTGTTAAAAGCGTTTATAATTTTGTAATTTCTTTTTCTTGGTAAGATATCATTGCCAAGTTCGCAGTGACAACGGGCACAATTTAATAGCACAATTTGGAAAAATCCTCAAGATGACACCACTTAATAATTTTCAAAACCTAGATAAGCAGGGAAAAGCAAAAACAAAGACATGATATGCTCTTTGAACAATAAATACTACCTACCTATGCCATTTTTCTATGATACCAAAGGTTTCTTCACATGTCGCGCATGAATACGTTATATGATCAGTAATTAATCACCTCGTTAATCACATATTATTTTGAATGATGTTTGAGCTTTTGCGAACCAAGCCTTTGAAGCATCAATTCTGTGAAATTTGAACATCCCTAAACATTTTTAAGGACTTTGGCATAGGTATTGGTTTCTGGTAACGTTCAGAAATTGGCTTCATGATTGGCCAACTTGTTTTAAGGGTCTTTAAATTTCAACGGGTTCCACACAGAATTATTGGTGATTATTTTTTCCACTCTATTCTCTTCTATTTTCAAATAGCATAGATATAAAAGTACAAGTACTACTTCAGCTGTTCATACATACCTATTTATTACAATTTCTTGAATTGAAACAAGTATGAGTTATGAAGCGGAAACTTGCAATCTGAATACAATATAAAGTTCAAGTCAAGTTCATAGAATAATTAGTACTATTGATCAAAGAATTTGAGGTCATTAGTACTATTTTTTGCGGCTATACATCTTGTTGTTTTTGTTTTGTTACAATTAGGTATAGCCAGAAAATTTTCATCACATAAAAAGTCCCATACCTTTCCGTTCATATCCTTCATTTCCAAAGATCTAGGTCCGCGTTCACTAAAAACTAAAAACAACAATTCATTGTCAACAGCACACAAAAAGACCGCAGCTTTCACAGGTAGGTACTAAACCAAACGAAGAAGTAGAGGTATGCGAACGCGCTAGACGTCCGTATGGACTCGGGTTTTGAATGGAAATGGAAGCAAGGCAGCAAGCTTTCAAGTGTTTCCCCCCAGAAAATCTGCAAGCCGTCATGTAGTTTTTTTTTTTGATCTATTATTGTTCAGCATTATTGTTATGCAGAGATGAACTACAAAAGAACAGAAGTAAATATTTACAAATGGACATGTGGTTGAATTTCTCTTTTGCTCAAACTGTGTTAACAAGCGGAATGATTTTTGTTCCTTTGTGCATCACTTTTGAATCATAATTTTAGTGGCTTTGAATAATTTTAATTATTTATGCGACAATTGTTATATGTATATGTATGTATGTATGTGCACGTTCATGCTTTCTGAATGCAGTAGGTAGGTAAGTAAAGACACTTTCTTAAATCGCTTCATTCTAAAAAAAAATAGGAATCACCCTCACAAGTACCTACCTAGCGAAAACAAAATTTGACTTTTTGAAATGTTTTCTTCCACTCAATAATCACTTACAATCAAGTTTTTTTTCTTGTCTTTAATTCCATGCAAGTAATAACAATAACTAACTATACCTACCTACTTACAAAATTTAATAACAAAATGATTTAAACAGCCAACGTTTAAATGCCGCAATATTCCAAAGTTTCCAAGTGAGGTGATACTAAAAACGAGCTTCTGCTGTTTTTCTATATATTTCTATATTTTCATCAGAATAAGTACCAAAGTTTCAAAAAATCCCCATTTGGTTTACTTTCAAGGATAGATATTCTACTAGTAGGTACCTTATTAATTTTGATTAACGGTATTACCCGGCTTTTATGAATCAAAAGCAGATTAGGGGGAGGGTCAAAAAAAAATTACAAGAATTTCACGGCACTGAGGCAACAGAGCGTTATATCGGTCAAACATTATTAAGTAGGTACCAACCGAGTCTGGGTTTGATTTACTTACATAAATAACAAAAAGCTAACGAACCTGAATCAATTCAAAGTCGCAGCAGTACGAACGATTATACTTTAAAGCTTATTAATTCTTACCATAGACTTTGGATGGAAATTAATGATACAAGTTTAAGTAATCATCGAACTCTCATCAAAGCACACGACCAGGCCTTACCGACGTTGGGCGTCGCGACGCCTCGAATATATTTTTTTGGTGAGATAACCGGGTTTTCGATCTTTTTTTTCTACTAACGTTTTCAGTTTCTTTCTATCTTAAACCGTTCGTATGAAAGAAAAATTATTCAAATAGGTATATGCATTTTACTTTGCCTAAATTTATTTTATTTTTATTTATTTTTTATTTTATTTAATTGTCTTATTTTACGAGGCGGCATTCAGCTATAAGCTGCTCTACCATGCAACCTCGGGGACAGCACAAAATATCCATGGATGAAGTAGGATTCGAACCCACACAGGGCAGCGCGAGTGGTTTGGCTTGCCATTACCTGTACCACTCGGCCACCACCGCTCCGATTTGTAGCATGGTCATGAAAAAATGTCCAAATCAATTTTATCGGTTTTGTTTAAATGTCAGATGTTATTTATTGTTATTTGTTAATTTCTCATGCAGTGAATGATATTAAATATCTGAAGTATCTGAAGCGTTAGCTTAAAAATGAACTGAAAATCTAAAAAATCGGTCAAGAACAAAAAAGTTATTGCTGAAAAAACCAAAAAGATGACTCTTTGTGGTCAGTCTGTGGATAAAAGAGATGAACCAAAAATTCACCCTGTATACAGGGTGGTCCAGAATTAATCTGAAAAAATTCAGTGTTCGATAGAGCATTAACAACCAATAAGACCAAACCAAAAAAAAAACATCATAAATGCATATTAACGGAGATATAGCCCGTCAAAGTTGAAGGTAAATAACTGTTTTTCTTTTGTAACTTCTGAACCGCATCAAACCGATTCTGTTCAAATTTGGTGTAGATAAACCTTAAATAGGTGTCAGTCGATTAGTTGATGGAAATTCCCTACAAACGGCCCAATGTCGTAAATTTTGGAGGAGTTGCCTCTTTTTGCCCCCATATTTTCGATGCCACCGAATTTTGTTGAAAAATCATCAATTTTTTACATTGTCATTGAATTATCCATTGGCCGACATATCAAAATTCAAGATGGCAGAAACAATTGAAAATAGGTCTTCTTTTGTTCTCGTTGCTTTTTAATGAAAGTTACCAGAAAGTCAAAACCAATAATGTATTATGGAGGAATAGACCTTTCGTGTCAATTCAAGACCACAACCAATAAAATCGCGTTATCTGCTGAGGAGCTTTGCGAGTTGAAGCGAAGCCTACTTTCGGTTTTTTTCATTTCCGCAGAATTGACCCAAATTTAAGTGTCCTGCCCGCCAATCCGCCATATGCTTATTTCTCAAACGATTTTCTCAAATTTGGTATCAATGGCTGGGCAATTGGACAGGGTACCTTTTTGATATGCAAAAATGATCAACCTGTCAAAATCCAAGATGGCGGAAGCAATTGAAAATAGATTTTTTTTGTCCTCATTGCCTTTTAATAAAAATCAGCAGAAAGTCAAAGGCAATAATTATTATGAAGGAATAGACCTTCCTCGACAATTCAAGACCGCAACCAATCAAATCAAGTCATCTGCTGAGGAGCTACGGCCAGTTCAAGCGAAGCCTACTTTCCGTTTTTCTATTCCAACAAGGACGAATAAGGCCCATTTTCAATAGTTTCCGCCATCTTGAATTTTGACATGTTGGCCATTTTTTCACATAAATGGTGCATTCTGTAAAAAGATACATCGATGTAAGCGCTACATCGCTGTAAAATGACAAAAGTAATAATGTTTTGCATTGTCACATGTGTCATCTTACAGCGATACAGCGCTTACATCGATGTATCGTTTTTACAAAATAGCACCAAAAAATGACAACCTGTCCATTTGGCTAGCCAATGATGCCAAATGGCTAGCCAATTCCAATTTTTTCAAATTTGAAAAAATCGGTTGAGAAATAAGGATATGGCGGGCAGGATTCCTAAATTTGGGTCATTTATGTGGGAATAAGAAACCAGTAGGTTGGCTTCGCTTCAACTCGCCGTAGCTCCTCAGCAGATGACCCAATTTGATTGGTTGCGGTCTTGAATTGTCAAGGAAGGTCTATTCCTTCACAATAATGATTGGTTTTGACTTTCTGCCAATTTTTATTAAAAAGCAATGAGGACAAAATAAATTATATTTTCAATTGCTTCCGCCATCTTGGATTTTGACATGCACGTCATTTTATTTATTTATAATGGTTTCTCAACTTATCATCAACTCTCGTGGGTTACACATTATCATCATTGATTTTACCTTTATCAGGTGCCTTGGCTTTGTTTTCTCATATCAAAAAGATAGCCCGTCCAATTGGCTAGCCATTGATACCAAATTTGAGAAAATCGGTTGAGAAATGACCAAATGGCGGAATGGCGGGCAGGATACCTAAATTTGGATCAATTATGCCGAAATGAAAAAAACGAAGTAGGCTTTGCTTCAACTCGCAATAGTTTGTCAGCAGATGACCCGATTTTACTGGTTTTGGTCTTGAATTGACAAGAAAAGTCTATTCCTTCGTAATACATTATTGGTTTTGACTTTCTGGTAACTTTTAATAAAAAGCAACGAGAACAAAAGAAGGCCTATTTTCAATGGACCTTTTCAATAAAGGCAGTCTCTCTCGCACGATTTACGTCACAGCCCCCACAGGACCGCAGTGTGGTGCCGCGCACTTCATAAAGAACGGAGTTTCCCTTGGGGATATTAGGCGCCGTTATAGCTAGACACCTCCAACTGCGCGGTACGAACGCGCATGCATCTGTCTCTCTTTTCTGAAAAGGTCCATTGTTTCTGTCATCCTCGATTTTGATATGTCGGCCATTTTGAAATACGGAAATGATAGCCTATTCAATTGGCTAGCCAATGCTGAAAAGTTCGATAAAATGGGTGGCGAAATAATAATTTTAGAAGAAAAAATTCCGAGCAAGGTTTTTTATGGCCCACCCGGTATATTATATTTAATGATAACATTACAAAAAACGACCTCGTCTGCCGCAAATGCAATAGGTACACAGTAGATATACCTACCATAAAACTATAGTAGATACCGTGTGATCACCAAAAGTATTACTCAGGTGTGGTTTTGGAAATAAAATTTTCACAAATTCGATATTGACTGAATCACTAATTATTTTGGCAGTAGAGCCAACTCTGAATGAAAATGTTTTTCATGAATGAAGGCAAATACCGGGTGTTTATAAACGTTTGTTATCATATCGCCTTTGGAATCTCCTATCACTCTTTCAAATCGTGCCTTTCACTGCGACTTTTGGCCTGACCAAAGCCTGCCGCGATCACAGACGTTTATAAACACCCGGTATTAAATGTTATTGAAAGGCAATCCGGTCGCGATCCAAAAAATATGTTGAAAAATGCTAGTCAAATGTTGGGTTGAATAGACTTTCTCATACAGAGGCGGTTCCCTTTGCTCGCAGCTCGTGCGCAGGTCTTCATATAGACCAGTTCGAAAAAAATTCGCGCGTTTGTAGCCAAGTGGGGATGCGACCAGGCATCACGCTGGCCCATTCAAGTTACCCTGCGCCTCGAGTACCTTAGGTGTATGAGAAACTCTATTGGCTAGAAACCTGATATTTTTTTCACAATACATATTATGTTCATAGACCAAACAAACTGAACTGTACATTTCCTCAATTATTACCTAATGAGGAAAAAGCAAAATGGTTGCATATCCTTCTTCGAATTTCCGTCAAACTTCTTGAAGCAATAATTGACTGCGGTAAGCACTATAATGTAGGTACGAATTAATCATTTGCACGATTGCATGCACCGATGGAAGAAACTGAATTAGGTACGTTATAAAACTCATGTCGATGCATGTGCTCGTGTGCATGCCTTCCTTTAATAAAGCAAAATCAAGGCCATCCCCCTCTTTGCTCCCTTTTTTTTTTAGAGGAATGGAGTATCATGTTCTCATAAATACAGGGTGTTTTGGTGACCTTCCACAATAAAATGGAAATGATTCATCTCAAAAGAATAAGTGCTTCCTAAAGGAGTTACAGACCCTCAAAGGTACAAAGTGAAACAGAGTTTTATAGGCACTCTGCGGATTTGCTTCAGCGCCAAAAGTAGCGATTTTTTGCACTTTCTGCAGGAAGTTATCTGTTTCCACAACAACAATGCCATTTGCAAAATCACACCACCTGCAAATGTCAATTTCAACAATTCATAAACTTCAATAGTGACAATTTTCCTTACACATATGTTCGCAACTGCCGCATGAGGGTGCTGAAACGGGCGGGATATTCAAAATGTGCAGAGTGCCTTATCGCCGATCACTACTCGCTTTGTCGCTCTAGATTTAAAACCGGTTCTCCGGCAAATTCCACGTTGATCGCGGCATATGGCTTCACGACGACTCTTGTTCTGGTGCATCACCAGCGTGTTCTGGAAGCGGCGCCTCCGCCAAATATCTAGAGATGTGCTCTACCCGCATATTGACGTCTCCATGTAATTTCGGATGGTCCACAGCCTACGCATATGCTCTCGACTGCACTTGAATTGCACGAGGGTTTCGCAACTCGTAACACTGTGTTCGAACGGTCTAGAAGAACCGCGTGTGCTTATTAATGCACGAGAGCCTCGGAACTCGTAACAGTAAGAAGACTAAGAAGTTAAATTTGGGGGAAGTTTTTCTGTTGGATCTTGTATGAAACCCACAAAAAATTGATTGAAAAATTATTTGAATTTCACTTTCAAAGTAATGAAGTTTTAAAAAGATGATCCTTTGAAACCTTCTATTTAGTCCAGTTATTCTAAAATATTTTAGCGAACTGTTGGTGTCAGAATTCTAAGCAGAATATCAACTACTCCACTGGATACGTATTGAATTTTTGTTTTCTACGCGGGCGGTGAGTCGAAAATTGTGTTTATTCAAAAATGTCACCAAACCATTCGTTTGGTCCTTCAACCGATGTAGAATAGATGGTCGCAAGGTTCTTTATTAAAGATTTTTTGACGGAAATTTCTTAGAGGTTTGTATCATTATTTATTTAATGACTCACGCTGCATACTAAATGGAAATCTAGTACAGACCCAGTACGATAATTTCTATTATAACTTCGATTGTTATAATTTCTATTATAACATGACTTCGAAAATTAAAGTCGAAGAATTTTTTCATCATATTTTTGTGGATTGCATTACAGAGTCTATATACAGTACTTGGTGCTAAATTGGTTAAGAGAAACACCGCATTAAAATTAACCGTACTTAATACTGTTTTGGTGCACCATTTCGGGATCACCTGTAGAGTGCCGTTGCAATAGCGTAATGTAAGGTTTAATTATTCTGATTTGAAGAAGATATCCAAAAGTAAAACGGCCGGCGCTTTGTATTGTAACTAGTGTTTTGGCTGTCGAATCATCATTTTGAAAAAAATAACTCTTGGATTTTGTTTTGATTATAAATAGGTATACCGATTGTTTTTCAAACTATCTGTCGATTCCTTCAGACTTCATTAGGTGCTCGTTGCTAATTTTCAAATGCGCTGTAAAAAAATGCGTCGGAGAAGACTTTGACACTTATGCTAATTATTCAACAACACCCTGTATATCTCAGTATTATCAAGAATTGTTGAAGCTCAAAGTGCAAACAAGAGAATAATTATTCAATACCAATAATTAGCCACAGCTTCTTTTTGAATGAAAACTGGTTTTTCTTTCCACCATTAGTTCACCTCTAATGCCGATACCTACTCAATAGAAAATTAGAAACGAAACAATAGTACGATTGTGTGTACATACTTAATAAGCAGATCTCCCAATGACTTGAAGACAATACGGAGGCCGTCGACCCAAAACTTATTGTTACAGAAATTTCCGTGAACACGTCCCATTACTGTCCATTAAAAAATGAAGAAAGTGCATCGAAGATTACCTAGCACCATTTATACAAGTTTAAAGCAATTATTTACGGTAAACCGTACAATACCGTAATGAAAAATTTAATTTAATTATGTTGTTGTTTCCTAGATAAGAACGGGGAATTTTGACGTAATGCATTTCTCAGGTTGGTAGGTAAGTAAATCCGCACGTATACCTACATAGTCCTGTAGAGTGTAGGTATGAAGGTACTTAGTCACAGAATTAATGAGCTTCACTTTCCTTGACGTCACCAAAGGAAGATAACGTCTCCTTTATTTATGCAAAACGAGAAAACAAAAATGAGAACAGGTTCATTCCTAGGAGTAACAAATGCATGGCGAGCGTAATATGCCGGCCGACAAGTGAGTGAAGAAAAATAAAAATACATTTCTAAATATAGCCAGATTGATTTCTGTTTTTTTACCTGTGAGTTAATGTGAGAATACTGTAAAAGCCAAAAGAAGTAGTTTTATGGAACCAAACGAAACCGTTTATTTTCCACTAATTTATTAGCAAAATAAAAAGCAGATAGCAGCACTGCTGGTGTTATGAAAATTGTTACTTCAAGAAACTCTCTTCCAAGGATGGATAAACACTCAGATTCAAATTGTAGCTGAAAACAAAAAACACACCATTACAAAACAGTTCTATGTTTCCACGTTCAGGATCTGTTTTCAACTTCTTTCCAAAAACCTAGTTTTCTTTTGAAAAAGCAATAATAGGCTGAATATATTTTGGCATAGATAATGAAAATAAGGGTCTGGCCACACCAGCGATTGATTTTGTGTCCTTCATAGCATCTGATATTAACCGGGGAGCTTCAGAGTTATAGGACAATAAAGGCTATTCTGTAACTCATGAAACGACTCGTTAACGCAAATAGAGAGCGAGGTAGGGTATAGTTTAGTTTACGAAGTAGTTCTGAAATTACTGCATTCCTCAAATCTGTTATGGAAATCCTACCAATGTCGTTTCTGAGCGTTTTCGTCTTTTTCAGAATGTGACTTTGTCATCCTGCGAACTATATCTCGATTACCTCGTTGAGAACACATGGAACTTAACAAGGCACTCGAATTCAGCCCCGACTCGAACTCATGTGGAACTTCGTGAAAACAGTCGATTATTCCATCTTGGACAAAAAAAAAGTGAAAAACCTACTCGCCGCTTTTTTTCTGCTAGCTTAGTTTTCCGAAATTCGACTGGTTTGTATAGTTGAAGTGTTGCTTGAACTCGAAAATATGATAACGTTCAGTTTTTAACAAGAGAAGTTCAAAAGTCTATTTCAACATCACGAAAGGTGTGTTTTGAACGACGTTTGCTCTGAGATCACTTGGAATGATCTAAGGGAGAAATGTGACCAGTTGATCGACGAGGCGACGGCTAAGAAACACTTGAAAAAACGCCAGCAATGGCAGTGTCCTGTGAAGGAGACTACAACTACAACTACAACCGGAGACTACGAGTCAGGTACCATCTAGGAGGTTGGTGTGACCTAATACACAAAACCACGATTTTTTTTTGAGTCACATTGTACTAATCCTCCCGAGAAAATCGATTTGTGGGGCGAGAACATATCGCTGGTGTGACAAGACCCTTATAATGGAAAATGGCGGTCATGTAAAAATCATCAGATTCATCAACAAATTTTCTTCCCTTATTACAGTAACTGCAACAGCACAAAATCTTGATTCTGAATAGATCTTGAGCAGCAGTGGGCCCGTATTTTTTAAACGTGTTGAATCATGTCCCATGTAAAAATGTGTCTGTTAGGTTACCCATAGCAATCCCATGTGAATTCATCTTGCTGGTTTTAAAAATATGGGCCCTGAGAACAGTCAAAGAATTATTAAATATCGATGATCTTCTGTCTATACACTACTTTATAAAAAATCGTTGTCTATTTTTCGACCAATATATATTTCGAGCTGATGGCGCTCATCTTCAGGGTTTTTTTGCTACAAATAAATATATAAATGGTATGAATATACAGAAACCAAAATTCAAAATAACTCACTTTTTAGATTTTTGAAAAAAGTTTCATGTCAGGATGGAAAATAATTGTCAGTTTGAATTTTGGTAATTGTTAACAATAATTGCTTAGATACTAAATAATGAATAAAGGTGTTCAGGTGAAGGTAAATAGGTAAAAAAAAAAAAAAAAAAAGGAAAGAATTGAATAAACTTGAGTGCCACCTGAAAAAATGGGGAACAGACTAACCGGCTACTTGAGAGAGACACAAACACACACCAACAGAACCAAGGAACAACTCAAACAAACATCAAGTGAACTGTTTGAAGAAGTCACTCCCTGCCTCAATCAGAATGTCGAAAGTGTCTCTCCCCTGTAGCAACTCAGTCTGTTCGTTCAAGGTGTTTTGTTCACTGTTTTTTAATGATTTTGAAATTTCAAGTGATTCAAAAAGAATTCGTTTTTGATATTTGGATTCATGATGTAAAATTTTGAAGCAAGAGTCTGGATTGAATGTGTGGCCAGATGAAATGATGTGGTAAGCAAACTTTGACTTCGCTTCGAAGTAGCCTATTTTTTTAAACTTGTTTATTTCACTTAAATGCTCTTTAAAGCGTATCTCTCCTTTTCTTCCAGTTTCGCCGATATAGACACTGTTGCAGTTTTGACATGATAATTGGTATACACCACATTTATCAAATTTATTAAGGGGGTCTTTAGTGTTGATAATTATGTCGAGTTTTCTTAAAAAACAAAATGAAATAGAAATATTTTGATTTGATTTTTTGAAAATTCGTGCAATATTCAATGATTCATAACCAATATAGATAGATAGATAGATAGATAGATAGATAGATAGATTTAGATAGATAGATTTTATTAAGTGTTCTTGTGCATAAACGCACTACACGAGTCAAGCAAAACAATAAGGTAAACATTTAAATTAAAATTAAAACACACTTTATCACAGATGGGATAATATAAATCATTAACATCATCTAAACATAAATTATCAGTTAACATTTATCACATCTCGACGAAAACGAGAGCAAACAAGCAGTCTGGACAACCTTCATCAGATATATCTACAAGAAAAAATCGCTCGGTTTCAAGCGGAAAAACTCGTCACAGCAATAAAAGGCCCTTGCGCTGAGGAACCGTCTCATCACACGGCTAAAAAGCCTCACTGGCAGATTTCTGATTGAAGTAGGCAACACGTTGAAAAATCTAGCGGCCATATGCTTCGGACTTTTTTGGCCCTTAACTAGTCGAGAAAACTGAGGCAATATATTTTCACAATTTCTGGTCTTATAATTATGAATATTCTCGTGGGTGACGAAAAGATCTTCGTTCTGCTTCAGATACATCAGGCAGCTGTATATATACTCGCATGGAAAAGTAAGTATGTTGTTATCAATAAACGCGCTTTTACAGTCGTCCCTATACCCCAAGCCAGGGATTTGGGTTATAGGGAAGACTTCTGTAAATCTTCTGTTGTTCTGTTGAAATATGGTGATAAGAAAACTTGTATATGAATTTATTGAATAATCTGGTAATTAGCTTTTTTGGATATCCATTGTTCTCTGCAATTTGATAAATGATATTGAGTTCTTTTTTGAAGTCCATTTGGAGTAAGGGAATTTTGAAAAGTCTAGTGAAGAAACAATTGAAAGCAGATATTTTAGCGCTTGGTGAGTGAATTGATGAAAAAGGAATGATCGTATCTGTAGAAGTTGGTTTTCGGTAAATGCTGAAGTTAATTTCATTACCATCATTTCTTTTGAGAAGCAAATCGAGAAAAGGTAAAGTTCTGTTATTTTCTATTTCGTAGGTAAATTTGATGTTAGGATGTAAAGTGTTCAAATAGTTCAAAAACATTTCTATTTCATTTTCAGAGAAATTGACAATTGCCAATACATCGTCAACATATCTAGACCAGAATAAAATTTTATTTTTCCAAGGATTGCAGTAGTTCAAAATTTTAGTAGTTTCAAGATTGTCCATAAAGATATCAGCAAGTAAAGGACTTAAATTAGAGCCCATAGAGAGCCCAGTTTTTTGAGTATAAAATTTTTGATTAAATTGAAAATAGTTTTGATCTAACGACAAACCTAATAGAGAACAAATATCAAGGACTTGATATGTTGGTAAGTCGGTAGCAAAAAGAAGATTTCTGACTAGTTCAATACATTCCTGAGCGGGAACGGATGGAAAGAGATTTGACACATCAACTGAAATAAGAATGGCTTCATTTGGAATGTATATTGAATTGAGTTTTTCAACTAAATCGCTCGAGTTTTTGAGTGAGAATTGGCCTGAAAAATTGGTGGTTTCTCGGATAGTTTTGTTCAGCCATTTGGACAGTATGGAACATGGGGTGTTGATATAAGAGAGAACTGGACGTATCGGGCAATTGATCTTATGAATTTTTGGAAGTCCGTAAAGTCTTGGTATCAGAGGATTCTGCGGTAGAATTTCTTGAATTTTAGTTATGTTGAAGTTGTTAAGTGTCTCTGAGCATGCTTTGAAAATAATCTTGAAGTGTTTGATGAATCTATCATGTGGGTTTTGGTTTAAAAGTGAGAAGTCACCAGACAACAGAAATTGTTCTACCTTATCAATATAGACATTTTTGTCCAAAATAACAATAGAACTGCCTTTATCAGCTTTTGAAACTATCAAATTATTGTTCGATATCTTAGATTTTAGGTTTTTCAGAGTTTTATGATGTTCAGTTGTATTGATTTTGATTTTGTGTTCTGAAAGATGATCGAACAAGTGGAACAACACAAAATCAAAATCAATACAACTGAACATCATAAAACTCTGAAAAACCTAAAATCTAAGATATCGAACAATAATTTGATAGTTTCAAAAGCTGATAAAGGCAGTTCTATTGTTATTTTGGACAAAAATGTCTATATTGATAAGGTAGAACAATTTCTGTTGTCTGGTGACTTCTCACTTTTAAACCAAAACCCACATGATAGATTCATCAAACACTTCAAGATTATTTTCAAAGCATGCTCAGAGACACTTAACAACTTCAACATAACTAAAATTCAAGAAATTCTACCGCAGAATCCTCTGATACCAAGACTTTACGGACTTCCAAAAATTCATAAGATCAATTGCCCGATACGTCCAGTTCTCTCTTATATCAACACCCCATGTTCCATACTGTCCAAATGGCTGAACAAAACTATCCGAGAAACCACCAATTTTTCAGGCCAATTCTCACTCAAAAACTCGAGCGATTTAGTTGAAAAACTCAATTCAATATACATTCCAAATGAAGCCATTCTTATTTCAGTTGATGTGTCAAATCTCTTTCCATCCGTTCCCGCTCAGGAATGTATTGAACTAGTCAGAAATCTTCTTTTTGCTACCGACTTACCAACATATCAAGTCCTTGATATTTGTTCTCTATTAGGTTTGTCGTTAGATCAAAACTATTTTCAATTTAATCAAAAATTTTATACTCAAAAAACTGGGCTCTCTATGGGCTCTAATTCAAGTCCTTTACTTGCTGATATCTTTATGGACAATCTTGAAACTACTAAAATTTTGAACTACTGCAATCCTTGGAAAAATAAAATTTTATTCTGGTCTAGATATGTTGACGATGTATTGGCAATTGTCAATTTCTCTGAAAATGAAATAGAAATGTTTTTGAACTATTTGAACACTTTACATCCTAACATCAAATTTACCTACGAAATAGAAAATAACAGAACTTTACCTTTTCTCGATTTGCTTCTCAAAAGAAATGATGGTAATGAAATTAACTTCAGCATTTACCGAAAACCAACTTCTACAGATACGATCATTCCTTTTTCATCAATTCACTCACCAAGCGCTAAAATATCTGCTTTCAATTGTTTCTTCACTAGACTTTTCAAAATTCCCTTACTCCAAATGGACTTCAAAAAAGAACTCAATATCATTTATCAAATTGCAGAGAACAATGGATATCCAAAAAAGCTAATTACCAGATTATTCAATAAATTCATATACAAGTTTTCTTATCACCATATTTCAACAGAACAACAGAAGATTTACAGAAGTCTTCCCTATATTGGTTATGAATCATTGAATATTGCACGAATTTTCAAAAAATCAAATCAAAATATTTCTATTTCATTTTGTTCTTTAAGAAAACTCGACATAATTATCAACACTAAAGACCCCCTTAATAAATTTGATAAATGTGGTGTATACCAATTATCATGTCAAAACTGCAACAGTGTCTATATCGGCGAAACTGGAAGAAAAGGAGAGATACGCTTTAAAGAGCATTTAAGTGAAATAAACAAGTTTAAAAAAATAGGCTACTTCGAAGCGAAGTCAAAGTTTGCTTACCACATCATTTCATCTGGCCACACATTCAATCCAGACTCTTGCTTCAAAATTTTACATCATGAATCCAAATATCAAAAACGAATTCTTTTTGAATCACTTGAAATTTCAAAATCATTAAAAAACAGTGAACAAAACACCTTGAACGAACAGACTGAGTTGCTACAGGGGAGAGACACTTTCGACATTCTGATTGAGGCAGGGAGTGACTTCTTCAAACAGTTCACTTGATGTTTGTTTGAGTTGTTCCTTGGTTCTGTTGGTGTGTGTTTGTGTCTCTCTCAAGTAGCCGGTTAGTCTGTTCCCCATTTTTTCAGGTGGCACTCAAGTTTATTCAATTCTTTCCTTTTTTTTTTTTTTTTTTACCTATTTACCTTCACCTGAACACCTTTATTCATTATTTAGTATCTAAGCAATTATTGTTAACAATTACCAAAATTCAAACTGACAATTATTTTCCATCCTGACATGAAACTTTTTTCAAAAATCTAAAAAGTGAGTTATTTTGAATTTTGGTTTCTGTATATTCATACCATTTATATATTTATTTGTAGCAAAAAAACCCTGAAGATGAGCGCCATCAGCTCGAAATATATATTGGTCGAAAAATAGACAACGATTTTTTATAAAGTAGTGTATAGACAGAAGATCATCGATATTTACTTTAAACACACTACAGACATGGAAGAATTCCTGTGGAAAACAAAGAATTATTGTTTTCTCATTTTTTGAAAAATATATAATGGTGGGGGTAAATGTTCGCTGACAGCACTGCAATACTGCGTAATGTGTATAAATCAAAAATTCCTTCAACAGGTACCTATATCGACTGTTTCACAATTATTGTTTTGCACTTTTGTTTTTGAAATACATAGCTCAAAATCTGTCAAGTTTAAACAACTATTACTTGAATATCTTGAACCAAATTCCTTCGAAAATTTACTAGTAAAAATACTGTAGATACGACACCCTTGGCGGCGGAAGCACTCAAGTTGCAGCGAAATTTTTGAATTGTCACAAATTATGTAATCTTATCCACAGATTTACTAATCACACCAAATATAAAATTCAAGCGAGACAAAACCTTCGCTTAGTTTCTTTCGTAATGATGCTCAACTTACTTATCCTTGAAGGTATTTGCGATGAGTTCAGCTTTAGATGGAACACACACAATGGACGTTTTGACTCTTTTCGGATCAAACAAGGCTGGTAAATACTTGGCCCCAACGCGGTTGAGATCATCTATTGTGACGTTATTGACCCGGCTGATAAGATTCCTGTGGAAAATACAAAACGATGTGTCAAAACTCAAAACCCCAACGTTTCCAATACAAGCTTACCTGTTGTGCTTGTAATCGACTTGTTCAAAATAAGACATCACAGACAACCAACTAACACTTCCGAGGGTTTTCTCTTTTTCGATAAGCTCAAATATCAAAGAGCTCTTGGCGGAGTCCACGAGATTAGATTCCCACTGCTTTTCCTCGATTTGTTTTTGGATAATTTCCCTTGCTTCGTGATAGGCTCCTATGACGTTGCTGGCTTTGGCCAGGACCAAGTACAAAAGGCCTTCGTTCGGTTTCGCGTACAAGCCGTAGCTGTAAGAGTAACCTTTGCCTCGGATCAGCTTGAACATGGCACCCTGCAAAACAGCAAGAGTAACAACCGATATGACTGTAAAGATTGTTTTCCGAACCTCAGTCTGGGTAATGTACTGCAAAAACAGCATGAGAGCTGGCAAGTCCGGGTCTTCAAAACTTGAAATGCAGTCGACGACTTGGTAAAAATAGGCGGACTCCAAACAACCCATGCCTATCACGCAACCTGGCAGAGGTTGAGCTTCTGCGGGCTGCAGCAAGAGCTGGTCTGGTATTACGTTGAGTCTTGAAAACAAACAGTTTTCGAAATTAATTTCACCAGTCACCAGTAAATCCAGTTCCTTATTTTAGAGCTCCGGAGCTGCGAGAAGCTGAACAATTCAGTGTGACGACGATGCGGCAAAAACTTACTTGGTTTGAACGGGAATGAAATTTTCCGGTAAGAACGACTCCAGAGGCGCCACCGGATTTTTTAGAACATCAAGATTTCCCACCAGATGCAAAACTAGGTTCTTTGGTTCGATCAGCGACTTCCATATTCTCTCGCATGTGCTCACAACGTTCATGTACTGTTCACCGCCGAGTTCGTTGATCAAGTCAGTTAGGAATTTGTTTTGGATCAAAACTCCGTTCTTGGTCAAGTTGCAATCTGCAATAACAAACATAATTGCCAATACTCCAAAGCATACGCTAACTTGTTCCGCAATAAAAAAATATGGTGATCAGGATCACGCGCGTCGGAAGTAAAGCTTTCTCAAGTATTAGTGCATGGATTCGAAATGGATGGATCGGAAAAACACACTTCCGCCAAAAGCATCGGAAGAGGCGCGTTTAATATTTTCGTCACGGTCGTTTTCTATGGTTCAGGATACTTTACACGCTAATCTCTGCTTTACACTACCAAAGCTAAGGAAGCTTCACTTCAAAAACATAGGTACCTAGTACAAGTCGCTGCAACATCGCAAAAGGAACCAAAAGCTGGTAGAAATGCAATATGCTGCAGTACTTTTATTAGTACGACTTGAGCAGAGTTGCTAGGTCTGGATTCAACTTTAAACTTGGTTTGGTTGGCATAGAGAACGAAAGCTCTAACCTTCCGCCTTGAGAGCCAAATCCCTCAATAGGATGTAGAGCCACACTATTATATTATTATTGGTTGGCATAGATTCAGTTGTTGCAACAATTATTTTCAAAGTGACTAAACCGAGTTCGAACTTAAACCCGGGCTAAGCAAATGGCCGCTAGGTGGTTGAAGCAGCCTGTCACGGTAATGCACTTACCTTCAATGAAACGGAGACGTTTCACGGCATGCACGGCAATGCTCCGACCTTCTCTCTTAGTTTGAGCCACAGCATTGTTCATTTTTGTGGCGATGATTTTCAACCTGTCTGCTGCGAAAACGGTGTTGTAAATTATGTCCCTCAACCATTCTAAACCCTTGGCGTATTTGCCGCTTTCCACTTGTATTGAGACGCATAAAGTTTGACAATATGGCCCGGTTGAATACAAACCGCTTCCAGAGGAAACACCGATTGAATTGCTGAAAGAAACCGTGTCGAGATTGATCTGTTCAACCACTTCCTCGTACGGAATGATTTTGCCGTTTTTGTCGATTGCGGATTCGAACAATGCTTCCAAAATCAAAGGCAAGTAAATGCGATCTTCTGCTGGTAATCTGGAGCTGTCCAGAAAAGCAAACATCTAAAAAAGAGTTGCTATATTTTTTTCTGTGCAAGATCAAAGTGGTGTGCGAATTGCGACTGTCATCAAGGCGTCTTGTCAATGCTGGCCACCCGTCCATGAAAGTATCACAACAGCGTAGTTTGATTTGCCATTTCTTCCAAGGTCACTATCATGACAGCCACAGCACAGATAAGAAAATTACTTACATAAACAAACTCGGATTTCAGGTGATCAAAAAACGTGAAAACTGAAGTCCGCGACAAATCAATCTTGCTCTTATCCTCAGAATCGCTCCTGAACCTTTCGATGTTGTGAAAATTGATGGAAGCTAAACTGGGAATCGGAACCGATGTCAACATTTCTATGGGCGGCTCTCTGGTATTGAAGGCGATGGAATTCTTCAGGATCTCTCCTTTCTCCTTTAACCCAGCAGGGCCTAGCTGCTCTTTTTGCTTTTCGATCCGCTCCGCCTCCTCCTGATCCATTCTCTTGTGCTCGTTCTTACTGGGCCGACACTCAACGCTGACGTAATTGCCCTCAACAAAGTACTTATTGAACAGATTCAGCCAAAAAGACTTCGGTTCTTGAAGGAGTTTATCTAAATCAGGCAGAGGGTTCAACCTTTGTTCTAACTAAACAAAAAAGCCAAATGTGAAAAATTATTGTCATAAGGATTTAACAGTAAATTACATCTTCTTTGGTGTTGCCGTACAAAACGAAGCCGATTATCAAAAAGCACAACATGTTGTTGGGGCAGACTTCGGTGTTGCTCAAGAGCTCCAACTGGTTGCGCTTGATGATGCTGTGCATGCGCTCCATGTTGATGTCTTCTTCTGCTACGATAGTTTTGAACAGGTCCAACAGTTTAGGTTTGATTTCGCTTAGTTTTTCTAAAGGCACATCTTCGAACATGATGCAATGGCTAGATACTGAATTCTCGAATAAGTTGTAACCGACCTAAAGGTTTTATAGCTGTTAATGTCTAAATTACAGAAAGAAGTGCTGTTATCCGACTCCGTTGTACAGAAGGATATGACAGAAACGGCACAAAGGACTGTTTAATGTTGTGTTTTCTGAGAGAAGAGTGTGGAATGGATATAGGTGCTCAAAGTAAATCTGGTGAGTACACAGCAGATGGCGCCTGTGTCATCAATTTGAAGTACAAACTCAGACAGCCGTCAGTGGGCCTTCTATAGCATTAGCATGTTCAATTCCACTGACGACTGTCCGAACTTGACCTTTAAATCGATGACGTAGGTGCCAGCTACTATAAATTGAACCAGTGGCGTATTTATGGAGGTGGCATGGGAGGCATGTGCCCCCCCCCCTCCATCGATCTGTGATGATGATAATAATAAGAAGAAGGTATACCGGCAAAAGAACAGGTGCGCTCCAATAATGTTGAAAATTTTAAAATGTATACCTACCTAATTTAGTTGTATAATACGTATATAACGTTCTACCCTTCTTCACAATGATTACTATTAGTCCAAATCTTTGCTGTTTATTGATGGAGGGAGGCTTTTTGTCTGCCTTCTGTTCAACCCCCCCCCCCCCCCGCGCAAACACCTTCTTACGTATCTTTAAAAAAAAATCACCTTGCCCCCCCCTCACAAATCTCTAAATACGCCACTGAATTGAGCTGTACGTTAGAAGAGAATCCCTGGCTTGCACGGCCAGAAGTTACTGTGTCAGTCTCAATAAATGAAAAGAATGGACTTGATGAACAAATAATGGTTTAGGGAGTTTTGAAAAGTGGAATGTATGAACGGCGAGACAAAATGTCAAACACGATGTATGAATTTTGCTGAAGTGGAAAAGATGTGTAGGGATTAAAGTTGCATTAGAGGACAGGTTATGGTTTGCATCTGGGACAGTATGTTATGTTCGGACAGTCAGAAGCAGAAAATCTTCAACGATCTCAAATCAGGTCGCAGTGAAAGGACTTCCAAGTCATTTTTGACTTTTAATGAGATTTCACATAGTGCATTTTCATGTAAAGTTAAAAATGGATTGAAAGCCTCATCACAAAAATCAAACTTTCAAAAATCAATGCGACCTGGCTTGAAACTGTTGAACATTTCCCGCTCCCAACTCTACATGTATTCTAGAAATTTACTTACACTGCTGGCATAAGGATCATCAATTTCGACAAATTCTTTAGGTAGAGTGTAAGTCGAAACATCTGTGAGGTATTTGAGGAGTATCGTCATAGCTGACACACTGTATTGATCGTTGACTGCACTAGGGCCTCTCCAAGCAATGCAGTACATTCCATTGTCTTCTTCATCAGCAGGATAATCAACGAGCAAGTCTCTTGATTCCGGCAATGGAGGCACTGGGTTCTGCCAGGGTCTTTGAAAGGGAGTAGTTTCGCCCTAGGAATCCACAACAAAAGAGTCAATACGGGTAGGCTATCGGCATCGGCAGGCCGCGTCGTTTCAAACAGACGAAAGCGGGGAACAAAGAAATTTGTGAAAAATGCGGTTGGCTCAAAAGATACAATGGACAGGGAGCTGGTGCCTCACAACTTACGTCATCATAAGGTACATGATTTTAACCCTAATACCCTTGACAGGCTGAAAAACTTAATGATCATTAAGCGTAAATTACGATATAAATGACCAGTGTGTCACGTCGTCATTTACTTAATGATCATTTAGAACGTTCTTTAAAACCTCAATGGTCATTAACTAGGAGTAACCATAATCGCCGGTGGTCGTGCATCATCGCCGTGATTTTTGAATACCATTGGCCAGCTTTTCTGCAATGAATCGCGATATATGTCATTTGTCATCAAGTCAGTCATTTCAGTACGCCATTCAGACACGTATTTCTGGATTTCAGGAACTGGATTTTGTGTCTTGCTTCTTGCAACAACATCTCTTGCACCAAATTATGAGATAATGTCCGTAGTGTGCACGTATAAGCACGCACGAAAAAATAAAAACTCCAAAAACATAAGAAATGACCACCTATTCGCGGAATTCGGATGATACGAACATTCCAAACGGGCAGCAGGATATAGATTGGCGGCACTTGATTTTTGGGCAATGTCGAATTTATTGATGAGGAGATGGGTTTCCCTAAGTATCTGTGAGACAGGTAGGTATATAATTCCCGTAGCGTGCACGTATAATCACGTACGAAAAATTAAAAAATCTCCTCGCTTTACATAAGAAATGGCCGCCTGCACCTGTTTGCGAAAGTTGGATGATACGAACATTGCGAACTTGTGGCACAGTATCGGTTGGTGGTACTCTGTCTTTGGCAGAGTCGAATTTATTGATGAGAGAATAGGTTTCCAGAACGTCCATCGTGAAAAATGTGAAATTTTGCAAAAGCAAGCGAAATGGAAGGTACTTATCGCAAAAGCAGCTAAAAATTATAAAAAAAGTTATAATGAACCACACGATAGATACAAACATAATGAACTATAACATACATCTGTCAGTTGCCTTGCCACTTGCCAGCCGCGGAAATAAATCAGGGCCGCGTTTAAAAGTTGGTTAGACTATGGGGCTATGCGATTTTGATCAGGTTATTGACTAAATCATCAGTCTCTTATTCTTCTTTTCCTTCATTTCTTTCGACTCAATACAAATTCAACCATTTTGGCAACAAATAAAGATAGTATGATGTGGTGTGAACATTGCAAGCAATAATTACTTTGTTATTGCTTGCAATGTTCACACCACACTTTCTTGATTAAATGGAATCTAAGCTGAATACCACCTCACACCTCACTAAAAATATGAAATTAATATTATAATTATGGATAATAAGGGCAATAATAGGGTGATTGCATGAAATGCGTTCACCTGATCACCGGCAGGCAGCGCAAGATCGATAGTTATGTTTTGACGTTTTTTAGCGAATTGCATTGGGGCACGTATACACTTCTGTAGCGAAAGTTGCCTAAAAACCACGATTTTATGCAACATTCGCTACATTAGTGTACTGCGGAATGTATTTTACTCCCAGGGACTTTTCTCACACGATTCAAGAATAGCGGCCCTTGTGTGGTGTAAGGCATTGTTAGAATGATTAGAAATCACAACCTCGATCTCGTAAACGCCGAATAAAGCAGTATGTGGACAAAACACGTAAGAATGATAGTATTTAGTGAGGTTAGCAGGTTAGTCCGGTTGACGTTGACTCCGACATGGATGAAACTTGACAGATGACAATGACACTATTGACATTTTGCCATAAACTCCCTCTACATGCAATCACCCTATTAGCCCAATACTCCACACCATTCGACAATTTGACATTGACATTTTAGGGGAAAATTGATCGCCACGTTTATTCATGCGCTACGGCGAAAGCTCATAGGCTTATTACGATTTGCAGTGTGTCACTCCCAAATTTGCAATCGCCATTTAACGTTAATGATCATTATACTTAATGATCATTAAGGTGCAGTCTGTCAAGGGTATAAAAGTCCAATGTCCGTTGATAAGGTTGTTTAAAATTTCTTTGTCTTACACTCCATGGTCTTACATATCAGACCGGGGGCTTTAGGCTGGTATAGGCTTGTCAATTTTCGAAAAAGGGCCAAAATTCACGTCATAAGGTACGGTTGCGGACATTATAAAGTGGACGACAATGTCAATCAGTTGACTTGCCATCATGCGACGTTTAGGCCAAAATCTCAAAAAATCTGTAACTGTCGTCCACTTTACTTCGACCGCAATGGTACATAAATGAAACCAACGGGCTTTTGTGTGGGAACATCCCCTTAATCAAAATTTTGGTCGCAACCACGCAGGCGGCCAAAATCCAAGAATATTAGGAATTTTTATCAACTATACTTTTCTTCATATTTCACTTTCCCGTTGTGTTTTACATTAGGACGGCATCATATACAATATGCAATACACGCAAAAAGGTGGATTCTCATGTGCGAATATAGCAAGATTTTGATTATCATCAATTGTCAAGTTTGAAGTGTCACCAAATCCCTCAAAAACTCGAATTTGGCGAGTGTTACCAAATTTTTTTGCGAATATCTTCGAATGGGAATTCGCTTCAAGTCTTCATTGTATTCAAAACTAAACTACGCAACAAATATGTTGTCGCGAGGGAAAAATTGGTCCGAGTTTGAACCACAATAACTTTTGAATGACACAAACCATTTCGATTCTGTTTTGACGGTTAGCGAACTCAGTCTTTCCGTTATTCACCTTCAGGACGTGAGGATCAGGAAGCTCCATGTAAAATATCTACAGGGTGAAATGTAAAACAGTACAAAATTTTAGCAAATTCAACGGACCCCCATTTTCAGAATAATTTTTTTTCTTAAACGCAAATGAAAGGATTATGAAGCGTTATGTTTAAGCTTGCGCCCAGTTTTGAAATTTTTGAAATCGAAAGTCTGGTTCTGACTCTATGATTTTTTTCTCTTGGAGGATGCTGATTTATCCTATCCCTACAGAGAAGACTATGTTACTCTGACGATAGGAGGTTGCAATTCACGAATATTGTTGCTTGAACGGTTCTCAGCAACTTAACTCGCAGACCGTCTGGAATACCTTGATCAAGGCTTCAAAAAGGGGGTTCATTTAAAATGGGCGACACAGGTGTTTTCCTTTAAATTGAATTTGATCAGATTTTCACAATTGAAACAAGCTTTCTTTGTCATTTTGACCTCCTGAACTTGATGCTGATGGCCAATTTTAGTTTTTGATGATGACAGGCTCCCTAGGCTAACATAGTCTTCCTTGTAGCGATAGGATAAATCAGCATCCTCCAAGAGAAAAAAAATCATAAAGTCAGAACCAGAGTTCCGATTCCAAAAATTTCAAAACTGGGCGCAAGCCAAAACATCACGCTTCATGATCCTTACATTTACATTTGAGAAAAAAAATTATTCTGAAAATGGGGGTCCGTTGAATTTGCTAAAATTTTGTACTGTTTTACATTTCACCCTGTAGATATTTTACATAGAGCTTCCTGATCTTCACCTCCTGAAGATGAATAACGGAAGAACTGAGCTCGCTAACCGTCAAAACAGAATCGAAATGGTTTGCGTTATTCAAAAGTTATTGTGGTCCAAAGTCGGACCAATTTTTCCCTTGCGACAACATATTTGTTGCGCAGTTTAATTGACCACTCCCCTTTTCCCAAAAAATTTTCGTCTGCGGCGCTGTTTCGCTCCCTTCGTTCGTACTTGTCTATTTTCGTGTGGTTTGAGGATGGTAACCCTACTCACAATAAACCCATTCTGAGAAAAAAATGTTAGAAGTGTTAACTTTTTCACACGTCATTTGATACAGCGATTTTAAAAATTAGCGTGACGTTACAACCGCCGCTCCTGTGAGCGGTGAAACGAACAGAGCCATGCGAGTGTCGCATGAGAAAAGTAGGGATGAAGATTGAAGACACGCAGCAGTGACTCACCAGCCTTTCTATTTCAATTTTTTTAAGGCCCCTTAGAAATGAGATATTGCGCTACAGTTTTCACCATAAATCAAATAAAAAATGTAGTTTTAGCTGTTGTATTTTTTAAATTTAAAAAATTGAGTCCAGTAGTCTATTTATGTTTCATGAACTATACAAATTGGATCAATGTGAATTCACCAGATGATCATGTATGTGACTTTGTGAGTTTGTGCCTTTGTGCTCATAAAGATGTAGTGGTTGCTTCTATTGTACCTAACTACTGTGACCAGCTCAATAAGAATTGAAATAGAGATGAAAAAAAAATTGAAATCAGGTAACTAACACCATTAACTGAAAAAATACCTTATTAACTAGCTTTTCCTCAATGTGTTCAAGTTGTTTGAACACATCAGCATGGTTCACTATGCCAGTAATGATAACTTTCAAGTTTTCAGGCCTGTAGAATTCTTTATGGTAATTCCGCACCTACAAAAAACTATCAAGAAATATGCAATGGTATGAGGTGAAATATACTTTGGTATTATCAGTTGACTCTCTCAGGTTCTTCATAATACCTCCTGTTTCTGAAGAATAGCCACAATGTCCAGGGTACATGGCTCTGGCTATTGTCAAGAGAAGCCTAGAAGTTGCTGAGCTCTCACGACCTTGCATTTCACAATAGACGACCCCTGCATCATCGCCTTTTTCCGTTATGTGATGAACTTCAGTTACAAAGCTCGATTCCTGTGTAGTATATATCATACTAGAATAAATACTTGAATTTAAAAAAAAAGAAACTTTCTTACAGTTAAAACTGGGAATAAAATATGATCCAAGTAGATTGGCATCAGTGCTAAAAAACCATCACTTCCAGCAGTGTCCATAGTGTAGCAGGTGTGATCAGTGTCGGTCCAAGCATTAGTACCGGAGGCCAAGCACCGATTTGCTAGTAAATCCAAAACGCCCTTGTATGGGTATTCCTCGCTGCCCAAGAATATCAAATGCTCCAATGTGTGTGGTAAACCGTCGTCATCAAAAGCCTCAGTAGCTGTAAAAATGACACACTGCCAAAAAACTCAAGGGAAAAGTTTCTCGGCTTACCCAGCGTAAAGTAACCGTTCAGTATGGGTCCTTCGATTTCGGCTATTACGACAGTCAAGCCGGTTCTTTTCGATTGGTATTCGAAAACGGGAAATTTGTTAAACGCCAGGGTATTTCGAATCAATTCGAAACCACCCGTGCCCAAAGAGGCATCAGGCGTCTGGTCTACAGGTGCCATTTTCTAGGTTAAATCGCTGGAAAAAAAGCACTGAAAAACGTCTTGCAAGTTTTCTTTCACGTATTTTGGTGTTTTAAAATGATCCAAATAAATTTTAAGGCTTCAAAAGTCTAGACTATGGTCAAAATGACATCTCGACAAACGCTGTCACACGAGACTCGAGACAAGAGATGGCGAGTGACACATTGACACTGACAGACAGACTGACAGATGCCATGCCAGCGTGATCGAACGTCTATGATCGAACGGTCGGATAGTGCGCAACGTTTGCAAGGCCACAGAATGCAAGGCGAAGTGGATGGGTGAAGCGGGCGCGAACGCGAACACCATGCGAACATTGCAAACACTGATCGGTCAGAGGATCGGTGAACGATTGAACCAAATGAGATGCTGAAAAGTGAACTAGATAAAAAATTTGTTATTGTTACATGTGCCCCTCGCTGAGCCCTGTGCTGATTGTAACGGTCCAAGTCCTGCGCCACATTTTCCGGAAAATGAGGATTGAGGAATACGAGGTTGGTAAAGTAATAAGTTATAGTGAGTGACTACCTCGAGGACTACCTATACTTCCTAGTTCTGATCTCTCAGTCTCAAATTTTGAGGGTTTTCTCGTCTGTGGCTTATTTCACTCAGTTTTTAGCATATATTGGGCCTTATAATAATAATAATAATAATAATAATAAATGTCTTTATTGAGAACTTTGAATGGATGGCGAGGTTCAGCTTATTGGAAAGTCAAAGCTTTCCCGCTGCTCTTCCACCTAACCACCCATCCAACACCAAACCGAAAATACATTCCATGTGAAACTATAATAAATAAATAATACAACAAGATAATATACAAAATCAACAATAAATATTCATAACAAGAAAAGGAAAAAAAAAGTGAATATATATTACCGAGCTTAAATAAGAGAATAGACTTAAACCAGAATAAAATATAAGACGCTACTGGGTACTCATCAAAGTCAGAAAGAGCTGCTTTCTAAATTGCCTCCCAGTTAGACCGGCATAGTCAAACGACAGGCTGGAAAGCACTTTGTACACGTTATAAGTGAAAGATTTCTTGAACAGTTCGACAGAATGGAGCGGCGCGGCGGGGCGATTGCATCCCTAAATCGAGTATTGATGCTGTGTACATCCGATCCGAAATTCAGTCTTGCATACAAATAGGCAGGCACCCTATATTGGAAGATCTTGCGAAAGAGACATGCAGAATGCAATGTTCTTCGGTTTGCCATATTCAACCAATCAACCTCCTTAAGCTTGTGACTCACATGCTGATATTTTTTAATTCCGTAAAGCAAGCGCAAGCACGAGTTTTGAAGCTTCTGCAGTCGATAGATGTCACAGCACCTCAGGAAAGGAGTATACAAAATATCACAATGATTGACCTGAGACAAAACCAGAGACTCGCACAGAACCTTCTTAACTCCTAGCTTTAAAAATGATTTATTTTGATAAATCATTTTCAAGTGATAGTAACCTCGTTGTAAGCATTTTGAAACGTGTGTAGTGAATTTCAGGTCATTATCAATATGAAGTCCAAGATTTTTGATCTCCTGAGTGAACGAAACAATTTCTCCTCCAAGTATGATGTCACCACAGCCTGCCAGCAGTGCCAGCTCATGCTTCCTTATGAATAAAGAATTATTAAGGAACGGCATTTCCTAGTGTTTGTTCTTTAAACTGAAGTTTCATGAGAACCATGTAGTAAGAGTAAGGAGTAAGAGACTTGAAAAAAGAAGAGTAATCTAAAATCTAGAATGAAAATTAAAAAGTATTTAAAAATTTCTAAATTCGAAAAACTCGAATCTTATTTTTCAAAATTTTCATTTTTTTTTTTCAAAAAAAGTCCCTCATTCTTTTGCCAGCCCAGATTTGAATAACTCATTTGTTTGTTACATTTTTAGCTGCTCAGATTTAGAAGTAACTCACGCCACAAGAATCTATCTCTTTCTCTTTCGCTCTGCAGCTAATCCGCAGTTTGTTTCAGCCATTTTTTATGCTAGGAAATGCCGTCCTTAAGCAATTGCTTTTGCTTAAAATCTAGCAGCAAAAAACGGAGAAACATTTGGGAATGAACGTGTGTGAAGTTAGCTCCCATAGACTTAGCTATCCATTGGAGCTGGCTCCAAAACACGGGTCCCATCTCAGCATCCTACACGCATAAAAACGTAATTTCAATCCAATAGTATCATATTTACTTGACTCATTGACTTGGCTTAATGATTCAATACATTCAAATTGAAATCGTTTTTTCAGCTCAATACGAATCCAGTATTTGTTTGAAAAATGTAATAGTTTTGTCAGACACTCTCAAAATGAGACTATTCTTTTGAACTGATATTATCAAATATTTTAGATGTATTAAACGTTGTTTTTGAAACAACTCTTTCGGTAAACTTGTTTAGAACAAATGAAGATTTCCTCTCAAGCATTTTAAGATCTCCAATTAAGAATATTGAAAACTTTACAGTTTGGAACATATTGTGATTTTAATCTGAAAATGCAATCTTCGAAACAACATTTCAACTTACTGAACTCAAATGCTACAATGCTTGAACTAAGACGATGATCAGTTTCCCCAAATAGTCAATTATTCTTGAAATGATTGTATACTTTTGGTCTGTAAACTGAGACTCTTCGATCAAGAATATAATCAATTCGCCCGAAGTTTCATTGTATGCGTCATCTTCCGACAACAACTCTAGCTCGCGCACAAACACGCCAATATGAGCTACTTCTGCTCCTGCAAAATAATTTATACCTACCGCGTCTGCAACATGGAGCCGCATCTCCAACTTTGGGGTTGCAATCCAGAAATTATCGAAGAATTCAGAGGTAAGTTCCTTTACTCACTTGTTCAAACCGTGCGATCCACAAAATTCGACATCGGAGGTGGCTTTGAAGTCGAGAAATTTGGCCATTCAGCCAATTCTGTCGCTCCATTGCTCCAGTCCATCAATATTTTGTTTCCAAAACCAACCCCAACTCCGAATTTTGTGGATAACAATCATGGTATCATTTGATAAGTAGGAGCTCAAAATGATCAGTGTTTTCCCATCATTACTACATAAAATTTTGTGTATGTAATGGAGTATTATACTGAAAAAAATTTTTGATTGGAATGGAAACTACATTGGAAAATAATTGACCCGTGTTTTTTTATTCAGTCAAAAACCGTATCGTTTGGGCGTAATAAATAAATAACATCAACTAGTTCTGACGTCACAGCGAGTCACCGCCTATACTGCCTGTGTAAATGACGTCACAAATAGGCAGAATATAGGAATTTCGTTTATTAATTGCGGACGAACGATACGATTTTTGGCTGAATAAAAAAATACGGGTCAGTTATTTTTCAATATAGTTTCTGATTCCATCAAAACAAAAATATTTTTTCAAAAGTATAATACTCTATTATGCAATACCTAAATAATTATGCGAGATTCTCTTTCGTGCAAATTTCAGTTGAATTCACGCAAGTTGTCTACATAGTGTTGCAGTGCCGGTTGGGTGCTGCGGCACCCGGCGCGACAGTAAAATGATTCTTTTTTGTTTTTTAATAAGAAGAACGAAGAAGAATAAGAAGCAAGAATAAGAAGAATTCGTTTTTGTTTGAAATGTATCCATCTGGATTTGGACTCTATTGATTTTTGTATTTGAACTTCTGCGAAATAAATTTTTTTTTTTTTAGTATATAATATACTTAATTGTTGTGATTTCAGCCTTTATTCATAAGCTGTTTGGAAGTATACATGGTCTCCCAGGACTCGTGCCTCAGAGTCAAAGCCAGTTTAGGGAAATGCTACAAATGTAGCTGAGAAATGTTTAAATAAATTGGATTTTTATTTTTGGAGAGATATGGGGCGTCGAAGGGTGGGACTTTGCCCCCTCTTATTTTATTATCTGATGAGACTTCTGAAAAATTGAACTTTCCAGTGTGTGTGAAACAATTTCATTTACATACTGTCAAGACGGCGCCGGCGCCGGCGACTAAGAAATTCCAAAAATACACATTTTATAAAACTTGCCTGTAAAAGATTATGGAAACGAATTATTTTACTTCCTGTCTTACATCGCATTGGGAACGTCTGAAACTTTTTGCAATTATTTTTAGAAAAAATGAATCATTTGAGGTTTTTGAGTTTACTTTGACTCACTTTGAAAAGTTCAATTTTTCTTCTGTTTAGTTTGTTTAGTCAGTAAAAAATTTACTGGAAGTTCTTCAGATAATAAAAATTGGAAGGGGCAAAGTGACCCCCTTGACCCTCCATATCAGAAATAATACCAATTTTTGAACATTTTTCTGACACATTTGAAGCATTTCCTTAAACTGCCTTTGACTCTGGGGCGCGAGTATACTGGGACATCCTGTATGCTCTTGATAAACAAAATCAAGATTCGAATATTTTCGATATAAGATAATCCTATAGTTGAACTGAAACCACGAATTTATTCATATGAAAGCAACGAACTCTTCTTGTAAACATTCAATATATTTGCTTCAACCAGGAGCAGTATTAGTCCAATTCAGTTATAATTTTATGTCAAGAATAATTTTCTTCTACCAAAAAGCTAATATGCGGTAGTCAAGCCGATTGTTCTCATAACAAAATTACTTGCTGTATTGTTGCAAGACTTATCTGACCTAATTGCAAGACTATCCTATACTTTCTGTGAAACACTGGAAATACTCCGTTCAATAAGTATTATATTTAAATTCAAAGTGATCCAGCATTCAGCTGATACTATGGCAGTCTTCTTTTGGAGAAACTAAAACTCTCTGAGTTAGAATATCATCGCTTTGCGTATATACAAACTTAACATATACTTGACATTAAACGCTTTGTCTTAACTCAAGATTACCTTTTTATGCGTGTACTGGAGAATCATCCTACCGCTAAACCGTCGATGAGGCCGATGATGAAACGGCCTCAGATTCCACCTGGAAGCCGTGCATATTAGTTTTTCTGCAAGGCCGTCAAATTTGGCATTTTTGATTTTCTACCGGGAGCGGCCAAAATGTCAATACACACTACTCCGCCCAAGAGCACCGGTTGCGGTACTTTCGCACCAACTCGAATTTCAGTATCACAAAATGCAAAATTGTTAGGCGTGAATATCGTTTGCCGCTAGAGCAAACCGGTGCTCTTGGGCGGAGTGGTGTGTATTGACATTTAGGCCGCTCCCGCTAGAAAATAAAAAATGCCAAATTTGACGGCCTTGCAGAAAAATTATTATGTACGGCTTCCAGGTGGAAGCTGAGGCAGATTCATCATCCACATCGTTAAAGAGAACTTCAAGCTGTATATTAGTATAACAATAATCATACTTACCGAGGTAAAACATTAAAAAAGGTAATGTTGAAAATAATGGTAAGTTGAAATCACTCCTTTGTTGAAAAATAGCACTGCAAAAGTTTTCTTTTCATAAATGAATCAAGGGGATGCGGATTTATCGATGATCGCACAAAAATTACTCAACAATCTATTAGTGGTCCAAAAAAAATATATTTTCCAATTTGTTGACCAGGCAAAGAAATAATTTTTTTTCTATAAGAAGAATGGAATTGACATGACGAAAAATGTTATGATTGTCAAGAACAAAGTTGTTTAGGTCCTATACGGTAGATAGGGCGGTACTGAATGGCGCATGGGAGAAATTCAGACATCTTGAAATTTTGAGGGGCCCCCAGTCGCCCCCTAATGGACAAATTTTTGAGTGCTGCGGGTCAAATCACTTGAAATTTTATGTAGTTTTCATATGCCAAATTTCATTGCAGTATCACAAAATGCAGAATCAAAAAGCGTACCGCTGCAACTACTTGGAAAATCACTGGATCATTGCAAAATGTCTGTTCCCATTAAACCGACCACTGAATTCAAAATATTTTAAAATCGGCTGAAAATATTCAAACACGGCTTGTTTCAACTTGATGAGCATTGAATTGTGGATCTACAGGGTGATTTTCATGACTTCAATTTTTTTGGTTCATGAGTTGGAATTTTTGCATTTTTTATCACCCTGTATACGGCGTCTGCACGGACCGACATCCTGGCAACACCTCTTAAAATTAAGGCATGAGTATGTACAACATTCGTACCAAACGGCACTGCTTAATCATTAAATGCAAGGTGGTTGGCGCTTAACATCCGGACTAATAGGGACGGAGTCAAATTGGTAAAATGAGGCGTTGCGGAATCAATCCGTCTGAGTTTATTCCTTGACAGAAATCTATCATCCAGGTCTTTTTGAAAGCTACAAGGATGTACTTTGGTTTGAGCCTATAGAGTTTCTCATACACCTAAGGTACTCGAGGCGCAGGGTAACTTGAATGGGCCAGCGTGATGGGAGCGCGATTCTGTACTTTCCTACCGACAGTTGTCGGTGTCGTTCACTACCGATAGTTGTCGCTTGCGCCACCGACAAGTAGACGTCGAGGTGATTCTCTACTCACCGCCTACCGACACTTGTCGGTGCAAACGACGACTCTCGCTCAAGTGCAGTGATACGAAACGTGGAACGAAACGGTCATGAAACGGTGAGAGACCAGCCAATGAAAAGCAGTCATTTTGAATTAACGGATGATTTTTGAAGTTGACATTTATGTCTTGCCATCGTCATCACATTCAGTTGTATGGAGTGTTCATAGGATATGAAAATATGAGTGCTTCACGCGCTTCAGATGGGCAAATTGGAGAGCAGTGTTGTGTACAGATAACCCTTTTTATCTAGATAAGATATGTGACAGATAATTACAGATAATTCTGGAAAATGTTATCTAGATTATTGGAGAGGTGAAGTTAATTGGGTGGTGACCTTTTGCTTGCAATGTTCGCATCATACCATTTATTTTATCACATCATTATCATACATTTATCATACATTTATCATTATATCATTTATCATACATTTTGACCACATTTACAATAACATCTTGTTATTCTAATCAAATGAATAAAGTTTTGAATTTGAATTTGAATACTAGATATATCGCGAGGTATATCGGTGTTTGTAGTCTAACCAACTTCTAGCTTTGCGCGGCCGTTTATGTGCGCGGCTGGCAAACGACGGATGCAGATGTTAGTTCATATTGTTCGTATGTATCTTGCGATTTATTAATGTTGTCAATTTGTAACAGAGACATCGAGGAAGAGACAAATGAAATATGATATAATGATCCCACATCGATGGAACTTTTTCTCCAATTTTTTAACTGTTTTTGCGTAGTAATTTTGCTTGGTTTTGCATGCAAAATTTGACGTTATCTCACGACAGACGCTAAGTAGGTAGGTAGGTAGGTAGGTAGGTAGGTATAGGTACCTACCTACCGAAATTAGAATCTAGGTATAGCATATGTTGAAGCCTAGTATCTCAGCCTTCAATAAATATTTATGAGAACAATAAAGACAAAACCTATGAAGAGAGTTGAACTGGCAACCTATCTCCGCACCTGATAAATTCGAATTCATTCGAACAAAACGCCACCAACCGATATTGTGCTACGAATTTGCAATTAATGTTTGTATCAACCAAATTCATTCGGACGCGGTTGAAAATTATTGGCGGTTGGTTGTCTTAGATCATACCACGGAGGACCATATACTAGGTATAGGTACCTATATGCACGGGGGGTAGTTACCATACATCTACCAAATACCTACGTGGAGAACTAGGTATACTAAGTAGGTATAAGTAGGTACCTATGCGTATTCTATGCGTGATGCGAAGCGAACACTTTCCCTTCAATATCAATATCAATCTTTATTCGTGCTATTATCACAGAATAGCTATATACAGAAGCGTGACTAGAAAAGGGTATCAAAAATTAGAGTGGGATAAAAAATTTCACCAGAAGGCGGTCCTTGAGTGCTACTCGGCAGTATTCGGTATAGTTTCGTTCCCTTCCGTGTTATGTAAGCAATCCTATTGGGCACTGAGCGAGAGATGGGCACAGCGACATGTGGACGCGCGAAGCGTTTGAAATGGCCGAGTAGACTGGGAATATTTGGCATTTGATTTTTCATGTCAATCTGTCATTTCGAATTTGAAAAACATTTTCTTCGGCATTTTCAAAACATTTTCACCGTGAACGATGCAGAACGGGTGAAGCTGAAAAGGAAATGAGGCGTTGCATGTTCGTACAAAGATTTCGGCTACAGATTCTATTCTGAAAGTGACAGTGAAGACTGAAAGCCGTCGCGCCGGTTCTTCCGATTTCCGAAAGACACAGCAATGTAAGTACATACATACACAATTGTACAGTATCTACATTCGTATTATTTCCTAAATTCTGGATTCTTGGCGTGTGTTATGTAACCTTGCACGTATTTGATTTATTTTTGCTTCAGGTGTGAAACTTGGATCGAGAACAGTGGCCGTGATGGACTTCATTGCAATGGATGGACTTCAATGGATTTCATTGGGAAGGATTCTGGAAAATTGAATAACTTTCTCTGTGCTCAATTTATTATGATGATTATTTATTTGATAATGAAATATATCCGAGTCCGGAGAGAAACAGGATCTTACCGCTTGGCGTACCTAAAAAGTATGCCTATTCAATGCCCAAATCAGGTATTGCTAAGAAAGTACAGTAACTACGAATATATCTACTAATTCAGAAAAAAATGGTCTTTCCATATCTTGCAGCTCGTCTTGCAGCATTGACTCAGATAAGCCAACTTTCATCTTCAAGCAGTGGTTGCTCGCAAGTGTTTCCGACGAAGGATCGAGTTCTTTTGGAGACATAATATGTGACCAGCCAGCAGTTGAAAAACCTAAAATACTGCAAAATATTTTTTAAAGGTAATCAGAGATCAAATAGGAATTTTTTGTAGCAAAAAAAATGTTTCAGTTTCTGAGATGATCAGTGACTTAGATGGACAAAGAGAAAAGTTGCAGCAGATGTCTCCAGCTCAAACTCAAACTTCCAAAACAAGACAATCTTCAGTTCAGACCCAGACTCCTCAAGCTTAAAGGCAAAACTCACCAAGAAAAGTCACGCTGTTGAAAAAAATTGCCAGTCTCCAAAAAGAAAATGCGGCTTTGAAGAAAGAGATCGAGGAGAATTTTAGGAAAAGTAGTCAAGATTCGGACATGAATCCAGCTCAAATTTTTGTGTGACTCACTTTTAAATCCCGAATTATCCAATCTAGTAGAAGTACAATCTATTGAGAAAAAATCGCCCCGTGGCCGACGTTACTTTGATTAATTCAAAAAGTTTGCTTTGTCATATTTTTTAGGCCCCAAATGTTACAAGCTCTTGAAAAAAAACTTGCCTTGCCATCAAAAACTGTTTTAGAAAAATATGTCAGACAAGTTCAGTTTTCCACTGGAGTTAATGAAAATTTGTTCGCTTTTTTGAAACTGAAAAGTCGACGAAATGGACATAGCAGGCAGAGCTTGCACACTTTTTTGTATTATACTGTTAACTTGTCTCCATTGAAACATTATAATAAAACATTCTACACTAACTTGTTCCTTTACTTTTTTAATTTCATCTCCTTACGGCTGGTGATAAAAAAAAATCGCACGGCTTCTTTGAAAAATTAGCTGAACTTGATCTCCCTTTCGATACCTGCATAACTTTTTTGATGCAGTTCCAATAGAGATCATTAGTTTTTGTGGCAGAAACAGTCTAGAATATCCTAATCAAAGATTATTTCCATTGAAATTGGTTTAAAAAGCACGAAGTGACATTTGATTAATTAAAAAAAAGAGAAGAACCATCTGTGAGACCTTCAGCAGAGAAAAGATAATGATGAATAAATAGGTGATTTCCTTTCACCACAAAACTCACTGATCTGATCTAAGTTAGAGAGAGAAAGAACGAGAAATCACATTCGCGAAAGTGAGATACCAAACAACTTAGGTCAGAATACTTAAGCTGCTTTCGTTTTGCGCCAGGAGCTGCTCTGGGTAGATCACTAGATAGAGAAAGTGGATACATACACCAATCACGGCCCGGCTGGATCTACTTTCTTTGTCTAGTGATCTACCCCGAGCAGCTCCTCCTGGCAAAACGAAAGCGCCTCATGTTCAGGTTGTAAAAGGAAAGCACCTATCAATTCACCCCACTTTTCATTCTGCTGCATTTTTTTACGCCCACCTCTACTGAAATTCACCAACAAAATGGCGCAAGGTCACCGGTAACCAAGGCAAAAGATCAAAGGGACCGCCACGAGTGATGCTTCTGTATATAGCTATTCTGTGCTATTATGTACAAAATGACATTTACACCCGTCAAAATATAACAAAAAAAAAAAAAATGAGATAAGGTAATAAAGTAGGTAAATACTTGAATGGCAAATAAACAATTAATTTTTGGTAAGTAGGTACCTAAATCTAACTTACAAACTCAAAGGATAGAAATTCGGCTATTGAATAAAAAGCATTTTTTAGCAAGACGTCTTTGAGGGATCTCTTGAGCTGTGCTGGAGACTTATCTTTCAGACTATATGGCAGTTTATTATAGAATAAGAGCCCATGGTAGTGCGTGGCCTCTCGTGATCGTTTAAGTCTGTGGAAGGGTATTACAAGATGATCCTTATTTCGAGTATTGTAAGTGTGCGGATATGCCTGGTAGTCCCCTTCATTGCACTTCACGTACAAGACAGCTTGGAGAATGTATAGGCACGGTACTGTTAGTATTTGTGAGTTTACAAATTCTTGTTTACAGTCTTCTCTGTATCGAAGGCCAGACATGATTCTGAGACACTTCCTTTGGATGGCAAAGACCCTTGTAATGTGGGATGAATGACCCCAGACTAGAATTGCGTAGTTTAGATGACTTTGGAACAATCCGAAGTAAGCTGTCTTCAAAACCTGCGTGGAAACCATTGACCTCAGTTGACGTAAACCTACAAATCGCAAATACAAAACAATAAACAGGCTCAAAAAATTATAATGCGCTTGCGTAACGACAGCTTTTTCGTCTACCGATGGCCTCACGACCCGTCGGTGGGCTGAACGACAACTATCGGTCGCATCGGTCACATTTGCAAGTACAGAATCGCTCCTACCGACAAGTGTCGTTAAAGCTGTCGGCCGATACCGACAAGTGTCGGTAGGCAAGTACAGAATCGCGCTCCGGTCGCATGTCGCATCCCCACTTGGCTACAAACGCGCGAATATTTTTCGAACTGGTCTATATGAAGACCTGCGCACGAGCTGCGAGCAAAGGAAACGGCCTCTGTATGAGAAAGTCTATATAGATATTTCCTAAATCCAAAAAAATTCAAGTTTTAAAAAAATAATTCAAGTAGTAAGTAGTAGTAGTCGTACCCGTTTGTATTTCATTTCACTGACTCGTTGAATGAAAAAAGCCAACCCTTTGCGGGGGCCAACAAAATAGCCTCACCGAAAAACAACGTGAAGAACACGAACCTACTGCAACTCAAGTTTCGTAAATAATTTATAGAAGCGATGAAATTAAATAGTAGCAGATATGATAAGAAGCCAATAAAACTCGAAAAGATGATTACCGATTCTCAATCACTGAAAATCTGATGGGTATTCGGAAAAAAGCAACACAGACACAGGGCCCGCGACGAGGCTCCGCGGCAAATAAAAACACGACGATTTTTTTCACACAATAATGGTCCTATTGGCGAAAATCAGCGGCCACCAGAAGGCGCTGAACGCAGTCAAACATGGTGGCCCAAGAGGCCTTGACAAATAGGTACCCAGCGCACAGCCCAGCGCAGTAGCCACGCAGTAGCGCAGTAGCACTCGACAGTTGACAGTACCTACTCCAAATCATAAAAATATTGACAGTTTTGACAGTTGAAAAATAATTAAATTTTTTTGTCTTCCTTGTTTACCACATTGTCGAGAATGTGAGCGAGTGGGTGTTGTAGTTTGACTTGAATCACTGCGTTAGTATACGCCAATGGACACAATGCACAATGCAGCAGCAAAAGCCGATACGTAAGTTGGTGAAATGCTGGCCGAAAAATGCAATCTCTGAATGCTCAATTACATTACAGCGGGTCCATTGCAGGTGTTGAGTTGTGTGAGCCCCTTGCACACAAGGTGGAAATACTAAGCCCCCACAAGGCAAGGCATAGGTACAACAGGACGCATCACGAAAATGAGCCAACAATTATCGGTTAGACCAGAAAAATAAACATAGTCCTGGCAATGAACGCTCAAAAAGGGGGTCTAGAAGGAAATGCCGAGATCCCAATTTTTGGCTTCAGGGCTGTGTTTGGACTTGTTAGGAGGTAAACATACCAAAAGTCCCTGGACCTAGGGGGTGAGGGGGGTACAGGGGGGCACGAAGAAGGTACCGGTTTTTTGTTTTTCGCCTATATCTCGAAAACGGTTGGCCCTGGTCAAAAAGTGGTCGTATAAAAATTGAAGCTGACAAAATTTCCTACAAGAATGGTCCATCAATTTTTTTCATATATGTTATAGTTTTCGAGCAATACGCTCTTGAAAATCGCAAATTCTCGAAAAACGGTGTTTTGGAACACGTTTTTTGTGAATTTTGCCTCGTAACTTCTTTACCGCTCATTTGAGAAGAAAGTAGTTCCAGAGGAAGTGGTAGAGCATTAAGTTTCCTTTAAAATGAGTATATTATTTGATAATTATCTTGATGTGAGGAATTCAGGAATGAATTTTTGAGTGGAGTGCTGCATCAAAAGCGAGTCATCCTGGTCGGAGTTCGGGTGAGAGGCCCTCTCGAGTGGCAACGGCTAGGAGAAATTTTGAAAATTCATAACACCCGACGGGAAAATGGTGGAAAACTGCAACTGCAGACTTAATTTGACTCTTATGTTTTGTTGCTTCCTGCCAAATTTGGTCTCAATCCATCGGATAGATTTTGAATGATTGAATGGTGAAGTTTTGAACTTTGACATTTTTTATTATTTGACAGATGACAGATAAGGTGATATTTTCAACTGTTCTGAATACAGTTTTTTATGGGCTTCCAAACGGCATTTTGAAAGTCAAGTTTTGTGAAATATAGCTTCTGTCATTTTTTTATAGTGACACTTCCGTTTGACAGATGACAAGCCAAAAACTAATCAGCTCATTCAACAGCAAGACCCTGTCTGTACACCAAATTTCAAGTCGACCAGACTACCGGTTCGGTAGCTATCGTGTCAGAACGTTTTTCCTGCATCCTGCATCATCACATAACTTTCCCTTGGACGGGCTGGAAAAATAATATGAAAAAATGAATAGATCAGTCTTGTAGGAAATTTTGTCAGCTTCAATTTTTACACGATCACTTTTTGACTAAGGCCAACCGTTTTCGAGATATAACCGAAAAACCGAAAACCGGTACCTTCTTCGTGTCCCCCTGCACCCCCCTCACCCCCTAGGTTTGGGGACTTTTGGTATGCTTACCTCCTAACAAGTCCAAACACAGCCCTGAAGTCAAAAATTGGGATCTCGGCATTTCCCTCTAGACCCCCTTCATTGACTGGACTAACATTCTTTTGGAGTAATCGTACGACTCATACATTGACTGTAAAGTAAAATTTCAGTAGCTAATAAGCATTTACCGCTGTCTAGAATAATAAAAATCATAGTTTATCAATAATAATTGAGTATTCTTCAATCATGAGTTTAATCAAAGCATCATCCGTTGATATTAGGTAGTGTTTCTACAATGGAAAATATTTTCATATCGATTAAGTTGTTCTAAATCTGAACTGATGAGGCAAGTGACGGATTCTGATTTGCAGGCCAGGTATCTTCTCTCAATACCGCTGGCGTTGATCTCCAGGCTCTCCGGCTGCTCTCACTGGCTTATCGGAGATGGCTTCACGAGTTCACAACACTGTTCTAACAACTGGAGCGGCATTCCGTACACACTTCCGATGTATGTCGGTTACCGCACCGACCGGTCACACCAAATGCTATTCCGTACATCACCTCTGCCGATGAGCAAACGGTGTCGGTGAAACAACCGATGGTTGTCGGAAGATGCGTGGCAACGCTGTAGAATACTAGTAACTTACCAGATTCTGGTGAAGTCACCAAGGAAATTTTCAATCTTTTTAGCGCGCGTGGATGATAACGTCTGACGGATGATTCTGTGCGGTCTACCCATTCAAACGCAAAGCTTTGTGCGACGTGTTTTCTGGTCTAGTTGCGACAATGGCCTCAAGCAGTACTATTACTCTATCAATAAAATACCTAAGTTATTAAGTGATAGTGCTCAAGCCTACCTACGAAACAAAATATTCAGTTATTTATTAACCTATTTTTTATACACCACTAGGTTCTCCATTTTTTTTTTTCAAGAACCCCGATCAATATTTTAGAGATTTCAACTAGATGAGGTCCTTTTAAAAGCTCTAAATATTACTTTCAAATGAATATTGAAAATTGTGACGTGCTTTATTCAATATTTGGGTCATAGATCATCAAAAATTGGAGGTCCTGTGCGAGCTATACCTACTCGTGTATGATCGCATGTTGTGAATAACATTTAAGAGTGAAAGAGAGTACCTATCACATAACATTACATTAATATGATGTAGAATAATAAAGCCGTTTATGAAACTTGATTATTTTGATGAATATCCAAAAAAAAAATCGCTAGGGGTGCGAGTAAAGTCCACTACCTGAATCCGTACCGAACATATTTATGTCCCGCAATGCACTCGATTTCACTCTGTGATGGTGATATAAAACGAACGTGACTATACATATACATTCAAATTTTTGCTATTTCTGAAGACTGTCGGCAAAATCAGCTAATGAAAATGTTTGCGACCGAATGGCCTAACCGAGGACCTAACGGTGTATTATTAGTGGATGGGTAATTCGGTATAACACACAAATTTTGTGTTGAGCAAATCATATTAGTTATGTACCTACCTAGGTTCAAACGAATTTTTTTTGGTTTTTGTTGGTTTTAGGTGGTTTTACTTCAAGAACAGAATGATATAAAAAATTTATAATGAACACCATATGGGAGGTGTGGACTTGTTGCGCTCTCAAGATTTACACGATAACGGGGTGGCTATCTACAGAATATAGGCATAACTGGGGAAAAAAAGGGTAGTGGCCTTTATTTGTCTTGTATTATGTGTGTTTTTTTGTTTATTCTTATCCTTGGTGGAATATGGGTCAACAAAATGGGTGTACGGTCTCAAAAACACAATAAACACTTCGCTCACTTTCACCGACCAACGTCGGAATGCTGTTACCGGGCCTTATGAAGGGTGCGGTATGTTGCCGACAGACGTCGGAAAGGAATGACGTGTATCGGGAACAATACCGACAAAGATCGGCAAATAACGTGTACAGAATAGCATCTACCGATGGCGGACGGAAAGTCGAGTTACCGACACCGACACCTCTCGGGAAGAGTGTACGGAATGCCGCTCCTGGGCCACAGAACCTAGCCTCCAAATGGTTTTCAATTATCCATTTATGAGACATAACAAAGCACAAGAGTCTCAGTCGCAGTGAGCCCCAGTCACCCCACACACGATTAAATGACCTGCCTCAATCACTTCTTCGCACTTTGTCGAGTCGAGAGGGGGCTGATTTGGTCACCAACATGACCATAAATATTGGGCAAATGAATCTGTATTATCGGCATTTTCTAAAACAAAAAGTTAGAGATACTGCTACGAAATTCCATTCCCAACGAACCCACAGTTCTTGGCCCACTGTTACGCTTTCACTGACAGCTATCACTGTTGACAGCTGTTGTGATGTAAATGCGCACTGCGTTTACTACCTATTTGTCAAGGCCCCTTGGGCCACCATGTTTTATTGCGTACAGCGCTACCACGCGGAAAAGATTTTCGCCAATAACTGCTTATCAGTTAATAGTGAATGGGTCATACATAGTACCTACAAAAGTTTATGTGATACTGGGTATAATTTTTTTTATTGCATCATAATCAATATAAATCAAATTTACATAATAGAATCTAGATCGTACAATCATGTCACTAGAAATTGAACACAAAGCAGTAAAAGATCATGGCTCGTTTCATCTTGTAGAAATCTCCACAGTGAAGCCCAGGCTGAAATTAAACGGTTTTGAGTAGGTATTTCCTCAAGATTTAAGGCAAGTATCCGTTTTAGTAATAAGTTTTCGGCCGATAAGGTAGAGATGGATTTTACGATGGTTCTTGTAGTAGTTTTCATCAGGTCTAGAGCGCATGCTCACGTTCCTTGCCGGTCGGCAAAAATTCAACCTTCGCGTGCTTGCCAGACTCGCACAGCATGCGGTGTTGCTATGCAGGGAGAGCTATGATTGGCCCTTGCCTAGCAACTACACATGTGGACTGTGTTCCCTGTTTCAAGAATAGGGCCCCTGGTGGTAGCCGACCCGAACTGTCAAATCTTGCGCATTTGCCCATTGAAACACAAAATTGTCATGAAAACTACTATTCTCGCCTGTGTCTAGCTGAGAATGCAAGTCCTTGAAAATGTCAAACATTGACAAAATTTCTCCAGAAGAATTGTTTTCTTTGATCACGAGTATACCTGGGTACCCACAGTTGGGAGCGAAATGATTCAGACGGCACCGCTAGAAAGTCGGCTGGATTACAGAAATGTTAACTGCTTGGATCGTTTTTGAATGCCAGTTTTGATTACAACCAATCTATAATCAAAACTGGCATTCAAGAACAATCCAAACAGCATTAACATTTCTGAAATCCAGCCGACTTCCTAGAGGAGCCGTATGAATCATTTCGCACCCAACTGTACCTAATAATTCGGTTGTTTTTTTTCATACACGTGTCTTGTTAACGGTCCACAGCAATAAAGCGGCAACTAGTTATACATAATACATTGCTTTTTGAGATTATTCAGAAAATTAAAAGAAAAATCAATATTCGGATCTGTAGTGCCATTATCAACATTATTCCACATGTCTTATAAAAAAATGTTATTAATTTGTATTCATCACATCAGGTTTCAGAAGGAGCAGAGTAGTATATTTGAATTAGAATTTTTACTTGAAGAAAGTAGTTCTCAAACGGTTTTTTGCTATATGGTTAGCTCATCTCCACCTGTTCAACATGTTGAAAACATACATCCCTGTGACGCGTATTACTTAGTATACAGGGTGAAAATTAAAAAATAAATCTTCAAACTTTTTTATTCCGGTGAAATAATTCTAGAAAAAAACAGCCTCTCATTATTCAGCAACCTTATGGTCTCCTACTGAACGTGTGAAAAACTCACCCCTCGATAGCTGCTGGTATTCTACGTACAGGGTGAAATCAATTTTTTTTCAATAAATTTTATCTTGATCAAATCAATCCGGACAAAGACCAATTCCGGCTCTGTTAGAAGTCTATAATCTCTCATTCAAGATATAAAAATGTCACATTCCTTAAACTGCTAAAACATGACATACAGGGTGGAACACCCTTTTTTTCTTTTATTTTTTTCCTGGGTCACATTAATTCGGATGATAATCTTACCCACTTCAAAGGAGAGTCTAGAGTATTTGGCAAAACATATCAAAAATTTACATTTCTGCAATCACTGCAACTACTGGCTACTGTAGCATCAAGCATTTTTGCGATTTTCGTTGTGCGAGGAGTTGCTAAGGACCATTTCCTTAGCAACTCCTTGCACAACAAAAGTTGAAGCTACATATAATTCATCCTGTATATCAAGTCAGAGTGATATTAGAAATGCAAATTTTTTATATGGCTTGCGGAAAACTTTGAGCTGTCCCGTAAACCAGATAAGATTATTATCCTAATTAATTTTATCCAGAAAAAAAATGAAACAAATAAAGTATGTTTCACCCTGTAGGTTGTGTTTAGGGAGTTTGAGGAATGTGACATTTTTATATCTTGAATGAGAGATTTTAGGCTTGTAACAAGGCTGGAATTGGCTTTTGTCTGGATTGATTTAATAAAGATAAAAAACATTGAAAAAAAATTGATTTTACCCTGTACGTAGGATACAAGCGACTATGGAGGGGTACATTTTTCAAATGTTCAATAGGAGACTATAAGGTCGCTAAATAATGAGAGAGTGTTTTTTTCTAGGATTGTTTCATCGAAATAAAAAATTTCAAAGATTTATTTTTCAATTTTCACCCTGTATACAAAGTATTACGCGTCACAGGGATGTATGATTTTGAGATGTTGAACAGGTGGGGATGAGCTGATCATATAGCAAAAAACCATTTGGTAACTACTTTCTTCAAGCAAGAGATATTTTTTTTTACTATTTCAAGTACACTACAGCCATGGTAGAATCCGTCCCTTATTTACCGGGCGATGACTGACTGTACCGAAAATTACTGTGGCGAAAATTTCATAAGAGCCACCAACACTTAATTATTTTAAATTTTGGAACTCTAGCTACCTTTCATTCGTTCTAGGCAGGTATTCAAGTAGATAGGTACCTACTTACCTTTTGAAAGAATCGGCGATTTCTTGTGTTTTACTTGGAACTGTTACAATAGCAATTTTGGCTCGACAAGGGTTGAATAACTCCGGCAAATATTTGGACCCTACTTCATCCAAATCACATGTAGTGGCAGATAGTACTTTGTGCAACATTGTTCTGAAATTAAAGTAGGTATGTACTTTAATCCAGATACTTAATCTATACATTTTCAGGCTACATCGTGTTTTTTATATTGGTTCATAGGTAGGTAACAAAAGTGAAAAAATCTGTGATCAGTATTGAAACGATTAGCTATAGGCTGTCTGATTTCTACATGATTCTAGTGGGCTGTGTTTATGGTCGTCATCGGCGATCGCGGCCGGAATCGCAGCCCACTAGAATCATGTAGAAATCAGACAGCCTATACCCAATGGCTCAAAACTTTTGGTACATTTTGGTCATAAAAAAAATTAGGTATGTGTCAAATTATCAACATGCAAGCCAAATAAAAATCTCTGAGATTGACGGTATAGACTTTTCCAATTTTACCTGAACTGTTAGGTTTCTGTAATGGTTACCATACATTTTCGGTGGGCGCGCATCCAAACGGCTGTCAAATTGTAAACTCAGCAGTAGTGATGTAAACGTTTTTCTTCGTTCTAATTCCGTTTTGTAAGGTTTTCGTATTTGTGAAGGTCTCTGGCCTATTGGAAGCTCCAAAATCGATTATAAATGTTGAAAGTGTTGGATTCCAACACGAATCTAAATGTGGATCAATTTTCTTTCTCCCGCTCGCGGGCTATCAGGCCGTGCCGCCCCATGCGGGATAGATTAGGGACTAAGGATCCGGTATTAAATAACAGGGCAAAAGCACACTGCTCTGGGAAGACGGTACTTAGCACTTTTCACATGATTCACATACTGGCTGTCACTTCTGACAATTTTATTTTGACCTGCCAATTCTGAATCGGAAATGTATCGCCTCCATTGACGAAACCTAACAAGTGAAATTGGAGAAGTCTATTGGTAGCCATCAGCTTGTACGATGTCTCTAGAAGTGTTAGGGTCCTTGCGTGGTTTTTTATTGTGATTTGAAATAAAATCCTGAGGTTTTATCGAGGGTGTTATTCAGCATGTTCCATAGTCAGTTTTGAACATAGGCAGAATAGCCAACAATTTTTGTATACCATAGGCAATAGGCTTAACGTATAGCTACATACTTATACCTACCGGTTATTTGTATAATCAACTTTCTGAAAGTTAGACTGAACAGCTAATCTTGTAACATCATTTACCACAACTTCTCTTCTTATAAAACCGCGAGCCAGGGTTCTTTTAGCTTTATTCAACCAACTATCGTTCCATTCCCTGTTTTTAATGTGCTCAAGGATTTTCTCTTTGATTTTGTTGTATGGTTGGAAAACATTATGAGCGGTATTAAATCTCAGGAACAGTAAACCTTTGTGCGGCTCTAGCTTCATATGAAAAGTAACGGTTGGAAGACTTCTCGAACGCTTGTTTATTTTGGCCTGTGAAATACCGGCTTTAAAAGATTATTTACTTACTGTCAATTTTACAATAATTGAATTCTCCAAACTTGGAATAGGTATCACCTTGAAAGCTGTCAGGTACTCCAAGTACAGTAACAGAAGTGGTAAATCTGGATTGTCATAAGAATTGATGGATTCAACACTTGAAATAAGGTAGGATACTGTGATGAGGTCTTTATCTATTCCAATGACAGCGCAGCTAGTTTGCGTTTTACTGAGATAGCTCACATCTGATATCACTTGAGGCCTGCAATGGAATAATTAGAGTGTTGAAATATCGAAACAGTAACAAATATCGTAGTATATAGATATTACTTGTTTTGGAATGGTTCAATATGCTCCGGTAAAAAATCATCAAGTGCCCTTTCTGGCTCTTTGATTCTATCCAGTGATCCAACGATATGTAAAGCTACGTTTTTTGGATCAATCAAATGCTTCCAAGTTGTTCTCATTTTATTTATGGTATCTTCTGTTACAGTTTCCAAAAATTCTTGTTGAAGTAGAAGTCCATTCTGTACGATGTTACAGTCTAGCAAATAGAACCATATATGAAATAAACATAAGATGTTATAATAATAAAAGAAAAACAGCTATTCGTCACCTTTAACATAAATTAGGTTGTATAATGAGTGTCTTGTTATTTCAGCACCTAAGGAAGTTAGGCTTGTGACCTCTTCCAACATTCTAGCTGCTACAATCTTCACATCGTCTATTGCAAACTCTAAATTGTACAGAATATCACGCATCCATCCAATTCCAACGTCGTAGTTATCTGCTTCAACTTGAATCATAACCATCAAAGTATTAGAATACTTTCCGCATTGGAACCAATCTTCTAGCTGGGGGTTCAAACCAAAGCAAGATTTCGAAGTTAATAAAGATTTCTTTTGCTCTCTTAGCACAATTTCTTTTGGCATAAAAGTGTCACTTCTTCTCAATGGTGATTGAAATATCGTCTGTAAAAGTAGAGGCAAACATTTGCGGTTTTCGGCTGCAACTGTACTACTGTCCAACAAGGCAAAGATCTAAAAAAATAATGTAGATGGCTTACGCGCTCTCGATTTTTAAGCTAGAGTGAAAGTGTAAAGCATATACACGTATACAGATTGTTGAACACGCAATTTACCGAAACAATTCCAGACTGCTCTAAATCATCAAAGTATGTAAAAACTGGAGTTTTAGATAGATTGATTCTTTGGTTTGAACTGTCTGAAGAATATCTTGTCAATTTGAAGAAATTAATGGACCCAGATCCAATTTTCCCAAAAGAGTTGATTAGTTCTTCCGGTGGTTTCTGTTGGCTGTTTTTGGCTTCTTGTAGAATTTCACCGTACTCTTCCAGTGTTTCAGCTCTCAGTCTTTCAATTTGGTTCTTAATACGCGTTTCTTCTTTTAGCTCGTTTTTTTCTTCGCCTCTGCCCGGAAAACATTGCAAAACCACATGATAACTTTCAATCAAGTATTTGCGTGCCACATTGATCCAAAATGATTTTGATTCGTTCAAAAGCTCGTTCAAGTGTTTGAACAGATTAACTTTGGCTTCCAAGTCTTTTGCCGTGATACCGTGAACAGCATATTCTGCCAGACGAAACTCCATTTGGTTATGAGGATTCTCGCTCCTGACGATCCAATACAAAGATTTCTCGCTTTGTATTGCCGTTTTCAAAATATCTATGTCTGAATCGTCGAAATTGTCGATACAGTTTTCCAGGAAAGTGAAGACTTTCTCTTGCATTTCTGGCAACTTGTTCACTGGGACGTCACCAAAAAACAAATAAAAAAAAGTTTCCGAATTGTGGTAGTAAGTATAGTAAAGTTTAGAAGCATATCGATCTTGAATTTCGACAAACTCTTTGAACATTTTCCCATCAGGAGAATCAGTAAGGTATTTCAAGAACATCTGAATTGCAGTGAACATGTACTGGTCCAATACGGACGGGCCTCTCCAGGCTACGTAAGCATATCCTTCAGTACATTCGTCATCATCTTCAGGATACTGGTAAACTAGATTTTGAGTTCCGCTCATGGGTCGAATGGGTTTTTGCCAAGGTCTTTTGAATACCCCCTAAAATGTAAGATTTTCAAAGCTTGCTTTACAGGGTACCTATCTACGTTTTATCACTTTCATCATAATGTAAAATGACGGATTTGGCAATTCGGCAATTGAATTATCTTACAGAAGTATCAAGTGCCATTCACATAGACTTTAGCAGTAACTGTAACGTAGTAACGCTAACGTTAGTGTGAAAGTTTGAACCGAGAGCCGAGAACTCAATGAAAGCAGGTTGTTGGCACTGAAACCGAAAACCAACACTTCTACTCTAACGTTAGCGTTACTATTACAGTTGCAGTTGAGGTATATGTTAATGAGCCTTAAATGTATTGAGAATATTTTCCATCTTCAATTTCGCTCGTGTTTTCTTACCTCAGGCTTGTTGTCGAATTGAGCTAAAACTTCCAGAACGCTTTGTTGATCAATGTTTCCAATAATGTTCACCTTCAAGTTAGCGGTGTGGTAGTATTGCTTATGATACTGTTTGATCTAAAGAAAAAATAAATGGTTTTGGTTGTAGTCCCAGTTTGAACCGATCAAACTTTGGAAAAAGCTTACTCTGGTCCTCCTAGTTCAGAAAAATATAGCATAAATTTATGCACCCCACTCACTTCCTTAGAAAGATACAGGATGTCCAATCAATTGCACACATAAATATTTTTCTTTTGTCATAACTTCGAAACGAAGACTTTGATTAAAATAAAATCTCGTATCCGTGCCTAACCTGTGTGGGGAAATTCTTTGGAAATACTTCTGATATCGAAGGGCCTAATTGCTCGATTTCAAAGTGAATTCATTACGCCACTGGTAAGCCCTTCGAAGCCGAAAGTATTCCTAAAAAATTACCTCGCATAGGTAAGGCATCAATACAATCATACAAGATTTAGTTCAATTCGAAACCCTCGCCTCGAGGTTATGACAATTTTTTTTGTGAAATTGACGCACCCTATACTTTTTTAGAAAGCGAGAATGAGATGCATATAGGTATAGGTAATTATGTACAGGGTGTTCACGATAAAATTCACCCCCCCCTCTAGGAGATTCCCCTTTGAGATATTTTGAAAAACTAAAAACTTTTTCTCAACGATTTTTCCCAGGGATCTTGAATCGATCGTCTAAAAGTTTTCAGTTGGTACCGTATACAGGGTGTGACATGTAAACTTTTTTATTTCAAATGCATTCGATGAAGTCTTTTTTTTTATTACAAAGATATATAACATTTATGATTTATTTTGACAAGGAAGCTGTCAAAAAAATAATAAAGTAGGTAGTCAAATGAATTAAAAATTGAAACTTACGCGACACCCTGTATTAGGAACAAATTAGACCAATTATCCATGCAGATAGTTGAATTCTGCAGACAAAATGCTGCGAGAATAACTTTTTTTTAAGTGAACTGTGGAAATCAAAGCCATCTTGCCGCGAAACAAAATCATTTGACTACCTATTTTATTATTTTTCCGACAACTTACTTGTCAAAATAAATCATGAGTGTCAGATATATTTGTAATCAGAAAAAAAGGCTCCACCAAATAACGAAATAAAATATAGGGTGTTACATTTAAAATAAAAAAGTTACATATAACACCCTGTATACGGTACCAATAAGAAACTTAGGATCGATTTAAGGTCCCTGGGAAAAATCGTGAAGAAAAAGTTTCTAGTTCTTCGAAATATCTTGAAGGGGAATCTACTGGAGGCGGGTGAATTTTATCGTGAACACTCTGTATCTATCTTACATTTTTTTGAATCAGAAGGACTACTCTTAGAAGAATTTTTTCCCAAAGTCTGATCGGCTAAAACTGGGACACCTGTATGCTTATCACGCAGATTTAAGCAATCAAAGTATTATAGATTTTTACTTTTTCCAAAGTGACTGATTCCCTGATGGTTGCAGGATAGCCGTTACTATTGTATGCATACCCTGAATCGGAGGGGTACAGAGCTTCAACTAGTTTTTTGAAAGAAAACGAATAGCACATTCTTGCGATTGCCACAGCTTGTTCATACATAGCACCACCGTCTTTCCCTTGTCCATCGATGTGATGGATTTCGGTAAGGAACGCTTCTTCCTGCAAATTTATTGGTGATTTCTCAAACAAGTAAGTCAAGTGTGAAAAGTAACATATTTCGCATGAGCGTGTAAATTAGCATGAGGCATACCTGGTGCCGTGGTTATTGAAAAGTTTTGTACAAAATGGAAATGAAAAATGTTCCAGGCATATTTTAGGTACTGAGTGTGTGTCAAAAGATGACAACATGTATCTGACTGATAAGCCAAAGAGCCGTTGAAAAAAATAGACGGACTTATATGAAAATTGGCCACTTGTTAAGATTCGAGAAACGTAGGTACATTAGTTCATTTTTTCATTCAATTTTCATGCAGCATAATGCCCTTTCAATTAACATAGCAGCGTAGCCGAGTGCAGAAATCACACGAATGCTGCAAAACACTTTCCAGTCGGCTATGTACACTATTTTCCCTTCTACCCAAACTCATATTATGATGTGCAAACAATTTTTGTCCAAAATAAAGAATTTATTTGGACTCATCTTCCAATTTGAACATTCGACTTCAATTTGCCTTTCTAGCTGGGATAAATCAAATAAAGCCTTTCCTTCCTGTTAGGTAAGCTAATAACAGTACCTAGAAACAATGTAAAGCTCAAGGTGGCGCCCTTGATAAACGTCAAATTTAAAATTTGGCAGATGCTCATCATTGTCTATGGAAAGTATACTCAAGTTGTTCCAGAATAATGTGCACCTCGGGCGGCCGCGAAATTTAAGATTTGAGTTGAAATAAAAAAAATTCTTTTGGTTAGCTAAATCGAGCTTAACATCGTCTCAGGTCAGGTGATCATCAATTTGAGAACGTTTGATCCAATATTTTTTGCGTTGAACTCGATTTGGCTCAGCAAAAGCAATATTTCCAGCTTTGATGCCAAATTACGCTGTCGCCTGCACATCATTTTGAAACAACTTATAAGTAGTACAACTTGGATTTCAAATTTCATGTCGATTAGTTGAAAAATGTAAAAATTCAAGATGCGAAGACCTCGGGAAACCTCAAGTCATTTGAAAAGTGCATTTCCATTATCTATCAGAAAAATATGGTGATTTGAAATCTCAAGCCAATCGGTTTAAAACTGTGAAAGTTGAAGTTGGCGGCTTTGAAAATTTTCGAAGTTCAAAATTTGACAGTTGCATTCCATTTTAACGACTGTCGAGTGTCGATAAGAAGTCGATAGAAAGTTGAAAATCCCAAGTCGATCCGTTGAAAAGTGGAAACAAGTACTTGGTAATCCACACACCAACATAAGGAATGTGACCGGTTTCAGTTTCGGCACACGAAAAGGTATACAGGGGGGCCCAACGAAAACAGAACAGAGGAGTTTTCGGACATTTCACCTCATTTTTTTTAAAAAAGCTCAGACAGGTCGATTTTTATATCGAGGGGGATATTTAAAACATACATTGGCAAATTTCTATCTTCAGCCCCCTCACCCCTAGCCACCTCAACTTCAGAATTTCGAATGACATCACCTACTTTGCGATACATCAAATCAAAGAGAATCAAATTACCTTTCTGAAAAAAATTCAAAATTTTCAACCCCCCCATTTTAAATCTTCTTAAATTTTTCTGACTGTCCCATTTTCTATTCTAGATCCTTCAATTTTCTTCAATTTAATCAGCGTCATCCTAAATAGCATCTAAGGAGAAAATTTTCGGTGGAGAAAAGTGCTACCCAAATTCACCCCTTTCCTCTCCCACACCCCAACTTCAGAATTTAACAGATATCACCTACTTTGTGATACATCGAATCAAAGGGAATTGATTTTTCTTTCTGAAAACAATTTTTTTCAAATTTTCAACCCCTGTCCTAATAAATTGAACATTCTGAGTATTTTAGGGAGAAAATGGCTCTTTGAAAATTCTGAAAATATTTTATTCAGGAAGAGAACTCAATTTCCTTCAATGTGATGTATCACAAAGTAGGAAGTGTCATTTTGGATTTTGAAGTTGGGGTGGGGGAGTGAAGGGGTGAATTTGGGTGGCACTTTTTACACAGAAAATTTTCTCCCTCGATGCTGTGCAGGATGACGTTGACTGTACTGAAAAGAATTAAGAGGTCAAGAATATTACATTGGAAACTCAGACAATTTTGGGAAGAAGGGGGGTGGGGTTGGAAGTTATAGAAATATTTTATTCAGAAACAAAATTTAATTCTCTTTAATTTCATGTATCGCAAGGTGGGTGGTGTTATTTGAAACTTCGAAGTTGGGGTGGGTGGGGGTGAGGGGGCTCAAGATAGAAATTCGCCAATGTATGTTTCAGATGTCCCCCTTGGTATAAAAATCGACCTGTCCGAGCTTTTTTCAAAAAAATAAGGTGAAATGCCCGAGAACCCCTCTGTTCTGTTTTCGTTGGGCCACCTGTATAGTATACCTATAGAGCGGCAAGCTATCAATGCACGGCTCCTCCGCCAACTGTGCAGGTCTGTGACGATCCGCGCATCGGAGGAGCTGGGCGTGTGTCTTGTTCTAGCGTCGCAGTCTCCAGTGAGTTTCATAACAGCGCCAACCTCACATATTTGTTGTTCAAAATTGGTTTTCGTTGACCGAGTTTCCGCTAATGCAGTGAGTGTCGAGCCGAAAAGAATAAGACATGATTAGCGAAAGAACGAATTTGGTATGTTGAACCGTTTGGAAAATATGGGAGATTTTGCCACCGAGGGAAACCAAGTTACAAAAAATATAATAAAAGAAAAATCGTCGTCATGCCTGTTGCGGGACTTCGTATCATAGCATCCCCCCTGCAACGCTCTTGAAGATTATTATTATTACTTATTTTAATTCTATCAAATCATGAAATCAAATGAATTATCTTCTAGTTTTATTTTTCCAATTGTGGCGGCTGTGATCAACTGGAATCAACTATTTTCGGACAGTCCCCTTTCCACTTATACTAGCAAACAAAATTATTTCCAGCTAAATCTATTCCATTGGCAGGTACCCCTGTAGAGCCCGTCAATGCCCGACTTCAATAGTATTTTAACCAAACGTTACGTACGTTACGTATGGTTTAGGCATAGCTATTGGGGAGTTTGCGTGCACACGTCCGTACGACGTAACGTAATTTTCAACGTGAAAATAGACGAATTTGTTATTTGGAATTCCTTAGTTACAGGGGAATTTTCACGTTCCACGTTGCGTTGCGTCGTACGTTGCGTGAAATCGCAAACTCCCCTTTTAGAGGTAAGTTCACAGACCGCCCCTTTAAAAATGAATAAAATTGCTCCTTACGGTGAATGCAGGATTCAAAATGTGGTCCATGTACAAAGGCAACAGCTTCAAAAAAACGTTCGATTCTACGCAAGTCAATTCGAACGATGTATAATCGGTATCAGTCAATCCCAACGAACGAGAGTCCAGATTATTCTCAGTCAGGGTTTGGAGTAAATTCTGGTAAGGGTGCTGCTTGCTACCCATAGCAATCAAATTTTCAACTGCATAAGGTAGGCCGTCATTGTCGCAGTATTCAGTAGCTAGAACAAACTTGTAGTTGATCAGTTAATCCGAATTGTTGTCAATAAATATTTACGAATAACGAAGCTTGCTCGAATGTAAGGACCTCCTAAAGGAGCAAATAGAACCGTCAACCCTGTGCTCTTCGATTTGTACTCGCACACTTGGGTTCCATCATGAGTCGGTACCGTGTGTAATAATTGGAAACCGTAATTGTGTTGAGCAGTAGCGACGTGGCCTTGGTCCTCCATGGTTGTTGTTATTTTAGCCGGATTTTCCCAATTTTGAAAAGTGTGATAATTACTGCCACACTGCTTATAATTGAATGCACTTCAGCAACTTGCTATAAAACATCACTTTTTAATTTGGCGTATAGTTTCATTTCGAAGTTTTATTTTGGAGTGATAAAAACCACATCTTATACAAAACATGTGAGATCGCCGACTGAACATCGTCTCGACTCTACCTCTACCGAGCTCCTCATCAAATCGATATGACTCATTTTGTTGATATATCAGTGCTGATTATTTTGATGATTTTGGATTTGCATTTGCTATTCAGGGAAAAAGTTGAGAACAATCCCGTACCTACCTACGTCGGTGAACGTTATACGTTATGCTTAGTATTACGTATTACGTGAATAAGTAGGTACTTGATACCTTTCTGTGAAAACTTGAAAATGATCGAATGTAGATATATATAGCTAGATTTAAGCCTCCGATACTAGCATTTATTCGCAATGTTGATGCGCTATTATGATAATGGTTTGTAGGCATAATGTTCATTTTCGCAGCTACAAAAAAAAATCGGTTGTGTCACCCCAAAAGTTCCCCGACGAGTAGCAAGGAACGGATGGAAATTTTATTATGAAATGATGTCCCTTCGGGTGGGAAGTTGGAGAAAAAGATTGAAGAATTGAGATATTTCCTCTAATAAGGGATTCATTTAGAGCTTCATCATTTGAGTCTGGTCTTGATAAGCTAGGCCGGAGGATTTTAAAGCGGGAAACTTTCGGAAAACTTGAAGAATTTCAAGAGTAATTGCCTGAAAATGTTCAAGAATCAATTACCCTTTGTTTAAAGACCGCTAGTATAAATCTGTTCACAAGCTAAAAAGTTGGAAATTTGCAGGTTTCCATTAGTAACCAAATTATGTGGAAAGAAAAGTGAGTGAGGCAGTCAGACGCTCAGAAAGTCTATCCATGCGTACATGGATAGAGGTGAACGATCTGAAACTGGCACCACAGAAAGATTGAAGATTGAAGATTGAATTTGCAGGAAATTGAAATTTTTTAAAATTCGAATCATAACCTTTACATGAAGATCGTCAATTACGGCTTCACTTTTAACTCCATCATTCAAATACGGTTTCGATAACCCAGGCCTGTTTCACATTTCCAACAGGGAAATTCCTGGGAATTTGAGGAGAAAATTATTGGAAAATGTTCAAGAGCCAGTAACCTCTTGTTTAAAAAAAAATGGTGAAAATCTCTTCACGGATAAAAAGTTGGAAAATTTGCGGTTTTTCTAGAGATGAAAACTCGAAAACCGTGGCGTGAGTCCGATTTCGAAAATTTTCTTTCCAAAAATTTATTAAATCTTTTCTCACACTTTCATTCCCAGCATATCTGCACCTAAAATGAATATTTCGTGGGGCTCACCGCATGTCAAAGTTGGCATTGCAGTTTTTTCAAATTCACGGAATGTACCAATTTAATTTTGAAAAAATTACCGTAAAAAAACTGGAACCGTGCCGATTTTGAAAACGGGTCTACATACGACGCCCAATCCATTATACTTTTGACATCAGTTTGACTTTTTCGAAAAAAGTCGATCGCCGAGCAGTAATGAATTTTTGAGTGGAGTCCTGCATCAAAGACGAGTCGTTTTGGTCAAAATTCGGGCGAGAGGCCCTCTCGGGTGGCAACGGCTAGGAGAAACTTTAAAAATTCATACCGCTCGACTGGAAAATGGTGGAAGATTGCAACTGCAGACTTAATTTGACTCTTTTGTTTTGTTGCTTCCTGATGTCCCCATCGAAACAAAAATCGACCTGTTTCGGCGTTTTCCTGTTAAAAATTTTGGCGACGAGAAATCAGGGGTGACAACTTTTCAAATAAACACTCTGTATGAAAATAAATGTTGATATAATTTCAATTTGTCTGCAGATTTCTGATCAGAAGCTTGATTTTGATTGAAATTGATGTTATGACTGCCTGGTGATAGATTATACAAATTTCCTTTTAAAGATGTTTCTACCTTGTTTTAAAACTGCTATATTCAAAAATAGCTTCAGAGTGTTCCGGGGGATGTAAAACAACGTTTCATGGCATGCAATATACGCTTGCCAGATTTTAGGCAATAAAATCTCATAACAAAACTTCAAAACCTATGCAAAAAAACTGACAAAAAGGATTAAACTTGTATTCAAAAGTATTTTTTATATTGTTTTTGTACTCAGATTCTACTCAAAAAATAACTCAAGCCTAGTAGGGTATGGGTGGAGATCTCATCAGGCAAAAGTTTTTTTATTCCCACCAATTTCTTGAGAACTAAAAATTGAATCAAAAGACTGAAATAATTAGGTAGGTGGTAGGTGCCCTACTATACCTATACCTACAAAGGCAATTAAGTCCATTCAACCACGCATTACTTTCTCCTAGAGCTGAAATCTTGATTGATCACATCATCGCTCCTCCCACGATATTTAAATCAAAGTAACTACCTAACGTTTTAGATTTTTTATTATCTCTCATCTAGCCACCAATCGATTTTCGTACCATTAAATTATACGGGTCACGAAAATGTAATCGCTTTCGCTGTTCCCCTTAGGTATATTACTTTTATTTTAATCTAAGCTAATTATCAAAACATTATGTTATGTAAAATGGTTCGTTACGAATTTCCGCCCCATTTAAAAATTCGCAGTTGGCTTTGCAGACAAGTGATTTAAATAATTCAACATTTTGTCATTTTTTCAACAATGGTAGATATTCGCACAAGATTCAAGAATACCAAGCATATTACACAACAGTTTTCACTGTAGTTCCATTTTATTACACAGTAACAAGGTAATCTTAATATAAAATATATACATCTTTTCCACTTGAAATAAAAATACTTGATAAAAATATACACAAGAATAATAATTTACATATTACATTTTTGAGATCTATATCATGATAGATACCCTGCTGACAGCACGCACATTTAGACATTCAACATGAAGAATGCGCCTTGCGTAAAATGCCATCCTTTGCGCAAGAATTTGCTTAAAATAAATTTTTTTGACTAGTTTGTCACATTCAGCGCAGTCCACGCAATAGAGAAAAAAGTGACCCAGGAGTTAGTCGCGTTTTCTATGTGAAATGAAACATTCATCTAGGAAGTTCTCCAAAGAATGATACAGGTGAGGACGGACTTGAGCCAGGCCATGGTCCTGATCGGGGTAGCTCTGAAACAAAAGCATTCTTTTTTATTTTTCAATTTTAAAAATTTATAGAAATGTAGATTAGTAAATGAATGTAGATTAAAAATAAAATCTTAAGTAGCTACGATCACATTACTACATAGGGCCCAGTTTTGTTACAATATCAGTACATAGATCGTCATGGTCCTTTTGAAAATGCGATAGTTTCGTCACTCAGTTTGACAAATGATTATTCAACAGTAATTATCACAAGTGCTTAGATTTTTTTATTGGAAGCTTTTTGTCCCTGCGGAGTCGTGCATTTATCGCTACAACCAGCCCGAGGGAAACGCTTGGCCAAAATTATCTGTGAAAATCTCAAGCACGAGTGATATTTTGATGATTATTACAAGAAAGAAATCCGAAGTAACAGCTGTCAGATTTTGTTGTTTACATTCATTTAATACCGTTGCTATTGATAGTGGAATTTAGATGAGTGAATAGTGAATATCATCCTTGTAGGTCTATTAATCAAGGGCGTTGTATGTAATAATCAACAGTAATATCACAAGTGCTTAGATTTTCACGATAATTTTGGTCAGGCGATTGCGAGTGCTGATTGTAGCGATAAATGCCCGACTCCGTAGGAGGAGGGCATTTATCCAGGGACAATCAGCCCGAGGGAAACGCCTGGCCAAAATTATCTTGGAAAATCTCGAGCACGAGTGGTATTTTGAAGATTATTACATGAAAGAAGTCCGAAGTGACAGCTGTCAGATTTTGTTGTTTACATGAATTTTATTCCGTTGCTGTTGACAGTGGGATTTAGATAAGTGAATATTATCCTTGTAGGTCTAATAATCAAGGGCGTTGTATGTAATAATCAACTCTATAATACTGAAGCCAATGGATAGATTTAATTTTTCAGAACAAGCCAAACAAATGAAACGCTGAAGATGTTCAAGGTAGATTTAATACAGAGTGTAAAGCTACAGAGAGAAATTTTAAAAAAAGATGTAAAAGCAAACAAAAAAATAGCTTATGCTGCTCGGTATGGCGACCTCAGTTATATGACGTATCATCGCCATCTTGCCTTCTATTTGAGTGGAAATTTCGAAAAAAAACAAATAATGGGATTTTATGCGATTATTTTTTCCAAGACCCTGTATCTTGCTTATGGATCGAGTGAGAGGCAGATGTCGTATTTTTCTATCAGAAAGCCCAAGATTACATATTTTTGTAAGCACCTGTGCTCAAGAATTGAGTCGAATTATCCTGTATAGATAGTGCCAGATTTTCATAAAAAGAAAAGCTCAAGCGATCAGCATCTTGTCTCTTCAATAGCTGTACCGCTTGAAAACTTTCTCGCCTTTAAGAGTTCCTCTTTCATCTTCAACAAGTTATCTCAATCTTCAAAATATAAATATCCACTGATTTCAAAAGCAAGTTTTTACTTTTGTTTCATTAAAACTCGTCAGTGACTATGCCCACTCACCAATTGTCTAAATAAAATATCGTTTTGCTCCAGGACCTTAGCCCATAACATCGACTGTTGGTAGTGAACATTGTCATCGTAAGTGCCATGGATAAGGAAGTATTCCTTGTCACGGAGACCTTCATATTTGGTCAAGAGGTTGGCATCTCGGTAGCCTGCGAAATTATCTTCGATGGTCGGGAGGCCCATGAAGCGTTCCGTGTAGATTGAATCTGAAAGTTGAATGTTAGTTTAGATAAAAATATTTTGAACACATGCATATCTTCGAACACTTGAGTGAAAGAATTACTGGTTGAAAAGTCATATGGTATTGTGGCAATAATGGCAAAACTGAACGTTCACGTTCACTGATAACGAAGTTTCGTATGTTTTGCCCTAAATTACACAGTTAAAGAGTTACGCATATTGGTCCAGCCCACGCGAGGACTCTCCCATAGATTATGGACCGCCATAATTTAAATCCGTATCAGGGTTGAAATATCCAAATTTTGTATTCGTGAAAAGCCAGCTTCAGTATTGACATAATCACATTGTTCAGAGTGTTTCACAATTGTTTACACTTTGAATATTGAACAAGCACAATAGACCGAAGAAGTGTGACGTCACAACATGGCAACATGGCCGGCGGTTGACATTTTCTGGAGGCCAACGTCAAACGTGACATGACCGTGGGATGCACGGCACGTGGCATGCACTTGACGTTTCTCTGTTTGTGTTTTTCATGTGTTTGTCAAATTTTTGCGAAGGTAAATAACGGAAATGGATATAACAAAAAGATTCATATTTTGGGCTATATCAGGTGGAGATAATCAAACTATATTGCTATAAACTAAAAACTGCTAACTATAAACTGCGATCCATTGCTCTTTGCCTCTGAGCATCTCATGAACGAGATTGTCGACGGCGATTCTCCTGCCCAGTTTTTCTTCGAGGTCTTCTCGCTGCCTTGATGGACCGTTACAATGAAAACGAGCGTGTTCCACGTTGTCCTGGCGCTGAAGCTTTTGAGGCTCCCCAGTATTTCTTTCATCCAACTTTGAACTAAGGCGTTCCACTGCTGTTGCCACTGCTCGACGAACTGCTCTCTGGTCTTGTTTCTGCTTTCTGGTTTGCTGGTGGGCACTCCTAGGCTTGTTTCCTCTAATCGCAAGCATCAGGGCGAAGGGTGGGATACCCGAGAGTGCTCGTGCTGCATCATGCGGAACCGTTCTGTAGGCACTGGTGATTCTGAGTGCAGCTTTGCGCAGCTCTCTGTCAATGAGTTGGGCTATGTCTGGCCTTTTTGCAACCAAGTCCGCCTGTATGACGCTGGCTGTCTCTTAGGCTGGCAATTTCAGCAATGCTCACTGCCATTTTGCACTGACTTTTGTGACTTTTGTTGTGAACCTCCAGAAAATGTCATGCCAAACACAACCAAACATAGAAACGTCACGTTCATGTGACGTTGGCCTCCAGAAAATGTCAACCGCCGGCCATGTTGCCATGTTGTGACGTCATCACTTCTCCGGTCTATAGGCTGTCTGATTTCAACATGATTCTAGTGGGCTATGTTTCTGGTCGCCATCGGCCGATCGCGGCCTGAATCGCAGCCCACTAGAATCATGTAGAAATCAGACAGCCTATACTTGGAAATTCACTTATGGCAAATTAAATCACCAATATAGCGCCTCTGGTCGCGTTCAAAGAAAAAATGGATAAGTTGACTTAGAAAAGTGCCTGCGCCGCCAAACGCGTCATCTGAACAATATAATTTCTCACAAGTGAATTTCAGTCCATAAGGTTGGTGTTGAGTGAAAGATATGAAGCCGCCACCGGTAAAATTTCTGACACTGATGATTTTTACAAAGCATTCGCTTGCTGTGACCCATGAGGTGAGAAGTGAGAACTGCGGCTTTGTCCTGAAGAATTCTTCAGAAATAAAGGGTGAACTGACACCAGGACTAAGTCATTCCAGTACTTCACATTCACATTAGAAAACGATCCGCTCCAATGCTACAAAGCTGGTTTCAAAAGTTGCTTGTAGCATAGCGTCATCTACCAGCCCATGACAAAAAGTTACCATAGCTCCTCTTTGTATATTTTCACTCTACGGTAATAGGCGCGTAATAATTACCTATTCATACACTACTCACCATATAGTGCCCAATCTGTCACAGGGGCCACAGAAATGCCGCATTTGAAGATGCCGTCCTTGTCGTTGGCCAAAATCATCCCCGATGCGTAGCCTCCATAACTCCAGCCCCAGATGGCAGTTCGAGTCTGATCGACGTACGGAAGAGCCTCCTGAATTTGCCTCGTGACGTTGATTTGGTCGACGATTTCAACCGTGCCTAAGTGTCGGTAAGATGCGAACATCATCTTATCGCCTCTCAGTCCAGATCCGCGACCGTCGATTGTAGCATAAATGATGCTTTTGTTGGCTGCCAAGTAACTGCCCCAGTCCAGATCGAATTTTTCGACCACTTGGTAGGAGTCCGGACCGGCATATCTGCAATATCCGAAAGTTTCAAACTTTTGTCAAGTTAAGACATTAGGTGAAGTCTAAGTCAGATGAACTTTTTGAGGTTTGAGGCTTTGAAAACTTGGTTGGCTTTTATCTGGTTCGCTGTCAGGGACAAACCTCTTCGCTGATGAAGATTAATTTTGAGTGACTAACTTGTAATGTCTGCCAACTTTTCTTTCAAGGTCATATTTTCTTCTAGCAATGATGAAAAAAAAATTGTTTCCCAAATACGTATATGTACAATATACATATTCAAACACTCAAAGTTTCAAAGTTTGTTTGCCTTTAATTGAAGAAAAAACTGATTTTCACCCTCAACTTCAACACCTTATTGTATCTTGAAAAAGAAGTCCTCAAGAACAGATCTGTTTGAACAGTTTGTCATGATAAAGATCAAGGGATCCTTTCTTAAAAGGGATGACATAAATGAAGAATCGCACCCCGTATGTAGAATCCAAGTTCTAACAGTGGAAAGATAATTCAATGTTGGATTTGAGCTATACTCACACATTCACAAGCATCGGATATTTCGTATTTCCGCTCGCATCAAAGTTCGGCGGCAGCTTCAAGTTCACTTGGGCCCTAAATCCTCCGTCGACTTCGAAGCTCATCCTCTTCGTCTTTGGTATCTGCTTTTCCTTCATCAACTCTTGCAGTTTGTCGTTTTGGTCCCATACCAGCAGCTTTTCCGCCAAAGAATGAATCGAAACTTCGGGAACGTCGGGCCCGCCACACGTCAAGACGAAATGCGAAAAGTCTTTGCTCATCTCGACCACGTTGAACAAACATTCGGTTTGACGGACGCTGGTCTTGATGCCGCAAGTCCAGCACGTGACCTCTTTGGTGTGCACAGTGACGCTGTACAAGTGCTGCACGGCCGAGTCATCGGGAGTATTCGCCAAGTAGAACACCCTGTTTGTGTCGTTGCTCCACCCCAGAAGCTCTTTGACTACGAAAGCGCCTTTGGTCAAAGGTTCTTCGCGGGCATTTTGCTCTCTGGGCAGCAGGACCACTTGCCGGTAAGAACCCAAATTGTTGCCTTGGTCTTGGGATAAAACTACCACGAGCTTAGAACCATCGCTGGAGTATAAGGGCGGTTTGAACAGTTCAACCCAACCTGACGTTTCGCTTAAGCGTTTTATCTGAAATTGAACAGTTAAATCAAAACTACTGAACGCAGTTTTACCGCTAATTCTATCAAAGCCGTTTCATTTGGTGAGTAGGTATTTATCAAAAGCGATTGTTTGCTGTATTAAGGGTTGGAAACATGAATTTAAAAAAAATCTTACAATTTCTGTAGTGTACGGCTCCGCAGTTAAGTAAGTGACTATAGACGCCTTGTTTTGAACCCTGTTCATCCAAACAGCTGATACGACGTCGTCAGTAGCCCATGCCACTGCTGCTAAAATTGGTTGCCTGAAAATCAAGAAGAAAATGTTGAGGAATTTTTTGTTGGTATTTCAAGAGATACTAACTGGCTGCTTAAGTCGCTTGGCGGTTCTAATTTTTTGACAACAGTGCTGTTGTCTTTTTCTAAATCGACGCAGTGCAGGCTGACTACTGGATTCGGCGTCCCTGCTTTTGGATATCGGATGACTTGGGCACGAGGATACTGGAAGATCTTGCTTCCTGGATCGCCGTAGATTGGAAGCACCATGATTGGGGTGTTTCTGTCATCGAACCTTGCGTATGTCAGTTTTTTACCATCTGGTGAGAACCACATTGCCTTATTGCTGGCGAAGATCTCCTCTGGATAGTAAATAATAATTTAATGATAGAATACGTTACTGTATGTGTATGGTAATTTTACCTTCATATACCCAGTCCGGAATTCCATTGTAGATCACATTAGTATCTGACGTTATCTGCGCAGTCTCGTCAGAATTCACGCTGTTTTTGTAGTAAATGTTATTTTCAAAAACGAAAGCCAAGGCGTTCCCGACTGGCGCCCAAACTACCAAAAGGAAATCCAGATTCGTTCCCAGTGTGAGATCTGTACGTTCTTGAGTTTCGAGATTCACCATCGTATACCTAGCCCTGTAGCTGTAGCGATAAATCTGTAATTTGAAGCTTTGAAAAACGTATTGGTGTTGAGATCAAAGTTACCTTTTGGAACGCATGTGCAATCTTTAAGTATTTTTTGTCGGCTGAAAGTTCAAAATCGAAAGCTCCTGCGAGTATCTGAAAATCTTTATTGTACTTCTTCTCAGCGGTGTTTTCTAAATAAAGAAAGCCGAACTTACCGTTTCGGTTGATGGCAGAAGTACTTTCGTGGCGTTAGCTCCTAAATCTAAGTTATGTAGGACTAAATTTCCATTATAGTCGGTGTAAAGCAGCTCCTTCCCTGGAAATGATTAATCTACAATTAAGATCGAAATTTATACTACTGGTGTGTGGTGTTACTGGTGTTGTGGGGTACGAGTACTCTAATTTGCATTGCATGCCATCGCCCAGGTGGGGTCTCCATAACCGCCACCTTTTACTGCAATATTTTAATAAACGCGAGACCGGGGTTGGACGACGGAAGTGGGGACTTTCATAAATAGCAAAGGATTAAGTATTTGAGCGGAAGGAAGTCGACACGGAAAACGATACGGCAAGGATAATATCGTAAACATTTTCGAAGAGCGCATCGCTTGGCATGTTTGGTCTATTTCGATGGCTTAGACGCAATAGGTCGTAACTCTCGAAATTTTAGAAATCGACTTTTTCATTTCATTCGATCCTATAGGCCATTCTTCGCCTCAAATATTATTTTCGAGGTATTGCAATATAGGGAGTAATCCGCGTTGTTTGAAAAAGATCGTTCTTCGTTTCGGTTCTCCGTCTCTCCTGTAAAATTTGTGATTTCTGGGTTACGACCTGTAGCGTTCAAGCCATCGATCTGCTAGCGACTATTCGGTTTTTTTCGAGCGGGAGGGGGATTCGGGATTGTTATTTTCATAGAAGCATGTGGAAAGTGAATATTTTCACTGAGCAAATAAGTGCGGAAGACAAATGGCTGCTGAGAAATGGAATTTTATCGAAATTTTACATTTCCGGTTGTATTTTTGTTGGTGCATGGCTTACGACGAAAATCTGTTGTGGCACCGGCACCATAATAATCTGCTCAACATTTGAATTGTTGGTATCGAAAATTTTACCTTTTTTTCAAAATAATATGTAACTTTGAACTGACACAACCGATTCCGATTTCGTCTTCACGGTTCTTTAGATAATACTTACATCTTTCAGCAACCTACCCTGTTGGCGAAATCTCATTTTTATTCCACTTAATTCTTCAGATGATGGAATGTAAACAATTTCACAATTATTGTGCCTAGTTCGACAGGCAGCCCCGTTTTTGTAAAGTAATATATTTTCAAATTGTAATCTGATAATCATGAAGCCGGATGTCCTATCTCGAAACGGTGGCAAGTGCGCTCCCTGGAGGGGGATTTCAACCAAAATCTGATAAGTTCATTGGACGCCTGAACCATGCCCGCATACCAAATTTCAGCTTAATTTGATCTACCGTTTGGAAGTCACCATGAACGATTACGCACTTACGCAGAGACAGAAATACGTACAGGTACATAGACAACAGACAGACATCAGACAGACTTCAATCTGGAAATGGTGTAAAGAAATCATCTGGGAGACTTTAAAATGGATATATTCGTTGAAATCCGGAAACAGTTTTCAGGCGCCTTCATAATATTTTCCTTTCCATTCGAGAACAAGAATCGGGAAAATAAACTTCGGGTTTCTGAAGACGCAACTGTTAATAACTGTTCAAGCAACAAGCATTCGAAATTTAAAAAAAGTCATATCTTCATTGTTGAACCTCTGATCTGGAAAATTCAAAAACTATTTTGATACAGTACATCAGGCTTCATGATTATCAGATTAGAATTTGGAAATATGTTTTTTTTTCACAAAAACCGATATCTGTTGAACCAAGCACAATTTTGCAATGCTTCACATTCCACCCCAGCATGTAAAGAATTTAGTCAGTTAGAATGAAAAAAAAAATCTCGTCAACAGGATAGATTGCTGAAAGATGTATTAAAGGATCGTGAAGACAAAATCAAAATCGGTTGTGACAATTTGAAGTAATATATCATTTTGACAAGGGGCAAAATTTTCTATACCGACATTCCAAATGTTAAGCAGTTCACTTCCCCGACTAGTATGTATTCAGGAACCTATGACTAGGAAAATGGAAATCGTTCGGTGGGAAGTTGGAATTTAATAGAAAGATTAGAGCAGATATTTGCAGTAAATTGGAAAACCATCCTGGAAAATTTGAGTTTTCCGAGAAAATCTCGAAGTCTTTTCCAAATCATCACATAGTGAAAATCGTCAATTATCAAGGATCAATTTTGACCTTCACCATTTGATTTTGAGTCTGGTCTTGACAAGTAAGGCCAATTTTGGATTCTCAATTGGAAAACTTTTGGAAAATTGGGAAAAGAAATTGTTAGAGAATATCCAAGAATCCCTCCTCCCAAAAAAAATTATTCAATCTGTTGTTCAACTATGACTCGCAGCGATTTTTAAAATGTGACAATGTCCTGTCCTTGTTTAAATAAGTAAAATTCTATGTATTCGTGCAGTGGTGTTGTATAAAGTTGAACGTATATTAGTTTTCTTAAAACTACACCACAATTTTTTTTTTTGTTTCGAAGAAATTTGTGAAAAATTAGTTTTTTTATTTACTTTTTCACAAATTTCTTCGAAAAAGAATACCTTTTAATATTATACATGCCCTGACGATGCCGAAAGGCGAAACCGGTTGGCAAAAGAGAATACAAAAAATTGTGGTGTAGTTTTAAGATAACCAATCAGAGTTATACGTTCAATGTTCTTGTTTTTTGAGTAGGCAAAAAAACCGGAAAGTTGATGATTTCGCGAGGTGAAACTTGCATGGGGGAAATCTCGTCTTTTCTGGGATCGCAAAACTATATGTCGAGATCTAACCGAGACCGAGACCTCCTGATATTTAAGCCCTGTCACTGGCTCCAGTATCCATCAACCTCCTTTTGAAATCAAACCCGAGGTCAACCGGGCATTATAGAACTGGGCATTGAAGAACTGTGAAATGAAAACTTTACTGAGTGTAATTTTATGAAACGACAAAGTTAAGCTATTGAAGGATGGCACAAAATGAAGCCAGAAGCCATAGAAAGATCATGGAAATTTGACGCCTTTATAAACTGGGCCGGAAACTTTTCATCTCACCCTCGTAGCTCTGTCATTGGACAACTTGGTAGAAGATTTCTGTGGATCGTTTTCTGATATAGGTGAATGGTCAAGTATTGGAAAGACTTCCTTGTGGTATCAGTTTACCCCCCATTTCTGAAAAATTCTTCAGGATAAAGCCGCAGTTCTCACCTCCCCTGTGAGTCACAGCAAACGGATGGCTTGTCAAAACCATCATCAGTGTCAGAATGGTCAGAAATGTCACCGGTGGCGGCTGTTATAATTTTTCACCCAACGATTTAACCTTGTTCATTCTGCACTGCAACAATTTAGAAAAGTAATTCACCTTGGTTTTCATAAACATCTAAACAGACGAGTTTTTTCACACATCCAAAAAACGAATCACCTATCTCATGACCTAGTCAAAATTTAATTAATATCAATATCAGGTTCCTGCAGGTAGGTAGGTATATTATGCAGCTCGTTTTACTCACAGGCACATACACTCAATATGTATATTTGATAATATTCATAGGCATTAGATTAGATACTTATGAAAACTTCAAAAGTTTATATTGATAAAAAAAAGCTTTCTACCCGTTGTATGTACCTACCTACCTATAAGTATACCAATCATTTAATGACTGTACAGTGAGCTCAATTTTCAACGCCCTCATAAATCACGCGTACGTGCAGAAACTCAGAAAGTCCCAAGAACTTTCCCGGTTCCGGTCGTATTTAAAACGGAAGAAAAAACCATGTGCAATGTGTGGGCACCCCCTTCCAACATCGACGCAGTATCGTTAGTTCGCCGTTAATCTCAATTGTCACAAATTGCAAAAGCGCCAGCAATTTGAATAATAAGAGCTTTTGAGTCCCGCGAGAATTGTTGTAGGTATGCTGATGCTGATAAACACTCACTTTTGTGGAGTTGGTGTTGGCAATTATGCAGATCGCACTTGCAGACAACACCCTCGCGGTAAATTGTCGGCGGATTGGATTATCTGGCCTGCATCCAAATGAGTACACGTCTGAATAACTAATTGCACCAGGTCGTTCTAAATTTGTGTTAACATACAAGGTCAAGATCGATAAGAGAAACAAAATTCACGTCAGCTTGTAATAGTATAGTAGTCTTATCGTTTCTTTTTTTTGAAGCCAGAGTTCAGGAAATTTGCACCCCTCCAGTTTGAGTTTAAAATCCTGATATTGCATGTTTAAGAATCAGGCCTCCGAAACTTCCGTTCTTCAACATCAAGGTAGGTTATTTCTTTTTTTTTTGTAATCTGTAGTAACCTTTTATATCTTGATGCCTAATTGGTTTTTCACTTGAAGTCTTCTATAAGTGGAAAAGAACATCCAGCCAATCTAACCACCTCACCTTCGAGATATCCGGTGTGTAAAACCACATCACCACGTCAAACTGATTTTAAACTGCTCGATCCATTCTATCCTCAAATTTTAGCGTTGTTTGCAAAAGTTGGATGGGGACTATAGACACACGGCGATTATATCATTTATTTTGTGAAGAATTTAATGGTTATTGAGTACTCCCGTATTTCTCTTCATACCGAGCTTCATACGCTATCCGAGGTACAGTTTGACAGAAAAGTAAGGTCAGTGCAGAATCTTCAGTGGATGATGTTTTTCACGAAATAGAAATTGAACTGCAAAACAGCCAGACGGAAGTAACTAGGTACGCAAAACTAAATCAAAAAGGTGCGTCGATTAGCTCGTAGTCGCGATGTGTACCGAAAACAAAATTGAATAAGGGCAAGGGGCCAGCTAATTTTGAAAGAGAATGAATTTATTTACGATAAAATACAGGCGATGAGTCTATTGTATTTAGAAAATGTGTAGGATTGCCGTAAGAAACATTGGGCAAAACTGCGACAATCATAAGCGAAAACAGCCAGGAAAGTCCAGCCCGAGACGTCAAAAATGTTCCTACAGCTCATCTTTGAAGCGTTTCTGGCCATATTCAACAAAAAATGTTCCAAAGATAAGCTGTAGCGACATTTTTGACGTCCCTCCTGCAGTCTTGCAGAACTAGGATGGAACAATCCATTTCGGTTATTTAGCTGTAACTACAGAACACATTTCTCCGAACTCTATCAGTATCAATTGGAAGCATTTTTGGTAACAGATTTTGTCCAATCGGGTTTGAGAGGAGGACGTGACCCTGCCGTTTTTGCCTTTTTCACAAAAATCAAAGCAAACTTTTCGTTCAACTGTTTGCCAAAAGAACACCATTTGGCTGATGATGATGAAATTTAGTGACTGGCTTTACAAAATAATGTGGATTATAATATCGCAAACATGTCATCAATCCAAAATTCCATTTGGTTATGACTGTGACTGTCACGTAAGTGGAGAGAAATCAAGAAAAACGAACTTGATAACGTTTATGCGGCGAAGAGGTCATTGGCGCAATTCAGGACCTGGTTTTTCATTATAAAACGATTGTGTGTGTCCAACAAAGTCGTCACCTGTTGTTTTTTCAACAATTCCACGAAGGGCAATTTGAAGATGGGTCACGATAAAAAAAAAAGTTGAAGATCTCAGTTTCGAATCTAGCAGGCTTTATCGATGTTCTCACATCGCGTTTCATCAAAAACATGATTGTTTGGCGGAATATCAAGTTGCAGCTTGATATCTCCAAAAACAACTGATTTATTCAAAAAAGAAAAAAATTAAGAAGTTTCACTTCTTCCAGCGTATTTCGGAAACGCCTCAAGATATTTCAAATCTGTTTGCAGCACCTTCATGACCATGAAACCCTTTATCAATATTCTGATTCACATACCTACGTTCATCGGTTATGGTTCGAGATTTACGATTTTCCAGCAGTTTTTTTCTACTTCACCCTCTATAAATTGACTGCACGATTTGATTTGCGCCGATGTCCCCACATCCAGATTGGTCCAGAGTGGTCTTAGTAATAGGCATGCAAAGTGGCAATGCTTGGTATAAAAGTGCAAGGTATTTCCCACTAACGTCCAGTGACAAGGAAGTGGCACCCTATAATTTTTTGAAAATAAAATGGTTTTTTATTCTTACAACAAGAATATGTGACATGGTTTTTAGGTTTTTCTTTGATGAGTTGACAAAAAATTCAAAAATTTGCATCATTTTGACCCTAATTCAATTTTACGACAATTTGTTATCGTGATCATTGAAAACGACTACACTCAAAAATTTCGATGAACTGAAGCGTGCTCCGTTATCATCTTCTTATGTTGAATTCCGAATTCCATGTCATTTTGAGCATACCTAGTCCGTTTTCAGTAATCGCGGTGGTATACCTGTGTGTTTGAAGGAAGTCTCAAATTAGAGGCGAAAAATTCCATGTATGAACAAGATACCTGATCGGTATGTACTGTCGTTTTTAGCAAATCTCAAAATTACCGAAAAAATAAAAAACAACCAATCTGAGTTTCGAGTACCGACTGCATCAAGGACAGATTATAATACTCTGTTGGCAACCATTGTTGGCCTCACCTGAAACCCACGTAGCATTGAAGAAGTTGGGATTGACTCGACCAGTAAGGATGTCTTCTAAAGATAAAGCAGCTGCTTCAGGAACTTGCGGTTTTCGATGTTCTGCATTCCCATCACTTGTTAACAATACTATAGCCGCTATAATTAATGCCACAACCACTGTACACACCACTCCTGCTATTATCCATGTGCGCTTTTTCCGTTTTCCTTTTGTCATTATCAGATCCTGCAAATAAAGAAAACACGCATTAGAGCAAAATAGTTTTTAGCACATTTTAGAAGAAATCGTGTTTTTAGATTAGTTTTTAGTTTTTAGGAAGATCCACCTGTGTGATCAATTATGGTTTTTGAGATCAAATCTGTCCGTCTGTCTGTCTATCTGTGTACAAATTTTTGCAGTTGAACTCTTCCTCGAGAAATGAAGTAAGAGCCTTGCAACTTTTTCTGATGGATAGCTTAGGAATGCTTGGAAGGGTGGACATTGTACTTTTTTTTTCTTCAGTTGTGACGCCATCTTGCGTCCCGCCACATTGCACTTCCTTGTTAACTAACCAATTTTGATGAAATTTGGAACATTACTTGTGTCTAAATTATACCAAAGGTTGACGAAGTATTATTATAGCTGAAACACCTGTTTAGATCCCGAAGCGCAGCTGAGGCACCAGGCAACCAGGGGGTAGCAGTATGATATTACACTTTTTAGTCACTACTCCAATTCCAGAGCACTAAATTCAATTTTATTCTTGAATTGAACCTCAATTCGCGCGGCCATCGGCCAAACTCATCTTAGTAGAGATTGAATAGCCGTTGTTTGGTTTGGTTAGCATGTGAATTATTTGTGTTCTTGTTGTCCATGCTTAATTTAATTTTAAAATTGGCAAGACTAAATATACCTTGGGGAACTAATATAAGCAATTTGGAGGTAATGGTATGCAGTTATGCAGGTATACTCGTATTATGTACAATATTTTATACAATATAGCTATGAAAATACTTATAGGACTTGCTGTTAATACGAACATTATCACAAATCTAAGCTGTTACACTGTTATACCTACTGTCCAGGTCATTATCTCTTGATCCTTTGCAGCACCTTCAATTCTGCATAGAAAGTATGCGTGCATGAATTACATAACTACTACTCGTTTTATCTCAGTAACCGTGTTCGCAGTTCATCTAAAATTCACGAGGAAAGTTTTCCTTTTGACTTTCTATCGCAATATTCGCAATACATGCATCATAGTTACATGTTAGTATTCTATTAAGCCAGTAGTAGTAGTGCCTGCATGTTTTTTTTATACACAATGCATAACCGTTCTAGGACGTGTAAAGTAGGCAAGCTTATTTGTACTTAATCAATTCATCTCTAACGCATATAAAGAGCTTGATTTGCCGAATCAGAACAGGTACTGGGTAAAGCATAAATCGTCAGATTGAACATTTTTCGGAGAAATGTCTTAACTACAGAACTTTTCAGAATCACTTTTTGAATATACTAATAATAACCCGCTCACAAATGGAGTAAGCACTATCGAAAATGGCTTTCGATTCGAACTTTTTTTGAAATCCAGGTATTTTTTGACCCTGACTCCTTCCCAAACTGCTGGCCCCATATTATTTCTTGCAGTTTTTTCTGGTGGTGATCCGCAGCAACCGAGGAGTTGTAGCTACCCGAAAATAAGCACCTTCATATTTGTTTTTGAAAACTGTGTTCAGCTGACCGCTTGTCTTCAAATGCAATATACAGAGGGGTGCATAAAAAACGGCCACCGCTGTAGCATCGTTATTCCTCATCCGATCTTCAAAATTCAAAAACCAGTTCAAATGGTGTAATGTCATCTATGACTCGACAGTAAAAAATATTTTTTCTATTATGATGCTTCTGAGCACTGATAATCAACTTTTGTTTTTCAAATGACAACTATATTTTTTTAATTTATTTTTGGATTCCTTACGCTTATCTGAATATAATGATGCATCAATATCACCCTTTTTGTTATCAAACACGAAGATAAAAAATTGAACTGCGAAATTTTTACACATCACAGTAGCATCAAAACACCCACGATATGCACGCAATCAGGTTGGCTGGGTGCAAAATGATGTTCAAAAGCATAAAGTAGGTCAGGCGTTTGGTATTTGAAAACGTAAAAGTCAAAATGTTTTCTAGCTCAAAAAAAGCTGTCCGTCTCTAAGACTTGTTTATTCTATATTTCTAGTTTATTACTTTATATCTTTTAGGTGGGTATGTGTTGTTAAAATGAAGAATCAATAAGACATTTTTTCCTGACCACAATACATACTCAGGAAGATATAAAACAGTGGGCTGAAAATAGAGAATAAAGACGTCTTAGAGACGGGCTTTTTTTTGAACTAAATAGAAAATATTTTGATATTTACGTTTTCAAATACCAAACGCCTGACCTACTTTATGCTTTTGAACATCATTTTGCATTCAGCCTACCGGATTGTGTGCATATCGTGGGTGTTTTGATGCTACTGTGATGTGTAAAAATTTCGCAGTTTATTTTTTTTTTCTTCGTGTTTGATAACAAAAAGGGTGATATTGATGCATCATTATATTCAGATAAGCGTAAGAAATCCAAAAATAAATTAAAAAAATATAGTTGTCATTTGAAAAACAAAAGTTGACTGTCAGTGCTCAGAAGCATCATGATAGAAAAAATATTTTTTACTGTCGAGTTATAGGAGACATTACACCATTTGAACAGGTTTTTGAATTTTGAAGATTGGATAAGGGATAAAGATGCTACAGCGGTGGCCGTTTTTTATGCACCCCTCTGTATGTGTCCGGTCGAAATAGATAAGATTCGATAAGCGGAGAACCGAACTGGATTTGTAAAACCATTTAGATGATATGGAAGATTGTTTGTTACGATATTCGCTGGAGACTTCGACTGGGGGATAAACGACAAAACCGGAGACTTCGACTCTAATCCCGTACATTGGCGGAGGAGCCGTTTGATAGCTTGCGGAATTCATGAGTGAAGTGGATGAATTTATGTTTGTCTTTTTAAAAATGAAAGGCCCCATAAATCTCCGCGGAACCATATTTTGTAAAGAGGTTGAATGTCAAGAGAGGTTAATATCTAAAATCTTTGGCTCTCTACGATCTTTTCACAGAATCGAGTATTTTTTAGGTTTTCTCAACGCCAACAAAAGATGCTGTAGGTTTTAGTTCTAAATCTAAACATTAATTTTATATAAAAATAGTTTATCTTTAGCTTACTTATTCAAACGGCTTTAGTTTTTTATATTTTTCTTTCACAAAACTACGCAACATTGAATAACGTATGGTCCGAAAGTTTTGGGAATTTTTTTAAAAGGTAATAACTTTTTTTGGATACTTTTAATTTTGTAGCTTAATATTGCAAAAACTAGCATCATCTGTAACAATATCAAATTCATATTTAACATATTGAAGATGGGCCATTATTTTTGATGGCTCTCAGTTTTCTTCTGCCATGTTCGATCATTCTCTGGACAACAGCAGGATTGATTTCTCTGAGTTCCTGCCTCCCAATGTACCGCAAGCTCGACCAATATAATATTTTTGGTAAGTACCTATTGAACAGAATAGTATACGACAAGGGATGGGAAGCTGCAAATGAAAACCAACAATCGGCGTCGCATTTTTCAATAACATTACAGAATTTCACATTTGAGAAATTGATACAGAACATGGCAAAAGAAAATTGAGACCCATCGAAGATAATGCTCCATTATCAATATGTTGAATATGAATTTGTTATTGTTATATATGATGTTAATTTTTGCAATATCAAGTTAATCAATAAAGACAATTCAGAAAAAGTTATTAGCTTTGAACAATTTCCCAAAACTTTCGGACCATACGTTACGACACATCGAATTTTTTGTCTTTTTTCAAATCGGGATAACTCCTGATTGTTTCGGAAGATTTGGAATCTGTTTGTGCCGTTGCTCAGCTCAATCTTTTGATAATCCATAAATGTGAACAAGAAACTCAATGCAACTTGAGTGAAGTTTATACAGGGTGACATGTGAAGCGGTGCAAAACTGCCAGACGTCCAACATGCTCCTATTTGAAGAAATTTTCTTTGTTCTGGATTCTAACATTGGAGGCATAAAAGATAACCTCATACCTCGCCACGTTACTCGATTTATCCCCCTAGCCTCTTTATTTACAGGGTGGTATAAAAAAAAACAATTTCTTCGTTTTTCAGTGATATAATTTTTTATTCTTGACCGATTTTCAAAATCCAGGGCTCAAATTGAAGCTGAAGCCTCAAGTCAGAAGATTCCATTATCAGAATCGACTTGAAATAAACAGTAAAAATGTATGGTTCCCTCAAGAGTGATCCGACGTTTCATCGGTCCCGGAATTTGGCTTGGGATGAGAATGAACTGATAATAAACGTTGCCCTTGAGCAAAGCCTTTATTCTGAACATCTTCCGATGCTTAGAGCTTGAATTAGACAAGAACTGTTGATAAAAGGACAAAATTGAAACTGCGTGTTGTCAAGGCAAATTAATCTATCTTGCTCGTATGAAATCGCTTGTAACTAGCGTTACCAAAATTATTACAATCAGCATAAAAGAATTCTGTTTATTGTAATTTCCGTAACGTTGGTTACAAAAGCCGCAGGTGAGCGATGCGTTCTCGTAACGTTAGTTACAGGCTATTTCATACAAGCAAGAAAGATGATTTTGCCTTGATAACATGAAGTTGTACTTTTGCTTCTTTGTCAACAGTTATTGTCTCATTCAAGCTCTAAACATCGGAAGATGTTCAGAATGAATGCTTTGCTCAAGGGCAAGGTTGATTATGAGTTCATTCTCATCCCAAGCCAGATTCCAGGACCGATGAAACGTCGGGTCACTCTTGAGGAAACCACACATTTTTAATATTCATTTTCAGTCGATTCTGATTACTTACCGGATCTTCTCACTTGAGGTTTCTGCTTCAATTTGAGCCTTGGATTTTGAAAACCGGTGGAGAATGAAAAATGGTATGATCGAAAAACTAAAAAATGTTTTTTTTTATACCACTCTGTAAATAAAGAGGCTATAGGAATAAATCGAGTAATGTGGAAAGGTATGAGGTTATATTTTATGCCTCAAATGTTAGAATCCAAAAAAAAGAAAATTTCTTCAAATGGGAGCATGTTGAACGCCTGACAGTTTTGCACTGCTTCATATGGCACCCTGTATAAACTTCACTTGAGTTGCATTGAGCATCTTATTCACAGTTATGGATTGTCAGAAGATTGGGCTAAGCAACGGCATAAACAGATTCCAAATCGTTCAAGACAATCAGGAGTTACCCGAATTCGAAAAGGGGCAAAATTTTCGGTGTGTTGTATTTAATGTTGCGTAGTTTAAGTACCTATTTTAAACTGATGCTCATATGAGCAGATACCTACTATACCTACCTGCAATGTAAGTACTTCCTAAAGTGAAAGACATGCAAGCAGGTAGGTAATCATTTCCACATTTTCCGAACACAGTTGAGTCAATTTTTTTTTGTTGAAGAACCGGGCATTAGATTTTCAGGATGCTCTAAAAGTCCTGAAAGCAATAGTTTTTTTTTTCTACGGTCAATTTACATTGCGAGAGCAGTTTCCTTTGTATGTTACTGTGAAACTTTCTTACAGCGAAGTTGGATTCTTTTTTCCTCAGACATCGACTTCTTGAAAGGCACTCAAACAATTTGTCATTTATTATTGAGTTACACTGAATAACTCGATTATTTTTATTCGGCACAGAGCGTACCTAGTAGTGTAGACTTTGCGTTTACATCCAACGCATTATATGCGGTTGTTGTGAATATCGCATAGATTTTATGGGGTCTTGCTCGTAATGGTTTGTGAAAACAAAGTAATTTAGTAGGTATAGTGGTTCACTTCTACTGTGACTCTAGTTGGCTGGGCAAATTTTCTACTTTGGCATTGTAGGCTTGCCGCCTTTTACCTGGTGTGAAACTGGCTTCTCTGAAAGTGAAGTTATATTTCTTATCAAATTGATATTAAAATCTTGGAAAACTGTCTTTGTCATACGTGGAAATGCGATTTATTTCCATTCGGTCAAATTCTGTTTATTAAACTTTTCACACGTAAATCCTGCTGCAACTGCAGACCTGCTGGGATGGTCCTTGTCTTGTCTATACTCAGTTCTTCATGGTTTGGCGTGTCTTTTCGACTGGAAGACGTGAAAAGATTGATGATTCCATGGGGGGTTCCCTTTTTTTTTGGACGAAGGGCTGGTATATTTTTAGTTTGAATCATCGTAGAGTTGAACTGGCTTCGAGAGGTTGGAAATATTTTGACAAGTGTCAAATGTCAAAGCCGCTCTGATTTATTTGTTCATTGGTGAAAATTAAATACAGGTCAAAAAATTACTACATTTTCCAGTAAAATGGAAAAAAGCGTCAGACATCACGCCTTGCAAAAATGTTCCGCCTATCTGCAGAGGAAATGTAAAAAAATGTATTCCAAAGATGGTCCGAACGACTCCGTGTCTCCAAAAAAAAGTAGGTAAGGTACTAAGCTGAAACTAACGAACTAACATAAATTAAACACATAAATTAAACTGCTGGACAACGAAGTTGTCGGTATCGGAAAAATGGTTCGACTTTGAAGACCAATAACTTCCGATTGCCGGATGGGATTTCCGTTTTGTTTATTGTGTTAATTAGCCTAATGCTTCCGTGACCTATCCTGTGAAAGTGAACGTTGAGATACTTCATGTAAAATTTCTACAGGGTGATACGTAAAATGCTGCAAAATTGTACCGACTTCATCGTACCCCCATTTGTCGAAAGAAAAATCATGTATTCTAATACGAAAATCATGAAGTGTGGTGTCTTACCTCAAAACGGTTTTGGAATTATCCGGATTGGAAGTCTAACATCGAAGATATAAATTTTTATTTTGAATGTTACAGATTTGTCTTGTGGTCACGCGAGAATAAGTGACTTTTGATGAATGGATGTTGACATTGAGCAAGATTGTTCGTACAACAGTCCAGGACAATTTCACTCTCAACACAACCCGAATATTTGGTGTGAGGCCAAGCAGGGGACACTTTTTTAAGTGGTTGTCCCTGCCTGTTTTTCGTACGTTGGATTTCGTCAGAATTTCATCAGAATTTTAGATATGGAACATGTTCTATTTGCAGATTTAAGCCCCTGAACATAGTAACGATGTGAAACTTCAGTGTCCGAGTGGAGTAAAGCCCCCCTGGACGTTATACTTTTTGTGCTTGTGCTATAATGCCTGAGTTTCGTAAATCTGCAACCTTCAACATAAAAATTTATATCTTTAATGTTAGACTTCCAATCCGAGAAATTCCAAAGCCGTTTCGAGATAAGACACCACACTTCATAATTTTCGTATTTGAAAATTAAAAAAATATATTTTTGAAAAATGGGGGTACAATGAAGTTGTTGCAATTTTGCACCATTTTACGTATCACCCTGTAGAAAATTTACATGAAGTTTCTCAACATTCACTATTATAGGATGGGTTACGAAAAGATTAAGCTAGTTAACGCAATAAACAAAATGAAAATCGCGATCAGCAATCGAGAGATATTGACCTCCAAAGTCGGACCATTTTTCCGATACCGACAACTTCGTTGTCCAGCAGTTTATGTTGTTTGATGGAAATTAATTCAGAAATCTGCTCGCAAAGAGTGTAGTGACTAAATTATGTGGTTGTGATGATTTGATAAGACAAAAGTTGTAAATGTCAAAATTGCCGTTGGAACACTTGAACAACCTCTCATGCAGTTGCTCAAGATAGAACCGTCTGGTGCGTCCTCTTTCCTTCAAAACTTTTCGCAGTCGAGCTTTGCTTCATCAAGCTTTAATTTGCATCTGGACTGAAATGAGTGTTTAAAACAAAGGTGGGCACCGTTAACGAAAAAATTAGCTTCGCTAAACGTTAAATCGTTAACAAAAAAGTTAACTTCGTTTTTCGGTAATTAGTTAATTGATTTAAAATGTAACGGAAGTTAACGTCAAACCGTTAACATTAACTTTTAGTAAGTAAGTAAGTAAGTAAGTAAGTAAGTAAGTATCTTTTATTCTGTGTAAAAATTTTCATTTTGTAAACCAAAATAATCATCTCCAAAACCACCCGAACACCGTCTTGAAAGTGACAAAACTGTAATACCTACACCAGCAATATACCTAACTGAACTGGGTCAAGATTGAAGTAGACCACCCCAAAATTTTGCCTCGGTTGAAATGAGGATATCTTAAGAAAAAATTGTCCGATTCTGAAGATGCTTGTGGTGCTCGATAGAGTAATCTTTCACAGGTGTTACAGTTGAAATCTTCACTACATTTTTCCAGACTTTCCCTATTTGGGGTTTCAAAGACAAATATGGCAGTACAAGTTAACGTTAACGGACTTGAGTTATTGGAAGTTGAATGTAAAGGAAGTTACTTAGTCCGTTAATGATTTTCCAAGTTAACTTAAAAGTTAAATCGTTAACGAAAAAGTTAATTTCGTTAATTAACGATTAATGGATTAACGGTTTACTGTCAGTTCCACAAAAAAGATGATCAGCGATCAAGGCTGATTGTAGATTAAGTGAACATTTTTCTGCTAAATGCTAAGGGATTACCCATAAAAAATGCCTGAAATCTGTACTAGACCCATCATCTTTTCATTATTGTGGAATAAACCAGCATTTCCATTGATCAGTCAGCTACAAATTGACAAACAAAAATCGTGAATCAACTAATCTCGTATTATCTGTTTTGTGGAACCCACGGTTAGTGCCTAGCTTTGGCTTAAAAATACTCATCCACGAAGTTCACAGATACTAAGAAACTGAGGAAGGACCATTATGAAAATTGACGGCATGATTTCAATTGTTATTTTCACTGGAGACTTATCCCCTGGACACACTGTCTTGCATGGTTAATGATCATTTTAAGCACGAAACTTAATTACGTTTCCCTTGCTGTCACCAAGACAGCAGCGCAAGTTAGGAATGACGATCCATCGTTAATGCATGATCATTAAGTTTTCTGGTGTGTCCAGGGTATTACCGATTCTTGCTGATTTAGAAAATGTGAAGAATAAAAAGCTATTTTTATGAAAAAAAACTGAGGTCAAGTTCTTAGATTTTAGGAAAATACCAAGGAAAAACCCGCCATGTGGTGTGAAATTTATTTGGGGCGACTTCCTGGCCGCCACATTACCATATCAACAGTACCGCAGCGAAAGTCCCTTGTTGTTGAACCTAATTTGTTGCCTATTGTGGTAATAATTTAAATGAAAACTGCGTGATTGAAGACAATTTACGTTATTTACACTGATTAAATCGTTTCCATCATTATGCGAGTTGCCTTCGAGTTTATAAATGGGTAAGTATAAGACCATTCTGCATTTACCTCTCAGTATAAGTACCCACAGAGTGCCTATTAACAATTGTTTTTTCTCTCATTGTGTTCCATCAAGGGCTCACATATTATATATTTAGATTGCCGTATCACGTGAGTATAAGGTAGGTATATGAAATATTGCGCTAAAATCCACCTATCATCATATAGATCACGGCATCATAGCATCGAGGCAAAAGCACTCTGTTATATTATTATGTACCATGAATCGATTGCTATTTGCACATTCATAGAGGCATTGCCTCACCCAATACATCACTCCGGGCTGTATAGAAAGTCGTCGCAAATAGGGTAAATCTTGTTCATTATTGAACAAGCTTGATATTTTTCAATTGCAGTGTTTGGTCATGACTTACCCACTGACTCAGAAACGAATGAACTTTGAAGGTTTAATGACATAATTGTTGTGTAATCGTCTTGTTGGTCTCCGTGACTTCCATGGGGAAATACCGTAGGATAAAATTTTAAACCGTTTGTGATTTACCTGTTAGTAAAAGTTCCTATGTGGGATATAGAGTGAGCTTCAAAGACTTGTTGCAAGAAAATAAGAAATGTAAATTGGCTTTCCTTGGATCCGTTTAATACAAACGCGATTTTTATTGCGCGATATGCGATCTCGACTTTTGCAGCGACCACAAACAAGCTTTAACTGAAGAATGTATGTACTTACCTACGTTTTATACAGCTAAATATACACATATTTTCGATATGATCTTGTTGAGTTGCCGCATAATTTTTTTTGTCCCCTTACGCCCTCGATAAAGTACAATAAAATTTACTATGGCTACTGGCTCGAAGTATAAAGGAGATAAGTATAAGGCTAGTATCATATGGGTATGGGGTAATTGCCGTAATGCTGAATATCGCGTCGCCATGTAAATTTTGCGCGTATAAAAGTCGTGAATTTTTCTCAAATAAAGTGGCAAAGTGCCTGCGAATTAGAATAGAGGACGAAAGAAATTTCTTCTGATCGTACACAGGTCACAGGTGTCTCAGTTTTAACTTTTAACCTATCAAACTTTAAGAGAATATTCTCCTTAATGCCAGATAGAGGACATTAAGATGAGTCTAGCCTAGCAGATATTTTTTTGGGGGGATTGATTACTCAAAAGATGCAAAGAAACACCAAACTGCGTGATGCTCTGAAAAAGCAGTTGTGCATTTTTGATGGCATGATCATTGTTGAATTTTCAATAGTCTCCCGAGATCGTGTTGTATCTACTTCTGTCTTTCAGATGCCTCTTCGCTATTCCAACGTTGATGAGTTTGCTAATATATAATTTTTATTTACGGCTACTCCGAAGCTGAAGTTCGAGAATACAGAAAGATTCCCCGGAAGAAGATTACAGCACCGCACTATTTTTGAACGGGTGCTTCAGTTTTTCCGTAAACATGGAAGGTTTCCTAGTGTTAGACGGAACCATGGGCAGCGAATTCAAGATCCCATTGATCGACATCAAAACATCGTGGATATATGGCAGAGCAGAATCCGAGTACGAGCACCAGAAGGATAGGCCAGGCCCTGAAGATTTCTTAATCAAAATCGCGGAGGACTCTGAAAAAAGAAAAGCGTATGCATCATGCCTTCCACTTGCAAAAGGTTCATCGCCTCGAACCGGGAGACGAAATCCTGGAGGAAGTCAAATCTCCCTCGAACGACACCGAAGGTTTTGTTCACGGATGAAGCCCAATTTACGCGGGATGGCATGATGACTTTAAGAAATACTCATCTTTGGGTACACGAGAATCTTTATGCCATCTTCATGTCCGAAGCAGAACACTTGGACGACCAAAATCGTAATCCGTGTATAATCGGTGGATTGGTCATGACGGCCCTCATGCTTTGGCCTCCCCAGGTCTCCAGACCTGACGGTCCTGGACTTTTTATGTCTTGGGTCGTATGAACTACAGCGTAGAAGTCAACACATGAGCAGAGTTAAGAGAGCGGATAGCAGCAGACTGTCAGCAGTATTTGCGTGAGGAAATACGCAATGACAAGCAGGAAGTTTGGAATGGCGATGATGTAATAAATGCATTGAATCTGGCGGATCGCATTTCGAAAATGTATTGTTGATTCAAAATTAATGTGTACAATGTACATTTAGTTATTGAATAAAATTAAGCACCCTTAGTTTCTAAGGGGTTCACCTTTACTTTTCTTCGGCATTTTTCCTATGTTTTCTGAACAGCAATCAACTTTTTTTTTTTGAAGTCCGGTCTTGAACTTTTTATACTGCTTTTTCTTCCACATAAGCTCTTGCTGAATGAAGAAATGAAAAAAATGTAACGAGTTTTGCTCAACATCAAAAAAAATTATGCCTGGCGAAATCAAAATTTTTCACGAATAAGTAATATACAAACTTTGATTGGGATATTTTGAAGAAAACACTTTATTGCCGTAACACTACTCTTACGAAGAATTTTATGAATTTCAAGATATTTCACAAACGATCCAGGAAAGACCTCTTTGTTGTACTTCCTCAAAAACGTAATCGCACGGATGTGCGGTCTGATTTCCATGGTTTCACTTACTCTGATTCATGAAATAGGAATTTTCAATTTTTTAACTTTATTTCTCACCCTGTACATATATCCCGGGGCCTGACAGATCCATGGTCACGATTCTCTAGCAGGTTTCAGGGAATAAGTATAAGTAGCCATGTTTCGTGGGGACTCATTCATTGCTGTCACGTCTTTTTAGAATAACAAAAAAGTTGATGTACGAAACTTCCGTGCTCTTGAGTGTACCTATGCATAATTACCCAATAGGTACTTACCATTTAAGTTGTTCAATAATTTGGTTCTGTATAGAGAATGCGTCTTGCTATCATTGTATGACTAACTGTGTGCGCTAGTTTAGTACACTACCTACCTGGTTGAAAGGGGAATTTATTATTCTTAGTTTTCAATCAATTGGTTAATTCGTTATTGACCGTCAATTTGAGAGCTGTGGGAAGTATGGAATGTAGGGGAACCGGGAGCGTTATGGAACATCACTTGGCGGTCCGATGACAAAGTCGATGCAACTATCGTGTGATCAAATGAATTCTTATTTTAGGTAGGCTGTGGTCTAGCCGATCGCAGCTTCGCACCCCTGAATTTGACCAGGTCACAGCCTACCTAAAACAAGAATTCATTTGATCACACTATATTATATTGTATAATCGCGAGAGTTTAGGTTTCCTAGAGTTTAGGATTTATAGGGTGTTTCAAAAGTAAGTAGGTACCTATTTAGCTATATGTATATCTTCAGATTCGTTTTTTTTTCGCAAGTTTTGAAGCGTTCAACCGATTTAAATCAAATTCCAACCAAATTTTGCTGGAATAAGTCTCACTTAACAACGCGTTTCATCAAACATTTATAGGGGCCAAGGTAACAGAGGGCACCTTCTTCTTTTCCCCTATATTTTTTATTTTCCTTCTCTTTCAAATGTTTGATTAGAGGCTTTATTTTTGAAATCTTTGGTTTTGAAATTTAAAAATTTGAATCTAAAATCCAAAAAACTCATGTTTTCTCCACTGAAATAAATTTTCCAGGTGTCTTGTGTTGATAAACCACAATTTTTACTGACAAACAATAAGTTTTCTTGGATTTTGATTTTGAGGCCTTTGGAAGTGGTGCTTTGGAGATGTTTTACTTTCCTGACCCGACCCCCCACCAACATGGAAGGGAAAATACTGTAATCGTGCAGAAAAAAGTTTTTGAGATTTCGCCGGAACCGTTGACTCGATCTTGGTATACGGACATGGTTTTTCTCTGGAATGAGCCCATTAGTTTTTGGCTGTCATCTGTCTAACAGAATAAGTGTCACTATTAACAAATGTCAGAAGCTGTATCTCACGGAACTCGACTTGCAGTATGTCATTTGAAAGCCCTTAAAAAACTGTATTCAGAACAGTAGAGTAGTCGGAATACCAGAGGGACCTGTGGGCGGAGCCTAATTGCGCGAACTTAGTTCATCGAGTGGTGTACTTAGATTTGCAGTGTGATTTTAGGTTCGCCTGTGACCGGGTAATGGTCCACCACTCCAGCTGACGGTGTTGCGATTTTTGTTTTTCTGTTTAGCCCCGCCCACAGGTTCCTGTGGTGTGCCGTCAACTCTAGGAAGTATTGCCTTATCTGTCATCTGTCAAATAATAAAAAATGTCAAAGTTTAAAACTTTACCATTGATTAATTCAAAATCTATCACATGGATTGGAACCAAATTTGACAGGAAGCAACACAACAAAAGAGTCAAATTGAGTCTGTAGTTGCAGTTCTTCACCATTATCCAGTCGAGCGTTTTGAATTTTCAAAATTTCTCCTAGCCGTTGCAACCCAAGAGGGCCTTTCATCCGGGTTTTGACCAGAACGACTCGCTTTTGTTGAAGGAATCCACTTAGGAATTCTTTCCTGCTCGGACTTTTTTCGAATAATTCTAACTGATACCGAAAGTAGAATAAATTGGGCGTCGTGTAGACCCATTTCCAAAATCGACGCGGTTCCGGTTTCCCGACGGTAATCTTGAAAAAAAATTCGCACATTCCGTGAAATTGAAAAAACTGCAGTGCAAACTTCGATATGCGGTGAGCTCCACGAAATATTCATTTCAGGTGCAGACATGCTAGAAATGAAAGTTGGAGAAAATATTGAAAAAATTGCAAATTTTCCAATTTTTGATCCCGTGAACAGATTTTCACCATTTTTTTTTTGAACAAGAGGTCACAGGTGATGGTTCTTAAACATCTTCTAACAATTTTTTTCCAATTTCCCGGGAATTTTCTGTTTGAAAATGTAAAACTGGATGAGTTTTCGAGACCGGACTTATATGATGGAGCTCAAAGTGAAGCCTTATTTGACAATTTTTATACAAGATGATTTGGAATAACATTTGAGGTTTTCCTTCCCACCCGGAGGGACGTATATCGAACAAAAATTTCCATAGGTTCCTGGATACTAGTCGGGGAAGTTTTGGGGTGACACAACTGATTTTTTGAAGTTTCAAACCCAAACATCTCGAAAATGAAGATTGTTCTATTCGATGGAGACTTCGACTCGGAGATAAGCTACAAACCTGGAGACTACGACTTGGAGGTAAGCCACAAACCCGCACAATTGGCGAAGGAGCCGTTCGAGAGATTTCCAAATTCATAGGCAAAGCTAATGGACTTTTTTACGGCTCTTTCCCTTACAGACGAGACGAAGAAGTCGTACGAGCTGACATTTAAAATGCGTCTTGTCCACGTTGGACAATCAAAGAGCATTTATTCCTTTGTATTCTTTGGTTATTTGTAAATATTTGGGAACAGAGATTTTTGAGATAAAGATAGGATGGAAACTCGCATTTTTCTATATTTATTGATGTTTTGAATTTTACTATAAGTTTTATGGTCTTTAGACTGTGTTTTTTCGTGTTTCACGCAAATTATGTACTTAATTTGGACAAAACGCATTTTGAATGTCAGCTGCTCCAATTTTGTTATTAAAAATTGTTTTTAGTTGACCGATCATCTTCATGCAACAGTAGCTTAGGCATAGTACTTAATAGGTTTTAACGTGAAAAAAGGTGCTGCAAATTTTTGGTACAGATGTTTTTAAGCATCCCCGGGACCGTATGTTAAAAAGTCCCCACCCTTGGGATGCCAGCGCGACGTCGGGAAGCACCAATGGCCTAAGTGGAAAAATCAGCTAAAAGGTCCAAGCGCATCCATAAAACTGCCTCGAAATGATGTTAGAAGGGTCTTAGAGGGACTACTTGTGAGGTACAAACGTTCTGTTTGACGTAAAAATAATATTGCTAATCAAAAGAGTAATTTTGGAATCTTTTTGCTGTTGTCAATTTTTGTGAAGGCTATACTTTCGTCACAGGTCACAGCCACAGGCGACTGTATCATCGTTTACCTACTGAACGTGCCCATAGTGGCTAAAAATCTGCCGGCTGCACGAGACACGCGAATAATTTGCCAAAACCGATAAGAACAAAACTGGTGCGGGCTCTGCTTCTCACCCAGTCCTGTCAAATGAATGATTTATTCGAAGCTTCCTCCCAACATCCAATAAATATTCAAATTCGACCTGCGGAACTCTTTCGAGCATACTTAGCACTCTTCGTCTTACAAATTGCGCAGACCACGCAAGTCCTCAAGCTTCAAGAGCGACCTCTTGGAGCGGTTGAGGCTTAAAAATAGATCCTTAAATCGTCTCACACACAACAATGTTTCATTATTCACGGTATTTAAAGATCCGCGACGCTTCAATTATGCAATTAAAACGGAAGGTAAATTAATAAATAATTGCACGCTAGAGTAGAGCGCGGCTTTATTTTGCCATCAACACCAAGTTTATGTTGATTCGAACTGAATTTATAGTGATTTACATGACACAAACGTTAATTACCAGTTCTCGTGTCTAGCAGAGAACTTTTCTGCCGTACTCACTAAATCTGAGTCTGTTTTTCTGACATCCGCATTTTTGGTGTTAAAATGTCCTGAGATTTTCTAAGATCTCTCCGTGAAATGGAACATATCTACGAGCTCTACTTTATCTGGTATAGTTGTTTCAAATGCACTGTCCCAACCTAATATGAATTTTTCCTGAGAAATCTTTGTGAACGCTGTAGAAATTTATAATCTGATATTATGAGGGATTTCAAGAAAACGGGCTGTCTATTTATATCAAATCAAACAATTCATTACAGATTCAGAAACTGAACACGCCGATCTAGCAGTTTCCATTTCCAGTTTCAATTTTTGGAACTTTTCAGGGTGGAGAGGAAGTAAATAGGTACAGGATCAACCTACGAAAGACGCTTATAATCGGAAAAGCCGGAGTGGTAAACTTTTTGTGCGTGAAAAGCCCGCATGATTAAATCATTGATGCAAATTGATGAAGACCTCAACCAAGTGAATGTTTAAAACATTTCATTGATTTTTATCTGATGTAGCCACCCCCGGTGTTTGAAGGGGTGAATTCGTCACGAACAGCTCATCCTAAATAAATACCTACCCTTGGATTTTATACTGGTAGAGGCTGGTAATTCTAACAGTGGGGATATTTGGTATAGGTATTTAGTAGTTCCCTCCTGTATTTACTCAGAGCTAATATATAAGCAATAAAATGCCAATAAAAAGATAATGTAAGACAAAAGTCTAGGCATGGATTAGGTCTAGAATAAAATTAAAGAAAACAATGAGTAACTGCCTACGTTTTTTTTTTTAATAATGAAATATGTAAGATTTTGAAGGTTGGATATTTTCACTATTAGGTAGGTACTTAGGTACCTATTAGCTGAGCTTATTTAGAGCTCATTCATACACAATTATGATAAAAAAGGGACCTAATTGAAGTGCGAAATCGCCCATTAAGCAAAATACAGCCGTTGCGAAATTTACTGAGTGATTATACAGGTATCAGGACATTCAGGACAGTGGGTATAGCTTCGGTAAATTTCAGAACGAATTTAATAACGAAGGACAAAACTATTCCAAGGAAAGTATAACACAAAGCGGACGAATGCGTGTGTTTAGCGACGAGGCACCAGTAACGATTTGGAAGTGGCGATTTTCATAATGGCGAATCAAAGAGCTCAAAAGATGGTAAACCTGCTTCCATTTGTTTCCGCCATCTTGATTCTTGACGTTTCGGCCATCTTCGACTTGGCTTTTATAGCCTATCAATTCACTTCACATTTGTTTAGGTTTACTAGCAGTAAATAAGACGTAAATAATGTGAATGATGTAAATAAATATAAATAAACGTGAATAAAGTTATTGAATCGTGCGGCTTTTCTCACCAACTGACGGGGTTGAAAAAATGTATCATCAAAATTGACAAAGTTGAATCAAGTTACGTTTGCTGTTTTTCTCACATAATTTTATATTTGGAAATTATTTTATATGAAAAATGGAATAATTATTATATAGGCACCTAGGTACAAGCGAATACTAATGATTATATTTCAAGAATGAAATTTAATAATATTTTCCTATTGAAAATTGACTAATAAACAACAAGAAACTATTTATTTATCCACTCACATTATTTATTTTGCTTGTGATATCTACCGCTTTAGATAAATCGAATTATTTATGCATAAATAATGGCATTTGTAAACGTGGTTCACTCTCAATGCATCACGGGACCTACCGGATCCATAGCCAGTGCCGTAACTAGGGCGTGGCGAAGGTGGCATTTGCCACAGGCGCAAAAATCTCAGGGGCGCAAAATTCAGCTTGAATAATACCTATTAATTATTTTTTTCGATTTTTATTCAGAATTTTTACCTGAACTTATACATATATCTACTTCTACCTATAACCTACAACTTCACTAACGTTATGAATAAAAAAATCAAAAGCAGCATTTTCTACCACCTTTTCATGACATGATTCAAAACAGCCATAAAACAGCCATATTGACGAGGCCTGTGATATTGTAATTAATATTCGCATGGTGCAATAAAGAGTATTTATTCATTAAAAAAAAACCGAACGAAATTGAAGAGCACGGCGCTGCAGGAAGTAGCATGCTGAGGACGGGGCAGCGCTCGCGCTCGGCGCTCGGCGCCCTCCGCCAGCGCTGGTCGGTCTAATATAGGTGCTTTTCGAGTTCCAGCCTGACTATTACCGCATGGATTACTCGCACTTTGCACCAAATAAGTATACAAGAGCGCCGAATCAATCTGAGATGGGGCCTCTCTATATTCTGCAAAATTTTTCCATATCTCGTTCAGTAAATTGAAGCTTGTCAAGTCGTATTTGTGCTCTTTCTGTCGGCCAAGAAATATTGACAAAGATATCCATACTTTCAATCGATAAAACAGCTACGTCAAGCTTGAATTTTGTGAAATTATAGACATATTTTTTTAATCGAAATCTAGAAAAGTTCAGCTTGCTGGTTGAAGTTTCAAGATATTTTCATTTTCCATTTTTTTTTCTTCTGAAATTCATTTTCAGCCATTTATTTGAGTATTTGAAATAAAGTAGCAACGTGCATCTTTTTCCATTTTGATTCTAAATATTTTGTCAATAACTTGACAAGTTTTGTTTTGTTGCTCAATTTTTATCCTTGTAATCCTATAGGTACTATACTAGTATTTTGTTACTTCTTGTTGAAGACATTTTTGTGTGCAAAGATTATCAATTTGTCATAATGTTTTTATTTCTGGGTTGGGTTGGGGCGTCCACTGCAAAAGAGTGGACGGCCGGGAGTTTGAAAATTTTTCTAGGAGCCGAATGAGTTTATAATTGATTGCACCTATTTTTTATGAAAGATCGAGTGAAAGATTTCAAAAATACGAAAATCATTTCATTGACCATTTCTAATTTTTTTTTATATGTAGATGATTGTGTTCCCATTGTCACCAAAAATCCGGAGGGGGAGGAATGGAAGCTTCCAATTTAATTTTTTTTCCAATTTTGATTTCGCATAAGGCGTTAGCCCGTACTGCCATGTCATAGTTTAAATTTGAGATTATTATTAGCATTATTATTATTATCATCATCTGGTAAAATTTCCACCTGCGGCGCTCTAGTGGGGTCTGGCCCCCTTGGAGTGTTTACTTCCTTGGGGTGCACAATTTCTACATTGCCACAGGCGCCAACAAGCCTAGTTACGGCACTGTCCATAGCCACACGATTGTTCAGCAGATTTCAGAAAATACGTACTCCAAGTTTCATGTTTTTACTACCAAGTGCAAAGTTGAAACTTGAACCTCCGGACTACAAAACCAGCATGTTAAAATTTTGACGGCCCAGCAGAAAAAACTATCTCGCTTTTCATTATCGTGATGAAACTAACAATTATGTCCAGTGATACATTGAAAAGAATACCGCTGTAAGAAAAAGCTGTAATGAAGAAGTCAACACTTCTTGAAGAAGTCAACACTTCTTCGGAAAATGCGTAAAAATTTTGTCGCATTGTCGATTTGGTTGGAAACTTGACAGAAAATATCGTTTCCTTGCAAGAAAACACCCCCAAAACGCAGTATCGGTGGAAAGAATGGATCAAGGGAATGGGATGAAAATCAATGGAGGTTCCACACTCAGATAGATATTCTCCTTATTATATTACAAAATTGATTTAGAATTCAATTTCTTGTCTTTGTCTGTTCATCACCTTGCCTGCTCAAGTAATTACCTACAATATAACAATCATCATACATAATTATGTATATACCTATATATGAATTCAATAATTTTCTTTTTAATTATCCTTTCTTATCAGGCAAGGTGTGAGTATGCGTGTATTTTCATGCATGTCAAAATATTCTGTCATTGTTCAAATTTACTCCATCAGGATACAGAAGCAATAAAGCATATTTCACACATAAATATGCATTTATGTGTACCTGCTATCTCATACTATTTTGCAATAAAGTCCATTTTATAAAATATGAAGTAGATAGGTAGTTAAGTAGGTACCAGATAAAACACGATCAGTTAAACACAAGCTCGTTATTTTCTTTGTAATTATTGCCTTTGCTATAACTCTGTACTTCCATCATTTCGTATGTAAATTTATATTGGATTGTTCCACGTGCAATGAAAAAAATATTGTTTCTATGAGATTTAGATAACGTGTGATCAAATAGGTAGAGTACTAGGAATACCAGAGGGACCGGTGGGCGGAGCCTAACTGCGCGAACTGAGTTCATCCAGTGGTGCACCTAGATTTGCAGTGGGATTTAGGGTTCGCCTGTGACCTGGTAATGGTTCACCACTCCAGCTGACGGTGTTGCTTCCCCTATTTCAACACATGAACTGAGATCACACGAACTCGTCCAAAACGATTTTTGTTTTTCTGTTCAGCCCCGCCCATAGGTCCCTGTGGTGTGCTGTCAGCTCTAGAAACTTCGTCAAGTTGACGTGCATGCGTCTGTCTGACTCTATGGGTGGAGCTGACATTCCCAAAAAGAAAACTGTCGCACGCCGTAACTCGAGGACGCGGACGTTTGTATTTAATATTTAATCTCACTGTTATACCTCTCTACATAATACCTGCTGCTTTGAGAAAATCTGTTGTGGCACCACAACACTTTCCCGACTAGTACATGCAGAATTTTATTCTCTATCCTCCAAAGAAAACAACACTTGCATGCGACTTTTCATTTGGACGCAAATCACTGCCCCCTTTGACCATGTCGAACTTTTCTCGCCAAATGCACGTCTGGTCCGGCCGCTTTTGGCCAAGTGCAGGTTAGGAGAAAAACTTTGTAAGTTCATAGCGGCCGAACGGGAAATGGTGGATATTCGACTGCCAGGTGGGAAAATGGTTAGAAAATTTAAACTGAAGCCTTATTGTTAGCCCGCTATGGGATAATTACGCTAGGGTGGACCATCTGTATGTACTGCTATACGTATGTCGCGTACGGGTTCGAATATAATTGAGACGATCGTTTTAAAACACACACTGTTTATCACTGCGTACTACAATAAATACACGCCAAAAATGATCTACTTGGAATATCGCAGGTTACTACTTCGCTTTTTATCGCACTCGTTCGCTTCCAAATTCAATAACTGCTCGTGAGGCGATGATTGATGCCTTATATAGGTCCGACTAATTCATATCGAATATTCCATGCGTTCTCCAGCAGTTTTCACAGTGACCCGACCTACGGTTTCCATACGACTCCCGAAAAATCCTACACATTTCGCGTGCTTTCCGTTCTGTAATGTATGCACCTCCGCCAAAATGGACTGATGTGTCTTGATCGGGCGTTGAAGGTTTCATGTATTTCAATAGGACTGTGTAACTTAAGTGTTGACCGGGCCCATGCGCGTACAATTAGGCACTTGATATGAAACTTGCAGACAAATAGCGTCTGCTAACACGTAACATGATTAGAAGAACTAATCAGTAATCGTTTGTGTAAGTGAAATTTTCAACTATTGATGCTCACTGTTTGTGAGTTGTGAGTCTGATGTTATTTTGATCTTTAAAAATTTAAAACAATCATTTTGAAGGTGGAATAGGAAGGCACGCTTTCGGTTCTTACAAGAAAAAATGAAAATAAACACTGCCTCATGACAAGTGTAGTAGTGTAGAAGCGAGAATCGATATAATGAAGAAAAAGATTTCATTTTATTCCGTTTTCACGAACACGTGGCGTGGAAGTTTTGGTCAGGGCCCTTTCCGAGTCTCCTTTGACTGAAACCCTCCGGGGCCAAAGGTAGGCGAAACACGAGACCCACTCTCACACGGTACGTTTAGGCATTCCTTGCTACATCAATGTACTGCGGATTGCATAAGACTATCCGTCCTAGAAGCCAGGCAGGAGAACAGCAGAAGGGGCAGAAGCCTTGTTCGGGGTCTGGGTGCTTTCCACCTAGCTCCAAGTTTGGTACACCTGCCATTCGCGCATGTGCGGGTTCCAAACGGTGCTTTCCATCTACGTGTTCTAACCGGGTTTCGTGCCGTCCCGTGGGTCATCTAAAATTTTGTGCCATCGAAAAGCACACAGGAAACGGATGCGAAAAATGATGTGCTGTCAGCTGTCATCCAGCACTCCGGCGTTGTCATATGTCTCTCTCTGTGTCGTTTTATCCCATGCATCCATGTTTTATTTCATTTCTCTGCAGGGATTACATACGATCGATTATAGGTTTGTTCCATCAAGAGGTTTCAAACTAGTCAGAGCCAATAGGAATCGAGAAAATCAGTTTACAAACTGATTAGGGCGCTTCTCATTGGCTCTGACTAGTTTGATATTTCTGACGGAATCTCCTTGAATAGAACCAACCTATTGATTTACGCTGCCATTTCTTCATTTCTGAATGACATAGGTATGTCATCTGTCGCTTCCAGACCAGGAGCGGCATTCCGTACACTCTTCCCGAGAGGTGTCGGTGTCGGTAACTCGACTTTCCGTCCGCCATCGGTAGATGCTATTCTGTACACGTTATTTGCCGATCTTTGTCGGTATTGTTCCCGATACACGTCATTCCTTTCCGACGTCTGTCGGCAACATACCGCACCCTTCATAAGGCCCGGTAACAGCTTTCCGACGTTGGTCGGTGAAAGTGAGCGAAGTGTTTATTGTGTTTTTGAGACCGTACACCCATTTTGTTGACCCATATTTCACCAAGGATAAGAATAAACAAAAAAACACACATAATACAAGACAAATAAAGGCCACTACCCTTTTTTCCCCCAGTTATGCCTATATTCTGTAGATAGCCATCCCGTTATCGTGTAAATCTTGAGGGCGCGACAAGTCCACACCTCCCATATGGTGTTCATTATAAATTTTTTATATCATTCTGTTCTTGAAGTAAAACCACCTAAAACCAACAAAAACCAAAAAAAATTCGTTTGAACCTAGGTAGGTACATAACTAATGGCGTTTTCGACTGGGACTGCTCTGGAACTGTTCCAGTTCCGAACTTGCTTGATGCCGAGCTGCTCTTGAACCGAATTGCATTCGTTCCATTCTGTCCCCGTCGGCTCGGCTCCATCACAGACGGCTCCATTTCGTTTCTTTTCCCTCTCCCTCTCATTAATTTCAAGGCATTAATACCTTCCAGCACTGCTTGATTCGAATAGGAATTTATGAGAAAATTGTAAAAAGGAATGCACCGCCACAAATTCATCCCTTTTGGTATTACCACGACTCATATTTAGCACCAAAATCGACACTGATACCTACATCAAGTTGACAGTAGAACTGACTACCAAGACAGTTCTAAAATTCGGAGCTGGTTCCGTGAAAATGACGTAGGAATATTCCCAGTCGAACACAGCAAAAGTAGCACGGGAGCAATGCCACTTCCAGTCGAACACGCCGAAAAGTTGCTCTGATGAACTGCGCATGCTCACTCGGAATGGAACCGGCTCGGTTCTAGCCAGTCGAAAACGCCATAATATGATTTGCTCAACACAAAATTTGTGTGTTATACCGAATTACCCATCCACTAATAATACACCGTTAGGTCCTCGGTTAGGCCATTCGGTCGCAAACATTTTCATTAGCTGATTTTGCCGACAGTCTTCAGAAATAGCAAAAATTTGAATGTATATGTATTGTCACGTTCGTTTTATATCACCATCACAGAGTGAAATCGAGTGCATTGCGGGACATAAATATGTTCGGTACGGATTCAGGTAGTGGACTTTACTCGCACCCCTAGCGATTTTTTTTTGGACATTCATCAAAATAATCAAGTTTCATAAACGGCTTTATTATTCTACATCATATTAATGTAATGTTATGTGATGGGTACTTCCTTTCACTCTTAAATGTTATTCACAACATGCGATCATACACGAGTATAGTTCGCACAGGACCTCCAATTTTTGATGATTTATGACCCAAATATTGAATAAAGCACGTCACAATTTTCAATATTCATTTGAAAGTAATATTTAGAGCTTTTAAAAGGACCTCATCTAGTTGAAATCTCTAAAATATTGATCGGCGTTCTTGAAAAAAAAATGGAGAACCTAGTGGTGTATAAAAAATAGGTTAATAAATAACTGAATATTTTGTTTCGTAGGTAGGCTTGAGCACTATCACTTAATAACTTAGGTATTTTATTGATAGAGTAATAGTACTGCTTGAGGCCATTGTCGCAACTAGACCAGAAAACACGTCGCACAAAACTTTGCGTTTGAATGGGTAGACCGCACAGAATCATCCGTCAGACGGTCTATGGTCAGACGTAATCATCCACGCGCGCTAAAAAGATTGAAAATTTCCTTGGTGACTTCACCAGAATCTGGTAAGTTACTAGTATTCTACAGCGTTGCCACGCATCTTCCGACAACCATCGGTTGTTTCACCGACACCGTTTGCTCATCGGCAGAGGTGATGTACGGAATAGCATTTGGTGTGACCGGTCGGTGCGGTAACCGACAGTTATCGGTTACTTACCGATACCGACATACATCGGAAGTGTGTACGGAATGCCGCTCCAGAGATGTCTCGTCGGTCAACGATGCCGGTGCTTTCCATCTAGGTATACTTACCAAATCGTGGAACATGTTCCGTCTGGTGGTATTTGGACCGTCTAGGTGGAAAACACCCAGTTAAATTGTTGGAATAAGGCCTATTCTTTGACAGAAATTCACCATTCCTCTTACAAAAGCTACAAGTCCAAAAGAATTCAAATTTAAGAAAAATTATTTTTGGATTTTGAAAATGTCTAGATTATAGGCTCAAACCAAAGTACCTCCTCGTATCTTTCGAAAGAGACCTGAGTATGGTGAATTTTTGTCGAGGAACAAGTCCACGGCGATTGATTCCGCAACGCCTTATTTCAGCAATTCAACTCCATCCTGACCTCAGTATCATCAAGAGTTCATGTATTCACGTTTTCAACGCGAATCTCATAGACCCCTCTCACCAGTTTTATTGATTAATCATTACCGGAAGCGGTCAAGTGTTTTTTGCAGATATAATGTTATAGGTATTTTTCACCGGAACCATAAAACCAAAAATGCGGCAATTTCAATGTGACATTCGACGTCAACGCTTTCTTGGTGTTTTATTTTCGGCCAGCATCTCCTTCAGTTTTGCAACAATAATAATGATTGATTCAAGAGTTTCTACTATTTGCTTCCTACTAACACCAACAACAAACCAACACCTACCTCTATCCTGCCTACCTGTTATTTTTAGTTTTAATTAAATAGCAGGGCCGACAAGGTCTGACCTTGCTCCTGATGCCTCGCAAGTGATGGCCGGTGTTTTTTTATCACTCGCGAATCAAAAGCAGGGGCCGTCCGTCCTAAACAAGCCATTTGTTTTGGTTTTTATCTTTCTTGCAGTGGCGGACTAAGGGAATTGGGGGCCCGGGGCGGAATTGTGAGATGGGGCCCCTAAGGAGTAAAAGTTGAGAATATGAAGGGGGGCCGACAGACTTTTTGGCCCGCCCTGCCCGGCCGTAATTGAGCAAAAGCCTAAGAAACAAAAAATGTGTTGTTAATAACTTGACTATAAAACACACAGTAGCGCAGTCAGAATTTGAGGGCGTAGAGGGCAAAGGCAACGGTGAGGGTGTAAGTCAGGAAAAAGTAGCGCCGCAGGCGAATTTTTTTTGGGATAATAATAATAATAATGATGCTGATGATAATCGGTATATTTCGTGCGTTTTGCGATTTCAATTTTTGACGTTTTCACCAAAATTACTTGATAATCAAACTTCTTTTCAGAAAATTTTTGCTCTTTTTGAAAATTTTTGCCAGAATTTTTTTCTGTATTGGTGTAGTGTGGAATGAAGTGCCATGGGCGCTTGGGAGGTAGGGGTGTGGTCTCATTGGCCCACTTTTGCCCCCCCTTGGCTATGCCACTGACCACCAGTACCTACAAGAAGTTTTCGGTTCCAGCTTTAGATGTTGAATTGGATTTGGACTGTTGACTCAATGCTAAAACCAACTCGTATATACAAAATTAGGAATAATATGAATTTCTACTACCTGCAGCGCGCAGACAAGATAATTTTGTTGTTTTGTCTTTCCCCTCTTTTGAAAAGAAATAATAAAATACAAAATTCCAAAAGGCTTGAGGCCCCTGGCACCGTGATATCCGGGGCCGGGGCCCCTAAAGCCTAAAGTGAAAATGATTCGCAGAGACTCCGTGATACAGACACACCTCTATTGCCTCTGTGCAGGCCCCGAAACCTGTTGTCATGGGGCCTGCTAAGGTAACTTTAAAATGGGAAAAATAGGGAAACAATGTTTCTCACCTTAGTAATATGCAAAAAAAGTGATCATCGAGGGAAAAAATTGAAATTTTTGGATTTTATCCCAATTTTTTGCAGTATTTTTCACAAACAAGAGGAATTGGGGGCCCCATCAGATGATTGAGGCCCCGAGGCCCGGGGCGGACCGCCCCCGCCGCCCCCCCCTTAGTCCGCCACTGCTTTCTTGACATTTATTTTTGGAAGTGAAAGTCCTATCTACCGGGCAACACACGGAATTTATATTAAAACCCGACTGCCTTGACCGTGCTTCCTATTAGCATTGCTATTAGGTACCTACCCATACGAGATCCGGATCCTGAAAAAGCATTGCCTACACAAGAAAGCACGTGCATGCGCTGGACACCTTGATAATGAATAAATACTCTTGAGAAACAGAAACAGCTTAAGATCAAGGGGCAATAATATTTACCCTTCGATATAATTTTCGTTTGAAACCGTTTCTGTCGGACGTTAAGTAGGGTCAGTACCCATATCGGGGAAAATTCTGCAGATAAGAGTAGAGAGTGGGTATTTTTTAGGTTGATGGATTGGTTATCTTTAGATGTCATCTTTGAAAACGCAAACTGCTGAAGTGGTTTATGAAAACATGCAATTATCTGAAAGTAAAACGTAAACAACTGCAAACAAAAGATTTCATTCTCCGCAATGCTAAAAGTAGATACCTAAATAGTCTGGAGGCCGTGGCCTGATAGGATTAGTGACCAAATGTATATGAGCAATGTGCATTTTGAAGGTAGAAACAATGGTAGAAGCATAAAATTTGATACTTGAAAGTCGAAGTTGCAAGACTCCTATCAAACTCCCGTCTATGACTTCTAATAAGGGTGTCTTACCCTCGGCCTGCCCTCGAAAATTTCCCTGCAGAATTTGCAGTAAGAACCTATAATACCTCTTCACTCACTAACCCCAAGAGCCCCTACTATTGTTCACAAAAGTTTTGAGCATTTATACTTTATAAATTCTGAAAAGGTTTTGAATTTGGCGGTACTTATCTCGATTTGAGCGGGTCATTCAGGCGGGCCATTAAAAAATTGCTGGCATCCGGTGTACTTATCAATTCTAGGTGAAAGAGGCTTGCAAAGAGCAGCGCATTCACTACATACAATATTCTAAATATTATATAATTATTATTACCGAAGCCGGTTTGTGTGTCGTCACACAATGCCTAGCCAAGGACCTCATAAAGCTATAAGCGGTGGATGCTATTACGCTGGTGCACTATTAAAATCGCTTAAATGCCGTGGAAGGACGGTTAGTCGTGACCGATTTTGCCAAAATAATAGACTAATAGCATATATAGTATACCTACTTAGTTTTCCGAAGGTATATCAACGTGCAAAATCCCGTTTATTGGTGGGATGGGTCTTGAAACCACGAAGTTCCTGGTATGATTAGGTTGCCCATCAAGAATAGATTTAGGTAAGTGTAAGTAGATAAGTCAAAAAACGTGATTAAACTGAACAACGTGAGGACGTGTTAAACATTTTAATCAATATTTGTTTACTCTTGTGAGCTCCATAACTTGCAAATATTGTGATTTAAACTGGGGTGAGAGCCGAACTAGAATGACACCTGCTTAGCCCCGGAAGTTAGGTACTGAGCATGCTAACAATATTTGCGCTAGCTATATAGCACTAACAATTGTGCTAGCTGAACAATATTTCAAGACCTGGGATCTAAATTTGAGATAGGTAGGTACGCCAGTGTTCATTGTTCATTAGGTATGCGACTGTTGCGCTAATGGCTAATGGCCATGGATGTTTACGCAGTGCCGTCTTTAGGCATGGATCCGAAGGGCCTATGCATTAGGCCCCGGCTTTCTGGGGGCCCCCGAGGCCCTCTTAAATTCCCAAAAATTAAGACTGTTTTTTTTATATTTGTTTTCATATCATAATCACGACTTTTATTTAACTATATCACCTTTGAGCTGATCGTGCGCCCTCTCCTCACCTCCCAAGCGCCCACGGCGCTCCATCCTACCAAACTAATTCATAAAAGGCCGGTTTTCTGTCGAAAATTTTCAAAAAGCGCAAAATTTCTTGGAGAAAAGTTTGTTCAATAAGTAGGTAATTGAAAGTTTACACAAAGTTCACTTTTTTCGGATTTCAAAAATTTGTAACTCAGGAACGTTTCGACAAATTTAGCTTTAATTCAGCAAAAGCTGGTTTGTCATAATTATTTATCAACTTGCCAAATTTGGAAACAATCCAACCAGTGGTGTAGGAGTTATGAGAGTCAATAATTTAGAAGCATCCGAAGAAAAGTTGACTTAAGGTTACCCCTTATAACTTCTACGCCACTGATTGGATTCTTTCCAAATTTGGCAGATTGATAGATAATTATGGCAAACCAGCTTATGCTAGATTAAAGCTAAATTTGTCGAAACGTTCCTGAGTTACAAATTTTCGAAATCCGAAAAAAGTGAACTTTGGAGAGCTGTATTTTCGTCATTAGGCCGAACTTTGCAAAATAGTATATAGGTTTTCGTCATATTTTGACGAGATCTACCCACAGTTAAATTTTTTGCTATCATCCCTGAAACACCCTGTATAGACCTGTCATATTGCTTCTCTCGACCTCTTCAATTCTTCAATTTTGTCTAACCGTCTTTGAAAAAAATTAAAGCAAAAACAAAAAATCTAAGTGAATGATAAGAACTATCCTTTTTCTTCCAATAGTGACCTTAAAAACGGCATTTTCTAGCATATAAAATGGCTGAAACAGACTGCGGATTAGACCGAAATAAGAGAAAGAGATAGATTCTTGTGGCGTGAGTTTCTGCCAAATCTGTGCAGATAAAAATGTAACTAAAAAATGAGCTCTTCAAATATGGGCTGGCAAGAGACTGAGGGTCTTTTTTCAAAATTTTTATAAAAATTTTGAAAAAAAAATTCGATCTTTTTGAATTTCAAAATTTTTAAATTCTGATACGTTTTCATACTTGATTTTAGATCGCCCTTCTTTTTTTCTATTCTCCCACTCCATTGGTTTCCATGAAACTCACGTTTAAAGAAAAAAACAGTAGGAAATGCCGTCCTTACGGGGTTTCTGATGCGACTGAAAAAGCTGCTGACGGGAATCGGTTTTATTTCATTTTTTCTTTAAGTAGAAACTCCTCCAAAGAGAAAATGTACAGGCAATGCTGTCAAATTTTCAAAACTTCCAAAAAAATTGACAATTTTTTATTTTGATTTTTGAAAATTTGAAAACTAGATAGCAACGCGCCTAATTCTTTCTTCAAGAAAGTCGCATGCTAAATTTGAACTCTCGATTTTTCAAAAAAAAAGCACCAAAAATGATTTCCTGTAGACGTGAAAAAGTGAATCAGTAAAAACCATTTTTGTTTTTTTTTTTCTGAAAATAGAAAAGCCAAATTTGGCATGCGACTTTCTTGAAGAAAGATAGATGTATGCGCGTTGCCATCTAGTTTTCAAATTTTCAAAGCGAAATAATTTTCATACGTATTTTTTTGGCCATTATGGGGCTACAGTCCAGTTTAAACAAGTTCACAAAATTTAAACACTCGTAACTCCCAAGATTTTTTGTTTCAATATTTGCAAATTATTTCAACATAAGGACAAATTCTTTGTCTTTACAGTTGCCGTTTTTCCCTCTATTAACGAACTCATAAAGAGCTGTCAAATTTTTTCTCAAGTTATTTCCCCCAATTTTAGGCAACCGACACTTAACAGTACGTTAAGGGCGCCAGTCGTTTGTTGTAAAATTCGCTCACGCCTTTCTGCGAAACAGCCTTATTTTCAACAGAAATTTATCGTTAGGTGAATTTGAAAAGAGAAAAGATGGTCCTACTCATTGACTGCGAGTTTGTTTTTATTGTTTTGAAAATGAAAAATTGAAACAAAATGAAAAACTCGCAGTCAATAAGTAGACCCATCTTTTCTCTTTTCAAAATGACCTCAACGATAAATTTCTGTTCAAAAATAAGGGTGTAACATGCGAAAGCGTTAGCGCATTTCGTAGTGCCAGCAGGGCCAGGCAAAAATCATATCGGATTCCGAGTCAAATTCTTAAAATTTATAGTACCGTGCAAATATGGGAATTGAAAGACGAAGTAAAAGAGCTCCCTGACTAACCCAGAATCCTAAGCGGAGGTGACTTTCCACCCTCGATTTGTTTAGCGTCGATAGGAGACTTGAGAATTCAAGGCTAGTGAGGAAGATTATATCTACGATGGTCTGTACAAGATTCCACCCTCGAAAAACCCATGTTTATCGAAATGATAATCAGAGCTCTCAGACTAGACTACTACAATACCCCAACACCGGACCACTAGATCAGAACACTAAATAAGACACGTGTTTCGCCCCATTTGGGAGCTCATCAGTGCGGAGGCATCCACCACGTCAGACCATCCAATGAAATAGCAATCAAGGTATCTCTAAAGTACCCACACTATAGGCGATTTACATTTAAAAAACGCCACCTGGTGTAGAGCTCGGTACTTGATCGTAGAGGAATTTTCTTGAGAGAAACACATACTCCGACGTCTAGTAGCCTAGGTGGGCACTAGTGGATACCTGCAATACCCACATTATTGACATGGAAATTTGAAAAGTAGAAATAATGTGAAAAGGGGTTTGCATTTGTGTCTCTTATTTCATGTTATGGTTAGCGTATTTAGCAAGCTTGTAGTAGATCTAGCTCCAGAGGTGCGCAGCTGAAAGACTACGCCCCCAGCAATGCACTACATTGCGGTAAAAAAAGACAACGTTCACGTCCCGAACACAAAGGTAGCTACGGCGATCTTATTAGAATGAAAAATGCGGATCTCCAGCTGAAGTCTAAGCAAAAAATCTTGAAAAAAAAAGCGAGGAAAAAGGGTAGGTGGTGGTTGACTCTGCACGGCCAGCCCGAGGTGATTTTTTCTTGGCCGGCAGGCTGGTCGACGGGCTTATGTGTTTCCCTCCGTGCGGATGTGACAGAGTTTGTTGCTCTTCCTTGGGCTGAAGCTATGGATGATTTAGAAAAAGGTCTGCGACGACGCTGGTCATCAACATGGAGCCCAATAAAGAGCCTACGGGGTCCCAAGGGTTCACAGGAACAAAAGTTTGCTTGTAGTGGACTGCACAAGACAGCAAAGTGACAGTTTTGACATGTCACCTATTGACGTAACAGCCGACGTTGCCTGCGGCAACTTACACCTTTTCTGACAATTAATTCCCTAAAACTTCTTCTACGAAACGGCCATTTTCCCCAATAAGGTCAATCGCCTATTGGTAGACTCATGAAATGTGAGTTTTTCATGCGGCGCCATCTATCCAAAGGCATGCCGTCACCAAGCATCAGACCAGGTTTATCTAAACACTTGAAACTTTCTAGACTATAGACGCCATCTTGGATTTCGCGTATTATAGTCAATTAGTCATCATCCGTCAGATGGACGATAAGTTGTTTATCAAGCTTTCAGTACTCATATTTATCACAGGGAAAAGTCATTTTTACTTGAACGTATCGTCTGCACGGAATACCATATTTTCAACATATCAACCCACACTAAATGTATGTATGTATGTATCGTCGAAACGTGTCAAAAAAAAGTTTTAAATTGACACAAACACAGATCAGAATCGCTAGAGTCATAGTCGTATGAACATAAAGACCAAGAAGTTACATCTGGACCGTTTGCAAAGTTTACCAGAGGTATTTGCACTACCAGATAGCAAAAATACCTGATGTCTTGAATACTTGTCTGATGGTTGCGTACGGGTATTATGAATGTAAGTAGGTACGACGTTCTTACGGAACTACTGAATCCGTGAGGAATATTATTTGGCATATTGCAAAACGAAATTATTTTGGCGCATTCTAAGGTGAAAGCGGCCAAAAGTACATGACGTGGCCCCCATTCTCGATGTTCCTTTCGGAATGACTTAAGTCGTCGCTCCAAAAAAAGTTTCGCAATGGAAGCACCGATATTTTGCCCTGTTCCAGCCAAAAAACCGCGTGAAGTTTGCCATTTTCTTCGCATGCTGGACCCCGGGGGCCGTTTGACTGTTATCTTGGTGCCACCGCGACAAATTATCCAACTCGCTACGCAGACCGGGCGGTTTTGTTTTTGTTTTCCAGGAGACTCCTGTACTTCCCCATGGCACGGTGGCCCTCGAACTTGATTTCAATGCTTGCCACGTTCAATTTTCACAAAAAGGGACAGCTCCTTTTTCACTACGCCACGTTCAAGAATTATTGGCAAAAAAAAACGATTTTTCAAGTCTAGCTTTGAAGGCCTGTATCTCTGTTATTATACACTTGCGAGTACACTTCTAAAATTTTTTTTGGAAAATCTTCTTATTTTACAGTTTTTTTTTATTATTCCCTAAAATGACGCGATTCAAAATCAACACCCTGTATATAATGACTTAAAAAGCTTTGGCAAGGGCAAGTCCAATATGAATAAAATTTAAATTGCCTACTTGGTAGATCCCAAATTATGTATGTTGAAAAATGTGAGTAACTTTCAAGTGATGAGAATATTGTGTTTCAAGAACAGATTCGTCCCGTGTTTACTTATCGGTATATCAGTCAAAACAGAGACACGGCACAATAACGAAGATTTTTCACTGATGATTTCTAGGATTTTTCCAATCTGAAATACTATGCAATATCGGTAAGTATTTTCCGAGGTATTTTCCATCGTATTTTATACAACATCTTTCGAATATGGCACTCGATTACTGGACTAAAATTCACGAAGGACGGAGTAACATTGGTGAAATAAGGCGTTGCGGAATCAATCACTGTGGGCTTATTCCTTGACAGAAGTTTAACATTCAAGTCTCTTTCGAAAGCTACAAAGACGTACTTTGGTTTGAGCCCATTGGCATTTCCAAAATCCAGAAAAAAAATTGAAATTTGAAAACATTATTTTTGGATTTTGGTAATATCTACCAATAAGCTCAAACCAAAGTACATTCTTGTATAGCTTTCAAAAGAGACCTGAATGGTACATTTCTGTCAAGGAATAAGACCACAGCGATTGATTCCGCAACGCCTTTATTTCACCAATTCAACTCCGTCCTTAATCATAATCATATGAGCAAATACTATACGACAACGACACAGGTACAACACAATAACACTAATCATAACACAAAACACAACAGAGTTGGTCCACTTCCCAGTTACCGTTGATAGGTCATGTTAAATATTTCTTCACGTATCTACAATAACCTACCTAAGTTGCTAAGAAAGACTTTGGGATTTATAAGTGGAAGTTGTCGATAAGCCTACCTAATGGATAATGTACCATATGTACCTAGATATAGCTACCTGATTCAAACCAGATTTCAATCCCGCTTCTAAGAAATCTAAGATTTTTTATATTATGTATGTGGCTAACCCATACCTAGCACTACTGACTATAGTATCTAATCTCAAAATTGTTACTCGTAAGGTAGCAGACTATCTCTTCAATAAAACTTTGTTTAATTTTTTCCAATCAATCTCGTACTCTGTTTTGATCACTCCGCACGTTCATTGTTTACATCTTTGCAGAACCTGAAGCGACGTCTTCACTTATTTCTTTGAACTTTCCGAAATTAAACAGATCCACTTGTTTGGTTGGCATTCTAATCTGCACCTTTGATTGCAGCCCAGGCTTCGTTATTGAATAAAAAAAAAACGGGAATTTCACCAATGAAAAAATATAAGTATAGGTAGGTACCTGATTGCTCTGTGCGATTTCCATACTAGAACTGCCGTTCGACTGTGTCGCGTTTCCCGTCATCTTTGTCGCTTTTTCTTTCGCACTTTTTAACTCCCAATTTTTTTTCAAGAACGGCAAAGAACCATCACTGGGTTTTCTCCTCGCGTGCGTATATTTTTCGTTGGGAGACCGGTCCGCCACTCACACTCAGGCACACTACAACAACACGTTTTACCAGATCCTTACTGGGCACTGGCGGTATAAAGGAGAATTGCACGCTATCAGGTGCTGCTGCTAACATTTAAAAACTTTCCAAGGTAGCGAGAACATTGTCTCGTTTGTGTTCCTTGTCGGGCGCCGCACTAGGAAGGCCTGCGTCCTCCTGCTCTCTAACGCTACAACTGAGAGCCGGCGGGACTCATCAGAGTGCAGCAGGACTTCTCCTGGTCTCGTCCTTTGCTGCTCCTTAAATGTGTACCTACGTGTGTGTGACTGGTAGTGCTCATCGCACACAGATTGTTCTACATAGATTGCATCTCTATCTATATGAAGCAGGGAATAATGACGTGACAGTATGTTGTGGCAGTGGTGGCACACCATCATCATCAAGGGAATTCTTAATTGATTGCAGGAACCAGGGTGATAGATGATCGTGCCGCGCGTTTCCTCCAAGGTTTTTAACACGTATGTTCTGCTCGTTTAATAGTGCTTTCGTGATGATGTTTGGGAATTACAAGAGCCGTGTGCGATCAGATTTGCAACACAAAACACCAAAGCGGAACCAGAATTAATTTCGAATTGATACAAAAAAGGATCGTTGACTGGGAAATGAGCTTCGAAGTTACTTTTTTTCGGACTTTTCAAGACAGGACTGGGACTGTTTTTGAATCTCTATCCGTAATAGTTGTGTAATCTTGAGGCTTTATACGCAGGGTACCTATCAATATTTCTCTCTCAAAAATAAAATTGAAGAGATATAGACATTTTGATGGGATTCCATCAAATGTTTGTCCACCTTGTTTCCATTTGGATTACCCCACATTTTTTTAGGATCCCAATAGCCCTAAAACACTAAAAAAGTTTTTGAAGGATTACTGGGTCATTTTTTGAAAAAAAAGAATTATCAACTGTTTTATAATTTTGAGAGACGTAGAAAATTGAGTACAGAGCCTTTTTTTGAAAAAAGTTGTCAACAAAAAAGAAGAAAGATGTTTTCTTCACATTTTTGGAAGAACGCTCTGTACTCAATTTTGTAATACACTCACACCGTATAAAAAAATTGAGTTTTTATTTCCATTTTTGAGGGAGAAATCCTTTAGATAGTTTATACTTACTGAGAATACAGCCTTAACTCCAAGTCTACAAACAACGTTGCCAACAAATAACGTTGGGCGATGGCGCATTATCCAAAATTATTAGGCTATTGTTTGAGCCACAACCAGCCCAAGGTGCTCTTTGTTTCACGAAATTTCGAACACCGGCTACGCTTACAGCTATAAATCTGGTTATACAGGCATGAATCGAATTTCGAAGACCACGTGGGAGTACCGAAAAATCAAGCGTTTTCAGAGAGCGCCTTAATCTGCATAGCCACACCTAAACACCTGAAAATGATCGTAACCAAAACTACGAAAATCAGAACAATAAGTAATCTAAACTGGTATGTCTGTCACTCATTGTTCTGATTTTTGTTGTGTTGGTTACGATTATTTTCAGGTGTTTTGGTGTAGCTTTGCAGATTTACGCGCTTTCTGAAAATACTTACTTTTTCGTTATTCCCTCGTGGTTTTCGAGATTCGATTCATGCCTGTATGAACAGAAGACAGTACAAGCTAGCTATTTCTGTTAAAATTGAAGTTCCTGGTCAATGGCAACAATGATAAAATTACTGTTGTATTTGGTGTTGGCAATTTAACAATTCTTGCAGTGTACCTTGTCACTAAATGCTGTTATGAAAATTTGAGACCAGAATGAGCTCAAGGAGAAATAAACTGATCGGAAACAACTTGAGCTAAGTCAGTTTGGCATATTTCCGCACGAGAAAAAAATAATTTTCAAATCAAGAAAAAATACACGTTTGCCGAAGGAACTATCTGTTTTTAATCACGAAGAATGGCACTGGTGTGGCATCAAATGCTATCAAGGGTTTCAATAAAGTCATATGTTGCGGTAGGTGAGACGGCGATGGTCAGTGGATTGGTGAAAAGTGGTTCTTTTCAGGTCCTTCGGCACCATCTTCTCAAGATGGCGGCCTTAAGCTACTCGATACGAAAACGTTTCATAGCTTTATTCCATGCTAGTGTTGTGGGGAATCCAAAAAAGTATGATACGTCAAGTCCCCAGGGTGGAAACCACTCGGGTCCTCTGGCTCAACGACTACATCGGGCAACATGAATTTTGGTTATTTTCTAATAACTCGTATCCGTTGAACCCATTTATGGCGTTGAGATTTCAATAACAGGATTTTTGAAGATGTTGCCTGCTAAGAAGTGAATATTTTTTTCGAGATTTTTTTATTGCCTGTTCAGCAGCAATTTTTTCAATTTTACCCCAAACACTGTTTGCGGAAATATTATAAGGAATGACAAGCTGAAACTGTTTGCTAATAATATCATGTCTGGCTTAACCGCAGCACGCACTTGAAATTTGAAACTCTAGAAAACTGATTTCTTTCGAGCGGTTCTATTTCACCCGCAGACGACCATGCCTACTTGACATAAACCGGACTTTGAAGTGTACTCTCTTCCAGCTTTGTGGTCGTGTTTCAAAACTGGTACTTTTTCACTTACCATACCCGAATTCACTATAGCAATGAATACCGGCTGATGTTAAAATCAACAAGAGTGTGTAATGGGTGGCGTCATCATGAATTCCGATTATTGTGTTTGCTGGACTGTCAGGCAGAATATCTGGCTTACTGGGCCAGGTACAGACATCGCCGACCTCGTCGGCGTCGGCGACACATCAATGGAAAGCTCAGAGAAAGAGGATTTTTTGAGAATTCTCAGTTCAGATGATAAAAGGAACGCAGCTAATAAATATATGAGTGGCATGCGCGCACCACTTCTTTACAGTTGTTGGTTGCGTCAGGAAAAAAAAATCATATCTAAAAAACTATAAGTCCTAGATCAAAATTTTTTCTTTTAAAAAATTCTGCAATACTTTGGCTCCAATCGCTTCGCTGGTTGTATATAAAAAAACTGTGAAAATGAAAAATTTTCTCGCTGATTGAAAATCATGCTGCATTCATAGCCGATGAAAATGTTTATAAACCTTATAAATAAATAATAAACCATTGTTTCTCAATCGCTGTCAGACTGTAACAAAGGTCTGGATATGTACTTCAAATAAAAAAAAAATTAGGCACAAAGCTTCATTACATCCAAAGATATAATGATGGAAAGACTGGCATCCATGCGTTTTCTTTGTTTAAATGAGTTTCACGAGTTGTGCATTCTTTATTGTTGTTAAATATTGTTTATATTTGACCGATCATCTTTAAACGTCGTCGGTATCAACCTGCAATAGTTGAGATTCGATTAGCGAAAAAATGAACTGAATATATTGAGCCGTTCAAAAGATACGGAAGATTTAGGTGAATTTTGTTCAGAAACGAGGAACGAGGAACGAGGGAAAAAAATTAAAAAATAATAATCACGAAAAAAAAGCGGCCACAAATAGCCTCCGCCACTAGGTACGTCTGGCGAGGCTTAAAATAAAAAATCACGGAAAAAAAAAGCGGCCACAAATAGCCTTCGCCAAAAATTTATTATTTCTCAGTCCAGGGACTGCAGAGGAGCTATTTTTTTAAGTGGTGGGAGAAACTCCTTGGGAATAAAACACAATCCGGATTGTATAAAACTCCCAGGGAGTTTCTACCTCACTTTCAAGAACAGCTACTCTGAACTCTGCGGTGGCAGTTATATTGTTACGTGGTAACGTCTGAATAGGTTAGCAGTACACCCGGTATACATACCTTGTCAATTTCTTTTAATAGCGAACGTTTTTCATAGTTTTTTGTTTTAAAATTCAAACTGATACGAAATAAAAATTCTTATCACTTCTCTACGCCGCACCAAAGAAGGCGCTTCGCAAGCTAAATTAATTTCGAACAAATTCAAGCGCTTCTCAAGCAACCCGGCGATATTATTATTTATCAAGATTAATTCTAGGTCGCAGTCCACGAAAGGTAAAAACTAAACAGTCAATCGTATTTTTCATTTCCAATTTTAATATTTTAGGAATCGTTTTCCATCGCACTTGAGCTAGTTGCTAATTGATATTCGCCGTGTGCGAAAGAAACAAAGGCAGAACAGGAAACCCTTACGGTGTAAGGTACGGTAGCTCTGAATTTAAGTGAGAAAACTAGGTAGATCAAATAGGTTTATCTTTTAGGGTTTTTTTTTTCTCTTCTTCTTTCCTTCTGATTGCTGTGAAATCAATCAAGTCTTCGTGGATTTGGCAAACAACACCCGCCACGGAAAAGTAAAATCACCGACAGCTTGGAAGCATCCTTACTGTGAGAGAACGACGCGGAGCCGGAAGACGCGACCCTACCAGCCACGTTCCAGCCTAGGCTGAGTACATTTTTTTGATTCCAAAACCACGTGTACCAAATGAAAAACCAAAATACGAATAACTTGAAAAGAGTGAACCAAGTTTATTAAAAATCCGTAACAAAAACGGAACATAAAATATCCTTTTTTTTTGTATACAAAGTATACTTATCAGGTGAAGTAAATTTAAATTTTGTCAAACGCAGTTCGGCCGAAGTACGTAAGTTCTTAGCCCTTCAGGCACCGTCTCATATACATGTTCAATTCTTAATTTATTCTACCATCAATTATTTTCTTAAATTTGCAATTTGTCAACATTTCAAACGTTAGTAAATATAAACCTATTATCTCACCCTAGTAATTTTTTTTGCGTTGCTATTTTGATCATTATAAGATTGCATCTTTTCTTTTGCCATAACAAAAAAATAGTAAGGTAAACGACACCCACCCCTATTCAACCATAACTTTTAATGTTAACCATAACAATATATCAACGAAAGAAAACGCTAAAATGTCTGAGTCTCTTGGAGGAATTACAATAACAATGGGGTACTTGCCAATGAAACAGATTTGACTGGAAACACTTTCAATCATCAACAAGAGTAATAAATAGTATTTTCTGAAAATTTCCGGAAAATATATCCATTGATTAAAAAGATTTTTTTTTCGATTTTTTTTTTCAAAAGGTTGGTAAAAGTCGGGAATCTTTAGTGAAATTTTTCTGTCTGTATTTTTCAAATATTGTTAAGCCACTCTAACTGTTTTTTTAGTTTTCAACCCAACAGTGCTGTTTGTTTAGTTTCTAGTATATTTGTGACGTCACAAATATATTTTTAAAACAGACACTACGACCGCAATTTTGGGAATTTAGGAAAAAGAAAAAATACGGGTACAATATTTTTGCCCATACTTTCGATTAAGCCAATAAAAAAAAATTGGGCAAGTAGCCCATTAGACAGACGGACAAAGCGGATACAATAGCACTTTTCACCAGGGTGGAAAATGCGCTAAAAAGCGGCCACCTGTGCCTAACTAATATAAGTCTCCGCTGCTCGGTATGGCGAGGTTTAAAAAATATAAGAATTGAATGAGCGTCAAGTGACGAAACTTTACATAAATGGCGGAGGTTCTAGACAACATGATGGAGGTATGCTGACCGCGAAGAAGAAACTGAAAGTGCAATTTATTTCCGCATTAGGCAATTAATAGGGGTAAATTTGATTAGTTCTGAAATAACTGATACTGCCATCCTTCATGGTTGCATAGAGTGAATATACCTACGATAGTAGTTCATGTAATTAGAGTTTATCGCAAACCTGAATAGTACCTACAGGGTCTGTTGTGTTGATGGGGATAGGCGTCTCCCGGCAGACAGTGACGACGCATCAACATAATTTTGACTAGGGTCGTGAGCTGTGATTATTAATGTTGCGTTTTTTTTTAATATCACATTCCATAAAGGCTTGCACGAATGCGCAATTTTTCTGTACCTAAGGGAGAAGTTTGCTTTTAGGTTTGCAATAAACTCTCTACCTACCGTGGAAAGCAGCAAAGTGAAATTTTGATGAAACGCCGACACAAAATTCATACAAACTTTTCGCACTCACATTCAGATCATGTAGCCAGTGCAGCAGTATAAAACATTAACATAACGTGCCGCAATTTAATGAAATGAAACAGGTAGTAAGTAGATCTGAGTAGGTACACATACCTATGTAAGGTAAAGTGGCGTAAGTAATCGTACATCCTTACCTGGATATTCACATGTGAGGTTTCATGTTGGACGTCTCGGAATTCACTAAAAATTTCCTCGGCGTCACTGTAGATTTTCATATATTTGTAATCTCGATAATTGTTATACACCATATTGACGGAAACATACACAAAATGCACTTAGGTATTCGTGTTGCTTTTACTTTCCGCCGCCACATCTTCAGCGTTAGTTCAAGGAAAAAGGCTGCCTCAATTTAACTACGGAAACTTTCTCTTTTAATGTTTATTGTGCGCTTGGCAATAGATAGTACCTAGTAGATTAGTATTATGTCTTACTTATGGGAGAATGAGTCAAGTAGTGGAAACTTGCGGTTTCCATCGGAAGTGCATACCTACTGAGTTTTCAAAAATAAATACAGTGTGTTTTTCAAAAACCGCACCAGCCCATAACTTTTACTTCCCCGACCCCCCATCAACATGGAAGGGAAAGTATATTGTATTCGTGTTTCGTGCAGAAAAAAGCTTTAAGATTTCACCGGATATATCCATTTTGAGGTCCCCAAGACGTTTAAGACTCCATTTTCAGAATGATGTCTGTCTGTGTGTGTGTCTGTCTGTAATCTTTCACGATAACTACCGAGCCGTTGATCCTACCCAGACAGCACATAAACATTTTCAAAATGTTTGTGAAATATCAAAAGCCAAATATTATAATATTTATAAAATATTGGAATTCATTCAGTGAATATTGTATAAGTATTTATTGAATGTTTTGATGTCCCGCTTTTTAATATTTGTACAATATTTGCCAAAAATGTTTTGAAAACATTTATAACCGGGTATTTTGAGAAATTGAAAAAAAAAATAGTTTTTCTTCTTATCGGCCTTTTTTGGCCATAGGAGCTCGCCTTTATTTCATATACAATTGATTTAGCTGGAAAATTGCCTTTCAAAGACGACACATCGCCCAAGCTACAGCAGGAATCGAACCCGCAATCTCCGCACCACAGGCAGATACTGACCACCTGTGCTACAGGGCCGTTGAAAAGATTCAGTGGTTCTGGGTAAACTACTATGTGAACACGCAGATGTCCGCTATATGAATTTTGCTAACTATATATCTGAAAGATTCAGCGGCTCATCCACTTTTAGGGATACTTGGCTACCGCCTCGTCCCTAAACACGCGGATTTATCCGCGTACTTGCTACATAAATTACCAATTGGTGTCGAAATAAATTAAAGTGACATATTTGTACGAAACAAATAAAACAACGGATGTATTTCACGACATTATGAATCATTTCAACCGTAACATAGAAAAAACCTATTGTAGGCCGTTAAAAAGGCAATTTCAGGACCACAAACCGAGTTTTGCTAATTTAAGGCAAAATACACTTGAAACCAAAGGGATGTAAAACGATATCTTTTCAACACAACACACAACACAACTATATATTTCAAAGTTCCGTGCAAATGACCAAAACAAAAACCGGAAACCACATTGCCTAGAATACTGTAAATATTAGAGAAATTAGTTCACTAAATATTTTGATAATATTTATTGCTAAATATTCAATAAATGTTCAAAATATTTGCTGAACGTTGGTACAATATTTCACCTTAATATTTTGGTAATATTTGTGACGAATATTTTGTAAACATTTATAGAATGTTGTAAATATTCATCAACTACTACCAAATATTTTCAAAACATTTCGTGTTGTCTGGGTATCGACTTGAAATTTGGTATGCGGACATGGTGGGAAGAGCTCATTAGTTTTTGGCTGTTATCTGTCAAACAGAAGTGTCACTATCGAGGTCACTATCAACAAATGTCAGAATACGCTACATCTCACGGAACTTGATTTGGAGTATGTCATTTGAAAGCGAGTTTGAAAGTCCTTGAAAAACTGTATTCAGAACAATGGACCCTTTCCAATAAAGGCAGTCTCTCTCGCACGATTTACGTCACAGCCACCACAGGACCGCAGTGTGGTGCCGCGCACTTCATAACGAACGGAGTTTCCCTTGGAGGTATTAGGCGCCGTCATAGCTGGACACCTCCAACTGCGCGGTACGGACGCGCATGCATCTGTCTCTTTTTTCTGAAAAGGTCCATTGAAAGTATTGCCCTGTCTGTCATCTGTCAAATAAAAAAAAAGTCAAAGTTCAAAACTTTACCATTTAATTACTTATTCAAAATCTATCCGATGGATTGAAACTAAATTTGGCAGGAAGCAACACAACAAAAAAATCAAATGAAGTCTGCAGTTGCACTTCTCCACCATCTCCCAGTATAGAGCGTTTTCAAAATTTCTCCTGGCCGTTGCCACCCGAGAGGGCCTCTCGCCCGTGATTTGACCAGAACGACTCGCTTTTGATACAGGACTCCACTTGAAAATTCATTCTTGCTCGGGGATCGAGCCTTACTGAGAACATACTGGAGCGGTGAGCAACGCGACGATGAAACCGAAAGAGCAAAGCGACGAAAACAAATACACATATTACGTAGTTTTCATAGCAATTTTGTGTTTCGGTGGGCATGCGCAAAATTTGACAGTTCGGATCGGCTAGCACTAGAGGTATAAGTAGAGTGGGGAGAGTGATTACAGAACTGCGAGAGTCTGGCAAGCACGCGAAGGTCGAATTTTTGCCGACCGGCAAGGAACGTGAGCATGCGCTCTAGACCTGATGAAAACTACTATAAAGATACACATACTGAAGCGTCGCTGTTGCATAGGATATGTATTATTGTTATTTTCGTCGCTTTGCTCTCCGCTTTCATCGTCGCGTTGCTCACCGCTCCAGTGTGTTTTCAGCCTTAGGGACTAAGTAAGTAAGTAAGTAAGTAAGTAAGTAATTTATTGCTTTTAAAAATAAAATTTCCATAGCAAAAGGAGCTTAAAATTAAATAAACGTACTATTCAATTCAAAATAAATAACATCTCATTATGATTAATAAATATACAAATACAAGCCAGAAGTCCGTCCCCCCAATAATATAGAAGGAGTGAATGAATAAGAAGGGAAAGAAACATGACCCTTTTCATTACAAAAATTAAAAAAGGAAAACTTTACTCATTGCGAAGAAAGGAACGCAAACGCAAGACACTTGACAGGTAGTTATAAAGAATTTTGGAGTCTCTCGCTTCCACGTACAGAATTGATTTGGATATACTGCCAAAGCTTGCGAAGCTTTTCGGGAGGTTACTCCTTAGTGGAGTGTAAAATGGACATTCGAAAAAAACATGATGTAGGGTTTCAGGCTTTTGTAGGTTGCAAATAGAACAAAGCTCGGATGAGTTGATTTGGTGGAAGGACCCAGAGCAAGAAAATTTAAGGAATCTTCCCCCGGAGAGGTGTAGCTGACAAAGTGTTCTGGTTATTTTAATTGGCACTGGCAAGTGTAGGTAGTTGAGTCGTTCATGATCCACTAGTTCATATGAGTCATTGAACGTTGAATAATGAAGACTTTGAAATTCATCCAGGTCTCTTTGATGTAAGTATTGACTGTATTTATTCAAGATGTCGTCCGAATTTTCCTGAAGGGAGGCAAGTGTTAGGTTATCAAACATGTCTGAAAGTTCTATTTTTTCGAAAAATTGTTTAAGTTGTGCACACCAATTGTATTTCAGGTTTAGTTTTGTTTTTGTTAAAGTCAGGTGGTGCATTCTTTGAAAACAGATTTTTGGAAGGCGAGAATTGTTCATTTTCAACATTTTCTTCAACCAAGAGATGCAGCCCTTCAACACAAGAAAACTGATATGTTTGCATCCAAACTCAAGTCTTAAGTAGCAGTCAGGTGTGGACCTGGGAAGCAGAAGCAGTCGTTTGAAAAAATGTATCTGGACCCTCTTGAGTAGGTTTGTGTATCGGTTAGCCCATACCGGAAGACAATAAGACATATATGATACTGACAATGAGTGAGTCGTATAGTTGCATTCTTGCTTTCCAGTTGTTCATTTTTGATTTAGCCATTATTGATATGACGGAGCCTATTGCTTGTTTTGCCTTACTAACCGTATTTTTAGACATTTTAAGAAAGAGCGAAGATGAAGAAAAAGTTGTGCCAAGATAATTGAACTCATTTACCACTTCAAGCAATTCTTGATCATAATAAAATCTGTAACTGGGTGATCTACCGCCCCTACGAAAGCACATAATTTTAGTTTTTGTTGTGTTTACTGTTAATTTATTTAGCTCACTATATTGTTCTAAAGTCTTCAGTTTGCGTTGGAGGTCTACCGCAGAGTGTCCCAAAATGACAAGATCATCAGCGTATAACATCAGTAGAACATCTGTCTGATGGTCTATTGCCACCCCATAAAAGTTTTTCTCCCTAAAGAAGCTGTCAATATCAGAAAGAAACAGGGAGAACAATTTCGGACTCAGTGTATCTCCCTGCAGCACTCCCTCTGAAACCACGAATTTCTTTGTGTATCCAGTTTTGGATTTCACCTGAAAAGATGCATTCAAGTACACGCGCCTCAGAGTTCTGATGAATTTGGCACTAACACCGACTGAATACAACTTTTGCCACAGTAAATCGTGATTGATGGAGTCAAAAGCACGTTTGAAATCAATGAATGCCACGTAAACAGCTCCCTTCCCACTCTCTAACTGCAGCTGAATGGTGGTCGTCAGAGTAAAAATGTTATCAACACATCCCTTACCCTTTCTAAAACCCGACTGACACTCCGGAATGACGGAGTTCATCTCAGCCCAATCACTAATCCTGTTATGCAGAATCTGTGTAAAAACTTTTAGTATACAATTTATAAGGGCGATTCCTCTGTAGTTGCATGGATCTATTTTAGGGCCCTTTTTGTGTAGCATGACCAGTATGATCTCTGACAAATTCTCCGGATAGTCTTCATCAATAAAAATGCGATTGAAATAGGTACATAAATAGAGCATCCAATTATGTGGAAGATGTTTATAAAACTCGTAGGAAATCCCGTCTTTACCCGGACATCTACCCTCCCTACCCTGGGAAAGTGCCGCGAGAACCTCGTTTAGTGAAATGGGCCCGTCCAGATATTCACTTCCCGCGTCGTAAAAATCAGAACAAAGAGATATTTCGCAACTGACCGGTTTTGCAATACTATTATAAAATTCCTCCCAAACCTCCACAGGCAGGTCGGGTCTCAACGGTTTCCCCCTACACATTCTAATCGTTTTCCAAAAAGTGGCGGAGTCTTTAGTGTCTGATAGTATTTGGAGTATGGAGTTTTCATACTGATGTCTTTTTGTCTTCACAATTTGGCGATACATTTTTTTACATTGAATATATTCAGATTTTTCAGGCTGCCTAAAGTTTGTAGCAAATGCTTGTTTCAGTTTTTCTTGAGTTTGCTTTTTCAGAATAAAACATTCACTGTCAAACCAAGGTTTGCCATTCTTGATATGGCCTGAAGGGCGATGCATTTTACACATTCCCAGCTGGCTAGCTACATTAGTTATTGTGTTGAAAAGATTGTCTTGCAATGAGTCTGCACTTGATCTTTCACGGAGAGAGACTCCTGCATGAGTCTCCATAGTGTGACAGTATTGACTGGACAAACTAGCATTCCAAAGCACCGCCAAGGAGGTGCCAATTCCAGCCCGGGTGTCAGCCCCACCTGCCCGGCAGGAAGAATCCCGCCCACGGTCGAGCGTGAGGAGAACTGGAAAATGGTCGGATCCCGTGAATGAGTCCATCACTTTGAGGTCCTCCACCAAATCGAGAGAAGCACACGAGCACCATGCCAGGTCTATGACGCTTTGTCCCTGTGAACCACAAAAAGTGAAATTAGCTGGGTTATCACTGTAAGTGCGACCGTTCAACAAAAAAAAAGGAGTTACCATCCATGAAGTCAGCCAGACCCTCTCCCCTCTTGTTGGAGGTTGTGTCATTGCTTTGTCTTTTTTTGTAAACATATTGGTATTTTCGAGTAATATATCTGACGAAATTACCCCCAAATCGGCCACACGCGCATTGGAGTCACCAAGTATGAAACAGGGTGTATCCGGGTAGCTCTCTGCAATATCTGTAAGCAAAAGCTGAAAACTTTCCAAAACGGTGTCAAGTTCCAAGGAGGGCTTAAAATATAGACAAATTATTATCACGTTCATTTCTTTCGCAGTTATGAGACATGCCACCCACCAGGGGGACTTGTTGATCAGAGTTGATTTATAATTTGACTTAACAAACAGTACCAAACCTCCACTGGCCCTACCATGAGATTTTTCACGAACAGCACCAGCGCAGAAATATGTAAAATCAGAGAGGGCATTTGGGACTATAATATTTTTGTCAACTAGCCAAGTTTCATAAACACACAGGACATCGAAATTACAAGTTGAATTTTGAAACAAGTTTTCGGTATTATTATAGCCGTGACAATTAAAAAAACATATACCGAAACTTTGGGTGTTTTTGCTAGCAACAGTTTTTCTTGTTCTTCTTTTGTGCGATTTTGTTTTTATTATAAAGGGCGGTTAACCTTCAGGAATGAACCACCTCTTGGTGAATCTTCTTCATCTCGTCTTCGTTTCAGCTCCGGGACAATCGTAGGTTCCCCCTTAATGTAGCGGATGGTCAGACCCTCCTCTTCATCTTGCTGTCTTCTTGAGAGTTCCTCTCTGAGTTTTTTTTAGATGGGTCAGCTGCTTCTGCGTAAGGTCACTCGAGATGGAGATGCCTGGCCGCGAGTTTGTGATAGACTTTTTATTTCTCAGGACATCCAGCACCTCTTGGCGGCCCTGAAAAGTGAGCTTTAGGGGAAGAGGGCGCTTCGACTTTTTGTCCCCAAATCTGAAGCACTCCCGTACGGAAAAATACTACTGAAAACTACAGAAAAAAACTACTTGGAAACTACTGAAATTGCCAGTAGTTTCCAAGTAGTATTTTGGACCTACTACTGCAGTAGTACGACTACAGCCAGTAGTAACTACTCCCAGTAGTATTTTGGACCTACTACTGCAGTAGTACGACTACAGCCAGTAGTAACTACTCCCAGTAGTATTTTGGACCTACTACTGCAGTAGTACGACTACAGCCAGTAGTAACTACTCCCAGTAACATTTTGGACCTACTACTGCAGTAGTACGACTACAGCCAGTGGTAACCACTGGAAGTAGTACGTACGACTAGCAGTACCTGACAACTACTGTCAGTAGTCCTCTGTAGTAGCCCCCTGCCAGTGGTGCGTAGGTAGGTAGGTAGGTATAGGTATCTGTAACAATAACCGTGAATGTAATATAACAATAACAATGTGTTGGAACACTGATGCCATCCCATCGCATCTCAATCTATTTAGTCTAGGCAAGGTAAATTTCTCTATTCAAGCCTGTTTTTCAGAGTTCAAATAAACGGACACCTTTCAAAAATCGACTGTGTGGCATTATCCTTGATCCTGACGAACTCCCATATTATAATACTTTGAGGTATATAGGGGTAGGTACTTACCACTCACAACCAGCACATTTTCTCATATCTAAGCAAAAATCTTCAATTTTTCCCATAACACTTCTTATGATCAATTTCTAATGATTACCGGGAGCACACACAGCATACATACTTATAAATAAAATGTAGAACATTGTACTTCATCAAATAATTACACATTAGACCAGGAAACGGTAAACTTTCATTTCGAACGAGTTTGGCTTGAACTAACGCAGGAGCAGAAGGAAACGGTTGACAGTTAAAGTTTTCCTGTCAGTGCTGCCAACGTGGCAACTTATCCCCAGATTTGTGAATGAGGCAATAATGAGATAAAACCATGGTGAAGAATCATGGAAAATATAATAAATTGCTAGAGAAGAGAGGTTCTAAACACCCAATAAAAATTTCGATGCCCATTTATTACACTAGGTTGTGAATGTTTAACTGCGAAGGGTGATCGATACTTTTGAATTCCGTGGTTGTTGTATTGATGTTGGCGCTCTGTCTGTCAAGTCAATGACAGCGTCGAAAACTGTGTATTTGGGCCTCGGGGCCTCCTCCTCGCACCTCAAAGTGCAACGTGTAAGTGCAACACGTCAAACAGATGATTATTAATCCATGAAAAACAAAACAAGAGGTTGCAAGTTGAAATATAATGAATAAGCGAAGAGAGCCTTATGAGTATAAATGCGTATAATTTACACTGATAAATTGTATTTACCTACTTGTGAATTCTGTGAAAAATGGTAACCTACTTAATATTTTTTGGAAAATATCTGTGTTTTATTCACTAACCAATATACGTTATTTAATGTAGGTACCTATTCGCAAAAGTAATTTCTATCAGTAGTTGAATAATGAAACTACTTAGTAAAGAATAGTCCTCAGTAGTAAACACACCAGTGATTTTAGTAGTTTTAGTAGTCACTCCGAGTTAACTACTGAACTCTACTAAATCTCTCAGTAGTTGACTACTGAAAACTACTTAACAGATATTGATCAAGTAGTAGTTTTAAGTAGTTACTACAGAAAACTACTGATCAATTAGTGCTAAAGTAGTCAACTACTACAGAAAACTATTAGCGATGTAGTAGTTTTGAGTAGTTCACTATTGAAAACTACTGGTCAACTACTGGTTTTCAGTAGTTTTTTTCCGTACGGGCTTGATTGCTTGGATTTCGGGTGTAACCTCCTTGATCATGTCATTGACGAAAATGAGGTCCGATGCCAGATCTTTTTGAGGGGGCAAACCGAAAACAATGAGATTATTCTCCTTTTCCAGACGGAGACGAATTTCTGCGTAGTGGTCGTTGCCAATATTCTGACCTTTTTCGAGTTGTCGAGTTTCGAGTTGAGGAGACCTCCGCCTCGCACTTTGCGATTGTCGCCGCATGTGATGATAAAGTGATGTTCATCTGCTTGATGTTTTCCTGTATGGTTTCGCTTTCGCGTTTGAGGCCTCCGAGTTCACTCATGATGGCTTCGAAGTGCTTCACTGTTAAGGGACTAATCTGAGGGCGTCACCATCAAGATCATTAACTGATAAAAGTATAATAGAGTAGTATATCAGGGTCACTTTTTTAATGAATCGTTCGATCTTGAGAGATATGAAGTAGGTATATTTGATTAAGGTTCCCTCCAACACATATTTTACTGGACTTTACACTTCAATCTAATAGCAATGGCCTCTGGAATATTTTCAAAGATGTTCACTTTGAAAACAGTAGATGATAGAAAAAAGTTTTGTGATTCTTCTCAAAGAAAAAACAGGTTTTTTTCAAGTTAACTTGAGTTTTCATCCAAATTTACACATCAGATGCGAGTTCAGGAGATTGAATTTAGTCGGAAAAGATACCAAACCGGTCGTGATCAGTCTTATATAGCCAGGAAAACAAAAAGAACCTCCTCGAGAACCACCTAGCCGAGCTTCGCCCTCACACAACCCACGACCCCCCTTTAACAATGATCGACACTTTTTGTGCCAAAATGGTATAAAAAAAATATCAATGGGATGTGATGCGTCGAACTACGGCGTATTATTTGCATCCATTGGATCGACGGGTTCCGTCATCCCGTCCATTTCAAGTTGCAATCCCCCCCCCCCTTCCCCCATTCAGTAACTCAAAACCCCGGGGTGCGATTTTGGATATGTAATAAGGGCACCAAATCCTGAACAGAACATCAAGTTTTCATATTTTTCCCGAGATTTTGGCTTTTTTTTACTATCTTATTTCCTGTGCTAGAATAAAATCGGCCTTGAAATGTATAAAAACAACGTGTAAAAGTAGCATTTGAAACTTTATACGGGGTGACCCAACGAAAACACAGCAGGGGTTTTTGGGAATTTCACTTAATTTTTTTGAAAAAGCTCAGACAGGTCGATTTTTATATCGAGGAGTACATCTGAAACATACATTGGCAAATTTCTATCCTTAACCCCCTCACTCTCACCCACCTCAACTTTGAAATTTCAAATGACACCATCGAGGACACCATCTACTTTGCGATACATCAAATGAAAGAGAATCAAATTCTCTTTCTGGAAAAAATATTTTCTAAATTTATAATCCCACCCCCTTTCTTTTCAAAATTTAACAAGACACCACCTACTTTGCGATACTTACATCAAATAAAAGAGAATTGAATTCTCTTTCTGAGAACAAATTTTTCAAAACTTTCAACCCCTCCCCCAGTAAATTGAACATTCGAAGTATTTCAAGGGAAAAGGGGGAGTTTTGAAAATATTCTATTCAGGAAGAGAATTCAGTTCCATTCAATTTGATATATCACAAAGTATAGTCTGTACACCGATAGAACGGACTTTTTTGAATTTCAGTGATGTAACCTATAGCAAACAAAAGCACCAAAGAATGTAACAACATAGGCGCGTTTGGAACTAATATTAGTTTTGTTCGGTTGGTAGTCTTACCCGGGCAAATTATTCCTACGCCAAGCCAATGGCATTACATTCAGCGAGTTTGACACTTACGTACGATTTCTAAACTCCATTTCTCTATGATGTTTGTTATTTTCATTGAACTTTTTTAGTCGGCTCGGCTGTTGTGAGTGTTGTGTAATAAAATCAGCTTCATTCAAAAACATTATTTTCTCATTTATTAAAATTGGTATTAAACTGGTGTCATTTAAAATTACCATAGCACTTAGCTGTGATTAGCGGAAATAAGCACCTCTTTCTAACTGGAATTTTAAATTTCGCGGGTAACGCTCGGGACTACTTTTCAAGCGGAGGAATCTGGTGGTCCTTTCTATCAGTGTATAGAGTATAGATAGTGTCATTTTAGATTTTGAAGTTGTAGTCCAGGAATTTTAGCTGTTAGAATCGCAAATAGCGAACAAAAATGAAAGTCAGCCGGATTTTTGTATATAAGCTCAGTTAAGCATGTAATTTAACACACTAGAAGTCCTCAAGAATCCGGTGTGAGCTTCGGCCGTTGTGGCCTCGAGAAGAACTTGAGGATCAGTTTTTCGCGTATATCTCGTGAACAATACTGCCGTGCTAAGCACAGAGGGGGTATCTACATTTTGATAAATTTGATACACTGCATTTTTATGCTCATATTTTAAGGGCTATGATGATCATGATCATGTGGTTATGATGATACATGGATGGCGCAATAATTAGGCTTCTCAAATAACTGCTTCATTCATATTATACTATAACATAACGTTACAAAAACTTGGCATGAAAATGCAGTGTATCAGATTTATCAAAATGTAGATACCCCCTCTGCGCTTAGCACGGCAAAATAGCACTTGGGGAAAAAGTTCCTGGGAAGAAATTGTTGGAAATTTTATTGTCTACAAGAAAGATCCTCACACATTTCATCGTCAGTCCTCTCCTTCTTTGTCAAAACACAAGAAAATCAAAATAGTCCAGATGCTCGATGCTGAAGACTGTATGGACCTTGAGTTTTATGATAGCAGAGTGCCACTTCGTAGAGGTGTTGTTTGATCCACTCTCTTTTGATTGAAACTCGAAGCCATCAATATGAACTATGCCGGCGGCATGTACAGGGTGGAATAAAAATAAAAAGTTGAACAAATGTACCTCAAGAACCAAAATAGGTGAAGACATGTAAATCGTCATAAATAATCCTGATTTCATGGTAATGAAGTCGTCGTAAACTTGAATTCAATATCTTGAGCCGTTCTTGAAATATCTTCAAAAGACTGGAGTTGTTACCGGAAAAAAAATTTTTCGTCTACTCATCAGGAAAAAAGTTGACTGTTTTTTCTAAAAGTAGTTGGTCTAGAGAGGGTTTTCCACTGTTATTTCATTTTAAATGAAATTCATCATTGTTTTGATTCAAAACACCAAGTTTCGATTCAATATCTGAAGAATTACTGATACACGGAAAACTATTGTTACGGTATTCGGGTTCGCCTATCTCGAAATTAAACGCGCTGATTTACCTACTTGTAAACAGACTGCACTTTATTAGTTACTACCGAACAACTAAATAACGCACAGAATTATTAATCGCTTGGTAATTCACCATGTCGCCGAGATGTTAACGCCACAATCGCTCGATTCCAACTCTCTCGATGCCAGGTCGAGTTCCTCTCTTATAGTGGCATCGAAGGTTCTGGATGCTTCCTGATGGTGTTTACAGCACACGAGGATTTCTCTGGTATCTGCGTCGAGAATATACGCGTACTTTCTACGGCACCTCCACCAGAAGTCTCGACGTGTCGTGACCTACCGCTGAAGTCTCTCGATGCTTCCCGAATGCAACGCGTAGATCTAGATTTCTCTAGGAAGAGCCGGGATGGTCGCGAGCTTCGTAACACTATTTTTTTTTCGTAACGACTTCAGTCTTCCGAAGATATTTCAAAAACGGCTCAACATATTTGATCCAAGTTTACGACGACTTCATGACCATGATATTAGAAATATTTTTGGCGATTTACATGTCTTCACCTATTTTGGCTCTTGAGGTACATTTGTTCAACTTTTTATTTTTATTCCACCCTGTATATGCCGCCGGCATAGTTCGTATTGATGGCTTCAAGTTTCAATCAAAAGAGAGTGGATCAAACAACACCTCTACGAAGTGGCACTCCGCTATCATAAAACTCAAGGTCCTTACAGTCTTCAGCATCGAGCATCTGAACTATTTTGATTTTCTTGTGTTTCGACGGAGAAGGAGAAGACTGACGATGAAATGTGTAAGGACCTTTCTTGTAGACAATAAAATTTCCAACAATTTCTTTCCGGAAACTTTTCCCTCAAGTGCTATTGTTCACGAGATATACGCGAAAAACTGATCCTCAAGTTCTTCTCGAGGCCACAACGGCCGAAGCTCACACCGGATTCTTGAGGACTTCTAGTATGTTGAACTACTTGCTTAACTGAGCTTATATACAAAAATCCGGCTGACTTTCATTTTTGTTCGCTATTTTTTCTATAATTCCTGGACTATTGGGGTGGGAGAGTGAAAGAGTGAATTTAAATGGTCCTTTTTTACACAGAAAATTTTCTACCTCTATGATGCTGTGCAGGAGGACTTTGACTGTACTGGAGAGAAAATGAGGTGAAATGCCCAAAAACCCCTCTATTCTGTTTTCGTTGGGCCACCCTGTATGTGATAATGTACTCTTCACTCATTCTCATTTTTCCAGAATTTACCGCTAAAAGGTACCTACATTAACCGCAACGCAATACAGTGCCTCTGCTCTGGCGCGAAATCTTGCGTGGCGCCATATCCGGAATTGCAAAGGAAGGTCTCCTGAAAGACTGAAAGGGTATGCCAAATTCCATGCTTTTTTCACTAAATGCAGACCATTCCCTAGTGGGTACACATTTGAACAAGAAAAAACTTTGTGGACCACTTCATCCGAGCTTCAGCTTAATTCTGTTCGCATATTTACCTTGAGCACCAATACTGTTAATCCTCCTGTGTATGAAAAATGGAAAAAAGGTACTCGACAAGACAACACAATAATGTTCTTTAAGAAAACATTTCAATTTTATTGTTTAAATTAGTCAACATTGTTTTATTCAGAATGTAAAAATATAAACAATACAAAAACGAACTTGAAAAACCTATTCAATAACTTCATTGAATTTCAAAAGCTGATGATGAATTCTTAGAATCATTTTCCTCAGAGCACTTACAATTGGTATTATAATTATTATTATATTTATAGTATTACAACAACCTGATATTAATTAAAGTTCTCATTGTGTACAATGAAGTACAAGGGAACTATATTAATTAATCAAGTTAGAATAATATGGAACAGTTCAAAAATAATAAGGGTAGCGCCAACAATGGAAAAAATTCTAATAAACTATGGATAATAGCAAAAAGCAAGAATATTAGTCAGTTTTCCTTTGTTTGGAATCCCTGCTGTTATTCTGATAGTGTCCCTTCCTCTTCTTCCCGAACTTGCTGGACCTGGATTTTTCCCTCATCTTAGCCACAGCCTCGGCGGTCTTCTTCAGGTACTCCTCCTCTTCGTCACCTTCCAACGCCCTCAACTTCAATTTGACCTCGGCAACTTCTAGTTCGCCATCGGTTACCTTTTTCATCATTTCTACAGCGCCATTTTCGTCTTTCAGTCTGAGATAGCCCTCCAAATCTCCCTTGCTGAAGTCCACAAACGACACGACGACGTTCTCCAACTCGGCGATCTTTTCTTTGATTTCCTCCCGCGTCAGAGAAGTGCCTTCAGGGATGCCGGAGAAGTGTATGATGGCCCCCTTGGGCAGGCCGACTTTGTCGACTTTTTCTTTGAACGAGGCCTGCTTCTTGTCTTTTTTGGCCTTGATCCTTTCTTCGTATTCTTTCTTTTTTTCGGTGAAGTACGTCGCCTGGAACTTGCGGATCAGCTCTGTGTCCTTGAACTTGATGCTTTCCGCTTCGACGAATTTCTTGCACGTTTCGATGTCCTTGAAGACGACAAAGCAAGAACCTTTGAATTTCTTGTTGCTGGGTATGGTGCGGCGGTGACAGGACTCGATGGGCCCGTATGGTTCCAGGAATGTCATGATGTCGTTCAATTCCTGGTCGACGGGAAAACCTTTGGCGTAAGCTAGAAAGTTTTATTGCGTTAGTAGTTGTACATGATAATGGGGGGGGTCTGCAGGATTTCTTACAATCTACCAATATGCTTCAGTAGAATGCTCTAACGAAACGAATACGATTTCAAGGTAAATGTTATCACCAGAGTCCCGCATCCTAATCTATTTAAATTATTATTAATTTCATAATTAAAGACCCAGCAGCAACAAGGTGGGTATTGGTAGTTTTTAAAACTTTGGAGGTACGAGTATGTGTATAAATTAATTATCAATTTTCAGGAGGACATAGAAAAAGTTTTGTTGCACCAAACGATAAGTTTCGAACGACTTGCCGTGTGGTTTCTTTTCTAATTCAATTCAGGGTTGGCATTTTGTTCATTGAACTTGATTCTGTCCTGGACACTGGAAGAAAAAAAACGGAAAAATTGGAAGAAACGGAAACAGGTTAATATGCCTTCACAGTGTGAGACTCAATAACACATTTTCTTTCGGTTGGATCCGCACAGTGATCAAGAAGTTTTCCTAAAATCGGTTGACTAGAGAAGATTAGAGTTATAAAGGCGGGAAAAAACCCGGCAAATTTGTTGAAAAACTCGTTTTTCTCTTTTTTTCCCAAGGCTCGGAAAAATTGGGTTTTTTGGGGAAAAGTTGAACAAATAAAAATTATGTGCAGGTAGTAATAAAGAATAAAAACATGAATATTTAATAAGCAAATTATTAGTATGAATAGGATCCTTGCATGAATTTTATATTGAGACGATTACTTCATAAAGTCAATCAAAACGTTATCGACAATAATTTCCGCCCAAAAAAAAATTTCAAAAAATTGGTCTATCCTTTAAATGGAGATCAAAGTTTGATTTTTTTTTCGCGCCAAAAACGCGGTCGCTTCTACAATGATTTTGTATGACCACGATGACGTGAACCCGAGAGTTCTATTTTTCGTTTGCAAGTTTTTTTCTTTGCAAGGTTGCAGCCGTGTGCCCTGAAACCCCGCGAAAATTCAAATCTTCATTATTTTACAGACCCATTTCAATTTTGGAGCCGCGGACAGCACCGTCGCCCTTGCTCACGTGTCAGGGCTATCCCCAAGCTCGTGCTGCGCGCTTTTCAACCTGAATAGAGCGTCAGCCCCACAGACGCCTGAGACGGTGACAGTGAGATTATGTCAAACATTTAAAATTCCTAGTCGCAATCTGTTAGGGTAGAATCAAGTAGCTCCAGCCCGAGGCACGATGACGTCATCCCGCAGCTGACACATCGGTGCATGGAAGTTGCATGCTAAACAGTTTTTGTGTTTTAAATTGACCATATTATTTATTCAGAGCGCAGTCGCAGATCGGGGAGAGAGACAACCACATGTGCTGGGTTGAAACTCCCATAAGAATATGCATGTTGAATGACTTTGTAAAATGATCAATTCAAGGTGCAAATTGACAATTTCAACGAATGTATAACATAGCAAGTGTGTAAAAAGAAACACCTGATCTACTTTTCACCATAATGAAATGGAAAATCTTGCTGTGAAGTTTATGCGAAGCAATTTAGAATGGGGTTTTTGAATCCAAAACAATTTCAAATTACCCGCCATATTTTATTGCACAACTTCCGCTAACGAGAATTTTGACAGCGCTTGAAAGCGAACCGAGCGTCAGCCGTCACGTAATAGTATGGTTAAAAATGTTAAAACGTCCCAAGAATCAAGAAAACACCTTGAAATCGTAAATTCTGACAGCGACAGCAAAGTTCCGTTTTCTATGCATGCTGTGGCGCGCGAGATCTACTGCAGTGCGCATGGTCACAGGCACATACCTAACTTACAAATGACTAGTGGAAGGGGAAAGTGAGAATAATTAATATGGTCTATTTACAAAGTAAAATAATATATTAAGATTTTCGAAAAACCGTTCAGTCTGTGGTGCTATTTGCAAGGACCCTATTGAAATATTGCGCTGCGGCGAGTCATTTGACTGTTCCACACGGTCTTGGGTCCTGCCGTGGAATAATATTACTATTAATTTTATAATTGAAGACTAGAAACTCACCTCGTGCTCTGTTATAGCATTTAAAGTGGTGAATACCCTAAAATGGATTTTTCCGAAAATTTCCCAATTTTTCGGTTTTTTCCCTAGTTTTTTCCGAAAAAAATACGGTTTTTTCCGAGAATTCAATTTTTCCGGAAGTTTTAGAACTCTCGCCAAGATGGCAGCAAATCGTAAAATTCCCTTACAATCACAGATAATTATACAGGGTCATTCAAAAAAGATGTCCACCCCCATTTTTCTCAAGATCCGTTAAAGCTAGCGAGTTGCGGTAAAGACTGTTGGATTCAGCTGGTTTTTCTGATCAAATTTGATATGTCAACAAAACTACTTCATCAAAATTCTGAGTACGGGGGCACCTCAAAATTTTGGGCAATTTTTTTACACTGCACAATATTGAATGATGTCATTGAAAAATGGAAAGCCTTTAAAAAGTGTCAATGGACAAGTGCAAAAAGTTTCCGGAAATTTCCAGCAGTTTTCATTTCACGACAAAAAACAAAATTCTTGAAAAACACGTTTTTATTTTTTCATGTATAAAATGAGAATCAATGAGAACTTTTTCAAACTACAAACTAAACTTCCGTTTAGCAGTTAGAAGAACCCTGCTATTCCAGACCCGCAAAATGCTATCAAGAATCTTAGTGGGGTCCTATGAATCCTATGTTCTTAGACAATGGTTTGGTAGGAGTTCGTTGCTTTCTCAATGTTTGAAGACCCCCACTCGCCCCCAAAACAAGCCAAGAATAACACATCATTTTTTGCGTTTCCAAAACATCCAGCGTTTCTGAACATCGGGGTTTTGTTCAGTTTATGGAATTTCGATCCGATATGCCCCTCTGATGTTTAGATTACCGGAGGCTCAGAATTATAGGATTTCTACTGCAGTTTTCTGTTAACGCATGTTAGCAGACTGATCCATTAACATACCTGTTCGCGTTTCCAACTCCTTTTTGCGAGCATCATTGAGTTCGGGGATGGGCAAGTCTGGATTGCGCCTAATTTTCTTCTTGTCTTCGCTAACCTCCAGCAAACCGTTTTCTGCCTTCTCCACAGCCGCAGTGATGACTTCTGGATCTGCGGACAGGGTGGAAAGCCGTTTGAACGTCAGCAGGACTTCCACAGCGACCCATCCCTCGTCTTCCTTCGTTTTTTCGCACAAAAACTTATCTCGGGGTAGATTGTAATCGCCGAAGTAGTACTCGAGCTGTTTGACAATTTTGTTGTTCAAGTCTTGGTCCGATTCGGACGACATGTTTGTTATTTTGTACAATTCGTCTTCACAAATCAAAAGAAAAGCCGCAAACACGTGCCGCGACAAACTGTGCTTTTTTCAAGAATGCGTCCTCTTCGAAACGTCAAATGCAGGTCAAATGTCATAAACCTCACGAAACAAAACTCACTAAACTACTCGAGAGAAATCACTAGGACCCCTAGAATTTGCTTTGGCTGCACTGGAAGCGGTGACATTCCGAAATATTTTCTATGCTTTTTTGAATTTATTTGATGCAGAAAAAAATTAAATTTTTCCGAGTAATAAACTAGATTCCCGTTTACATCGAATAACTGCTCCTAGACCTCGCACATTTTCATTTGAAGATTATTGTAACGCTGCGCGCGCACCGCTCCCGTATTTAAGCTGTCAAAGTCGTCTTTTCGGCCTTTTTTGCTGTGTTGCCTTGTCGGGGTTGGTCGCTCGTTCTTTTTCCAGCGAAATCCAAGGAATCATCCGAAAATGAGGATCTACAAAGACATCTTCACTGGTACGTACCCGCGAGCTTCGCGAAAATGCATATATTTCCCGATTTCCATTGACGTTTTCCTGAAAATAATTTAACCTTCGTTTGCCACCAGCTGTCAGTTGGTTCTGCTGGTGCAACTGTCATTTTGTTCAAGAATGTGAGAAATTCTAATGAGTTTCCTATTTTCGCAGGTGACGAGATGTTCTCAGACACCTACAAGATGAAACTGGTTGATGAAGTACTGTATGAAGTTTATGGTAAACTGGTCCAAAGAAAACATGGAGACATCCAAATCGATGGGGCCAACCCTTCCGCTGAGGAAGCCGATGAGGGCACAGATGAGAACGTTGAATCTGGAGTTGATGTGGTGCTCAATCACAGGTTGTGTGAAACTTACGCTTTTGGTGACAAGAAATCCTACACCGCTTACCTTAAGGACTACATGAAGAAGTGAGTGTTGTTCTTTGAAAGCATGAACTAATACTGGATAATGTGATCATCAAGTGTTATCCAGAGTGAAACATGCAAGATTATAAATAGAACGACTCATTCTGGTCTAGTAACCTAGCCCAAGAAGAAGTAGTTCTATTACATATTTCATTCTGTAGTCCAGTTACTGTCTTCATTTTGAGTTATATTTTATTGTTATTTAATGAAAACTGATCCCACGATGATCATGATGTCGTTGGATGCCACCAAAAGATAATGAAAAGTAATTGTTACGTTTACAAAAAGGTCATTATTTTAAACTATCTAGTGGTTATTGCATGGGCCAGTAAATTTTATTCCAATTAAATAATTACCGATACATGTAACCATTGTCCTCTGCCACATGGAAGATTAAAGACTGCAGTCGGTGGCTATAAAGAAAATATGTTGACTGTCATTCCTAAAAATAACGCCTTAAAATTGGCCACTGATCTCATTTCATCTGGCAGAAAATACCATTTTGCACTTCATGGCCTTGAAAATTCAAATAAAGTATTTTCTTGATAAAATGAAAATTCGGAATGTTTTGCATCAAGTGGATGTGAATGAGCTTTTATTTTCTGGACCACTTGGCCTCTGGAGGTGAACACTTGTCTTCATACCAAGAACTGAAATAGCTGAGACTTTTTAAACCCTTTACTCACCCTTTATGCCCATAAACATGGAATCAACATTTCTATATTATTAAAAAATTGTATATAAACAGAAACAAAATACCTACATTATAGCTGTTTTACACTACACAATTTCTTGTACAATCTGTCAAATCAACAATCAAGTTCATTGTTTTTTGACACTATTTTGGCAGATGGTTCAAGAAATTGTGTAGTGTAAATGGTTTTCTATTAAATTATCAGAACGGACCTTAGCAGCTTTGGTCACAATAAATCTTATAATAGCTGTATTACACTACACAATTTCTTGAACCATCTGCCAAAATACTGTCAAAAAACAATTAACTTGATTGTTGATTTGACAGATTGTACAAGAAATGGTGTAGTGTAATACAGCTATTATAAGATTTATTTTGACCAAAGCTGCTAAGGTCCATTCTGATAATTTAATAGAAAACCATCTGGAGTTGGCTAAGGAAACAAAACGTTGACTCATAATTTTGTAACCAAAGCCAACCCCAAATTAAATTTATGTTGATCACCAAGATTAGATCATGACTAAGATTATGTCATGAGTTTGTCAACTCAGATAATGGGGTGTAGGTACCTATAATCAATTTTACAGCTTTTTGCCTTAGAGTAAGCTATAGAAATTGATATTTGTGTTGGAAATTAGTCCGCATTTCAAGTCCAAATCCTTAAGTCAAATCGACTTTAACAATTCGTGAATGGTTCAAGATGAGCTGTGATGTTGAATTTGATCTGATTATTCACCAAATGCACTACTTCCATTCCAAGACAAATGTCAATTTCCATTAGCTTACTCGAACAAAAAAAGACTGAAATTATTTTTTTTCACATTTCTTGGTAGCACTTGAGGTGTCCAATTCTTTCTACTGTGACGTCATGCGTAACGGCGGATCGTCAAGGTCATGTTTTGACATACGACGTCTCGTTTTTGACCAATGACAATACTGACCAAAGAAGGAAAAAAGGGCCATCAATTACCTATTTTGTAGGTGTTACCGTGTTTCTGATTTTACTTCACTTTTTCTAAAGGTCAATTGAAAAATTACAGAATTTCAGCCCTCTGATATACTTGAAGAGTACCACCTATGTCTTTTTTCCAAAATTTCGAAAAAACAGTTCCATTGAAAGTGCGAAAGTCTGCATATAGAAAGCAATGTTTTAAAATTTGAAATGAGATTGCAAGCAATATTATCTTCTCCTGGAATTTTTATCACTTTCATTGGAATTGTTTTTTTTTTTTTCGAAATTTTGAAAAACAAACTTGTGCCTTTTTGCACGTGCAATGATGAATTATTGTCTGTCACCACATTTTTGTAATCAAATGACTGGACTACATAAATTGATATTAGTAACAATGTTTCTAATGATATTGTACGTTGATAGACTTGTAGCCAAATTAGAAGAGAAATCTCCCGACCAAGTTGACGTGTTCAAGACCAACATGAACAAAGTGATGAAAGACATCCTGGGCAGGTTTAAGGAATTGCAGTTCTTCACTGGGGAGTCCATGGAAATCGACGGCATGGTCGGCCTTATGGAATACAGAGAAATCAACGGAGAATCTGTGCCAGTTTTAATGTTTTTCAAACATGGCCTTGACGAAGAAAAGTTTTAGTTATGCGGCAATTATTGGTGTCCTTTTTTTAAGGTTATTCATATATTGTTATTTTGTATATCTCTACTCTTTTATTAATTTATATATCAATTGTCAATTTCATTTTGTCGAGATTTAGAGTTTTTTTAACATCCCTCCTAAACAAAACCGTAATTTTAACTGTTTTCTTTCGTCCTAAGCTGATCAATTTTGCTCTTTCAAATTGATGATTGTACCACCATGATTGAAGAATGTTTATACTCCAACAAAAATTACAATAAAAACGTAATTTTCGTATAGAACTGTGTTTTACTTTCAGTCTGCCAACCCTCCTGTTTGCAATTAGTAGGGGTCGGTCGATTTCATCTGTAATAAGACTGCTGCATTAGGCCGACCCAAGGTTACCTGCTTTGTAGGATAGGGGGTGGTCATCCCGCATTGATCGTTGAAATTTTCGAGATCAATCCTGGAATCATCACCCTGTATTTTTGATCATCTTTGTAGCACGGTATCACCAGAAAAACGCAATCAGGGGTAAAGCTCAGACATAGCACAAGTACAACAAGTAAACTCTCTTCCACGGAAAATGAAGTTCTACCATATTCGGGGGTTTAGACTTGCAAAAAGCATTTTCCACATCTGGAATATTCTTAGACCATGCACGTTCAGCGCTGCTCGCGCTTATGGACAAGTACATCCTTATGGTGGCCGTGGCCTTACATTGAGCATCAAATGCTGCAGCTTTCTTTGCAGCAGAATTCTGATTGGTGGGCAAAATTCAAAAGTTTTCCCCATCCAATCAGAATTCTGCTGCAAAGAAAGCTGCAGCATTTGCTGCTCAATGTAAAGCCAGCATTATGGTGGCATCAAATGCTGCAGCTTTCTTTGCAGCAAAATTCTGATTGGATGGGCAAAATTCAAAAAGTTTTGCCGCCATGCTGCTGAAGAAGTTGGTTGGCTAGTAGCATGGCGGCAAAACTTTTTGAATTTTGCCCATCCAATCAGAATTTTGCTGCAAAGAAAGCTGCAGCATTTGATGCTCAATGTAGGGCCACCATTATGCTTCCAATGTGCGAAAAACACACCAACGTTGAAATGAGAGAGCAATATAATTTCGCTCTACCATTGGTGGAAACTCTATTTGCGCATGTCACGGCACGGCCGCGAGAGCGAGGCGGCGTTGCCGTAGTACCTGAATTTCCTTACCGAACAACTGTTTGAAGCAAATTTTATCAACAACTTTGTATAAAAATACTCCATGAGTTTTTATTAAACTGCTCACAAATTGAAGTGGATATTTAAAAAAAAAAGTTTTTTCAGAATCGCCAGAAAATTCTTGAAAATCGCTCGATTGTGAAACCGCTTGCACTGTTTTGAAGAAAAATGCCAATATTTTCAAGAACTGCTGAAGTCCTCCACAAAAATCACATGGATATGTCTAATACAGGGTGATGAAAAAAGTCGTTCAGTTTTGTTCTTTTTTAATCTCATGCAGGAGATTGCTCATCCACCCTGTACACCTATACTTGCTTGGATCTTATAGTCTGTAGCTTATGAAACTCGTTCGTTTTTATTTTTTCGCTTTCCGTTGCGTACTTACCGAAATATAGCCTTTTTACTTTCCAAAGTCATTTTGTCGATGAATAAATCCGGGAGGCTACTGGATTTTTTGGTACTTACAAAACAATGCCACTTGGTACTTTTACAACGATTTTTTGAGCAGATTTCAAATGGAAGGCTACATAAAAATATACAGGGTGTCGCATGAACGAAAAAACGAAACTAACGAAATTTGTTTTTGACACCTTATTACAGGTTGTAGAAAATTTCACTTTTCAATTTTACAATTTTATGTCTAATAAGAAGAGATTTCCATCACTGAAATTATTCTCGGGCGACCTTCTCTGTGTGTGATTCGGGCACTGCCAGTGGCCTGGAGTCGTCTCTTTGCCCACCGATGACCAAATTGGCTAAGGCAGCAGTCACACTGGAGCCATCACCACCCACCGCCACCCACTACCACCAAGCAAAATAATCCGCCCTGGTCTCACTCAGCCACCGTCTATCGTCCACCGTTAGCCACCGTGTCCCCCTCCTGAATTTGACATTATCCTGTTTTATATAATCCGTACTACAATTCTGTAGCGAAAGTTGCCTAAAAACCACGATTTTAGGCAACATTCGCTACATCAGTGTACTGCGGAATGTATTTCATACTCCCAGGGACTTTTCTCACACGATTCAAGAATAGTGGCCCAGCTCATGACAAGATTGACAAGTTCTCTGATTGCAATGATTTCGTCTGATGACTCAGATACCGACGAAGTTGTAGCTTTATACTACATCTCGAAAAAAATCCGTAAAAAACGCCGGAACATGTGGGTGCGTCAAATGTTTCTCGATAGAGAACAACTAGGAGAATTTCATCAATTAGTGCCGCAGCTTGTTGATGATGAAGAACAATTTTACAGTTATTACCGTATGAACGATGAGAAATGTTAAAATTTGTTAGTGACAAAAGTGAAACCTTTGTTCTCTTCGGGACATACACATTGTATGTTGTATGTATGCACAAAATGTTTGTTCTGCATGCGCATCAAGATGCGTATTGTTAACCACCGACCACTGACCACCACTTGGGAAATTTCAAACACATGGCCACCGGTGGTCACTGGGCGGTGGTAAGAGGTGGCTGCAGTGTGACCAGCATCATTACATTGCGTGCGTTTGATTTTTGGTTGATGGTAAGTGGGTGGTGGTGGGTGGCTCAGTGTGACTGCTGCCTATTCTCTTTGCCTTGTACCATTCCGCAAGATATTTGCCGCGATATCGAGCTTACCTGGAGTTGATCTTTGCAACGGCATTTTGCTACTGATTATTTCGAAATAAAATGGATCTCATGAATGATTTTTTTGCGACACCCTGTATACATCAGATGGTTGAGACGCTATACCTTCGGTCATTTTGAAATCTGCGCAAAAAATCGTTCTGAAAGTACCAAGTGGCATTGCTTAGAACAAGAAAAAAATCCAGTAGCGCCCGGATTTAATAGATTCATCGATAAAACAACGTTGGAAAGTGAAAAGGCTATATTTCGGTAAGTACGCAACGGAAAGCAAAAAACTAAAAACTGACGAGTTACATAAGCTACAGACTATAAGATCCAAGTAAATATAGGTGTACAGGGTGGATGAACAATCTCCTGCACGAGAGTAAAAAAAAACAAAACTGAACAACTTTTTTCATCACCCTGTATTAGACATATCCATGTGATTTTTGTGGAGGACTTCAGTAGTTCTTGAAAATATTGACATTTTTCTTCAAAACAGTGCAAGCGGTTTCACAATCGAGTGATTTTCAAGAATTTTCTAGCGATTTTAAAAAAACCTTTTTTTAAAAATATCCACTTCAATTTGTGAGCAGTTTATATAGCCAAAATTAGGATTAGTTCCTTTGTCTTTATCAGCTGTGTGGATATTATACCGTTTTCATAACTGAAGTGGAGAAAATCTAGCTCCTCCATGATCAATGAGGATTTTCGCAAGGAGAGGCAACGTCGGAAATGGCCGTTTTCGTTTTACGCCAGGAGCTGCTTCGGGTAGATCACTAGACAGAGAAAGCAGATACATACATCAATCACGGCCCACTGGATCTACTTTCTTTGTCTAGCGATCCACCCCGAGCTGGCAAATCGAGGCGCCTCTCACTAGCTTGCATAATAGTACCTTTCATTATCCAGCGCGCATACTCGTCTTCTGAAGTAATGGCGTCAAATACAAAATTTGCGAACAAATGCTAGAAAATGGCGTGGAAAACCGCCATAGAGTTGAAAAATACGCGCCGCAGCGAACAGGGTAATAGGCTAGAGGTTAATACACACTAGTGATTACTCATTTTTCATCAAAAAGTCCGCATTGTTCATTAAATTATAAATAACTGCGTTTTACATTGATCGGATGTGCGTACGCAACCCATAATGCAACCCCCAACAACTCTATTTTCAGTTTGACTAGCGAAAGTTGCCTAAAAACCACGATTTTAGGCAACACTCGCTACATCAGTGTACTGCGGAATGTATTTTACTCCCAGGGACTTTTCCCACACGATTCAAGAATAGCGGCCCTGTGCTCTTCAAAGTATAAAAATCAGTTTTTTTCAAAACTAAATCAGCGGTGTTATCCTTCCAAAAATCATGGAAAAACAAGTGAAAGGGGCCGTGAAACATTGTGCTCATGGGAATGGGCACACTGATAGTCGGTATAATGACAAAAATATGTATTTCTTTATCCGATTCCCAAAAACGTGCTTAAAATAGCGTAAAAATTTGGTACTGGAGAAATTTGAAAAACACGCAAAGTCATGTGACAATGTGCACGGTGGGTGAAGCTGTGTAACCGGAAAAATTTCACTCCGAAACGGATCACCAAGGATAGATTCAATACATTCATACACACATTCCGCAGTACACTGATGCAGCGAATGTTGCCTAAAATCGTGGTTTTTAGGCAACTTTCGCTACAGAAGTGTAGTACGGATTATATAAAACTCCCAGGGACTTTTCTCACACGATTCAAGAATAGCGGCCCACTTGTTCACAAACGTACGACACTCGGAGCGAAGTTCAAAATGGCGAATAAATAGTTGACGTTGACAGCAGACAGCAGCGGAAAGTCACGGCCGTTGCTTGTTAAACTGAAAATAGAGTTGGTGGGGGTTGCATTATGGGTTGCGTACCCACATCCGATCAATGTAAAACGCAGTTATTTATAATTTAATGAACAATGCGGACTTTATGATGAAAAATAAGTAATCACTAGTGTGTATTAACCTCTAGCCTGTTACCCTGTTCGCTGCGGCGCGTATTTTTCAACTTTGTGGCGGTTTTTCTTGCGATTTTGTAGCATTTGTTCGCAAATTTTGTATTTGACGCCAAAATTTGGCGCAAGCGTTGGGTATACCACTATAATGAAAGTTACTATTTCAACTTCCTCCCCTGACGAAGAGGGAAATATCTTTTCTCCTTTAGGTTCCCGTGCGTTTTTCGGCCTGGTATTATTAATGGTGGATTCATGCATAGAAATTTAAGATTTAAAATTTAACATTTAATTTTATTTCCATAAGAAACCAATGCGTGAACACTTGAATGTTAAATCTTAAATTTTAAATTTCCATGCATGAATCCACCATAAGTGCGATTTATAACTCGATTTTAATTTTAGTCGCAATTTTAATCGCAATTTTAACGAAGTTCAAAGATACGATTTCCTCTATACCTTTTATAACCCGATTTTAATCGCAAGACGCAATCGTAACGATTTTAAGGATTTCAAGAAGTTGCGGATCCAACTCTTGCGATCCGATCCTATGAGGCGCCGTTTGTGTCTTTATTATTGGTATCGCATACAAAAATATGCACTGCTGTTAAAACTGAAAAAGTCCTTTTATATTTTATGTGTACAATGGCAAAGGCGAAAATAATTTTATAAGTGTTCGGAAAATATATTCTTGTGCGAAAATTGCAACTTTATTTTATGTGAGATATTTTTTTTTTATGAACAAAAAAAAAATTTTTTACGCGATCGAAAAATATTTTTGTATGCAAACAATGCAAACTTCATTCATGTAGGTAGGTGGATATTTTTTTTTTTATATGAATGCACATTTTTTTTTTATGAGCGTTATCAAAACATTTCACATAAAAGCCATCGAAAAATTGATCTTTATGAGTGACAAACTGACAACAAAGTTATTTATATGTATGTATTTAATTTTTTTTATTTGCGCCAATGATTAATTATTTTTATGCGCCGTTGGGAATTATTTTATATGTCCGATCTACCATTATTTGTACAAGCGCCCGAATTTTATTTTTATGAATGCTAAGATAGTTCCACAAATCACCTATACATGAAAATTTTAAGTGGCGCTGCTGTATGTAACGATGTGGACTCTGGATGTGGAAGTGGGGACCAGGGTTGGAAAAGGACGAGACACATCCGTGATCATGACCCTAACCTAACTTTGCCGAACGGAAGGGACGGAGATTGACAAGCCAAGCCAAGTATAATAGATCATATTTATCGTAATCGAGATATTTCTTTTAATCTCTTTCGCGTACGAGTCGACGGACGACTTGAAAAATGGCAAGGCCAATTATTACCAACGATGAATTAAGAAGAGCCATCACCGAAGTGGTAACCAGCGAAGAATTCGCTGTAAATGTGAGAAACGTTATGAATCGATCGAGTGGCCACGGTTTCTCCACTCTGACTCCAAGTGCTCCAAGTCCTGGTACTCCTTCACTCGCACCTGCTCTCGATACCAATATTTCAACAAGGATGGCCAACCGAACCATAGGTAGCGGAAGAGTAGCAGAGGAAATAAGAAATCTATTTCCAAGTGTTGCAACGCCGAGTGCAGCACCAGCACCTGGGACTACTAGACGCGGACGGTCCCGGTCATGATCACGGATGTGTCTTGTCCTTGTCCAACCCTGGGTCCCCACTTCCACATCCAGAGTCCACATCGCTACATACAGCAGCGCCACTTAAAATTTTTATGTATAGGTGATTTGGGGAACTATCTTAGCATTCATGAAAATAAAATTCGGGCGCTTGTACAAATAATGGTAGAACGGACATATAAAATAATTCCCAACGGCGCATAAAAATAATTAATCATTGGCGCAAATAAAAAAATTACATACGCTGCATAAATAAATTTGTTGTCACTCATAAAGATCAATTTTTCGATGGCTTTTATGTGAAATGTTTTGATAACGCTCATAAAAAAAAAATGTGCATTCATATAAAAAAAAAAATATCCACCTACCTACATGAATGAAGTTTGCATTGTTTGCATACAAAAATATTTTTCGATCGCGTGAAAAAAATTTTTTTTGTTCATAAAAAAAAAATATCTCACACATAAAATAAAGTTGCAATTTTCGCACAAGAATATATTTTCCGAACACTTACAAAATTATTTTCGCCTTTGCCATTGTACACATAAAATATAAAAGGACTTTTTCAGTTTTAACAGCAGTGCATATTTTTGTATGCGATACCAATAATAAAGACACAAACGGCGCCTCATAGTATCCTTACGATCGACCAATAAAAATCAAGATAATATCAAGATTAGCGAAAATGAACACAGTAGTCTTCTTTTTTTTTTTTTTTTTTTTTTTGAATGTTCTACGACGCATCAACTACGAGGTTATTAGCGTCGACGGGACATTCAGTGGGTTTTTGGTACACGTTTTTAATTATACTTGAATTGCCTACTGTTAACTATGTGAGGCCTCAGTACTCTGATAGCACTCAACTCTGTAGTCAGAAATCCATTTTTTCTGTAACCGCTGTAGTCAGACAGGTGCAGATATGGCATAGTAAGGTCGGAACAATTTTTGGAACAATCGGACAACACAAAATATCCATGGACGAGGCGGGATTCGAACCCGCGCGGTAGATCACGACTGGCTTGGCGCGGCAACACCAAAACCACTCGGCCACCGCCGCTCCTGTAGTAGTCTTCTTGATTAGCAACGTTAGGTTAGGGGATTTTCTGGGGACTTTGTGCAGAGGTTCAGTGGCGTAGCTAGAGGGAGGTCAGCCGGGTACCCGCACCCACTTGTACAAATATTTTACCGCAACGGCGCTTTTTCAACGTTTACAATTCACACGAACATACATTGATTATACTGATTTTCCCGAAAAATGTTCACTTACGGCGCCTTCTTGGTCTGTATGTGTACCTGCCTGTCCAAATGGGCTAGTTACGCCACTGCACTGCACCCAGGTTTTCTCCCTCCATCACGCCTTGCTTCCGACCGATGCGATCGTTACGATCGAGTTATAAATTGACAAGAGGAATATGCTTACGATCGATCCGACTAAAATTGCGACTAAAATTAAAATCGAGTTATAAATCGCACTATACTTGTAGTCTAGGCCACTTTTCTCAAAAGGCATCTAGAAACCGGTCCTAGAAGCAAATCATATAACATTTTGGCAACAAGCGGTTTTTCACCTAATGGACCCTGCTGAATCTGAAAATCCATGTTGCCACCCCGAAATTTGGACCCTTAGACCCCCAGGGCCCCATTTTCGACATTTCGGGGCATTTTGGTTTTCTCCGGTTTTTTCAGTTCAACAGGTCATATCTCGGAGACCGTAACAGATAAAATAAAAATTCTTCCACTGTTGCCTTGTCATGATTACTGAAAGCCTCCTATGCACTTTTCGTTCCTTATTTCTGACAATTACATCTACAGATTATCAAGATCAGAAGAGATGCAAAAACACAACACAAAAACTTTGACCTATGGGGAGCTATGTGAAATGTTGAAAATATGTCCATATATATGCGAGACCATATGTAGAGAAAGCTTCGAATAAGTTTTTGGCAAAGTTACGTTACAACAGGCCTTTTGGTTCAGCAGTTATGATTTTTTGAAAATCGATGTAGGGAAAGTGCGCGCTGTTTTGGGGGAGTGTCGGTCATTTGACCGAATAAGCTGACATCGGCCCGCAGTACAGCGGCGAGGCTAGCAGTTCGTTCTCTTACTCTCAAAATTTGCTCTGTATGGATAATGATGATCATTTCACTATGTTTGATTACGAATATGACTATGTACCTACCTATATGTATGCGAACCAAAGCACAAAGATCCATGGCCCATAATCTATCGCTGGTTTAGGTACTCTCATGACCGGACCGAGCTGAATTGCACATCGCACTATTTTGAGCAATAAGCGGTCTTCGGGTAGGTAGTTTTATTGATATTATTGCGGCATCTACAAGAACGGTTGATTCAGCCGGTTTTACATCCACAAGACAAGATGTTGATCTATACTTTCGGTTAGGGGTCTAGCGTCGTCAATAAGAATCAAGTTCCGTGCTCCGTTTTTTTCCAGCCACAGTTTTCAGGAAGTAGTAAGACTGAGTCGCAGATATTCGCGTTGTACCACACTGCTGCCTGCCAGTGACTTCGCTGGATATGAAGTCGGGCTGCATAACTTGTTGGGATAGAGCTTCAGGCTTTTTGACTGTCCCAGAAAGGACATGCTTGGCGATATCAGTCCTTATTTCAACTGAATCTTTTACCCACAAAAAGATTTCCAGTCAGTAATTTGGAAGACCTTTTGAATTTAGTTTCACTTTATAATGCTTTGTGAGGAATCTCTCTGCATCAAAAATGTCATCTTTCGTTAGTGGCATAGCCCCCAAGTCCGAAAGTAACGTGCGTGATAGGTACTTTGCAAATATTTTTAGGGCTGCTGTCTCCGTAATTATTGCCGTAATAAATGATGTCACATCACATCTCGTGAGTGTGTGCGAAGCAAGTAGATATACTTTGTTTTTTTCCAGCCATAAAGTTTTCCGGTCATTCCTGCCAAAGATATTGGCACAGGTAACAGGCTCATGTTTTGAAATCTGCGATAGATAAATTTCTCTGCCTGATTTGTATGCCATCCGAAGCGCCGCTGTAAGATATTTCTATGGCCTTGCTGAACTATTTTGTTGGTATTTTTCGATGCAACAACTTTTCGTCAGTCGCCGAGGATGAATGTATGATTCTTTTGCAAAGGTTGATGGTGGCTACTGTTGGGCTTTTGAGTTTAGTTATCCGATATCTGTGCAAGACGATCTTCAACTAAGCTCTTCACTTGCTCTAGTTCTTGTCGGTGTGCTTCCAACATGAGCCTGTTACTTGTTCCAATATCTTTGACAGAAATCACCGGAAAACTTTATCGCTGGAAGAAAAACAAAGTATATCTACTTGCTTCGCACGCATTCACGAGATGTGATGTGACATCATTTATCACGACAATCACGGAGACAAGTGCCCTTAAAATATGTGCTAAGTATCACGGACGTTATTTTCGAACTTGGAGACTATGCCACTAACGGAAGATGACATCTCTGTGGCATAGAGATTCATCACAAAGCTTTATAAAGTAAAACTAAATTCAAAAAGTCTTCCAAATTACTGACTGGAAATCTTTTTTAGGTAAAAGATTCAGTTGAAATAAGGACTGATATCGCCAGGCATGTCCTTTCTGGGACAGTCAAAAAGCCTGAAGCTCTATCCCAACAAGTCATGCAGCCCGACTTCATATCCAGCGAAGTCACTGGCAGGCAGCAGTGTGGTACAACGCGAATATCTGCGACTCAGTCTTACTACTTCCTGAAAACTGTGGCTGGAAAAAAACGGAGCACGGAACTTGATTCTTATTGACGACGCTAGACCCCTAACCGAAAGTATAGATCAACATCTTGTCTTGTGGATGTAAAACCGGCTGAATCAACCGTTCTTGTAGATGCCGCAATAATATCAATAAAACTACCTACCCGAAGACCGCTTATTGCTCAAAATAGTGCGATGTGCAATTCAGCTCGGTCCGGTCATGAGAGTACCTAAACCAGCGATAGATTATGGGCCATGGATCTTTGTGCTTTGGTTCGCATACATATAGGTAGGTACATAGTCATATTCGTAATCAAACATAGTGAAATGATCATTATTATCCATACAGAGCAAATTTTGAGAGTAAGAGAACGAACTGCTAGCCTCGCCGCTGTACAGCGGGCCGATGTCAGCTTATTTGGTCAAATGACCGACACTCCCCCAAAACAGCGCGCACTTTCCATACATCAATTTTCAAAAAATCATAACTGCTGAACCAAAAGGCCTGTTGTAACGTAACTTTGCCAAAAACTTATTCAAAGCTTTCTCTACATATGGTCTCGCATATATATGGACTTATTTCCAACATTTCACATAGCTCTCCATAGGTCGAAGTTTTTGTGTTGTGTTTTTGCATCTCTTCAGATCTTGATGATCTGTAGATGTAATTGTCAAAAATTAAGAACGGAAAGTGCATAGGAGGCTTTCAGTAGTCATAAGGCAAGGCAACAGTGGAAGAATTTTTATTGTATCTGTTACGGTCTCCGAGATATGACCTGTTGAACTGAAAAAAACGGAGAAAACCAAAATGCCCCGAAATGTCGAAAATGGGGCCCTGGGGGCCTAAGGGTTCAAATTTCGGGGTGGCAACATGGATTTTTAGATTCAGCAGAGTCCATTTAGTAAAAATCCGCTTGTTGCCAAAATGTTATATGATTTGCTTCTAGGCCCAGAAAAAACTGGAAAGTGTCCTAGTCTATTGTCCATAAGCGCGAGCAGCGCTGAGCTTGCATGGTCTAAGGGAATAAAGGTTATGTTGAAAATAATGGTAGGGGAGAGGGTGGAGGACTCGGCTACTTTTGACTTTTTCCAACGAAATGAAAAAGTGTTGTGCAAAAAACTAATTCTTTCAGTGCTAATATGAACTTCAATATCTAATAAGCTACAAAAAATAAAAGAAGTCATGGTTCTAAAAAATTGTTGATCTGTTTTTTTTATCGTCTCAAAAAAATCTATGCATTTGGCCTAATCTACCCCAGTAGTGAGGTAGTTTCGGCCAGTGGCTGAGGAGGTTTCGGCCGAGGTTTATAATGAAGAGAAATCAGCTATTTATAATTAATTCAATAATGGAACATTATAAAGGTGATTTCTGGACATCGGACAACAACCATCGAAATCCAGCAGACACGGGTTTCGACCTGTTTGAGTCTCATCAGTGCCGGAGCATTGAAGGCTCAGTCTCGATGGTCCAAACACCGATATTATTATAAATGCTTATACTCTGAGGGTACCTACTTATAAGTGATCACCCATGCGATGCCATCTAAAGGGTTTTCCAATAAGTATGTCCCAACTTTCAAATGGAATAGAATGAGAAGTACAAATGATAATCCGAAAATTTCAATTTTATTTTGTAGACCAATCCATTTCATTATGTTTTGAAAATTATGTCATTCAAATGTTCTCCTCTTCTTTGCCCGGTTGAATGCATTCTGGCGACCCAATTTTGAACAACTCTTTCGCAGATATATCGCGTGGGATATCCTCAATGGCCCGTCGGATGTTGCGTTTCAACTCTGGAACTGTTTGGGGATTATTTCCATAAACCTACCTGAGACCTGAGATTTAACCTCGGATTTAACATACCTACCCCCAAAGAAAAAAGTCTAAGGGGGTGAGGTCACATGATCTTGGAGGCCAGTTGATGGCAGAATTCCTCGAAATAACGCGTCCGGGAAATCGTTGTTGACACGAACACACATTTCGATGGTAGAAACCGATGATTTCGGAGTGCTGTTGGACTGTATATCTTACTATTTTGATTTGACACGATATACAAAAGGTACCTAACTGTCAATGTTTGACAATTATTCCAAGCCCCCTTGCCGCAGTTGATTTCGAAAGTTAGGACATACTTTTCCGCAATGTGTATAACGTTATAACGTTATACATCTATATGGCGCCGTATCATTCGGCCGGCCGAATCTACCTCACATTGTCGTGGCCGAACCTCCCCACTTGTCTTCTACAACTTTTAAAATATGCAATTATTTTATAAGTAGAAGGAGAGGATACGTTTGGTGAAGACTTGTTTTGATACACAATCAATAACATGTCTATTCTAAAAAATGTAGAAGCCAATGATGAAAATGTAGCCATAAAATACAACATATCATTCTGGGCAAAAACGTACCTTGAAAGTCTGACAATGAACTTTATTTTTTCACCTTTCTAAAATACATCTCACCTCGCTCCCACTCATGCCATCTGACAATAAACACTCAGGGGCAAACTCAACAACTAAGATACGGCTAGTTCAAACAGGAAATGAGTAATTGATGGTGGCCGAAGCCTCCACCTGGCCGAATCCTCCACCCTCTCCCCTAAGTTGAGGTCACTCCTTTGTTGAAAAGTAGCGCTGCAAAATTTTTCTTTTCATAAATGAATCAAGGGGATGCGGATTTATCGATGATCATACAAAAACTACTTAACAATCTATTTGTGGTCAAAAAAAATTTTTTTCTCAATTTGTTGACCAGGCAAAGAAATTATTTTTTTTCTATAAGAAGAATGGAATCCACCTTTCCCATGCGAGAAATTACTTGCGCGCATACCTGTGAGCGCAGGCTCCCGCTAATTCATTCGGCTACTACAGACCGCCAGTTGTACCCACACAGGTATGCGTGATGTTCTCATGGGAAACGTGGATTGACATGACGAAAAATGTTATGATGGTCAAGAACAAAGTTGTTTAGGTCCTGTATGGTAGATAGGGCGGTACTGAATGGTGCATGGGAAAAATTCTGACATCTTGAAATTTTGAAGAGCCCCCAGTAGCCCCCTAATGGACAAATTTTTGAGTGCTGCGGATCAAATCACTTGAAATTTTATGTAAACTGCTTGACAATTGAACTGCAACACCTAAAAATTAGGTGCGTTTTCAAATTTAGATAGCTCGAAAAATATTTGACGGATTCCAGAAATTCAGGCATGTGAGGAAAGATCATTTCTTTGACTATCGAGTGCTGATATTGATGATAAGTTTGATTGCACAATTTTTCATATACAGGGTGCCAACGGAGAGCGTGCAGATATGGGCATCAATCTTTCACCTTGTTTCACAACTTTCGAAAAAAAAGTCCGAGATTTTTTCTATCATCTGCTTTTGAAAGGTTGTATCATTATGCCGAAACGGTTTTGGAATTTTGACCCTAACTTTTTTTTCAAGAAATTGTGCTCAGTTTTCTGAAATATGCACTTTCTGATTAAGAAAAAGAAATAGAGACATTGTTTGTTTTCAAACGGCGCCCATATTGAATTTGCTTACGAAGATTTTCATTTGAGCCTCCACATCCTCTAGAAACTACCCCTTTTGGGTCACCGTCTCACAGAGGTGATTTTTAGGGGTAGTTTCAGGAAAGGTTTTGTACTATCATCGTAGAAAACACCATCATTTCAATCAAACGGTTAGTGGGCAAAAGTTCTTGCAACTCGTAAATAACGCATCAAGGTAAAGGCTATATGCGATATTGAAGGGGTAGTTTCGGGTAGATATGTGAATGAAATCATCGTAACGGCAAACTATTGCGACAGATTTTAAAAAAAATTCCATCAAATGAGGTATTGCGGAAGTACCTACTGGTTTTTTAAAGGGTAGTTCTTTTATCGAGAGGGGTAGCTGTTGGGATGACCTAGGCAAATAAGGGTCATCGTGTAGCATCATTTTTTTAATAGAACAGTTGAAAAAACCGTTTTTTGGAATTTTCTTGTATTGCATGTCTTATCATACCAACCCTGTTCCTGTCCCTTGAAGTCAAGGGGTGGTTTTTAGGCAGCTGTACGTGTCGGGTCATCGTAATATCATTATTTCAATACAATTATTGATGAGTAGTTTTCTTAGGCCTTTTAAATGAAGCATTGCATATCTTGTTGTGAGACGGTGTCTCAAAAGGGGTAGTTTCTAGGGGATGTGGAGGCTCAGATGAAAATCTTCGTGAGTAAATTCAATATGGACGCCGTTTGAACGCCGTTCAAAAACAAACAATGTCTCTATTTCTTTTTCTTAATCAGAAAGTGCATATTTCAGAAAATTGAGCACAATTTTTTGAAAAAAAAAGTTAGGGTCAAAATTCCAAAACTAGTGCGGGCGCTAAGAGCCAAAATCGGGATGAACCTTGCAAATGGTGATGAAAGCATGAAATTCGGTACACATACTCAAAATGAGCACCTCTCTCAGATAAGAGGTGGAGCCACGCCGAATTTTCACCGGAAGGGGGCTCGGGGGGCTCCTGAAAGTTGAAGTTGCTAGGGCTCCCACTAAACGGCTTATCAGTTCGTTTTGACAATCAAAAAGGAAACTTATGAATATATTGTAAACATTGACGGCGTTTATCGTATTGTCCCGGGAATTTTTCTTTATGAAAAAAAATAAGTTCTTCGGCAGAACACACAAATTAGTTTTATTTTATTTTGACCTACAAAGAATTTATAATTAATGTGCAACACGTTGATTCCCACAAATTTGTATCCTCTGAATTTGTTTGTGAAGTCAAAATTTTGATGGTGTATCTTCTTGAAGAGAAGCATTCCAAAGAGTAAGCTATTTTCAACACTAAGTTCAAACAGAATTTTTTCAATGTTCGGAATCAAAATTACTGAATTCCTTCCAACAATGCATACCCTGAACTCTTCTTTGGAAGTACCGCGTGCGATTGAACGTGGAGTAAGTTCTGAAACACTATCAGAATTTTTCTTCTGTGATGCTACTATCCACTCTCGACCGGGGCAATTTGGTTCCCACACAGCATGCGCGGAGTGTATACACGATGCAGGGTATTTTCTCGGTTCAGTCAAAAATTTTATGATTGAAATTGTGTCATAATATTGAAATAACGTGTATACACTCCGCGCATGCTGTGTAGGAACCTAATTGCCCCGGTCGAGAGTGAATAGTAGCATCACAGAAGAAAAATTCTGATAGTGTTTCAGGACTTACTCCACGTTCAATCGCACGCGGTACTTCCAAAGAAGGGTTCAGGGTATGCATTGCTGGAAGGAATTCAGTAATTTCGATTCCGAACATTGGGAAAATTCTGTTTGAACTTGGTGTTGAAAATAGCTTACTTTTTGGAATGCTTCTCTTCAAGAAGATACACCATCAAAATTTTGACTCCACAGACGAATTCAGAGGATACGAATTTGTGGGAATCAGCGTGTTGCACATCTCCTTGTTAATTCTTTGTAGGTCAAAATAAAATAAAACCAATTTGTGTGTTCTGCCGAAGAACTTATTTTTTTTCATAATGAAAAATTCCCGGGGCAATACGATAAACGCCGTCAATGTTTACAATATATTCATGAGTTTCCTTTTTGATTGTCAAAACGAACTGATTAGCCGTTTAGTGGGAGCCCTAGCACCTTCAACTTTCAGGAGCCCCCCGAGCCCCCTTCCGGTGAAAATCCGGCGTGGCTCCACCTCTTATCTGAGAGAGGTGCTCATTCTGAGTAGGTATGTGTACCGAAATTCATGCTTTCATCACCATTTGCAAGGTTCATTCACCTAGTGCCCCGACTAAACCGTTCCGGCATAATGATACAACTTTTCAAAAGCAGGTGATAGAAAAAATCTCGGACTTTTTTTCGAAAGTTGTACAAGGTGAAAGATTGCTCATATCTGCACGCTCTCCGCTGGCACCCTGTATATGACAAATTGTGCAATAAAACTTATCATCAATACCAGCACTCGATAGTCAAAGAAATGATCTTTCTTAACATGCCTGGACTTCTGGAATCCGTCAAATATTTTTCGAGCTATCTCAATTTGAAAACGCACCTAATTTTTAGGTGTTGCAGTTCCATTGTCAAGCAGTTTAGTTTGCATAATATGCCAAATTCCATTGCAGTATCACAAAATGCAGAATCAAAAACCGTACCGCTGCAACTATTCCGGGTTAAAACCTAAAATGACTGGGCTTGTCTAGAAGCTAGGCAGGCTGTGGTCTGGTCATTGTCAGGCAAACGAGGCTGATTTTGGCCAGGCCACAGCCTGCCTAGAGGAGGAAAATTTTTGATCATACGGTATTATAATTGTATTATTATTAACATAGGTACCTAAAACCAGAGGGCCCTAAAACTGAAGGCAATTTATATTTGCATTGTTATATTCATTATGATATTTTTTCTTCTCAAATTTCGCGCCACGCGAAATGACAACTCTTTTGGCAACCCTGCATGGCAGGTTTGACATATGACGCCTGCGCCTGCGCCATGTCATATTGCTAGATTACCAAGCAAAATTTTGACAAGTTATTGACATCCCGTTGTTTTTTGCTTAGTAATTTGTGTTGAATTTGTGCAGTTCACCATGGCTCCGAGTGAAATTGCCGATGTGGAAATGAAAAACGCCGACAGCCCCCCCGGTCTGGAAGCCGGCGACAGCAAACGCAACGTGGACTCCCAGAGCATGTTCGAGATCCGCGAGCAGGCCCGCCAGATCGAAAAGGCCGTCTCCAACAAAGAAAACCGCTTCATCCTCCGCGTCCTGAGGTGCCTGCCGAACACCAGACGTAAGCTTAACGGCGTAGTCCTCAAAGGACTCAGCGTGCAAGTCTACCCGGCTGCCGACAGAGAGGCCCTGTTGGAGTACCTGGAAGACACCCCCGCCGGTCCGGACGAGTCCCAAGCTGGCCGCGCGCGCCCCGCCAAGACGCCCATCCCAGAAGTAGATGCTTACATCCACCTTTTGCTCTTGGTGTATTTAATTGACAACAACAAATTGCAAGAAGCTGCGAGGTGTTCCCAAGCTTTGATGAACAAAATCACCAGTCAGAACCGCAGGAGTTTAGATCTTGTCGCTGCTAAATGCTACTTTTACCACTCCAGAGTGGCTGAGCTAACTGAAAAACTCGATACTATCCGAGCTTTTCTCCATGCTCGTCTTAGGACTGCAACCCTTCGAAATGACTTCGAAGGCCAAGCTGTGCTGATCAACTGTTTGTTGCGCAACTACTTACATTATTCTCTGTACGATCAGTCAGATAAGTTGGTTAGCAAGTGCGTATTCCCAGAAACGGCCAGTAACAACGAATGGGCTAGATTTCTGTACTATTTGGGCAGAATCAAAGCTGCAAGGCTTGAGTACAGCGTGGCCCACAAGCATTTAGTACAGGCCATGCGCAAAGCTCCCCAAAATGCCGCCGTGGGATTCAGACAGACTGTCCAAAAGCTGTTGGTTGTGGTGGAACTGCTGCTCGGAGACATCCCAGAGAGACAGATCTTCAGACAAGCCAGCATGCGTCACTCCCTGGCTCCTTATTTCCAATTGACTCAGGCCGTTCGAATGGGAAACCTTCATCGTTTCGGCGAGGTTCTCGAAAACTTCGGACCCCAATTCCGTCAGGACCACACATTCACCCTGATCTTACGCCTCAGACACAACGTCATCAAAACCGCCATCCGCGCGATCGGCCTTTCTTATTCGAGGATCTCCCCTCAAGATATTGCCAAGAAGCTGGGTCTGGATTCGGCCGAAGACGCCGAATTTATCGTGGCAAAAGCCATCAGAGATGGCGTCATCGAGGCCACGCTCGACCCTCAAGGAGGCTATATGAGGTCCAAAGAGAGCACCGATATCTACTGCACAAAAGAGCCACAAATGGCGTTCCATCAGAGGATCTCCTTCTGTCTGGATTTGCACAACCAGAGTGTGAAGGCGATGAGATATCCGCCAAAAGCGTACGGAAAGGAGCTGGAGTCTGCCGAGGAGAGAAGGGAGAGGGAGCAGCAGGATTTGGAGCTAGCAAAGGAAATGGCCGAGGAAGACGACGATGGTTTTCCTTAAAAAGCACATTTGGACTTATTGAATAGCTTATATATTTAATTTTGAAAATGTACTTTATAGTTAATAAATTGTGTAATTTCTTTTCAAATTTTATTCTCTGGACATGAATCAGGGAAGAAATTGACTCTTTCAAATCAAACAGTCGAATCTGCATTGTTAAACAATGCAGTGAGTGATGATGAAAATCAGATTCTTGGTTTGGTAGAAGTGGTGCGATTTTAAATTCCAGCCACTGACTGAATTTCTGACAGAACATGACCAAAATCGTCTTTAGATAATAATATTGTTACAAAGGGCGATTCTGGAGAGCACGCGATCTTTCTACTGGATCCCATCAGCACACATCTGTCCATTTGGCGGAGGTACTGCATTCACAGCACGTTGATAATGTCCGCGAAATGTGTGGGATTTTTCGGGAGTCGCCGCGAAATCGTATCAATACGCGATATTAGTGGTGACGTTAGAGTCGTCATTTTTAAATGTCGGATCCAACAATAGTTTGAGAACAAAGGAAAGGACCCCGCACATTCCTTATGGGATTTGGCTCCCCGGGGGATTTGGCTCAAACTTTGATATGTTGTACCTAGCCCGCCTTGTTGAGGTGATCGAACTTTATCCTTGCGCAAATCCTCTAAACTCAACGGCTCACCCTCCAGAGGGGGTGGAATGCCGATAGTCACAGAACTAATTTATTGCAATTATCTTCAATGAGCAAAAGGTGGATTTATTTTGATGCCATGAGGTGGTTCTAGGGTTATAGGTGCTTGCCATAACTTTGAGCTGGTCAAAATATCTCATAGACCCCTATTTTTTGAACCACCCTTAGCATTTCGAAAAATGACTGAAAATTCAAAGTCGAATAACGACCAAAATAAACGGAAATTTTTTTTTGAATTTCTGACACGGTATGTTCAAAGTGATGCCTCGAGTGATGCTGATCCATTATTTCTTGCGAACCAACCCCTAAAATCTGACGTTCACCCTCCACTGAATTATCAACTTCTGCTCTGCCCTATTAGAAATAAATTGTTTCTTGATAAGTTAAAAATAAGTTTCTACGACTGTAACATGTTGTGTTGAAAAAAGTTGGTCCATATATTGATCTTTTATGTCTACCCCTAGGTCTACCCCTTACCCCTATAGCCCCTATACCCTAATAGTTTCTCCCAAATTGGCAGTCGAAGCACTCGTTGCACATTTTCTAGTTGAATAAGTTGAACTAATCATTTCTGAAAAACTACCAGGGTATAGGTGTTATAAGGGTAAGGGTGGGTAGACATAAGAGATGAATATGTATCATATGTATCACCCTTTCCTAGATATGATGCTAAAATAGTAGAAATTCATTTTAACTTAACAAGAAACAATTTATTTCCAGTAGCGCAGAGCAGAAGTTCATAATTTATTGAAGGGTGAACGCCAAATTTCAGGGGTTGATACGCATAAAATACTTGATCAGCAACACTTTGAACATACCGTGTCAGAAATTCAAAAAAATTCCCCGTTTATTTTGGTCGTTATTCGACTTTGAATTTTCAGTCATTTTTCGAAATGCTAGGGGTGGTTCTAAAAATAGGGGTCTATGAGATATTTTGACCAGCTCAAAGTTATGGCAAGTATAACCCTAGAACCACCTCGTGGCGTCAAAATAGATCCACCTTTTGCTCATTGAAGCCCATAATTGCAATAAATTAGTTCTGTGACTACCGGCGTTCCACCCCCTCTAGAGGGTGAACCGTTGAGCCAAGAGGACTTGCGCAATGATAAAGTTTGATCACCTCAACAAGGGCTACAACATATCAAATTTTGAGCCAAATCCCCCGGCGGGGAGCCAAATCCCATGAGGAATGTGCGGGGTCCTTTCAGAAATTATTTTTTGGTAGCATTATTTACCTTGTAAATTCAACTATATTGGGGTACAAAGTGACAAACTACAGAAGCGGTCGTTTTGAAGAATATATATGCTTCGATCCATCGATCTGTAAATTAATTATCTAACCATTGACTAACTAGACACAGTAAGGTGGAGCCTCTATGGTGGAGCCCATCTTTGTTGGAAATGGAGTAAGTCCTCGGTCAAATTAGGGTTTCCATCCAGGTCCATCTGATTCTCTAATTCCTGAACTATTAGGAGCTCAATGGCGATTTCCAACGTTTCTGCATAAGCGATCGATGGATTGGCAGAAAAGGACTTATTGAATGGCCTCCCAGATCACTGGACTTGGCTCCTCATCCAGACTTCTTTCAGTGGGAACACTTGAAGTCTGTTGTTTTAAAACTCAGCCGGAGTCGAGTGAAGAACTGCGGCGTAGAATTACCAAAGAATGTCGCGCGATTTTAAGAGAAATCTTCGAAAACGTTCGACAAGAGCTCGAGAACAGGCTTTATTTTGCCTTGCAAAAAACGGCAATCATTTTGAACACTTATGAACATTTGGTTTTCCTTTTTGGTTTGAAGTACCTAGTTGTAATTTGATTTATTGTGGAGTGAATTTATTCTTCAAATCAATGTAAAACCTATTAGACCTTTTTTTTTCCTCCAAATTAATCGAAAACTACTGAAACAAAATATGGAATAATTGGTACCACTGGAAAGCATTTTTCAATGGCTTTTCAATGATGTATCACAAAGTGGGGGGTTGCTATTTGAAAAAATTAGTGGAGGGGGCTGAGACTCAGAGCTCTGACACGAAGGTGCGTGGGCAGTCAGTCGCTCACCTCCACCTTTTGTGACCACTTTTTGTGGGTGGGAACATGCAGGTATACGAAATGTTCACTGTTCAGACCGCAACGTGTCACAAGGTGTAAAAGGTGGAGCGCAGTCCCCCCCCCCAAAAAAAACTTCCGAGAGGTCGAGGTTAAACCAGGCGTCTTTTTTAGGTCAGGTTGAGGATTCGCCGAGACCAAGCTCAATACATACCATATCAGACGTGTCCGTAGGACGTGTATGTACCCAAAGGACATGTTCATAGGAAGACCTAGAGGACGTCTCCGTAGGGGGTGTGTGTACCCAGATGACGTCTTCATAGAACCATACCTGGTGTGAAGTGGTGGAAAATATAGATGTCGAACAGCATCAAGAAGTATCATTAGACGACGAACTCTTGGAGTGAGCGAATGGCTCCAGGGGTGAAGTCCGAGGTCACATTCAAGGTCATCAAGGTCACACTTAAATCCAAAGTCATTGGCGACTAGGGTCAAGGCAGATATGGTTGGGACAAGATCAATGCTCATTAGCGTATTTGCACCCCCATATCTATACTACTACCATTGTATCTACTACTCTTGAATGAAATGGACTATAGTTCGACCACTGTGGGATAGTATGAAACGTCATTGGTTTTTCTTATTCAGTTTTTCCTGATGGCCCCGTGCCCGTGGCACAGAAGCGGTCAAGCACAAGTTCATCTCTCTACATTGTCATATTTTTTTCGAGTCATGAATAATTCGTTTCAGGTTTACCTACCATAAAAATCTCATTTTACTTGACCAATGAAAAGTATGAAATGCAGGTTTGCTTGCTGGTGGGAATGAAACTTCAAAACGTAGGTAGGTACGTTAGAAAATGTTTATTTTTGTCTTCAATTTATTAGGTACTTTCATTAATTAAACTTTTTGTCAGCTGCTGTTCGTATTATAAATATATCAATATTTAATATTAACTAGAAATAACTAGTCATTATGTACAGTAAAATGATAATAGTGTAACAAGATATTCAGGACAATAATGTTGTTGGGGCTTTTTCGTTTTTCTATTTTTTTCTAATGACTTCGCAACAAAATAAATAAATAACCTCGAATCGCATCCTTAATAAATAAGCGGCAATAATAATTACTAAATAAAAACAGTTATAACAAGTCTACTAAAATGGAACTTGGAAGATTGGTAAGTACAATAATAACAATAAATCGAACGTAAATGGCATGGTAATAAAAGCAGGCTTAAAACCAAAGTGTGGGGTAGTTAACGCGAAATTCTAAAACCAAGTGTCTGTATAAAACACCACAAAATAAAGCTTAAAATTTATTTGTGTGTAGGTACCTATAGAATCGCCTGCGGGGGTCATTTAAGAACTGGTGGGATATTTACGGAGGAAGAGGGAGGGGGAGAAGGTAATTGAGGACTATACAAAAATGATATTATACACAATGTTCAGCTTATATTACAAGTCTATCATCACGCAGTCTCTTTTTGTGGTAACTGTTAGGATGACTGTCACTTACGCCATCTTTTTAGGAAACAACTGTAGTAAACGGCGACAGCATCGCATCATTTGTCGGCATCGGGCAGTGGCGGCGGCGCGTAGTCGATCGTGTACGTCTTCTTCTGGGTGATATCCTCGATGTTTTGGGCGGAGCAATCCTCACCCGTGTGGCCGACCATGCCGCAGTTGTAGCAATTACTGCTGCGGGTATACGCCGTCGGACTGGAATAGAATATGGACATTTGGTACGGGTAGGTGTACGTGGAGAAGGAGTTTTCGTTCGTCGCCTGGAAGGCGGCGGCCGAGGGAAAGTGAGCGGCGAACGGAGGCCGGTAAGACTGAGTATTGTAGGGGAACATTGACCTGGTCGGGATGGCGGCAAAGGTGGTGGTCTGGTACGTGTAAGGCACGGTCGAGCAGTTGTTGAAAGTGGGAGGCGGCGGAGACGTGGCGTCGCACAGAGGCGGCGGTGGAGGCGGAACCGCGGTGGGAGGCGGAGGCGGGGGAAGAGCACCAGCGGGCGTCGGCACCTGGGGCGGCGGAACAGCGAACGAAGGCGGCATTCCGTTGACGCGTGGCTTGTCGGCTCGAGGCAACGTCGCGGGTGTGGCACTAGGGGTGTCCGGCGGGCTCTGGTTCAGGCTGCTGCAGCTCGACGAGTTCGAACACTGCAGCGAGCCGTCAACGGCTCCGTCCATGAGGTTCAGTGCCTGGAACTGTGCTTCCATCAGGAACGGCGGCGACCTCTGCACCGGTTTGCTCGGCGGCGGTGGGCAAACATGAGGGAACCGCAGGCCGTTGGGCTGCTTGATTTCCTTCAGCATCCCGCCGGCGATTATTGGCTGCGGAGCCGGCCCCACAGACGTTGTCCAAGTCGGGCACAGCGCCGATTCCGGAATCATTTTCTCTTCAGGCATCGACGTCAACTGGAATATCAAATTATCATCAACTGCTGGTGAAGCGGTGAAACACCTGGATGATGTGATATCATCAGACTACGTAATTATAATAGGAGCTTTTGCACGGACGGTTTTGGATCGCGGTTTTTACGGCATTTCCAAACAGTTTCTATAGCATCATCCAAACATCCCACTCGTTTGGTCAGACCCTTCCTAAAATTCGCGGGCCAAAACCATCCGTTTAAACGCAATCAGTTTCAAGGTTTTTTCATTCAAGTGAGCTATGGAAAAAAAGTGTTGTGTTGGTACGAATGGTACGATGCATGCTAACGTCTTAGCCGCTAGTTGTTTAGATGTGCTATGTATAATGTGACAGTTGTCGCCGTCATCGCGACGTGATGAACGAAGTGAACATTTTCGAAGTAATGAAGCGAAAATAGGAAAACGTGAGTGTCTCTGGAATAAAAATTTATTTCAGTTGATAAGGGACATCGTCTTTATTGGTTGGTGGCTCTTCACTAATGTTGTTAGATTAGTGGTGGCCACTGAAAAAAATTATGCCCAAGTGCGGCAGTGCTAAAGATAATCCCAATGCCCAAAGGCCCCACCTTTGATCATCAGTGAGTAGCGATGACTACTTACTCTAGAAACACAATACTCCGCTCAATTTTTTCAGACATTTGATCGTCATGTCCTATGTACTCTAGGAGGATATGTACCATGGTCTAATTGTACCATTCGCACCAACACAACACATTTTTTCCATAGCTCAACTCTAATGGAAAAAGCCGTGAAACTGATTGTATAAGGAATGTATTTCAGCTGGTCACTTGAAATTCCACATTCAGTTGATTGCTTACGTCTTCATCAGGTATCCTCATGTTTTCGGGAGAAAGGCTGATGAACGTGACGGGAGAGAGCGGATCTCCGAGCAAAGGCGGCACAGGCATGGTTTCTATTAGGGGCGGCTGTTGCATCGGCGGCAATCGCGTCGGAACCACCGTCGTAGGATGAGGCGAACTGTTCCGACTGTGAATGGGAGATGACGATTGGCTGACTAGGGGAGACACAGTGGGCACCGGAAAAGGCGGAGTGACCTGAAATGAACCATAAGAGCTTGAATTTCGATTCGATGTTGTGATGCATTTTCACTTTATTTCACTCGAGTCCGCGGCGCCAGTTCCAACCTCTAAAGTATTGTTTAGTTCAAGCAAACCACATTAGGAGCCATGTAATCATTGTGATTAGGAGCCATGTAATCATTGTGATTCTTATAATACATGTGCCAGAGAAATAGGTGTAGTGAAGACTAAAGACGTTTGTTGCAGAAGAACAAAAAGGCCAAAACTTAAAACAATTTAATTTGTTGTACCTCCGGCGGCCTACAAGGGAACCCAGGATGACTCCACGCCACAAAATCCTGGGGGTGGGGCGCCGCCACGGCAGCAGGCAGGTGCGGCAGACCGGGAGCTTGCTGGTGCAGTGTCTCGTCTGCACACGGTATCGTCACCGACGTCTTCACTGGCACACCCGATACTTCTGACGACGAATTCTATACACAAATAAATGATAACTGCCACAATGCTTTGAAATGATGTCATAAAATAGGTCCCTTTATCACATTAATAGAGTACGAGATTCTGGGACAGCGACTAAGCTCGCTAGTACAAACTCACCTTCAGTTGCAACTCTACCGGCAATGACGTGAAATAATACTGGTTGTGGCATGAGGAAATCGACGTAGCTCAATAGGAACGTCTTCGATGTGAGATTTATGACAGAAATAAAAAAAAAACAGCAGAACGCGTTGACGTGAATTTTTGCATTAGCAGTAGTAATAGTACGGGTCGAAAATTGATCGCGATGTGGTGTATAATCGATTGTGATCATCCCGAAGAATATTGGAAGATATGACCTTGCGCGGAAGATTCGAATCTAATTTCGAAACGACAAAATGCGTGGGATAAGTACTTACTCGTCAAAAAAAAAAACCTGAATTAATAGCAAAGTCCGGCAAAGTCGTTCCCCTTAACGTCCATGACGAAGTGGCTGCGTCTAGCCAATATTTTTTACGTTAAATTTCAATTTCTATCGCCCGCCCCTTTCAAACAGATTTAAAGCCTCCCGTCAAAATCGCTTCCATTTCACTCAAAGCTATTCCTGATTCTTGAAGAGTTGGAAGCTAATGGGAAGTTGCGATTTTCACGTATGTATGACGTAAGGGCCCGTCTACAATGGTCGCAGAACGCAAACTACGCAAGACGCAAGATGCTGACCAAGTGACCAATAGGGCTGCGGTGCAAAATCAATTTGCGATGTACTGGTGTCTGATTGGTCAGCATCTTGTGCTGCTTGCGTTCTGCGATCACTGGAGATTGGACGTAAAAGCCGCTCCATGAAATCCGCAACACAAGGCGTAAAGTTTCTGATTGGCTCGGTTGCGTTGCGATAGCTTCGCGCACACACTGTGAGCCAATCAGAAACGTTACGCCTTGCGTTTCGGCTGCGTTACTTATTTCAAAGAGCGGTCTCAGCGCTCAATGTCAAGTGCAATCTAGCTGTAACAAGGGCAAACTCCTTAATTACAGGGGAAATTTGACGCTACGCATTGCGTTGCGCCGTACGTAAGTACGTGGTTATTGCAAACTGTCTAACAATAAATAGATAAGTACCTACGTTACCTACGTTTATATTTTTCTGAATCGTATGAACAGCTAAAAAAATTAAATAAACGGTCCGTTACCTTTTGACCCGCACATTTTGAAGTTTCTGCCTGCAATCTAGCTCTACCTGGTGCGGTAGCTATGTCGATTTCCTCAAGCGACACCATGCATGTCCTGCAAGAACGATGTGAACATTCACATTTTATGGTAGGCACAAAGGTACTCAAGTACAGTTCGATTACCCGATCTTTGCGTGCACGTTACCAATAGCTGCAAGACTTAAGGTAATAATTCGACCTTGCGGAAAAAAAAACGGACAGGTAGGTACAGTTGAGTGCACCCGTCATTTATGAATTTGAAAAAATCCAGGACCTACGCTTTATTGGACGCAGTGAGAAGGTTATCTATCATTGGTCGTCCAATGATAAATCAACTTCTCACTGAGTCTTCAAAGTAAACTGCTCAACAATGGAAGTGTTACAAAGCAAAAATTCACCCAATTTTGAACCGCTGTAACTTTTGATTGGCACAAACGATTCTGATTTTGTTGAACATACTGAATAGTCCAATCTTTTGGCCATCTTTCTTGTCAATATGAGATGCATAGAGCTTTTCATAAAATTTCTATAGGGTGATGAACAGAGCAGTGCAAAATTGATGAAAATGCAACATACCCCCGTTTTCGTAAAAAAAAAATTCAGGACCATTAACACCAAATTTATGAAGAATGATGTGTTCTCTCGAAACGGTTTTTGAATTTTCGGGATTCCAGTCGAAACAGCCAAAATGTGATTTTCTATTGTGAATACTGTACCGGGTGATCATTTGAAAACTATCCACCTGCAATAACTCCCGATTCCTATTGAATATTTCTTCAAGCAAAAACAGGTCGATTTTTATATCAAAGGGAACAGCTAAAACATACATTGGCGAATTTCTATCTTCAGCCCCCTCGCCCCCACTCACCCCAACTTTGAAATTTCAAATAACACTACCTACCTTGCGTCACATCAAATTGAAGAGAATTAAATTTTCTTTCAGAAAAAAATATTTGCAAAATTTTCAACCCCACCTTCCTTCTCCCTAAAAATTCTTTGACTGTCCTATTTTCAATTCTGGACCCATCAATTATTTTCAATTCAGTCAGTGTCATCATAGAAAACATCGAAGAGAAGAATTTTCGGTGGAAAAACTGCTACCCAATTAGACCCCTTTGCTCTCCCCCACCTTAACTTCAAAATTTAACAATACACCACCTACTTTGTGATACATCAAGTGAAAGGAAATTGAATTCTTTTTCCAAAAACAATTTTTCTGGAATTTTCAACCCCTCTCCAATTAAATTAGACATTTGGAGTATTTTTGGGGAAAATAATAGGGGTTGTTGCAAATTTTGAAAAAAATTTTATTTATGGAGGGAATTCAATTTTCTTCAATTTGATGTATCACAAAGTAGGTATGTATTGCCATTTTAGATTTTTGAGATGAGGTGGGGAGAGCGGAAGGGTGAAATTTGGGTGGTATTTTTTTTTCACAGGAAATTATTTATTCCGATGCTATGCGGGATGAGGTTGACTGCATTGAGAAGAATGGGGCCTTGCAATGGGATGTTTTCCTGACAGATTCTCAATAGACCGAAGAAGTGTGACGTCACAACATGGCAACATGGCCGGCGGTTGACATTTTCTGGAGGCCAACGTCAAACGTGACATGAACGTGGGATGCACGGCACGTGGCATGCACTTGACGTTTCTCTGTTTGTGTTTGTCATGTGTTTGTCAAATTTTTGCAAAGGTAAATAACGGAAATGGATATAACAAAAAAGATTCATATTTTGGGCTATAACAGGTGGAGGAAATGAAACTATATTGCTATAAACTAAAAACTGCTAACTATAGACTGCGATCCATTGCTTTTTGCCTCTGAGCATCTCCTGAACGAGATTGTCGACGGCGATTCTCCTGCCCAGTTTTTCTTCGAGGTCTTCTCGCTGCTTTGATGGACCGTTACAATGAAAACGAGCGTGTTCCGCGTTGTCCTGACGCTGAGGCTTTTAAGGCTCCCCAGTATTTCTTTCATCCAACTTTGAACCAAGGCGTTCCACTGCCGTTGCCACTGCTCGACGAACTGCTCTCTGGCCTTGTTTCTGCTTTCTGGTTTGCTGGTGGGCACTCCTAGGCTTGTTTCCTCTAATCGCAAGCATCAGGGCGAAGGGTGGGATACCCGAGAGCACTCGTGCTGCATCATGCGGAACCGTTCTGTAGGCACTGGTGATTCTGAGTGCAGCTTTGCGCAGATCTCTGTTGGGCTATGTCTGGCCTTTTTGCAACCAAGTCCGCCTGTATGACGCTGGCTGTCTCTTAGGCTGGCAATTTCAGCATCTATGATTTCAGCAATGCTCACTGCCATTTTGCACTGACTTTTGTGACTTTTGTTGTGAACCTACAGAAAATGTCATGCCAAACACAACCAAACATATAGAAACGTCACGTTCATGTGACGTTGGCCTCCAGAAAATGTCAACCGCCGGCCATGTTGCCATGTTGTGACGTCATCACTTCTCCAGTAGCTGTAACTTCTCCGGTCTTATAGACCCTGGTAGTTCGTAAGGGGCTGAGAAACATTCAATTATCATAAATTGGCGACACTGACGCAGTTCGGCTGCCATGATATTTCAGCGGGATTTTTGAATGTGACGGTTCTGCAACAGGTTGCGTTCGTTGCCATAGAGTCGTTGCCAAATATGCCGAATGCTAAATTGTCGATGTGGCAGCTGTTGTCAGTTCCAGATTTCCCATTCCCGTATCATCACGCACGGCCTTTGTACGAAAGCTCCTTGGTGCTGAACAGCTTGGTATAAATGAAAATACAATAATAGGAATCGATTGAACATCGAACACAATTTTCGGTAATTGTTCCGTATGCGGTGAAACGCCAAAAATTTGTTTTTTTTCGGGAAAAAAGACTCTAACAGATAGATTCCACTCCAAAGAACACGATTCCGCTGTCGGAGCCGGGTTTTTATAACTATTTCTTTTGATTTTCTAACCTCAAAAGTTTCACCGCATACGGAACAATTACCGCGGGGATATTATTCCGTATACGGTGAAACGCTAAAAATGCATCAATTTTGGTAGGAAACGACACTCATTTGTAGATTTTACTTTCAAAAACACAGTTCTGTTGTCGGAGCGGCACTTCTCATTCGCTTTCCATCGAATTTCATTTTATAAGTTATGAAATCTGTTAAATAGTGCGCCACTGTTTTACGCGAGGCCATACGTCAAAGTCTGACAGATGATAGTTGACAGAATGGCTGAAATTGCAAAAAAAATCGTGAATTATGTGATAAATGGTCTTTTATTGTTATATTAAACAAGAATTCATTATTTTTGTTGAACTCTCCCCGTCGTCTCAAGTATGCTCCTTCTTTTTAGACCTGCGCCAGTGGGTAGGGAGTTGGAGTTGCCTTGATTCTGCTTTTGTTTTGTTGACATACGACACATATTCAGTGGCGGCGCGGGGTAATTATTATGAGTTGTAAAAAGTGAACGTTTAAACTAAAAAAAAAACTTGTTGAGAAATGCATCTTTCCGACATTGGTATCACGTTCTTTAAAGTGAAATCTAACTATGAGTGTCATTTCCCACCAAAATTGTTGCCTTTTTGGTGTTTCACCGTATACGGAATAATATCCCCGCGGTAATTGTTCCGTATACAGTGAAACTTTTGAGGTTAGAAAATCAGAAGAAATAGTTGAAAAAACCCGGCTCCGACAGCGGAATCGTCTTCTTTGGAGTGAAATCTATCTGTTAGAGTCTTTTTTCCCGAAAAAAACCGACTTTTTGGCGTTTCACCGCATACGGAACTGTTACCCAATTTTCTTATTGCTGGGTGATGTGACGAAATTGCGGTATAAATTTCTGTTCACACAAAGAAGAGAGGAGCACGCACCCTGTGGAAGGCGCGGCCACAAATGGTTCTGTGGATAACTTTGTAGCTTGAGAGCCTGAAGAGACTAGAAGGTGTAGTGCAGACTGCAGACTACAACCAGAGAGTAGCCACAACCACTGAATTGAACGTAAACTTCAGCGCGCTATGCGAGGAGGTCGAGTGAAAGCCATGCAAATTATTTTAGGAACGTTTTTAATAAACAAGATTATGTAAAAACTACCAGGTTTCATCAATGATTCTAACTCGTATTCTCATGTCGCCTTTTCTTTCACATAAAGCAGGAAGCAGGAGGAGACCAGAACCACAACACCCAAACTAAACTCTGTTGAGCATCTTCAGACGAGCACTTCGGCGAAGTGTTGAATTCAAAATTAAGTAGCATCAGTTGCACTTTCTTATTCCTTGACCTTACAGGCATGGTTTTGCTGCAGTTCACGTTCGTTGTTATTGTTCAACGAACAAAGAATGGCCAGCGAAACTCAACACTTCAGACTTTGACACTTTTGATAAACATCGCTCAGTTTTTTGGGTTACATTTCAATTTTGAACGACAACAAGCAGTCGGTTGAGCTGTCAACATACAGAACACAAATGTTCCCAAGCCCCTTACGAACCACTAGGGACATCTAGCAGAGTTTCTTCAACTACGCTGAAAACATCCCATTGAAAAACTCAACGTGAGGTCGCCACTACTGTGCCTACTTCGATGAAGCGGCCGTAACGACGGGAAAAACAGGGGAGTTTGAGTAGTTTGACCGGTAACTGACAGTGACTGGAGGCGTCAAGCAAGAAACAGAGGTTATCCAAATTTCAAATCAAGACATAAAATGACGGACGTCGGTCGCTGAAGCGTCAACGCCGTCAAAATTGTCGAATTTGCCCCCAACGGTTGTGGCGCCCTCGGTGTGTGAAAGTGGCAGTGCAAGGCCCCATTGAGAGGTCAAGAATATTGAATTATGGACACTCAGAGATTTTAAGGTGGAGTTGAAAATTTTATAAATATTTTTTCGGAAAGAGATAGACAAACAGATAGACAGATCTTATTTACAGAATCCCATTCAGGAGACCAACATTTCAAAAAATGATACCAAACATGCCCATGTTTTGAAATTTGAGATAAAGGCAAAAAATTCCAAAATGGCGAAAATGTGGTCAATCCAATTCTGATGACGTCCTATGTTGACTAAAGAGAGTAAAAAATAACCCTTTTTCGATGCTAAGAACCCGAATTTTAGGAGTAGTACCTAAAAGTATGCTGCCAATTGGGCTTTTCTTCACCCCTACACTGGACAATAGGAACGTGTTGCAAGTGAAATTGCTCAAAATTGTTCAGTGAACAAGCCTACCAAGTGGCGTCATCTTGATATGAAAAGTTCTACTGTTTTTGCCTTGCTACAGGAATAATAACATAAAGTATTCACAATAAAAAATCGCATTTCGACTGTTTCGACTGGAACCCCGAAAATTCAAAAACCGTTTCGAGGGAACACAATCATTCTTCATAAATTTGGTGTTGATACTCCCGAAAAAAATTTTTAACAAAAACGGGGGTATGTTGAACTTTCATCAATTTTGCACTGCTCTGTTCATCACCCTGTAGAAATTTTATGAGGGACTCTATGGATTTCATATTGAAAAGAAAGATGGCCAAAAGATTGGGCAATTCAGAACTTGAAACAGAATCAGGATCGTTCGTGCCAATCAAAAGTTACAGCGGTTCAAAATTGGGTGAATTTTTGCTTTGTAACACTTTCATTGTTGAGCAGTTTAGTTAGTAATAAACGAAAGATCCTGAATTTTTGAATGGCAGAGATGGTAAGTGTACGAAATGCGTTTCTGAATCGTATGAACAGCTAATAAAGGTGGGTACTCACTGTCTCACCCACCAGATTAGCGACATGCACGCAAAAATCAATCTTATCTGCAAAATGAAAACCTGCGGATTAGGGAAAAAATTTAAATTAAAATGCGACGCGAGATGAAATAACAAGCTCTTTGAATCACTTTTGCCTGCCGAATATTGTATTTGGGATGCTTCAAGGATGCCTTGACAATTATTATTGTTACAACATAGGTCGAAAAACAACATAGCTTGGTTGAGAAGCATTTTTTGATCTACGGCGTTCATTGAAACTTTTGAGGAAACTTTTCAATTTTTGGTCGAAGCATCTGCTGGCGAAGTATGACAGGCTAATTCTGGGACACTCTGTATCATACAGGGTGGTTCATCCGAGGGTTCATGCTTCCTTCGATCTTTCCGTAATTCTCTCATGGCAACCTTGGCATTTTAATAGGCTATTTCGTTAGTATTCGTTAGTATTTCGTATTATTTCGGGCAGATGCGCATGCGTGAAGGCGTCAAATTTTGAAAACTTTCGTACACCTGTCAGTTGAATGGCAACGCTGCATGCTCTGTCTAGCCCCCTGACCAGCTACTGGTTCCTGGCTGTCACTTTTATCCACACCGTAAACGCATCTTTTCGTAGCTTCATTGAACTTCCTTTTCGGTTTCGTTTTCGGTACAACCATTTTCAACAAGTTGTGTTCTTTCGTCAAAACATGATAAAATGAAATGAAGGTTAGATAGAAACGAGAAGTGTCAAACGTCATCATAATAATTGTCACAAGTGACAGTTGGCGCCGATCTCTTGTTGTTTCGAGTGCTGTTGCCATTTTCGTTGTTTTTGTACTTCCACAAATGATCATTGAACTTAATTCTAATAAAACATTTCCTTTAGATATCAAAATGGTATCTAACATTCAATCAAATCATACAGGTGTCCCGGAACAAGTGTTACAAAATTCACAGGGAGATAGAAAATTTAAAAATAAGGAGACTCCTAAATAAACATACCCTCGCAAACGTACGAAAAAAGTTACTCCTGCAAAATTTTTATTAGACGCTTCATTTTCGAGAAATATGGGTTTGAAACGTTGGAAAACATCTCAAATTCGCCACTTTTCAGGGCCCAAATTGTTTTTTCTAAAATCCATGTTTCTCGGCAAAAATGATGGTTTATCAACTTGAAATAAAACACCCAGGAAACTCATTCCAGCTGACGAATCATGAGTTTTCTTGAATTTTAATTTTTAGGCCCAGGAAAGTGGCGATTTCGAGATGTTTTCCAATGTTTCAAACCGAAATATCTAAAAAATGAAGCCTTTATTAAAAAATTTGCAACTGTAACTTTTATCTTTAAATTGAACGTAGAACTCAAAAATTGAAACAATTTCCAAAAATATTTGGGGGAGTTGAAAATAGGGGGAAAAGGGGGAGAGAACCCCCCATTATCTTCTCCTCTAAATAAATCCAGGTAATCCAAAAATGTTTGATGAAATGCGTTACTATTGTTTAATAGAGACCTGCTTTAGTAAACTTTGGTTTGAATTTGAATAAAATCAGTTGAACGGTTCAAAAGTTATGCAAAAACGAGTGCAAAAAAAACTGTTTTTAAAAAACAACTTTGAAGGCCCGTATCTCCGTTATTATAAGTTAACGAGGAGATGTTTATCAAGAAAAGTACCCTTATTTTTCCATTTTCTATCTCCCTGCGAGTTTTTTAACACTTATTCCGGGACACCTGTACCGTGTTTTTCGAAAACCTCACCAGCTCATAACTTTTTACCTATGGGATGTATCGATTTGAAATTTTTATGGCGTATTTAGGAGTATTTCTGTTATTTTTTTGCGTTGATTATGAAGATGCTCCCATTTCCGGAAGTAATCGGAAGTGACATGAACTTTTGATTTTCAAATGGAACATCTGTATATTTTTTTACTCTTGGATAAAAATTTTTTTTGTTGACACAGTGATGGCTTTAAAATTTGTCCTCGAATTTGTCTATGATGGAAAATGACGATTTTATAGTGAACTGAATACGTATACGTGAATTATTATTACCAAAGGTGGCTCCGACCACGAATAAAAACCTGGAGTTGGAAATTTAATTGGTTAAATTAAAAAGCGTTGCCGGTTGAAATCGATTATTATTAAATCGATAAAATTGTGATTATTATTAACGAAGATGGCTGCGACTACAAATAAAAATCCTACTTTAGAATTTTGTTCATTGTTTACGTCGATTTCAACCCGGCAACGCTTCTTGACATAAACAATTAACGAACTTTTGACTTCAGGTTTTTATTTGTGGTCGCAGCCACCTTTGATATTAATAATTTAATAGGGTAGTGACCACCATCCAAAAATATAGAAAAAAATCATACTAATCGAATGTAGAGCCTTAATAACAAGACTACGTTTCGTGAAAATTCGAAAAAAAAAGTTCCAAGTGTCTCAAAATCTGTCTTGAAAGTGGCTACTTTTGCGAACGATTTCAAATCTACCGAGCTGTAAGGCGGGCTGTGACGTTTCAATCTTTTGACAGTAGTGGGGATGACCACACCTCCGTTGCCTGTGTGTCAGTGTTGACGTTGACGTTTGCCAGCATAACATAACCATTGAAGTCTGATGTAGTCTTGAAATATTCATAAATCATGAAAGATTTTACCAACTTTCCATATTTTCAAGCAAAACAACTAAACAACACGAATCACCGCACAGATACACAAAGCGTTAACAATAGGTTTGTTCCATCAACAGTCCCTGACGGTCCGCGGACGTCAGCGGCATGCGCATTACGATTTTGGCGTTCCATCAAAATCTCGGACGATCCCCTGACTGATGATCCGCTGTTCCACCATCGGCTCAAACTAGTTTCGGGACGGTCAGAAAAGTTTGCGGATTTTACGGAAACTTATCGTCCGGGCTTGCGCAGCGGAATATATTTATTTGGCATCGAGCCTTCTCTGGTCAATGTTTACAAATAATATGGGTTAGATTGGTGGTTTCATTATTCATTCATTTAATTTATAAAATACACGGCTTATTTTCAGCTGCAAACTGCTAAACGATAGAAAATAAGGTACCTAGCCATTAGCCATGATTGACGGTTTGCTGTTCCATCAACGAGCAGCAGCCAGACGGAAACTGGTCCGAAGTGGGCCATGCGCATTGTTTACAGTTTGCAAACTGTCGGTGACTAGTTTGGGATTTCCGATGGAACAAACCTATTATAACAATCAGCTGTTATGAGCGTTGACGGGTTGACGCTAGTGCTTTTTGTAGTAAGTTCTGTATAATGTTGTCAAGCCTGCTTCTCCGCCTATGAAAGATTGCGACGTCATCGCGCCAAATTTGAAATGATCGAAAACTTTCATGAATTTTTTTTACCAAGAAAACTTACGAAAAAAAATCTGTTAACTATATAGCGTCACTTATCAAGAAGTGAACTTTAAAAAAAAATAATGAAAAAAAAATCGGTCACTACCCTATTATATTCAATCCGCTATAAAATCGTCATTTTTCATCATAGAGAATTTTCAAGACCACCACTGTGTCAATAAAAAAAAATGTCTATCCGAATGTCAAAAAATATACAGGTGTTCCATTTGAAAATCAAAAGTTGATGTCACTTCCGGTTACTTCCGGAAGTTAATGTTGCTTTAAGATCAAGGCAAAAAATAGAAAAAGTGCTTTCAAATACCCCATAAAAATTTCAAATCTATGTATCCCATGGGAAAAAAGTTATAGGCTGGTGCGGTTTTTGAAAAACACGGTATGTGGAGTTTTAGGTGCACTCTATTTTCTAGTGTCAATTTTCAATATCGGTGTACGAAACTATGGAATTCGCGCCACACATGCGCACTCAAAAAAACCCAAACGAAACGACCTATTTCAATTATAATAAAATTCGAAGCCAATATTGTTAAGTCAGTATAGGCGATTTACATTAGAAAAACGCCACCTGGTGTAGAGCTCGGTACTTGATCGTCGAGGACGTTTTTGCGAGGAAAACCTACTCCGACGTCTAGTAGCCTAGGTGGGCACTAGTGGATACCTGTAATACCCACATATTGACATGGAAATTTGACAAGTAGAAATAATCTGAAAAAGGGGTTTGCATTTGTGTCTCTTATTTCATGTTATGGTTAGCGTATTCAGCAGGTTTTTAGTAGATCGAGCTCCAGAGGTGCGCAGCTGAAAGACTACGCCCCCAGCAATGCACTACATTATTGCAATAAAAAAAGACAACGTTTACGTCGCGAACACAGAGGTAGCTACGGCGAGCTTGTTAGAATGAAAAATGCGGATCTCCAGCTGAAGTCGAAGCAGGAAATCTTTAGAAAAAAGCGAGGAAAAAAGGTAGGTGGTGGTTGACTCTGCACGGCCAGCCCGAGGTGATTTTTTCTTTGCTGGCAGGCTGGTCGACGGGCTTGTGTGTTTCCCTCCGTGCGGGTGTGACAGAGTCTGTTGCTCTTCCTTGGGCGGAAGCTATGGATGATTTAGAGAAAGGTCTGCGACGACGCTGGTCATCAACATGGGGCCCAATAACGAGCCTATGGGGTCCCAAGGGTTCACAGGAACGAAAGTTTGCTTGTGGCGTACTGCACAAGACAGCAAAGTGACAGTTTTGACATGCCACCAATTGACGTAACCACCGCCGTTGCCGGACGGCAACTTACACCAGTTCTAAAAATTAATGCCCTGAAACTTCCTCGACGAAACGGCCATTTTCCCCCAATAAGGTCAATCGCCTATACCGAGTCTTCGAGTAGAAAATTGAATTTGTTAAAGTGTCATGAATAAATGATTAGGTAGTGAAATTTTTTGAAAAATTGTAATTTTTTAACTAAAATATCCGGTTTCAAAATCCGACTTTTTTGGTTTTTGGAAATTTGTATTTTTTTTCTCGTTAATTCAACGTTGAAATCAGGGTAGGGATTTTTACCGACCACCAACATTGCATGGGGTCGGCAGTATCGTTCGTATTTTACGTGCTATGCGACACATAGATTAGGCGCGTCTTAGATTTAGCAAGCATTCCAACTAAACCAAGAAGCTTATTTTCGAGGCGAAAATCCGTCCCTGGCGGAGATCGACCTTTGACATGGCAGTCGAACGCGCTGACCACCACACCATAAGCTCCTCAAAATTTGTATTTCTAAAGGTTCAAAGTAACTGAGCCTTAATTTGGTAAGGTATCTAATGGCCATCTTCTTTAACAGAATTCAACCAGTGGCGGAGGAGCTATAAAAAAGCTTGGGAAAAAGTTTTTATAAGTGAAATATAAAAAAAAGTCACCAAAAATAGAATTCCAGGATTCCGCCGCCGCTCGTTGAGAGTTGATGTTCTTTAGGTAACTTATGAAATTAAGGCTGTTGCTTCTACTGTTCACGAAATAGAATTTTCAAAAACGAAAAAAGTTGAACTTTGATCTTTGATGCCAGATAACTGGCGACGTAGTCCCTAGAATGACAATTTGACAACACAGCGCAGTTCAGGTGAAGGTTTTATAGGGACACAAAATCTAAAGTAAACTCCCGTGTATCAAGATGGCATTAAACATAAAAAATCAGGAATACCGACTAAATTCGAATTTTTCGTGGCAAGCTGTTTTTTTTTTAACCCGAAATGGATGATAGCCAACACTTCAGTGTAACTCGGGGTGTAACCTTCAGGTTTTGGCTTTAATAGTAAATTTTCAAGTTGTTTTAACAATTCAAAAATTGAAATGGTTCCTGTCCTTGAAAGAATTATGGAAAGATGGACCACCTCTCTGCATCTAACCTAATAGCAGGCATCAATTGTTTTTTTCTAGGCTTACTAGTTTCAAAGACAGATACAATGGAGTGTGCCTGTAATTAAGTGATTATTTTTGTTAAGGGTAGGTACCATACTGGATGGTTCGAAGGATTTTCACATCATAACACTATCAGACATACATAAAAAAAAATATATAGTATTCATGTATGACCTTGCGTCTGACATTTACTTGTACTTTTGACAAAAAAAAAATGGAAAACTGACAAATTTGAAATTTTTTGGGTTTGATTTTTTTTAGCCAAACATTTTAATTTTTTTTAGAATTTTTTTCAAACTACAAGTGCCATACATTAGAAAATTAGCGTTTACTAGCTTAAAAACAATTAAAATGTGGCTTAGTGGCTAAGGTTCTCACCACCGATTTGATCGAGGGATACCCAAATCCGGGTGGATATCCAATCACACTCGGCCTGGGAGACGGCGTGTAGTTGTAATTCTCCCTCAGTTCGAGCAGTGACACCAGTATTTTGTTAAAGTGCAGCTTTTGGTCCAACGTAAAAGCCGGATGGTGAGTCGCCATCACGTACAACAACAAAAATTCACTTTGAACATTTTCATCTTTTAAACTTCCTTTCACTACACAATCATACAGCCAGTCTGTCCTTAGCACCGTCCTGTAAAGCCAATTGGCCACACTGTAGTTCTTGGCGGATAACAATGACAGGTAAATCAGCGCCCGGTGCCGTACGTTCTCGTCCAGCAAGTTGTGCGTGAACAAGCTGTCCTTGGTGAGCTTTTCCAGATCATTTGCCATCAGAGTTTGCCCTCTCAGTTCCTCGTACGTGTGCTTGCCGATCTCCTCGACGCAGCTGCCCAGGAATCGGAGTTCGAATGGAAGACACATATTCAACAGTTCAAACAGGACATCTATTCTTTTGTAACTTTCCAAGTCCTTGAACCACGATAAAACATCTTCCTTACACACCATCTCCAGAACACATCGATGTTACCAGGCAGAGATCTGGAAATCGGGAGTTGTTATTTCGGATTTGATGTGACATAACCTATATTGAAACTCACATCCGACGTATTCAAGACCATAGCAGAGGCCGATCGGGCTTCAGTCGGCGCCGTTTTGAGACTGGGAGTTTGTACGTTGATGGCGCCGTGAGGATTTCGGTCTAGCACCAAGTGCAGGGCCAGAAAAAAATCCAAAATATGAATGATTGAAATGCCCCTTTGACAAGTGACTGAAGACAGTATTGTAGACACCACTGACACACCGACACCGACAACGGATTATGATTATCTTGAAATGTGGAAGGCTTGCAACTCGACCGATTCACGGTACTTCAGAGGGCCGTGGTTATTGAAAAATTTACAGCACAGCTCTTTTTTTACATCGACATAATTTACGAAGACAAATTTTTCATCCTATCACAATCCCAGACTTCGGGGTCTGTTCGTTTGACATTTCCTAAACTGTCATTTCAATCAAATTTGATTAAGGCCAAATCTAACCGGATAAACTTCTGCAAAAACCATTCAGATGCTCTCCTAGCTTTTTTTGGTTTCTTTTGAGGCCCAAAATCATTTTTTTAAATCAAATTATGATCATGAGAGTGAAAACTTGCATTTTTCCTACTAGGCTGTCAACGAACAGCTCGCCTCCTTGGCGGGAGATTTGAAAAATGCAATTAAGTTCTGACAAAACCACGTAAAGAATCTATTTTCTACGTTACATTACAAACATCACAAGTCCACCTTTAATTTACAAAAGCACGTAGATTTATCACGTACGCATGTGGTATGTTTAACGTGACCATTTATTTTTTGACTCGAAACGGGACATCGGTTTATTTACGTTATTTAGTAGGGCCGATTCATGAAGGAAACTCGATATTCTGGCTGATGGTGATCAAATTTGAGTTTCCTTTTGTGAATACCGACCTAGGTTCTCAATAATAAGTTTTATTTATTTATCAAATAATATTTATCACAAATTCGAAAAGTTGTGCAACACATACCTACGTTCAGTTATTTATTTTCATATTTTTGTCAGAGGAACAAACTTGTTTTAATACAGCTGGTGTGGATTTTAGATGAGAATAAAATTTTTGACACGTTTTTTTTTATATTAAACTCCAGTTATCAACATCGCCATGGACCGGAACCTTTAACTGGGTTATTTTGGACGCCCACAATTTGTTCATTAGAACAAGACTTTCCACTGGTGCATTTTTGTGCCAGACAGACGTAAAATATTATATTATAGTCAATGAAAATACACGAAAGTTTTCATGTTTAAGTTTGTTGGTGTGAACGTGTCTGAACACTTCCAACTTCCACCCATCGACTTTTCGTCTAAACATTTTGATTATTCGCGCGGTTCGGGAAAACGGGACAATTTTGCGTCCCGAGGCTTTATTCAGGGACACCGGGACGGAGAACCGAAAAAAGGGACGGTCTTGTTCAAAACGGGACGTATGGTCACATTAGGTATTTTGGCGTACAATTTGATGTAATTTAATCCAGTATTTTGAACCATCCATCCCAGATTCCCAGCTTAATAGCTATCTATCTGACCTAATTTTGCCATGTCCCCTCTCCAGCAGAGTCTAGCATTCTGTAGTCTAACTATTAGTACGTTCAACTCTAGTGTGATTACTGTGATTCGAGTGAGCTATGAACTATGATCATGATTTCCCGAATTTCTCTTTTCTAAGGGCGAGCAGATAATTTATTTGAGAACCAAAATGAACTGAAAATGGTTATTTTCGATATGGAAACACAATTTCAGGCTACAAGCTATTTGCTGAGCATGAGGCGCAGCCGAATAGGTCGTTTCGTTTGGGTGGTGCGCATATGTGGCGCAAATTTCATAGTTTCATACACCTTATATTAAAAATTAACACTAGACTAGAAAATCTTGTGGGTGCACCTAAAATTACACAAATAATTTGGGGTGTGTGTAAAAGTGACAGCCAGGAACCAGTACCTAGCTGGCCAGGATGAGAGCAGACAGAGCATGCAGCGATTGCCCTATTCAACTGACTGCGGTGTACGAACGCTGGCGTCATTCAACCGATTTTGGTCGAATTTGAACTAAAGTTTACTTGAATAGGTCAATGTCGAACGATAGTAACGTGTTTAAAAAAAAATCAGGGGCGTATATAATGGGTGGGTGTACATATTCCCCGCCCCCCCTATTTTTTACTTCCATATTCATTTTTTCAAATGATTCTTATTTTTGGGATCCTACGTTCAATTTTTTTTAAAAGTTACTTTTGCAAAAAATTTATTAGGGGCTTCATGTTTGAGATATTTGTGTTTGAAACTTTGGAAAACATCTCGAAATGTGCGCGAAGTGCGCTGAAAATCTGCACGATTCTGTTATATTGCTATACCTCACTTCTATGACCATGTCTTATTTGTCCTTATTTGTGTAGAGGTGCTATCGACAGAGGCACGTGTCAGCAATCCGTGGTGTCAGCCCCTCTCATGAACGCCCGCATCCTCTGAATCGTATATATATCATGAATAATTTGGCACGTTGCTTCAGGCGCCTTCGTTTTGCCAAAAGGAGCTACTCGGGATCATGGGCGCCCGCAGGATTTTTGTCAGGGGGGGGCAAATAGCTTTAGTTAGAGAACGTCACATACCTACCTGGCCTAATTTGCGAAGTCCTTTAGATTAGCGCCGCAGGCGAAAATTTTTCCGAATAATAATAATAATGGTGATAATAATTATTGTGCGAAAAATTAGGAAATATATTTGAAAATTAAACTTAACTTTAAAGAAATTTATTAAAATTTGTAATTTTGTACAAAATGTATAAAAATTTACTTCAAAATAGCCAGGTCAATAGTTACACTCGTTCATTATCTTGTAAATTTTTTTTCGTAAGGAAGAATTTATTCAGCTGCTCCGGAGCCAGGGGGGGGCAAGTGCCCCCCCTTGCCCCCCCCTCCGGGCGCCCATGCTCGGGATAAATCACTAGACAAAGAAAGTAGAAAGTAGATCCCAGCTCGGTCGTGATTGGTGTATGTAGGTACCTTATCTACTTTCCCTGTCTAGTGATCTACCCCATATCTACCCGGAGCTCTACAGCACGTTGTGCAGGACCCTCCAGGGAATAGAAAAAAAAATGATAAAAAAAATCTTCGACCCATTTAAAAAAAAGGGTAAAAAACTGGTCCTCGTATATTAATTTTCTTAGTTTCTGACTCACCCTGTAAATAAAAAAAATCGAATACACGTCCAGTGGTAGATATTTCATTCTCATAATTTTGCCGTTAACAGTAAACTGAAATCTTTAGAATTAAGAAAACTAAAAGGGTTCAAAGAGCCGTCCCTTGACCGTTAATAGAGTTTCTCATACACCTAAGGTACTCGAGGCGCAGGGTAACTTGAATGGACCAGCGTGATGCCTGGTCGCATCCCCACTTGGCTACAAACGCGCGAATATTTTTCGAACTGGTCTATATGAAGACCTGCGCACGAGCTGCGAGCGAAGGGAACCGCCTCTGTATGAGAAAGTCTATAACCCCAAAAATGAAAGTCGAAGGATATTTTTATCATTTTTTCGGAGTTCCCTGAAGGGTTCCTTATTACAACGTACTCGAGAGCTTTTTCGCCATTTTCTGGACATCTGGACGTATATCACGCTGGTACCTACGTAACTGCGTAAGAACTCACTTCACAAGCTCACTTATAGCGTTTTTCACTTGACTACAATAGCTGGACCAACAGTGTGCTCACTTTTCGTGTTTCACTCTATGGTTTCACTAGATGTTTCACTTCGTAATTTCAAGTGTGGTAAAGAAAGTGTGTTTGTTTCACTTGAGATTTGAGTGTAACAGCGTTTTCCACTGGAAAAAAATCGGTTGTGTCACCCCAAAACTTCCCCGACGATGAGTAGCAATAAGGAACGAATGGAAATTTTTCTATAAGACGTCACTTTGGGTGGGAAGTTAGAATTTGAGAAGAAGATTGAAGAATTGAGATATTTTCCTCAACAAGGGCTTCATTTTGAGCTCCATAATTTGAGTTCGGTCTCGATAAGTCAGAGGCCGGATTTTACGTTTTCAACAGAGAAATTCTCAAGAAATTGACAAAAAATTGTTGGAAAATGTTCAAGAATTATCATGCAGTTGCCTCTTGCCGCTTGTTTGAAAAAAAAGGTGAAAATCTGTTTACGGTATAAAAAGTTGGAAAATTTACAGTTTTTACAGAGAGGAAAACTCAAATAATACTGTTGGGTCCGATTTCGAATTTTTTTTCCTTCAAAAATTAATTCAATCCTTTCTTCAACTTTCATTTTCAGCATGTCTGTACCTAAAATAAATATTTCGTGGGGCTCACGCGCATGTCAAAGTTTGGATTGCAGTTTTTTCAAATTCACGGAATGTGAAAATTTCATTTTGAAAAATTTACCGTCGGTAACACTTACGGGTTCATTTTCAAAAAAATCATAGGTTGTTGAAAAAAAACTCTCAAAATGGGTTGATTGTGATTTTTCTATACTTTAAACTGTTAACAGGTTGAGTGCCATGAGAGACGAACATGGTCTCTCACATATTTGAGACTTTAATTCTGGCCGCGTGAGACCGATGTGGTCTCGCATGTACCCGTACTTGATTTGGCTGCATATCTCCACAGTGGTCTCTCGTAGCAATGTGAAATCAATGGCATTCGATAGAGGGCGACCTGGCGGTCCCGGGACACCTTTTGGCCTGTTGATATGAGAGACCAAAGTGGTGCTATGCGGCCAAAGATGGTAGGAGATCAATATTTTTGTTTTAGATGTTGGCAATATCGTTGTTCTTCCTCGTTAGGCTGCATGGTGTGATTTTTGCAGCACTACAAGACAAATACTGCCGAACAAAAGCCTTTCTAACTAATTTCGCGAAAACTCTCAACATGCAGGCCACATGCATTTCGTAGTGACACGTTGGTCTCACAACGACCGTTTTGGCCAAATTATCAAATGTGTGGCCGCGTGACACCAATGGGGTCTCCAAAAATTAAACGTCATTTTGAATCTTCTAAAAACTTTTGGTACATTGAAAATCATGTTTTTGTCATTAGGACCTTCATATTTGAAAGTTCAAGCAAAAAAATACTAGGTTTGTTCGCGTCGCATGAACTTTCTGCACTTTCTGCACTTAAACTGCTGTGATTGGTCAGTTGCTGCCAGGAATCCCACGCTATTGGCTAGGGTGCAGAAAGTGCAAAAAGTTCATGCGACGCGAACAAACCTACTATCGGCCCCTGGAACCGAAATTTTTTAATACATGGTGGCACTCAACCTGTTAAGTACATTAATAATATTTTGACAGTTTGTTTGTCAAATGAACCCGTAACCGTAAGTGCTATATTTCGTTGTAATCAGAATAAAACACTGCATCAACTGCAATATGTTGATGAAAATATTTTTTTGCGACACCCTGTAAGTTATTGGTTTATATAATTGTTTAATGTGCAAATTCAAAACAGTTAGCGAAACTCCTTCAAGAATCAGTTTTCTTTTTTGAAATTGTCCCAGGGATAAGGCAGCTAGTGAGGGGGGGGTCCCTTTTAACGTGAACACCCCATAGACAAGGGAACATCCTGTACAACCATACACCCTTACGGCTCGATACCAAGTTGGGGCTGAGAGGTGTGGGCTGAGACCACCGTAAGTGCGGTTACCATAGCAACGGCGGATACCAACCAATCAGACCGCTGTATTTAGCGAGTTAGGCCGTCCCAAACTTTGCGCCTGCAACTTGGTATCGAGCCCTTAGCCGCTTTCGTTTTGCGCCAGGAGCCGCTCTGGGTAGATCACTAGATGAAGAAAGTAGATACTTACATACGCCAATCACGGCCCAGCTGGATCTACTTTCTTTGTCTAGTGATCACAGCACTGACAGATACTATGGAATAAAAAAACTGGTTGACAGCCACTGGGCCACTGTTCTACACCGTATGTCACGTGTCACGTGTGCGCTCTCAGCGCCACCTTTTTATCGATTGCTCAAAATTTTGGTCGCTGCATAGTTCAATTTGACAACAAGAGCCAACGAAAATTTCTCATAAGTGGAAAGTAAGTTCAATGTTCACCTCACAATCGTCTCTTGTGAAACACAGGTGATAAGGAAGGTTTGATTGAATTCCATGCAAATTTACAGAAGCGTCTACCAACGTCTAGGGCACAGAACAAGGATCAAGGAAACAGTGCAGTGTAAACAAGTTCAGGTGCACAAAGAAATCCGTTACATAAGAAATTCCATTTAGAGAACAATCCTATGATATTTATCTGCCCCCCAAGAAACAGCACAAAGAAAATGTAACATAACCTGATTTTTCCGATTCGAAAATCCTAGTCAAAATAGAGTCTGACAACAACAGCCAAGGACTTTGCCCACTGTAAGATGGATGCAGGCGGGGATAGGCAAGTATTTGTAAAAACCATCATAAAAATGGTTCGTTAAAAGAATGCTTTCAGAGTCCTGCATGCTTCAAATATAGCAGTGATTCGTGAGATATACGACAACGAATTTTCCCCTCAGTGTTTTGCAGAACAACTGGAAAAGGCGTTAGAAGCAAAATGTGTTTACATTGTAATCGAGCCGGGACAGCTCGGCGATGAGACTGCCAGATGGATTATGGTCGGTAACTGCCTCAACAAATCTGTGTTGATGTCTGGAGCAGCATCCGTGGTCCTAGGTTTTGTGTTTAATAACAAATTTTTCCCTCAACTTCCGTTCTGTATATTTGGTGTCATGTGTTGCTCGCTGTACACAGCGTCTTGGCAGTTTGATTCTTGCGTTAGGTACCAGGTAAGTTCTGCCCATAAAATAATAAGATATTTGGAATATTGCTTGTTTCCATTTCTTACTGAGCTTCTTACCTTCTGGTTTCCATAAAAAAAATGCAGAATTCACTGTAGATTCGTGACAAAATTAGGGTTTGAGATGGAATCAGCAACAATGGAGCTTGTGTAACTCATAGAATTTTGAATGAAGAAGCATACCGAGCATTTGAGATACATTCCTTGAAATCACATCTTGACATGGCAGAGGATTTATACAGGATGAAACAGCTTGATTTTTTTTTAAATCATGTGTTATCTTGAATCAATGAATCTTGAGCTACAGAATTATTCTTTGTCATTTGATTTTATAAATTCGAACATCAAATGTAGTCGTCGCGGTACGGGCCTAAAATCGTCCAAGTTCTGCACTTCTAACGATTTCGAATATTTTTGGCACAGATGATCATTGGACCTATTGAAGCGTTTTGACTCGCAGCACCACCAAATTTGTCCCTCAGGAACGGAGGGGTGGGGGTATCTTCAGAATTTGAAGCTCCAGGTCAGGTATGTTCCAATGAAGACCCACAATGGCAAGTGAGTAGTCATTTTCGAATGATTTTTATTCGCCGATATCGATTCTCACGTGAAAAATGAGTTGCGCAATCATTTGACATAGATAATTGGTAATAATAAGAGATGAAGATGAAATCAAGTGGTCATCTACTGAACTCTGTGGGAACTTGTTTTTTTGTGATAAATACATGAAACTTGGTAGGGCTGTTCATTATTACTTACTTTCCAAATATGAAGGGAGCACCACGCGTTCCGACGCATGACGTCGCGACGCAATATCAAAAAACATAGTGGTCGTCATTTCCAAAATAGTCGATATATTATCATGATTTATTTGATTCCTTTCATCAAACCATATGCTTCCGAGATTCAGTAACATATTTCTGTCGACTTGGGGAAACGGTGGGCTACCAGTGGTGAGTCAGGTGTCTGCTAGAGGGAACTGTGAGGTTTCTTTACCCCCAAATTTCCACGGTCAACATCTTCGGATAAAACTATTTTTAAGTTTGTCCATACAGATAATTATGTCATCTGGTCAACATTCTCCATGTTTCGTCCTTCTAAGGACTCCTCAGTATGGTTTATACAGATTTCGCAACCGCGCCAGATCATTCAGACTACCTAGTGAAGTAACCGATTTTGGAATACCGTTTTGTTTGAAATGGGTGAAAAATGAGTAAATGCAATTTCTGCGATTCTAGTGTTAGGGTATGAATAAAGTCAGCCGAATATGAATGAAGTAGGTACGTCTGAAAAAAGCACCAATATAAAAAACTTGAATTTCACTTAGCCCAAAAGATGGTTCGGTAATGTGGAATACCCCTATATCCGAATGTGGACAACTGCATTCTTTGCGAAAAAGAAAAGGGTGTTCCACATTTGGTCCGATATTCCACAATAATAATAAAATCAATGAAGCCTGCCAGTCGAGTGGAATGTGTGAGCGCTCGGCAAGTGGAGCTCCCGGGTTCGATTGCCGGCACAGTGCTTTGTGCTATAGAAACAAAGTTTCTCAGCTTGTGATATTTGGGAATCAAATTCAGCAAACTCCTATGACATAAGAAATGCCGATAAGGATAAAAACAAACAAATAAACAGACAATAATGGTTCAATCATTTGATACGGTCTCATACAAAGCGATTTCTTTCTTTCAGTACGGTGACATCGATATTAACAGGTGATTAATCGTTATAATAATTTATAGTTTAGTTTGTAAGAGTTGTGTAACCCGAGTATGTACCTAACATGGTACAACATTGAAGATCATTTTTTTCCAGTAATCAAAAGTATCTTTCTGAGATCCTTTCATTTGATCGCTGGATTTGTGTAAACATACCTACTGAGGAGTCCCTAGAAGGACAAAACACAAGAAATATTAACCAGATAACCAGATAATTCGTATGGACAGACTCCAAAATAGTTAGTTTTATCCTTGGTTTTATCCGAAGATGTTGACCGCGGGGGGGGGGGGTGAAGAAACCTCACAGTTCCCCTTACAGGCACCTGGTTTACCACTGGTAGCCCACCGTTTTCCCAAATCGACAGAAATATGTTATTGAATCTTGAAAGCATATCGCTTGATGGAAGAAATCAAAGAAATTAATGTCAAATTATAATATTCCTATCGACTGTTCTGGAAATGGCGACTACTGCTTTTTGATATTGTGTCGCAACGTCATCCGTCGGAACGCGTGGTGCTCCCTCCATATTTGGGAAGTAAGTAATAATGAACAGTCACACCAAGTTTCATGTATTTATCACTAAAAACAAGTTTCTACAGAGCTCAATAGATGACCACTTGATTTCATCTTTATCTCTTATTATTACCAATTATCTTTGTCAAATGATTCCGCAACTCATTTTTCACGTCAGAATCGACATCAGCGGATGAAAATCATTCGAAAATGACTACTCACTTGCCTTTGTGGGTCTTCATTGGACCATACTAGACCTCGAGCTTCAAATTCTGAAGATACCCCCACCCCTCCGTTCCTGAGGGGCAAATTTGGTGGTGCTGCGGGTCAAAACGCTTGAATAGGTCCAGTGATCATCTGTGCCGAAAATAATCGAAATCGTTAAAGTGCAGAATAATTTGGTGTACCGCTACGACTAATGGTATAAGTATATTTTGTCAACATTTTACATTTTTCATGTAAAATGGTTCGAAGTCTGACTTCAAACAGGAAATTTTTAGCTTTTGGGCCAGGACGGTCCATTTTTTTTTTATGGTAACATATTCTTTTCTTAGGTGATTCTGAAGAGGATGGGTAGTATTAATAAAAAAATCTGTTGTGGGCGACACAAAACTTCTCCAATACGATCTTTGCATGATTTTTTCAATTGTCCCACATGATGCTATGGTAGCCACATAACATCATAAACTGAGTGCGAGGAGCCAACCACTCATGAAATTTTGTACAGGTATTCCGAGAATACCATGTATTTCCGACATATTCCTGAATTTCCACGTATTCCCTATTATTTCCCAAGTATTCTTCGATATTTCTCGATATTCCCAGGTATTTCCATGTATTCCTCAGTATTTCCTTATATTTCCAAGTATTCTCAGGTATTTCCAATGTATTTCCTATGCTCTCAAATTCAAATATATCGCAGTCAAAGGCCTAAAAACCTCAAATTGACGCACCCTCGCGGTTTATAACGTTATAAGTATAAAACTTAGCAGTGAGATATTTTTTTCAGTGAATAATAATAATAATAATAATAATACCTAGTCATGCATTGAGGTCCAAAAATTCAGTTTGGCAACGCCGCATCAAAACGTCAAAAAATGATTACCACCATAAGGAAAAAGGACAGCTTTTCCTGCCTGACTTCATAAGGTTTGGCTTTAGATACAGTAACAGGTGTTTTTTCGAATCTGGCGTCCAAGCATGCTGTGCTCCGGCCGAATGAGGCTCCTTTCGGCTGGAGCACAGCATACTTGGACGCCAGATTCAAAAAACACCCGTTACAGGGTGTACAAAATTATTTTACACAAAAAATGTCCAATAATCCAAAAATATGCATTTTAGTTATAGGACATACCTTATGAAAAATGTAGCCAGACCAAAGACAGATCCGATCATGTCAAAAAATACAGAGGTACCATTATAATAAATGAAGTTATGACTTTCGTAAATAACCGAGTTTCAAAATGCTTTTGATCAACCTGTACATTACCACCAAACCTTATTACGTCATGTGGTTAGGGATGTGTTTCTCTCAATGTATTTCAAATTTTAAGACGGTAACGCCGCACCAAAACGTGAAACATTTCATACCCCCTGAACCCTATTAGCCTTGTATACTATTAGCCTTCAAAGGCTAATAAGAATGTGATAGAATAGGTATAGGATGTTCAATTTGAAAAAAAGTTGACATACGTAAGGTACCTGAATTATGACTCACCTCACCCTGTGAAACTGATTTTTTTGAGTGATGCAGAATGAAAAGCGATGTGGATAGGCGAGGGATAGGCGTTTAAATCATACTTTAATCTTGAACGGGTAAAATGTAGTGTTCCGATCCTTCACTATTGACCCACCCTGTAATATACAGGGTGTGAGGTACTAGTTGTAACAAATTTCAAGAGATGATTCTCCAAGTTCCACTTTCCATGACAATCGTTCCAATAATGAGAAATTTCAATATGGCGGCGAAGATGGCGGTGGAATCATGAAATTCAGCTTGAAAATGGGAATGTTCATACAAAGACAATAGTAAGTTCCAAGATTTCCTTCCACTAATAAAAAAATCAATGTGGCGGCCAAGATGGCGGCAGAATTATGAAACTCGGCTTGAAAATAAGAATGATCATACGAGACAAGTGTAAGTTCCAAGTTTCATGAAAATCGTTCCACTAATGAGAGATTTCAATATGGTGACCAAGATGGCGCCGCAATCATGAAATCCAATCTGCCTATTATCGGCCACCCCTGAGAACCTAAGGTATCCATCGGAAAAAATTCCAGGGCTCTAATCAACCAATGGACCGAGGAGGTAAATTGTGAACGACAAAAAAAGTCTGGTCCTCCACCAATTTTGTTTCTTTGTGAAAATGTTTGTCTTCGAGTGGCTATTATAAGATGTTAGGAATAAATGATAGGTAGGATCTGAAATAACTGGGCCGAGGCCCTAGAATATCTGATTTCGGCGAATATCAATTTTAGACGAATTCCGTCTTCTCGAATTCCACTTTTTTTTTATAATGATTTCGCATCAACCACAAAGGGTTATTAGCGATGACAAGGAGGTTTAAGTACTTGATCTAAGAACAGCTGGTTGGGATAATCGAACAATAAGGACAGCAACAGACAGAGGGACACATTTTTCACGCCAATGGGTCTATATTGGCGATCCATGACGATAGTAGGCGAATAGGGCGCCTTCTTGAAGAGCGAATAAAGTGTTGCACTTTTTTGGCGGGAAGTATAGGTATGGTACCTATGGATAAAAAAAAAGCTCATTGGCCACCCTTGGGATCATCAGCTAGCTATCCATCAGAAAAAGTTCCAAGGCCCAAGCTTCATTCCCGAGGAGGAGTATAGGTAACTTCTCAATTTATACACGGACAGGTGGACAGACAGACAAACCGGCCATATAAGCCTCATTTTCTTAAGACAATGCGCTAAAAATAAGATTGAACATATGAGACAAGGGTAAGTTCCAAGTTTTATGAAAATCGTTCCAATAAGCAGTTTCAATATGGCGGCGGAAGCATGAAATCCGATTTGAAAATAAGCTGAATTTCAATGTTCCGCCGCCATCTTGGCCGCCAAATTGAAATTTCTTATTATTGGTGGAACGATTTCCATGGAACTTGAAACTCACCGTTGTCTAGTATGAACATTCTTATTTTCAACCTTGACTTTCATCAATGACAGATTCTGCCCTAAGAAAATGCGCTATTGCGACTCACGCACATGAGGGGATATTCACTTGTTTATTATGCCATACCTATACCTCGCCACACAGGAACCTGATAATATTTCAGCAAGAATTTCTAGCGGATCTACAATATTTTTTAGATCAGGTGAACAAGATCAAAATAAGCTGTTAATTCTATGAAAATTCTCGTATAAGTATTACTACTATTTTACGCATGCAGGAGAAGCAATGTTTAAAAATGTATGACAATTTGGTCCACACTTCCCTTTATTAACGCTTTTTCCCAGAAATTCTCAGCACCGATTCTTTCACCTTCGAACTGTGTTCGACTGTGTTGTTCTCACTGTCTCGTTTCTCGTTCGAACGACGACGATATTTTTTCCATAACAAACGGAAACGGCTCGTCTCCCGACCTCCGGTGAGATTTTCTGACACAAGTATTTCCTAGGTATTCCTAGATATTTCCTGATATTCCCACATATTCTCGAGTATTCCCATGTATTCTCAGGTATTCCCAAGTATTCCCGAATATTCCCGAATATTCTCGGTATTTCCATATATTCCCTAGTATTCTCCAAGTATTCCCTAGTATTTCCTAAGTATTCTGAACATTTTGTACAGGTATTCTCGGAGTGGTTGGCCCCTCGACTGAGTGGTTTCCCGCTATTCTCCATGATTTTTAAAATTTTGTTTATTCAGAACTAAAAAACTGTTCGGTAGTCAACTTCCATGCGTCTGGACGTCGCGTCGTGCGGTTAGATAGAAACGCTTTATTTTGTTTTACACCAAACAGATTATACCTGCGTAAGAGAAATCGTATACAGGTGTCCCGAAAAATACCGACAACGTTCTAGGGCAGCTTCCTCTCATCAAAACAAGAAAAAAGTTCCTATAAACATGGGTCCGGAAACGCTTCCTAAGGGAGCTATAGGCCCCTAAAGGTGGGACCCTGAGATGGTTTTTATTCAATATCTCTGAAACCGTTCAAGGGAAATCAATCCAACTTGACATATCCACTAACCTTCTTATGCCCAACAAAACGAGGCAAGACTAATTCCAAAATAATTGACCAGGGGTGGGTCAGGCTGAGGTGTGAGGGTAAAAATAACCCTAACTTTTTTGAATGTGAATTGTTTTCAAATTGAACAAGAAACTATGGAATATTGAAGTTTTTTTACCAAAAGAAGGTCCCTCGGTTCAACCTCGATAGACGCACCGTTTACGAGATATTTGAGTTTGAATGTATAAAAACGTGGTCCGAAATGCTGCTTTTTGAATTACGGTATTCAAGGCGAAAGAAGAACTATTATACAGGGTGGTCCGACTTTTATGTCATTAAATTTAAGGATCGATAGAGAATGAAAAATGAAGGGGACTTTCTCCAGAAAACATATTTGAGAAATGCCTAATAACAGAGATACAGCCCTTCAAAGTTGGAAATAAATCATCGTTTTTTTCGCATAACTTTTGAACCGTTCAACCGATTTGATTATAAATAGAACCAAAGGTTCACTGAAATTATCCCCTGTCGAACAATCATAACATGTTCCATGAACAAGTTTCAGGGGCTTAGACATTAGGGGGTGACCCTACTTTTCCCTTCCTATTTTTCACCACCCTAGTTATTTTTGAAAACTGTTCATGATTTTGAATCCTACATTCAATTTTAAAGAAAAAATCACTGTTGCAAAATTTTGATTAGAGGCTTCGTTTAGGAGATATTTGGGTTTGAAACTTTGGGAAACATCCCGAAATTGCCACTTTCAAAGGTCTAAAAATTAAAATCCAAAGAAACTCATGATTTCTCAGCTGAAATAGGTTTTCTAGAATTTCTAAGTTGATAAACCCCCATTTTTTCCAAAACACGGGAGATTTTCAGGAAAAAAAAACAATTTGGGTTCTGGAAAGTGGCGATTTCGGGATGTTTCCCAAAGTTTCAAACCCAAATATCTCATAAACGAAGCCTCTAATCAAAATTTTGCAATAGTGATTTTTTCTTCAAAATTGAATGTAGAATTCAAAATTATGAACAGTTGAAAAATAACTAGGGAGGCTAAAAATAAGGGGGGAAAAGTAGGGTCACCCCCCCCAATGTCTAATCCCCTGAAACTTTTTTAATGAACATGTTATGATTGTTCGACAGAGGATAATTTCAGTAAACCTTTGGTTCTATTTTGAATGAAATCGGTTGAACGGTTCAAAAGTTATGCGGAAAAAACGATTATTTATTTCCAACTTTGAAGGACTGTATCTCTGTTATTAGGCATATCTCAAATATGTTTTCTGAAGAAAGTCCCCTTCATTTTTCATTTTCTATTGATCCTTAAATTTAATGACATAAAACGAGGACCACCCTGTATAGTTTATTATAAACTGCGCAACAAATATGTTGTCGCGAGGGAAAAATTGGTCCGAGTTTGGACCCCAATAACTTTTGAATGACACAAACCATTTTGATTCTGTTTTGACGGTTAGTGAGATCAGTCTTTCCGTTATTCACCTTCAAGAGGTGAAGATCTGGAAGCTCCATGTAAAATATCTACAGGGTGAAATGTAAAACAGTACAAAATTTCAGCAAATTAAACGGGCCCCCATTTCTAGAATAATTTTTTTTCTCGAATGCAAATGAAAGGATTATAAAGCGTTATGTTTTAGCTTGCGCCCAGTTTTGAAATTTTTGAAATCGGAAGTCTGGCTCTGACTTCATGATTTTTTCTCTTGGAAGATGCTGATTTATCCTATCGGTACAAAGAAGACTATGTTACTCTGATGATGGGAGGTTGCAATTCACGAATATTGTTTCTTGAACGGTTCTCAGCAACTTAACTCGCAGACCATCTGAAAAACCTTGATCAAGGCTTCAAAAAAGGGGCTCATTCAAAATGGGTGACACAGGTGTTTTTCTTAAAAATTGAATTGGATCAGATTTTCACAACTGAAACAAGCTTTCTTTGTGATTTTGACCTCCTGAACTTGATGCCGATGGTCAATTTCAGTTTTTGATGATGACAGGCTCCCTAGGCTAACATAGTCTTTCTTGTAGCGATAGGATAAATCAGCATCCTCCAAGAGAAAAAAAATCATAAAGTCAGAACCAGAGTTCCGATTCCAAAAATTCCAAAACTGGGCGCAAGCCAAAACATCACGCTTTATGATTCTTCCATTTGCATTTGTGAAAAAAAATTATTCTGAAAATGGGAGTCCGTTTAATTTGCTAAAATTTTGCACTGTTTTACATTTCACCCTGTAAATATTTTACATCAAGCTTCCTGATTTCCACCTCCTGAAGGTGAATAACGGAAAGACTGATCTCACTAACCGTGAAAACAAAATCAAAATTTGATTTGTGTCATTCAAAAGTTATTGTGGTCCAAAGTCGGATCAATTTTTCCCTTGCGACAACATATTTGTTGCGCAGTTTATTATAAAGCAACTTCATTTTTGTAAGGCATTAAAATTTTGTAATAGCTGTATTACACTACACAATTTCTTGTACAATTTGTTGAACCATCTGCCAAAATAGTGTCAAAAAACAATGAACTTGATTGTTGATTTGACAGATTGTACCGAGAGTTCATAAATTAAATGGGTCAAGGGTGCCTGTGGATTCAAAAACGTCTGTCGAAACTAGCGTAATCCTTTTGTAATAAATTTGTCAAACTTTGACAAGTCACGTCCCATATTATTGATTTCTGATCTGCCATAAGTGCACGAGAATACTTAAAGTTCAAAAATACTCCTCGATCATGTAGGTTTTGTGCCCTGCCATGAAAACCACATTTAAAATGTTCCAAAAACGAAAACTGCGACTGGTTTGACAAATTACGATAACCAAAAAATTACAGACATCAAATGAACGATGCTAGTTCCGACAGATGTTTTCAAACTCATAGGCACCCTTGACCCATTTAATTTATGAACGCTCGGTACAAGAAATTAAACAAGAAATTGTGTAGTGTAATACAGCTATAAGGCATAAGAACTTAAGAAGGTTATTAAATGTGTCAAGTTTGATTGATTTCTCTTGAACGGTTTCGGAAATACATATGAAATAAACACCATCTTCAGGGGTCCTACCTTTAGGGGCCTGTAGCTCCATTAGAAAACGTTTCCGGACCCATATTTATGGGAACTTTTTCCATCTTGATGAAAATCGCTATTGCAACCGCTTTGTCCGTCCGTCCGTCCGTTCCTCGAACTCCTCCCAAACTAGACGACCTAGCTTTCTAATTTTTTCGCTGTTACATAGCTGCCACTCCCAAAGGAGGGCTAGGCTATATTGGATGTCCATATTCCGCCGCCAACATAGAGAAAACCGCCCCCGATAAACTTGAAATAACATAATATTGCACTTTCTACCAGACCTGATGCTCTAGTGTTCTCATTTTTTGAATAATACATAGTTGCCACTTATAAACGTAAGCCAAGAAACATTCCGTCTTCAATATGCGCCGCCGACATGAAAAAACTGCTAAAAACCGCCCCCAATCACTTTAAAATGAAAAACATAAACCCGAAGACATAGCGATCTGATTCTTTCGGTATATAAATAGCTGACTAAAAATGGGAATAGGCCAGGCGGTATGTCGGTAAAATCATTACAATCTGGAAAAAACTCCGACCAAAGCTTTTATGGTGTCAAACTCTTCGTAAGGTCAGCAGGTATCTACCCCTGAGTTTCCGCCCAAAAATGAGTTGTGCTGATTCCTCCACATCTGCCCAAAGGTAAAAGATGTCTTGAAGATGCAAAAAGACCTGGTAAACCCCCGCACTTTTTCATTTTATTTGGCTCAATGCAAACATACAACTCTTACGCAAACATTGGAAGCATTTGTCATCATCTCTGTGCCAGTCTTACTGTTGAAAAAAAAGATTTCTTTGTGCGGGTCAGATAAATCACATTTGATTGTTTTTCCACACAAGAAAACGATGGAGCAACATGTATTCTGGATGTTTTCTACTAACTCGTACCCACTGAACCCATTTATGGTGTTAAAATTTCAGTAACAGCATTTTTGAAGATGTTGTCCGCTAAGAAGTGAATAATTTTTACCCGCATGTTCAGCAGCAATTTTTTCAATTTTACCAAACACTGTTTGCAAAAATTTTATAAGGAATGAAAAGCTCAAACTCTGCTCTAACGATATCGTGCCTGGCTTAATCGCGGCACGCACTTGAAAGTCTGAAAAACTCATTTCTTTTCGAGCGGTCCTATTTCACCCGAGTGCGGCCGTGCCTACTTGACATAGACCGGACTGTTTACACGAGCTTGGAAATGTACTCTTTTCCAGCTTTAAAACACGACCATTATTATTAAGACTTTGTACATTGATTTATGAAGAAATCATACATTATTTTATCATTAATGGTCGTGTTTTAAAGCTGGAAGAGAGTACATTTCCAAGCTTGTGCAATCAGTCCGGTCTATGTCAAGTAGGCACGGCCGCACGCGGGTAAAATATAACCGCTCGAAATGAAAACCGTTTCCTCCACTTTCAAAAAGCGTGCCGCGGTTAAGCCAGATATAATATCATTAGAAAAGAGTTCCAGCTTGTCATTCCTTTTAAACTTTTCGAAAACGGTGTTTGGTAAAATTGAAAAAATTGCTGCTGAACAGGCGGGTAAAAATTATCCACTTCTTAGCGAGCAACATCTTCAAAAATGCTGTTATTGAAATTTCAACACCAAAAATGAGTTCAGTGGGTACGAGTTAGTAGAAAACATCCAAAATACATGTTGCTCCATCGCTTTCTTGTGTGGAAAAACAATCAAATGTGATTTATCTGACCCGCACAAAGAAATCTTTTTTTTCAACAGTAAGACTGGCACAGAGATGATGACAAATGCTTCCAATGTTTGCGTAAGAGTTGTACGTTTGCATTGAGGCAAATAAAATGGAAAAGTACGGGGGTTCAACAGGTCTTTTTGCACCTTCAAGACATCTTTTACCTTTGGGCAGATGTGGAGGAATCAGCACAACTCGTTTTTGGGCGGAAACTCAGTGGTAGATACCTACTGACCTTACGAAGAGATTGACACCATAAAAGCTTTGGTCGGAATTTTTTCTATCCAGAATGACCTACCGCCTGGCCTAGAAAGGATAGGCTACTTTTGGTTAGTCGTTGCCCCCAGATTCCGCCCCCAAACGATAAAAAGTGCAATTTTCACAAATATTACTGATGTTCCCTAGAGATGAGATGTTCCCTTTAACATTTAGGAACTGCCAACTCAAATTGTGCAACATTTGCTTAGCCGAACGCTGCCGCTCCCACACGCCGCCCCCAAAGTAAGAGATAAATGAAAAACATGAACCCAAAGACATAGCGATCTAAGTTTTTCGCTATATGGATAGCTGACTGAAAATGGAAAAGGATAGGCTACTGTTGATATGGCGCCGCCTCCAGCTTCCGCCCCCAAAAGAAAAAAAGTGCAACTTTCAACAATTTTCACTGATTTAGCTGATAATGTTACCTCGAACATTTAGAAACTCTTGACTCAAACTGTGCAAGAATTTCTTTGCCAAACTCTGCCGCTCCCACACGCCGCCCCCAAAGTGAGAGATAAATGTAAAACATGAACCTGAAGACATAGCGATCTAATTCTTTCACTATATTGATAGCTGACTGAAATTGGAAAAAAATAGGCCACTTTTAATTAGCCGCCGCCTCCAGCTGCCGCTTCCAAACAAACAAAAATGCAACTTTCACAATTTTCACTGATTGTCATATTTCCCTTACATTCAGTAACTTCCAACTCAAACTGTGCAACAGTTACTTTGCCGAATGCTGCCGCCCCCATACGCTGCCATCAAAGTGAGAGATGAATGAAAAACATAAACCCGAAGACATAACGATCCAATTCTTTCGCTATATAGATAGCTTACTAAAAATGGGAAAGAATAGGCTACTTTTGATATAACGCCGCCTCCAACTTCCACCCCCAAAAGAAAAAAAGTGCAACTTTCAATAATTTCCACTGATTTACATTTTAATGTTACCTCAAACATTCAGAAACTCCCAACTCACACTGTGGAAGAATTTCTTAGCCAAACTCTGCCGCTCCCACACGCCGCCCCCAAAGTAAGAGATAAATGTAAAACATAACCCTGAAGACAAAGCGATCTAATTGTTACGCTATATAGATAGCTGACTAAAAATGGGAAGAGATAGGCCACTTTTGATTAGTCGCCGCCTCCAGCTCCCGCCCCCAAACAAAAAAAAATGCAACTTTCACAATTTTCACTCATTGCCATATTTCCTTAAACATTTAGAAACTCCTAACTCAAACTGTGCAACAGTTACTTTGCCGAATGCTGCCACCCCCACACGCTGCCCCCAAAGTAAGAGATAAATGGAAAACATAAACCCGAAGACATAGCGATCTAATTCTTTCGCTATATGGATAGCCGACTGAAAATGGGAAAGAATAGACTACTGTTGATTAGTCGCCGCTCCCAGCTCCCGCCCTTAATCAAAAAAATATTGATGAGTGAAAGAATTTTCATTCAAATCTATTTCATTGGCAAGTACCCCATTCTGATAACAAAATATCACAATGAGTTTCGAATGAAGAAAGTGGGCAAGGAATGGTGTTTCTCGTTCAACCAAATTTCTTTACGTTCACAATATGCCTCTTTGAGAAAATGCGCTACTGAGACTCACGCACGTGAAGGCATACTCACTTGTTTTCTTGTGTTATTGAGAGGAAGCCGCCCTAGAACGTTGTCGGTGTATTTTCGGGACACCTGTATAGTGAAAGGATGTCCAACATGTGCAAAAGACACGGGCTCATACGTAGCCTTGGGGGGGGGGGAGATACGATAATAAAATTAACAACAAATTATTGTAAATTATTTTTCAAACAAGGGGGCGGAAATTGAAAAAAACAGTCGGCGTGACGTCAACGTGGTCCTCAGTACAAGGTCATTCATTGTGAATGCAGCCGCGTTTTTGGCGCGAAAAAATTCAAACTTTGCTCTTTATTCAAAGGATGAACCAATTTTTTGAATTAAATTTTGGGTGGATAAAATTGTAACGTTTTAAATGATTTCATGAAGTAATCGTTTTAAAATATAATTCATGCAAAGACCCTATATTAGCATCCGACGGCTCGATACCAAGTTGGGGCTAAGACCGCCGTAAGTAAGGTTACCATAGCAACGGCGGATACCAATCAATCAGACCGCTGTATTTGTCGAGTTACGCCGTCCCAAACTTTGCGCCTGCAACTTGGTATCGAGCCCCAGAACCTATGGAAATGTTTGTTCGAGACGCTTCTTTGAGCGGGAGGTTGCAATGTGAGAGAAAAATTGAATCATATTTGCAGGAAATTGAAAAAAATTTCAAAAAAAAATCTAATTTTCCGAAAGAAAATCAAAGCCTTTTCCAAATCATCTCATTGTAAAAGTCGTCAATGGGGGCAAGTACCAATATTTCTCTCGCTAGACGGCGCTGAAGTGTCAGAGTATTTCAAATTTGGAACCATTATGTAGCGGTTGGAATTTCTTGTGCTTCGTGCTAAGCACCATCTAGGCAGACGTGTGTTATTGGTGTGAGGTCCACGGTGTGATGTCATTGTGAAACCAGGATATTAGTTCTAGAAAAATTTGAGACAAAAAAAATATAGTCGATGGGCGTTTGTACAATTTTCAGCTCTAACCTTACTCAGTGAGATTCGTGTTCATGAAAGTGGTGAAATTTAGATGTCATTTTTCAACTACTCTAGCTACACCGGCGCCACCTAGAAAACTGTCAGTATTTCCCCCCATTTAAGGCTTAAGTCGAAGTCGAAGCATTGAAGAATCTTTTGAAAAAAAAATTATTTAGGACTTACCGTTTTTTAGATGTTTTCTTTTCATCAACTTTGAAGGGCGCGCCGGCGGGATAACGTAGGTAGCATACAACTTACTGTCCAAAACCCACTAGTTTATTAATTCTACCCATTATTTTCTGAATTCAACGATGGGCCAATTTTGAGTTGGTTTGCTCAAACAATAGGTGCTTTCCTTTTACCACAAAACTCACTGATCCGATCTAAGTTAGAGAGAGAGAGAAACCGAGAACTCACATGCGCGAAAGTGAGACACCACTAACAACTTAGGTCAGAATACTTAGTTTAGGTTGTAAAAGGAAAGCACCTAAATAATGTTGAACGTACAGGCACAGAATAGTAATAAGTGCTTGGCACAGAAGCATCACTTGAAAAGGATATCAAAAATATGAGCGAGATAGAAGTGCACTACTGGTTTAAAGGTCCATCGTGTGTACTCGGCACACTCGTGAGGCTTCGTCGCTGTGTACGACGTGTCATTGGCGGATTGCTGCCCGCCGAAGTTATGACGGTTGCTAAATGTCATTTAATGCGTCGCTCTTCCTGTTGTTTGTTGACAAAAAGCTAACCTCAACTGTACCTGTGTTCGTGTTTCACCTGTTGGACTCCTCACTACGGTTTTGTGGTGGTGAATTGGTGATAAGTTCATGTAGCCTTGGCTGAGGAGAATCCTCCACCTTCCGCAAAGAAGAGAAAATGGGGCACCGCTTGCGCGTATGTGGGCTGTGGATACAAATTTTATTCTGACAGTAAAGGTGCCCGACGGCCGGCGTTTCTTCCGATTTCCATAACACATTGCACTATTGTTGCTATGCGGTGTGGAGAGTAAGAAAGCAGAGAAACACAGACACAGGTCTGTCAGGTACAGTTGAGGTTATATCCTTGTCAACAAACAACACAAACATACAACTGTCATAGCTTGGGCGGGCGCCAACCCGCCAATGGCATCGCATACATCGACGGAACATCACGAGTGTGCCGAGCATAGACGATGGGCCTTTTAAATCAGTAGTGCTCAAGGTCCCTGGCGGTAAACCGAAAACATCAAAGGAGCCGACCGGAGTGCGGCTTCTGTGCGAAGCACTTATTTCTTACTACGTTTCCATGGAGAATTGAAATCGATTTGAAAACGGTATCGGGATTGAAAACTGCATGTAAACGCTTGCAACATCGTATTTAAATCGATTTGAGTCTCAAGGTCGATTCGGCAAATTCTGAGATCGTATCGGGATCGGATCGAAATAATACTCATGGAAACCCAATCGGATTGGATCGAAACATCAACAAACAGAAACTGATACATAGCAATGAGTAAAACCGCGGCTGTTCTGGTCGCATCAAGGGTCGCATTCATACTTGCACCTGTTGTCTGCACTTCTGCCTTCTGCACACTTGCAGTTTGCAGAGTACTTTCACTTTCTTTGATACGTTAGGTTGGGATAGTTTTAGGTTAGGGCTAGACTTACATGACAGATATGTAAACAGAATTCAAATCGATTTGAATACCGAGTTCGAACCACTCATGTGAACACTTCCGTATTCAATCCCGATACCGTTTTCAAATCGATTTCAATTCTCCATGGAAACGTAGTATCTATTCTGTGGTACAGGTATAGGATGAGTCATAAACGAACAAAATCCAATTTTGCTAAAAAAAACCGCTTAAAAAAATTGAACAGTTGAAAACCACAGTCTTCAATAAGTGGTTATCTCGGTAAAAATTCATTATGCTTCACAGTTAGTCGCTTATAAACTTAAATTAGGTTGGCATCCGTCAAACAGATGTCTTTCTGATACATGGCAGGGATACAGGGACTCCTACGCCACTGATGTAAGGGTGGGTTCAGTCAGCTATTTAGCCGCGGTTTTAGTTTTAGCCGTAAGCGCTGCATCGATTATTGGCTGTTCTGAGGAGGCATAAGAGCCAATGGGCGTCGCTGCGCTTGTGACTAAAATTAAAACTTGCGGCTAATGGTGGATTCATGCATGGTAATTTAAAATTTAAAATTCAACATTTAATTTTATTACATGGGAAACCAATGATTTTAAATTTTCAATTTCCATGCATGAATCTATGAAATGCGAGATGGCCCTTTAGCTACTGGTGGTGAAGTAAGGTGGCCGCTGACCCCGTCACAAACTTAATATTTTTATGGCTTTTATGGCGAACAACCATTTTACATGGATATGTCAAAATGGTATATATTTTAAATAAACTAAAAAAAAAAAAATAGTAAATAGGTACTGGATCCGATTGCTACTTCACTTATAACATGACAATCGTTTTGTTACAGGTAGAAAAAGACGCGCGAAAGCTGGCAAGGATACCAGACTTGACTAGTGCACTAAGTGTATCGTCCTCGCCCGTCGTACTAGTCCGTAAAGAAAAAAAGCACCGCATCGTTCTACAATGGACAGTCACGTTATCAGCGGTAGCGATGTGTGCGTACCGAGTGTACAAATCGATTAAATGAAAAACAAACACGATCATAAGAACAATAGTCAATGCAATAACTAGGCAGGGATCTGAGATCTAGTTGAATTATTATTATTTATAGTGATGGGCCCTCTGAGAGAAGACAAGCTGATTTTTTTTTCCTTTGTTAGTCTTCCGTTATTGTGACAGCATTTGCATTTTACTTTTTTATCATCAGTAATTTTTACTGCAAAATTGAAAAGTCTTACACAAAGGCATTTATATCTGTTCTACTAACCTTTGTACCTGACATAGGGTATTTTGTGGTGTCAATGCCTTATAATAATGATTGTATTTAAAGACTAGTTATTGTTATAATAGGAATTTAAATAAAACAATTATTTTAAACAAAAACTACCGCCTTTAACTCAATTTTTCTGCTCGTTTTTCCATTACAAAGAAATAGAGCGTCGGAAAATATTTTCTCAGAAATATGGCTACTTTGGGCATGAGCGTGCTGATGACAACTTCTTTCTTTCTTTGCACTACAGCTCGGCCAATTACTTCAGCCACATATTCAGGAGTGTAGCCCTCAGCTGTGTTATTGTCCATTTCTCCATGGGCGATGCCCGAGCCCGTCAGGGCATTTACAGAAAGAGCCGTCCGGATGTACCCTGGATTCACCATAGTTACTATGATGTTATGGACTGCAACTTCAGCCCTGAGGCTATCACAAAATGCTTGCAGAGCATGCTTTGATGCTCCGTATGCGGAGCGTTCAGGTAAAGCCACCAGGCCTTGTACTGAACTTATGAAGACTATATGGCCGGATTTGTTCTCAATCATGCTCGGCAAGACAGCTAGAATGTTGAGTTATGCATGTTTTCAAGTTTATTACTTATAAATTGTTAATACTACACCTTTAGTTAAAGCGACGGCTCCAAAATAATTCACTAGCATTATTTTAATATCTACATCAGGTCTAGTCAGAATTACGCTGCCCCTGTGAGAAATTCCTCCGTTATTAATTAAAATATCAATCTTCCCTGTTACAAGAAGGATTTTGTTGATATGCCCAGGCAAGGCATTCAAGTCACTGAGATCCAAGGGATTTATGATTGGCGGTAATGTAGGTATGGTAGAATGACTTTTGAGTAAGTCTTGTCGTACTCTTTCCAGTTCTTGTCTCCTTCGAGCGCACAAAACTACCTGACAGCCTTTCTTGTAGTACTCATGTGCTAGCGCTTCGCCTAAACCGGAACTGGCCCCAGTGATGACTACAACCTGAAAAGTCTAGCAATGAAAAATCAATTGTACAAAATCAACATCTCACCTTCGTCACCAGAGCGTTGTAGTTCCTTTTGAGGATCACTGCTCGACACATTTTGAATACTATCCATGAAATTGTGACTCCAAGACTCAAATAATTGATGAATCTGAACGAGAACAATGTGGTCTTCTTTTTGGCTTGCATTTTAATGAGGTGAAATTCCAATAAATGATATCCCAAGTGTCACTCTGATAGAGTGCTGTCGTCATATCGGAATAGAGCGATACGCCATGGAAAGCGTTTCATTTGTGTTGGTGATAGTTTAAAAATAAATTATTCATCAAATAAAGTAAATAGCTCAATAGAAGATTGTGATTATTTTTATCAAAATTAAATATCTGTCAGTGTCAGTTTGACATTGGCATTTATGAGACACCCGCAGCCGGACAGCTGATTGAGGATGAGCGGGAATTTCGAATGGAGATCGAAACAGCAGTTCTCAACAACTGTAGTTACTTACAGGTTACAGGTGTTCACGCGAGACATCCATGCGCGAGACGGATACCCCCCCCATGAAAAAAAACTTCCCCTTCAAGAATAGCTGCTTTCTTTCGGTCAGGATCACGGATCATGATTCGGAAATCCGCTGACTGGATTGGTTGGATTGGTTGCACGTGACACAGCCAACCAACCCCGTGAGCGGATTTCCGGATCATGATCCGTGATCCTGAGCGAAAGAAAGCAGCTATAATTCGAGAAAAAAAACTTTCCTGGAACAATTTTTTCCATAGTTTCTGAATAATATGTCAAGTGTAATTTTCCATTTCGTGCCATATACAGGATGTCCGTTTTTCGAGGCTAAGCATGGGTATCTCGCTTATCTTTAGAGATACAGAGTCGGTTAAATTAGAAAAAAGTTGCGAATTTTCATGACGATCAATCATCCAGTCAGTTTTAGTTTTCGAGATATCGAGAAAATTTTTGTTTTTATTTTTTATTTGAAAAACGGTTGAAGGTAGCCTTTTCTAATTAAGATATTGTGAAGGCACTTTTCCAAGGGAAATTCAATGTTGTCAAAATCTTCATTCTAGCTTTCAAAACAACCGAGATATGACATTCAACTTTTTCTCTCATGGGCGCCATATTGAATTTTGACATTTTTAAATACAATTTTTTTTTCTGGTTACAACGATGTGTCACATGTCACTTTTGAACTCATGCTTTTGAGCAAAACATTTTTTTTAAATTTTTCAAAGAGTGCTTTGGAAACAAAATCAGCACCGACAATGAAAAAAAAACACGTAAATGTTGAACATTTATTCAACAGTGACATGTGGCACATCGTTGTAACCAGAAAAGAACACCGTATTCAAAAATATCAAAATCCAATATGGCGCCCATTAGAGAAAAAAGTTGAATGTCGTATCTTGGTTGCCTTGAAAGCTAGGATAAAGATTTTGGCAGCTTTGAATTCTTCTTGAAAAAGTGCCCTGACAATGTCTAGATTGGAAAACGCCACCTTCAACCGTTTTTTGAAAAAAAAAATGGAAAAAAAATTCAAATTCCTGTTTTTTCACGATATCTCAAAAACTAAAATCGATACGTCAAATTTCTTTTTGGATCATTGATCGTCATGAAAATGCGCAACTTTTTTCTAATTCAACCGACTTTGTATCTCTCAAGATAAGCGAGATACCCATGCTTAGCCTCGAAAAACGGGCACCCTGTAGGTACAGCGGCGTCCCATTTTTTTTTGCTTTTTTTCGAAACACCTGTATTTCATCAGCACAATCGATGCACATTGTTCTCCTAATTACAAATACGCATTTGACTCCTAGATTTTTTTTGAAAAAAGATTGAAAATTCACAATGTCATCTTTAAAAACGTCTATTTTTTGAGAATGATGGACTCATTTCAGAATTCAAATATGTCCAGCATATTTTGTTTCACTTTTAAATGACATGGAATGATATAAAATGACAAAAAATATTCGGGACATCTGCCTTCCAAAAAAAGTGCAACACCATGAAGCCGTGGATCAATTTTATTCAAATTTTCGCAAAACATGTGTTTTAACAATAGAAACAAACGATTAGATTCTGGAAATCGTAATACAAGGAACTTCAGAAAAAATTAATAATGTGTCGCTCCTCCACGATTTGCCCGACACTCATTAACCCTACGAGGCATGCTTTCAATCAAGTGGTCGATTGCCGCTTGTGACAAGCCATCCTATGCCTCTTGCAAGGCCATACGGAGATCTTCCAAGTTGTTGGGAGGATGGCGTAATTGCCCCACCTTTCTTCCCATCATATCCCACACGTGTTCGATGGGCGACAAATCAGGAGAGCAAGCAGGCCATGGAAGCACGTCAACGTGTGCATCTTCCAGGAACTGCATTGAAGCTCTTGCCGTATGAGGACGTGCATTGTCTTGCTGGAAAATAGGGTTGTTGAGCCCCTGAAGGTATGGAAGGCAAACGGGTTCCAGCACACTCGCGATGTAAGATGCAGCTGTCATAGTGCCCTCAATGAACACCAATGGTGACCTGCTTCCATGGCATATTGCTCCCCAAACCATCAATCCGGGTGTACGGGCAGTGTGTCGCTCGGCAAAAAATTCGGGATTATGCCGTTCCTCACGAAAGCGCCTCACCCTCCCCCGGCCGTCATGAGCCCAAAGACAAAAGCGGGACTCGTCACTGAAGACCACCCGATGCCATTCTTGGACCCAGTTTCTGCGCTCATTGCACCACTCCAATCTTCTGGCCCGGTGAACAGGAGTGAGGGGAAGGGTTAACAGCGGACGATAAGAACTTAGCCCAAAAGACCTAATTCTTCTATAGACCGTGCTCATTGAGATTGGGCGTCCTATAGCTGCAACCCACTCGTTTCCGACTGCTCGGGTTGTCGTAAATCGGTCTCTTACAGCCGCTACTCGAAGACGTTGATCTTGACGTACCGTGGAGGCTCTACGACGACCAGATCCATTCCGTCGCCGATAATTGACCTTTCCAATTTTAGGAGATAGAAAGTACATGGTTTTTCGAGGTCACCTTTGACGTTTTGACGTTTATGACGTTTGGACGTTTCGTTTCTGACTTTTGCGGGAATTTTGAATCGGTTAGCTATACTGTTCCCATTATCATGTGGGGAAAGTCACTAGAGCCCATAAGGGAGTTTTTAATGGACGAAGTAATAGAGTTTTTTCGTAGTAAGATGCACGTGTCTGGTGCAGCGTGATCCCTGATGGTGCTGGTGCAGCCACACTTCCATCAAGTTTGGGTCTTTCCTGAACCGGTGCATGGTGATGCCGGGTGTATTCGTCTTATTCTCGCACTCGCATAGAGCGACACAACACCCTTGAACCATTTCTGTAAGTCTTCTCAGTTTTCCACTACATATAACACACTTATTGATAAGAACGAGGGTAAGAACAAGTGAAATCATGAAATCCATGCTGAAATCAAATAAATACACGACAGAGCGCTTGTCAGATTCGAAAAATTTCCCATTGTCAGAAACGAAATGTCATATCTCAAGAAACATAGGACGCTTTCCAATAACTGCGACAAGACGGATACACAATGTCAAAGTGCACTTGCCAGCTCAATTCTAAACTCAGCCTCGCCAATGTTTCGATTGTGTCGACATGTGGTGCTATTACTGCTATTGGAACGCTAGCTGTGTCAAATTGTGTTCATATGTGTCGAATTGTGTCCTTATACGCCTTATTGGGAAGCGCCCAATGACCTCGATTAACCGTATCTTATACGCATGACGTCACAGTAAAGAGAGACAACAGAAAATTGGAGACCTCAATTGGCCTCCTCGTTCCATCTCCGCCACCATCTCATCACAGTCGAAGCATTGCAACCAACAAGTCTCGCAATTCTTCGATACGAAATCCCCTCATTTTTTAAGCCAATAATCTGTCCCTTCTGGAACTCGGTTAAATGATGGTACTGCCGAGGTTGACGGGCTCTTGGCATTTCAGGACTCTTGGGGTTCACTATTGAAACTTATTGCAAAAAATGTGGTTTATTGTAACAACCAGGAAAAACGAAAAACAATTTCTTGTGTTTTACGGTTACCAAGGGGAAAAACAAAACAACTACAGCGCCTAGATATCCAGAATGTTAATCATTTGTTATGGTGCTATTCTGTAAAAAATAACATTCCATAAACGCTCTGTTATGTAAAAATCCCTGTCAGCCATTGGCTGTTGCCTAGGTAATAACAACGTAACAGAGCCTTTATGGAATGTAATTTTTTAGAGAATCGCACCATTAGTGTAGATGAAATACTTGTTTTGTGAAAATTTGATCAAAATCAGCCAACGGCATCGAGGTGTTGCACTTTTTTTGGAAGGCAGTATATTTGATTCCTGAAATTAATCGATTATTTTGAAAAAAAATTGAAATGCCAACCGTGAATTTTTCAATTTTTTTCAGAAAAAAATTAGGAACTGTCATGCATATTCCGTGCATATTCATAAGCGCGCGCGGCACAACGAGACACGAGAGTGAGAGTGCATTTTGAGTCTTTCAAGTGAAACGCCGCGGGAACGGTACCTAGTAGGTTCTGTAAAATAAAACTACAAGTTTTGAAGACAACCTAGTTTTAAAACTAGGTATTGATTGAACCCCCGTGTCAATGATAAATATGAATTTGCATTTCATTTTTATAGCCATTATAGTAGCTTCTTATTAGGGCTAAATTTCAAGTTCGACTTGCAACCCGCGATAAGCTGCGTCACGGCTCAAGCCATAGGATTTGCTCTGGCCATTGGCTGGAAGGGATCACGTGACTTTCTTGCGCCACTGCACGAGTTGAAGTCGGACATGAAATTTAGGCCTTAGGAAGCCAGATAAAGGCATACCTACTTATATGCCGATCAGTTTTTAAATTCAGCACTAGAACGGTGATTTTTGCACGCCAAGTTGGCAATTCTGCGATATTTGGGGATGCTCAAATTTGTAATGTTGGATCAATATTTCCTCAGATGACCTTGAATTCGTATTGTCAATCGAGTACAGCGCTGTTGCAAGATTGTATGAACGCTCAAGACGTCTTGATTTTGGTAGACTTTCTCCAGTTTAAATGGGCGACTGGTGAACAGTTTTTTTTTAAATAAAATAGTGAATCATAATATACCATCATATCATATACTAGGTTGAGAAAACTGTTTTAATGTATGGTCAGAAATGAAGGCCTAGTGTCTAAAACCAAGAACGGCTCGGCACTCTGTCACTTACCTGCCATTCTGACAAGATAAAAGTCATAACAGCCAAGGCAACACTGTAGCGGAATATGATGCAAGGAGACGCCAGAATTGGCATTTCATGTCAAAATTTCCTAACCTCACTGGACTTCGCCACAAAAAGCCCGTTTTCACGTAACTTGGTCTGTCAGCGTCCCCCAATGAACATTTCGGGTCACCTAAAGGGATGTTTGTTTTATAAAAGGTATATTAGGGTTTTCTGAACCACTTGTTGTTATATTAAGAGTTTTAAGGACCCTAAAGTGTTATATACCTCACAGTTTTTTAAAATGGTGACATAAACGTATCTGTTACCATGTTCATGATCACTTTAAGTTTAATTCCTGATAGGTTTATAAAAGTGTGTATATAGTTGTGTCCATTTACCACCTTATGTAACTGAGGGTAATCTGGTTTTATAGCGGTGTAACAACATACAACTATGAATCTTTCCAGAATTGCTGTAACCTCAATAAAACAACTCTCATAAATGGTATATAAGTAACCAAATTGAAACCTTCCTAGTGACAAAAGTGAAGGATTAGTGCCGACTAATACTGTTAAAAAACCAAAAGTACCTATAACTCGACCTATAACTTCAATTACAAAACACTGAGTTTTACAGGGGGGTCTTTATATAATATGTCGAGCAATATGTGGTCGTTTGAAGTCAAAACAAAATGGATGACAGATCGGGAGAGATTAAGAAAGTGAATTCGCGAATAAAAAACAATTGGAAGAAAGTAAAAAAGTGGTTCGTTTCATTGTAGAGTGGAACAAAACCTGAATCTCATTCTTACGAGTACATCTTACAATCAACATCTCACAAGTACAATTTTGAACGACATTGCCAGAATTTTCACAAAATTTTGCGTCGAACTGTCGCACAGGAAATAATTCAGTTTGTCTATGATTCAGTTTGCGCGGGAGAAACCCAGTTGCTACTGCAGGTTTCATAAAGAGATCAGTTATTACCATTACGACTAGATGTCACCATTATATAACCTTCGGGTATATCACGGTCATTTGTACTTCCGCTATGAAACTTAAAGGCACCAAATCGTTACCATTACGATTGGATGCTTCCACTATATAATCTTCGGGTATATTGCGGTCATTTGTACTTCTCCTATATAACCTGAAGGCATATACTGGTGCCAATGCTTCCTTGAATGTTTGTTATGGGTATAATAGGTCTAAAATTAGCAATACATGTAATATAATTGTTATTTAAGAGTGATAGCTGGCGACTTATAATTTCGGCCATATTTGTTTGTTCAAATCATGGAGCTTGTTTGGAACATTTCGTAAAAACGCATATTTTGATTGAAGAAATCATAGAAAATTCATTTATTCTTGGAAAGAGGTCTGCATATCGAATGTCATCCAAGGAAAACAAAAAAAAAACAAATTTGTCAATAATAATTTTCATTATTTTCTATGAAAAAGTATCAAAACCTGTTTATATTTGGAGCGCGTGATTTTTATCGAGGTAGGTCAGAAAATTACTCGATATATTGTACTTCCCAGGTGTTATTCGCGAGTCTACTGGCAAAAAATTGGTCATTACCATTATAATAGTTGATGAAAAGATTTGTAATAATCAGGATTCATGACTTGTCTTAGCAAAAATCTTATGCCGGATTGAAAGAGAGACAACATTATGAATAGATATTGCGAGCAAGAGAGAGGCATAGTTCATTTTGTAAAGTAGCTCAGTCACGTAGTTATATATACGTGATAACAACTTCTATAAACTAAGTTTATAATCGTTACTAGTGAGTGATAATAACTATATCATCACCTATAGTGATCACAAATAACTTGTGCAGAGTTATATAAGAGGTTTTATAAAAGGTTTGTAAAAGACGCTGATCACAATAATATAACCATGACTATAAAACTAACGGGTACTTCTGATACGTGACGGTAACCTTTATAGGGTTCTCCACTTTGGATATATAGATGGTTTGTAAAAGTTATGTAGGAGTAACGAACGCAAACTAATATAACCTATAGTTTCATAAACTAGTGAAGAAAATGTAACGATCACCTTAATATAACCAAAAATGTTCATTGGGCCGTTACACCCTAGGGAACATGACCAACCGCGTTTTAATTTCTACTGAATTTAAAACGTGATCGGCATATAATTATCTTGTATAACTATCAGGTACCAATATAACTACAGGTGTTCATTTGAAAAGTTGTCACAACTCACAACTGATTTCTCGCCGCCAAAATTTTTCACAGGAAAACACCGAAACAGGTCAATTTTTGTTTTGATGGGGACATCTATGACATACCGTCCGTTTTTTATTTTAGGCCCCAGCCCGTAGCACCTTTATTATGAATTTCACACCCAATATATTATGTATTTTTGAAATCAGAAAAACAAGAGCTTTCGAGTGGTGATATGTCAAATTATTTTTGACAGATGTCATTTTTTGACTAATGACAGAATAGTACTTGTGATACATCATTTTTAAGCCCATAAAATTCTGAGGAGAATTGTGTTTTTATTTTTGGAATAGGGTGTCTTCTACAGCTTCTAGGGGTCCTTCGAGGGGTCCTTCAATAGGGAAAAAATGTTAAATTTCAGAAATACATAATAATAAGTAAGTAGGTAAAGCAGGTACCTATTTTCAATGTTAACTAATCAAAATGATAATTAATTAATCACATGGCCGCATTCATAAGTCACAACAGTTGTGGAACTGTTACCGATTTGTCCTGTGAACGGTGCGCTACTTTTCCGCTCCGCTCGGAGCGGACGGCCATGTTTTGTAGCGGCTCGGAAGTTCGCTACATTTTGGTAGCATAGTGAGCGATAGGAGTGGGAGGTGGAAGAATGAGAGAAAAGTTGAATTTTGATGTTCGCAAGTGCCATTCTGACATTTTATGGGTTCAAGAGTGTTGTTCGGTGCTGTTTACCTTGCGTGCTGTTTTGAATTTTTGAAGATTATAAGTTTTTTCTTAGCTAATGTGAATCGCTTGTTAAATATAGACCATCGAGCTATAGCACTGGGTGAAATTCTCCAAGACCAGATTATATTTTCGGCTATTCTTGACGCGGCGCTGGATGTGTCACCGCCAGTCACCGCTACTTCCAACAATGCGTTCGTAAGACGCCAACAGTTCCGAAGGAGCGTAGCGGTAGCTGCTCCCGTCTTATGAAAGCGGCCAATGAAACAAAGAATGTCCTACAGAAGTTGCTCGAAATGACCGCCTCCTTGTTCCTTGAATGAAAGATTCAACGATCAGTGAATTGGAACTACCGGCCCAACGCGATGACATCCGAGCTTGCCAGATATGACCCCCCTCGATTTTTTTACGAGTCTACTCGAAAGATAAGGTGTTTATAGAGTTTCCCAATAATGTGGACGATCTAAAAATTAGATCATCACCGTTAGTTAATTTTAGAAATACCTATTACTTATTGAGTGGCTGTTTCTGGAAATGACATTTTTTCCTATAGGCGAAATTCAGTGCCATTTCTGCGCTGGCGCAACCATGCTAGGGGATTTGAGAATAATGCCGTATGCTAACACATGTAAAAAGCGTAATTTCAACATTGTCTATTATTGAAACGGCTGGAAATGAAACTTTCAAATAAGGTATGGAAAAAAGAGTGTTTCTTGATCTTTCATTGTGTTCAAGACCAGCAATGATGGATCAGTTCTAGATACACAATGAGCGAAAATATGGTTACGTGTTTATCAGTTTGGTGTGTTTTTGAAAATACCGCCCTACTTCTGGTATTCTTCTCTGCCTTACGGTTGCCGTCCTGTCTGTCAGTGGCATGAAACTGCATGTAAACAAATGGTAACTAAAATTTTATCGGGTTATATCACGGGTTATATGTATAATATATCAGAGGTTTTGTGTTTTCTGTTTTTTTTTTCAAAAATGACGGACAGTTTGTTGAGTGCCTGGCTGCAAAAACCGTACGAAAAGAACATTACAGTTCCATTTCATGTGTGTTCCCAAAAAAACATCACCTTCTAGCCAACCAGTTATACACTGAAAACGGCTTTTTCGTTCTTTTCAGAACACTACGCGCGGAATTCATTTTTTCGACAGCAATGCACATGGACAACATCATTCCACATAATCTAGCATGGAAGTCAGGAGTTTCTTGTCATCTATTTTCCTTTGTTAAATCGATGGCTGAAAATCTGCAGGTTTTGGCTTTTCCTAGCTCGCGCAGACGCATGAGTTCCATCCCCTAGCTTTGCGAACCTACAGCGCAACTCGTGCCGCTGAATATCGCATATTGAAAAACCCCTAGAAGCTGTAAAAAAACCTTATTTCAAAAATAAAAACACAGTTCTCCTCAGAATTCAATGGGCTTCAAAATGATGTTTCACAAGTACTATTCTGTCATTTGTCAAAAAATGACATCTGTCAAAAATAATTTGACATCATCACTCGAAAGCTCTTGTTTTTCTGATTTCAAAAATATATAGTATATTGGGTGTGAAATTCATAATAAAGGTGCTACGGGCTGGGGCCTAAAATAAAAAACGGACGGTACCTATATTGTCAAAAAATTTTCCTCAACCTCTTCGCCTTCACCCCACCCTACTTTAAAATTTCAAATAGCATTACCTATCTTGTGAAACATCAAATTGAAGGCAATCAAATTTTCTATTCGCCAAACCTATTTTCAATTTTATCTCTATCTTTTAACCACCCCCCAACCCTTGTGAAAATCCCCTCTTTGTTAACGAAAGGGAAATTTTTCCCCTATAAACTCCTGATTCTTAAGAAATAGACTTTTCAGCAAAAACAGGTCGATTTTTATTTAAATGGGTCATCTAAGACACGTACCTATGGCCAAATTCTCATCTTCAACCCATTCCCAAACGCCCCCACCCTACCCTACTTCAGAGAGGTGGTTATGGGGTATTTGAAATTTTAAAGTATGTATAGAATAGGGTGGAGGCGTTGAAGATAAAAATTTGACCAAACGTCTTTAGATGACCCTCTCAAAATAAAAATCGACCTATTTTTGGTGGAAAGTCTATTTCTCAGGGGAAAAGGTCTATAGGAGAAAAATTTTCCGTTCATCAACAAAGAGAGGATTTTCGCAAGTGTTGGGCGGTGCACAGTGGGCCAAGTGCCGTAAAAAGTGGCCAAAAGTCGAGCAAGGTCATTTTGATATTTCGGTCCAAATTTTTGCTATTATTTGGAAAAATAGTTGATCTATAAGTTACCAAAGTCTTGAGATTCCAAAGCAATTTATAACTTTTGTGTGATACCTCAAACATAGGACTTCAAAATAGCTCTACTGATAACACTTTCATAGCATTTTGTGACTGAAGTGGTATTGCCGACTGTGCTTTTCAGAGGCCAGATATAATTCTATAAATTTCACCACAGCTCACTTGAAGTTTTTTGAAAGTAAATCATACTTTACACAGGATATATGTTCACTTGTTTCAGAATTATAAATTATTTCGAATGGCGATGTTCGGGTAATTTGTTTTCTAAGAGTTCCATTTTCGCAGTGGCTTACAAAAAATGTTCCACCTTGCTCCAGCCTACAACTTCTATCACAAAAAGCTACACCTTTTTCAAGTTGATTTCAAAAGAAATTGTATGCGTCCACGTGCGTCCCCGTGATTAACAATTTTTTTTTCAAATATATGTATAAAGAGACAAAAATTCAAAATTTCTGTTGAACGCTGATTTTCACTGGACTGCTGCAAAATCGTGCTGAAATTCCCAACAAGACATTATTTCAATGATATTGGAAGAGCAGGGTGGTTTCTAGGGGTGTTTTACATAAAAAGTGAAAAGTTCTGTTTTTTCGTTACGGACTAGTTTTCTAGTTTGAATTCTATTATCACTAAGAACATGGAGTCAAAATTTTTTTCAATATTTTTTCCATATTCTACTCAATATTTCAGGACGATTTGATGGATTTCAATTTTTTTTCTCGTTATTTTTTTTTCAACCCTTGAATCTCACCCCCAAGGGTCAATGAATTTTATTCAATATTTTTCCCTTAATCGCCTTGATATTCTGAGAAGATTCGCTGAACTGGAAATTTTTCTGTTGTTCTTTTGTTTTTTTCAACCCCAAACCCCAATTTCACCCCCTGGCACAATTGAAATTTTTTCAATATTTTTTTTATAATGACCTCAATATGCTGAGACGATCTGGTGAGTTTCAGACTTTTGGCCGCCGACAACTGATTTTGTCCCACTGTGCGGTGGGTTGAAAACATTAAAAATATGTTTTGATGGAAAGAGAATTTTATTGCCCTCAATTTTAAGTATCACAAGATAGAGGTAATGCTATTTGAAATTTTGAAGTAGAGTGGGGTGGGGGCGAAGGGGTTGAAGGTGAAAATTTGGCAATATGTGTCCCAGATGTCCCCCTCAAAACAAAAATCGACCTGTTTCGGCGTTTTCCTGTGAAAAATATTGGCGGCGAGAAATTAGGGGTGACAAGACTGACAAGACAACTTTTCAAATGAACACAGTCGAGTTGACAGCACACCACAGGGACCTCTGTGGGCGGAGCCTAACTGCGCGAACTTAGTTCATCTAGTGGTGCACCTAGATTTGCAGTGGGATTTTAGGTTTGCCTGTGACCGGGTAATGGTCCACCACTCCAGCTGTCGGTGTTGCTTCCCCTATTTCAACACAAGGACTCGTTCAAAAAGATTTTTGTTTTTCTGTTTAGGCCCGCCCACAGGTCCCTGTGGTGTGCCGTCAACTCTACCATATAATACAGGGTCCTGCAACAGTGCGTCGGGCTTTCCTAGCGCCCTTCCTTACGAGATAAAGAGCTTGTTTACGCGAGGCTTAGCAGAGATTTCAACAGTGGTTAGTTAGGAGTGTTTACGCGCGCCGACCAAAATGACAGCCGACAGCCCCTTAACCTAGGCCGTTATTCTTGAATCGTGTGAGAAAAGTCCCTGGCAGTAAAATACATTCCGCAGTACACTTCTGTAGTGAAAGTTGCCTAAAATCCACGATTTTAGGCAACATTCGCTACAACAGTGTACTGCGGATGGGCATGGGCGTTTACGTGCAATTGCCAACACTTGTTTGCTTACTAAATGCAATCTAAAATCACATTTAGCTAAGCTTAACAGCTGTTGCGAAACTTGCGTTTAGAGGTGTTTATGCGGACGATAACAGTGATGTTACGGACCTTAACACCAGTTTAAAACCTCGCGTAAACAAGGCCAAAGACAAAGGTGTAATACATAAAATTATTGATTTGAAAAGTTCTAACCAGTGAAATTATTTTCAACTATACAGGTGTTCCATTTTTGCGCTATAACAAAAACAAAGAGTTTTTTTTTATGAAATGCCCAACTTTTGATTTTATTTTCTTGTTTAGCTTTTCAAGCTCTATTAAAAGCGTATTTTTGTTTCTTCAATTTGTGACAGTGCTACCTAGTAAAAATTGAAAATTTAAATTTTTTGTAATTTCAAGGTTTGTTTTAAAAAATCGTAGGAGTGGAATGAAATTTGGCTAAACAATTGTCGAATAACTAGGAGGTGAATAATTCCATGAAAAAAAACTTCAGAATCAGTGATACAGGGTGTTCAGAATTTTTTTTTGTACTTCGCAAATTTCAAAATGCCATAAGTCATTTTTTTTAAATCGAATGCCCCATATTTTATTCAACTATTTGACAGCTTTTTTTTTCCTCTTTCATTTTTACCAGGAGTACCCTACCCCTAAATTTGATAATTTCCGAGATAATCGATAATTTTGATAAAAAGTGCTATTTACTAAAATTTTTCACGCCGGGCAGGCCATAGTGATCATCAACAAATGTCTGATTGACACATTTTGCTTGGTTTGATGCTAAGAACAAGTTTTTTTTTAATAGCTGCGCTAAATTCCAATCTGAAGAAAATGCTTAAAAAAAAATTTCGTTGCCCGATGGAAAAAAGAAAATTCAATTCAAAAACCTTCAAACTGTCAAATTGAGAGGTGCGTTTATTTTGACACATGATTTTCTGTATCAGGACCTACTAAGAACATAAAAAATCCAAATAAACGACAATTTTTATCAAAATTATCGATTATCTCTGAAATTAAGGAGTTTAGGGGTAGGGTATCCCTAGTAAAAATGAAAGAGGAAGAGAAAAGCTATCGAATGGTGAGATAAAATATGGGGCATTCTATTTGAAAAAGATGACTTACGGCATTTTGAAATTTGCGAAGTTGAAAATTTTTTTTCGCACACCTGTATAATTAAACCTCAAGTTTTTTGACATTAAGTTATTCAGCTTCTATTCGACTACCGTTATGCCAAATTTCATTCCTTAATCCCAAAAAAACGAGGCCTCTACGATTTTTCAAAGTGAACCTTGAAATTACAAAAAAATCAATTGTTAATTTTCAGTTGGTAGCACTGCCACAAATTGAAAAAAAAAACACTTGTAATAGAGCTTGAAAAGCTGAACAAGAATATTAAATCAAAAGTGGGGCCTTTCATTTTAAAAAATCTTTGTTTTTTAGGTAATTATTGACGACCACTACTTCTCGACTTCAGCCACCAACTTTTCACGATAGGTATAGACACCACCACAACATCACTTTCGTCGACCGTAGTTTCCTGGGTAAACCACTATTTCCACAGATTTACTCCTTCTTTCCATTACTTATTACCAATGTCCTACGACGTAAGTACAGGCAGAAGGAAGCGTCCTACATAGCTGTTTAATTGGTTGCCTAACTCTTAGAAAATTCTAGCAATGTTATAGCATGTTATAGTGTGATGCTTCTTTGCAGGATAAGTAATGGAAAGAAAAAACATTTTACACTTTCCTATTGCTGTGTTCTTTTTCTGTAAAATGTTCCTTCTTACTCCCCGTCCCGTTAGTTTGAAAAGATAGAGGTTATTCGGAAAAACTTGGAAAATCTGTGGAAATAGTGGTTTCCCCAGGAAACTACGGTCGACGAAAGTGATGTTGTGGTGGTGTCTACCTACCGTGAAAAGTTGGTGGCTGAAGTCGAGAAGTAGTGGTCGTCAATAATTACCGTTTTTTATTATAGCGCAAAAATTGAACAACCTGTACAGTTGAAAATAATTTTACAAGGTAGAACATACAATGGTAGAACATACATAATTTTATGTAGGTATTACACCTTTTTCTCTATTTTGCAAGGTAAGGGCGCTAGGAGGAAAGCCCGACGCACTGATGTTGCAGGACCCTGTATTAGTGTGGTCCAAAAAAAATTTATTTTCAATTTTTGATGGGGCCACCCTCCATTTTTCTTACACATACCCATAGTGATTTCCTGGTGAAATTTCAATTCTCTATCATGGCAGGAAGGGGGTGCTCATCAACCCTCAAAATTTGAATAATATCCCAGATTTATCCGTAGGAGTTTGTAGCATCCAGATTCAACAAAATACGAAGTAATATATGAATTATTGTTCGTTTGGTGTACCTAAGTGGAGAATTATGTAAATGAAAAATCAAATGAAGCGGAATTATAATGTTCAATGTACAATGTTAACATGGTATGATTTCACTTTAGACTACGTTGATCAAACATTTTTGGTCGTCCAAATAGGCACCATTTTCCAATTGGTCTACTATATGCAACAAAACCATCTTTTCATTCTTGTCATTGGTCAGTAGTTAGTTGTATTTCTCGAACAATTGGACAACCCTTTTAGCCAGTATCCTTTACCACCCGTAAATTTATACCTATACGTTGTTTCAGAAATATTGCTATCCCAGTAGGTCATGAAAATCTAAATGCAGCTTTAGATTTAGTTACAAAAAACGTCAAATCAAAAGTGTAAATCTCATGGAAACTTCATTATTTATTTTCAGGTTATAAGTCAGATCTTTCACTCCTTTCAGTCAGAAAGTATTTCTTCAGTTTTTTATCGAGTATCACGCGCGGCACCCCATTCAAGGTGCACTTGAAGAAAGATACATGCAGTTTTGATGTCGAACCGTCTCTGTTTCCGATCTCAGGACTAAAAAAAATAGGCACCTGGGGAGTCAGCAGATTTTGCTCTTGCCACAGTCTCAATCAACATTGTGCACATATCACACAGGTAGATAGTAAAGCAGTAAAGCAAAGTCCATGGCCTTGAGAGGGATCAGATATCAAGGAAGATCTGCTTCTAAAGCCGAGGGTCGCTGTTCTACTTCAACTGAGCCTTTTAGCGAAGACAGAACCACGAAATCGGGTAGGATATGGCACAACAGACTGTACCTACTCTTTTGATTGAGAACGGGCGCCTGGCTGATTTTTTTCTCGACTGGGCTCAGGGATCTACGGCCACTTTTTGGTTGTAAGTAGTGACAAACCTTGGCTTCTTTTTGCCAGTATGCGTTTGACCGTGCAGTACGTTACTAAAGATCAAAGCAACGCGCTGAATGTTGACAGCTGCATTGTTGGAATCTCTGAAGAATTCTTCGTAACAGCGTCTCATTTCACGTTCACGTAGCAGATAAACGAACTGGATCCCCACACATGGCGTGAAAATTATCAGGTAATCAAAACCAATGAAGGAACAACACAACAGTAACAGTAGGTATAACGTAACAGGAACAACAGTAACTGTATAAGTAACACGTACAGATTCTTAGAACTTGCGTCGATAGGTGCTTATTACGATTTTCTTTCCAAAAGCTATCTAGGTGGACAGAAACATGACAGTTTGGACGACAGTAAAAAACTTCGCGGTTGATTTTGATTGACATGTCACACTGACTTGGGACTAAAACAATAAACGTTTTAGAACTAGACAAAGCTAAAGCGACTTTTACCATATACTTCCAATGCCTACTGAGATAGCAATCAATCTGAAACAACGTATAACTCAGTCTCTGCCTTGAAGGTAATCATGGATGTTGATCCATATTTAGAAGAAATGTCTTAGGAAGTAGACACTGATATTCAAAATCAGTTACATGTTTAATGTTCTTCCAAAGGTGAAATATCTTGAGGTTTCCGCAGTCCTCAGGATTGCAAAATTATTTTTAGACTCAGTATTTCCGTCCCAGGATAACTCTATCCAGAGGTCAACTTGAGGTTAATTGCTGAAGATACCAATGTTCCAGCAATGTTGATATGACAATTATGACATTGACCTTTTGGTTAAAGTTAACCAGAGATGAAAACACTGGGTCTTACTTTATGACATCCAGCTTCAACATCAACAAGTCATACCGCGAAACATTTACGCTTTTTTGGTAAGTGTCACTATTAGTTCAACGATCAATATTCCACTCTCATCTGATTTTTCTTTTATATAATTCTCAAATTGTGCTAAATAGATTATTACTGACATATTCCTTCGTGTTTTTGGTAAATCTGGATGCCATAGATTTTTACGAATAAATCTAGAATTTTCAAAATTAGAGGGTTGATGAGCACCCCCTTTCTGCCATGGTAGAGAATTGAAATTTCACCAGGAAATCACTATGGATATGTGTAACAAAAGTAGAGGTGGCCCGATCAAAAATAGAAAAACAATTTTTTTTGGACCACACTACCCTGTATGTAGGTATAGTGTATACACTTTTCTGAACAGGACGACAAGGCCAATGCACCAATTAAGTTTGCTCGATGATTAAAACTGAATCGCCCTGTATTTGGATTGTAGGTACCCACTCAGCAAGAAAACATCTCTGTGACATCACTTAGATGTTCAAGTCACAACTGCGATGTTAGCAAAAAAGTCTCTGCGATGTTAAGTGGACATCTCTGTTACTTCTTATGTCCGGGTAATTAGAACATGAATGAGATATCTCAAAGATGTCCAAATGTAACATACTATCTACATCTCTATTCCACATCTCGTAGATATCACTTTTTGACGTACATGATACGTCGCATTTTGGATGTGTATTTTTTAATAAAAATAATTTTTCACCACTTTTCAACATAGGTTTATGTCACAGGAGGTTCCGCACCTATTTTTACTAATTTTTACAATCTATACAGCACGTTTTTTCCCTAAGAAAAGTTCTTCTATGGCGTCCTCCGCAGGATTCGAACCTGGATCCCCACAGGTGATGGTTAGAGGCACTGCTGTCGAATCGTCTAAGCTACCAACTTGTCTACTACAGTATATTTTAACAGCGCACTTGATGTTCAGGGATATTTCTCGGAATATTTCATTAGGACTCCAAACGATACACCGAGCCCAAAAAGCCTCACTGAGGCTCGAAACGTTACAGCAAGGCACAAGGGACTCCGTTGGGGCCCCGGACATTACAATAAGACATGAACGGGAGTCATCAAAGTATTCGAAAGCACAATAAAACAAGAAGGGGCCCATTTTGGGGTTCCGAATAACGCAAAAGCAGACACAAGGGTTCACTAAAGGTGCGAAAGTCACGACAAAATGCAAGAAGGCCCAGTAGGCTTTCGAAGAACACAAGGAGACACAAATGGGGCACACTAGTTCCGAAAGCCACAAGCACAAGAAGACACAAAAGTTGTTCCAAACGACACTTGAAGACATAAGAGGGCCCGCAGGGCTTCACACTAAACATGAAGACATAAGGCTGTTCTGGCATCACACACATGGAATAGAGGGCAAAACTATTTATTGAATATTTTCCGACACACAGAGCTCAACGATGACAGCCCGCGAAATTTGAAAAATCTCTCAGTGACTACATCTCATTGACGTCAGTGAGATGTTACACTTCGGCAAGTTGAAAGCAGTAACAATGTGATGTCCGGTAGATGTCTCATGTGTGATGTTCAATTTAAGTTCATTTCGAAACATCTCTCAGACATTACATCGTATAACATCGCGGATGAACATCACAGAGATGTGGAAGTAACGTTCATTGTGATGTTATTTTGTGACATGATTGAGATCATCTCATTTATGAAACATGACATGCTATGCTGAGTGGGTACAATAAGTTTTATTCGAGGTTTTATTATTAGGTATACAACTTGCTCAACCGTACAGTTATTCCGGCATTTTTTAACCTTTCGAACCTTCTAAACTCACAAGAGTCACAAAAGTGATACATACTTGCCTGAAAGTCCTTTTTTAATATTTCAGAAAGAAGAAGGGGCACTTTCTGAAATATGCAATGGCGCGAAAAATGTAGGTACTTAGGTAGGTACCTACGTCTGTCAAAATCAGCTGATCACTGGGCGGTGTGCGCTGCTGGGGAAGGTCAATTAAAATCGATGCCATGCCATGAGTCCATGCGGTGCCTCGTTTTGCCTCGTTTCTGGTTCATTATCGACACTTTTCGAGTATCAAGTCATGATTACAACCTATGATTATAACTGATATGCACTATGAGATTGCAAAATTGCCCTGGTGAATTTACGATGGCCTTCTGTACTTCTGAATCTTCTGATCACCATTAAAAAGTTTCGTTTTCAAAGTACCTACTACCTGTTTATACCCAGTGCCTGAAAATCACAAAACCTAGCAAAATGAAAGATTTATATTTCGCAATGACCCTCACGGGATCAGCGGCTTTGGCCGTAGTCATCCCATGGTTCATTTACAAAGCTTGCAAAGCTGTCTGCTTAAAAAGAAACTATGAGGATCTTCAAAGTAAGGTAGGTAATCATAATACGAAACAAGTACTTAATACTTATACAAGACCATTATCGATAGGTTGTGGTGATAACTGGAGCCAGCGGTGGCTTAGGAGAAGCTTTAGCGCGAGAATACTACAAAAGAGGCAGTCTGGTGGTTCTCTGTGCACGGAGGAAAGATGAACTGGAAAGAGTCAAAACCGACCTGAAGAACAACGTTAAAACCAAGACACCTGCACCAGATCCAATTGTAATCCCACTAGATCTCAGCGATATAGCCTCGCTACCGGAACGTGTGAAGACGGTCTTATCACTGACTGGAAGAATTGATATTCTGGTAAACAACGGAGGGTTGAGCACTCGAGGAACTGTCCTCGAAACCAACACTGAAGTTCACATGAACGTCATGACAGTGAATTATTTTGGCAGCCTCGCGCTTACCAAAGCTGTTCTACCGCACTTGGTGAAGAACAAATCTGGGCAAATAGTTTTCATTGGTTCAGTGCAGAGTTTGATATCCATCCCGGAACGGTCAGCTTACGGCGCCTCGAAGCATGCCTTGCGAGCGTTTGCCGATAGTTTGAGGGCTGAAGTGGCGAAACATAATATTATGGTGTCCAGCATATATCCGGGGTATATCAACACGGACATTTCGAAAAATGCTCTCACTGGTTCTGGAAGTGTCCACGGACAGATGGATGAAACTACTGCTAATGGATACAGTCCTGAGTATGCCGCCGAAGCTACTGTGAGGGCTGTGGCAGAGAAACGCAAAGAGTTTATTTTGAGTCCCTTGTTACCTAGGATGGCGATATTTTTAAGGAATTTTGCGCCATGTGCATATTTTTATGTTATGGCCAAGAGAGCAAAGTCTAGTTGAAACGTATTATTTTTAATTTATGAAGTGTAGACGAACTTCCGTAATTCGAAGCTCGAAGGGGCAACGAAATTTTTTCGAATTACATATAGACATTCCGGGTTATAGGATATAGACATATGTAAATACAGGGTGGTCCAGGTTATAGTAGCAATAATTCACCATTCGATGGTCCATCGAAAACTAGGTCGACATGCATAATTCAATTTTTTTCTAAAACGCTTCCTAAGGGAGATACAGCCCTTCAAAGTTCAGTTTTTAAAATCTTCTTTTTGCAATAACTCTCAAGTCATCGAAGCGATTTTGACCAAATTTGGTACAAATACTAACTAACAAAATAAATACCCATCACTTGACGTAGATAGCTTTTGTCAAAATTGTCCAGTGGCGTAGATACGGGGGAGTTGTTTTACTTTTCACGCCCTATTCTCTACGCCACTGAATATTTTTGGAAAACTATATTTTTTTCGAATTTCTTGTTCAATTTAGTAAAAAAAGTTACTCTTGTAAAATTTTGATTAGAGGCTTGATTTTCGAGATATTTGGGTTTTAAACTTTGGAAAACATCTCGAAATCACCACTTTCCAGAGCCCAAATTGTTTTTTTTTTCTGGAAAGCCTCGTTTCTCAGCAAAAAATGGCAGTAAATCAACTTGAACGAAATGAAGCCTCTAATGAAAATTTTACAAGAGTAATTTTTTTTCTGAATTGAACAAGGAATTCAAAAAAGGTATAATTTTTTCAAAATATTCAGTGGCGTAGAGAGTGGGGTGGGAGAAGTTGAACAATCCCCCGGTATCTACGCCACTGGACAATTTTGACAAAAGTTATCAACGTCAAGTGATGGGTATTTATTTCATAAGTGTTTGTACCAAATTTGGTAAGAATCGCTATGATGACTTGAGAGTTATTGCAAAAAGATGATTTTAAAAACTGAACTTTGAAGGGCTCTATCTCCCTTAGGAAGCGTTTTGGAGAAAAATTACATTATGCATGTCGATCTAGTTTTCGATGGACCATCGAATGGTGAATTATTGCTACTATAACCTGGACCACCCTGTATATCCCATACACTTTCAATTTTCAGTAGAATGACTTTTTAGAGCAAAAATAAAGTGACAAGCTGGGGGCTACGGCTACGGCTGATGGCACCTGCAAAGTCTTGGAGCAAAACTATCAGCGGCCATCGGCCGTATTCTCCTAGCGCTCCAGCTTGTCACTTTATTTTCGCTCCAAAAAGTCGTTCTACTAAAAATAGAAAGTGTATGGGATATAGATAGGAAATGCAAGGGACCACAATCAATTTCGAGTTATATAGAAAACTTCAAGATGGAGAAATTTGAGTTGAGGAAGTTCGACTGTATGTGAATATTAGCCAAGTATGTTTTATTTCCCCTTTTTTCATTTTACAATACAAAGCCCTATATCCCAAGCATACGTCTTTCAATTTTTCAGTGATGACCAAGTCAAGCAACGTCAAAACCATAAATAGGCCTAGGGGTATCCTTACTCTAGAAAAGAGATGTCCACTTCAAGGCCATGGACGCGATTGCGCTGTTCGAACTTCGAACTTGATCACGAGGTCAAGTAGGTAGTTTGAAACGAACTGATAGGGGACGTTGAGGTGACTGTGAACACTGAATGTATCACAAGAAGTAATAAACGTGAAAACGAACATGATCATCATATGATATTTGGTCACAATTTTCAGAATGAATTTTTTAATGTTGGTGTTCTGCCGAAAGTCGAAAGTTCGATACTTTTTTATAAAATAATTCATATTTGATTGCGTTAGCTTAGACACTGTTCCCTTACATCGGTTGAAGTATGTTTGGTTGTCTATATCTGAGTGTGGTTTCCAAATTTGTTTTGGAATTTACTAGACCATTCAATGCTAGAACGCAATAACGCATTTCATTTCTGTGATTCTGTGTTTACGGGCGTGTTCGTGTAGTCGCAGATCGCAGTTCAGAGTTCAGCATTATTCTGTGGTTCAGCTGTTGTAAAATTAGCGAAAAGGTGAGTGTTTTATCCACAGGCCATAATCCTTACTCTAGATAAGAGATGTCCACCAAGATTTGACTAGGAAAATGCGAAGGTTACTGTTGTATGTTGTGTTGCCTATTACATATTATGCTCCAAGCTTCATCGAAATTCGAAAGTAAAATGAGTACATACCTAGGTGCATCTCATCAGATTACGTTGTTATCGAGTGTTAGAACGGTCAATTAGAACACCAAAATTGCAATAGTGACTTGGTGAATATCTGGAATAGAGTTTGACTGATCTAAATTGAAATTTTTGAAAATATTCCTGAAACATTTCAGTAACTTTTTTTTTTCTTCGAATCAGCCAAAGTGGGCCAAACAATAGAGGAATCGCCTCGGTAATCGCATTTTATAGCATGTTTTATGGTGGCCTCCGACTCTTATATCAGATTTTGGAAAAAAGAAATTTCAAGCTATGAAATGTTAATGACTGCGTTTCTATCGCAGCTTTCGATCCGATCGAAACTCTATCGGATCGGGTCGATCCGCTTGAAAGTGCCGATATAAACTGTCGGGATTGAGATTTCAATCGGATCGAGCAGTTCAAGTCGATCCGGTTCTTTGGCCGGCTTGACTTGAGTCGAGCGGATCGAGCATCCGCTCGTATTTTGCCGATGTAAACGGGATCGGATCGAAGTGACAGATGACCAACTTGTAAACAAAGCGTAATTTTCACGAAATCAAGAAATACCTTCCAGTAATTGTAACACCAAGAAAACTAAAAATTATCATCTTTTTCGGTTTGATGCGTTTTAAATCATGTTGTTGTCTCCCGTCAATTCTAACCTAATTCGAGTGGAACAGGATTGAGTGAAGCGGATCGAACGTGCGACGATAGAAACGCGCTTGACTGAAGCCACTTTGGATCCGATCGAAACTCGAGCGGATCGAAAGCTGCGATAGAAACGCAGTCAATGACCTGAAAAATTGATTTCTTTTTCATTGTGAGTTCTACAATACTGGATGATAAAGTAATGTTGAGGAGAAATTATATTTCGAATAATTTTAAGGGTGAGTATTCATTCTTTGAGATGATTCAATTTTCGAAATTTTTCAGTTTTCGAGATTATTTAATCTTCAAGTTTATTCAATGTTCAGGACCACTTGACTTTAGGGTTGAAGGCGCGCGCGCCTTCATGACCTAGTAAGGTATAAAAGCAAGTATAAAAGTCCAGGAGCTTATCTAATCCCGTGGGATTTTGAATGAAGGAGCATAGCGAGTATGTGGAATAGGTATATTCTTTAGGTAGCCAGCAATCACACCTGACCGAGTGTTTTGCCTTAATTTCTTGCAGGGGATTTATACAGGATGAAACAGAGAAATTAAATAAAAATTCGTAGCTCCGGACTGGGAAAAGATGAAGAGCATAAACTTCAGACGTGATTTCAGGTCACAGGTCTCATCAATCCATATAGTTGCAGCGGTACGCTAGCGAAATGACCCTAATTCTGCATTTTGTGATACTGCAATGAAATTTGACATATGGAAACTACGTAGAAGTTCAAGTAATTTGACCCGCAGCACTCAAAAATTTGTCCATTAGGGGGCGACTGGGGGCTCCTCAAAATTTCAAAATGTCAGAACTTTTACCATGCACCATTCAATACCGCTCAATTTACCGTACAGGACCTGAACAACTTTGTTCTTGACCATCATAACATTTTTGGTCATGTCAATTCCATTCTTCGTATAGAAAAAAAAATTTCTTTGCCTGGTCAACAAATAATAGAATTTTTTTTTGGACCACAAATAGGTTGTTGAGCCGTTTTTGTGTGATAATCGATAAATCCGCATCCCCTTGACTCATTTATGAAAACAGAATTTTTGCAGTGCTATTTTTCAACGAAGGAGTGACCTCAACTTACCATTATTTTCAACATTACCTTTTTCAATGTTTTATACCGGTAAGTATGATTATTCTTATACTAATATATGGCTTGAAGTTTTCTTCAACGATGGTGATGATGAAACAGCCTCAGATTCCACCTGGAAGCCGTGCATACTAATTTTTCTGCAAAGCCGTCAAATTTGGCATTTTTGATTTTCTACCAGGAGCGACCAAAATGTCAATACACACCACTCCGCCCAAGAGCACCGGTTTCGGTACTTTCGCACCAACTTTCATTTCAGTATCACAAAATGCAAAATTGTCAGGCGTGAATATCATTTCCCGCTAGAGCAAACCGGTGCTCTCAGGCGGAGAGATGTGTATTGGCATTTTGGCTGCTCCCCCTAGAAAATAAAAAAAAGCCAAATTTGACGGCCTCGCAGAAAAATTGATATGTACGGCTTCCAGGTGGAATCTGAGGCTGTTTCATCATCAACATCGTTGAAGTTCAAGCTATATATTAGTATAAGAATAATCATACTTACCGGGATAAAACATTGAAAAAGGTAATGTTGAAAATAATGTTAAGTTGAGGTCACTCCTTTGTTGAAATAAATAGCACTGGAAAAGTTCTGTTACCATAAATGAGTCAAGGGGATGCGGATTTATCAGATATCACACTAAAACGACTCAACAACCTATTTGTGGTCCAAAAAAAATTCTATAATTTGTTGACCAGGCAAAGACATTTTTTTTTCTATAAGAAGAATGGGATTGACATGACGAAAAATGTTATGATGGTCAAGAACAAAGTTGTTTTGGTACTGTACGGTAGATAGGGCGGTACTGAATGGTGCATGGTGAAAGTTCTGACATCTTGAAATTTTGAGGGGCCCCCAGTCGCCCCCTAATGGACAAATTTTTTAGTGCTGCGGGTCAAATCACTCGGAATTTTATATAGTTTGCACATGCCAAATTTCATTGCAGTATCACAAAATGCAGAATCAAAAAGCGTACCGCTGCAACTAAAATAACTTTCCTCTCACTTTTTTTTCTATCTTGAACGAGAAGGCCGCTATGGGATAATTACGCTAGGATGGACCACCCTGTATGTATTATTGTAATCTGATAAGCACTCATCGGCGATGCCGCGCCGCGTCACGCTAAATTGTTATTATTGTAATTGTTTATCATTATTTCGGCACAATTCTTCTTGGTTCGGGTCCCAAGTTCCAAGGTCATGAGCTACCCACTGGAGTTGAAATTTTTCGTGAAAATTCTTTCGTTTAGGACTAGATGTTTTGACGGACGGACGGACAAAGCGAGGACATGAGCGCCTTTCCCTTTGGAGAAGTGCGCTAAAAATTAGTACACTCCACGTCAACAGCTGTATGCGTTTTTGATGGGCAATTGTGTAAAACACAACATGTGTAAAACACAACATCTAAAAACTCGCAAAAATAAGCATTAACGATGTTCATATCGTACTACTATATCCATGCCATAGGTTGAAAAGCGACTTATCAAGCTGCTCCATCAAGCAGACCAATTATACATGTCTAGTGTCTTAGATGTAGTGGATTTGAAAAGAAGGAAACCAAGTTTGAGATCTTCTGTACTTCTGACCGTTAGTATTTTAGAACTTAGAACTTCTGACCGTTTGAATTTAAAATCTTTTGACCTTTTTTTTTTTCACTTTAGACCTTTCTTCATCTTTTATGATTAGTCCTTTTTCGCCACCCGCAGAGTTTCAACGTGCATTTTTGTAACAGCGATTACAACCACGCTGTTTCAAGCACTTCAAAATATCAACAACTCAAATTTGATGAGCTAAAGGAAGAAGTAATAAGTAGGTATGGAGATATTAAAGATAGCTTATTAGCTCATGAAATAAACTACAAACTTCAACATCCAAATTGTAATACGGAATTATAATTATTATCATGAAAATTTAACAACAGTTCAACATGAACCTTCAAGATTCTTCCATTTTATGTGACAACAATTACGTATCAAGTTACCCCATAATTATTTCATCGAATTTCTTTCTTTATACTAGTCTTGAAACATGAAGATTTGAGAAATTGTTCAAATAGAATAGTTAGAATAGTTTATTGTTCAAATTATCTTCTTGGCCATTTTATTAATTGAGCAGGACTGCAGACAAGATATTTTTTATGTTAGACATTTTACACACTTGAGGGGTGAATAGTGGAAGAGGGGTTCATGCGGAGAGCTTTACATCTTTTAGAAAGGGCAATTGGGGTAGCAATGGCAACGTTGACCTTGTTTGTCTCATCCCGTAGCTCCCATATAAGAATAAACTTATCTACAGTCTGCTAAATTTAGTGAAACGTTACCAGACAACTGATTCAGTTCCTTCTTTGTGATGAACTTCTGGTGAACTATATTTGAACAAATTAAACCCTCAAAAGTCTGTTCAAAAATTGAAACATCAATACGTAACCAAATTTGTTTCCGTTTCCGTAATCGTTTTGTTTTGGATAAGATGGCGCCGGACGTTGCGGACGGTTCCGCTTCGTCTGTTGTTTACTGTGGAGTTTGTAGCACCAGAGCTGTTCTTAGAAGAGTAAAATGTGTTCAGTGTCCTACCTACTATCATAATGGATGTGTAGCAAGAATAAAAGATGCTGTGAATACAGCTTCTGGGCTTGTTTGCTGTCCTAAGGAAGAAGAGCGTGATGACGGCAGTTCTACACATGGATCCTTTATCTCGGCGGCTGATGAGACTCTACCCGAGGTGAAAAACTGTGCAACTGAAGATGAGATGATGTACCTGAGAGCCCTCGTCAGCAGTAAAAATGAATTAATCCAAGAGTTACGCGAGAAGAATGCACTTTTGCAGAGGATTATCGAACTAGCAGGTTTGAACAAAAAGCATGAAATTTCTGCTACTGAAGATAAGAACGAGACGAGGTTAAAAGTGGACAAAAAGTTATCGCAAAACAAAAAGCCTCTTTTACCAAATCAAAACAAACACGAAGCAGCTGAAAATGAACGCAAACAGCCAAAAATTCAGATCCAACCAAAGGCAAAAGCTAAGAAGACCGAGGCCCCGGCGGAACAGACTGATCCGGAGAGCGGTGCGGACGGCTGGGCGGTTGTCAGGGCGAGAAAACCGGGAAGGATTGCTGCTGTTGGAACAGCCGTTAAGGATGTTTTTTCAGCGGAAGGAGCTGTGACTTCCTTCACTGGGCGTAAACCAAACCCAAACAAGAAAGCTTGGCTCTTCATATCCCGTGTGAGCGATGGAGCTGATGAGGGCAGTATTGCCAACTGGATCAAGAAGCACGCAGGGGCGTCGGATGACGATGTAACCGTGAAGAGTGTGGCAACGACTTATGAGAGAAAGGACAGCGGATGCTTTCAGATTGGCATAAAGTTCTCCTTGAAGGACAAACTTTATGATTCACAGTTCTGGCCGGCTGGTGTGGCGTATAGACGATTTTATTTTGACTATAAAAAGACTGACAAGACCATTACAACTAATAATGTTGCTTTTTTAGAGGAAACACAGCTTGCGAAAAATTCATGACGATAATCCATCTGAATATTCAATCCCTGAGAAGTAAAGTGACCCGACTGGAGGTGTTTGTAGAGGAGCAACAGCCGACTTTCCTTTGCCTGACCGAACATTGGATTGGTGTCAATGATATACAAAATGTATCATTACCAGGTTACAAATTAGTAACAAGTTTCTGCCGGGCACAGTCAAATGGTCATGGAGGATCACTTATCTTCTCAAAATCCGATTGTGATGTAGTGGAGATCCCTAAAATTAAGGATCAGTCTGTCGAAAATGAGATTGAATGCTGTGCTTTGATGTCTGCTGGAGAGAATATTGCCGTCATAAACATATATAGACCTCCGCGGGGTAATGTCGAGCTCTTCCTGATACATCTCGCGGAGGTGCTGAGGCGAGCGCGCGGGCTGTGTGGAGAGATCGTGGTGACGGGCGATTTGAATATAGACCACTTGAGGGGAACAAAAGACCTAGAACAGCTGTGTGATGTGTTTGATTCATATGGGCTGACTATCGCTACGAATTTTCCGACCAGAATATCCACTGACAGGACTGGCACTACCTCTGTGACTGGAATCGATTACATAGCGACTAGCTTGGATAGAGACAGGTTTGTGTGCTCTTCGCTCAGCCCACATCTCTCGGACCATCTTGGACAAGCAATGACACTGAGAAAAGAGAACAGCGGTGGGCGAGCTCCCACCTGTGAACAGAAGCGGAGACCGATACACAGGAGTTCCCCTGAAAATTTGCAGGCATTCCGTGAAGCACTGCAGTCTGTAGCCTGGCGTTCTACTGGCGATATAGATCAAGATTTTGAATACTTCTTGAATGTTTTTCTCGAGCTGTATTCCACCTGCTGCCCTGTCTACCTGCCAAGGTCAAAGAAGAAAATGGGAAAACATTGGGTGACCAGTGAGGTTAGAAAATGCCGGAGTGACTTGCACGCGATGCATTGGTTGTATAAACAGGCACCTACGCTGGAAACTAAAACAGCGTACGCTGTTAAAAAGAAACAGTACAAGAATCTGATAACGAAGTCGAAGTACGAGTATAATCAGGCTATTATCGGGAAATCAGGAAAAAATTGTGCTCGAGCGGCTTGGGACATAATTAGGAAAAAAACTGGTAAGGCCAAGGCTCCTCAAACGACTCTAACGCTGGAAATTGAAGGCCAAAAATGCAGTCAGCCGCAAAAGACTGCAAACTTTCTTTGCGACTACTTCTCGGAGATTGCTGCTAAGTGCGTTGGGGAACACTTTCAAGGGAATAAATCTTCCAAGTGCACGACGACACCAGACAGAACTATGCAGACAATTTTTGTGCCGGAGGTGACAAGTGAAGAGATACAAACAGTTATTAAAGGACTCAAGCCTGGCAAAAGCCCGGGCGAGGATGGTGTGACTGCGGCGGTGTTGAGGAGTGTGAGTGATTGCGTGGTGGAGCCTTTGAAAGAGCTTTTTAATTGTTCGCTTGTAAGTGGAAAGTTCCCTGAGGTACTTAAGTCATCACTGGTAGTACCCATCTTCAAAAGGGGAGCTCCCACTAGTGCTTCGAATTATCGTCCTATTAGCCTGATTAGTATCTTCTCCAAGATTTTTGAGAAAATTGTACATACAAGAATTTATGACTTTGTAACTAAATTTAAGATCCTCAGCGATTCGCAGCATGGATTCAGATCCTCTCGATCGACTGAAACGGCGTTGTTTAATTTTGTAAATTATGTAAATAGAAAGATAGATGATAAGCAATTTGTAGCTACTTTGTACTTTGATATGTCGCGTGCCTTTGATACAATAGATATAGGATTTATGAAATGCAAGCTTGAAAGAATGGGAATCAGAGGCTCCATCAATGATTGGCTAATCTCGTTCCTTTCTGACAGGAAGATGAGGGTGTTGGTGGGGGGCTGTACCTCTGAGGATGGTTCTCTCGATTTGGGTGTGCCACAGGGGTCTGTACTGGGCCCTTTGATATTTTTACTATACATAAACGATTTGCCTTCACATGTAACCAGGGGAATGGCAGTGATATTTGCCGACGACACGTCCATCGCCGTGTCCGCGCCTACCCTTGAGGAATTGAAGCGAAGTCTTTTAGAGGTAGAAGAACAAATGTATCGATGGTGTTATCAAAATAGAATAATCTTAAACAGTAATAAAACTAGATATATAGTATATGGTAAGAAAGACGTAGACTTTGTTAATACTATGAATATAAAACCAAGCGCACATACAACTGTTTTGGGAGTCAACATTGATGACAGGTTGTCTTGGAACTCCCACATTGATTCCGTTTGTAAGAGACTAAATAGCTCATATTTTGCGATATTACAGCTGAAAAATGACATAAGCCTGAACTATCTGTTACAAATGTATTATGCGCTAGTGTATTCACATATATCCTATAATGTGGTTATCTGGGGAGATTCATCTAACATCAATAGAGTGTTTGTTCTGCAAAAAAGAATCATAAGACTTTTGTTCAACTTGAAACCGAGACAGTCATGTCGAGAAACTTTTGTGAAAAACTCTGTGCTTACGATGACTTGTATTTATATATTGAAGTGCTGTTTATATGTCAGAAACCATGACGACATATTCAGAAAGAACTCTGCGAACCATACGTATGAAACTCGACATACTGATACACTAAAAATTCCTATTCATAGGACAAGCCTCTGTGAAAAGTCACCATACCTAGCTTGTGTTAAAATTTACAATAAATTGCCGCGGGAAATTGTGAAAATTGAAAACAAAAAAACGTTTAAAGTCACACTGCAGGCATATCTGATAAAAAACTGTTTTTACAACATGAATGAATTTATGAATTGAATGTTCCTTATTTGTATAGTTATGTTATGTACAATATTGTTCGAGGTATTATAGTTTCATTGTACTGTGACTATTGTGAGCCTTGATGTTCAGTGTTTAAATGTTTGTACTGATTTTCAACGACGAAACCTATAATACAGTTGTATTCGAGTGGTGCAATAAATACATTTTACATTTTACATTTTACAAATAGAAAAAATTGAAACTAAAAATGTATTAGATCAACATCGTTCGTGGTGCCTCATGTGAACGGTCACTGCTGTTTCGCTCGCGAACTTTTTACCACAAATCGTGCACTCGCAGGTTTTTGGCTCCTCAATGTTGTGTTTGGACACTCGATGCGTCCTTAAGGAGACTTTTTGTCTGAAACCTTCGCCACACATTTCACATCTGTAAGGAGTTTCCCTTGTGTGCTGTCTCAAATGGGTCGTCAGTGCACTCGCCTTGGCGAACGGCTTCTGGCAATAGGGACAAATGTGCGGCTTTATGTTCAAATGGACAGTATTTTTGTGCTTGTTCATGTCGTAGAACGTGTAGAAACTCTTGCTGCAGACGTCGCACACGTGAGATTTATCACCTGAAATGTTGTTTGATTTAGCTTATTATTCATCAGGCCCTAGACTGGTTGGATGCCTGACGCCAACCATTCAACTTTTCCTCAAGCCTTTCCTTATTCTGAGCAAGTTTGAAGTCAGAAATTCTACCTATTTTGTTTATGAATGTTACACATCTGCGTTTATCAATATTTCCGGTTTTACTATGTCTATTAATTCGTAATGAATGTGTATTTAAACTATCACTATTACAGGACACTATCCCGTGCCCATTATTGAACCACCTCCCTTTTTAACAAGAGTAATTTCTGAAAGGCACAATAAGCTAATGCTTCTTCTAAAATCAATTTTTCTATTATATCTTAGCAAATAATAGGAGCACATTCATGGTTTTACCCTATACATCAGTAGATACTGTAATTTTGAGAGTCAATTATCAATTATTATCTAATAACATTAATTTCATCTCTACCAAGTAATGATCTGTCCAGCAAATTATTGCGAGTACTTCCTTTCAGACACAGCTTTTGTAGCTTGAAGCTTATTAAGCATGTCTTACCTTTGTGTTTCTTCATATGCACCAGGAAACGATAACGGTGGGTGAAAAGCTTTCCACATTCCTCACAGACCTTCCTGAAATTCCCATGTACTATCTTCATGTGTCCCTTGAGGCTCTGAGTGCTGCTCAAAATTGAACCACACACTTCACAAATTTGCGGTCCAGTTTTGTGATTGTCCAAGTGAATCTGATAATTGGCCACTGTCACTGCAGAATTGCAAACTGGACAAGCCTTCTTCACGTGTGTGAGCTCGTGAGCTTTAACCTGCGTTTTTGTAACAAAACTTTTTGCACAAATAGTGCATATGTGAGGTTTATACTTGGGGACAACTAGACTTCCCTCCATTGTCTCTTCATTTGAACTAACAGCAGGTGGAAGGTCCCGTGTCTGACCTACACCTCCGTGCGCCTCATTTCTGTGTACCAAATAGATGCACTTGTATCGAAATTTTACATTGCAATCTAAACACTTGTAATCATCATGGTCCTTGTGAAGCTCATTCCAGTGTTTTTTGTACAAAGTCATGTTGTTGAAATTCTGCTGGCACAGATCACAGCTCTGCGGTTTTTCAAAATGGTTCTTAGTATGCTGCAGCATTGCATTCCCTTCGACGAAGGTGGTACAAATTTCACATTTTATGAAAGATTCGGGAAGCAAAATTTCTAAAGGTTCAGATTTCACTTCTACACTTTCTTCTTCAAATCTCAGATTTGCTTTCAGAAAGTTCTGTTGTATCGTGAAAGCCATTTTCATTTCGTCTAGGCACTTGGTGCAGGCAATGGTTGAGGAATCATTCGGGTCGATCTGGACAGATTGCTGTTGAAATTAATATTGAATTGCTAGTTTTACTTACTCGGATGGATGTCAATGTTTCTAGCATGTAAGAATTCAGAGTTTCCAATAAAGAATGAGTTTCTGTAGGTAGACCAAGACATAACCTGCAGACTGTTGTCATCTTGGTTCTTGCGGCTTCCGAGCGCCCCTTTTCCGTTGTTTTGGTTTTAAATAACCTCAAAAACAAAAATTGTTGGTTTTTTGCAAGGACGTCGTTTTTTGCAATTTTTGACACCAAGTTTTGCCAACTATTGACCGTGTCATTCAAGTGTCATCCAGGTGTCATCTAGGCCCTAGGGACAGGCCACTGGTGCCAACATAACAGGTAGGGGGTATTTTGGCCCGTTTTGAAAATTTCAAACTTGTCTTATGGACCGAATCCGAAAGCCCCCCCAAAAATTTTGTCTCACGACTCGATTTTCGAATAAGGTGATGTTCCCACACAAAAGCCCGTTGGTTTCATTCACCTACTTCATGACGTAAATTTTGGTCCTTTTTCGAAAATTGACAGCCGGCTTATGGGTACCTTCTATCATCCAATGGACCCTTTCCTTTCCATCCTAAAGCCCCGCTCCATGGATGCCCCACTCTGGCATGTAAGACAAAGAAATTTTGAACCACCTAATCAAGGCACATTAGACCTTTGGGGTTGAAATCATATACAGGGGTGTTCGCGCAAAAATTCCACCCCCCACTGGAGACTTCCCCTTGAAGGTAATTTAAAAAATAAAAAATTAAAAACGATTATTATATAATTTTTCCCGTAGGCTTCGAATTCGCCTACGAAAATCCACGTTTACCATCACGTACATCACTTCAGCGCACACATGAGAACGCATACCTGCAGAGCGCGGTAATTTCAATTTTGACGCACGAAGTGTCACTGTCAATGGCAACTGTCAATCAATAATCGAAATGTAAACAAACAACAAACATAACCTCCTAACCATTCAACATTTAATATTGTTCAGAATGAAATGTTACGTGCCGTATGGCAGAAAGACGCGGAAAAAATTCAGGTGATACGAAACACAACGAGCTGCAAGGCGATCGACGAAACAAGAGCGTTATTTGGTTAGATCTATCGAAACGTCAAATCGACGTCAAGCGCTGTCAGCTGAAATCTTCGTGACATTATACACGCACACCGTATTTCAGTGTTGTCAACTTGTTGTCGTGATATAGATATGGCAACGTCCTACTTTCACAGGTATGCGCAGAAGCCTTTCGGGAAACGTGGATTGCCTGTAGTAAATCGCTTACGGGTGCAACATCGAAAATTTTCCTCAAATTGGACACCCTGCACATGTATTTCATTATGGGAATCGATTCCACTTCTCATCCTGATTATAAATATATCACACTTGATAGGTTAGTTGACAAAACACTAGTGAATAAATTGATAAGTTTTGAAAAATATCGAAAAATATTTTTTTCTTCCAAAAGTAATAACTTGATGAATTTTGTATCTTTTTGGTAAAATGAATTTAATCATAGTTTGAAACTTTCACCTGACTTGAATTAACTCGACAAACTAAAAAAATAATAATTTTTCGATATTTTTTGAAATTTCAGGTAATTTTTTCAAATTTCAACAAATTTTTCCACATGTGTTCAGTTGAAGTGTGATATATTCTTATAATCAGAATGGAAAGCGTAATTGATTCTCATATCAAAATACAGGGGGTGTCCAACTTGGGAAAAATTTTCAATGTTATTACAATAAGTCAATGTTCAAGTCAATGTAAGCCATATACCACAGAAAATTTTTATGGACAAATTCGAATCCTACGAAAAAAATTATATGAGAATCGTTTTTAATTTTTTAAATAGGATCGGGAAGTCTCCAGTGGGGGGAGGGTAGAATTTTCGCGCGAACACCCTATGCAGGTGGTCCATCTTAGCCTAATTATCCCATAACGGTGTCTTAAGGTGCGTTCAGTCAGCTTATTATTTAGCCGCAAGTTTTAGTTTTAGTCGGAAGCGCTGCATCGCTTATGCTGGAGAGGAGGCTGATGGTTCATAAGAACCAATGGGCGTCGCTGCGCTTGCGACTAAAATTAAAACTTGCGGCTAAATAAGCTGACTGAACGCACCTTTACCGTTCGAGATAGAGAAAAGATATTAAGAGAAAAGTTATATGGTTTGATGAGACCTAAAATATTATTTTAGGCTATACAGGGTATCCGTCCCATTTTGACGGGATAAACGAAGCGTCAATTTTTTTTAATGGAGCACCTATACCTATTTTTTGCATTTTTGGGTTCAGCTCTTTTCAACTGTCTTATGCGGCATGCCTGTATTTTTGTTTTTAGATTGGTTGGCAGTGCTACCAACTACACATTTAAAACTGAAAAAAATCGCATTTTTACAGTTTACTTGAAAAAATCGTCGTAGCGTCCTTGCTTTTCAAAACTAATAGATCTTGCTTTTCAAAACTAATAGATGAAACTTGACATGGTGATAGTCAAGTCAAAGACCATGTCCAATGTCAAAAAGCTGTGATTTTATTTTATAGGGGGTTCACAAGAAAAAATCAAACTTTATAATTTTCAAAGTATCATAATAACTCATTTTTTTCAAATGGCATGCCCCCAATTTTATAACGCCATCCGATACCTTTTTTGTATCCTCTTTAATTTTTACTAGGGGTATCCTATCCTTAAACTTCATATTTTTTGAGATAATCGGAAGTTTTCACGAAATATGCTATTTTTCTTATTTTTTCCAAAAAACTGAATCGGCCGTGATGAATGACAGACAAGCCAAAGTACGCAGCTGTCAGTTAGTCACTCTGGATATTTTAGAGCAAAGAAAAATGGCTTGAGCGCAAAAAGAAATCAAAGTGGAAAGAAACCATTCATACCAGAATATCATATCGAGTGTGTCATATCAATCATTTCCTCTCGCGTAAAGCCATTTTTCTGTGTTGGAAAATTTCCAGAGTGACCAACTGATAGCTGCGTACTTTTTAGCTTGTCTGTCATTCATCACGGCCGACTCTGGTTTTGAAAAAAGTAAAAAAAAAACAAAATTCGTAAAAGCTTCCGATTATCTTGAAAAATATGAAGTTTAAGATCAGGGTACCCCTAGTAAAAATGAAAAAGCATAAAAAAGCCATCGAATATATAGCGTTATAAAATTGGGGGCATGCCATTTGAAATAAATTAGTTATGAATTCTTTTAAAATTAAAAAAATTGATTTTTTATAACATAAAATCGGAACTTTTTGAAATTAGGATATTGGTTTTTGATTTGATCATCACCATGTCAAGTTTCATCTCTTAGTTTTGAAAAGCAAGGCTGCTACAATTTTTTTAAGCAGACTGTGAAAACGCCATTTTTTTGGTTTTCAATTTTTAGTTGGTAGCACTGACAAACAATTAAGAAAACAAAAATACAGGCATAAGACCAAGGATCATAAGACAGCGAGTAAGACAGATAAAAAAAAAGCTAAGTCCAAAAATGCAAAAAATATAGGTGTTCCATTTGAAAAAATTGACGCTTCGTTTATCCCGTCAAAATATGGGACAACTGTATATAGCTGAAAACAATTTTAGGTCATAGGTCTCATCAAACCATATAACTTTTCTCTTATATCTTTTTCTCTATCTTGAACTCATACCCTCGACCCTACCTTATGACGTAGGTTTTGAGGCACCAGCTCGATCCCCGTCCAGTAGCAGTGTCTATGAGCAGAGATCTATGAGTAGCAGTACTCGAATACAAGTAGGAACAGCTGTGATATAATTCATTATTAGTAAGGCTGCAATTATCAAATCGGCGATGTCAAGTCATTTAGACATAACAGGTTAATAATGATGTAGGTATACTTCACGTCTAGTAGTCACGTGGAAGTACTGGAAGGGCCTTGTTCTCGTTTCAATTATTTGCTCTTCAATTCAGAGAAAAATACTAGCATAAAGCCGCAGTTGGAACGTCACCCTGTGGCTCACAGGAGGGTTAAAACCATGTCAGTTCAAGATAATGATGATATCACCAGTTGCGTCTACCTACATAATAATCAACAGTAATATCACAAGTGCTTAGATTTTCACGATAATTTTGGCCAGGCGATCGATCGCGAGTGCTGGTTGTAGCGATAAATGCCCGACTCCGTAGGAGTAGGGCATTTATCGAGGGACAACCAGTCCGAGGGAAACGCCTGACCAAAATTATCTGGGAAAATCTCGAGCACGAGTGATATTTTGATGATTATTGCAAAAAAGAAGTCCGAAGTGACAGCTGTCAGATTTTGTTGTTTACATCAATTTTATTCCGTTGCCAATGACAGTGGGATTTATGTAAGTGATTATTACATACAACGCCCTTGATTATTAGACCTACAAGGATAATATTCACTTATCTAAATCCCACTGTCAATGGCAACGGAGTAAAATTGATGTAAACAACAAAATCTGACAGCTGTCACTTCGGACTTCTTTTTTGCAATAATCTTCAAAATACCTCTCGTGCTCGAGATTTTCCCAGATAATTTTGGCCAGGCGTTTCCCTCGGGCTGATTGTCCCTGGATAAATGCCCTCCTCCTACGGAGTCGGGCATTTATCGTTACAATCAGCACTCGCGATCGCCTGACCAAAATTATCGTGAAAATCTAAGCACTTGTGATATTACTGTTGATTATTATCCTTGTAGGTCTAATAATCAAGGGCGTTGTATGTAATAATCTACAGAACTACTGGAAGTTAACATTCCGCTGAACCAATCAGGTATTGCATATCACAAATAGTGGTCAGTTGCATGAAAAACTGGTGACCTCTTCTCTATTCAATTGACCTCTACCTGCCGCTCTATCTCAGTTGATCACTGTCATGAGACAATAGTTTTATAAACAACAGAACTGTTGTAAAAACCCGGTTATTAAACAAAACATAGGATTCGTAACAAAACATTTATTAAATATAATTACACAAATCACCTTATACCTACTTAATAGTTGTATAGAGAGAAAAAAATAGAAGTTGTCGTAAGCACCCGATTTTCCCGTTCACATTTTCATACTATTTTTTTTTACCATATGAGCAAGTTTTCATTGGAGTGGCCTGTGCACTGCTTTCTTAATAGATAAGAATAGCATAATATTACATTATGTCACTTCCACAGGCTATTCAAATAATTATTGCACATTTTAAAAATTTACCGTGGTCAACTTTTAGCCTGAACCACTGCATTGATGCTACCATGTATCGTAGCTTGAGCTTTGGCCATGACATCGCCTGCCCCTTTGTTCATCAAATTCCAGGCCAACTTCGACCCTAAATTTTCCGCATCTTCCAGCGCCGCAATCGTTGCATTGTCGTGAGGAACTAAACCGCAATAAGACTTGTTTTCCCTGTAAGGACATTGTTTGGTTTGTGCTTTGTCTTTGTTCTCAGTCAAATTTTGTTCAGTCAAGCTGGCTTCACTAAAACCGGGGAGGCTTTGCACCTTTCCTTCTTTCAAAAACGGACACTGTTTCCAATCGATCGTCTGACCGCCTTCGATAGTGCCGTTGACGGGGCACTTACCGTGGATCGCCACTAGATTTTGATCTCCCGATTCTAAGAACGGACATTTCCCCATGAAATCGGCTCCGATCGGTAGCTTTACTGGACAATGCTCGTGGGGATCGTCTTTGAGGACGTCCGCAGACACGTTTGCGCTGGTTAGTTTCGGTTTTTTGGCAGCAGGATCCTTCGAAGGACTGGCAGGGCATTCCTTGTTGCACTTCAAGTTTTCGATGTCTCTGACGCAGGAAGCACTCTCAGCGGGGAAGCCGTAGGGACACGTGGCGCATCTCTTGTTGTCTTTGATAGCCACTTCGCATTTGTCCGCGTCCGTGATTTCTTCTTTTCCATCCAACGACCAGACGGCGCCTTTCAGGTGCATGGTAAAATTTTTTTCGCTCGTTTCCGCCAATTCTGTTGAAACGGCGACCGGGGCGCTGCAACCCCCGCCTAGAGTTTTCAGGAAGCTACGTTCGGCTATCACGCGCAGGGCCGTTTTCACGTCGTAAAGTGGTTTCAGGAGCTGGATGGTGTTTTCGTCGGATTCGCGACATTCAACGGCCAGAGCACCTTGGCCGACGGCGTAGAGTAGTTCTTCGCATTCCAAAATCTGTAATGCACACAGCTGACTTTAATTTAGTTTCACTGTGCCACACTGGGTTCATCCTGTCATCACTTGGTGCGATAACAAGGATATTCAAGGAAATAAAAAAATCGGCTGTGTCACCCCAAAACTTCCCCGACGAGTAGCAATTAAGGAACTGATGGAAATTTTATTATGAAACGTCCCTTCGGATAGGAAGTTAGAATTTGAGAGAAAGATTGAAGAATTGAGATAATTTCTCTAATAAGGGCTTAATTTTGAGCTCCATTATTTGATGGATCAGAAAATTGAAAATTTAGAAAATTTGGATTTTTCGGGAAAACTTAAATTTTTTTCCAGATCATCTTATCGTAAAGATCGTCAATTATGGCTTCACTTAAAGCTCCACCATTCAAGTCCGGTTTCGTAACCCAGGCATGTTTTACATTTTCAACAGGGAAATTCCCGGGAAATTGGGAAGAAACTTGTTGGAAAATGTTCAAGAGCCAGTTACATCTTGTTTAAAAAAAATTGGTGAAAATCTGTTCACGGGATAAAACGTTGGAAAATTTGCAGTTTTTCCAGAGATGAAAACTCGGAAACCGTGGGTCCGATTCCAAAAATTTTCCCTCCAAAAATTAATTCAATCTTTTCTCCAACTTTCATTCCCAGCATGTCTGCACCTAAAATGAAAATTTCGTGAGGCTCACCCATATACCGGCTCACCGCATGTCAACGTTTGCGTTGCAGTTTTTTCAAAGTCACAGAATGGCTAATTTCATTTTGAAAAAATTACCGTCGGCAAACCGGAACCGTGCCGATTTTGTAAATGGGTATCTAGACGACGCCCAATCCAATTTACTTTCGATATCAGTTGGAATATTTCGAAAAAAAGTCGATCCCCGAGTAAGAATGAATTTTTGAGCGGAGTCCTGCATCAAAAGCGAGTCGTCCTGGTCAAAATACGGGCGAGAGGCTCTCTCGGGTGGCAACGGTTAGGAGAAATTTTGAAAATTCATAAGGTCGACTGGAAAATGGTGGAAAACTGCAACTGAAACTGCACACTTAATTTGACTCTGTTGTTGTGTTCCTGCCAAATTTGGTCCCAATCCATCGGATAGATTTTGAGTATGTAATTAAATATTAAAGTTTTGAATTTTGACATTTTTATTATTTGACAGATGACAGATAGGGCAATACTTTCAACTGTTCTGAAGAGTTTTTTATGGGTTTCAAACGGCATATTGCAAGTCAAGTTCCGTGAGATATAGCTTCTGTCATTTTTTGATAGTGACACTTCCGTTTGACAGATAACAGCCAAGAACTAACGGGCTCATTCGACGGTGAAACCATACCTGTGTATCAAATTTCAAGTTGATCGGATAGACGTTGCGGCTGTTATCGTGGAAGGTTACAGACACATATGCTTACACGCATCGTCGACACGCATAGATACAGACAGAGATCATTCTGGAAATGGTCTTAATCGGCATAGGGGACCTCAAAACGGATATATCCGTCGATATCTCGAAACTTTTTTTTAGCGCGTTCACAATACGTTGGGTAGGGGGTCGGGGAAGTAAAAGGCATCCGACCTTCTGGGCAAAGAGGCAAGCAGAAGTTCCTCTGGTGAGACTTGAACACGACTGCGGCTGGCGTACCAGACCGCTAAAAGGTAAAATACTCATCAAGGAAATACTTATGACAAAAAAGAAACATATCTTGTACTTAATAATGCATTATTGAAGATCAGCTGTGATGAGACTGAGGCAATCTCTGATATTTATGGAAATACCAATAGAGCACATTATGTCTTATGGGGACGAAACAGTCTTTAATGCAGGATGTGTGACAAATGGTATGAGACCAGTCCAAGAAGAAACCTCTGAGCCTCTGTTGAAATATTATGCGAATATCAATATCAGGCTTCTACAATTAGAATAAGACACTTGACTTTCGGGCAACATAGTGGAACCAGTTGTAGTTGCGAAAACGCTCACAATGCGGATCATTCAATTTCTATGGGCTATGGGATCATCCAAATATTATGGAGTGACCGCTAGAATGGTGCAAATAGGTAAACTAAAGCTTTAGTGCAGAAGGCGAGCCTCACCGTGCTCAAGTTGAGCTTGAGCTTTTTTGGCTTTATGAACTCACTTTTGAACAAGTACCTACATAATAAAGTGTTGAAGTAACCAGGGCTCAAAGTATTTTCAGTGTCTCGGTTTTTTTTTGCGGGCGATTGTACAAGCACCTAATAAAATAAAGGTTCAAATAAGTATAAATATTTGAATAAATTAGATGATAATCAAAAGCGCTTCTTTTTTTTCCAAGTTCATTTAATTGCACTTATTTATAGTTATTACACCCAATAAGTAACATCACAAGCCTAATAATTTATAAACTTTCACAAAAAAAAATTCCCACAAGGTCTCCTAATTTATCTTTAATCTTTTTGATCTCAACAAGTATCTTTTGTTGAAAAATATCAATGCCTAGTGATCAAAAACTTTCAAATTTTCAAGTGATATTATTTTATATAATTATGGCTCTGGTCGCTCTGGTCTTGTCATTTCGAATGGTAGTGATTTTTTGATTAATTTCAACAATCATTTATTCGACCTAGAGGCTGTCTCAGAAGAAGAATCGCATTTCCGATCCCAGAAAGATATACAGGGTGTTAGGTACTGGTTGTTACAAACTGAGAGAGAGGGTACTGCTTGTTACAACTTTGAGAGAGAGATGATACCCCATCAAAAATGAAGTTGAAAAATAAACTCATGGCCCTTGAATGCTTCATTAAAAGATACAGGGTGTTGAAGTTTGCTTCTTAAAATAACATTTTTACCGTAACTTTTGTACCGTTCAACCAATTCAAATTTTAGTTAAGTTTACTAAAATCATCTCTATCGAACAATAATAACGCGTTTTATAAAAACATTTTAGGGGCGAAGATAATAGAGAGTAGGGGTAGGGGTATTCAAAATCTATCCGATAGATGGAACCAAATTCGGCTGGAAGCAATATAACAAAAGAATCAAGCTAAGTCTATAGTTGGAGCATTTCACCGTTTACTGGTCTGGCGCTACGAATTTTCAAATTTGTTCCTGGCCGTTACTACTCGAGACGGCTGCTCACCCAGGTTTTGTCAAAGATTACCCGTGTTTAGATCAGGGCTCTACTAAGACGGTCTTTCCTGTTCGGGGATCGTCTTTTTTAGCGCATTTTCGTAGGAAATCCGCTATTAGCCGCGCTTTGAAGTCCGTCCGTCTGTCCGTTTTGTAGTTGAACTCCTAAACGAATTGATGCTGAATGTCTGTGGATGGGAATAGACACAAAAAATATTTGGCCAGACATCAGAATTGAAAAAAAAAATTAAAATGTTTGAAAAGTCGGTACGTACTCCACGCTACGGTGTGAACTTCTACATCGAGAAATCTTGCGAACCGTTGTGGAAGAATCATTTTGATTCCTTTATTGCAATAGGAGATATCATTTTTTTAAGAAAAGGTTTCGCCTCGCGATTCTACATTGTTGGTATTTAACGCTACAGTGTGAACTTCTACATCGAGAAATCTTGCAAACTGTTCTAGATACATGCATACATCCAGCGAACGAAAGATGCAGAAAGAATTGAAAAAAAAAAATTTGTGAAAAAATCAACCTGATTGATTCATTCTCAAGGAAGATATCTCTATTTTTATGCAGAATCTATACTTATGCACTTGTGTATATGCGGATGCGATTTTCAAGTCACGGCGCTGCGGTTCAACAAGCTGCTTCTGGCTCCGTGCTTGTGATTGATATAGGTATAATTCTTACTAATAGGATATTTTCTAGTTTTGGTTGATGTGATTCTGTTGCTTTCATTTATCGTTGACTACTCGTGTTCTCATAAAGATTGATAATTTCTTGTGGTCGTTTTGGAACAATCTGTTTACAGATAACAGTGAACAGTTACTCATCTGCACTCCGAAAATGCGCACAGTGCTCCTCAACACAAAATAGGTTTTCCGGAAATGTCAACCTAAACCATTTATGGATTTGAGTTTTGGACACATTCACGCTTCTAACTCGTATTTTGTTGAAATCGTACCTGATCGGAAACGCTTTTTTTAAATTTTTTTTTATTTTTTTGTCAAGATTTTTGCATTTAAATTCTAAAAGTGCCAAAAACAAACAAAAACTTAACATGAAAGAATTTTTAGTGAATCAAAGATGATCTAGTTGCCTTCTACTACAATTGACATACTTGTCACTTCTTTGACGTTGATAAATCATGCCGAAACAAGCAAGTCACGAAGAAAACAGAGCAAAAGTATGTGCACTTTGTGGTTCAAAAGTTGTAATAGGAAGGGCCCGTGGTACCCCTCTTCCAGATCAGTCGGACTCACCGAGCCGCAATGTGGTGCCTGGATGTTTGATGGTCGGTCCATCCAAGCACTGGGGCCGAAAAGCGCACGGTTGACCTGAACTCCGTCATTCACCCCGTTAACAAGTTTTATAAAAGCTTCTGAACAATATTTTATTGGTAACATACAATTGTAGTTCTCATTTTCAAACAAGTTTTTAAAAAAGAACACAAACTAGGGAAAGTTTACAAAGAACATTTCACAAACGTTTTATGACAATTCCGTCACTGCCTTCAGCAAATATGTGCCATATTGGGTGTCGTTTAAATTATTCAATTTATATTTTGACCATAATGTTATCAAAAACTCGCGATGCAAGGACTCTCCAGGCTGTTCCGATCATAATCCGAGGCCTCTGTTACCTAGATATTTCACACAGTCTTCAAGATAGTGAAAGGCGATATGAATTTCAAGAGTTTCTAAAACCCCTGTTGCGTTGCTTTAAAAATATTCCTAAGATGGAGAATATCCGCTTTGAGGAGGCCATATTATTCCACCATCTTGGAAGAAAAACAGTCTTCGACAACTTTGTTCATTGCTTTTATGACCGATACTGTTGGTACTACTTTTAAGGGCGGTGTTTGTCCCAAAATTCCAACTTCCAAAAGGTAGTCCAGTTTTTTCAAAAACTACCAAGGCGAAATTTTTGAAGGTAACGCTTGCCGTCAGCTTTTGAAAAGACCGGACTACCTTTTGGATGTTGGAATTTTGGGGGACAAACACCGCCCTTAAAAGTAGCACCAACAGTATCGGCTATAAAAGCAATGAACAAAGTTATCGAAGATTGTTCTTCTTCCAAGATGGTGGAAGAACATGGCCTCCTCAAAGCAGATATTCTCCATCTTAGGAATACTTTTGAAGCAACAGGGGTTTTAGAAATCCTTGAAATTCATATCGCCTGACACCATCTTGAAGACTGTGTGAAATATTGAAAAATTTCATATTGAAAATGAAAACTACAATTGTATGTTACCAATAAAATATTGTTTAGAAGCTTTTATAAAACTTGTTAACGGGGTGAATGACGGAGTCTAGGTCAACCGTGCGCTTTTCGGCCCCAGTGCTTGGATGGACCGACCATCAAACATCCAGGCACCACATTGCGGCTCGGTGAGTCCGGCTGATCTGGGAGAGGGGTACCATGGGCCCTTCCTATTACAACTTTTGAACCACAAAGTGCACATACTTTTGCTGTTTTCTTCGTGACTTGCTTGTTTCGGCATGATTTATCAACGTCAAAGAAGTGACAAGTATGTCAATTGTAGTAGAAGGCAACTAGATCATCTTTGATTCACTAAAAATTCTTTCATGTCAAGTTTTTGTTTGTTTTTGGCACTTTTAGAATTTAAATGCAAAAATCTTGACAAAAAAAAAATAAAAAAAAATTAAAAAAAGGCGTTTCCGATCAGGTACGATTTCAACAAAATACGAGTTAGAAGCGTGAATGTGTCCAAAACTCAAATCCATAAATGGTTTTGATTGACATTTCCGGAAAACCTATTTTGTGTTGAGGAGCACTGTGTGCGCTCATAAGACTCACCCCCGTGAATATTTTGCTACTTGTTTTAATTCCAACTGATATCAAAGTAGACTGCACTGGGCGTAGTGCAGGCCCATTTTCAAATTCGACATGGTTTCGGTTTCCCTGCCAGTGATTGTTTCAAAATGAAACTTGCACATTCCGTGAACTATAATTATTTCGTCGAGAGGTGGTTCCATAATGGTCCTGTTGCACTGAAGCTCTGAGCTAATTGTGCCCTCCGTGAATTAGAAAAACTGCAGTGCTTCGACCTGCGGTAAGCCCCACGAAATATTCATTTTAGGTGCAGACTTGCTGTGAGTCTGCATTTCCTGTTAACAGATTTTTACCATTTTTTTATTCGAGGTATCTGGTTCTTGAAAATTTTGCGACAGTTTGCCTTAATTGACGGTTTTTACAATTAAATGAGATTATTTGAAAAAAGCTTAGGAGGTTTACTCCTCAAACTCCAATTTCCCACCCAAAGGGACGTCTCATATAAAAATTTCCATCCGTTCCTTGCTACTCAAAGGGAAAGTTTTGGAGTGACACAACCGATTTTATTTTATATTTTTCATGTTCTTGAGTGGATTTTGTATATCGCTCTGGACTCGGGATGCTATACTTTGGATACTGCTATGATTGAGACATCCTTCAGAGATGAGAAACAAAACCTGCATGCTTACTTTAGTGATCCTGCTGTTCCAGCCCATCCTGATCAGTCCTGCAGCAGCCAAGATGATTCCTTGGTACTTCCCTAAATCATCCAGTTTTTTCAGCCGAGTGTTCAAGTTTCCACGTATATTCTCAACTTTTAAATGAGGATGTTTCTTCGCCAATTGAGCAGCTCTCCTCAGACTAGAAGTGCCGATGATGCTTCCTTCTGGTAACGTTTCCAACAAACAGTTTTCGTGATCTTTCTGCAGAACCAGAGCATCCCTAGGATCCTCTCTGAAAATTTATACAATGTTCACAGTGTTGCAAAATCTAAGAATATTGCTGAACCTTTCAAGTACTGCACCTATCGCCATTCCAGGTGGCAGTGAAGTTGGTAAGTCTTTTAGTGAATGCACAACGAAGTCAACACAGCCTGTAGCAAGTGCGGCTTCAAGTTCTTTAGTGAATAATGATTTTTCTCCGATTTTTGGGAGTGGTATGTCTAAAACTTGGTCTCCTAATGTGCTCATGGTTACTGTAAATACATAATGGAAAGGTTTCAACCTTGGCTTTTGTCCAAATTCAGTTTTTATTGTTACTACCTATTTCAAATTCTTTTCCTGGATGAATTTTCTTGAGTAAGGCGATCACATGTCGGGTTTGAATGAGAGCAAGCTAAAATTATTGTATGGTTATGGATGGTTGGAAATTTTGAAAAATATTTGGGGCTCACCTCGCTTTTTCTAGAACCAACCCGGATTTTTTGGTCTCCACTCATTTTAGCACGTGCTCACTTCAAACAAAACGGGGTAAAAATGACGAAATAATAAAATATTGGTGCTTATAATAATGTCATGATAAGGCAAACTGGCAAACCACTTCTCACATGTTTGATACAGAATAAATTCGCTTTATCATTTCACATCCTGTAATAAGTGAACGTTACTTGACCCCTTTTTACCTTACGTAATTAATAATAGAATAAGACAGGACAGACTCTGATTTTCAAGAAAAGAACAGAGATGCGAAATCCCACCGGGTTCATAACCTCAACTGTCACCGTGACAGTGACATTCCTGCCAGAAGAACACGCAAGATTGAAAAATACGAATGGATTGGATATAAAATACAGGGCTAGTCTTACATGAGAATATAATGAAGATTGATCACAATATATAAATATTAAAATAAGATCTGCATAATGTAATTATTATAAATTAAGAAATTAAGACCTCATCCCAGGAGCTTTCCGGAATGCAGTAAAGTGCTCCAAATACTGATGTATAGTGTCGATTGGCGTGTACAAATCATTCATTTTGTTCTGCAAGTACGCAGAAGGAGCCGAAGGAACTGTCGACCCCAGAAAGCCTTGCAGAAACTCCCGCATCAGCTCCCAGCACATGGCCGGCACCATGCACGGCTGATACTCTACCTCCACCAGGATGCCTTTAAAGTTCTGGCTGATGTTGACCGTGCCCAGTTTAACTAAGAAATCACCGACCTCAAACCTGGGGCCTTTCGACTCCACTTTGGTTTGTTTCTTTGAAGTGTAGAAACTGGACATTTTCATCATGAGCAAATCGAAAAGACCGTCGGTGGCCAGCGGAATGGTTTTGGTTCCCGTTTCCAGAATCGAAAATACTGTTGCCGGCTGTTCCGAATTGTGAAGCACATGGACGGTCCTTTGGTGCCCCAACTGGGGCACGGAAGAGTACGTTTCGCAGTCCACCAGAAATTGGCCCTGTTGAGTGGCACCCAGGGCAGCGATTCGCTTGGTGAGGAATTCGATGGTGGCAGGACCGGTTCTGTTTTCGATAGGATACTGGTGGAGCACCGTGACCCCCATGTTTGTCTAAGAAGCTCGCTTTTTGATATTTCAGTCGTAGGCAACTTTGGAGGTTATGTACGGTTTAGCTTTGACTTTGACGTTTCTCATTGTTTTTACATGTAAACCATAGATGTAAACAAAAAGGCGACAGTGCGCCAGAGCTACCAACACTGCGATATTTGTGTTGCTTAAATTTTGGCGGGTTTTCACATGTGTGAAAGATGAAACCACATAGGTAGACTTCTCTGGGGTAGACCACAGCGTTTGGTACCTATACTAAAGAAGGTGTTGGATGGTGCAAAACAGCAAAACGAGGGTACAAACGACCCAACGAGTCGACTTCTTATAGCGTTTTCAACTGGAAAAATGCACACATTCTGCTCTCGTCGCCAGGCCACCAGACACCATCAAGCTCGCTAGAAGCCCGGTCCATGCTCACCTTTTATAAGGTGCTTGAGTCATAAAGGGCAACGGAAACCGCACATTTTACAATAACCATTTTATCGGATAAATTATCGAAGAATTGTCGCTGTATTAAAAAAATTGATGCGCTGAACTCAAGATTTGGCTGAGTAATGAGTAAAAACGAACGAATCTCCACTGCGCTACCTTGGCACCCCCCAATGCGCAAACGCGGGCAAGAAGCTGGCAGTTCTCGGCTTCGTTGTGCCGGCATGCCTGCAACGTTGCCATAGCGGGTGCCAGGGTGACGGTTATGTTCCCGCGACCTATAAGCTGGCGCCCCGAGCGATCGCCCGTCTCGCCCTACCCTAAGGCCGCTACTGCATCTTATTCTCAGCTTTATTACTGATTGCATAAGCTATATTTCAATGAACAATCATAGAAATATTTTGGGACTTAATTAGGAATTCGACCTAACTTTAAAATTTTTCGTCAATAAAAATAAAATAAAAAGTTGAAAGTATTCCATCATAGGCACGGCACTATACTCCCTATGATGGCATACCGTGAAAAATCAAGTCATTTTGGGGTTTTTCTACTTTTGAATTATAGTACAAACGAGTTAAATTGACAATTTTATAACAAGAAAATGAAAATCGATAGTAGGAGCAAAAAAGGGGCAAGAAAAGAACACCTGGAAATTTTTCTCCAAAAATGAGTAATTTAAAGAAAAACGTACCCAGAAAGTTTGTAAATGAATATTTTTGACATAATACCGCGAATGCATGGACATCTTCAAAAAGTCAACGACAAACCGATTCAATTTTTTAAGTAGTCAAGAAATCATGTCTGATAACATAACATCTATGCCATCAAAGGAACCACTGAGGTATGCCATAATTAACCATATCATATGAAATTCCGACATTTCCATGAAATCACTTTAATTTTTTTCAAGTGATAATATAAACTAAAATGGAACAAAAATTACATTACACTACTTATGTCGATTGTACATGCGAAAAAAAACTTGAGTTCAGCTTATGAAGAATGTTATTAAATGTTTATTTCACCTGAAAATTACATCAAGGTTTACCAAAATCTATATATTTTTTCGTGGATCGTTAAATAGGTCTGCCCATCACACAAGTTATCTGTATGTCAACACTTGGTAATAATGGGTGCCTACCAAACAGGTTATTCGACAGCTAAATTCAAATGCACAGAAAATATTGACAGTATGCCATCATCGGCACCATGCCGTCATAGGGCACTTTCCCCTACTCCCACTCCCAGTGAAAAACACCAACGCCCGTCAGTCCAGTGGTATAGTGGTAAAGATGTTTGGTTGTCTGTGCGTTTGGTATTGTATATTTTTTGTGCATGCTGCATAGATTGTACTGTGCAGCTGTGCTTCGCACTTTGCTTTCTTTGCGGACAGATAGTGCTTCCACACTGGTCGTGGTTTGTTTGTTGGATTTCGCGACTAGATCCATCATTAGTCTTGTGGTGTGTTGATGATTATTGTTGTATTGTTGATAACATTGAACTTATTGGGGAACAAACAAAAAATGGGCAATCAACGGCGCAATTTCGGCAGAAGAAAAGCTACAAAAACAAAAGATCCAGGGGAGCCAAGGCCCGACGGGCGACTGACGGTGAAGGTAAGTTTGAATTTGGAAAACCACCATGTAGTGAAGGATTTGAGGAAGGATTGTAGGAGGTACTCAACTCAACTAGGTACGCAAAAGCTCCCCGCCCGTTTTGAGATTGAACCAAAACTTTGCTCCCAAAAGTTAACAGACAAATTTGTTGCCTATCCGTGAATTCGAAAAATTTGGCCATTCAGTCATTTCAGTCGCTCCAATCGGTCATTTATTTTCCAAAAAAGTCTATCTAGGTACCTACCCTTGAGAGTCCTCCTCTGTACGCTTAAGGACGGAGTTGAATTGGTAAAATAAGCGTTGCGAAATCAATCCCTGTGGGTTTATTCCTTGACGGATTCTCACCATTTTGGTCTCTTTCGAAAGCTACAAGGATGTACTTTGGTGTGAGCCCATTGCGAGGCCCATTGGCATTTCCAAAATCCAAAAATAATGTTTTTGATTTTGAATTTTTTTTGAAAATTACCAAATACAACACCGTCCCTAAAGCAGCTCCGACTAAAAGGCCTCTTCTAAATCGAAGGCGGTGATTTTCTTTCAACTCTGGCATTTAGTGATTTCACCACTGATGGATTTCACCGAGGATTTCACTTGATATCTCCATAAAAACAAGTGAATAAAGGAGAAAAACCGATCACAGCCGAAGATAGCCAAATTTTACGCGCGCCATCCTTGGGCCTTTATTTGACTTGAAAAAGTCTCTTTTTTTTTTAGGGTGGACTCACTATAGTATTCTGCACGATCGTACCGGGTGATTTTTCAACTAAACATATGGAGCCGAAGTCATTTGGCTGTGAAAATCACTAAAAAATTTCTTGAAATCTTGAAGCTTCATATCTTTAGCTGAAAATTTTTCACTGGAAAACCACCCTTGTACACCTTTGATTTCACAAAGTAGTAGGTACATCAAATCAAATGGAATTGAATTCTTTTTCTGATGACATGTTTATATAAAATTTTCAATCTTTCCTCCGTTAAATTGGGCATTTGGCGAGGCATTTGGAGTATTTTAGAAATGAAACAGAGGTTTTAAAAAAATTGAAAAAAAATTGTTTTAGAAGAGAAATCAATTTCCTTTAGTTTGATGTATGTATCACAAAGTAGGTATTGCCATTTTAGATTTTTAAGGTAAGATGGGGGAGGGCAAAGGGGTAAATTTGGGTGGCACTTTTTCCACAGAAAATTTTCTCTTTCGATGCTGTGCAGGATGACGTTGACTATAGGTATTAAAGAGAATTGAGAGGTCAAGAATATCCAATTGGACACTCAGAGAATTTTAGGAATAAGGGGTGTGGGGTTAAAAATTTTGAAAATATTTTTTTTAGAAAGAGAATTTGATTCTCTCGAGGATTCTCTTTAATTCGATGTATCGCAAGATAGGTGGTGTCGTTTGAAATGTCAAAGTTGTGGTGGGTGGGGGCGAGGGGGTTGAAGATAGAAATCGCCAATGTATGTTTTAGACATCTCCCCTAATCGACCTGTTTTTGCTCGAAAAAATATTCACTTGGAATTGGGAGTTGTTGAAGGTGGATATTTTCAAATGATCACCCTACACCCGGCATAGAAAATTGTGAAAGCAAAAATGTTCCACGCTGGCTGAAAATCATGATGCATTCATAGCCGATAAAAATGTTTATAAATTGAATAAATAAATAATAAACCATTGTTTCTTCTTGGCTGCCACACTAACAATGATCTGGATGTGTGCTTCAATTAAAAACAAAAATTTAACACAGCTTCATCAGTACCTACCAAAGATATGATGATGTAGAGGTTAGCATATACAGGGTGGCCCAACGAAAACAGAACAGAGGGGTTTTCGGGCATGTCACCTCATTTCTCAAACTCAAAATTCCTCAAAATTGTCAGAGTTTCCAATGTAATATTTTTGATCTCTGAATTCTCTTCAGTACCTTCGACGTCATCCTGCACAGCATCGAGGGAGAAAATTTTCTGTGTAAAAAGTGCCACCAAAATTCACTTCTCAACTCCCCCACCTCAACTTCAAAATCTAAAATAACACTACCTACTTTGTGATACATCAAATCGAAGGGAATTGAATTCTCTTCCTGAATAAAATATTTCCAGAATTTTCAAAAAGCCCACTTTCCCCCTAAAATATTCCGAATGTTCAATTTATCAGGAGAGGGGTTGAAAATTTCAAATAAAATTGTTTCCAGAAAGAGAAATCAATTTGCTTTTATTCGATGTATCACAAAGTAGGTGGTGTCTGTTAAGTTTTGAAATTGGGGTGGGGGAGAGGAAAGGGGTGAATTTGGGTAACAGTTTTCTCCACCGAAAATTTTCTCTTTAAATGCTATTGAGGATGACGCTGATTATATTGAAAAGAATTGAGGGGTCGAGGATATGAAAAGGGACAGTCAGAGAAATTTAGGAAGATGGGGGGTGGGGTTGAAAATTTTAAAAATATGTTTTTCAGAAAGAGAGTTTGATTCTCTTTGGTTTGATGTTTCGCAAAGTAGATGGTGTCATTTGAAATTCTAAAGTTGAGGTAGGTAGGGGTGAGGGGGCTTAAGATAGAAATTTGCCAATGTATGTTTCAGATGTCCCCCTCGATATAAAAATCGACCTGTCTGAGCTTTTTTCGAAAAAATGATGTGAAATACCCGGAAAGTTCTCTGTTCTGTTTTCGTTGGGCCACCCTGTATGCGTTTTCTCTATTTTAGATGAGTTTATCGTTGTTGGGCTCTTTATTATTGTTCTTAAATAGAGGAAGATTGTTTTTATTTGACTTGGTATTTGACCGATCATCTTCAAACGTCGTCGGTATCGACCCGCAATAGATGAGACTCGATCAACGAAAGAATGAACTCGATATGTTCAACCGTTTGAAAGATATGGAAGATTTAGGTGAATTTTGTTAGGAAACGAAAAAAAATCACGAAAAAAAAGCGACCACAAATAGCTTCCGCCACTACATCTGGCGAGGCTTAAAATTCTGCTTCACTTATCTCAGTTCATGCAATATAAATTTTCAATTATTTTCTCTGTATCACCCCTCTACTCTGTATTATACGGTGTCAGCCATGGTTGCGGCGGTGGCTACCGGCGAATAATTTTCGACATCTCTGTTTCATTATTTCAACCAAATTTAACCATTTTGACTTTGATTTCCACAGTTCATTTCAAAATTGCACAACAAAATTGCTGCGAGAATTACCTTTGATTTTGAAGAGAACTGTAGAAAGCGAAGCCATCTTACCGCGAAACAAAACTATTTGACAACCTATTTTATAATTTTTTCGAAAACTCCTTGTCAAAATAAATCGTAAAAGTGTTAAACATATAAATATATTTGAAATCTGAAAAAGACTCCTTCGAATGACGCAAAACGCAATAAAATATAGGGGTGCTGCTTTTAAAATGAAAAAGTTACATGTAACACCCTGGTCCCCTGCATACGGTACCATTAGAAACTTTTAGAGGATCGATTCAAGGTTCCTGAGATAAAACGTGAAGAAAAGTAAATAATTTTTCAAAATATCTCAAAGGGGAATCTCCTGGGGGGGGGGCTGAATTTTATCGTGAACAGCCTGTACTTATAGGCGTGTTTAGGCTAATGAAAAATTGGCTATTCATTAAAAGGGCACAGAATGATCATGTTCAATATATTCCAATCATAAATATTTATTCAAAAGTTGTCATTTTTTACAAAGTAATAAAAAGTAAAATCTAAATTTAAGGCGAAATTTGTTCTTGTTCATTCGACACGACGTTTTTTAACGTCCCTAGCTCCTCGTCAGCGTATTCTAGGGCGTCTCTGAAAATTAATACAATACTCATCAGAATTTTACACACAACAGCAACAACAATTAATAATTGTAATAATACCGGATGTTTTTGTTACTTAAATTATGAATTGCAGTTGGCTGAAAAAATGAAAACGCGACTTTGTCCAGACTGCGTTCTTGAGGCGGTCTACCAAGCAACGCGGGAAGATGAATCAAGTCGCGGACATACGTTTTCACTTCCACAGGTTACTCCACTCCACAATTTTTAAAACACCCCGCTACTTCTTATCATAAAATAATCTTACTTTTGCTTCATCTTGTAAATGTAAAACAAGACTATGAAGTTGATTAGAAACAAAGCCACTATCAGTAAGGCGGGTGCTACAATTTCTGAAGTCATTTCTTCTAAATGCGGTTTTCTACTTTGTTGAATAGATGGCGTGAACGATTTTCCTGAAAAAGAAAACAAAATAGTTAATAAAGTGCCGCCACTGGCTCAGTTAATAAAAAAAAGGGGGAGTGGTCAACATGGTCTTCGTTACAATCAGAAACAAATTCTTTTTTCCCTAAAGTTTAACCTCAAAAGTTCAAAAATAGCTCGAATTTCTTAAAAAGTTTCCAACATGGTTTTAAATACGACAACAAAATAAAAACTGTATCTACCTTATTATTTCATTAGCGAAGAACTTGAGGCTTGAGGACGGAGTACAAATAACTTTTGTAAAAGTCTTTTGTATGGTGTGCGCAGTGAGTGGCGTCGCCTGAGGTTATCCACGTGTTATTATAATCCCCCAAAGATGAATATCCGGAGAATGAGAGCGAGATAGACTTATGCCGCAGAAGCGGACGAAGAGAGACAGTAGCGATTTCAATTACAGACAGCCCATAGGCGTAGAGATACCCATATAGCACAAGTACATCCATTGGACGTCCATAGGCTATCCTGAAATGGACATACGGAGATCCATTGGACGTCCATAAAATGTCCAGTGGATGTCTTATGGACAGCTTATGGACGTCCATTTGGCACTAATTTGTACGTCCCTAAAACGTCCTTTATGGGATGTCCATAAGATGACCATTTGTGATAAATTTGGACATTCAAATGACGTTTCTCAAAAAAAAGCGTTTCAATCATTGAAAATATTTATTCTTAAAAAAAATTAAAATTTCAAATAACAATAAAGCAAACCAGCTAGCTTGGGTTGTTGTTCCCTTCGTCACAGCTTGACTTGCTGACGATTCTGGCATAGCTTGGTTGTTGATGCTTTCAACATAACTTGGCTTGTTGTTGTTGGAGCTTCCAAGATATCTTGAGTTGGGTTGTTGTTGCTTCCGGCATAGCTTGGTTTGTTGACGCTTTCGGCATAACTTGGCTTGTTGTTGGAGCTTCTGGGATAGCTTGATTGTCAAAAGCTACTGGAATAGGTCTCGGTCTCGGGGCAGGCAAATTAAGTGAAGGAATTACATTTGGTTTCAGTTTCTTAAGCAATCCAATTCGCTCGTAGTCATTATCCAAGAAATGATCTGAACAAACATGCGCTGCTGAATAATGAATGTTTGTTGATCCCTGGCCTAGGGATGGCTACTCCACTTTGAGTCGTTTCGGAAACCTGAAACGATTCTTTTGTAATAAATAAATAATGGAATAAAATCATCGGAATCGTACACAATAGGTTATGTCGGGTTTTTCCGTTTGTCGAAATGTTTGCAACTGGGCACAGAACAGGACGGCATTGTCAATTTTCAATAAACACAATAGAGTCTTCTTGGTCAAAAAATCACTGGAAAGCACGGAGAAAACTTTGCACAAAGAAATGCGGCTTTGAGGAAAACGACGCGACGCTATCACAGTGACAGTACTGATAGTAGTGACACCGAGTGACACTCAGGGATGACAAGTATTCGCAGCTCTGCCAACCGACAAGAACTAAAGTCACTAAAAGGAGTAAAAGGTACTGTTGATGTACGTTAATTATGTTAATTAAGAAAAATGGCTTTTCTTTCAAATTACCGCAATATTAATGATAATAATATGATATTAGGCCCAGTGGCCTAATTTTTGAATTGTGAGTCAACTCTCAACTTGTTTTTATTGCTGTCGAAATAACCACAACTGAAAAATAATAGTTGTACGTACCTCGAGTTGTACGTACCTTGTCACATATTTTTACACTTTTTTTTTATGACAATGGACTCCATATGTTTAGATGTTGAAAATAAGAATGTCCGTAAAGTGGTCCATGAAAGACGTCCATGGGTCGTCGTTTCTGTACATCCATAGGATGTTCCCTAAATGGATGTCTTATGGATGTCCAAATCAAGTCCATGGACATGAGGACTTGATATGTACTTGAAATGGACGTCCATAAGATATCCTGTGCTATATGGGTACGTTATCGTAAGGGGGTTGTGAGTACCAAACAAATATGCCTTTATAATGTTTGTAAACACTAAAATTATAACTCGGAGATAACAAACAAACGACTGTGAATAACTTATTTGACTGAAAAGTAGGTATTTTCAAATAATATACCTAAAATTGGAAATTAACTTATAAATAATTATGACAATCATTCACTATACACGTTAGGTACGACAGTCATTTAAATATTATTATCAATGATTGATAGGTAGGTATCTAATTATTCAAGTTTTACCTGCCAATTTTTGTCACAGCCACTCCATTTTTGTTTCGCTCTACATTAAACAAATGTTCCGGAATCAACTTATTGGATTTGAGTAGCAATAAAACAAAAACTGAGCTCAAAAAACTTTGTGTAAAAGCTATTACAAAGTCCACACCACGAGACCGAGTTGGACGAGGCAAAACTACTAGACTGGACAAAACACTGCAGAGCAAAAAGGGAGAACAACACAACTGTAGAGAGTAGCTTTTATCAAACTCATTCACATTATCTTTATTGTTTACCAACGACAATGGAATGATTATTTTAAAACACGGTCGAACTTTCTGCTGTCCTGCTCAGCTTATTTGGTGCTCACTATTATTGTGTCGCTATCTAGCTTACTCGTATAATAGTAAGCGTATCTAAGCATATAAAGTGATGGGGTATAATAGAGTAGTAACAAGGGAAACAAATGAATATGTCCTCCACGGGCATGAGGCTCAGTAGCGCACTTCTGTTTTAACCCCCTGTTCTAACACTTCTAACCCCAGTTTTAACCCTGCGCAGTATTGGCACCATTTGACAGAACAAACGATGGCGCCAAGTCTTTGAGACCCGAAATAAAAATTGTAGTTCAAATAATTACCAAATTCTCAAACTACCTTCACCTATAATGGCTTTCTCTTTTATTTTTACGGCCTATGGTGTACCTGTTTGATAAAAACGAATTTAATTTGTACCGTATTATCAAAAACTTTTCTCCTCTAAGTAGGCTGTGGCCTGGCCAAAATCAGCCTCGTTTGCCTGCCAATGACCAGACCACAGCCTGCATGCCTAGAGGAGGAAAGTTTTTGATCATACGGTACTTATATCAGTATGATTATTAGATGTAAAATAATGTCATTTCTGAGCGTCGTTTCCAAAATTACAATTTTTTCCATCAAAATAACTATAGTCCAGTAATTACATATCATATCAGAAGTGAAGTATAAATAGAACAAAGTATGAGTTGTCAGTAATTTTAACCTAATTTATACAATCACAACACGAAAATTCTGCATGGGAAAAGCACAATATTTTTTGATACTTTTTTCCCAAGTGCCATATCGTTAACGAGATTAGCGCAAAAAACGGATTCTCAAGTTCTTCTCGAGGCCATAACGGCCAAAGCTCACACTGGATCCTTGGGGACTTTTAGTATGTTGAAATACATGCTCAACTGAGCTTCATCAGCTGGGTTTAATTTTTGTTCGCTATTTTCTCCATAATTTCTGGACTATAGTAGGCAGACAGACACCTTTGAGGACTTACTTTGGCAATTCGGCAGGGGTAAAGCTACGTCCCAGAAAGCTCCCAGACACGTTACGATCTTGGTTTTTTCTCCATCGTCAGGGAAGACAAATCCGACGCAGCATCTGTATTCGGCCGCGGTGTCGTTTCGATACACCAAATAGCCATCTTCAGGAGCTGAAGGTGTCGGACAACCGACGGCAGTGAAATGTAAAAACACACCTCTTAGGGGCATGAGTGAATGACTAGAGGCCAAAACCAGCTCCACTGTATCCGTACCGGATATTATCTGCAAGGGTGGTTCTTCTTGTCGACACGTTGAATGGACTATCTGTCCTGAATCGATTATTTCCAAGTGATCGGTGCAATCGTACGGAAGAATGGTGTTGTCGGCTGAAAATGAAAATTCATACAAATAACGGAAGGATATTTTTTGGGTGTGAAATGTGTGAAAAGAAGTCGCGTTACACTCTTTTTTCATGCTCAGTATTGGCTACAGCTTCGTCTATAATGCCAGCTACTTTTTCAAAATATTCCATGGCGAGCGAATTCAAGATGAAAGCCATTAAGAGAAAAAAGTTGACTGTCTTATTTCGGAAAGTAGTAGCTGTGGTAGTAGGCTGAGGTATTTGATACCTACTGTTGATCTTTTATTTCTTACATCACATAATGTGAAAATGAAAATACCAATTCCTACCTTTATTGAAAATTTAAAATTTTTAAACCACTTTCAAATTTTTATCTTCAACCCCTTTGCCGCTCCCCACCACCCTACTTTAGAATATCAAATAGCATTACCTATCTTGCGACTTGCGATACATCAAATTAAAATAATTCTCTTTCTGGCTAACATTATTCTGAAATCTTTTAAACCACCTTCAACCCTTCTCAAAATTCTCTCGTTGTTGAAGGGAACTTTTTCCCCTATTAACTGCCAATCCTTGAAAAATAAATTTTCCAGCAAAAACAGGTCGATTTTTATTTCGAGTGGGACATCTTAGACCTCGTCTTAGACAACATATTGTCAAATTTTTATCTTCAACCTCTTCGCCTCCCAATTCAGAGAATTTTTGAAAATGATTCGAGGGTGGTTCAGAAAACTTGAAATTATTTCTGATATATCACAAGGTAGATATTGCTGTTTGAAATTTTAAAGTAGGGTAGGGTGGGGGCAAAGGGATTGAAGATAAAAACTTGGTGATACGTGCCTTAGATGCCTTCTTCGAAATAAGAATCGACCTGTTTTCGCTGGAAAATCTGTTTTCCAAGAATCGGGAGTAAATAGGGCAAAAGCTTTCCTTCAATTAACAATGAGAGCATTTTGAGAAGGGTTGGGAGGTGATTTGGAGAAAATTAAAATATGTTCAACAGAATGAGAATTTTATTACCTTCAATTTGATGTTTCACAACATGGGTAATGCTTTTTGAAATTCTTAAGTAAGGTAGGGTAGGGGCGAGAGGTTGAAGATGAAAATTTGACAATGTGTGTCCTAGAACTCCTAGATGTCCCCCTCAAAATAAAAATCGACCAGTTTCGGCGTTTCCCTGTAAAAAAGTTTGGCGGCGAGTAATCTGGAGTAGGTCCTTTTAAAAAAATCACTCTGTATAGATCCCAAAATGTCATAAAAAACTGACCAAGCAGCCTCACCGTTCAGGACAGAAAAACATTTGGTTTAAAAAATTTCCAAGTTTCATGAAAAGCGTTCTAAGTACCAAATAAGAGATTTCGTTCCAAGCTTCATGAAAATCGTTCCACTAATAAGCGATTTCAATATGGCGTCCAAGATGGCGGCACAACCATGAAGTCCAGCTTTAAAATAAGAATGTTCTACGAGACAATAACAGTTAGTGGAGTCGGCACGTTCGGAAAAAGTCCTGTTCACTGCATTTTTGAGTAATGCGATGCCCTTTGGCACACATGTCCTTAGAGCCTGTCTGAACAATTCTGTCCATCGCCGCAAGCAAAATTTTAGTTCAGATCCTGTATACAGGGTCAAGAAGAAAAACAATTTGAAAAAATTGCATCTTTTGAACGGACAAAGGTAGAGTAATGCAGGGCATGTCATATGATGCGCAATTTGATGGTTGTTTAGGTACACCAAACCATTTTGAAACATCATTTACCGTTTTTGAGATATTCTAAAAAAACTGAGATCTGTCAAAAAAAAAACATCATCTTCATTATATCGCTTATTTTTGAAGATATCGGGATGAAATTTGGCATTTGCCTTATAAAAGACGTCATCAATGAATAACAGCTGCAGTTATTTTCTAGGCCTACTATTTTCCTGAATAAGACAGTCAGTTTTTTTGGAGGGGAGCCGCCATCTTATTTTGTGAATATCAAGCTGATGACCGAAAAAATGACTGATAGTCATTAGGCTAGTATGATGCCGTTACTCTATCATGTGAGAGATCACCTTGGATGGACCATCATACCATTTTTGCTGAAAGAAAGATGATGCACGGATTTTATCGGATTCCTCAGAACTAGAGGATCTACTGCTAGCCATCGAGCCATTGCAAGTAATTGAACACTGCGATTATGACCCTTGATCGTTCTTCAGGTTGTCTACCAAGATTCATAGCCATAAGTTCAGCGGTTCGGTTTTAGCAGCGATTCAAATAAAATAGTGTCGATTTTTCATGAAAAAAACAGAAAATCACGAGGTCTCTGGGTCATTTCTTAGGTCATTGGAAAAAGATCCTCCATGGAATTTTGATAAATTTATGCTGAATTATTAGAAAAAAGTGCATTCTTCAGTATAGGTTTTAAAAAACTGGCACAGGATGTACTCATGTGATGTAGGACGAACATGAAAGACTATTTTGCAGTTGGTAGGAAGCGAACAAATTATCCGGTAGGACAACACTACTAATGGAGAGAACCTTATAATTTTTGATGCCGCAATGTATTTTGGAATATATTCTATTCAGATTCCTCCTTCAGCTTTGAGAAATGATGGCATGATGGCGATCTATGCAGATGACATCACAGGGTGATAAGAAATTGAAGATATTCATCCCATCATCTAAATAGGCTGGAGGCATGAAAATCGCCAAAAAGATCCATAATTTAACGCTTAACAAGACAAAAAAAAACCGTTTCGAACAATTTTCAGCCGTTTCTTCGAACCTATGCTATAGAATGCACTTTTTTCTAATAATTTAGCATGAATTTATCAACATTCCGTGGAGGATCTATTTCCAATGACCTAAGAATTGACCCAGAGACCTCGTAATTTTCTGTTTTTTTCACGAAAAGGCAACGCGTCTTGATTCAAACAGCTGCTAAAACCGATCCGCTGCACTTATGGCTATGAACCTTGGTGAGCAACCTGAGAAATGATCAAGGGTCATAATTGCGGTGTTCAATTACTTGCAATGGCTCGATGGCTGGAAGTAGGTCCTCTAGTTCTGAGGAACCCGATAAAATCAGTGCGTCATGTTTCTTTCAGCAAAAATGGTATGATGGTCCATCCAATGTGATCTTTTACATGATAGAATAATGGCATGATACTAGCCTAATGACTATCAGTCATTTTTTCGGTCATCAGCTTGATATTCACACAGCAAGATGGCCGCTCCCCTCCAAAAAAGTTGACAGTCTTATTTAGGAAAATAGTAGGCCTAGAAAATAACTGCAGCTGTTATTCATTCATGACGTCTTTTATAGAACAAATACAAAATTTCATTCCGATATCTTCAAAAATAAGCGATATAATGAAGATAATGTTTTTTTTAACAAATCTCAGTTTTTTCAAATATCTCAAAAACGGTTGATAATGTATCAAATTGGTTTAGTGTACCTCAACAACCATCCAATTGCGCATCATATGACATGCCCTGCAATACTCTACCTTTGTCCGTTCAAAAGATGCAATTTTTTTCAATTGTTTTTCTTCTTCACCCTGTATACAGGATCTGAACTAAAATTCCGCTTGCGGCGATGGACAAAATTATTCAAACAGGTGCTTAGAACATGTGTGCGAAAAGACATTGCATTACTCAAAAATGCAGCGTATAATACTGTACCGACCCCACTAAGTAAGTTTCACGTTTCATGACAATTGTTCCGCTAATAAGAAATTTCAATTTGGCGGCCAAGATGGTGGTGGAATCAAAATTCAGCTTGAAAATACGGATGATCATACGAGGCAACTGTGAGTTTCAACTTTTATGAAAATCGTTTCATTAATAAGAAATTCTGAAATTCCGCTATGGCGGGCCAAGATGGCGGCGGAATCATGAAACTCAGTTTGAAAATAAGAATGATCATACGAGACACAACACAAGGGTGAGTTTCAAGTTTAATGAAAATCGTTCCACTAACAAGAGACTTCAATATGGCGACCAATCAAGATGGCGGCGTAACCATGATATCCAATCTACTCATTGACCACCCTTGAGGACCTAAGCTATCCATCGGAAAAAGTTCTAGAGAGCTGTAACTTAATTCGCCGATGAGGAGTTCAACTTCTTCGAAGTGCACAGGAAATCTTTGTTTTAAGTTCAAAAGCTCTAGCTTCGTTCTACGAGGAGGAGTACAACTTCTTAATTCCTACACGGACAGACAGACAGACGGATAGTCAGACAGACAAACCGGTCATATAAGCGTCATTTTATGCCGAAAATGTGCTGAAAACATGTGCCTAGATGAGTAAAGTTGTATGGTTTGTATCAGACCTGTGACCAGAAATTATTTTCAGCTATACAGCTGTTCTATTTTGACGGGGTAAACAAAATGTCAATTTTTTAAATGAAAAATCTCTAAAAGATTTTTTTTTTGACCTACCTACCTCATCAAACAACCAGCGGCCTGTGCCGGTTTTTTGTCGTGAAACACACTGCGTGGAGGAGTTTGAACGTCTGATGATCACGCCACCCTTTTAGGTTAGGCACCCACCTCGGCACCCACCGAGAAAATGCCATGTTCGCAAAATGAATCGCTGTCATTGTTAGCTGTCAATGAGCTTGTTTACGCGAGGCTTAGCAGAGATTTTAGCAGTGGTTAGTTAGGAGTGTTTACGCGCGCCGACCAAAATGACAGCCGACAGCCCCTTAACCTAGGCCGCTATTCTTGAATCGTGTGAGAAAAGTCCCTGGCAGTAAAATACATTCCGCAGTACACTTCTGTAGTGAAAGTTGCCTGAAAACCACGATTTTAGGCAACATTCGCTACATCAGTGTACTGCGGATGGGCATGGGCGTTTACGTGCGATTGCCAACACTTGTTTGCTTACTAAATGCAATTTAAAATCACATTTAGCTAAGCTTAACAGCTGTTGCGAAACTTGCGTTTAGAGGTGTTTATGCGGACGATAACATTGATGTTACGGACCTTAACACCAGCTTTAAACCTCGCGTAAACAAGGCCAATGGTGCTGGTTGTTTTGTTGGTTATCATAAATATATCCGTGTTTTGTTTCGTTTAGTCGTTTGCTTATTGCGGGGCTGTGGGTATTTGTGTTTTGTTTTACTTACGAACACCCGTCGAATATCGAATTTGAAAAACTGATGATGACAAATAACAATAATACAGAAATGACACTGATGACAGCGGTTCAAAGCGCTTCAAACGGCTGTCAAAACGCTGTAAGCGGTTTCGTCCGTGACGTTATGGCGGCTTCACAGAACTTCGTTTGTCGCCGGTGACAGTCCCCTACTCCACTGTAGTTGAATAATTTGAACGACACGATGACAGAAACTCGTGTCGCGGGAATTATGGAGGGAGGTAGGAGAGTACAGGCAGATCAAATCCTATTGGCCAGCGACACTGTCAAACGACAAACGAAGTTCTGTAAAGCCGCCATTACTGGTTTGACGATAAAAACAAGCGAATATGCCTCATGGGCATGAGGCTCAGTAGCGCACTTCCTTTTTGGAGGATTAATGAACGCAAGATGTTAAGTGATTAGGGTTCTACCGTCTTGGGCAAAAAATTGCAATATGGCGGCCAAAATATCGACAGAATCATGAAATTCGGCTTGAAAATCAAAATGATCGTACTAGACAGGGTAAGTTCCAAGTTTCATGAAAATCGTTCCACTAACAAGAGATTTCAATATGGCGGCCAAGATGGCGGCAGAATTATGAAACTCAGCTTGAAAATAGGAATGATCGTACGAGACAAGCGTAACTCTCAAGTTTCATGAAAATCCTTCCACTTATAAGATATTTCAATATGGCGGCCAAGATGGTGGGGCAATCATGAAATTTGGCTTGAAAATAAGAATTATCGTACTAGACAAGGGCAAGTTTCAAGTTTCATGACAATCGTTCCACTAATAAGAAATTTCAATATGGCAGCCAAGATGGCGGCCGAATTATGAAAGCCAACCTGCCTATTTGGTCCTTGAGGACCTAAGCTATCCACCGGATAAAGTTCAATCTTCAAGGGCTGTAGCTTTATTTCCCGAGGAGAAGTTCAACTTCAGCGAAGTGCACAGGAGATCTCTGTTTTTTGAGAATAATGATAACGATGTATGGATAACAAAAATAGTGCCCATTGGCCACCCTTGGGGACATCAGCTATCAATCGGAAAAAAGTTCCAAGACTCTTGTTTCAATTCTCGAGAAGGAGTAAAGCGTCTTAATTTCTGCACGGACTCGGACAGACAGACAGACAGACAGACAGACAAACCGGCCACATAAGCGTCATTCTGTTACTTATATAAAAAAATGTTCTCCAACTGATTTTGACCTCCTGAAGACGAATATCGGGTTCACTTTTGAATTGGAACATTTCTTTTTTATCGAAAAACCGAAAAAATGGTAGCCTTGTCACATGATTTTTAGTGATACCTACCTACTTTTTTTTTGTTATTGAGCGAACATGTTTCGTAATTTGAGTGCCATTATCCTTCAGGTACCTAGTATTGGCTATTTCAAAATGTTCAATTACTATTTCGGCACGTCTGATTTTAAATTTGTAGGGTCGTGTAATATGCGCCGAGCCGTGGCTTTGCGGCCGTTTTCAAAAATCGATAACAATTGACCTAACGGTCGGATCGAAGTGGGGTTTTTGTCAAAAGAAAGTTCAAATTGTTCTCTAAATATAATGCTGTACATGCAGTGATGTATTTCATTAAGAAATTGTAGTTGCCTGCATATCGCAACTTTCTACATCTTACCGCGAATGCCAGCACTTGATCTGCGAAGCCGCCCTACACCAAAATGTTATTTTTGTAATTGTTCATGATTATTCCGGCAAAATTTTTCTTGATTCGCGTACCAAGGCTATGAGCTACCCATTCGAGTTGAAATATTTTCTGTATTGAATTTCGTTTTGTTCGGAGGAAAGGATATCAAGCACCAGCAAGCAACGAATAAATCATTTGCGGCCGAGCCGTAGTTTCGGAGTCATTTCCAAAAATTTATAACTACTAATCGGCACCTCGCACCGATGTGAAATTTTCATTAAAATCAAGTTCAAATCATCCTCTAAATATAACTCCGCATATGTATTATGGTAAAATGATAAGATCGGGTACTTCCTCGCATGTGATAACTTTCGAGATCAGGCCGGCTTCTGAAATGCAGCATTCAACGGCGATGCCGCGTCACACTAAATTGTTATTATTGTCATTGTTTATTATTATTTCGTCGAGATTTTTCTTGGTTCGGGATACAAGGTCATGAGCTACCCAATGGAGTGAAAATTTTTCGCAAAAACCTTTTCGTCTAGGACTAGATGCTGTGACGGACGGACGGACGGACGGACGGACAGACGGACGGACGGACAAAGCGAGGACAAAAGCGCCTTCCCGTTTGGAGAAGTGCGCTAAAAACGGCCCTCGCTAGGTACTTTGGAAGAAAGCTTGCGAACGTCATCTAATCTTTCATGATGCGTCCAGCAAGAAAATTCGCCGGACGATAAAAACGTCACATTTGATTGAAATAGATTGTGTCCGCCGCCCCAGAATTGATTTAGTGCTAAAGTCAATGCGGCAGAGGCGACAAAATTCGTTTCGGCACGTCTCCAGCAGGATACATAAGGCGGCAATGGCTTGTCTCCGGAAAGTTGTTTTGTTGCGACTTGATGGACATAGCATGTAGGGATGTAGGGTGTGTGGTGGTGTACTTATATACTTACCGATCACGGCAATATCCAGGACTTTGACCAAGATCTTTTGCTGATACGGGGCCCGTATCTTCCAGCGACATTCTCTTTCGCTGGAGTAAAACCGGGGGTAGCCTGGATTGTGGATAAATCCTTCGGATATGCCGGTATTGGAGTTGTCAGAAAGGACAATTTCGCTATTGCAAAACGTCCTGATGCGATCCTCTGGAAATGGAGAATGGGTTTTAATAATGTAAATGAATATTCAGATGTAGATACAAAAGTACACCTTATCCTAGTCAAGGATTTGAATTGGATTCCAAAACCACCTGGCTAAACCGAGGGCTAAACTCATTGTAGTCAGTGGGAGTTTGTACTCGAGTGCGATTTATAACTCGATTTTAATTTTAGTCGCAATTGTAATCGCAATTTTAGTCGGATCGATTGTAAGCATATTCACCTCGGCAATTTATAACTCGATCGCAACGATCGCATCGGTCGGAAGCAAGGCATGCTGGAGGGAGAAAACGTAGGGTGCAGTGCAGTGGCGTAACTAGCCCATTTGAACAGTGTTGTACCTACAGACCAAGAAGGTGCCGCAAGTGAACATTTTTCGAGAACATGAGCATAATCAATGTATGTTCGTGTGAATTATAAACGTTGAAAAGGCGCCGTTGCGGTCAAATATTTGTACAGGTGGGTGCGGGTACTCGGCTGACCTCCCCTTAAGTGCGATTTATAACTCGATTTTAATTTTAGTCGCAATTTTAATCGCAATTTTAGTCGGATCGATCGTAAGCATATTCCTCTTGTCAATTTATAACTCGATCGTAACGATCGCATCGGTCGGAAGCAAGGCGTGATGGAGATGGAGGGAGAAAACCTAGGGGCAGTGCAGTGGCGTAACTAGCCCATCTGAACAGGCAGGTACACTTACAGACCAAGAAGGCGCCGCAAGTGAACATTTTTCGTGAAAATCAGCATAATCAATGTATGTTCGTGTAAATTGTGAACGTTGAAAAGGCGCCGTTGCGGTCAAATATTTGTACAGGTGGGTGCGGGTACCCGGCTGACCTTAGCTGCGCCACTGAACCTCTGCACAAAATCCCCAGAAAATCCCCTAACCTAACGTTGCTAATCAAGAAGAGTACTGTGTCCATTTTCGCTAATCTTGATAATGAAAATCGGGTTATAAAAGGTATAGAGGAAATCGTATCTTTGAACTTCGTTAAAATTGCGATTAAAATTGCGACTAAAATTAAAATCGAGTTATAAATCGCACTTTAGTTGCGCCACTGCTCACCCGTCAGCTTGTCGCTAAAAGTCCCCAGAAAATCCACTAACATAACACTGCTAATCAAGAAGACTGACTACTGTGCTCATCTTCGCTAATCTTGATATTATCTTGATTTTCATTGGTCGATCGTAAGGATCGGATCACAAGAGTTGGATATTGGCCAACTTCTTGAAATCCTTAAAATCGTTGCGATTGCGGCTTGCGATTAAAATCGGGTTATAAAAGGTATGGAGGAAATCGTATCTTTGAACTTCGTTAAAATTGCGATTAAAATTGCGACTAAAATTAAAATCGAGTTATAAATCGCACTTTAGACTCTAACACAACTTCACTGTGCATACTTCCCTGTTTCATGTAATTTTCCAATTTCCAGTCGCATAAATTCAATCAAGCACCCTTAACTCCTGTCATTGCGTCCGTCAGTCATACCTGATTTTAACTTGAAAATTAAAGGGGAGATAGGTAATCGCCATCATTTACAATGGCCAGTAGACATGGACACTTATACCGTCCGTTTTTTATTTTAGGCCCCAGCCCGTAGCACCTTTATTAAGGGTTTCACACCCAATATGTCATATATTTTTGAAATCAGAAAAACAAGATCTTTCGACTGATGATATGTCAAATTATTTTTGACAGATGTAATTTTTTGACAAATGACAGAATGGTACTTGTGATACATCATTCTAAAGCCCATTAAATTCTGAGGAGAACTATGTTTTAATTTTTGAAATAAGGTGACTTTTGAAGCTTCTAGGGGTCTTTCAATAGGAAAAAATGTCAATTCCAGAAATAGCCACTCAATAAGTAATAGGTATTTTTTGATATTAATTACTAATGGTGGTGATCTGATTTTAAATCGTCCAAATTATTGGGAAACTCTATAAACACCTTATCTTTTGGGTAGGCTCATGAAAAAATCGAGGGCGTCATATCTGGCAAGCTCGGATGTCACCACGTTGGGCCGGTAGTTCCAATTCACTGATCGTCGAATCTTTCATTCAAGGAACAAGGAGGCGGTCATTTCGAGCAACTTCTTTAGAACATTTTTTGTTTCATTATGAATAATTTATTATTATTATCATTAATTAACATTAAAAATAGGTACTTGCTTTACCTACTTAGGTACTTATTATGTATTTCTGAAATTCAACATTTTTTTCATATTGAAAGACCCCTAGAAGCTGCAAAAGACATCCTATTTTAAAAATAAAAACACAGTTCTCCTCAGAATTTTATGGGCTTTTAAATAATGTATCACAAGTACTATTCTGTCATTTGTCAAAAAATGACATATGTCAAAAATAATTTGACATATCATCAGTTGAAAGATCTTGTTTTTGTGATTTCAAAAATATATAATATAGTATTGGGTGTGAAACCCATAATAAAAGGTGCTTCGAGCTGGGGCCTAAAATAAATCAGTCCATCTCCCCACCTTGCGGTGTGTCTAATAGGAAGCCTCGCCCAAAAAAAAAAGTCTTCGCAGCAATAAATCATTTTGGTACATTATTACAAAAAGTACACATAAAACACGTACACACATCATACAATAAGAAGTATCGTTATTGTTTTATTACGTTTGAAACTTGCTTGGCAAAAAATTAATAATGATGGTACCTACTCTAAAACTTCAATGAAGTGATATCGAAACATATTTGCCAAATGTGACCTGAGATAAAATAAGTAGTCATTAATGCAAAAAAAAGGCAATGAAATAAAAAGAGTAACGGTGTGTGACACGTAAGAATACCTCTCATCTGCGATTTGCGGTAAAAATGGAAGATTATTCAACTAGTTTGAAAGTTTAAAAGGCACGAGCAGAGCAAATGTTTAGAATATGACCTTTTCGATGTGGAAATTAGGGATGAATAGTTTCATCTCCATCATACCTATTTTACCTTAGTTTTAAATAAATAAATGAATAAATAAATAAATAGTTTATTGCTCTTAATTTTCACAATCATGAGCAAGGAGCCCGATAAAATAAGTGATATATTTACAGGGGAACAAAACAAGATTCGAGAAAATAATGACAAAATAAACAAACTTCTTATAAAAAAATACAGCAAATTCAAGCACCGCCCCAGAGCCCAGTGGCACAAAAACTCAAGCCCCACCATTGCAGGGAAGCACCTCTTTCCTTTCTCTACCATTCTTCCATCACAAGAGTTCTCAGCCTCATACAACGGCGAAGATATCGGTACACGGTCTTGATGGTCCTCTCGTCCGTCTCCTTCATTATCCCATCCCGCAAACACGTGCCTAAATTCGGCATAAATGGGACAGACAAAGAGGATGTGATCTAATGTTTCTTTTTTCCTTAGATTACACATACTACATATCTCCGCTGCAACGTTAGTTAATACCATTGTACCGTTGAGGGCAGTCTTAGCCCCATAACTCGGCTAGCCTGAACGGGTGCCTTGTTTTTTTTTTTTTGTTTTTTGTTTTTTTTTTTTTGTAAAAAGCAAATATCTGATTATTTCTGTGAAAGCTCAGCTTTATACGAAAAATGCTCGGTAGTAATATAGAGCATTTTGTATGGTATCTATGAGTGACATGCGCGCATCACTTTTTAACAGTTGTTGGTTGCGTCAGAAAAAAAATCATATCTAAAAAAATTTTGATCTATAAGTCCTAGATCAATTTTTTTTTCTTTTAAAAAATTCTGATATACTTTGGCTCCAATCGCTTCGCTGGTTGTATATAGAAAACTCTGAAAATAAAAATGCAATGGTTGAGATTCGATTATCGAAAGAATGAACTGGATATATTGAACCGTTCAAAAGATACGGAAGATTTAGGTGAATTGTGTTGAGAAACAAGGAACGAGAAACAAGGAAAAGAAATATTAAAAAATCACGAAAAAAAAAAGCGACCGCAAATAGCCTCCGCCACTACGTCTGGCGAAGCTTAAAAACGGACGTAATGTACCATGAACTGGACTTCTAATTGTCAATCCATACCGTATTGTTACGAGCGGCGATCTCGTACATATAGGTAAACACTCGATGTTTCTGGATCTTTCCACCATTAGATCGCAGTGTAGAAGTCTGGAGCGATCTCGTGCATTCCAGAGCGTTCGTGTATGTGAAACCCAATGGAGACTCGAACGTTCGGATCAAGGCACATCAGTCCACTTTGGCGGAGGCACAGATTCCAGAACACATGGAAAGCATACGGGTGACGTGTGTGATTATTCAGGAATGGTCTAGAAACCGCATATGCCAGGCACTATGGAATTGGCTGGAAGTAGACAGAAAGCTCGAGAACGCTGCTCGGAGGTCTTATATAAGGCGTCAGCCGGGAGCTCGCGGCAGTATTGAATTTGATAGCGAGTGCGAAACAAGCGAAGTACCTGCGATATAATTTCAAGTGGATAATTGTTGGCATTTATTGTAGTAGTACGCCGAAATAAACAGTGTGTGTTCTAAATCGATTGTCTCAATTATATTCGAACCCGTACGCGAAATATCGTAACAGTATAATAAATCGACCCACCAGAAATGCAAAGGGGGCAAAGTATCGTTTTTAGTTTTTGAGATATCGTAAAAAAACAGGAATTTGAATTTTTGTTCTAATTTTTTATTCAAAAAACGGTTGAAGGTGGCCTTTTCTAATCTAGACATTGTCAGGGCACTTTTTCAAGGGCAATTCAAAGCTGCCAAAATCTTTATTCTAGCTTTCAAAGCAACCGAGATACGATATTCAACTTTTTTCTCTAATGGGCGCCATATTGGATTTTGATATTTTTGAAAACGATATTCTTTTCTGGTTACAACGATGTGCCACATGTCACTGTTGAATAAATGTTCAACATTTACGTTTTTTATTAGTGTCTGTGCTGATTTTGTTTCCAAAGCACTCTTTGAAAAATAAAAAAAAATGTTTTGCTCAAAAGCATGAATTCAACAGTGGCATGTGACACATCGTTGTAACCAGAAAAAAATATTGTAGGTATTAAAAAATGTCAAAATCCAATATGGCGCCCATAAGAGAAAAAAAGTTGAATGTCATATCTCGGTTGTTTTGAAAGCTAGAATAAAGATTTTGGCAACATTGAATTCCCCTTGGAAAAGTGCCTCCACAATGTCTGAATTAGAAAAGGCTACCTTCAACCGTTTTTCAAATAAAAAATAATAACAAAATTTACAAATTTCTGTTTTTTTCTCAATATCTCGAAAATTAAAACTGACAAGTCAAATATATTTTTGGATAATTGATCGTCATAACAATTCGCAACTTTTTTCAAATTTAACCGTCTCTGTATCTCTAAAGATAAGCGAGATACCCATGCTAGCCTCGAAAAACGGACATCCTGTAGAGTAGAAGTTACTCTGAAAAGTAAAGGTGCGTTCAGTCAGCTTATTTAGCCGCAAGTTTTAATTTTAGTCGTAAGCGCTGCATCGCTTATTGGCTGTTCTGAGGAGGCTGGTTCATAAGAGGCAATGGGCGTTACTGCGCTTGCGACTAAAATTGAAACTTGCGGCTAAATAAGCTGACTGAACGCACCTTTACTATGCACCTACCTACCTATTGATTTATTGGTATTCATATCTAGGTGCGGTGCCTCTTCCTCTTCCTTAAATTCCTCTTCTTAAATTTAGATTTCCGTTAGTAATGACGTTTCTTATTTCGAAACGTTACACTCAAATTTGTTTGACCCCGGAAAATATATCTTGGGGTTGACGATTTGAGCCATTGCTTGGTGGTTCTGGACTGTTATTTATAGGATTTTGTCGAGGGTTTTGTATAGATGACATTTGACCATTTATAAAGAAAACTTGGAAATTGTTATGGATGTTTTAGCGTTTTCCGAGTCACCAGAACCGAGCCAGTTCAGCTCGAAAATCACTATCACTGATTGGCCAGGGATTTTCGAGAGCCAATCAAATCCCCTGATTTTAGAGCCGAACCGGCTCGGCTCTAGCGACTCGAAAACGCAGCGTTGAAATAAAGCTTATTTTCCTCTATTAACTCTCGATTCTTGGGAAATATGGGTTTTCTAGCGAAAACAGGTCGATTCTTGTTTCAAAGAAGGCATCTAAGACACGTATCCTCAAATTTTTATCTTCAATCCCTTCACCTCCACTCTATCCTACTTTAAAATTTCAAATAGCAACATCTACCTTGTGATACATCAGACTGAAGGTAATAAAATTCTCTTTCTGTAAAAAATAATTTCAAGTTTTCTAAACCTCCCTCTAACCCCTTTCAAAATTTCTCTTAATTGAAAGGCGAAGGGGTTGAAGATAGAAATTTGGCAATGCGTGTCTTGGATGTCCTCTTTGAAATTAAAATTTACCTTTTTTTGCAGAAAAATCTATTTCTCAAGGATCGGCAGTCAATAGGGGGAAAACTTTCCTATATTTGACAATAAAAACATTTTGAGAAGGGTTTGGGGTTAATTTGATTACCTTTAATCAGATGTATTACAACATAGGTAGCGCTATTTGAAATTCTATAGAGTAAGGGGGGGGGGGAGGCAAAGAGGTTGAAGATGAAAATTTGACAATGTCTGTCCTAGGTGTCCCATTGTCCCCCTCAAAATAAAAATCAACCTGTTTCGGCGTTTTCCTAGGAACAAATTTGGCAGCGAGAAATCTGAAGTGGGTCCTTTTCCAAAAATCACCCTGTATTGTACTAATGAAACACTCGGTTTGTTATAAAAGTACTCCGCTAGTCAAAGAGGTACTCCTCACAGTGCTTTTCCCTTCTTCCTCAACAATATTTCATAAAACTTAATAAGCTCTAATTCACGGCCTTCTTCAAACGCGGGTTATTCCTTATTTTCCCTCAGTGTTTATTCCGTCTTTTTGAAGCGAATATTCCTACAGGGAGGTATTAACGACACAAAAAACTGAACGACCGATGTGGCAGATGGTTGATTTTTTGAAATTATCTTCACGACGCGGGACGCGGGTCGTTTGCATGCTGAAAAATTTAAGATACGTTTTCACGATTAAATTGCAGCATTTCCCGCTTTTCACGCGTAAATTGCACAGTTCGTATTTTTGAGTTCGTATTTTTGAGTTTCTCCGACTTTCTCCCCACTCAACATTCTTTTTTGCTTCCGAGCCCGTTGGTGCGTTAATCTTATTTTTATGCGATGATTGCAGTATTTTCAGACTTCCTTATTCCTTAGCGTTCCGTTTCCTCAGTGCGTCGTTTCGGTTATACAATGGTTTCGGTTTAATACGCGTACATAACCACAATGCGCTCCGTCCTCCCGCAACTTAACATTTGAAAACCTATGGTGTCCCTTATCACACAAGACCTGGCTGTATTCTCATGTAGGTACATACTACAGGTGTTCACGCGAGGCGGATCCCCCCCCCATAAAAAACTTCCCCTTCTCGATAATTAAAAAAAGAAAAAACTTTCTTGGAACAATTATTGTTACCGTAGTTTCTGAACATGTCAAGAATAATTTTCCATTTCGTGCCATATACAGGGTGTCGCAATTTTTTTGCATTTTTTCAAACACCCTGTATTTCATTAGCACAATCGATCAACATTGTTATCGTGATTACAAATATGCATGACAGTTCCTAATTTTTTTCTGAAGAAAAATTGCAAAATTCACGGTGGCATCTCAAGTTTTTTTTTTCAGAATGATCGAATCATTTGAAGAATCAAATACAGGGTGATTCAAAAGTGTCGGACCATCTTGAAGGTGCGTAATATGGGGGTGTAGTAGAGTGCTGGAAAGTTGTTGAAAAAATTGTATGTCTTTTAATTTTGAAGTAATGGAAGGACAAAAGTTGGTCCTTCGATCGCTTCTATTTTCGTTGTTTCAAGAGATTTTAGTAAACTGTTTATAGAAAAATAATGAGAACAAAAAATCAATCTCAGAATCTGTAATGAATTTTTGTTTTGTATACAGGGTGAGTCATGAATCCTGAAAACTATTTTTTCTCTGAAAGTGCCTGCAAACAGTCACAATGGTCCCATAATCTATGTAGAGCACAATAAAATACAATTGATTTCAATAGCATTCTTTTGCTTCTGGTTTTTGGGAACGATAAATTTTTCTAGTTGATGACTCACCCTATATAGAAAACAGAAATTCAATACAGATTCCGATGTTGATTTGTTGTACTTATTATTTTTCTACAAACCAGTTAGTTAGAGTTTTGAAACAACGAAAATGAAAGCAATCGAAAGACCTTTGTCCCTCCATAACTTCAGAATTAAAAGGCATAGGGCCGTATTCATACCTCGCTTTTAAGCTAAAAGCGCTATTAGAGCGATGCGCATTTAGGGGCATTTCTCATATTTCAGTGTTCAAAAATACATTATTGCGATTGGGAGCGATTGTATGTACTTAATTGCAAATAATTTGCGAGTTAATTTGTATTTTTGAACACTGAAATATGAGAAATGTCCCTAAATGCGCATCGCTCTAATAGCGCTTTTAGCTCAAAAGCGAGGTATGAATACGGTCCATAGAATTTTTCTATTAAGGACGGAGTCAAATTGGTAAAATGAGTCGTTACGGAATCAATCCGTCTTGAGTTTATTTCTTGACAGAAATCTATCATCCAGGTCTTTTTGGAAAGCTACAAGGATGTACTTTGGTTAGAGCCAATCCAAAAAAAATCAAGTTTTGAGAAAATAATTTTTGGATTTCGGAAATGTCTATAGGTTCAAACCAAAGTACATTCTTGTAGCTTTCCAAAAAGACCTAGGGGCCAATTTTCTACTCTTCGCAACTTTAAGAAACGTTCGCAAGTTTGCGATTTCTGTAAATTCCAATTTTTGAGCCATCGTTTCTTTACGTATGCGCATCGATGCGCACGTTTTCATACGTTTTGCTGCGAGCGGACCTGGGCCGGCGCAAGTCACTTTGCGTATACGCTTTTAAGATGGAGTGAGGTTAGGTATTAATGTTTTCATTGTTATCAATAAAACAAATAGCATTGCTGAAGGTATGTGGCGATCATGGTGCCGAGTCAGGCGGGTAATGACATACAGCACGGGATAACTTCACGAATGCGTCCTAAATAAAGAATTACTCACTCTTCTGTCATTCTTTCCAATCTTTGTCAGCTCCAGGGACACTGTTTCAAACTTGTCACGATGACGTTCCATTTTTTTCTTTTCATCGTCTGCAGTAAAGCTTTGCATTTGCTTCCCACTAACGAGTTCCAGGTTTTTGGGAATAGGTAATAATGTTCAGTTGTCTTCAACTGAACAACAAATTCAACTGTGAGTAGATAGATCTTGTCAAAATATTACAAAAATTCATAAACCAGTTAAACCACTTTGTAGAGTTCGGCCTATTGTCAAAGATACAGCCCTTCATAGTTAATTTTTTTCGGATTTCAAAAATTAGCCTAAATTCAGCGTTGATTGGTTTTATCGGCTACTTTTTCAATTTTTATAATGCATGGTACAGGGTGTTCACGTATAAATTGGAGGCTTCCGCTCAAACATAGTTTCAAAAATTTAAGACCACTTTTTTCACGCAGGTTCCCAGGGCACTAAAATTTTCTGTCGACTATCGCGAGTCATCGAGAATTCTTCTCAAATTAGACACGTGTATGTTATTAGAGGAATTGATTCAGCTTTCATTATAAATATACGTATATCCCACTCGATAGGTTAGTTAAGAAAACTACCAAGCAATATTTCTTTTTCAAAAGTTTGACTTTGTGAAGTTTGTTGTTAGTTGTTGTTGAAGTTTGTGAAGTTAGTTAGATTCAGTATAAGTTTCAAACTATAATGAAATCCATTCCAGTAGGTACAGGGTGTTCACGATAAAATTCACCTCCCCCCTCTCTGGGATGAGATTCCCCTTTGAGATATTTTGAAAAACAAAACTTTCTCTCAACGATTTTTCCCAGGGATCTTGAATCGATTGTCTAAAAGTTCTCAATAGAGTATTATACTTTTGAAAAAATATTTTGTTTTCGATGGAATCGGAAACTATATTGAAAAAAAGCTGACCCGTATTTTTTTATTTTGCCATAAATCGTATCGTTTGGCCGCAATAAATAAACGAAATTCCTATATTCTGCCTATTTCTGACGTCATTTACACAGGCTGTATAGGCGGCGACTCGCTGTGACGTCAGAACTAGGTGATGTTATTTATTTATTGCGCCCAAACGATACGAGTTTCGACTAAATAAAAAAACACGGGTCAATTATTTTTCAATCTAGTTTCCATTTCAATCGAAAATTTTTTTTAGTATAATACTCCATTGGTACCGTATACAGGGTGTGACATGTAACTTTTTTTTTCAAATGCAACACCCTATATTTTATAACGTCATTTGATGAAGCCTTTCTCTCTGATTACAAAGATATATAACATTTATAATTCATTTTGACAAGGAAGCTGTCAAATAAGTAAAATAGGTAATCAAATGAATTAAAAATTGAAAATTACGCGACACCCTGTATTAGGAACGAATTAGACCATTTATCCATGCAGAGTTGAATTCTGCAGACAAAATGCTGCGAGAATAACTTTTTTTCAAGTGAACTGTCGAAACCAAAGTCATCTTGCCGCGAAACTAAATTCCTATTTCATTATTTTTCCGACAACTTACTTGTCAAAATAAACCATAAGTGTCATATATATTTGTAATCAGACAAAAAGGCTCCACCAAATAACGGAATAAAATATAGGGTGTTGCATTTGAAATTAAAATTTAAAAAAAGTTACATATCACACCCTGTATACGGTACCAATTGAAAACTCTTAGAGGATCGATTAAGGGTCCTTGGGAAAAATCGTGAAGAAAAAGTTTCTAGTTTTTCAAAATATCTTGAAGGGGAATCTACTGGAGGGGGGTGAATTTTATCGTGAACACCCTGTACCTACTAAAATGATATAAAATTTACTGAGTTACTTAAAAACAAAAAATCTTCGATCATTTCAAAACTTCATCACTTTTTTCACATGCATTTGTGTTTTGTTGATTAACCTATCAAGTGTGAAGCATATTCATAATCAGGATAGAAATCGGAATCGATTACCATATTATCAGGATAGGGCGTCGAATGTGAGGAAAATTTTCTATGTTGCACCCTGTAAGTGATATCTCCAGACATTTTTCGTCGACAGATTCAAAGCCTACGGAAAAAATTATGTTGTAATCGTTTTTAATTTCCTGAATTATGTTAAAGAGTAAGTCTCCAGACGTATTCTTTGTTGTTAAATATGGAGGTTATGAAAACTTATTATTCTGAATGAAAACACGAACATCAGAAACTGACGTTTGAAAGCTTTGGTAGGCTTGGCGTGGCTTGAGTAGATAAAATGCATCGATATTTGCAACGTTGTCGCGTCTACCATGCGTTTATTTACGAAGACCCAATTCGAACGTTTTTCGTTTTGCGAACACTGCTCAAAAATTGGCACACGGAAACGTATACGTAAATCTTCCTACGCTAATTTGCGCATACGCAACTTTACGTATATTCTCAAAAATTGGCCCCCTGGATGATAGCTTTCTGTCAAGAAATAAACTCAGACGGATTGATTCCGCAACGCCGTATTTCACCAATATGACTCTGTCCTTAACTTTTCAGCACTCTACTGCACCTCCATATTACTCACCTTCAAGATGGTCCGAAACTTTTGAATCACCCTACATGATGTCCCGAATATTTGTTTAGTCATTTTATGTAAATCCATGTCATTTAAAAGTGAAACAAAATAACTATTTGAACTCCGAAATGAGTCCATCATTCTCAAAAACATTGACGTTTTTGGAGATGGCATTGTAAAAATTTTGATTTTTTCTCAAAAAAAAATCTAGAAGTCAAATGCATATTTGTAGTTAGAATAACAATGTGCATCGATTGTGCTGATGAAATACAGGGTGTTTTGGAAAAAAGCAAAAAAAATTGGGACACCTGTTGTATATGGGACGAAATTGAAAATTATGCTTAACATATTCAGAAACTATGGAAAAAATTGCTCCAGGAAAAAATTTTCTTTTTCGAATTATCTTGAAGGGGAAGTTTTTTTATGGGGGGGAGGTATCCGTCTCGCGTGAACACCTGTATACCTACGCTAATGTCAGTTCAATTCAGGTACAGTTGTAATATAATTTATTGGCACGGTTGCAACTATCAAATAGACGAATTCTGTACATTTCAGGCTATTTTCATGTCCCGATGACTTGACATCGCCGATTTGATAATCGCAGCCGTGCCAATAAATTGTATCACAACTGTACCTACACAGGTTCATGTCATTAACCGATGGGGCCAAGTTAATGTTGTGCCAAGTCTCGATTGCGTCTGGGTTCCGAATGCAGTATACAGACAGTATACCATATCACTGTAACCATATTTACTGTTGTTCTCTGCGCCCCCTGCGCGAGGGCTTCATCTCCCCACATTGAAATTCCCCAAGGATGAAAATCCACTAAAGTAGCTTTTTTTACCAGAATTAATAAATTTTTGCTGACGTCACCTGATTTATTCACTGGTGCTAACTGCATCGAAAATCGAAAACTTTTGTTCAAAAAACACACACACTTACACACGACACGACAATAATAATATGGATTAACTATGCTGGCACAATGGTCGGTTCGAACGTGTGTGTAAAAGAGGATATCCCAGAGATCGACGAAATTTCACGGACGCACGCCGCACACATTCCGAAATTTCTTTATTTCGCCCCATTTTCGCCATCACCCTCAGACAAAAGTGAACTGTGACAAACCCCATGATGGATAACATTCAATCGTTTGTTAGATACGGGGATTTGACGGTAAGTACCAGATATGCATTCATGCGGATCGTAAGGGATCAGGAGATCAACCAAAATGTTTTTAGAGTTACGCATTTACCTGAGATACAAACATATTTTACGGATAAAGTCCCTGGCCCCCACGAAACGGCACCGGGACAATCCTCTGTCAGGATGAAGCTGCAGTGGTTCACGCCGGAACACCTGCAAATAAACATAGGTTGTAGTTGCAATGTTATATTCATTCAACTTTCCCCCGGTTCCACCAGAAAATTTAATTATGAAATAATAATTGAACATTTTTGTGTTGAATCCTAGCGTGAAAAATGCAGTTTTACCGAAAATTATGGGAAACTGTTCAGTTCACAACAGCTTGTATGCATTTTCTGTGGTCAATCAAGTGGCATTTATTTGAAGCAAATCCTCAATTAGCTATTTCATGATTAAATTCTTTGGTGCAACCGAAGGTTATTAATCTCTAAACTATAAGTGCTTTCCTTTTACAACCTAAACTAAGTTTTCTGACCCAAGTTGTTAGTGGTATCTCACTTTCACGCATGTGATTTCTTGCTTTTTCTCTCTTTAGATCAGATCAGTGAGTTTTGTGGTAAAAGGAAACCATCTATTACCTACTCAAATGAAAGAGGTTGGTGTAAGAACGGAGCAAGCGACTTTTTTTTGCAAACGTGACTTTTGGTCAGATTCCTGCGTTCAAAAATACGCTGAATCGTTCACTGCATGAATACCTATTTCACATGCACTATCATGCCCATTTTTTTTAATCGAACGAAAGCACGTAGGTACGGTCTTCATTGCGATTTTCTTGCAACTTTGGAAAACTAACACATCAGCCGGTTTTTGCACCAAGCCCTTGAAATTGAAGTCAAGAATGAGGATTAAAGTTATGTCAAACCAGCTTAAGCTTGTGTAAAAAATTCCCATAGTCTTTCTCAATATACGAGTCTTTTTATTTTGCTTACGGTCAGTATTATAGGTATCGTCAATGATTTAAATGTGCCTTTAGTTTAAAGGACCTTCAAGGTTCACGTTTACCCCTGAATTTTCATGTTTCATTTACAAAACTTGAAAAAAATATATCGGGTGGATGAAGCTATGTAGTAATTAACCTGGTATATTTTTTTCCAAGCCTTGAACATGAAATGTGAAAAATAGGAGTAGGTACTTATTAGGTAAACTTTGAAGCGTTAAAGCTGCTTTAAACTTAAGGCGCATTAAAATTTGCTGATAATACTGGCCGTTAGACCGGTTTTGACCTGTTACCTGTTGAGAGTCGGGGGTCACCCACAGGCAACCAGTTATACATTAAAAAGGGGTTTTTACTTTTTTCGGAAAACCACGAGCGAAATTCTTTTTTTCGCTAGCAGTAGATATGAACAACGTGGTTTTTTACATAATTCAGCATAAAAATAGACTGCCAGATTTCTTTTGTCATATATATTCGTCTAAAAGTCGATCGCTGAAAATATTTGCTAGTGAAAAAGTGAATTTTGCTCGTAGTTTCCCAAAAAGATGAAATTAAAAGATGTGGATGGTAGGGTGATAAATCAATCATCTTAATAAACGGCAACTTAACCAGTATAAGCATACTCAATGCCGAGTGTCCCAAAATTAACCTGCCAACTTTCATCAGCAGATTTTACGTTACGTTATAATGGGGAGTTTTCTTGCACACGTACGTATGATGTGACGAAACTTTCAACATGAAAATTGATGAGGTTGTTATTTGCATTTCCTTATACAAGGGAAGTTCCACGTTCTACGTTGCGTTACGTCGTACGTTCCTTGAAATCGCAAACTCCCGTGAGTCGAAAAGTGCTTCAAAATGGAGCTACAGCCCCTTGAAAGTGGATTCCTAAAGATCGCTTCTATTTTTTTTCCGAAATTTGTCAAGGGGAAACGAATAAATTTAGCACAACTCCTGCTCAATAATATGGCATGCAAATAATTTTTACCCGCTGGGGATGGAGCTGTAATTGTGGACGAACGAAGAGGTTGCAAAGCGATTTTCACAAGGTGTGAGTGAATGAACGGAAGAGAAAAACACTTTTCGAAAACCGAGACGATTTAGTGACAAATTTTCTTTTGAAAACCACCCCCGTGATGCTCAACCCTCTGTCTGCTCTGATTTAAAATAATCGTTATTTTTCCGCGCGATCCTGGCGGCTTTCGAAACCCCTAATCCATGTGGTATTTCCAATTAGCCATATGCTGCCAGAGCAAGGGAAGCGGAAACAAATGCCAAAAGTGCAGCCACGATTTTGGGGGAGATATCTATGGCTCCACGAGCACGCGGCATTTATACCATTAGCAGACACACTATATTCAGAAACCACAAAACGCCAGACGCATTTAGGTTTGTGAATTCGTGCCATTAGGTCATGGTTCTTCTCGCCTTCGCAGCACGCCCAGTGCCAAAAACAAAAGAGAGGAGCGGAGTGGGTTTGGTTGTGTTGCGAAAGCCGCCTTAAGGATCGATATAGGGGGATTAGGTGAGGGTGGCTCGGGGTTAATCAGTGGCCGGTCTCAACGCCGGTCCTGCGCTCAAGAATTATGTTCGGATTTAAAGACCATTCCAATATTTCCCGACACTGTTCCTCACATATGGCGAATTACTTTGTTTAATCGGACTTCCATGTTCGAATATTCGCAAAACACATTTCGATTATTCGCATATCGGAAGGGAACCCACCTAAGGTTCGTATAGCGAAAAGTTTCACTAGTTAGCTTGGCTACCTATTCCATAAACCCCAGCTATTATTCAAAGGTACAATGAATCAACCAATAAAATGGTAAGTTTTTCCAAACACAGTTCATCTGAACAAACTTACCGCGACAATTCCCTCATTACCTACACATAATGCTAGACCGTAGAAGTAACTTACCCAAGGTCAACCAGCCAAACACACTTTTAATAAGTTACTTCCATCCAGAATGACCAACCCAACCCTGACCGTTGAATTTTTTTGTAAATCACGGCAAAAATAGCTCGGTGGAAAATGCAGGTCGGACTTGAACCCCATAGTGGGAGCGGTACGCAAAAGCATACCGCATTTTGGAGTGCAGTAACGAGATTTTGCATGGGCGTACTTTATACCAAAACAAGCGATTTGACCCGCAGCACTCGATATTTCGTCCCTTAGGGGGCCAATAGGGGCCCTCCAAATTTTCAAGATGCAAGAACGTTCACAAAATGATCATTGAGTATCGTCATGTATGTCATAAGTGAAGCTAACGGGTCTATTGAAAATGCTTTCATCAAATGTCGTCGTGTCCGATTCATTCTTCACATTTGAAAAAAAAATTCTTTCGCAGAGGTCAAAAAAACTGTTTTTATTTTTTCTTCTATGCAAGGAAACGATAAATTCATATGTTTTGTTGCGTTCCCAACTAAATCGCGTTCCGTAAGCCCAATTATGAGGACAATTTTTTCGCAATGTCATTTTCCCAAGAAGAGGTGACCTCTTTAGTACACTATTTTCAACAGCATTTTTTTCAATGTTCCTAGTGGATAAGACTGTCAATTTTCGCTGATATGAGAAGCTTGAACTCTTTTCTTAGTAATTTCCATGCAACATGGCTTCAAAACATACAAGAAAGCCCTAAAACTTTTTTTTTCTGCTGGGCCGTCAAATTTTTGGCATGTTGATTTTGTAGTAGGGGAGACGCGCAAATAAACAAGATCTAGTCTAGGCGAATAAGTTCTACCGGAAAATATACCTACTTACACCTAACGACTCTGCGTTTTGTTGTACTGCAATAAAACACGGCATGGAAGAATATTTTCTGTTGAAACCAAATCGCCTGTGCCTGCAGCCTGGATTGAATACTGGTCCGCGTCTCTCCTACTATAAAATCAAAATATCGTAAGTTGGACGGCCCAGCAGAAAATTTTTTTTTTTGGGCTCCCTTGGGCGTTTTAGAGTCATGTTACTTCGCAACCACCAGGAAAAGAGTTCGAGGTCTCCATTCCTGCAAAAATTACGAGTGAGTTTCAGTGGGGACATAGAAAGAAATGCTCTTGGAAAAGAGGTACTGAAGAGGTCACCACTTCTTTGAAAAATACCATTACAAGAAAAATTTCTTTATAATTAGGTTTAGGGAATGCGATTTAGTTGGGAACGCAACAGAACATATGAATTTATCGTCTTCTTGCATAGAAGAAAAAATAAAAACAGTTTTTTTGACCTCTGCCAAAGAATTTTTTTTTCAAGTGTGAAGAATGATTCGGACACAACGACAATTGATGAAAATATTTTCAATAGACCCGTAAGCTTCACTTATGACATACATGACGATACTCAATGATCGTCATGTGAAAGTTCTTGCATCTTGAAAATTTGGAGGGCCCCCATTGGCCCCCTAAGGGACAAAATATCGAGTGCTGCGGGTCAAATCGCTTGTCTTGGTATAAAGTATGCCCATATCAAATCTCGTTACTGCACTCCAAAATGCAGTATCGATGTGTTTTTAGGTGTGTACCGCTTGCACTACCATAAAATATAAAATAAATAGTTATGAAAAAATCTTCGACTTATATTTTTGTAGTTAAGTATGAAGAGTCCAAGAGGGTGGTCCTTCGGACTTTTCTAGTTTCGTTATTTCAAACGACCTCAGTATACGTCTGGGTACTGGGTACTACATATTGGGTGTGTACTAGATTTTCATATACTATTATTAGTCCAGTCAAATTAAACAAAAATCTGGCCAAACCGGAAATAAATTCTTAAGTTGACGAAATTTGATGGATCGATGCAGAATTTAACGTAGAATAACATACTGAAATTCCTGATGATTCCAAGGCTTGGATTTTTTTTTAGAATCAATGAAAGAGCGCCATCCTTGAAAATTTTCGATTTTTTCTGAATAACTTGTGAACTATTACCTTTAGAACACTAAGACCTGCAAAGCAAATGTAGCCCGTTAAATTCTCAAGAGATCAGTGTTAAATTCATCACTTTGTGGTTAATAGTCTCTGAGATACAGCGTCTGCTAGAACTCAGTGAAAATGACTCTAAATTTATTTCCGGATTTTACGTAACAATTTGTATAATGTCAGTTCAGGGGCTGTAACGTGGACAGCAAATGTGCTGATTTCAGTGTGTTATACATTTTTGGAAAGCCAATTCAACATTCGGTATCACACTTTTGTCTAGAAGTCGCCAACTCCAAAATGGCACGTTTCCTCGACCTTTGCAATCTATACTTGAAGTCCCGAAGAATCCTCAAAAATCGATGATTTTCAAACCATGCCATTTGCTTCTTTTTTCAAGTATAGAAAAACCATCTGTAGAGTATGTGAAGGATTGAATACAAAAAAAATAACATGTTTCAGAATCTTTTTCCTAGTAATGGTTCCTGAGGTATATGGGTTGGAGGACTGAAACGACCTATTTGGAGAAAGAGGTGGGTAGTCTGGACACTAACTGCTGAATACTGTACGGACTAACTGCCACTTAGCAGACGTAGTGAACATACTTATGTACTCTCCACGTCTGCCAAGTGGCATCTTACACCTAAAATGCAAGGTCCGTACAGTATTCAGCAGTTAGTGTCCGAACTGCCAATTTTTTTTCCAAATAGGTCGTTTTAGTCCTTCAACCCATATACCTCAGGAACCATTACTAGGAAAAAGATTCTGAAACATGTTATTTTTTTGGTATTCAATCCTTCACATACTCTCTAGATGGTTTTTCCATACTTTGAAAATGAAGCAAATGGCATGGTTTGAAAATCATCGATTTTTGAGGATTCTTCGGGACTTCAAGTATAGATTGCAAAGGTCGAGGAAAAGTGCCATTTTGGAGTTGGCGATTTCTAGACAAAAGTGTGATACCGAATGTTGAATTGGCTTTCCAAAAATGTAAAACACACTGAAATCCGCACATTTGCTGTCCACGTTACAGCCCCTGAACTGACACTATGCAAATTGTTACGTGAAATCCGGAAATAAATTTTGAGTCATTTTCACTGAGTTCTAGCAGATGCTGTATCTCAGGAACTACTGACCACAAAAATGAATTTAACACTGATCTCTTGAGAATTTAACAGGCTACATTTGTTTTGCTGGTTTTTGTGTTGTAAAGGTGATAGTTTACGAGTTATTCAGTAAAAATCGAAAATTTCCATGGATGGCGCTCTTTTATTGGTCCTAGAAAAAAAGCCAAGCCTTGGAATTTTTGGGAATTTCAGAATGTTATTCTACGTTCAATTCTACATCGATCCACCAAATTTCGTCAACTTCCAAATTTATTTCCGGTTAAAACCTATTTTGACTGGACTATATAGAGGGTGAGTCATGAAGTAAAAAAAGAAAACAATTTCTCTAAATAATGATCGTTCGAAAAAAATCCTCAGCACAAAACCGTGTGATCTTCTGTTCTACATCGGCTGAAGGACCACCGAATGGTTAGGAGGCATTTTTGAAGAAAAATAGCTTTCGAGGGCTCTGATCCACTCTGTATATAAAACAAATTCTATACACATCCAAGGGTTGATATTGCTTTTTCATAATCATGCCACCAACAGTTCATTAAATTCTTTTGAAATAACGAAATAAATGGGTTCGAAGGATCACCATCGCCCTATTATCCGATTATTCCCATATTTTAATAAAGGAGCAGCTGAGGCTATCAGTTTTTTTTACGAAAAAATAAGGTTGCTGCCCAAATTATATAAATATTGCGTTGCGCTAGTTCAGCCATTGATTCATCCGTCTGTTCAAAAGGAACAAAAGGATTCAGAATTCTTTTCCGAAGTCCAGTTTTGCATGTTGGAAAAAATTTACATACAAGCTGCGAGTTGGCCCACGAAAACTCGCCCCTTATCTCATAAATCCATGTATAAGTAATGCCGACAGTCGGATACCGGAAACGATGTCATCAATTCAGCACACACAGAAAGTTTGAGTGATTAATCCTTCAAAATAATACCGAATTCGTGTTCAAATTTCCGTACCAAGAAAATCAATTACTTAGGATCAAACGAAATTTCACTAAAGTTGGGTTTAAGTTAGGTTAAGTCAGCTTGCTTTAGACGTGATTTTAATTTTAGTCGTGAGAGTAGTACTCAGACTCACGAAATTTCACTAAAGTTGTGTTTGAGTTTGATTTAATCAGCTTGTTTAAAGGGTGATTTTAATTTCAGTCGTAAGAGTGCTCAGACTAGGAGGGGGTTGGAACACCACGCATTTATAAAATAAAATAAGATTTATTGAAAAACGGTAGTTTAGTAGCGTAGTAGTGGGATGGCAATGTTTCATTTTGCGAAATAGGGAGGTGCCTTGTGACTTCGTTTCAGTGGAACATTTGAGAGGATATTACAATAGAGCATCGGCCAGGAACTGGAGAGCCCGGAGGGAAAACGCAATGCTATATTATAGAGCACAAGTAGAGAAAATGATTTAGCTTTATGGAAGTTTCCTCTGTATCTAGTGTAGTATCGCAATCCAAACCCAAACAGGGACATTTTAATGGTGATATACTACTGAAGCAGCACCGCAGCAAAAGGAATTTGTACTTTATTTGGCCGTTTCATATTAAACTGATCAACAAAATAAACGTTACATGGCTAATTTTGCCCTAACTTTGTAATGAGTTTGGATTGCTGAGTACAATTATTCCAGATCTGTATGGACCGTTCGGTAAATGTTTGGCTCGGTAGTCTGGTCCCTAATCTAGCCAAGGAGATTAATCTAGCGGTCAGTGTTTGTTACTGATTGTTCTGGCTTTCAAAACAGTGGTTAAGTACAAGCATTTTTAGATGCACATGAACGATGATTCTCTCTCCGAAAGTATGCAGTTTTATTTTGGTTCCTTCAACAACAATTAGTGCGAGGAATAACGTATGGTCCGAAAGTTTTGGGAAATTGTTCAAAGCTTATAACTTTTTCTGAATAGTCTTTATTTTTCAACTTGATATCGCAAAAATTACCATCATATATAACAATAACAAATTCATATTCAGCATATTGAGAATGGACCATTATCTTCGATGGGTCTCAATTTTCTTCTGCCATGTTCCATGATTTTCTGTATCAATTTCTCAAATGTGAAATTCTCTAATGTTACTGAAAAATGCGACGCCATAATTGGTCTTCATTTGCAGCTTCCCATCCCTTGTCGTATACTATCCGGCTCAATACTTACCAAAAATCTTCTATTGGTCGAGCTTGCGGTACATTGGGAGGCAGGAGCTCAGAGAAATTAATCCTGCTGTTGTCCAGAGAATGATCGAACATAGCAGAAGAAAATCGAGAGCCATCAAAGATAATGACCCATCTTCAATATGTTGAATATGAATTTGGTATTGTTGAAGATGATGCTAGTTTTTGAAATATTGAGCTACAAAATTAAAATTATCCAAAAAAAGTTATTAGCTTTTAAAAAAATTCCCAAAACTTTCGGACCATACGTTACGAGGAACGTTTACGAGGAAGAAACGTTTTAAAGTGTTCAGAATACCTAACTGGTTCGTTTCGAAGTTGATTTTCATTCAATCCTCTAAAGCCGGATTTTTGTAGCGTTCAAGTTTCGGGTCACTTTAAATGCAATCCTGTATTTTGAATGTTTGTCTTGTCTTCAACGTAAGGCTTAGAGTTTGAAAATTGGTTCACGAGTAAGAAAAATCGTCATGTTTGTCGCGAGACCTCTTATTGTAGCATCCTCCCTGCAAACCTCATTGAAGATAATTTTGATATTCTATGTAAAAATTGCCTTGATACTGTAATATTAGTTTTGTACCTACTTTGATTTGTTTCAATTCAACATTATTTATTAGTTTGAATGTAGAACTATAACATTTTGGTAAAAAATAAAAACCCAAAACTCTCATAAAGAACCAATATTTTATTTTTAGACGGAACTACGGTCTGCCCAGTGTACCCGTTGTAACAACGCGCGCGTACCGCTGAGATAATACAGAGAGAATTTCTATAGAAGAAGCGGTTAATCGAGCGAAGAGGTCAGAAAAAGAAGAGAGAGTGGAGGATGGATGGCAGAGGAACTGTGAATAAGAGATAGAGATGTGGAAAGCCAGGAAAGAAGAGAACGAATAAGAGATTCAAGATATAATAAATCATACGATAAGTTAGTAATAGTATATAACAGTAGAAGAACCAAAGTACTTCAAGAGAGAAAACATGAAGGAAAGAAACATGATAGCGAGATTCAGATGCTGAAATGAGGAGAGGGATAATAAATACTGGATGGAGGAAACGGAAAGAACATGCAGAATGTGTGGAAATAAGAGAGAGACAATGGAGCACATGTTGGAGGAATGCACAGAAATGCGGAGAAAGTTAAGAAGGAATGATGAACATACTGAAAGAAGACGGAAGAGGGTTGCTTATTTATTTAATAATGTGTGTCGACGGTCGAGACCTGTCAGACGGTATGGTCAATAAAGCTTACTACTACTAAGTTCTAGTACTAGAGCAAGTACCTATCTTATGATGACCGAAATTTTGTCCCTCGAAATGTCAGGATTTGTGTCAGGTCGAGAATTTCTGGCGCTACCATCGTACCTCACTCCTACCTATACTTAACACAACAATATTTACCCCAGATACGACCCTTCCTCCATCGTCCCGCGTTCGTGATAATGAGCAACGTGTATAACCTCGAGCTCTGGTATCTATAGGTACTCAAATTTAGAGATAGGTAACGAAGTTTCGGTGGGTGCCCGTGCACCGGCACCGAAATAATCAGAATCAGGGCCAGGGCTAAATAATACTGGAGTGCTCGATATTATCGCGCTGCTCGCGGCGAAGGCCAAGGTTTTCCGAGCTAGCGTGTCCTATTTTCTGGGCCGGGGCCGGCAAATTAGGTCCTGGCCCACCTCGGCACCGGGCGAGGACAGCGGCTAGGTCACGTCCGATTTTGAAGGTCCCGTTCAAGGTAGCCCCCGAAACCCGGCGATGATGATAACGAATAAGGACGTGCGGTGGTGCGTTTGCGTATCACCATCCCAAATATTATCTCGTCGAATTTTCACTCCATATCGTTTCATCCTGCCGGCTTGGAAGATTGCGATTTCACAACGATATGAATTCGTATTTCAATATCAGCTTACTACAGTTTAAAATACAACGTTATACCGAGTGGTCTTTTTTTAAATCATAAACCGGGTGTTATTTTTTTAATTATGAATTGCAGTTAGCTGTGACAGTAAAAAGTCTAAAAACGCAAGTCCGCGACTTGATTCAAATGCGCTTTTGAGTAGTTTTGAGGCGGTTTTCGATAAAAAAGAAATGTTCCAATTCAAAAGTGAACCCGATATTCGTGTTCAGGAGGTCGAAATCAGTTGGAGAACATTTTTTTATATAAGTAGCAGAATGACGCTTATGTGGCCGGTTTGTCTGTCTGTCTGTCTGTCTATCTGTCTGTCCGAGTCCGTGCAGAAATTAAGACGCTGTACTCCTTCTCGAGAATTGAAACAAGAGTCTTGGAACTTTTTTCCGATTAATAGCTGATGTCCCCAAGGGTGGCCAATGGGCACTATTTTTGTTATCCATACATCGTTATCATTATTCTCAAAAAACAGAGATTCCTGTGCACTTCGATGAAGTTGAACTTCTCCTCGGGAAATAAAGCTACAGCCCTTGAAGATTGAACTTTATCCGGTGGATAGCTTAGGTCCTCAAGGACCAAATAGGCAGGTTGGCTTTCATAATTCGGCCGCCATCTTGGCTGCCATATTGAAATTTCTTATTAGTGGAACGATTGTCATGAAACTTGAAACTTACCCTTGTCTAGTACGATCATTCTTATTTTCAAGCCAAATTTCATGATTGTCCCACCATCTTGGCCGCCATATTGAAATCTCTTATAAGTGGAAGGATTTTCATGAAACTTGAGAGTTACGCTTGTCTCGTACGATCATTCCTATTTTCAAGCTGAGTTTCATAATTCTGCCGCCATCTTGTTATGGAAATACATCCCTACATGTACGGGAATATATTTAGAGAACAATTTGAACTTCCTTCTGACAAAAACTCCACCTCGATACGACCTTCGAGTCAATTGTTATGAATTTCTGAAAACGACCGCAAAACTACGGCTCGGCGCATATATGACGCTTATGTGGCCGGTTCGTCTGTCTGTTTGTCTGTCTGTCTGTCTGTCTGTCTGTCCGTGTAGAAACTAGGATGATGTAGTCCTTCTCGAGAATTGAAGCAAGAGCCTTGGAACTTTTTTCGATGGATAGCTGATGTCCCCCAAGGGTGGCCAATGGGCACTATTTTTGTTATCCATACATCGTTATCATTATTATCAAAAAACAGAGATCTTCTGTGCACTTCGAAGAAGTTGAACTTCTCTTCGGGAAATAAAGCTACAGCCCTTAAAAATTGAACTTCATCCGATAGATAGCTTAGGTCCTCAAGGACCAAATAGGCAGATTGCCTTTCATAATTCCACCGCCATCTTGGCTGCCATATTGAAATTTCTTATTAGTGTAACGATTTTCATGAAACTTGGAGCTGACCTTTGTCTCGTATGATCATTTTCATTTTCAAGCCAAATTTCATGATTCCGCCACCATCTTCGCCGCCATGTTGAAATCTCTTATAAGTGAAAGGATTTTCATGAAACTTGGAAGTTACCCTTGTCTCGGATGATCATTCTTATTTTCAAGCTGTGTTTCATGATTTCGCCGCCATCTTGGCATCTCTTATTAGTGGAACAATTTTCATGAAACTTGGAACTCACTCTTGTCTAGTACGATCATTCTGATTTTCAAGCCGAATTTTATTATTCTGCCGAAATTTTGGCCGCCATATTGAAATTGTTTGCCCAAATGACGGTAGAGTAGAACCCTAGTTACTTAACATCTTGCGTTCACTAATCCTTCAAAAAAGGAAGTGCGCTACTGAGCCTCATGCCTATGAGGCATATTCGCTTGTTTTGTTTGAGGAACATCAAGCATCAAGCAAACTGTAAACTAACCTGGAGGTTGTTTACGGTAGAATCTTAGGGACATCAGAAGTGTGTGTTAAAATTCCAATAATAACCACAAATCTATAGCTGCAGTTTCATTCACTTGCCTAATTTACTCTAGGAAACAAGTGAAGCCCTAAAAAAAATAACCTGAGATGATTTCACAAAATGAACTGAGGTGATGTGAACTGAGCACATGCCGTTATGCAGGATGTTAGGTTCTGGTTTTTACAAACTCAACAGATGATTCCCCAATAAAAATGAATACAAAAAATGAAAACTCATGCATGATGGTCCTGAAATGTACCATTTTTGAATCACCTTGTGAATTGCCTAGGTTGTTGAACATTAATGAAACTCGTGTCGATTAAATAAATATACTTGTACCCACCATCGATCAATCATGTCTAATATGGTTCACTTGCTCACCTACTTACACCTCATGTGTCGAGTGGGATGGGGGTGTAAATAAGGATAGTTCGTCAACATTCTTAACCTCGCTTCGGTCCCAACATTCGTCATTCACCGCACGTTCTAGAATTAATTCGAATAGTTAGGTAGATAATTTTCATGTATTCTAGACCCCCAGAGTAATCCTGGAGCCAAACAAAGAGAAAGCGGAAAACAGCTCGGGAAATAGTGAAACAAAAGGCATTAGTAGCTGGCTTGCTGGCTTCAATAGAACGCTAATACCAGTAATTCACTTTACATTTTCAGCTCAAGTGAACAAATGGAAACGATATTTTACGCAAACGACATTTAAAAAAAACTTTTCTGTTTCGCCTGCCGCCTGTTAATGGCATTCCAGCTTGAACTAGAAGCAGTATCGGGATAATGGGGTGGTGTTGCTTCCAAAATGAGCGTGCAGGAACTCCATAAATCAACTGAAGCCGCACACAGTCGCCTCAAAACGCATTAAAATTGCATAAACGTTAAGATTAAAGATTATCTCAAAGATATAACACTATACATCAATCTTGATTTAATTACGTTAAAATTTGGAATGATATCTGCATACGATCTAACATAATTAAAATAGTGTATGCCATAGCCATAAGCAACCCCCCATCTGGGATAGCACGTGTCTATAGTACCTACTTGTTATTATGTGTGCCACTGGGTGTCGCAGGACTCGTAGGGGGATGGGGATGGATGGATAACTGAAGTGACGTAGTGCAATAATAATGAAGGGTCGTAGGACTTGTAGGTTGGCGATGAATGAAACAGCGACCTTCGTCAGGGTCGCATTTCGGTTTTGGATATTATTCGATTCCCTTAGGAATCACCCATCCCCCGCACCATTCCGTTTTATTTAGACAAGTGTGTTGTAGCCTCTGAAGAGATGGATCGTGAACGTATAATAACTGTTTTATACTGAAGGAGGCAAAAATAACATTTCAAAATCAATATAGGAGAGTGTGCCAGAGCTGAAGTGAAATGCCCAAGCAAGTTTGGCTTAGAAAGCACTTGGTTAAGGGTAAAGGGTAGTCTGTGGAAACTATCAAAAACAAAGTCTGCACGAAAGCATCGGCATAATTGACGCCGATTTCTTTGCTACAGTTTCGGAATTCTTAGTATTCTAGTACTGAACAAGTTAGTGAAGAACACCTTTTAGTCCAGTAAAATGAGGCGATTTTTATGCCAAAGTTGGAACTAATTAGCGGCAGGATTAAAAAAAATGGCGATGTAGAGAATAAAAAACTGAATAAGAAAAACCAAAGTTTCATTTCCAGTCATCCCAGGTACCATGAAACAAATGGATAAGATGGAAAAATATGCGCTGCGGTCTTTTTTCTGAAACGGTGAGAGGAGATGTGTGAAAACTGTCAGGGACAAAGTTGTAGGGAATTCAATAATCTACAAAAAAAGTCCCGGGGAGCATATGTCTAACTTCTTCAGTTCAGCCGTTAATCGCAGTCAAAGTTGCGCGCCGGTCTAGTGAAGTGGAAAAACTATCTGCGTGACCTTCCTTCTTGAATGCTGCGAGAACGATAAGAGATATACGAAAAATGTGAGCGACAAAGTTGTGGAGAATTGAATGTTCCACTAGAAAAACTGGACTGGACATGGAACTTTGGTTTTTCTTATTCAGTTTTTTATTCTCTACATCGCCATATTTTTTTCATCGTGGCCCTAATTTGTTCCAAGTTAAATCCTTATTTTACTGGACTATTTTTTTAGATTATTTTGAATGAAAATAAATTCAGAACCAGTCGGGGTTCACCTATACACTGGTATGGTAACCCGACCTTTTGTTTCCATCAATTATGTGGAAGAAAAACCATTTCAAGGTCCTATAGTCCTATTCAAACATTATAAAATAACGAAAACTATTTTAATCCTGCGGTGTTTACCGTAACATCTATTATCTCAACATTTATTTGTATGTACTTAGCGATCTGTGCAGAATCCAAATGAAATCACACATCGGTTGAAAGTCTAGCTGCAGGAGTGCGTGTATTTTTAGCCAAGCTTTATTATCTCCAGCCATTTAAAAATTTGATTGGATTGGAATCATTTTTGACCAACCACCAACCATTCTGCCGTGTAATTATCATATCATTTTGGGGGCAAATGGTTCGATGGAGTTTACGGGAAAGAAAGCACACAAAGGGGAGCCATATACATACATACATAATGAATATAGGAATAATTACTACACTGACCTTTGGTTCAATGCCTGTCGGGGATGAAAAGGAGGGAAAGACGTCGGCGTTATGCTGTTGTTGATGAAAGTTTCGTTCAAATCTGATGTGGTAAAGTTCGCCTCCAAAATTGCTATTATGGAGCTCAGATGGCGACAGGTCAGGAGGAGCTGGCAGCTTTCACAACCGCTGGTGATGACAGTTTCTGAAATTTGAATCAATAATTTCACATTTTAGTATTTCTGTGTTTAAAAATAGTAAATAAACTCCAAATTTCGAAGCGGGTTGTGGTTTTGGCTTGCTTTTCGGTCTAATCGTGTTGAAATAGGGTACCGATTTAGAGTATGAGGCGGTTTCAATCCAACCATAGAGATCTGCTCTCCCAATACTTAATCGTCCTGATGTCTTATTATCAGCACTTGACTCGACATTTTGCTCCAAAACGCGGGAACAGGAACAAAATACATAATAATATTGTACCTACCTGTTCTTTTCCTTTAAATTTTGAACTTCTGATAATTTCATGTTTTCATACGAATCGAGATTTTCTATGCCTGAATGATTTAGCACAAAGCGAAAGAATTGTGGCTGGTCAAAGCGCTAAAAAAAGTCTTTTTTATTCTTGTTATCCTAATTGATTTCTAAAAAAAATATCAAAAATCAAGAAAAAAGAAAAAATATTTCAAAAACAAAAATTTAAACGTCGCAAGAACTATCTCTCCCTCCTTCTATTTCATTTTTATTTCATTTGAAAATTAGACCACTGGACGGGGAAGGAACAAACATGTTTTTGAGCTTTTTACCCGCTATATTTCAAGTGCAAAGTTATACCGAGCATATCGACCGGAAAACGTGTGAATCACGCCTTAAAATGCGAATTAATTAAATTTATTGCACAAACGCGGTCACCTATTGTATATTTCCAACCTTGGATTAAGCTCCTTCTTTGTGTAATGGTCCAATTCTATAACCACCCTCCCAGTCCCCTGTTCAGCTTATATTCAAACGGCGATAATGCAATAAATTTAACTTCGTCGCTTCAATAACAACCACAACGATGATCAATGTCGTGTATAGCATACAATCCACACAAGCCTATTTTATAAGCCTGCCAATCATAATTTAATCCCATGGAAAGTTTAACGACAGAATTCGATACGGGAAATTTGCCATGTTATAGTGCATAGTGCACATTTGCACTAGTCTGTGACTGTGACTATGTGGCCGTCACTCTTTATGCCCGATTGCACAAACGTGGTATCAAATGTTTAAAAGTGATATAAAATGCATATCCGATTCTTCAAGGAAAGGACATGATGGAAATACAAAATATAGCTCCATATGATTATTTGTGCACCGAAACCAACTTGGGGTAATACGCACTTTCGCTTATTTTTTAGTACAAAAAAGAAAGATCTAACATCGGGTGAAATGTGTTCTACAACGCTTGGTCATTATTTTATATTGACAGCATGTTCTTCCCTTGAAATAACTGAGTTTGCATTTTATCTCACATTGAAAATTTGATTTCTTGTTTAGTGCCGGACTAAAATTTGATACCACCTTCCACCGTTGTGGAATCGGGCATTATTGTTCGTTAGGTTAAACTAGTTCAGCTCACCACCTCGTAGTGTGTTCAATCAAAAGCCTCAAAACTTGAATTGCTGCAAAAAGTTATGTAACGAACGTTCAAATGAATTCGACGTCAAAGTAAAGCCGGGTCCAAACTAACTGGCATGCAGAGCTGGGCAAAATACTTTTGGAAAGTATTTGAATACTAAATACTTTTTATTTCCTGGTCAAAATAATGTTTAAATTATAAATAATATTTTTAAAGTTGCAGTTGTAAATATTTAAATATTTTCGTTATTTAAATACTTCTTTTATTTAAATAATGAGAAAGTATTTAAATAATTTAAAAGTATTTATCTCTCGAGTATTAAAATACTTTCAAAGTATTTGACTACTGCACATGTATTTAAATACTTCGAAAGTATTTCAATATTGGAAGTTAAATAGGTACTTTGGTTTATTTGAATACATTTGAAATTATTCAAGGACTTCCTTGCTTGACCCAAAAAAATGCGAAAGGAAAATCGCCCATTATTTCGTAACCATTCAACAGAAAAAATCGTGGAAGGTGGATGAATAGTGGCTTCCACAGCCATGAACTTGACAGTTTTCTTTCTAGTTTAGTATTTATTGGCACAGTTCCGGCTATGAGGCCGAATATTTCGTTGTATGAACGATACATCGTTGAGCAATTCTTATCATTTCCGATTTCAAGCTGTGGTCGGTGCAGTCACCCTGATGTAGATGGCTTCCCGCTTTTACTTTGATGTGTGAATTTCAGGCACGTTTCAAGTCATCGGTATCAATCTTTGTGAATCGTGTTGTTGAATCACTCCCTCATGTCTGCTTCCTCACCAGTTATAGCCTATTGTGATAGTAGTGAAAACTTGAGTGGCTGTATTTACCGCGTCAGAAAGGACCAAATTGAAGTTTGATATGTTCAGACTTAAGATAATCAAGCTCAAGATAAGTGAACAAGCAAGTGTGAGCGCGTCATCTGTTAAATACTAGCAGTAATCCACTGGTAAGATCACTGTAGAGTGTATGACGGAATTAATTACTAACTTAAAAAGGTAATTTATTTACCAGATTTGAATTCTCTTGGTAGCGTCATCTACCGGATAACAGCGACAGATCAGAAAATATTTGAGAGTGAGTCATTCACATCCACAGTGAGTGTTTGTGAGTAAGTGGACATTTGAAGCGTGGATAACTGAGACTGACTCATACTTCCCATCCTAGTTCCACGTTCTTCGCCGCAACGCTCCAAGTGTTCACTTACTCACTCACACCCACTGTGGATGTGAATGACTCACTCTCAATTATTTCGATCCAATAGTGGGTAGTATTAATAAAAAAAACAAGCATAAGCATTTGCTTGAATTTCATAGCCGTTGTCAGGGAAAGTTTGCTCAGCAACTCTAAGTAAGCATGAGCAATCTAAGCAAATGCTCATGCTAATTTTTAGCGCATTTTCCATCTCGATGAAAATCGCTATTGCAACCGCTTTGTCCGTCCGTCCGTCCGTCCGTCCGTCCGTTCCTCGAACTCCTCCCAAACTAGACGACCTAGCTTTCTAATTTTTTCACTGTTACATAGCTGCCACTCCCAAAGGAGGGCTAGGCTATATTGGATACCCATATTGCGCCGCCAACATAGAGAAAACCGCCCCCGATAAACTTGAAATAACATAATATTGCACTTTCTACCAGACCTGATGCTCTGGTGTTCTCATTTTTTGAATAATACATAGTTGCCACTTATAAACGTAAGCCAAGAAACATTCCGTCTTCAATATGCGCCGCCGACATAAAAAAACTGCTAAAAACCGCCCCCAATCACTTTAAAATGAAAAACATATACCCGAAGACATAGCGATCTGATTCTTTCGGTATATAAATAGCTGACTAAAAATGGGATAGGATAGCCTACTTTTCGTTAGTCGCCGCCCCCAGATTCCGCCCCCAAACGATAAAAAGTGCAACTTTCATAAATGTTACTGATTGAGACCTTCCCCTTCCCTTAAACATTTAGGAACTGCCAATTCAAATTGTGCAACATTTTCTCAGCCGAACGCTGCCGCTCCCACACGCCGCCTCCAAAGTGAGAGATGAATGTAAAACATGAACCTGAAGACAAAGCGATCTAGTTCTTTCACTATATTGATAGCTGACTGAAATTGGAAAAAGATAGGCCACTTTTAATTAGCCGCCGCCTCCAGCTGCCGCCTCCAAACAAAAAAAAATGCAACTTTCACAATTTTCACTGATTGTCATATTTCCTTAAACATTTAGAAACTCCCAACTTAAACTGTGCAACAGGTACTTTGCCGAATGCTGCCGCCCCCACACGCTGCCCTCAAAGTGAGAGATGAATGAAAAACATAAACCCGAAGACATAACGATCTAATTCTCTCGCTATATGGATAGCTAACTAAAAATGGAAAAGAATAGGCTACTTTTGATATGGCGCCGCCTCCAACTTCCACCCCCAAAAGAAAAAAAGTGCAACTTTCAATAATTTCCACTGCAACCAGTGCCACCCCCACACGCTGCTCTCAAAGTAAGAGATAAATGGGAAACATAAACCCGAAGACAGCGATCTAATTCTTTCGCTATATGGATAGCCGACTAAAAATGGGAAAGAATAGACTACTGTTGATTAGTCGCCGCTCCCAGCTCCCGCCCTCAAACAAAAAAATATTGATGAGTGAAAGAATTTTTATTCAAATCTATTTCATATTGGCAAGTACCCCATTCTGATAACAAAATATCACAATGAGTTTCGAATGAAGAAAGTGGACAAGGAATGGTGTTTCTCCTTCAACCAAATTTCTTCACGTTCATAATATGCCTCTTTGAGAAAATGCGCTACTGAGACTCACGCACGTGATGGCATACTCACTTGTTTATTAATACTACCCAGTGTAACAAAAGTATTTAAATACAATTTACAAAGTATTTGAATCACAAAAAAGTATTTAAATAACGCAAAAGTTTTTGAATAACGCAAAAGTATTTAAATAAAGCAAAAGTATTTAAATAGCGCAAAAGTATCTTTGAAAGTATTTGCAAATACTTTTTCAAATAATAAATACTAAATACTTTTGGAAAGTATTTAAATAATAAATACATCTCGTTCCTCCCGAGGAATTATTTGAATACTCAGTATTTAAATAAAAAAAGTATTTATTATTTGAAAAGTATTTATAAGTGCAAATAATGCCCAGCTCTGCTAGCATGTTACGTAACATTGTTTGAAACAGTTTTGTATAACTTTTCACCTTCCACACTTGAAGGAATATAAAATGCAACATGTAACGAGAACCACGCAGAAATGATCAGCTGATGATTGCCGCTGGCGGTAAAACACGTTTTTCAAACAATCGTCTCAATTATAAGAGAATCCTTCGCGAAATCCGTAACAATACAATAATTTTAGCTACTTGAAGATTTATTAAAAACATAACTGTACAAGTTACATTCATGTATAAATAGTTGAATACCTATATATTTATTATATACTACTTATATATTTTTTGTGATATATAAGTAGAATTATTTGATTACATTTGGATCCATTGTAGAATTTCAGAATTATTTGCCACCCCTTTAAATTTACAGCCCCGAGGCACGTGCTGTTGGCCCGCTTGTTGATTTAGGCACGTAAATCCTGATTCCACCCTCATCACTGCCCTCGTCTAGTGATGCCGAGAACATCCTCAACATCATTGTTGCAGTTTTAATATACGGTGTCTTTAAAGTAATAATGTAGGTATAATAATGTAGATATAGATAATATAATACATGATAATGTGTATTTGTGCATACTTACATGGCATAATGGCATGTGCCAGTTAATCGCGAAATGTTTCGTACGGTTGCAACGATCAAATAAGCGAATTCTAGACATTTCAGGCCGCTTCATGCCCCGATGACTTTTTTTGCGGTGGGCGGGTATCCGTGTAGTCACTGGCAGTACCTCCTTAGCGCCGTCTTAGTAGGCCAAGAGCGACGCCGGGTGATTCCCACACCACTCACCATTTTATGGACGCATCAACAGCGAGGTTATTTAGCACCCTTTTTTTCGGTGTCTTTCTCGTTTCACAAATTTTTCCCTTGACGTGACTGCACGGTGGTACACGCCAAGGTACTAAAGAGCGCATGAAAATTTTCACCTGGCCCAGGCCGGATTCGAACCCACGATCCCTGGAATTGCTTCCAAAGACGGAGTCCGCCGCGCTACCGGCCTGGTTACCCGATGACTTGACATCGCCGATTTGATAATAATTGCAATCGTACGAAACATTTCGCGATTAACTGTATGCAGGAGCGGACTGGACAGGGGGGCTAGGGGGCGATCACCCCCGGGGTCACTTACACCGGCGGGGCCGAATTTTCGTCCCTTTTTTCTGTAAAATAATAATTGTCGGCCCCCTTTTCTTTTGTGCATTTGAGTCGGAAAAAAGTAAACATTCCTAAAGCCCCTTGTTTTAATTTTCATCATTTGGCATTGGCCTCGTGTCCTTTTTATTTTTGCTTCCATTACATTACAGTGAAAAACTGCAAAAAAATTCTGCGTCTCATTAGGTATCTTTGGCAACTGTACCCTCTATCTTCTTATGCATGCTACGTCCCAACGAGAAATGCACCAAATTTTAATTATTTTAGCTTATGTCTTGACTCTTTTCCGGGATCATTTTGGGGCTGAAAGCTTGAATGATAGGAATGTGTAATATCATTATGCAATAATGATTATGGAATGTTAATGTTATAGTTGTTTTGTTATTGATTTGTGCCTTGAAAAATTCTTGGTTGACCCCGTCCAGTTCTTCTTGCATTGAATCAAAAGAAAAAAGATCTTGCTTGATCTTGAACCAAACCTGTCGGACCAATTCCGCCGCCTCCAACAGTTGTAATTCATTATTTTTTTGACGTAAAACTTAGAAGACGAATAGTTGTGTTCTACTGATCAGTTTAGAACAGTTTCTATTTTTTTGCGCCTGCTGCGCCTTGCTCCCTCCCCCCTGAAACCCTGCGTCCCATATTATCAGCAAAAAACATAAAAATCGACGATCCTCCCTTTCTATACCGGGGTGTTTTTTAATAAACTATCCAAAATATAAAATTTACATGGATCCGATCAATTAATTATTTTTTTATGATGAAAAATGTGGTTATTATTATCATTACTATTATTATTTTTGAAATATTTCTGCCTGCGGCGCAGTTTGCTTAGCTCGCCTTTTCTGACGACCATTTTTCACATTTACTTTATTAGCCTCCGGGGCCAATCCCATGCAGTCCGCCCCTGACTGTATGTAACGTATGGTCCGAAAGTTTTGGGAAATTGTTTAAGGCTGATAACTTTTTCCGAAGAGTCTTCATTTTTCAACTTGATATTGCAAAAAATAACATCATATACTTATAACAATAACAAATTCATATACCTACAACACAATGATAATGGACCATTATCTTCTATGGATCTCAATTATCTTTCATCATTCTCTGGACAACAGCAATATCAATTTCTCCAATGCGAAATGCTCTAATGTTTTCGAAAAATGCGACGCCGTAATGGGGTATCTACTTGCCCTTTTTTTATTGGCTTAATCGATAGAATGGCTAAAAATAATGTACCCGTATTTTTTCTTTTTTTCTAAATTCCAAAAGTTGTGGCCGTAATGCGTGTTCAAAAAATATATTTGTGACGTCACAAATATACTAAAAACTGAACAAACAGCACTGTTGGATTGAAAACTCAAAAAACTGTTAGAGGGGCACCACTATATTTGAAAAATACAGATATGAATAGCTTAATGAAATTTCCCCACTTTTACCAACCCTTTGAAAAAAAAAAAAAAAAAAAAAGAATCTTCCCAATCAATGGATACATTTTCCGGAAATTTTTAGGAAATACTTTTTATCACTCTTATTGACGATTAAAAGTATTTTCAGTCAAATCTATCTCACTGGCAAGTACCCCCCATCCCTTGTCGTGTACTTTTCTGCTCAATACTCACAAAAAATCTTATATTGGTCGAGCTGCGGTGCATTGGGAGGCAGAAGCTTAGAAAAATTGATCCTGCTGTTGTCCAGAGAATGATCGAACATGGCAGAAGAAAATTAAGAGCCATCAAAGATGATGGCCCATCTTCAATATGTTGAATATGAATTTGTTATTGTTATAGATGATGTTAGTTTCTGCAATATCAAGTTACAAAATTAAAACTATCCAAAAAGAGTTATTAGCTTTTAAAAAAATTCCCAAAATTTTTGGACCATACGTTATGAGGACAGTTTCTCACTATTAAGGGCAAACAACTTACTAAAGGCGTTGAGTCTGAGGGTTGGCCCAGAAGCGTAAACACGTCTCTGCACAGCATATAAATATTTGGCTAATAGGTTATGTATTCGGAGCTTTATTCGGCGATAGAAATGCCGGCTCTAAGACCCAGTACTTCTGTTGAAGTTGAACTTCCGTTCAATAAAACTCGGTTTAGTTGTCATAGAATAGAGCACAAGAGGTACTGCTCAGCCGTGTTTTTGGACGTGAGCCAGGCCTTTGACAAGGTCTGGCATACTGGTTTGATGTACAAGCTTAAGAAGACCCTGCCGGCTTCCTACTATCTGAGATTGAAATCATACCTATCCAACAGATACTTCTACGTCAAACAAGGAGACGAGTACACCAGACTTTACCCCATCAATGCGGGCGTTCCTCAGGGCAGTGTCCTGGGACCGATTCTATACTTACTTTTCACTGCTGACCTAACGACCACAAGAACGACAATGACAGCGACATTTGCTGACGACACCGCCGTGCTCGTTTCACACGTGGATCCAGTGTCAGCATCAAGAAACCTTCAAATAAACCTTAACAAGATCGAGAAATGGTTAAGAAAGTGGCTAATCAGTGTCACTTCGCCATCGGTTCGTGTCACATTCACAGCGAGAGGAGAGACGTGCCCACCAGTGAAGCTAAACGACGTACCAATACCACAGACAGACGACGCAAAATATTTGGGCATGCATTTGGACCGAAGACTCACATGGAAGAAACACATTTTCACGAAGAGAAAACAGCTTGGTCTCAAGTTCCGTCAAATGTACTGGTTGATGGGTAGAAGGTCACAGATGTCAATTGAAAACAAAATCTTGCTTTACAAGAGCATAATCAAGCCAATATGGACCTACGGTATACAACTGTGGGGATCTGCTGCCGAATCCAATCTGGAAATTCTCCAGAGGTTCCAGAACAAGATTTTGCGAGTGGTAGTCGACGCTCCAAGATACATGCCCAACAGGATCATCCAACAAGACATTCCAATCCCGTCCATCAAAGAAGAAATCAAGAACCACAGCGTGAAATATCGAGAAAGAATGGCAGCACATCCGAACACACACGCCAATAAACTTTTCAATAGAAGTAACGAAACTCGCAGACTTAAAGATTCAAACCAAGTGATCTGGTGAACAGATTTAACCAGTCGTGATTGAGAATGCTCTATCTGTGATAAAGTTCTGTGATACTGTATTATAATAATACCCATTAGGTTGATATATTTGTGTTCGATATGTTTATTGAATTAATTTGTAATGCAGTACGTTCAGTGGAATGTACTGTACAGGTCAGTTCATTTTTATCGAAACAAACGCTTATTGTCTGAATAGACAGATTGCTGTAATCGTGGAGTTAATTAAAAAAAAAGTTGTCATAGATTTAATTGTGTCAACATTTCTCTCCTCAGTAATAAATCCAAGTTTTACTAAACAAAAGTTCAACTGAGCTGCTAATAACCTTCAATGGTTGATGCAGCATTGTAAATGTAATTAAAAAAAAAAGTTCAACTCCAACTCCAATTGAAGTACTGAGCCTAACAAATACGAGTATGTATTACAATAAAAACGGGGAGTGCTCAAAAGAAAGGAGGGTGACAATACATCTTTATAAACGTGTGTATATACTGTTTTATCTACTTTGCCTCAATAATTGCTCGGAAATTCCTTATTTTAACTGCTAAAAATAGAAATGTTTGACAATAAGTGACACTTCCCGACTGTCGTTCGTCTACCTTCCAGTAGCAATAAATTGTTTCTATTGGTTGAAAAACGTTTCAACAACATGCTCTTTTTTGACACCACTTTTAGTATCTAGGTGTACCACATTGCTAAACCAGAGTAGATAATAGCTATTTACGATACGAGTGTTAAAAGTGACAGGTATTATTTTGTTGAGTAGAGCAACCCCGCGAACAAAATAAGACACTTTTAACGCGTGTATCGTACAAGATTTTATCTACAATAGTCTTTGAAATGTTTGGTAAATGTCAGAATTTATTGAAAATATGACAGGAACGCGCAGAATCATCATTTTTTCACGTTGCCCATGACGACGTGTTAAAAGTGACGGGTATTATTTAACGCTTGTAGATAATAGTATATTATTATACGAGTTTAATAAGACGTAATATTTCCATACGACTGGTCCAAAGGAAGGAATGTGACAATACGTCTTATTAAGCGAGTGTAATATACTGAATATTTTATCTTCTTTCCCCTAATAATTTTTCAGAAATTCGAAATTCTAATAGATTGTTTCTATTGGTTGAAAATCGGTCAAACAATATACTTCTTTTGTCACCGACACTGAAGTATCTCAAAGTGTCCATTGTTAAACTCAAATAGATAAATAATGTATAATCTATTAATGCTATGTTGGTGGCAGAATTATGACTTACCATCAAAAATAAATATTAACCACTGGAATTAAACTCCTATTTATTATACAGGGTGTCAGAAACCTCGAAAATTATTATTCTTCAAGATGCCTCCAAACCATTCGGTTGATGCCTCAAGTAGACATCATGGTTTTCAGTGGGTATAGTAAAAAAGTGTACTTCTAGTTCGCATTTCTCTGCTTTGTGCTTTTTTGCTTGAATAATGAGCGATGAAAAAGGTGACAGTGACACACAGCATTTATCTAGGCAACGGAGGTGGAGTCTCCTCACTTCTGTCGAAAGATTAAGGCGTAACAGCCCGCCTAAAGCTCGGTAGATTTGAAATCGTTCGTGAAAGTAACCACTTTCAAGGCGGATTTTGAAACATTTGGAAAACATTTTTTCGAATATTCACGAAAAGTGGTCTTGTTATTAGGGCTCTACATCCGGTTAATATTATTTGTTTAAATGTTTTCTGATGGTGGTTACTACCCTATTAAAAGAGGTCTGTAAAAGTCCAGCAGCTTCGCTCATCAATCTGGCATGCTATCGAACGGCTCCTCCGCCAATTGTACGGGTTTGTGGCTTATACTCTAGTCGGAGTCTCTGGGTTTATGGTCTATCCCCCAGTCGGAGTTCCCAGCGTAGGTATATTGTAACAATCTTCCAAATGGTTCAACATATCGATTTTCTTTTCGCTAATCAGATTTTTCCTGTTTCAACTCGCATTTGAGGACGATCATTCCGGGGTGTTTTTGAAAATTGTGAATTGGAGTTAGATATGGAAGCGGAAACGTACGCCCTCGACTTGATCCATCTTTTAGCGTTGCCCGGCCGCGTGACCGCATCAGAAGTGCAATTTGAGTCAAGTCGCGGACATACGTTCATAGTTTAACAGCTAACTGCAATTTATAATTGAAAAAAAAAACAACAGGCGTAAACAATTTTCAACAACAAATATCGAGACAAATATGCACATGTCCAAGTACTTATACTACCTATACTAGCGGATTTTAAAATTACAAATCTCTTATTGGTGGAATGATTTTCATGAAATTTGGGGCTTAGGTACTCTCACGTTTTATATACAGGGTGCTTCTGGTTTCAGTAAAAAAAAACTTTCAAGCTCAACAGATAATCAAGAGAATATTTTGCAACAAGCTGAAGTAGGTATTTTCAACTATGTATTTATTTTCCTCCCAAACATTCGCAGTTTTGTTTAGTTTTGCATTAATTTTAATTCGAAAACTCCATGAAAATAATTCGCTTGAAAGAATTTGTCTTCAGTTAGCTACATCGAGAACTATACATTAACAAACTTCAAACTTAGTGCAGTCAAATCTCCCCTTTATGAAGGGAATGAGATGTTCAATTTCCATAAGTGGAACTGATGAAATGCTCATGCCATACGACGCTCAAGACATTTTCAGCAGCAATTTTCAGTGAATGTTTATTTAAAGCTTCTGCCTTAAACGATTTAATTGGGTGGCTCTTAATTTGATGGATTTTCCATTGGCAGTAGTGCAAAAATATGAGTCCTTCGCGCTTCCACAATTCCTTAATGAGAAGAGCACCTCAACAATAAATTTCCAGGAAACTGCAACGGTGAACGTGCATCACTATGAAGACAGGAGCCATGGCCTGCGCGGTCCAATGACATGAATCCTCTAGATTATTAGCCGTGAGCTCAGTTGTGAACTTTTTTATGATGCGAAAAAGTTCTGAGCATGATTGTTTTCATGGTTTTTTAGGCAATATTCGGCTTCCACTAATGCCGACCAAGTGGCACAAATCTCCTGGTTCATGAAGTAGGTTTTCATAACCTCCATTATTACCAAGGTGACCATGCATACCTAATATTGACAAACAAGAATTTCGTATGCATGCCTTACGGTCATTATTCGAAAATACTTTGAATTTCGATTCGAAAGGCCCACCAGTGACGTTCAGTAGGTCCATTTCGAAATAATGTAGGTATGTTTCCATTGAAGTAATTCCGGAGTACACGCCACTGGTGGCGGGGGCCTCTCAAAATACAAAGAAAGTTCCCAAATAATGACCCTACATAGGTAAAGCATGCATAGGAAATTTTGTTTTATTTAAAGCCCTATTCTTGAAGTTATGACAAAATAGAGAAATAGCATTTCCTCTCGGAATCTATCTAAAATTCCGAAATCTAGGAAATACGAGCATAAAGGAAGGTATGGTGCATGGTGTACCTATGTGTGTATGATGAAAAATCACTCACCTATGTAACCTGATGTAATTTGGCGAATGCCCAGCAATATCAAAATCCATAACACGAGACCTCCAGACATCGCCCGATGGAATGCCGTCTCCAGGATTATGCTTCCTCCTTTTCCTTTTAGTTCTCGTTTTTCCTACAGCAACCATCACTGCTGCAGCACTTGGCGAATTGTTGCCGAAATGTCATTTAAATTTACGTGAATGTGACTATATCTGCGCACAACTTTGGATATATGCCGGCAGCGTGGTTGTTATTGTATATTTACATAAATATGTGCTGCTGGTCGTTCTTCCGATCCACGTGATTGTCAAATTTATGGCTTCGGGAGAATTTAATAATACACCGCGCGTTGCTGATTCTGGAAGAAGAAAAAAGTTTGTAGAGAAACTTCCCAATATCTGTCGATCAAGTTAAGCTTATCGAAGCGTATCAAATAAGAGGCGCACCACACGCTCGGGGCACGAAGGGGGTGCTCTTGAAATCAATTTACGTATCTCGGGCCTTTTGTGCCTGTTTGGTGTATTCAGTATCAGTATCTGATGAAACTCTGTGCCTCTATGTTGCCAGTAGCTACCAAAACAGTGGCGGTAAAAGTATGAAACAAAATTTATAAATTCTATGTAAATTCGATGGGTTTCCTATGAGCCTGAATCGTGAATCTAGTGGAGTGATATATGGGGATCTAGGTGGCCGATATCTCAGACTTAGGCGAGGTATTTCCATCTTCGAATAACTGTATTCGGCAGATAAACGCTGCGCTGTACGTTCTGCGCTGTATCTCCCTCAGGGAGCGTTTTGAAAAAAAAAGCATGTCAATTTATTTTTCGTTGGACCATCGAATGGTGAATTATTGCTACTATAACCTGGACCACCCCCTGTATTTATTGTTTGGTCTTATACATGGCAATCGGCAGTCATGTTTCGGTACTAAATATCATGCTTACGCTGTTATTACATAACCTACTAGCGTTTGTCTGCTAGAAGTATTTAGATAACATATTAAGCATGTTAGGTGCACGTAGCATTTCCTAACAGAATGACACCATCAGTCTCGGATGTATAGTAGACAGAAACGGCATTGATGACATAAATTGAATTACCTATCTAATATTCTATTTGAACACTTATATTTCCTCCCTAAGCGTTCAACGCGTATTTTCTGCGAGAGCATTGCATAAATTATAATCAGTTTTCCCTAATATCACGTTTCTTGTGTTTCAGCACTCTACAATCAATTATTATTACCATACCATCAAGTTACTTAAAAACGTATGGCATGTATCAGCGTCTGTCAGAGGTATAAAGGATACCTACATACCCATACCCACCCCTTATTCAGTTGAACTCGCTTGTTGCTAATGCAAAATTAAATTTTATTACGCCTCATGAAGCCGCGTTTCTACGAGTTTTAATGGAATTCGATCCCGTGCATGCCTAGACCTCCCGAAAATTTGCCACTAAAACCCCAGCTTTCAGGAGTTCGGAGCCTTCACCTCTCTCTAGTTCGCGTTTGCCGTGTGGAACTGCGTAAATTGGACGAGGGGTAGGTACTTACCTACGTAATGAAATAGTGGAATGATCTTTTTATCGTTCGCCTGCCGTGGCAAGCGGTCGTAAAAAGCAAAAAGGCGGTTCATTAGAAGCGTTTTCGTAAATAATTTTTGCAACAGTATGTCTCACGCGATAGAAGTTTGTATAGTTATAGATCTAGACAGGTAAGTACAGGTTTATATTTCAACTTTACGTAGAGCCTATTAAAGCGTCTTTATTTCTCTCACGTAATTTGCCCAAATCAACGCGGCCTTCGAAACAGGGGGAGGTTATTCTGTTTACCGCCCGAATTTGCATGCAAACAAAGAAGCGTCGTCCCAGGCGAAAAGGCTAACGAGCTAGCAGGAACGTTTGTAGCTACAAATTAATTTTGCTGTGAACTGAATGCTCTTTTATTTCCTGCCTAACAATTATTGGCTGAATAATGAAGCTGCACAATATAATATAGGTGCCTACTTATTCATTTCAGGTATGATAGAAATGGAACACCTGTTGTATAATATAGTTTATTCAACCCTATTGAATAATGCACGTATTATCACGCGCATACATGCCTGCATTTTTCAATAAGACTGGATAAAGCATAGTATTCTACTCGCGGGTAATGGCTATTACTCATTCGGATGCTTTACGACACTCGCCAAGGCTCCTGTCGGCAAACTGCATCCTCATGAGTAAGAAGCAATCATTACCCGCTTTTACTATTAATCCATCTCGAGATCTATCTTTATTTAGACCTTTAGCTACTAGTAACGAAACACAGCACAGTAGCATCTGCACAAAATTTCTCACTCAACTAGGTTGATGGAAAACGTCCCGATTCCAAGATGATAATTCAGTTGCGCCGCACTATTTTCTCGAGCGCACGCCACACAATAGGTTCAAGTGTTGCGTGGTCCCTTCCCCTTCCATCACAGTAAATATGGGAGAACAAGAAACTGCATGGATGGTCCGCATTCTTCATACGGAATTATTATTTTAGACACTATTCTGAGTGGTTTATGATTTTGTTCGACAAAATTTGAGGGATGGAGTGAAAGTAACTGGCACCACAATAACATAAAGGTCTATTAGTTTCTTCTGGGCTATCTTCCATAGACGTTTGGCCATTTACTGCTTTATTCTGGGACACCTGTATATAACAAGAAACGACAAATTCATAAACTCTACTAACCTAGTCTCTCTTGCTATATATATTTCTAGCATAAAAATATGACTGAAATGGCACTGTGACACTCAGGTTTTATACATCGGAACTGATAAATTTTGTAATAAGTAACCGTGAACTGAAACAAAATATAAAGTAGGCACAAGAATATTATTGCATTATATCAAGGCAATTTTGCATAAAATCAAAATCATCTCCAAGGACGTTTCAGGGAGGATGCTAAGATGAGAAGTCCCGCGACAAAAATAATGATGATTTTTTTAGATCAATTTTTGGCACTTTCAAAGTTTTTCCTGAAACTGCATTGGACTCCGAAGCCGTGAACACCTGTAGGTATAGGTGTATAGGTACTGACGTTGAGAAGTTATCATTATAGCTGAAGCGCCAAATTAAATGATCTAAGGCTCTGAAGCTGAAATGGTCTGCTCAACCGTGGTTTCTAATTTTTTTTTACCACTAGAAAATCGACAGTGAATAGCAGACCTCATAGTTTTTTTTTTTTTAATAGAGGCACAGAGACGATGTTTACCCGCCGAACGTTATTATTACCTACCTATACAATTGACAGCTAAAACAGAGACACCAAGAACAAAATTCAATTAAAATTTTAAAACGGTAAGCGAACCGTCCGGAAATTTGGGAGCCTAGTGAATAAAATATTAATCCAACGGGCATATCCGCTATACGGATTATTCGAATGATTCTAGACGCGCGCTCCGATAACCTACAGCGGGCTTATAAAACAAGAGAATTTGTTTCAGCGTTATTTCTATAATGGCTTAAAATTGGTATTTGTATCAAATGTCTAATTACCGTTTCACATCCCTTAATTAAAGCGAAAATTGACGTTCAAACCAACGGCATTATCATTCATCAACAAAAAAAAAACACCACAAATCACGAGGTCGAACAGCAGCTCTAACGACGCACCAAACTAAAAAGCACCCACTCTCTGCCGCAACTTGCTCCGATGCCCAACAACACTGTGTTTCGGCGTAGCCGTCGCGGCGTTCCACGAGGACGAGCCACCCCCACTTTCATCCCCATCTTTCTGCCATATTCGGAACGGAGGGCCCCCTAAAGAGGGTGAGACATTGGGTTGTTTTTCTCACTGCCCCAATGAGCCAAATATTCTGGAATCACCCACTCCTTGATGTTGGCCCTCGCATTGTTCTTTTTTTTGTCGCCATCGGCTGTACGACTTGCAGCTCTGCCTCGATCCGAAGAGAGGAGAACAGTTGCAAATCAGACGTGCAGAACTAACTTGTGCAATTATATCGTAAAGTTTCCGGGTGAGAATGAAAATGGCCTTGTTTCCGGGCTGGCGAAGCGCCACATGGCAAATAAGAAAATTGGCTTGGCTAAGCTCGATGGCAATAATTGAAAACTCGCAGACATGGGAAACGAGTATATAGGTACTAATCACCAGCACAGCCAATGATTTGGCTCCAGTAATCAGTCGACTTAATTTATTTGCCCAATGATTTCAATGCAAATTAGGTACCTTGAAATAAGAACTAAAGATCCAGAAACCATCGTGTTCGTACCCCCTAATATCTCAGTGAAAGTGGTTTCCGCCTTCATTGCCGCCCTCGTACGCCGCGCCGTAAGCCGCTACTTACAAAACATTTTGAACTATACAGGGTGTCCCGAAAATACACCGACAACGTTTTAGGACAGCTTCCTCTTATCAAAATAAGAAAAATAGTTCCTATGAACATGGGTCCGGAAACGCTTCAAAATGGAGCTACAGGCCCCTAAAGGTGGGACCCTGAAGATGGTTGTTTATTTAATATTTCCGAAACCGTTGAAGGAAAATCAATCAAACTTGACACATTCAATAACTTTCTTATGCTTAACAAAATTTGAATGCCTAACAAAAATTAAGTTGCTTGAAATAGTTTTTCTTTCGTCTTGAATATCGTAATTAAAAATTAGCATTTCTGACCACGTTTTCATACATTCAAACTCAAATATGTCGTAAACGGTGCATCTATCGAGGTTGAACAGAGGGACCTTTTTTTGATAAAAAACACCAATATTCTAGAATTTCTTGTTAAATTTGGAAACAATCTACATTCAAACAAGTTAGGGTTATTTTCACCCCCACACCTCAGCCTGACCCACCCCTGGTAAATTATTGTGGAATTAATCTTGCCTCATTTTGTTGGGCATAAGAAGGTTAGTGGATGTGTTAAGTTTGATTGATTTCCCTTGAACGGTTTCGGAGATATTGAATAAAAACCATCTTCAGGGGCCCACCTTTAGGGGCCTGTAGCTCCCTTAGGAAGCGTTTCCGGACCCATGTTCATAGGAACTTTTTTTCTTGTTTTGATGCGAGGAAGCTGCCATAGAACGTTGTCGGTATATTTTCGGGACACCCTGTATCTAAGTAAAGAAATTACAGAGACATGATAAATATATCTTGGTCCTAGCCCTAGCCCAGCCCTTAATCTAACCCAAGAAAAGTTATTGCCGCCAAAGAATTCGTGAACCGAGAAAGCTACAGAGACTTGAAAATAACCATTGTATTCTTAGCTCCTTCTCTAAGCCCAAAGAAAAGAGTTTATTCACAATGAGTTAGCAATCGATACATTCCTAACTTTTAAAAAGTTGGAAAGTGAATGATTCCTTACAGGTTGGAAAATAATGTCACTTTCGGCCCGTGGGCCGAAAATGACGTATGAAGAGAGGTGATCTGATCTAAACAGCTGTCGCGGAGCGCAGAGTATTGATGGATGCGTTGCTTGGAAAGGTTGGCTATGCCTAACCAGATAAAAACGTTTGACGCGAGAAACTTCAAATAAAGCCAATTATTTGCATTTAGACTGGATCCTTGAGAATAAAGTCATATACATACCACGGAGTAAAACGTCATTACAGCCTACGGGATTCTATCTTACCTCGGCACGCCTCGGTAATATATTGAATCATGATTGAATCTCTTGGGTGTAATGACACTTTACACCTCGGTATGTTATACACTATTACGCGCCGCCGTCACCGCCTTTGTTTTTATGTACAGTGGCGGCGTGTTAGGTGATTTTTTTTTTGTTTCTTCACGAACGTAGGCTCTGTGCGAAAATATCCGCAATGTAATGTCACGTATACTGCAAACAATTTGCAACATATTGCTCATCGAATGTTATACTGGCAAAACAAAAAACAATTTTTTGAGTAAAACGTGAAATGAAGTTTGGGTTTTAGTCATGGCCCGTTTTTTATTGTAAAAGTTCGATATCGCGGCTTCAGGATGACTGGAAGTCGCATATATCTTCAAAATACTAATTACCCAAACAAGACATATTATATTATGAGTGTATTTCTAGTGTCAATGAATTCGGATCACTTTAAGAAAAATTCAGTATGACGGCTCTAAGACCCCAGAGCGCAAGTGCAGGGAACAACTGAATTTGAATTTTTGAATTCACGAGGCTCTTAAAGGAACGATGTCAAGATTCAAAGGCAGGCCATGCAGCATCCTGCTTGAGATCATCCTACCGATAAAACGTCCCACGACGCAATAGCCTTCTGCAAAAATACCCACAAGGTCATCATGACTGTTAACGTGCAAAATCCTCCTGCATTTGGCATCCTACCTACCATTTTAGCATGCTACCGACCGATAAAGCAGTCTACTGTCCAAAAACTCACGAATTCGTTACAGTCTACTCCAAAACATTATACTACACTCAACGATACCTACTACTCATAGCAGTCCACCGACAGAGCATCCTACTGAAAAAAAATCGACAAGATCAAGACTGTCACCGTGTAAAATCTCTCGGCATTTGCCGAATTCGTGGGTTTTTGTACAGTAACCTGCTTTATGGGTAGGTTAGGTTGCTGAAGTCGTTGGATGCCAAGCTACAACGTTGACGTCGTGAACGACGCCAAAATTTAAAAACTAGATAGCAACGACCATACATCTTCATCTAAGAAAGCCGCATACCAAATTTGAACTTCCTATTTAAAAAAAAAGGTACCAAAAATGATTTCTACTATTTAGTTCATTTTTTCATATTTACCGGAAATCATTTTTGGTACATTTCTTAGATGAAGATGTATGGTCGTTGCTATTTAGTTTTCAAATTTTCAAGAAACAAAATCAAAAATTTTGAACTTTTTTTGGAAGTTTTTGAAATTTGATAGCATTGCCCATACATTTTCTCTTCAAATGAGTTTCTACTTGAAGAAAATAATTAACAAAAACCGGTTTCCATCAAGAACTTTTTTCGACTTTTTCAGTCACATCAGAAACCCCTTCAGTCCTCACAAAATTACAAACAATACCTATCTACTACACTTACCTACCTATCCACACAGTTCTAAACATTAGTGTGCTTTTGCTTCAATTCTTTTTGTGCAAAACCCGTAATGCTTTTAAAATTATAGGTAGGTAACATCCATGGTAGGTACTCACGTAGAGAGATTATGCTAGCCTACATTTTTTGCTTATCCGGCGTTTCAAACAATTGATCTAACTAGGATTCGTTGTTGAACACAGGTACCTACCTGCTACTAAAAACTAAAACTAAATAGAAGTGAAATTTCCGAGAAACATAATCGGACAGTTGGTTGTTGGGTTGTTGCGTTGCGTTGTTATTTTTGGCGACTTACCTTAAAAATTCCGCGTCTTGACGCTTTGATCATAGCGTAGACAGAAGGCAGAAACCCTCCTAAGCATACGAAATCTCCGCCTGTTCCAATATAGCCAAGAAGCTGGTTTCCATATTAAATTTCTGTCATCAAGCTGAGTTGTTCGTATTATAAAAGAGGATTTTTTTTATTACTTACATCAACTTACTGTTAGTTTGGTCTCGGTGAAAGCTCGAGGTCCAGCTAAGTTTCCTCAGGATGATTTCAAATATAGCTTCTCAGTCGGCAGATACACGGACGTTGACGTATAGACAGACCGGTGGGAATGTAAAAACGCCCATCTCGAGTTCCCGGGGGAAAAGCCGCTAAAAAAACATTCTTCATATGAACTGCTTGTCAAAAGTTGTTTCCCAGTTCAACCTAACCCAACCCCCTTTAACTCCGCCGCCACTGGTCAGATTTGCTTCAAGTTTCACACGTACATTTACATTGTGAAGAAACTTTCCTGCACCAAATGTGAAACTCCCACTTTTGATAGTTCTTGGACAAATAATAAATAAAAACTCCGTTTTGCTTTGCACATTTGAGGGTTTGTAACTCCATTAGGAAACACTTTGGGAAAAAAATGTTACTCTATATCTAAGTACGTTTACACTGTTGCTAACTCCGGTAGTTGCAACTATTGTACCTAGTTCTAACTACGGATTTTGTGTGCCATGTATATGGTGTCTACAGGGTTATTCAAAAGTCCGGAATAAAATTCAAATTTTTTTTCCACATTTATTTCGGAAAAAACGCTCGAACCGGTCGATTTCTGAAAACGGTAAGCCGTTTTTTCATGACACGTGTCATGTTCTACCGTCAACCCCCTAACCCCAAGCCACCCTTAGTATTTTTTTTCAAATGACACCCTATGGCTTGTGGGGGCTCGTTGGAAAGCTTGTCAAAAACTCTATTCAGATCTACCATTGAAAATTAGATCCGACGCTTCACCATGAAGTTTTGTGGAACCCCAGTTTTACTCAACAGTCCGGAATAAAATTCATAATTTTTTTCCATACTTATTTCGGAAAAAACGCTCGAACCGGTCGATTTCTAAAAACGGTAAGACGTTTTTTCATGACACGTGTCATGTTCTACCGTCAACCCCCCAACCCCAAGCCACCATGAAGTTCCTCAAAACTTCATGGTGAAGCGTCCAATCTAATTTTCAATGGTAGATCTGAATAGAGTTTTTGACAAGCTTCCCAACGAGCCCCCTCAAGCCATAGGGTGCCATTTGAAAAAAAATACCAAGGGTGGCTTGGGGTTAGGGGGTTGACGGTAGAACATGACACGTGTCATGAAAGAACGGCTTACCGTTTTTAGAAATCGACCTGTTCGAGCGTTTTCTTTCTGAAAAAGTATGGTAAGAATTTATGAATTTTGTTCCGGACTGTTAAGTGAAACTGGGGTTCCTCAAAACTTCATGGTGAAGCGTCCGATCTAATTTTTAATGGTTGATCTGAATAGAGTTTTTGATAAGCTTTCCAACGAGCCCCCACAAGCCATAGGGTGCCATTTGAAAAAAAATATTAAGGGTGGCTTGGGGTTAGGGGGTTGACGGTAGAACATGACACGTGTCATGAAAAAACGGCTTACCGTTTTTAGAAATTGACCTGTTTAAGCGTTTTTTCCGCAATAAATACGGAAAAAAATTATGAATCTTACTCCGGACTTTTGAATAACCCTGTATATACCGAAGCTATAACTCCTGACTGCTATAACCTGCTAAACTGTTTTCAAACAGGAGTAGATTTATAGCTCTCGTTCAACATCGGTAGTTGGCAACCGTTTGGTGTGTAAACACTGCGGTAAGTATTTAGTTATAACTAACTTACCCCAACCTATGTGTTGAGCGAAATATCCCTAGACTGCATTGCCTTTTGCTTTTGAAGTTATCGCTGTTCTGTCCAAACAAAAATCAGTAACCCATGCGATGGAACCACGAACCTGATGGAACCTATAAAAAATAGTCCATTTTCGACCAAAGTTTCTCGCAAATGTTGGCTGACAAGAGACTTCAACTTTTACATTCAGAAATTTGATTTTTTGTTATATTCCATCTTGAAGATCAAACGTAGTCGGGAGTTATGAGAAAAATGGAATGAGTAATTTTTTTCAAATACATGTAAACGGGCGTTGTAAGTATGATAGTTATAACGACGATAGTTACGCAACTACTGGAGTTAACGCCGTGTAAACGTGGTCACTTTTCGTTTAATTTTTTTAACCTCCCGAGGTTTTATGTAAGGTTACCAGAACAGCCTGTATATCGAAGAGTTTTTGACTTTTTTTTTTTAAATGTAAGTATGGGATTCCATAGCAACTCCTAGAATCTCCTGAGAATTTGTTGCCGTATCTTTTTTTTTAAATTCAAATTCAAATGATTTATTGTTTCTTCAGTACGTACATTGTATCTACTTATAAACAAAAGGTTTACGGAATGCATATACAACCCAACAATATAAATATATAACTAAAAATATGTAAATAACTAAAGATGTACTGACATTCTTAAATAAAGGGAAAATCAAATAAATAATTCACTTTTACAAATAGAAATGCAATATGTACTCAAATTAAAAACTTTATTCATTACGAGCGAAGGCCCTGAGCTTCATTGCACCTGCCAAAAATTTATACATTTTAATCGCTCTTTCCCTTGTTACACTTTTCAAATTTGTTGACCAGTCTCTGGACAGCAGTACCTGGTACTCTCGTCGGATTGGAGCGTACAGTGGACAATCGTAAACCACGTGGTCAACAGTTTCCGGGCGGTGTAAATTACACACTAAGCAATTCTCCCACTGAGGAAGTCTGAGAAAGCTTTTTTTTAATTCATTCGACGTTGGTCCATTTCCGCTGCCATGGTGAAAGTAAAAGAAAGCCATAGTGAAAGAAGGCAGATCACCTTCTTTCACTATGGGCTACGTGCATGACATGTAGCGCCGCAGTGGAATATGAAATTCTTGTTGGACTCGATTTAGTTAGCGAAGATCTCACTAGGCATCGCATGAGGTCGACACCATCGTTGAAATTTATTATTGGAATCCTCCTATACAGGGTGTTTGTAAACTTAGTGTAGAAAATTGAACCGCAGTTGAAGAAATGCTCCAAAAGTGCCAGAAAAATGTTGAAAAAAAAAAGGTTTTTGTTTTTAGAAATATGGAGGGTCAAAGGGTCAAAGATTCCGGGAAACTCATTCCATCAGACCAAAAAGTAAAATTTTTGAACCTTTGAATGTGTTTTGTAATTTTATTTAGTGTACAGGCTGAGTCATACATCGTAAAAATCAATTTTTCATCGAAAATACCCATGAAAAGTTCTAGAGGTTATAAAACTGATGTAGAGCAACAAAATAACACAAATGAATGATTTCAGTTCTCATATGAAATTCTCTGCTTGCATTTTTAAAGAAAACTGGATTTTCAAGATTTACGACTCACCCTGTATAGTAAATAAAACTACAAAAACACATTCAAAGGTTCAAAAACATCGCTTTTTGGTCTATTGAAAAGGAAAAGAGTTTACTGAAATCTTCCAAAATAACGAAAATAGAGGGGGTCGAAGGACCACCTTGCGACCCTCCGCCTTCATATTTTCAAAAATAAAAACCCTAAATTTCTTTCAACATTTTTCTGATAGGTACCTACTTTTGAAGCATTTCCGTAGCTGCGAATCAATTTTCTACCCCAAGTTTGCAAACACCCTGTGATATTATTCATTGAATTTGAAAAAAATTCAAGTAGGTGTTGATTCCGAAGCTGTAGACTCGAAAAACTTGTGGAAAATATACGGGAAAACTTCATCACTTTAAGTGGGGAAATAGGGAATCTAGGATTCCTTTTGCGGCAAGTACTAAATTCTGCGACACCTGTCTACAAGGCCGCATTTGCGGTATGTATAAATAGCCACCCCTTATCAAAAGAGCAAATTTTAGGGGGCCACTTTTTTGTGCTCCAACGCATTTTATATCTCGCAATTTGGCGTAGGCGCACAAAGTTTGCCATTTGAAATAATAATATTCACGTGGCGTGTAGCTTGAGCCTACACAGTTGCACGAGGTGGAAAAACTAATAAGCCAGGAAGAGGAAGCAGAAGCAGAATAGAACGAAAGGTGAAAGAAAAGCTCCCCTTGGCGCTCGAGATATATGGCTTAAGGCACGCGAAAATTTTCTGGAACCACAGACAGTCGCTGTTTTTTTTTCACCTTACATTGTCACATGCAGTTAACATACATAATATACCTAGCTATGTATAGGTAGATATATATACCTAATCAATTTTACGATTTACATTGTTTCAGTATTTCACCATCCCTCCTCTTTCCTCCTCCCTCGCCAACCTTCAAAGCATATAGGGTACGTTAATTAGGTTTAGCCAATATCAATTTACATCTCAATATCTACGACGCACATTCACCCTCTCCCCTAAATGTTTGTCCCTTATTCTATGCTGCATACAATTCGACTGCCTCAATCAAGGCATTCAACACTCTCGGCCTACATTTCTTTTAGGTACCTATGCCCATCTGCGTAGGAAGGAAATATTGCGTTTGTACAAGTTATTCACGCAGAGGTTTAAATGGCACCTATTCACATGTAAAGCCCCCATTCATGAGAAATCTTTAGTTTATCGAAACTTTATTGGAAACTGGTAAGTATCGTAGCGGGATGGCCATCTGCATTTCAAAAGCAGAATAAAAGCAAGAAAAACTGAAAAACGGTATAAACACACTTTCATTAGAAACTTATCGATCGATTTTCCGTGTGAAATCCTGATCTGATATAATATTGAGCAAGTCTGTATTTAATCGGATTACCTAGTTATAAAAAAACGCTTTGGCGTTTTTGTTTGTACGAACCGAAGGGTAGTGGTCATGGTCATTATCAAACGTAGGGTGGCATAGGAAATGAAATGACTGATGATTAATAAAACGGTCATCATATTTTTTGTATGAACATAATCGATAAAGTAGTTTAAATTTCTGATACGAATCGTTTGATTGCAGCTGCAAACGTGAATCAGCGATTCAGAACAAAATGCGATATTGATTTTCTTATACTGGAGACTATTTAGGTGATTGGGTGGTTGTTGTAATAGTGGCGTTCGTGTCGATTGGGGTGCTACGGTCTTCGGGTATGCTTATCTGGAACTGCAGAAGTACGACCAAGTAGGTCACCATCGTCGCTAGGAGCTGAAACCAAGTCGTTGGCATTTAGTTGTATGGTTTCATGAATTTGAGATATAAGTGGAGAGGTCACTTACCGACTTGAACAAGTTTCGATTCACATCAAAGAAACCCCCCAAGCTCATGTCAGTAGGGCTCATTTCTGTCGCCCGCAGAAACATGTTGATCTGAAATGGTGGGTGATATTAATTAGATCCTTTATTTGCGATTGTGATGGAGGTATGTCAGTTGCACGTCTCTAAGAGGTTTTACGAACGTGGACCAAAAATTGATTTTATTGGGTATTATTATTCAAAGATTTGAATTTTCGAATTAGACCAATTTGCATGATTAGAATCATAGTCATTTGACTAATATTTATTGAATCCGTGATGAATTATTTCGGTTCAAAGTGGTGAAAAAAATAAACTGGGACAAAATTGGAGTGGACTACCCCGAAATTTTTACTCGGTTAAAATAAAAAAATCTGGAGAAAAAATTGCCCAATTTTGGAAAAAAGGAGTGCAAACATGACCTGACTTTAGCAAGGTGCCGTTTCAAGGAAACAAGTCGCAGAATTTTTTTGTCATATTTTCGAAAAATGTAGGTACAGTTGCGGCCTCATAAAAGTTTACACCGATGACAATCGTATGGCCATGCTCATTCATAATTACGTCAAAACTGAATTAGCATGGCCACTCGATCGCCGTCGGTGTAAACTTTTATGATGCCGCAACTTTACATCAATGTCTCGAAACGGTTTTGGACTTTTGATCGTATTTTGTTTTTCCAAAGAGTTATTGATTTTTTTGCCGTTTTTGGATTTTTTGGGCACTTTGCCAGGAGTCTTGCTCATTCTTGGAATTTGACAGAAACGCACACAACAGCTGTATCAAATGTACCATGAAACAATTTGACCCCACTGGACCCCTAGACTCCATTTTGGGACTATGGCAAATCAATCATGCGGTCAATCAATCAATCAGGGTGGTTCAAAATGCATCAATGACAAGTATCCGTTGCCTTAAGATTGCCATAGTCAGCAGTTTTTCCCATCATGGGTGTTTATTGTTTTACTGCTCAATTCTCAATCCATACCTAAATCAAAAACATAACTCTTTAAAAAAACAAAATACGATCAGATTACTCTATCGAGTATTACAAAAAATTTCAGAATCTGACAATTTTTTCTCGAGATATCCCGATTTTAACCGAGGCACAATTTCAGGGTGGTCCACTTCCATGCATTATTTGGCCCAGTTTATTTTACATAATTTATGTATAGGTAGTTGAATTGGTATTCTATATTTTGAAGTTTTAAAAGAACAATCCCCATTCATTGCAGAGCAGGAAATTTTAAAATAAATCAAGGGGCAGAGTAAAGCTGTGGAGGAAATTATTGTAGTGACTTTAAACCGTGAATTAATGTAGGTATTCGGCATTGCAAAAAAAAGTAAAGTGACAGTAAAAAGTGAGATACTGTTACGGCCGCTATATGAAAATACGCAACGCAACTGCAACGCAGTAAGGCGCAACGTTTTCTGATTGACTCACAAAGTAATCGCAAAAACCATTGCAACGCAGCAAATTCTTCACTAGTTCACTAGCCAATCAGAAACGTTGCGCCTCGCGTTGCGTATTTTCATAGAGCGGGCATTAGACCACGTGACCAGCCGGTAGTCATGGTTTCGGCTAGCGCCACCTCTTGGCTAGGATAATATCGCGAATAGCGCCACCCTTGCCCTTGATCCATCCACCATCCTTGATTCCGACTCCTAAAAATGTGCTCTTACGTTCGTAAAACCGTACACAGAGTACACACCTCATGTTGAGCATCGTCGTTCATCCAAGACAACTCCACCAACAACAGCTTTTTTTGAAAGTGAACTCGCACCTGCAACTATCCGACTTAGAATTTGTTCTACAAGTGTTTTCTAGTCTTACACAGTTGGAGGCGTAATGTGCCTCGTCACATATGAAGAACAACAGACCCACAGCGAATACCGCCGTTATGGTAAGTCCGATGTCTTTGACCCCGAGACCCTCTTGGATTTGGGATAGCAGGCCGTAGATTGTCAGAGTTATGATCAAAAATAGGTAGAGACACAGGAAGGTGACGGCATACCCCGACGCGTTGCCTATATCCCTAATTTGTTTGCTCAACATCATCCAGAGCGATCGGTAATGGGCCACTTGTGTTGATGGCCCCACGTGTTTAAGGGCCATTTGGAAGTCGTCAGATATGAGCGTCGCCACCTTTCCCGCCACATCGCACTGGATGAACCAGTAGCCCCCGATTAGGTACGTCACTGTGTTGATGTAGCAGTACGGAATCACCTAGAGAATAGGCAACCAATAATACTTTCGTTCAAGAATTTCGCTACTGTGCCCGTGCTCAACTGCTAAAGTTCGTGATTTCTGTGCTTTGAATTCAATTCTTGATGTTTTTAATCATTTTTTCAACATTTGGAAACTGAATAATAATTGCTAGCTGGCGTATAAGAGGTAGGAATAGGGTGGTAGCTAACCTACTATTAGTGGTGAAATATCGATTAAATATAATACTCGCATACCTACACTCTATACTCATTACACGTTTCACGAAAGATTATGGAGAAGTGAGAAATGTTTATTTCACAACAGCTTGTATGCATTTCCTGTGGTTGATCAACTGGCATTGACCTACAGTTTACCGAGCTTCAAGTAGGTATTGGCCAAACATTACACAAAGTTAAGCAACGTTCCGCGGGGCCACTACATGGGTGGGTGCGACGACCCGTCAGTATCATCAACCTACGTTGTCGGTGTCCCTGTGCCTCGGAAAGCACATGAAGTCGTTGGTCACCTCGGGTTTAGCGAGCCACAACTACTTCAAACAGAGCTACTTTCGGGTCTCCCCGCAAAAAGTGGTCCCATTTGATTAGTTTATTTTTTTCATGAAAATTCTCTTTAGTATTCCAATATTGACATCAATTTTCAATTTGGCGAATATATTAGAAAAAGGTTGTCATTGGTCCCCAGTGACCAACCCGCAGTCACCCGCTATCAATGAGAGCCAATGAGACGCTTGCACTACGCGCCAAATTTGGAATTGGTGTCAATTTGAAACCTATCTGAATAAGATATATTGGGTCATCTAAAGTGGGTATCTAGGTACACGTTTACAAATCCGTAAGACTGAAAATAACTTATTACCTGGATAATCCGAAAATCTACCATGGTGGTGTGAGTGACGACCATAGTGGCACAGCTCAAAATAGGCAGAGCAATCGTGATAAAAAGAGGCTTGTTTCCCATAAAAAGCGGTATCCTCCTTTTGGCAACTCTCTCGTAGAACTTTTCGAACGAAGCCCATTCGTTGACAACATTTGCCAGCTTCTTCCCTTCGTACCACACTATGGGATTGATCACAATAGGCACCAAATACACGGTGAACAAATAATCAATGACGGCCTCCTCAAACCGACCCTCTGCAGATTTGACCGTTTTAACTTTGTTCCAACTGATGTACCCGATGTATCCCACGACCACCAAGAAAACTCCAACTGAATACCCCATCCACTGGGGGGTAACCCTGAAGATACCATTTTCTAAATTGGCCACCGGAAATATTCCGGTCACTCTTAAAAGCTGGTATATCGGCTTCAGCGTGTCGTAAACCACTCCATTCTTTTGGCTTGCGAGAGCTCTGTGGGGGTCGTTGAAGAACTTGATGGGTGCGGGGGCCACTTTGGTGATTTTTGACGACTTTGGGGTGTAAAGAGCTTCTGCTCCTTCAAGATAGATGCTCCGTCTCTTCTGGGGAGGGTACTGTCCGTACTGATACTGGCCCTGGTTTATTATCTCGCCCAGAGTGTTGATTTGGCTTCCGCTAGGGCCTTGATTGTACATCTTGGAACGGCAGGACTTTCTTCGGCTATCGGAACATTAAAGCTACTGAGGTGTGTTCGATTACGAGCTGTTTGATCGAGCAATTATTAGCGGTGACCTTCCGAAGTTAGTGGGTAATAAAGTGTCAATTATGGAGGAGTTTTAAACGGGTCAAGTTTTCGTAGGTAGCGTACGACGAAACGATTATTGAAGTTTCCAAGTACGACTACACATGAGTTGATAAAAAATGAATGAATTGTGCAAGGTTCGAGCGTTCAATCTATCCCAAGAAATGACCATGCAGCAAAACTGTGAGGATACGGCCTGCTGAAAAAAAGCAGTGAGCTGAAGATCATTACATTTTTTAATACATTTGGATCGACATGTTCTTGTCAAAAGTTTTTCTTTTTGCACAGCACAGATACAGTTTTTTTAGGGCTTTCAAATAACATATTGCTAGTCAAGTTTTGTGGAATAAAACTTCTGCCATTTACCAACTGTGTTTGGTAAAATTGCTGCTGAACAGGCGAGTGAACAGGCGTGTAAAAATTATTCACTTCTTAGCGGGCAACATCTTCAAAAATGTGGAAAAACAATAAAATGTGATTTAACTGACCCGCACAAAGAAATCTTTTTTTTTTCAACAGTAAGACTGGCACAGAGATGATGACAAATGCTTCCAGTGTTTGCGTTAGAGTTATACGTTTGCATTGAGGCAAATAAAATAAAAAAGTACGGGGGGTTTAACAGGTCTTTTTCCACCTTCAAGACATCCTTCACCTTTAGGCAGATGTGGAGGAATCAGCCCAACTTGTTTTTGGGCGGAAACTCAGTGGTAGAACTGACCTAACGAAGAGTTTGACACCATAAAAGCTTTGGTCGGAATTTTTTCTATCCAGAATGACCTACCGCCTGGCCTAAAAGGCCCCCCAAAGCATGTCAACCAGGCTGTTCCGTGTAGAGGTTGCCCTCGACATGAAATGTCTTAATTCTGGAGATTTTAATAAGAGGATTACTCAGTTTTTATTGTATTATTTCGCTTTTTACACGGTTGATGAATATTTCAACGATGATTTTAACCATTTTAATCTGTTGTGATGTCCACTTTATAGGACCCCGCACGATTCTTATGGAAAATGCGAGGGAAAATGGCTCCCGGTTGAATTCTCTGAATTTTTGATATGTTGTAGCTCAAGAGATACTGGGTGGTATTAATAAAAAATAAGCATAAGCATTTGCTTAGATTTTTGAGGAGTTGCTAAGCAGACTTCCCCTAGGAACGCCTATGAAATCCAAGCAAATGCTTATGCTTATTATTTAATAATACTACCCACTAATCAGATACCGTGAATCCCAAATTTGAACAATAAAACAGTTTTTTACCCACGGAGAGTTGAAGCTGGACCTCAAGTTGGACGTTAAAACTCGTCTAAACTGTTAGAGAGGCATGACAATATTTGAAAAAAATGAAAATTCCACTGAAGTTTCCTCACTGTTACCAACCTTTTGAAAAAAAAATGGAAAAAAAATCTTTTTAACCAATGGATCTATTTTCTTGAAATTTTCAGAAAATACTCTTTATCACTCTTGTTGATGATTAAAAGTATTTTTAGTCAAATCTATCTCATTGGCAAGTACCCCATTGTTATAATCATTGTCGTTATGTCAAAAAGAGCTGTATATATCGCCAAATTTCAGCGAATATATCGCCCAATTTCAGCGATATATCGCCCGTGCGGACCTAGCTTTATTCTGACGGCTTCAAAATGATCTTATGACAAAATTTATAAAATGTTGAGGAAATTACTTTAAAATTTTTCTGTTTAGGTAAAACTTGGTGGAAACAATTCATTTTTTCAAAAAACCTGGACTTGGACTGGAAATTTGGACTTTGGACGAAACATACTTTTCGTCTGGGGTACAGATTTGGTTTCTCTTCAAGTTGTCTTTCAACGCCAATCGTATTTGAGAGAAAAATATCAACCCCTTAATCAACCCACTCATTCACCCCCAACCCCAACCACCATCATAAAATTCGAGATCACTCTCAAAAGCCATGAAGATGGCTTCTGTGATTTAAATTATGAATTTTGACATGGGAATAATTATCTTCTACCCTTGAAGTTGGGGTGGCCATTTTCCAATTTTCCTCGGTTAATTTGCCTGATTTTTTGGTATTGTGTACCTATTTCTTTGTTTCCACATGAGAAGACGCTGTATTTTTGACATTTAAAGGTAATTTTCAATGTTGAAGCGATATTTGTGAAGTAGAAAGGTTACCTCTACTACTTATGACGAGTCGGTATGAGATCTACTATATGCCCTTGACGAAGTTATTTTTTCTCAACTTGTAGGCAATAGCAACTATCTTGAGATTTTTTCAGATTTTTAAATTATTATTTTTGATGCGTCTGTTTTTTTCAAAATGCCTATTATGGTGATTGTATTAAAAACAAAATTGACCTTATATATTTTTTGATAATCTCATATATATTTCTCAAGTGTCTCATATACAGGGTGTCCGTTTTTCGAGGCTAAGCATGGGTATCTCGCTTATCTTTAGAGATACAGAGTCGGTTAAATTAGAAAAAAGTTGTTAATTTTCATGACGATCAATGATCCAAGAAGATATTTGACTTGTCAGTTTTAGTTTTCGAGATATCGAGAAAAAACAGAAATTTGTAATTTTTGTTTTTATTTTTTATTTGAAAAACGGTTGAAGGTAGCCTTTTCTAATTAAGACATTGTGAAGGCACTTTTTCAAGGGGAATTCAATGTTGCCAAAATCCTCATTCTAGCTTCCCAAACAACCGAGATATGACATTCAACTTTTTTTTCTCTTATGGGCGCCATATTGGATTTTGACATTTTTATTTTCTGGTTACAACGATGTGTCACATGCCACTGTTGAATTTATGCTTTAGAGCAAAAAATTTATTTTTTATTTTTCAAAGAGTGCTTTGGAAACAAAATCAGCACCGACAATAAAAAAAAACGTAAATGTCAAACATTTATTCAACAATGACATGTGGCACATCGTTTTAACCAGAAAAGAATACCGTATTCAAAAATATCAAAATCCAATATGACGCCCATTAGAGAAAAAAGTTGAATGTCGTATTTCGGTTGCTTTAAAAGCTAAAATAAAGATTTTGGCAGCTTTGGATTCCTCTTGAAAAAGTGCACTGACAATGTCTAGATTAGACAAGGCCACCTTCAACCGTTTTTTGAATAAAAAATAAAAACAAAAATTTAAATTCCTGTTTTTTTGATATCTCAAAAACGAAAATCGATACGTCAAATTTCTTTTTGGATTATATTGATCGTCATGAAAATGCGCAACTTTTTCCTAATTTAACCGACTTTGTATCTCTCAAGATAAGCGAGATACCCATGCTTAGCCTCGAAAAACGGACACCTGTATATCATTCAAAAATATCTGGCAACCCTAACTAAGTACCTACCTATAGGTGGTCGATGATACGAAATAAACTAAGTTTGAAATAAGCTCATTTTGAAACATATTCATCCTTATTGTCGTCTTTCGAATATCCTCTTTTACATAGACGTATCGACGCAAAGCTTACAGCTTACAACCGGTGCCCGAGCGTAGCGAGAGCACCTTTTTGTTTGCCAAATATTCTCACGCATGCGGTTCCGATAACTATAGGAATGAGCGAGGGAAAGAGTCAGCACATTATCATATTTTGTTATCTAATAATTATTATGATTATATAGTACTTTATTAGTTTTGAAGTCAACAAAATCATCATTTTAAAACGAAGATGCATCTTTTCGTTATGAACATAAACCAATCTCTGACTATCAAGGTTAAGCTACGTTGCCATCCCCACCCTTGCCATTATTTAAAACGTTATTATCGCAAAATGCACAGAAATATTCCGTATTTTTAATCAAAACACAATTTCCCAAGGAATATCGCACGTTATTCATAGAACTGCATTGTTTAAAATGCGAAATAGTCGAAACCTAGCCCGATTTCAGAGTTAAAAAATACCATCGTTTTTCGTATTTGGCGCGTCGGAGACGTCATCACTTCGCGCGTCAGTGCGTCACTGTAAATAAATATGGCTGCCGTTGTGTGAGCGGTGGGGTTGTGTTTGCATTTGCCTCGAATTTACCGAGAAAAACGCGCCGGAAATTCTCTGATTCGATCGAGTGTCGTTCCCCGAGATCTCTGAACACCGTGGAAATATCTGTGTGCTCCGGCTGTAGATGTTTTGAACGACTCGAAGCAGGTAAAACATCACAACTGTCATTCTTCGCCCGCCATTACTTCACAATTTGACGGGCACCGTGTTTTGTTTTACGACTGCAGCGTTTGCCGTCCCGCATTTCACCGGGCGCCAAGTGCTTGCTTCTGGGCGATGAAAATTCACGTTTCGAGTTTTCCGCCCCCAATTTTTACGTTTGGACATTTGCATGCCGTATTGTGAACGCCTCTTTGGGCATTAATGGGGTTTAAAGGCTGATTCACGTTCGTTCGGCTGGCCTTTGTTGATTTTTGCGGTGCCCAAAATCCCGCAATTTTTTTTTGTTTTTCAATCACGGCGAATTTTTTTCATCAATTTTATGAATATTAACGTGTGGTTTTTTCGTTGTAACTGCGGTTGTTAGGTTAGTGTTCAGACGCCATTTATTTCGCTTTGCCAAAGTTTCGTTTTGTGCACCACAGGAAATGCCGAAAATCCCAACTCGGACCCCTAGAAGGGCGGCCAGCAAGGAGGCTCTGAAGCAGATGCAAATCCTGCTGGGCGATGAGAAAAACGTGGAAATATCGTCGGACGATGATGTAAGCCAGATTCTGTTTTTATACATAATATGAATACTTATGTTAAGTTATGTCAAATCTACTAACGTGTTACTGTATGTTATGTTAGGAACATATTTTTTCAAGTCTGTTTGTCCGATTTATTGTTTTTTTCAATTTATATGATGTTTGTATTGTCAATAATTTGATGTTGTAGGCTAATGCACATGATGTATAATTATGACGCACGCCCACAAGATGGCGCTGGCCACATTTCTTGTAGCTGCCAGCAGGTGGCGCCGAGATCAGTTTTTTTATTTCAAAATGTTTGACAGTAGACAAGCCAAATTACAGGAAACTAGGATTATAAAATCGATTAAACGGCATTTGACCTTATTCTTTGTGCCGTTGAAAATTTTCAATATTGAAAAAGGATTTTGAAGAGCTGAAATTACTCCATTGGCTGGGGCAAACTCGAATGCAAAGACGGCAGTTCTCAAAAGCTGATGTGAAAACTTTGGTAATGATTAGTCATTGCCATGTTTATCGCAGCCATTTGGTACGGTTACGATTCTGTAAGGATCACATCAGTCAAGACGACTTCTTTGTGCATGAAATATTTGCGTCAAATCAAAATCCGGCAATCTCTGACTTTCTGACTGATTTTCGGTGAAATACAGGTCAAACCCATTGATAAATATTGTACTAAATATGTTCACTTGTACCGTGATTCTAGTCGGCTGTGAGATTTTGTTTCTAAGTTTCCAAATGTGAAATATAGAAAATCCCCAAAACTTTGCAGTTGGCTGCTCTGGCCGGACCAGTTTTGAAACACATTTTTTGCGTATTTCCTTTGCAGATAGCCGGAACATTTTTGCGGGACGTGATGTCTGACGCTTTTTTCCATTTTATTGGAAAATGTAGCAATTTTTTGACCTGTTTTGAATTTTCGCCAATGAACAAATAAATCAAAAGAGCCTTGACATTTGACAGTTGTGAAAAATATTCCTAACCTCTCGAAGCCGGTTCAACTTTCGATGCTTCAAATTAAAGAGTATACAAATACAATGCCCTTCGTCCAAAAAAAGAGCCCCTGCAATCATCAACCCTTTCGCCTCTTCCAGTCAAAAATACAAGCCAAACCCTGAAGAATTATAGGCGATACAAGGATCGCCGTATAGTCTGTCATTGGCAAAAGAATTTACGTGTAAAAAGTAAATTAAACCAAATTAAAAAAAAAACAGCCGCTCAAAGTTGCGTATTGGACCGAAATTGATGTTAGTACCTTCAATTTGCAATTTGCTTTCGTTTTGGGGCTTTCCGGGACGAGTTTTTGCCGACCCTGAATGGGCCGCCGTCAAGATGACTTAGATTTGCGGCCGCCCCAGGCTCTTTTGGTGTCTACATGACGGTAACACAGCTCTGCGTCCCCCTAGTCGCACTTCCACATATGACCAGGTGAGTTTTCCAAGATTTTTACACACCAGGTGAAAAGGCGGCAAGCCTACAATGCTAAAGTAGAAAATTTGCCCAGCCAACTAGAGTCACAGTACAAGTGAACCTACTAGCATTCTACTAGCTTCGAAATTTTGCACAAATTACATTTGAGCATTGATAAACTAAAAGCTCCGAACCGGCAAGTGTGCGTGTCATAGATTTTGTGAATAAGTAAGAAATAAGTGCCGCCATATCAGATAAAAGCTTGCTGAAGTCCAGAAAGATTATTGTAAGTCTGAACGTTATTGGCCTATGCACCCCTCAAGCAATTCTGATGTACATACTAATACTAAAACTCAAATTCCCAGTAGAGACAGCGTAGGTGTCTATTTGATCTCAATTTGAGCAACAAAAAAAAACTCAAATCGCAAAATATTGCAGAACTATTTTTAGTTTGAAAGTTGGATTAAATGTTGATAGATCATCAATAAACAAACACTAATGCTTGGTTTCACGATAGCGTTTTATCCGTATACGACGTGTTTATACTCGGGGGTTTCGCAACCGCTGTCGTATAGGTCGCGGGAGCATAACGTCACTTTGGCACCCGCTTTGGCAACGTTGCAAGTATGCTTGACGTGGCAACAGCGCAGTGCGCATTCTTTTCGACGTTGAATTGACATAAGACGCTCGCGTCAGCGCATGATGGGGTGCCAAGGTACCGCTGTAGAGATTGGTTTGTTTTTACTTTTTAACATGACTCAGTCAAATCTTGAGTTTAGCACAATAGTGGGGTCGGTACAGTATTATACGCTGCATTTTTGAGTAATGCAATGTCTTTAGGCACACATGTTCTTAGCACCTGTTTGAACAATTTTGTCCATCGCCGCAAGCGAAATTTTAGTTTAGATCCTGTATACAGGGTGAAGTAGAAAAACAATTTAAATAAATCGGTACACTCCGCGCGAAACACTGTCTCCGTTTATTTTGCGTGCGATCGTACATAGGTACCTGAAAGTTGTGTCCACATTTGGGTGTGCGGCATTCGATTTTATTTTTGAATCTGCGATATTCAGCGGCACAAGTTGCGCTGTAGGTTCGCAAAGCTAGGGGATGGAACTCATGCGTCTGCGCGAGCTAGGAAAAGTCTAAACCTGCAGATTTTCAGCCATCGATTTAACAAAGAAAAATAGATGACAAGAAACTCCTGACTTCCATGCTAGATTATGTGGAATGATGTTGTCCATGTGCATTGCTGTCGAAAAAATGAATTCCGCGCGTAGTGTTCCGAAAAGAACGAAAAAGCCGTTTTCAGTGTATAACTGGTTGCCTAGAAGATGATGTTTTTTGGGAACACACATGAAATGGAACTGTAATGTTCTTTTCATACGGTTTTTGCAGCCAGGCACTCAACAAACTGCCCGTCATTTTTGAAAAAAAACAGAAAACACAAAACCTCTGATATATTATACGTTCGTGATATAACCCGATAAAATTTTAGTTACCATTTGTTTACATGCAGTTTCATGCCACTGACAGACAGGACGGCAACCGTAAGGCAGAGAAGAATACCAGAAGTAGGGCGGTATTTTCAAAAACACACCAACTGATAAACACGTTACCATATTTTCGCTCATTGTGTATCTAAAACTGATCCATCATTGCTGGTCTTGAACACAATGAAAGATCAAGAAACACTCTTTTTTCCATAGCCTATTTGAAAGTTTCATTTCCAGCCGTTTCAATAATAGACAATGTTGAAATTACGCTTTTTACATGTGTTAGCATACGGCACTATTCTCAAATCCCCTAGCATGGTTGCGCCAGCGCAAAAATGGCACTGGATTTCGCCTATTGTAAACGTCCGTTGAAGAATATACCCAGGGCCGGGCCTGGCCTATTTGCCGCCTGCGTGCCACCGAAAAATTGCCGCCCCCTCACCGGCAGTGGAGAGCCCCACCAAATGCGGGAATGAAAAGAATCCTTCGAAATTCAACTTAATTATTATATTACCGCCCCTATGACTTGCCGCCTGCTGTACTCGCCTGCGCGCCGGAACGCACTGCACGCCTGCTAGGCCCGGCCCTGAATATACCTCCCTATCCCTATAATAAATTACATCCGCTCGAATCTATTCAAGCCAAGTCGAGAGCCATTCTTGTCGGGCCAACAGTACGACAACACGAAGAGCAGTCCAGTGTCGGCGATTAGTAAAAAATAGAACCGAACGCGGCGAACGCTGCAACAGCTTATTCTTTCATTTCCTGGGACGACGCTGGTCACCCCAAGGTCAGACAAGACAACGTTACAGCACATCGTTACAGGCGTTCGTTACAACTACTGATGCTATGAAGCAATTTCACTCCCATGTGTGGTTCTGCGTTAGTGGTGTGTTGTGATCTAGGCGCGAGAATAGAAGTTTCACTTCAAAAATAAGAAGTAAGGGGACTTTAGTTGATAAACATACCCTCGACAACGTATAATAACGGAGATACAGGCCTTCGACGTTGTTTCTTAAAAACAGTTTCTTTGCATAAATTTTGGACCGCTCGACCGATTTTATTCAAATTTAAACCAAAGTTTACTGAGACAGGTCTCTATTGAACAATGATAACGCATTTCATCAAACATTTTTAGGGGTGAAGATAATAGGGGGTACCCTTCTTCTTTTCTCCCTATTTTCAAACCTCCTGAATATTTTTGGAAGCGGTTTCAATTTTTGACTTCTACGTTCAATTTAATGAAAAAAGTTACTCTTGCAAAATTTTGATTAGAAGCTTCATTTTCAAGGTATTTGGGCTTGAAACGTTGGAAAACATCTCGAAATCGCCACTTTCCAGGGCCTTTAAATTAAAATTCAAGAAATCTCATGATTCCTCAACTGGAATGAATTTCCTGGGTGTTTTTGAGTTGATAAACCATCATTTTTGCTGAGAAACATGGAGTTTTTCAGGAAAAAAACAATTTGGACCCTGGAGAGTGGCGATTTTGAGATGTTTTCCAAAGTTGCATGGAAAGACTTTTGCCAAAAATAGAGTGTCGTCAACCGATATTGTGCTACAAGTTCGCAATGTTCGTATCATCCAACTTTCGCGAATAGGCGGTCATTTCTTATGTAAAGCGAGGGGTTTTTAATTTTTCGTACGTGCTTATACGTACACGATACGAGCATTTTATACCTACCTGTCTCGCGGACACTTAACGGAGACCTATCTCCTCATCAATAAATTCGACTTTCCCAAAAATTAAGTGTCGCCATCCGATATCGTGCTGCGCGTTTGCAATGTTCGTATCATCCGGATTCCGCGAATAGGCAGTCATTTCTTATGTAAAGCGAGAAGTTTTTAATTATTCGTAGGCGCTTATACGTGCCCGCTACGGGCATTATATCATAATTTGGTACAAGAGATGCAGTTGCAAGAGGCAAGACACAAAACCCAGTTCCTCTATTCCAGAAATACGTGTCTAAATGGCGTACTGAAATGACAGACTTGATGACAGGTGACATATATCGCGATTCATTGCAGAAAGGCTAGCCAATGGTATTAAAAAATCACGGCGGTGATACACGACCACCGGCGATCATTCGGCGATTATAGTACTCCTACCGGATGATCATCAAGGTCTTAAATGACGTTCTAAATGGTTATTTAGTAAATGACGACGTGACACACTAGTAATTTATATCGTAATTTACGCTGATTGATCATTGAGCTTTTCAGTCTGCCTAGGATATTAGAAATAGCAATTATACAGGGTGTACGAATAAACGAAAAAATGAAGGTCCCTCTTTATCTTTCTACAAACTCCTGGCCACCAAAAATGTATTAAAAAAGAAAGTGCGCAAAAATGCCGTGTCGCTATTTTGCAATGAAGAAGCCTTGCGGGCCGCAGCGGCCTCAGCTTCTTTGGAGGACACAACTGATGAACCAAAGTTGAAGTAAGAACTGTGATTCGGCTGTTTAGCTTTATATCCAACAAAAAATTAGTTTTTGGGGCCATGGCATTGGGAACAAATTTCCGTTTTTTTCTTCTGATTTACAAGGGCAGGTGGAATAAAAATTAATATGTCGATCTCGGGAGGCTGCATAACACGGAAGGAAATTAAGCCATCTCGTAAATATGGTCGAGATTTCTAGGATTGATGCCAAATTTCCTAAAATACCATAGAAAAATGGGGAGTTTGCGTGCACACGTATAGACAAATACAAATAGAGAAGATCATATGTTATCACCACCGTCGTCACGGATATTGGGGCATCAAAAATCAGCCAACCTTTTTTTGAATGATGGACTCGCCTGGTTCCTACGCAACCGTGAAAATCCGTGACGACATATGGTCTCTTCTATTTGTATTGGGGAGTTTGCGTCCACACGTACGTACGACGTAATGTAACTTTCAACGTGGAAATTGGCGAGTTTGTTATCTGCAATTCCTTAGTTACAGGGGAGTTTTCACGTTCTACGTTACGTTACGTCGTACGTTCAATGAAATCGCAAACTCCCTATTGTCTATACTTACGACGCGACGTAACGTAACTTTCAACGTGAAAATTGACGAGGTTGTTATTTGCAATTCCTTAGTTATGAATAAATGGAAAACTTCATCCTGTATACGCCATCTGATATCAGTTGATTCCACATCCAGGAATGATCTGAAACAGATATGCTTGGTTTCATAACTCAGTCGCCACTGAATCACCAAGTGCCGAGTTGTATCTGCCTTAGTAGTACGGTAGTACTTCCTAACTAGACTATTAATTTCCCTGGTTTCACTTTCCTCGCTCACAAGCCAACATAATATGCGGTCTTCTTAGTAATGATAATAATACTAATAAAAGTATTCCAGATCCCTGGATTGACCTCTGTTCCTGTTTTTGCTAAAAAACAGGGATCACGCTATAAATATGAATGAGATATTGAGTGTTACTACCATTGTATCTACGACTCTTGGTTTGATACTCATACCGGTTGTCAATTTTTATTAGCAACGTGCCAGAACATTTTGCGCTATCGCTTCTAATCAGAGACATGCAGCTGCGAAATTACTCTGTTTCTGTAACATTATTTTTTCTTTCCAGATCATCGAGGTGGATCCACCGCCGAAGAAAAAATACAAACTGAGCCACCGAAAATCATCAGATGGAAATGGTATATTACTCTGCTGAGTTTCTGAAACACTGATTTCCTACTAAATGATTTGCTTGTAGACCGGGACGTCATAGTATTAAAAACGATAAATTCCTTGGCTGGCACCGAAAATTTGTTAGATCTAGACTGTGGTTTTGAAGAATTGACAGCCGTCCAAAAGGCACGGCAAGAGCAGGTCAACAAGGAGGAGCGAGAAATCGAAGCGAAAATCCAAGAACTTCTGCGAGTGCCCAATACCGAAGTCGTGTACAATGGCGTCTGCACAATGGCAATGGAGATTTCTGAACAGTTACAACATCTCGTGGGTAAGAATAAGCTAACTCGTTTTGTGATAGAAAAAAACTCGAGTTCTCATGTGTTCATGCTGATTTAAACTACTCAACTCAACACCATAAAAAGAGACTGCAGTACCCGATTGAAACAAATCACTTGCTAGAAGATCATTGCATGCATTTTAATAAATTTTGTTATTACAACATCGAATTATAAAACAGTAGAAACTTGTGCATGCAATAATGTGCAATCAGAAAATACAGTTATAAATTGTATATCAAAATTCGAATGAACTTTTGGCGTGCCAAAAACATGTGGATTTTGGTGACCACCATAGGAAACCTTCGTTGTTCGCAAGGTTTACTCCTCTGCGACCCCACCTTAATCCACTTTATTATTCAGAAATTCGAATTTTGATGCCGAAGACGTCATATTTTTGTTTCGCTTCATGATGACTGCAGGGTTTGTGAAAACGCAGTCCAAAAACCTACCGAATGTGAGTGATTAAAATCATGGTTAGGGTATTTTTCACGAAAAACCTTTTGGTACTACGTTGAGCAGTGTATTGTCTCTTCTGCGCGTATTAACTAGCCGACACATTCAAATTTGGAACTTTTACTGAATCTCTGGAACACTTTCAGGTGGGCCTCAAACGGTTCCGTCTCAGCCCATCGTTCTGCAACCCACCGCCTCCGGTAGCAATTCGGTGCCGCAGAGCTACCAGCTCGTCATGGATCCGCGGTTGGGCGTGATTGTGGGTACGGTAGCTTCCACTTCGGGCCCGAGTACCGCACCTCCTTTATTGTACCAGACCACCAAAGTGCTTCCACAAGGTGGTGCCAACGCCACGCCCGAACAACCCATGAAGACGCGGCGCGGCACCATCTTGCGGCAAGTTCCGTCTTCTGCAATACCACCGCAGGTTAAACAGCAGCAGAAGGTTGTCCAGAAGGCACCGCCAGCGCAAAACAAACCCGTCTCCGGCAAAACATTGCAGGTCAAACAGTTCGCCAACAAACCTTTGACGTTGAAACCGTTGCAGAAGTCTCCGTTGGCAGCGAAACCTCCGTTGGCGGCGAAACCTGTGACTTCTGCCGCTGCAACGCCAGCAAAACAGGTCAACATCAAGCCCATCGTTCCTCTGAAAGGCAGGGTAAGTTCAAATGAGCGTTGTGAGCTGGGTGTGTACCATTCTCCCCATTTAACAAAGTTGGTCCCCGTAAGGCTAGGTAAAAATTGCTTTAATCATTACCAAAAATTTAAATCACTATGAATTAATTTTTAGTATTATGTCCCTAAAATATGAGTCCGCAAAAACGTGTCTTGTGTTTTCTAAATTGTACTTCAAAGACTTTGTCAAGACTGGCAATTTAACCCTAATTATTTTAAGGATTTCAATTTGCTTTTTTACCAACAATTCGTGTTCAATTACAACCATTGATATTTTCATTGTAACTGGAGTTTCTGAGACGATTCAGATTTGGGTCAATTTTGATGCAACTCTGTAATTTGAACACTTGGCTTTAGTCGATTCTGACCCCAAGGTTTTTTTTACTTCAAGTTTTGACTTCAACATGAGCTTGAGATTTTGAAAATCGGTTGATGGGGAAAAAAGTTGGCACTGGAATACCAAAATGTTGATATTTTCGATCACCCTGTTGATAAAACAGATGGACAAAAAAAAAAACAAAAGTCGGTCAAAGGCATCCACGGTCATAGGTAATGAGGTCTGTCTTGATACATTTGGTGCTGAAATTTATGAAAAAAATGTTTGTTCAAACGGGGCTTGGTTGAACGCATCGGAGTTTTGCAACGTTTTACATACCACCCTGTATGAACTTTATTTGAAGACTCTTGAGCTTCATATCTGTAGGATGAATATCCAAAAGATAAGGCTAACGGACAGCGTAAACCAAAATAAAATCTGCTGTGGCCAAAGAAAGATGTCCTTTTGAAAAAGGACAAAAATTTTGAGTGTGACACATTGAGTGTTGCGCAGTTTATGTAAAGATATACAGGGGATGTCATTTAAAAAAATCAAGATATCTACCTACAACTACAATGGGAGGCATTCTCGCAAACGCATTCCAGAGGGCGCGACATAGGCTTGGGACCAAATGTCAACGTCATGTCAACGTCAAGTCCAAGGTCAAGCTTGCAGTTGTCATTGCTTGTCAGAGCGTAACCTAACCTATCTTTATTGTTTATTGTCGTCGCTTGACTCGCATGGTGTTAGTGTCACCAGTACCGGGTGCTTGTCGTTTGAAAGGCAGGGCAAATTCGAGCGAAGCAGCGCGGGGCCGTCTGGCGGTTCGTGCGAGACAAAATCCCGGCCGGTGTGACGATAAATGCAACCCACAGTGGTCCCAAGCTATCATGTTTAAGCAGGGCTCCGTTTAACTTCAGGTAAGTTCAGTTTGACTGCCCAAGGCAAAAATTCATTTTTGTTTACTACTATAGACCCGAGGGGCTCCATATGGTATCTACTGAAGAGGCAAAGGGATGCTTTGAATAAGCCACTCCTGCTTCATCCTAGTACATGGATAACAGAGAGAGAAATTAGACTATACTATACGAGAACAGGAGGACATTTCGGTATCACCAATACAAGAGTCGCCCTTCCTTCAAAATTTTGTAGCAGTGTGGAAAACTCTCTGTAAAGTGATGGTTTGAATTATTGTAATAAAGTGAAATGCCCTGACTGATTGAAGAACTGTATTTCATGTGTATAATTTTCGTATACTACGCACAACGCTGTGAACATAATAACTTAACTGAACAAGTTCAAAACTTTAACATAGAACCAACATAACCTAGATCCCTTCATGCAGCTCAGCAATGTCAATGTTTTTCGATGATTCCTGTCTCCATCTGTCTGGTAGAATGGAGCAGGAAGGGCTTATTCAGAGCATCTATTCACCTCTCCAGAGTACCATACCGGACCCGGGTCTACGATAAAAGTGAATAAAAATGTATTTTTTTCTTCGGTAGTCAAACTGATCTTACCCGGAGTTTGGGGCCGCGTCCTGACCCTCGTCGCAAGAGCCTACGGCATCCTCATGAACGATTCAACGATACGACTCAAAAACAGACTCAAAAATCCTAATTTAGGTTCACGGTGACATTTCTAAATATTTGACGTTTATTGATTTGACGATTTGACACAACGCGCTTGTTTATGCAACCTAGGAGAGATAAAATCCCTAGAGGTCCCAACCAACTGCAGCGCCTCCTGGCGGGAGCAAAATCGTCCATGCCTCCCATTGACGTTCCCCGATTTTACAATACTAATGTATTGTATTTAAAATGGCTGAATAAAAATATCTAATAAAAAAAAAACTCGAAAAAATGGTGCACCCTGTATAGAACAAATAATTTTTCAAACTGCACTTTGGCCTTCCGTTTGCAATGACACTAGGTCATTTCGGTATTATCAATTGCGTAGGTTCAATCGAGCTGCCTCATACCTCATACTAATGATTCACCCTGTATGGAAGCAGCACATTAATATCAAGAGCTGACACAACATATTTATTATATATAAAGTAAAACGCCTGTAATATACACCATGATGGCTCACCATAGGTGCCGAAGCTTGTAGAGCATGTCAAAATCAAGACAAAGCGGTGAGATTGTGATGTCCTATGCAGATGAGCAACAACTTATTGTGCTCTTCTAGCTAGTCATGTCATAAGCTTGCTCTTTATAAATTTCAAGACATACCTTGTGGGCGTGTTTGCAACTACTTTTGGCTCCACTGTCTCTACCCCAAAGGTCATAATATCGTCCAGCTGTGAATGCTGAGTGTTCGCATAAAAATCATCAAACTGTTACCCAAAAAATTGCAAGAAATTGCAAGATCTCACAATTTATGTGACATTTGGTCACTTCTGTTATGGAGAAACTAAAACAACCTTTAAAATGAAGTTCATTTTCGCAGCCATCGACGATTACACCTTCGGCTGTGCGACCTACGGAAAGCAACGTGGAAGGAGGCCTCAGCATGGGCAGCGCTAAACCCAAAAAGAGCGTCGTCGATCTGACAAGCGAGGATGGACGCCCGTTGCCTGACAGCCGGGAAGTTTCCTTCAACAAGTTGCAGGGCAGGACGTACCCTTCATTGGTGGTGGTAGCAAGGCCCCACCTTCGAGTCAAAGATCTCGCATCAGACAGAACGAAATTGGACGTGAAAGTAAAAAGCGTCTTGATGTATCCGCCGACTAAATTCACTGAATGGTACTGAACGCAACCTCCAGCGCTTCTTTCTCACCAGTATCATGACTCTTTTTTTTTTCAGGTTGATACAGCAAGGGTTGGTGCGGTCAGATCAGAAGTGTTCCGTTCACACGGCCAACGCCTTGAAATTGGGAATGTACAGCGACGCTTCCAAATTTCCCTATTCCGGTGGCTACGTCTGGATCTCTGAATGTTGCCCAGCTAGGTTCGTTTCAGTGTTCAGCGGATCGCTGTTTGAAGGTTCGTCGCATCCTCCGATGGCCATACTGAAACTCTTGTATCATTGGTCTTGTCAGACGATCGTTCAAAACGTGACGCAGTGGGTAAGTTTTTTCTTAGTAGGATCTTGAAACATTTTTTGCACTTCTAAGTGTTCATGATACTGTGCATGTCTACGTTATGACATGTATTTTTTTTTATTTTTTTTCCATGACGTGTATTGAATAACCAAGCGAAAATTATGAAAATGTATCATTTTACCATACCAATTTCGAACCGTTGAAAACCCTACCAGATATAACGAGTGATCGAATCAATTTCTCCTCAAGTCGCCTTTGATTCCTGAAAATCTGGCGGAAAAACGTAGCCAGCAAGGAGACCGAGGCCTACTTTGAGGAGAAATTTATTTGATCACTCTTTACTTTGACGGGAAAGTTTCAAGTACATATCTGAGTGAGAACAGAGAAGGGGCAAAGTACCATTATAGTCCTTCCAGTGGAATCTTGATTCCAGTGTCTTGAGAGATTTTATTTTCAAGTTTCCAAATCTGAACTATAGAAAATAACCAAAACTTTGCCGTTGGTTGGTTGCACTAGGGGCTTTCCACCTAGATGGTACAATTACCACCAACATGTTCCATTAGTTGGTACACCTAGATGTAAAGCACCTTAAGTTTCAACTATTGAAAGTATCAACACTAGACATGATCAGCTATTCAACGAGCTATTTCCAAATGCTGATGCTGTTGGATAATCAGTCTATTGAATAAAAGTCTAGTTACCTAAACAAAAAACGACAGCACGCCATTTTTCGCATCCGTTTCCTGTGTGCTTTTCGATGGCACAAACCAAAGTAGATCCTTGTAGCTTTCCAAAAAGACCTGAATGATAAATTTCTGTCAAGGAATAAAAAGCCCACACGGATTGATTCCGTAAGGCCTCATTTTACCAATTCAACTCCGTCCTTGAGTAAAATTTCAAATTTGTAAGTACACCTTGTCAATTTCAGAAAACAAATCCGGGTAACTTACTGGGTAACTTACTCGTTACCTTACCGACTTTTAAATTACCGGTAATTTTACAACCCTACTTTAACTATCGTGTGATCAATTGAATTCCTAATTTAGGCAGGCTGTGGCCTGGTCGAAAATCAGGGGTGCGAGGCTGCATTTAGCTGGGACACAGCCTGCCTAAATTAGGAATTTAATTGATCACACAATGTTTCAGCTAGGAGTTGCTAGGAAGAACTTGCTTAGCAACTCCTAGGAAAGTCGGAGTGAAAGCAGAAGCTACTTTCTGTTTAGTCCAGGGGCATATGTAAATAAAAACCATTCCGTGGGATTTTGAATGAAAGAGCATAGCGACCATCTGGAATACATTCCTTGAATGGGGAGCCATCATACTTCACCAGGTGTTTTGCTTGAATTTCTTGCAGGGGATTTATACAGGGTGGTCCATCTTAGCGTAATTATCCCAAAGCGGTCTTATCGTTCAAGATAGAGAAAAAGATGTAAGAGAAAAGTTATATGGTTTGATGAGACCTATAACCTAAAATGATTTTCAGCTATACAGGGTGTCCCATTTTGACGGGATTAACGAAACGTCAATTGTTTTAAATGGAACACGCTATATTTTTTTGCATTTTCATGTTCAACTTTTTCAACTGTCCTATGCCTGTATTTTTGTTTTTCAATTGTGTGGCAGTGCTACCAACTAAAAATTAAAAACTAAAAAAAATCGCATTTTCACAGTTTTCTTAGAAAAATCGTAGCGGCCTTGCTTTTCAAAACTGAGAAATGAAACTTGACATGGTGATAGTCAAGTCAAAGATCAATATCCCAATGTCAAAAATTGGGATTTCTTGATAGCGTTCACAAAAAAAACATCAATCTTCATAATTTTTCAAGTATCATAACTCATTTTTTTCAAATGGCATGCTCCTATTTTTATAACGTTATCTGATAACTTTTTTTATCCTCTTTCATTTTTACTAGGGGTCCCTACCCTTAACTTCATTTTTTTCGAGATAATCGTAAATTTTCACAAAATTTGTTATTTTTCTTGGTTTTTTCAAAAAATTGAGTTGGCCGTGATGAATGACAGACAAGCCAAATAGTATGCAGCTGTCAGTTAGTCAGTTTGAATACTGTCGAACAAAAAAAAATGGCTCCAACGCAAAAAGAAAACAAAGTGGGATCCTGGATATCTGGATTATTACCAGAATATCATATCAATTATTTCCTCTCGCGTAAAATCATTTTTATTAGTTCGACAATATTCAGACTGACTAACTGAGAGTTGCGTACTATTTGGCTCGTCTGTCATTCATCACGGCCAGCTCAATTTTTGAAAAAACCAAGAAAAAAACAGCAAATTTTGTGAAAATTTCCGATTATCTCGAAAAAAATGAAGTTAAAGGGTAGGGTACCAGTAAAAATGAAAGAGGATAAAAAAGCTATCAGATAACGTTATAAAATTAGAGGCATGCTATTTGAAAAAAATGAGTTATGATACTTCGAAAATTATGAAGTTTGATGTTTTTTTGTGAACGCCCTATATCAAGAAATCCCAATTTTTTGACATTGAGATATTGGTCTTTGACTTGACTATCACCATGTCAAGTTTCATCTCTCAGTTTTGAAAAGCAAGGCCGCTACGATTTTTTTAAGAAAACTGTGAAAATGCGATTTTATATAGTTTTTAATTTTTAGTTGGTAGCACTGCCACACAATTGAAAAACAAAAATACAGGCATAAGACAGTTGAAAAAGTTGAACATGAAAATGCAAAAAAATATAGGGTGTTCCATTTAAAAAAATTGACGTTTCGTTAATTCCTTCAAAATGAGACACCCTGTATAGCTGAAAATAATTTAAGGTTATAGGTCTCATCAAACCTTATAACTTTTCTCGTACATCTTTTTCTCTATCTTGAACGGTAAGACCGCTATGGGATAATTACGTTAGGATGGACCACCCTGTACAGGGTGAAACAGGAAAAAAAATGAAGAAAATTATATTCCGTGAACTATAAAAGGTGGAGCGGTACAAATCACCAGGTGGATGCCCGACTTGATGTTTTTAAAGGTTTTGCTTGAAAAATTGACATTCGTGGTAAATAGAGTGAAAAACAAGAAAACTTGAAAATTAAATTTATTATTTTGAAAAAATCATCGTCGGAAAACCGAAACCGTGTCGGATTTGAAAATGGACCTACACGACGCCTAATGCAATCTACTCCCGATATCAGTTGGAATTTTTCGAAAAAAGTCAATCTCCCACCAGAAAAGGACAATTGAGTTGAGTCCTGCACCAAACACGGGTCGTCCTGGTCAAAATCCAAACGAGCGGCCGTCTACGGTGGTAACGGCCAGGATAAAATTTAAAAACCCGTAACGTCCAACTGCGGGCTTGGTTTGATTCTTTTGTTTTGTTGCTTCCTACCAAATTTGGCTCCAATCCATCGGATAGATATTGGATAATTAAACGGCAAAGTTTTTTAGATAAGATTACGAAGCTGTGTGTGTCTGTGTCTGTAATCTTCCACGATAACAACCGCAACGTTGATTTGATCGACTTGAAATTCGGTATGCGGACATGATTTTGCCGTCGTATGAGTCTGTTACATTTTGGTTGTCATCTGTCAAACGGAAATGTCACCATCAAAAATGACAGAAAGCATATGTCACGAAACTTGACTCGCAATATGTCTTTTGATAACTCTTGAAAAACTGTATTCAACATTGTTGAAAGTATTGCTCCGCATGGCATCTGTCAAATATTAAAAAATGTCAAAGTTCAAAGTTTTGTTATTTAATTCTTCAAAATTTATCCGATGGATTGGGACCAAATTCGGCAGAAATCAACACAACAACAGAATCGAATCATGTTTGCAGTTTGAGCTTTCCATCTTCTCCCAGTCTGGAGCTACGAATTTTTATTATTTTTTTCTGTTCCACCCTGTATAAATTTCCTGCAAGAAACTCAAGCAAAACACCACGGGATTACATAAGCTCCTGGACTACATAGTAATGAATTCATGATTTTCCCATGCACTGCTCTAGACGTACAAATTGCTAACTTGTATTACGTGCATTATAAAGGAACACTATGAACACAAAATTTTTACGTGTGGTAAAATCGCCACATGGAAAGTTGTAAATGACACACATAACAAATCTTTTTTTTTTAAGGTCAAAGTGGACAACCTCTTCGTGAAAGGCATGTTCGCGTGGCTGAGGGCGGCTTGCACTGTTGCTCTTCACACGCATGTCAAACAACTCGGTGGACCAGGCGTTAAAGTTCAGGTGGGCGTCATTTCGTTGGGTACCACGTCCCAAGATGGCAACCAAAGACAAGTAAAGGTCGAAGTGCTTGGCATCTTGGAAACTAGCACCAAACGTATTCGTTTGCGCGCCATCGAACCTTTGGCCGACGGCGAAAGAAATTACAAAAAACGCTTCTCGAAAATTCTCGAACCCGTTTTCAATTGGGTACACCCCAACAGCACGATTGTGACAGATCTGACCGTGGACAAGGCGACTCTGCACGGAATGGGCTTCATGCACGTGACACAGTCCACTTCCACCGACTACCTCAACAGCAACAGAACTGTAATGGAATACTTGAGGCGCATCGTGCCCCGCATGTTTCAAAACACCCTGTCGTTGCTTTCGCGACAAATCATCCAGCAATTCCTGGACGAGCTGGTCTGGAGGGAGTGGTACGGGACAACGGTCATGCAGTGTTTTGACAACATGATTATGCATTTGTCCGAACAGACACGATTAGATTCTACGCAGACTTTGATTGCTCGTTTGAACAAGGTTTTGAACAATCCATTCAAAAATTGGGCTTTGCCTGTCACGTCGAATGCGGCGGCGGCGGCTCCAAAAGCGCCGCCGGCTGCTGATCCTACGCCCGCGACGCCGAGCACGACGGCTCCGACTCCCGCTCCCAAAAGATACAACAGGACTGTTAGAAAACCGCTCCGTATTGCTACTCCACCGCCCAGCAGTAGCGTGACGCAAACCGAAATCATGGAACGCCCGGTCAAGTCCAACTCGCCTGATGTCCCTGAACAAATGGTTCCACTCGAAAATTACTATTACGGCTCCATAAGCTTGTTTGGACAAGCTAAAACCAAGACCAACATCAACATCAAGTGTCAGTTCTGCAGGAGCTCATTCAACAATAACATAGCTTTGATGAACCATTTGTTCAAGCATGCCCATAACGCTTCAAACGACGTCTTCATTTGCAAATACTGTTTGACAATAGTACCAACGAGCGCCGATCTCATTCAGCACATTGCCAGCTCCCATCCAGACGACACCAAGTTCCAAAACGGTTTTGTTTGCTTGATCTGCGAGTCTCAATTCAAAAATCCTTTCTTTCTTGGCAAGCACATGTCGCGCGAGCACTGCCCTTCGGAACTGCCGTACGTGTGCGGCACGTGTCAGTTCAGATGTTCGAATCACAAGCAAGCCGTCGATCACTTTTATCAGCAGCACGACTGTGGCTCGACGATACAGTGCCCGTTCTGTCTGAAATCGACCGCGTTGGTCTCTGGAGGGCGGAACATCACCCAGAACATGAACTATTTCATTCAACATTTGCAGAAGCATCAAAAGAAGCTGCTGGCGAAACGGTGCGGGCGCTGCAATCTGTGGTTCATCCAAAAGGAATTCCTGAAGGAGCATCAAAACAAGATGCACATGTCGCAGCGAGGCAAGACGGGGCTGATTCCGAGGTTCGCGCCAAGGAACGGTGTTATGGTGCCCAAGTCCAGGATGGACAAGTGTCCTGACGATGCTAAAATTATAAATTTCGGAACGCTGTTCTTTAACGTCAACAAAGCGTTGCTTTGCAAAGAGTGCGACACGCCTCTCAGCGCTCCAAAACATTTTGTGTGAGTATTGTAGATGCAGTTGGAGTTTTTCAGATCGAATTTTCTCTACTTAAAAGGGTATTGCAAACTTACTACCGCAACAGTTTGAAAATAAACTTTGATTTTTAATGCTTTTTGCAATATCTTTGTGTTTTGATTATGTGGTGTGATTAGAAACATTGCATATCTACAAGTTTCATATCTACACAAATCTGCCAGTTATGAGATTTATTCATTATCAATTCACAGAGTTCTCCTTTTGGTTGTTTTGTCCATTTGGTAAAAACGTCTACTCATACATTTAAAACATCATTTTTTCATCATCACCAATAATTATGTGGCAGTTGGTAACTGCTGGTAGTTAGTTTTTTTTGCAAGATTCTTTTCTATTGAAACAATTAATTGAACAAACATGATGAACTTTTTCTCATACTAATAATACTAATAATCAAATTTACATTCCAGGTCCTTCGAAAGTTGTCAAAGCTCCAATTGCCAGTACTCAACATGCTGCTCAAATGCAATGCAAGCTCATATCGCCAAGTGTAAAACCATCAACACAGAAGTTAACGAGGAGCTGTTGCCTTATGAGATGTATTGCATTTGTGGTCACCGTGACTCATGTGGTACGTTTTTTCAATATTCATTGCAGTTTTTCTACAATGTTTCTAGAAATTCTTTATTTTATATTTTTCAACGAACGTATAATGATTGCTATTACCGTTGAGTGAAAATGTACAGAGAGGCATATCATAACCTTTTGTTGGTATTGGCTGGTGGATGACAACAATACAAACAACTTTTGATACTAGCTTTGCAGCAGATCTTTTTGTAATACAAATAGTTGAGTACTAGAAGGACTCGTTCTGGTTTCAGTTTGCCCTTTGTTTCTGAAAAATTCTTCAAGATAAAGCCGCAGCTCTTACCTCATCATGTGGGTTGCAGCACTACCGAATATCTTGTCAACACCATTATCAATGTCAGAAATGTAGCTGGTTACAGCTCTTCATACTTTTTCACTCAACGCTATCATTCACGAGGATTCAATTCGCTGACAAGAGCTTTGGCGAGTGTTGTAAAGCATTCAAATGAGTACCTATAGTACAAGAAAGATAGATTTCAACCTCGGAATAAATATGGACGTCGTGAAAATTTGATATTCTGTTCAGAATTGAGTGCTCTACAACATATCCAAAATCGCCAAAAATCGCACCCGGGGGTTTTAAGTTATTGGAGGGGGGGTAAAAAATTGTAACTTAAAATGGAGGGGATGAAGCCCGTCAATCAATTGGAAGCAAATACGTTATGATTCGACGCATTATATCCCGTTGATACCATTTTGGCACAAAAAGTGTCGATTGCTGTTGAAGGGGGGTCGTGGGGGGGCGAAGCTCTGCCAGGTGGTCCATTTCGTTTTTCTGGCCATGTAAAACCGATCACGACAAGTTTGGTATCTTTTCCAACTAAATTCAATCTTCTGAACTTGAATCCGATGTGTAAATTTGGATGAAAACAAGTTTGAACAAGTTAACTTGAAAAAACTTGTTTTTTCTTTGACACTTTTGAAGAATTTTTTTTTCACTGTTAAAGGTATTCATCGTCCAAAAGTTTTCAGGGGTCATTGGATTGAAGTGTATTCTTCACGAAAATCATCCACTTGATGTATAATTTTGATTCTCTAGTTCAAAAAATCGAATTGAACTCGAGCCGGCTCGGCGCGTCGTCTACTACTGACCAGAACACTAGAGCATGCACCTTTCAATGAAAATAGCTCGAACTTTCGAAGAAATAACAACTCATCTTTGAAAATTTGATTATATGTGCAGAATTGAATTCTCTATAACATAAACAAAATCGCCATGAATCGCACTGCAGGATTTTGAGTTATTCGAGGAGTAGGATAACATTTTCTCAAGATTCGTGCTCTATGAACAGATAACTCTCCCCTCAAATAACTCAAAACCCTGCAGTGCGATTCATGACGGTTTTGTTTATGTTATAGGGAATTCAATTCTGCACAGATAATCGAATTTTCAAAGATGAGTTGTTATCTCTTCTAAAGTTTGAGCTATTCTCATTTCAAGGTGCATGCTGTAGTGTTCTGGTCAGTAGTAGACAACGCGCCGAGCCGGCTCAAGTTCAAATCGATTTTTTGAACTCGAGAAACAAAATTATACATTGAGTGGATGATTTTCGTGAAGAATACACTTCAATCTAATGACCCCTGAAAATTTTTCGAAGATGAACACCTCTAACAGTAAAAAAGAAATTCGTCAAAATTGTCAAAGAAAAAACAAGTTTTTTCAAGTTAACTTGTTCAAACTTGTTTTCATCCAAATCTACAGATCGGATTCGAGTTCAGGAGATTGAATTTAGTCGGAAAAGATACCAAACTTGTTGTGATCGGTTCTACATGGCCAGAAAAACAAAACGGACCACCTAGCAGAGCTTCGCCCCCCCACGACCCCCCTTCAACAGTAATTGACACTTTTTGTGTCAAAATGGTATCAACGGGATATGATGCGTAGAATCATAACGTATTTGCTTCCAATGAATTGACGAGTTTTATCCCCTCCATTCCAAGTTGCAATTTTTTACCCCCCCTTCAATAACTCAAAACCCCCGGGTGCGATTTTTGGGGTGCGTCGGCTTGTTCCGACTTATCATTGCTCCGACTCTCGCTTGCTCCGACCTTGGGTTGGCATCACTGGAGATGAAGTGAGGCTTCTGCACAGGCAATGGCCAGTGGCGTAGCGAAGGGGAGGGCCTGATTATGCTTCCTGCGTTTGGTCGCCAGATTACGCGAAATACATGAGCCATATAGAGGACCGTCCAGAGAAAGTTATTAAAGTATCTCTCATTTTAAGCTGGACGGTGTCCTCGATCGAGGGACCTCATTCCCGGGAGCTGCTTTTGAGAAAGGTTTGGCTTCACTGCCTTTGAGTGGCGCATGCATGCCCGATTTATTGGCCAGAATCGTATTTATAGATAAGGGCTCGATACCAAGTTCCAGGCGCAAAAGTTAGGACGGCGTAACTTGCCAAATAGAGCGGTCTGATTGGCCGTTGCGCCCGTTGCTATAGTAACCGCACTTACGGCGGTCTTAGCCCCAACTTGTAGGTCGTATGCAGTATTGTCACACGACTGGTTTTCGAAGGAAACCACACGGAAGAGTGTGATAATCACGGGTGATCATACGTCTTTTTAAAAGAGTATAGTAACTATAATACCCTTTATCACACAGAATACCTAATGCTTATTGGCGGCTTTACAGAACTTCGTTTGTCGCCGGCGACAATCCCCCCACTCCACTGTATGTAGTTGAATAATTTGAACGACACGACGACAGAAACTCGTGTCGCGGGGAGTTATGGAGGGAGGTAGGGGAGTACAGGCGGATCGAATCCTATTGGCCAGCGACACTGTCCCTGGCGACATACGAAGTTCTGTAAAAGCGGCTTATCAATGGGGCCTTGCACTGCCACTTTTACACACCAAGGGCGCCACGACCGTTGGGGGCAAATTCGACAATTTTGACGGCGTTGACGCTTCAGCGACCGACGTCCGTCATTTTATGTCTTGATTTGAAATTTGGATAACCTCTGTTTCTTGCTTGACGTCTCCAGTCACTGTCAGTTACTGGTCAAACTACTCAAACTCCCCTGTTTTTCGCGTCGTTACGGCCGCTTTATCGAAGTAGGCGCCCCCTACAGTAGTGGCGACCTCACGTTGAGTTTTTCTATAGACCGAAGAAGTGTGACGTCACAACATGGCAACATGGCCGGCGGTTGACATTTTCTGGAGGCCAACGTCAAACGTGACATGACCGTGGGATGCACGGCACGTGGCATATGCACTTGACGTTTCTCTGTTTGTGTTTGTCATGTGTTTGTCAAATTTTTGCGAAGGTAAATAACGGAAATGGATATAACAAAAAAGATTCATATTTTGGGCTATATCAGGTGGAGGAAATCAAACTATATTGCTATAAACTATAAACTGCGATCCATTGCTCTTTGCCTCTGAGCATCTCATGACGAGATTGTCGACGGCGATTCTCCTGCCCAGTTTTTCTTCGAGGCCTTCTCGCTGCCTTGATGGACCGTTACAATGAAAACGAGCGTGTTCCGCGTTGTCCTGGCGCTAAGGCTTTTGAGGCTCCCCAGTATTTCTTTCATCCAACTTTGAACCAAGGCGTTCCACTGCCGTTGCCACTGCTCGACGAACTGCTCTATGGCCTCGTTCCTGCTTTCTGGTTTGCTGATGCTGGTGGGCACTCCTAGGCTTGTTTCCTCTAATCGCAAGCATCAGGGCGAAGGGTGGGATACCCGAGAGCGCTCGGGCTGCATCATGCGGAACCGTTCTGTATAGGCACTGGTGATTCTTAGTGCAGCTTTGCGCAGCTCTCTGTCAATGAGTTGGGCTATGTCTGGCCTTTTTGCAACCAAGTCCGCCTGTATGACGCTGGCTGTCTCTTAGGCTGGCAATTTCAGCAATGCTCACTGCCATTTTGCACTGACTTTTGTGACTTTTGTTGTGAACCTCCAGAAAATGTCATGCCAAACACAACCAAACATAGAAACGTCACGCTCTATAGACCGGAGAAGTGATGACGTCACAACATGGCAACATGGCCGGCGGTTGACATTTTCTGGAGGCCGGCGGTTGACATTTTCTGGAGGCCAACGTCACATGAACGTGACGTTTCTATGTTTGGTTGTGTTTGGCATAAAAGTCACAAAAGTCAGTGCAAAATGGCAGTGAGCATTGCTGAAATTGCCAGCCTAAAAGACAGCCAGCGTCATACAGGCGGACTTGGTTGCAAAAAGGCCAGACATAGCCCAACTCATTGACAGAGAGCTGCGCAAAGCTGCACTCAGAATCACCAGTGCCTACAGAACGGTTCCGCATGATGCAGCACGAGCGCTCTCGGGTATCCCACCCTTCGCCCTGATGCTTGCGATTAGAGGAAACAAGCCTAGGAGTGCCCACCAGCATCAGCAAACCAGAAAGCAGAAACAAGGCCAGAGAGCAGTTCGTCGAGCAGTGGCAACGGCAGTGGAACGCCTTGGTTCAAAGTTGGATGAAAGAAATACTGGGGAGCCTCAAAAGCCTCAGCGCCAGGACAACGCGGAACATGCTCGTTTTCATTGTAATGGTCCATCAAGGCAGCGAGAAGATCTCTAACAAAAACTGGGCAGGAGAATCGCCGTCGACAATCTCGTTCATGAGATACTCAGAGGCAAAGAGCAATGGATCGCAGTTAATAGTTAGCAGTTTTTAGTTTATAGCAATATAGTTTGATTTCCTCCACCTGATATAGCCCAAAATATGAATCTTTTTTGTTATATCCATTTCCGTTATTTACCTTCGCAAAAATTTGACAAACACATGACAAACACAAACAGAGAAACGTCAAGTGCATGCCACGTGCCGTGCATCCCACGGTCATGTCACGTTTGACGTTGGCCTCCAGAAAATGTCAACCGCCGGCCATGTTGCCATGTTGTGACGTCACACTTCTTCGGTCTATCGCAAGGCCCCATTCCAAAAATATGCGCTCTTACAAGGTGGATTCTGTCACACATCACACACTAGACTCGCCTGCTTTGGTGAAAATAAAAGCTGAACGCATAATACGAAACAATTTGCCAGAAACATACCAGAAACATGCCAAAACCACCTAATTTGACGTCCTTCCTTTTATACTTTTCCGACCCCCCCCCCCACCAACATGGAAGGGAAAGTAAGTACATATTGTAATCGTGCAGAAAAAAGTTTTTGAGATTTCCACGGATATATCCATTTGGAGGTCCCCCAAGACGACTAAGACCATTTCCAGAATGATGTCTGTCTATCTGTCTGTGTGTCTGTAATCTCTCACGGTAACTGCGAAACCGTTGATACGATCAACTTTTTTTTTGCCTTAGGACTGGTTTGTCCTATTAGCCATTACACTAATTAAAACCAGAAGAAAATATAGGACTCATAAACAAACGCAATCAAGTTCAGACCTGCAAAATTAAAAACGTTATATGTTGAACGACTCTCTTCCTCTTCAAAAATTTTACCAAAGCAGAGTACACCTCGACTCTTCCTGTCTCAAGAATTTGTGACATACTTGGACTTGAAATTTGGTGTGCAGACATGGTTTTTCCGTGGAATGAGCCCAATAGTTTTTGACTGTCATCTGTCAAACAGAACTGTTCACTATCAACAAATGTCAGAAGCTATATATCCCACGGATCTCGACTTGCAATATGTCATTTGAAAGCCCTGAAAAACTGTATTCAGCACAGTTGAATGTATTGTCCTATCTGTTATGTCGAATAATGAAAAATGTCAAAATTCAAAACTTCATCATTCAATTATATTTAAAACCTATCCGATGGATTTTGGAATTAAATTTTGGCAGGAAGCAACACAACAAAAAAAGTTATATTACCGAGAGGGGCATTTCACCTGTGTTTTGACCAGGAGGACTCGCTTTTTGATCTCGAAAATTCATTCTAACTCGCGGGGATCGACTTTTTTGAAAAATTCCAACTGATATCGAAAGTAGATGGAATTGAGCGTCGTGTAGACCCATTTTCAAAATTAACACGGTACCAGTTTTCTTACGGTAATTTTTCCACAATGAAATTAGCACATTTCGTGAATTTGAAAAAACTGCAATGCCGACTTTGACATGCAGTGTGAGCCCCACGAAATATTGATTTTAGGTGCAGACATGCTGGGAATTAAACTTGAAAAAAAGATTGAATTAATTTTTGGAAGAAAAACTTTTGAGAACGGACCCACGGTTTTCGAGTTTTCCTCTCTGGAAAAACTTAAAATTTTCCAACTTTTTCTCCCGTGAACAGATTTTCAGTGCTATTTTAAACAGGGGGTAACTGGGTCATGAACATTCTCCAACAATTTTTTCTCAACTTCACGAGAATTTTCCGGTTGAAAATGTAAAACCGGCCTGGGTTTTCGAAACCGGACTTGAATGATGGAGCTTGGAGTGAAGCTTTTAATTGATTATTTTTACAATGATTTGGAATAAGATTTGATGTTTTCCCGGAAAATTCAAATTTTCCTGACAAAATTTTCAATTTCTTGCAAATTATTTTCAATCTCTCTTTCTAATTCTAACTTTCCACCCGGAGGGGCGTTTCGAAAAAAAATTCCAGAGGTTCCTGGATACTAGTCGGAAAAGTTTTGGGGTGACACAGCCGATTTTTTTAACGGTAGAAGCTAAAACAAATAACGAGCTGGAGTGAGAGCTTGAGTTATTTCACAACAGGGGATCTATGAACAGAAGAATAATATAAGGTTCAAAGTACGATTTCACTGTCTGGTAATTCCAAAAATGGGCGAAGATACCCCCGAAAAGATGAAAAACTCGAAAGAACGGAAAAACCGAAAATGCTGGAATAAAATGTTGCAGTGTCGTTTTTGAAGCCACAAGTCAGCGAAATGTGAAAAAAATTACTTCGGAGCCTGGCGGCCCACCCTGGTATCGTGTGAAAATGAAAAATGAAGGGCTTATTCTAGAAGATTTTTGATCTAAGCCCGCGTTTTCAAGTTAATTTTTTTTTTGTCAGTTCTAGGCTATAAAAGATTTATCAAAAACCGGCCCCGGAGCCCTTTGGTCAGCTCTGGTATCATTAATCGTGCAGGGCTCCCGCTAATCTGGAAAACCTGGAAAACCTGGAGAATTCACTATTTGAAAATTTTGGTCAGGAAATGTCATGAAATTTTGAAAAAAAAAATGAAAAAGTCAAGGTTTTTTCTGAGGGTCAGGGAATTCGTAAACTGAGCAACTTTTTTTCCATTTTTCAAATCTGTTATCGCTCCTAGTCATCAATCATGCAGTTAACATGTTTTGTGTTTGCCGAAAAAATTGATCGCTTTATTTTACCTGCTACCCACAACTATTTCTTTTATTAGGTGCTTGAGAATTTCTTTACTCAGTAGTCAGGGAAAACTCACGACCATCCATGGTCTGTAAAATCAGGGAAAAAGTCAAAGAAATTTGACTCCATTGACTAGCGAGAACCCTGTCGTGAGAATTTTCGTAAATCGGCAGAATCGAATGATCTCTTGTCTCATTTGGAGAATAAAATGCCGTTAGAAGATTTTTGATTAGAGCCTGCGTTTTCGATTTGCAAAGTTTTTTTTTTGAAAAAAATTGGATATTTCGAAATTTTCCCGAAAAAATTGCTCGGTAGACCTTTTAGCACCTGAGATCCATGAAATTTTCGGGTTTTTTTGACCGCAACTTTTTTTGCGTTCAATATAGGCTCATTCAAGAAAAAAATGCGATCTGTATTCTTAGAACGACCAGGTCATATTTTCAGTCAGCTGAACCCGAAAAATTTCGTTTGTTTTGCAAATATGTAAGGAATTGACCTAATTATGGAAATTGCGTCGTCGAATGTCGCTTTCGAGGCTACAAAGTCTGCGAAATGTCAAAAAAATCGACTCCGGAGCCCTTAGCCCGACCCTGGTGTCATTATTCGTGAAAATTTTTGGGAATCGGTACCATGGCTTGATCTGCCGTTTCATTTGGAGGATAAAGTGCCGTTAGGAGATTTTTTATTAAAGCCCGCATTTTCAAGTTAGCACTGTTTTTTTGCAAATTTAGACTTTCAGAAGATTTATCGGTTTATCTCAGCTTCAGTACCACCGAAAATTGTCCTTCAAGTACCTGATGCTAAAGTTTTCTAGAGCGCATCTGTACGCGATGGTCTCGATAACCGGGAAAATCGTTTTCGTGAACGTGAAGATACCATGGTCATGTCATCACAGCACACAGCGCCTACTCCTTTAATGGCTGTTAATGGCGACGGCATAACGGCTCGGAGCGAGTGTAACTCGGAGTACGGAGTGTAATTTCCATTTTTCGGCCAGTCGGAATCGAAAAATTCGGGGTTCTTCTGCAAATATAGGAGGGATTGACCCAACTGTGAATATTCCAACTACGATTGTCGTTTCTGAAACCCAAGAAGTCTGCGAAATGTGAAGAAAAAACGGCCTTGCGACCCCTGCTTTGGCTCGGTCCTGGTGTCACTATAATCTCTGAATTTTCGGGAATCGGCACAATCAAATGATCCGTCGTCTCATCTTGAAGAATAAAGTACCGTTAGATTTTTCATGAAAGCCCCGCATTTTCGAGCTAGGACTGTTTCTTGAGGAAGGAAGGAAAGAGCATATAATTTGCCCCTTCGCAGTATAAGTTAGAGGTTATAGGAAGTGGATGACGTTAGTAGGGTAGGGTTCACGCCACAAGGAACTTGACATAAAATATGAATCAATCACATTCGGTCATCTGTGTCCCACAGATATTATAATTTGGCGGATTTACCCATGGGCGCAGTGAACGCGCGCCCAGGGCCTAACGCGCGCTATCAAAGGGGCCCAGCGGAGGCCCCTTTTCATGACTGTTTTTTTCCCTTCATTTTTGTAAATTCGAAGTTTGTAAGATTTTTTCTTAAATCGATGTATGCTAGTTTCTGGGCCCTGCCCCCTCCCCCCCTTCCGCCCTTTCAGTCTCATTACTTCAAACCTGCACATTCTCAACTTCACTTTATATACCTACTTCATTCACAAAACAAGAGGCCTCTGTTTGAGAGTTCGAGCAGGGCTTTGTTTTATATGTATAATTTTTCATTTTTTCTTCATATAATAATATTAATGATGATTGATTGGTATATAATAATGCTCGGTATATAATGTGTATTTATGTAACCCGAGTTTAGTGGCGTAGCGGCCTAGCTAGGTGGCTGAGGGCCCCCGCGAAAACTGTTGGGAGAGGGCCCTTCTCCCCCACTTTTTTTAACCTTAAAAAAATCTGTTTTACATCTTTTTCCATTTTCATTTGCTTTTGAATTAAATTTTGATTACCTGTTTTGTGTCGACTGTTGACTAAAAAACACTTATTACTATCAACATTCATATTATTATCCGCAAAAAAATTCTGCGCGGCACGCCCCCCTCCCCCAGACCCCCCTTGGGGGCCTCTAAAGGTGCGTTCTGTCAGCTTATTTAGCAGCAAGTTTTAATTTTCGTCGTAAGCGCAGCTCTTACGAACCAGCCTCCTCAGAACAGCCAATAAGCGGTGCTGCGCTTACGGCTGAAATTAAAACTTGCGACTAAATAAGCTGACTGAACGGGTAAATCCGCCACATACAATATATACTACTCCAAACTAGATGAGTGACTCTCAGATGCCCCCCCTCCCCATAAAAAATTTCGCATGACAAACAAAACTCCAACTGGGTCTGGTTGGTACCTACTTTAGTACCACCTACTACTAACTAACCAACTAATCCTACTAGAGGACTAGGACTAGGAACTAGAAGTAACTAGAGTAGGTAACCAAATGATTGCTGCAGACAAAACCAAAAGCTTTGCTGTCTTCGCCTTGAGTCCTACCTGTCTGCGATAAATGACCCTATATTTCTCTTTTCCGTCAGGCGGTGTTGATTACTTTGGCTCCATGTAAAAATTGGTCGTTATCGATTCTAGCTGCAATGGTCGCTGATGAAATAACTTTTTTACATTTAAGGACAAAGTTATTTATATTGGTGAAATAAAGACATTATTGCGGAATCAATCCGTGTGGGTTTTTTCTAAGAAATAAATTTACCATTCAGGTCTTTTTGGAAAGCTACAAGGATGTAGGTACTTTAGTTTGAGCCTACAAACATTTTTATAATAGAAAAATAATTTTTTCAAAACTTGAATTTTTTTGGATTTTGAAAATGTCTATAAGCTCAAACCAAAATACATTCTTGTAACTTCCCAAAAAGACCTGAATGGTGAATTTCTGTCAAGGAATAGAAAGTAAGGCGAACAACAAGTGTGCGGGTACTTCTTTTGAAAGCCATGCAGATAGGTATAGGTTCAGAATGCCTCCATATTATGCGGTTTTATCTAGGTACTGGTTTTTGAAAGTAAATTTACCTACATCTTCTTCACAAAGCTGAACACATTACGGGAGTCCATACCACCGCCTCTGTTTATGTTTATGTGATAAGTATATGGTTTATGTTATCCCAGAATAGCGAATCCTCATGGCACCCCCGAGGTAAACGGCAATGTTTACCTAATGCAAAGTGCCGGTTTGTTGATTCTTCACTCCAGGCCAGGGTCCTCATGACAGTCACGTGATGCCGATGCCGATGCCCCTGCCCTTGTATGCCCATATGCCCTGCCCGCGCCCGGTCTATGCTCTGCCCCAAACGGCTGGGGCTACGCCACTGCAGAACGTACCAGAAGCCTCACTTCATCTCCAGTGATGCCAACCCAAGGTCGGAGCAAGCGAGAGTCGGAGCAATGATAAGTCGGAACAAGCCGACGCACCCGATTTTTGGCGATTTTGGATATGTTGTAGAGCACTCAATTCTGAACAGAATATCAAATTTTCAGGACGTCCATATTTTTTCCGAGGTTGCTGATTTTTTCACTATTTTTCCTGTACTACTAATGATAATTACGCAAGAGTAGAATACTATACTTTATTCAACTGATGAAGTGTTGTAAAATGTGCATAATTAAATGATCAGTGCATTATTCGGTGATTGTGTGAAAGCGCCTCAGTATACCGTCCGTTTTTTATTTTAGGCCCCAGCCCATAGCATCTTTATTATGGATTTCACACCCGATATATTATATATTTTTGAAATCAGAAAAACAAGATCTTTCTAGTGATGGTATGTCAAATTATTTTTGACAGATGTCATTTTTTGACAAATGACAGAATAGTACTTGTGACACATTATTTTAAAGCCTATTAAATTCTGAGGAGAACTGTGTTTTTATTTTTAAATAGGGTGTCTTTCACAGCTTCTAGGGGTCTTTTAATAGGAAAAAATGTCAATTTCAGAAATAGCCAGTCAATAAGTAATAGGTATTTTTAAAATCAACTAATGGTGATGATCTGATTTTTTAATTGTCCAAATTATTGGGAAACTTTATAAACACCTTATCTTTCAGGTAGGCTCATAAAAACTCGAGGGGGGTCATTTCTGGCAAGCTCGGATGTAATCTCGTTGGACCGGTGGTAGTTCCAATTCACTGATCGTCGAATCTTTTATTCAAGGAACAAGGAGGCGGTCATCCGAGCAACTTCTTTAGGACATTTTTTGTTTCATTGTGATTAATCAATCATTATTATCATTAGTTTACATTGAAAATAGTTACCTGCTTTACCTATTTACTTATTATGTATTTTTGAAATTCAACATTTTTTTCCTATTGAAAGACCCCTAGAAGCTGTTGAAGACACCATATCACAAAAATAAAAACACAGTTCTCCTCAGAATTTTATGGGCTTTGAAATGATGTATCACAAGTGATATTCTGTCATTTGTCAAAAAATGACATCTGTCAAAAATAATTTGACATATCATCAGTCGAAAGATCTTATTTTTGTGATTTCAAAAATATATAATATATTGGGTGTGAAACCCATAATAAAGATGCTACGGGCTGGGGCCTAAAATAAAAAACGGACGGTATACTGTGTTGTGATGAAAGACTTGGTTAGTCATAAATGTACGTGACGAGTCAAAGAGGTACTCACTTAGTCAAAGTTTTGCAGTTCAAATTTTTTATCGCAGTGATTCCCCCTTTTCAAACAATACTTTAAAAATCTGAATCGATCCGTCATCTTCTTACTTTAACTTTTTTTCAACCTATGGATCGTCCGCAAATTTTCTTTCACAGAACATTCTAAAACACCGTCTGCTATCCATTTCTATTTATGGAATCATTAAATTCGTGGTGCCCTTTATCACACAAGACCCCATTCCATTATTCAATGCCATTGAATATACATATTAGGTACTTCATCCACAACCGTTGGATTATGGAGAGACAATCGGCCTGATTCTATAAGGGAATGGTTATGGTAATCACTGTGCTTATGATGAAATTTCTACGGCAACGGGCCTTCCTATGGGCTGTCCGAGAGAGATCTAAATGGTAAATTTCTGTCAAGGAATTAAAGGGGTTAAAAAATAAACCCACAGCGATTGATTCCCCAACACCTTATTTCACGAATTTAACTCCATCCTTTAACCGAACCAGAATTCGTTATCTTTTTCAATTGGCCGTGGATCAAGTATGGTATTTGGCTCACATATAATGGCTATTATCCACTTGAGTGACACTCAGTAGCACTTGTGTCCTAAACGACACCCGCGCGAATAATAGGCCTCATTATATGCTCGTTGAATAATATACTAGTGTCCACAACCAGTGGATTATTGAAAACAAAAAAAAAACACAAAGAACCTACTAGCTACCACAATGACTAGGATTCACATCTATGATTCCACAAAGCAGACTTCTAAATTTCAATAGGCTATCTCGTTTAAGGTGCGCATGCGTGAGGACAACAAAAAAACGTACACCTGTCAATTTAAATGGCAACGCTGCATACTCTATCTAGACCCCCGATCGGCTGTTTTCTCGTTGTTTTCAAGTGATTTGTTTTTGTTGTTTCTGTTATTGTTAGAAACGACAAGAGTGATGTCACAAGTGACTGTTGGTAGCTATATGCCGTTCACGTTTTAAATTAAGTAGAACGACTTTTTGGAGCAAAAATAAAGTGACAAGCTGGGGGGCTACAGCTGATGGCACCTGCAAAGTTTTGGAGCGAAACTATTAGCGGCCATCAGCCGTATCCTCCTAGCGCTCCAGCTTGTCACTTAATTTTTGCTTAAAAAAGTCATTCTACTGAAAATAGAAAGTGTACAGGATATATCTAGTAGGTATACGTTTCGAGCATGAAGCAGAAAAAACAGAAACAGATTGATAGTCCAGTCAAAATAGGTTTTAACCGGAAAGAAATTCGGAAGTTGACGAAATTTGGTGGATCGATGCAGAAGTTAACGTGGAATAACATACTAAAATTCCCGAAAATTCCAATGCTTGGCTTTTTTCTAGAACCAATAAAAGAGCGCCATCCTTGTAAATTTTCGATTTTTTCTGAATAACTTGTAAACTATCACATTTAGAACACAAAAACCACCGAAGCAAATGTAGCGCGTTGAATTATCAAGAGATCAGTATCAAATTCATCACTTTGTGGTTAATAGTCTCCGAGATACAGCGTCTGCTAGAACGCAGTGAAAATGACTCAAAATTTATTTCCGGATTTTACGTAACAATTTGCATAGTGTCAGTTCAAGGGTTGTAACGTGGACAGTGAATGTGCGGATTTCAGTGTGTTTTACAATCTTGAAAAGCCAATTCAACATTTGGTATCACACTTTTGTCTAGAAGTCGCCAACTTCAAAATGGTACTTTTCCTCGACCTTTCAAATTTATACTTGAAGTTCCGAAGAATCCCCAAAAATCGATTATTTTCATACCATACCATTTGCTTCATTTTCCAAGTATGGAAAAACCATCTGGAGACTATGTGAAGGATTGAATACCAAAAAAATAACATGTTTCAGAATCTTTTTCCTAGTGATGGTTCCTGAGGTATATGGGTTAAAAGACTGAAACGACATACTTGGAAAAAAAATTGGTAGTTCGGACACTAACTGCTGAATACTGTACGGACCTTGCATTTTAGGTGTAAGATGCCACTTGGCTGACGTGGAAAGTACATGAATATTATTATTATTATTAGTGATTAAAACGACCAACAGGCCATATATTAATGGCCTGGCAACGGCAATGGCAACAGGAATATATTCACTACGTCTGCTGAGTGGCATTTTGTATCATCAATGCAAGGTCCGTACAGTATTCAGCAGTTAGTGTCCGGACTACCTATCTTTTTCTCCAAATAAGTCGTTTCAGTCTTTCAACCCATATAACTCAGGAACCATCACTGGGAAAAACATTCTGAAACATCCTATGGTTTTGGTATCCAATTCTTCACATATTTCCTGGATGGTTTTGCTCTACTTGAAAAAGTAGGCAAATGGCATGGTATCAAAATAATCGATCTTTGGGGATTCTTCGGGACTTCAAGTATCGATTTCAAAGGTTGAGGAAAATGACCATTTTGAAGTTGGCGACTTCTAGACAAAAGTGTGATACCGAATGTTGGATTGGCTTTCCAAAAATGTGAAACACGTTGGAATCCGCACATTTTCTGTCCACGTTACAGCCCCTGAATTGACACTATGCAAATTGTTACGTAAAATCCGGAAATAAATTTTGAGTCATTTTCACTGCGTTCTAGCAGACGCTGTATCTCAAAGACTGTTTACCACAAAGTGATGAATTTAATACTGATCTCTTGAGAATTTAACGGGCTACATTTGCTTCGCTGGTTTTTGTGTTCTTAACTTCTTAATGTGATAGTTTACAAGTTATTCAGAAAAAATCGAAAATTTACAAGGATGGCGCTCTTTTATTGGTCCTAGAAAAAAAGCCAAGCGTTGAAATTTTCGGGAATTTTAGTATGTTATTTTACGTTGAATTCTGCAACGATCCACCAAATTCCGTCAACTTCCGAATTTATTTCCGGTTTGGCCAGATTTTTGCTTAATTTGACTGGACTGAGTTTAGTAAAGCCATTTTCGTGACTTTGAGAACTTCAACTGTCGAAATTGACAGGTCTGTACATTTTGGCATACGAATTTCTGTTGCAAGTTACCTTCACTCCATCTTTATTTAGACTTTCATTAACTATGTAGCAACGAAACGCAGCACACTGCACAAAATTTCTAACTCAGCTAGGTATGGCTCATTGATGGAATACGTCCCGATTCCAAGATAATAATTCAATTGCCTCGCACTACTCTTTCGAGCGCACGCCATACAATAGGATTAAGTGGTGCGTGGTCCCTTCTCTTTTCCCCTTCCTCTATATAGTTACTCCCCCTGCTCCTGGACGGTTTATTACTATTACCATTGTATCTACCACTACTATTATTACTGTCACAGTAAATAAGGGAGAATAACAAACTGCAGGATGGTCCGCATTTTTTATTCTGAATTTTAATTTTAGACAGGGTAGTATGTTTAAAAGAAACATTTGTTTTTCTTCATCTTTCACAAGGAATTGCTACTGCTATTGCAACTCCTAGTAAAAAGTGAAGTGATAGCCAATGTTTCTTTTGATCCAGATCCTGTGAGGTTTAGGGGTAGAACACTCATAATAAAAATGAAGGAGAAACAAAAAACTATCGAATAGTGATATAAAATAGGGTGCAGTAGTAATAATTATGATATTTCCATGACAGTTCTTCTTCTTCTTCTTCTTCAATGAATACAAAACTTTTTTTCTTCTAGGCGATACGATGGCAAAACATTTGGCAATTTGCGAACGAAAGTCAGCATACCCGTCGATAGCAGCAGCTAAAGTAGCCACGGTCACCCATAGCATGTTGGATGTACTAGGATTAGTGCGGAAACCTGAAGAGGCACCAGCTTCAAAAATCGAGAGCAGTGGCAGTAGCACAAAATTAACGGAACCGACACCTTCAGTCACTATTGAGAAATTGTCGAGAATCGGCCGGCCTCGGAAGATCCTTGAGAAAAGTAAAGAAGTTCCTGAAGACAATGATGTCATAGAATTGAACAGCGATGACGACGACAGCAATAGTAGTGATAAGCCATTAGCAGAAGTTAAAGGCGAAATGAAGGAGTCCACCGCCAGTGCACCAGAGGAATCTTTGGATGCTTCAGTTGCTGACAGTGAAGCCACAGATGAAGGCAACACCACAGTGATTGAAGTGGAAAAAGAGAAGAAAAGCGACGAGGGGGATAGATCAGAAATAGAAAAAAAGAGCGACGACGAGGAGGGCAGTTCAGAAAAAGTAAAGAAGAAGGACGACGAGGCATGTAGTTTAGAAAAAGAAAATAAAAGCGATGATGAGGTCAAAGCAGTAGAAGAAAAGAACATTGAAGGCGATGACAAATCTGAAAAAGATATGAAAAGTGAAGATGAAGACAAATTAGAAAAAGAAAAGAAAAGCGATGACGAGGAAGAAAAATCGGAAAAAGAAAAGAAAAGCGATGATGAGGAAGAAAAATCGGAAAAAGAAAAGAAAAGCGATGACGAGGAAAACAAATCGGAAAAAGAAAAGAAAAGCGATGATGAGGAGGACAATGTGGAAAGTAAAGAACCGTCTGAACAAGGCGAGAGATCCTCTGAAGAAGGAGAGAGGGAGGACGAGCCGGAGCTTGACAAATCCTCAGACGAAATTGTAGAAAACAAACCAAGCTCTGAAGCATCTCCTGTGGCAGCAGAACTTGCTAATGATATGGAAGTGGATGCAGCTAGTGAAACCGAAAAGGATGACAAAACAAATGAAACGTCAGCAAATCTTGATGCCAGCAACGAAGCTACGCTTATCGATCTTGTGGATGATGTTGAAATGGCCGAAGATAAAATGGACGCAGAAGGAATCTTGGCTGAAGCCGTGAACGACGACGACAAGACGACCGAACTTGACGATATTATCGACAGAGCAATGTGTCCTACGGATGCAGACTAATTTACTTGTGAGTTTTTTTTTCAATACCTAGTGTATGTTCTATGTACATAATGTTTATTCAAAGACTTATTTTTTTCTATTTGTTGTGAAAGTTATGGAGGAACTAGCACAGGAGAAGTTTTAAAAAACTGTTCGGTTGTATTACATGATGATGAATCAATATAATTTTGTTTAAAAGTGCCGTTTTTTATATGCTTTGATTTCTTGTAAGTTAAATATTATATTTGTAATACTTTTAAATAAAAACAAATTTTCTTCTTTAATAATAAAGAGTCTATTTTCGTACTACACTAAAAAGTACATTCTCGCATTTCAAGTACGCAGCTGCCACGTTGAAGGCAAGAAAATACAGAAGTAATTTTCAAATAATCACGATATTCCAATAAGTTTTTCATTTTTGCCTACCGTAAAAGTGGCATTATATTCAGTTTCTTTTTCTTTGCAACGTGAAAATATCACCAAATCGGTTTGTTCCCTTATTTCATTCCAAGCGTACAAAATATCGCTTTTTTCTGTAAACCGGCTGCAAATCACGAACCGAATGACCAGCTTTCCCTGGTAGTAGTAAGGCATGATGAAAATGTTCCTTCTCTGGGTTACCCTGTCCAGAACTTGCTGCGTCAAAGCATCATTACCCCTAACTCTGAAGCAAACCAAACCCATGTTGGACGTGCAAATCTCAAATCGTGCATCGACCCTCACGAGATTCTCGAAGTACTCCGCCAGGCCAATTTGCTGCCGGATGTGCTTTTGGATCCCCTCGACGCCGTAAATTCTCAAAACGAACCACAGCTTCAGAGCTCTGAACCGGCGGCAGTTCGGAATTTGCCAGTTTTGTATATTGGGGATTCCCGGTGCGTGTGCATCAGAAGATTTGAAAAGGCTTTCGACATGCGTTACGTTTTTGAACCACATGGCAGAGCAATCCGAATTGACCAACATCCATTTATGGGGGTTTACGTTGAAGGAATCTGCGTATTCTACTCCGGACATGAAGTGGCGGTATTCCGGGCAAGCGAAGGCGGATCCGGCGTAGGCCGCGTCCACGTGTAGCCAGATTCCGTATTTCTGACAAACTGGACCGATTTCATCCAATTTGTCGAAAGCGCAGGTTCCAGTGGTTCCCAAAGTGGCGACCACGCAGCAAGGCGTGAGGCCTTGGGCTTTGTCCTTGATAATGGCTTCTAGAAGAGTGCTGCCTCTCAGGCAGCCTTCTTGGTCCGTGGGAAGGAGTTTCATGGGGACTGATGCAAGTAAACCGGCTTTTTCTACGGAGGAGTTGGATTGTTCGGATGTGTAGGCCACGAGCTTGCTTTGACAGAGCTTTGGGTGCTGCGATTGTTTCAGGACTCGGTTTTTTCCGCTCAGAAGGCCGACTAGAGTAGATTCACTTGCTGCATTCTGAAAGAACACATTATTGAATATTTCAAATCATTCATCGGTGATTATTACCGATTAATTGATTATCATTTCTTACACAATATATTGTATAGTACAGGAATTTTAGCTGAAATATCACTCAAACCTCAAAAAAAATACTGTAGTCGTGAAAATCACAGGTTCTGTTCAGAATTTTGTGCTCTTTCCAAATTTTTGGGTTTGAGAAAAATCCCAGCGGAGGCTTTTTTTTTTAGAGCTGTCAAAAGTCTGAAGACTGATAATTCTGAACAATTCCAAATTATACGAAGCTCAATTTTTCATGAGATTTGAAGTATACACAATTATGTGGAGACTGCAAATGTTGAGAATGAACATATGAACAATTCTGAACCAAACACGATGGAAAATTTCATAGTTTTGTTGGAATATTTTGATTTTTTCTGTCAAATGTATATGATACAGGAAAAATAGAAAAAAAAATTGCTAAAACCTTGGAAAAAATATGGACGTCCTGAAAGTTTGATATTCTGTTCCGACTTGAATGCCCTACTACATACCTGAAATTGACAGAAATCCCACCCCGGGGTTTCAACTAATTGGAGGGAGGGTGATCAGTTGCAACTCAAAATGGAGGGGATGAAACCCGTTGATCTATTGGATGCAAATACATCGCAATTCGACGCATCATATCTCGTTGATACCATTTTGGCACAAAAAGTGTCGATCATTGTTGAGGGGGGGTCGTGGAAGGGGCGGAGCTCGGCTAGGTGATTGTTTTTGTTTTCCTGGTCATATACAGGGTGGTCCAGGTTTTAGTCGACAAATTTTGCAGGCTGATAGAGGATAAAAAAAGAAGTCGACTCACCTCAAAAAGTACATATCTAAAATGCATTAAAAAAGAAGTTACAGGCCTTCAAAGTTGCAGAAAAAAATTGTTTTTTTCTTGATAACTTTTGAACAGCCTGACCGATTTTGCTCAAATTTTGCACATATGGTTAACAAACACGTCCCCAGTGATTTCTTGAAAAAAATTCTGTCAGAATGACGCAGTGCCGTAGATATGGGGGGTACTAACGCTCTTACCCCCCTACTTTCTACGCCACTGGATATTTTGGAAAACCGTTAGTGGTATTGAATTTGGCGTTCAATTCTGAAGAGAAAATTGGCGTATCATTGCTACATTTGGAGCAGCGGTTTCGGTGATATTTGTGTTTAAAGGTTCAAAAACACCGAATTACGCAAATGTTTCAAAATTCGAGCAAGCTTTGATCCATCAACTTTCAACTTTTTTTTCAATTTAAAGTTTATTGATCCATAATTTAGCTCATGAGAAATTGGAAATTGGTTGTGAAAATTCATAATTTCAGTAACGTGACCAATAAGAAACAAAGGGCCCTTGCTTCTTGTTCTTACCTAAACTTTCCAACTATCAAGTAAAGTGAATAGGTACCTATTGAATATCTAATTGTTGCTGAAATTATGAATTTTCACAACCAATTTTCAATTTCTCATGAGCTAAATTATGGATCAATAAACTTTATATTGAAAAAAAGTTGAAAGTTGATGGATCACAGCTTGCTCGAATTTTGAAACATTTGCGTAATTCGGTGTTTTTAGCGCATTTTCCATCTTGATGAAAATCGCTATTGCAACCGCTTTGTCCGTCCGTCCGTCCGTCCGTCCGTTCCTCGAACTCCTCCCAAACTAGACGACCTAGCTTTCTAATTTTTTCGCTGTTACATAGCTGCCACTCCCAAAGGAGGGCTAGGCTATATTGGATGTCTATATTGCGCCGCCAACATAGAGAAAACCGCCCCCGATAAACTTGAAATAACATAATATTGCACTTTCTACCAGACCTGATGCTCTGGTGTTCTCATTTTTTGAATAATACATAGTTGCCACTTATAAACGTAAGCCAAGAAACATTCCGTCATCAATATGCGCCGCCGACATGAAAAAACTGCTAAAAACCGCCCCCAATCACTTTAAAATGAAAAACATAAACCCGAAGACATAGCGATCTGATTCTTTCGGTATATAGATAGCTGACAAAAAATGGGAAAGGATAGGCTACTTTTGGTTAGTCGCCGCCCCCAGATTCCGCCCCCAAACGATAAAAAGTGCAACTTTCACAAATGTTACTGATTGAGATGTTCCCTTAAACATTTAGGAACTGCCAACTCAAATTGTGCAACATTTGCTTAGCCGAACGCTGCCGCTCCCACACGCCGCCCCCAAAGTAAGAAATAAATGAAAAACATGAACCCAAAGACAAAGTGATCCAAGTTTTCCGCTATATGGATAGCTGACTGAAAATGGAAAAGGATAGGCTACTTTTGATATTGCGCCGCCTCCAGCTTCCGCGCCCAAAAGATAAAAAGTGCAACTTTCAACAATTTTCACTGATTTAGCTGATACTGTCATCTCGAACATTTAGAAACTCTTGACTCAAACTGTGCAAGAATCTCTTTACCAAACTCTGCCGCTCCCACACGCCGCCCCCAAAGTGAGAGATAAATGTAAAACATGAACCTGAAGACATAGCGATCTAATTCTTTCACTATATTGATAGCTGACTGGAATTGGAAAAATATAGGCCACTTTTAATTAGCCGCCGCCTCCAGCTGCCGCCTCCAAACAAACAAAAAATGCAACTTTCACAATTTTCACTGATTGTCATATTTCCCTTACATTTAGAAACTCCCAACTCAAATTGTGCAACAGTTACTTTGCCGAATGCTGCCGCCCCCACACGCTACCCTCAAAGTGAGAGATGAATGAAAAACATAAACCCGAAGACATAACGATCTAATTCTTTCGCTATATGGATAGCTAACTGAAAATGGGAAAGAATGGGCTACCTTTGACATGGCGCCGCCTCCAACTTCCACCCCCAAAAGAGAAAAAATGCAACTTTCAATAATTCCCACTGAATTACATTTTAATGTTACCTCAAACATTCAGAAACTCCCAACTCAAACTATGGAAGAATTTCTTTGCCAAACTCTGCCGCTCCCACACGCCGCCCCCAAAGTAAGAGATGAATGTAAAACATAACCCTGAAGACATAGCGATTAAATTGTTCCGCTATATAGATAGCTGACTAAAAATGGGAAGAGATAGGCCACTTTTGATTAGTCGCCGCCTCCAGCTCCCGCCCCTAAACAAAAAAATGCAACTTACAATTTTCATTGATTGTCATATTTCCTTAAACATTTAGAAACTCTCAACTCAAACTGTGCAACAGTTACTTTGCAGAATGCTGCCACCCCCACACGCTGCCCTCAAAGTAAGAGATAAATGGAAAACATGAACCCGAAGACATAGCGATCTAATTCTTTCGCTATATGGATAGCCGACTAAAAATGGGAAAGAATAAACTACTGCTGATTAGTCGCCGCTCCCAGCTCCCGCCCTCAAACAAAAAAATATATTGATGAGTGAAAGAATTTTCATTCAAATCTATTTCATTGGCAAGTACCCCATTCTGATAACACAATATCACAATGAGTTTCGAGTAAAGAAAGTGGGCAAGGAATGGTGTTTCTCCTTCAACCAAATTTCTTTACGTTCACAATATGCCTCTTTGAGAAAATGCGCTACTGAGACTCACGCACGTGAAGGCATACTCACTAGTTTAACCTTTAAACACAAATATCTTCCAAACCGCTGCTCCAAATGTAGCAACGATACGCCAATTTTCTCTTCAGAATTGAACGCCAAATTCAATACTTTTAACGGTTTTCCAAAATATTCAGTGGCGTAGAAAGTAGGAGGGTTAGAGGGTTAGTACCCCCTCATATCTACGGCACTGCGTCATTCTGACAGAATTTTTTTTCAAGAAATCACTGGGGACGTGTTTGTCAACTATATGTGCAAAATTTGAGCAAAATCGGCCAAGCTGTTCAAAAGTTATCAAGAAAAAAACAATTTTTTTCTGCAACTTTGAAGGCCTATAACTTTTTTAATATGCATTTTAGATATGTATTTTTTGGGGTGAGTCGACTTCTTTTTTTATTCTCTATCAGCCTACAAAGTTTGTCGACTAAAACCTGGACCACCCTGTATAACCGATCTCGACAAGATTGGTATCTTTTCCGACTAAACTGAAACTGCTGACTTCGAATCCGATGTGTAAATTTGAATAGAAACAAGTTTGATTGAGTTAACTTGAAAAAACTTGTTTTTTTCTTTGACAATTTTGACAGTTAAAAGTCATCCTGCACACATTCTTCTCTTAAATCTGATATCATAATCGGGAACTACATGGAAAATTATTGTTCGGAACTCTTCAGTTGATTATAAGGAAAACAATAATTAAAGTACATTTTTTCGGCAATACTTCCAAGAATTTCAATTTAAATCAGTCAAACGACTTAAACGCTATTCCAAATCCAATTCCAACTTCATCATATCAATTTTGGTGTTCTATCGAACTGAGCATAATATCAAGAGGATTTTCTAACAATCATGATTTTGAGTAGGTGCCAGAATTTTGGAACAAGGAATTGAACAAATATTTATTGAGGTAGGTATCTACAACAAATCAATAGCGATATCATGCGATATGATAGTCCCCTGACCGTTGAGTCCCTGACCTAACGAAAGTGGATTTTTTTCTTTGGAGCTTTGTTCACGATCAGGTGTACGAAGCTGAATCACTACCAAAGAAAATATGCAGGAGAGAATTAGAGAGGTTTTCGGTAGCATTGATCATGCCACATACATTGGATGCAGTGAAAAGAAAAAAACTAATAACTTCTGATCGGTTGAAGCGAATTGCAAAAACTAAACGAATTTATAATGCCTTAGAAAGGGCAAGTCCAAATATGTAAAGATATACAGGGGGTGTCGTTTAAAAAAAAACTGGTTTAAAAACTGCTCTGCAAAAATGGGACCCTGTATGGGGCAAAATAATTCTACAAACTGCACTTTGACCTTCCGTTTGCAGTGTCGTTTGGTTCATTTCGATATCAGTAACGGCGTAGGTGTAATTTAGCCTTCCCATATTAATGACTCACCCTGCATAGCTAAGTACTTACTTTTGAAACACCTGTATTTTGCATGCCGCCGTCTCCACTTTGCCACCCCCGAAGCGGACACCGCCTCGATTTTCACACGTTACATCCGATTTCGACCAAATAAGCGTTCAGCACGTTTTTAAAACTGAGATGCAACACGTTCATGTCTGCTTTTTGAACATTTTCAGTCACCACCGCAACAGCACCCCCAACTAATTAAGCTCTGTTCATTCGAATGGGGAATTGATATAAATTTACAGCTGAGAAATATTAATAGTGACATTTCACCATTTCTAAAGGGTGTACAAAAAATAACGCCGCCCCTATTTTATTTTTCAGTGACTTTTGAAACGAAATAAAAATTCTCAGTTTGTTCCGTGAAAAGGTTACTTTTGACCTTTAAAATTATTCACGAGAGAAAATATCGGCCACGTGGCCACTACGCATCCTTCAGCAGACCTCCGTGCGTCTAAGAGTCCCCTACGGTGCTCAATTGATTCTGAGAAATGAAAATAGGAGAAATAGTGGGCAAATAGAATAAGGGAAGGGCGTTCGAGATACTCATGTATATAGGCACCAAAAGCGCCACCTCTAATACTGAAGCACTGTTTATTATTCAATTTAATATAATGTTTTAATTTAAGAATCAGTAAGTTACCTGTATAACTCCACCCCCTTGTCCCTCTGAGCTGTTGAGGAACTCCTCTGGCAATCCAATCATTTTTCCTAACCAGTCCATCATTCTTACTTCCAGTTCGACACATGCAGGATTAGAGAACTGAAAAATTTTAATTCATTTTAGAAAATAGGTCCCTAGGTACAATAATTACCGCGATACAGGGTACCTATGCTAGGTTCAATTAATCAAATAAATTCTGAGCTTTATTCGTTGTAATTGAATCGCTCACCCAATCGGTCGAAATAACTCCGAGTCCTGAAAGAAAGAGCTCGCCAACGATCCCTGGGTAGGAATTCGCCGTCGGGTAATAGGCATGGAAGTTAGGCGAATGCCAGTGCGTCAAACCTGGCGTTATGATTTTGTCCACGTCTTGCAGGACATCCTGCCACTGCTCTCCAGAATAGGGCGCTTCTCGCGGAAGCACACATTTCATGAAACCTGGCTCAACCAAAGATAGCACTTTTCTGAAAAACACTTCCCTTTTAAAAAAGGAGCACAAACATTCGAACACTACAACTACTAACTTGCTTCTGATGTTGTCGAAATAATCTGCAATAAAGTCAACGGTAGCTTTGCCAAATTTTCGGAACTCTTCGGCGTTCATCTTCTTCAGCATCAACCTCTCGACTTCATGAGGCACTGAATCCTTCATCTCTGATTGCGGTATACTTTCTCCGAGAATCCGAGATGCATATTATCATCAAACTGAGCTGCTCTGGTACTTACCACAACAACAACAAAAACCAATTAAAGAGTCATCCTGCCACTTTTCATTGTCTTGTTTGGGACTTACCTCTACCTTACAACATGCATCAATCTCCTTCTCATCCAGTTTATCTTTATTTCGCAATAAAGCCGCACCATCGAGGAACAATTTCTTTAATTAGCTTCGGTGTAACTACAAAGGTAGGTAGGTGTAATTATTTGGTAGGCATTATTATTGCGGCAACTGCGAAAAATTTGCTTTCATCTGTCGAGGAAAGTTATTACACGACGAATCAATGCGGTTTTATTGCCATTGTTGTTAATTATTATTATATCATTCTGTTATAGTGTATTTGATTTGAAGAAGGTATAGAAAGTGGTTATTACCTAGGTAGACAGGGTGTTAGGTGCTGCTTATTACAAACTTTGAGGGATATGATTCCCCATCAAAAATAAGTCCGAAAGAAATTAAAATTAGTTTAAGTTGACTTTTTTAAATCGTTCTTTCACCGTAACTTTTGAACAGTTGGACCAATTGTCAATTAAATATGAACCAAAGTTTACCCAAACCAAGTCTTCATAGAACGATGATACCACGATTTATCAAAAATTTTCTCAGGGGGGTAAATAATAGGCGGGTGCCCCCTTTTTTCACCTCCCCTAGTTAATTTTTGAAATTGTCATATTTTGGGATTCTACATTTAATTGAAAAAGTTCCTCTTATCATAAGAGGCTTCATTATTGAGATATTTGGGTTTTAAACTTTGGAAAACATCTCAAAATCGCCACTTTTCAGAGCCCAATTTTTTTTTCTCTGGAAACTCCTCGTTTCTCAGCAAAAAATGGCAGTAAATCCACTCAACACACATAGAAAACTTATTGCAGATGAGGAATCATGAGTTTTCTGGACTTTTAATTTTTAGAACTTTGAAAGTGGCGATTTCGAGGCGGTTTCCAAAGTTTCAAACCCTAATAATATCTTAGAAACGAAGGCTCTAATCAAAATTTTGCAAGGGCAACTTTTTTTATCAATTGAATGTAAAATCCGAAAATATGAACAATTTCAAAAAATAATCAGGGGAGGTTGAAATAGGGGAGAAAAAATGGGCACTTCCCCTATTATCTACCCCTAAGAATTTTTTTTATGAATCGCGGTATTATTATTCGATGAAGAATTATTTGAGTAGGTAAACTTTTGTTCAAAGATTAATAGCCCATGCACGTTGAACTTTTAGGTAGAACAAATTGATGACTGGCCCAATTTGCGCAAAAGTAGTCCTAAAGGATCTTTTCTACGACGTCTACTTTTCAGGGCCTTTTGTACCCCGAGTGAGAATATCACGTACTTTATAATATGGTGTGAAACAATCCTATGTATGCGATGCCTGTTAGTCAGGGGGCATAGGGTCAAAAAAGGCTTGGCCGTGTGCAACTTTGTGAAGATATATAGAGATATGTCCTAATCGATTCCTGGGCGATCAAGGACCATGAAAAATTATGGTGGAACATTGACATCTGCTGCAAGCAAATATGGTGGAGGCGCCAAAATGGGCTTCATCTGGTAATAAGAAACTGGCTGTAGCTCGTTTGTTTTTTAACGGATTTGAACATGTGGAACGTCATTTTGTAGACAAAAAAATTCTCTTCCTATTTCGTACCTAAATTTACAAACATCATTTCGAGAAACTGTCAAAATTGTTTTTTAAGATGTGCTAAATTCCGGCCTTTTTTGAAGGTTATCTGGTATTTTTGAAACTTGGCAGTATCATAGATCTTGAGGCGCCCTTCCCGAATTCCCACATTTTCATTTCGTATATTTGCCGTTTTGGCCGCCATATTGGAAAGATGGCACCCAAAAAACAGTTTTTTGTCAATATCTTCATTTCAGTCGATGTGAGGTAGAAGCGTATGAGGATGTATGAGGATGAAAGCTTATTCAATTCTCTACAATTTGACACTTCACTCGTGTACGTGCTACTTTCGGTTCTTGGGTTATGGCTTCTAGAACTCCCTTAAGCATCAACTTTTGTCATCCAATCAACATGGCAAATTGATCCTTGCTCCACGTGGCAGTCAAATTAACCATAAATAATGATAAGTTGTCAACCAGAGACCATTATTATCCAGAAAATCAATCATGATAACGGTTGTTATGCAACTACAGGGTGAACTCTAAGGGAACATTGACTTTGAAACGGTATAGCTTGAGAACCGTGAGTCGCACGTGAGTGATTCGGATGTCAAATTTTAGAGAATTCCATAAAGCTCCACTTTGGATATGAATTCTAAAATGTTACAACAAATTTCCCAAAAAATTTACAAAAATGTTTTTTTTGGGCGCCATCTTTTCAAAATTATGGCCAGAACAGCAAAGATACGAAGTGGAAAGTGGATATTCTGAATGATGACCCCAAGTTCCATCATAATAATGAGTTTCGAATGTATCTGATATCCTTCAAATGCTATAATATTACTTTTATTTCTTTCTAAAGTCAGTTTGCTTTCACAGTTCACCCTGTAATTACACAATTAATATCACCATGATCGATTGAATGCCGAAAGTTAATGCTTCCGGAAGTTCTGAAAGCTCTAACTCAAGAACCGTAAATCGCACATGAATGACTGATATGTCAAATTGTCGAGATTTGAATGGGCTTTTCTCCGCATATACACGTTTCAATATTGAGTCAGTTGAATTCAAGATATTGACAAAAAACTGTTTTTTGAGCGCCATCTTTCCACTATGGCGGCCAAAACAGAAAAGATACGGAGTGGAAAAGTAGAAATTCGGAAAGAGCACCTCAAGATCTATGATACTGCCAGATTTCAAGAATATAGGATGACCTTCAAAAATCAGCGGAATTTAGCATATCTTATGAAGACAATTTTGACAGTTTCACGAAATGACGTTTGTGAATTCAGGTACGAAATAGGAGGAGAATTTTTTTGTCTACAAAATGACGTTCCAGATGTCGCAATCCGTTAAAAAACAAACAAGCTACGGCCAGTTTCTTATTACCAGATGAAGTCCATTTTGGCGCCTCCACCACATTTGTCTGCAGCAGATGCCAATATTCCACCATAATTTTTCATGGTCCTTGATCCCCCAGACATCGATTAAGACATAACTCTATATATCTTCACGAAGCTGCACACGGCACGACCTATGCCCCCATAATATGTAGCTCATTGCCAAAGTCTCTGCCTGCCGCTAAGGAGGTCCGGGGATCGAATCCCGTCGTCTGCTGCATTTTTTTTGCGGAATTGATACTCACCTTCCTAAAAAATCATCAGAAATTAAATTCTGCTCAATTGAAATCACATATTTCTGTTTCACAAGTTCTGTGAAGTACGATCTCGCGCAAAAAGAAAAACGGAGAAACCGAAAATGGCTTGAGACCTTAGCTTCTGGATTTCATGGTCACAGTACTTGTGAAACAGAAATAAATTATTTCAATTGAGCAGGATTTAATTTTTGATGATTTTTCAGAAAGGTGAGTATCAATTTCGCAAAAAAAATGCAGCAGACGACGGTATTCGATCCCCGGACCTTAGTGCAGTAAAGATAGTCAAAAAAGACCCCAAACCTTGAAAAAATGTATTCATAAAATTTTATAACAGATATCGATTCAGAATTTCATCCTCTACCACATACTCAAAAACCCCGAAAATCCCAGTTGAGCATTCTTCTTGCGGCGCTGTCAAAGTATATCATGTTTCCTGCAACTAGTCCGAAAATTGTATTCTCGTTTTTGTCACACTTGAGCTACATTGTTGGCTCAGAGCTGTTGGTATACACTGTAGGGCATGACCAGACCTTCATTTGAACTTGTAACTCGTATTTCCCGAAAAAAACACGGATGTTGCTTCAATTCTCAATTGACAGAGGCATGAAATTTGGTATGAGTGGTCTTCAAGGTCTTCTTTTCAAATGTACACACGACGACTCGCCATATTGTGGTAAGGGGGGCCTAGGGACCCCCTTAAAAATTTGAAGTTGCAGGAACTCCTACAAACTACCTGTTAATATCGTCACACATTTCAAAAGTAATCATTTGACTCTACACTAAATCTTGACAAGAGACACAACAGTTGTCGCCATGTACGCATTGTTCTACGTGTTAAAAAAAATTTCTTCGGAGTGTCCAAAAAAAAAACACAGTTTTTAATGATTTTTTCATCTAAGAAAATGTGAATTGATCTGCTGTGTATCATTATTCACTAATTTGTATTTTCCCAAGCTATTCATGAAGTCTGTTTTTAGCGCATTTTCGATCTTGATGAAAATCGCTTTGTCCGTCCGTCCGTCCGTCCGTCCGTCCGTTCCTCGGACTCCTCGCAAACTAGACGCCCTAGCTTTCTAATTTTTTCGCTGTTACATAGCTGCCACTCCCAAAGCTGGGCTAGGCTATATTGGATGTCTATATTGCGCCGCCAACATAGAGAAAACCGCCTCCGATAAACTTGAAATAACATAATATTGCAATTTCTACCAGACCTAATGCTCTGGTGTTCTCATTTTATGAATAATACCAATGATAATACATAGTTGCCACTTATAAACGTAAGCCCAGAAACATTCCGTCCTCAATATGCGCCGCCGACATGAAAAAACTGCTAAAAACCGCCCCCAATCACTTTAAAATGAAAAACATAAACCCGAAGACATAGCGATCTGATTCTTTCGGTATATAAATAGCTGACTAAAAATGGGAAAGGATAGGCTACTTTTGGTTAGTCGCCGCTCCCAGATTCCGCCCCCAAACGATAAAAAGTGGAACTTTCACAAATTTTACTGATTGAGATGTTCCCTTGAACATTTAGTAACTGCCAACTCAAATTGTGCAACATTTGCTCAGCCGAACGCTGCCGCTCCCACACGCCGCCCCCAAAGTGAGAGATAAATGAAAAACATGAACCCGAAGACATAGCGATCTAAGTTTTTCACTATATGGATAGCTGACTAAAAATGGAAAAGGATAGGCTACTTTTGATATGGCGCCGCCTTCAGCTTCCGCCCCCAAAAGAAAAAAAGTGCAACTTTCAACAATTTTCACTGATTTAGCTAATAATGTTACCTCAAACATTTGGAAACTCTTGACTCAAACTGTACAAGAATTTCTTTGCCTAACTCTGCCGCTCTCACACGTCGCCCCCAAAGTAAGAGATAAATATAAAACATGAACCTGAAGACAAAGTGATCTAATTCTTTCACTATAGTGATAGCTGACTGAAATTGGAAAAATATAGGCCACTTTTGATTAGCCGCCGCCACCAGCTGCCGCCCCCAAACAAAAAAATGCAACTGTCACAATTTTCACTGCTTGTCATATTTCCCTTACATTTAGAAACCCTCAACTCAAACTGTGCAACAGTTACTTTGCCGAATGCTGCCGCCCCCACACGCTGCCCTCAAAGTGAGAGATGAATGAAAAACATAAACCCGAGGACATAACAATCTAATTCTTCCGCTATATGGATAGCTAACTAAAAATGGGAAAGAATAGGCTACTTTTGATATGGCGCCGCCTTCAACTCCCACCCCCAAAAGAAAAAAAGTGCAACTTTCAACAATCACTGATTCACTGATTTACATTTAATGTTACCTCAAACATTCAGAAACTCTCAACTCAAACTGTGGAAGAATTTCTTTGCCAAACTCTGCCGCTCCCACACGCCGCCCCCAAAGTAAGAGATAAATGTAAAACATAACCTTGAAGACATAGCGATCTAATTGTTCCGCTATATAGATAGCTGACTAAAAATGGGAAGAGATAGGCCACTTTTGATTAGTCGCCGCCTCCAGCTCCCGCCCCCCAAACAAAACAAAAATGCAACTTCCACAATTTTCACTAATTGTCATATTTCCTTAAACATTTAGAAACTCCTAACTCAAACTGTGCAACAGTTACTTTGCCGAATGCTGCCACCCCCACACGCTGCCCTCAAAGTAAGAGATAAATGGAAAACATAAACCCGAAGACATAGCGATCTAATTCTTTCGCTATATGGATAGCCGACTGAAAATGGGAAAGAATAGTCTACTGTTGATTAGTCGCCGCTCCCAGCTCCCGCCCTCAAACAAAAAAAATATTGATGAGTGAAAGAATTTTCATTCAAATATATTTCATTGGCAAGTACCCCATTCTGATAACAAAATATCACAATGAGTTTCGAATGAAGAAAGTGGGAGAGGAATGGTGTTTCTCCTTCAACCAAATTTCTTTACGTTCACAGTATTATGCCTCTTTGAGAAAATGCGCTACTGAGACTCACGCACGTGAAGGCATACTCACTTGTTTGATACTGTCCTTCTAGGAATGACAGCTACCGAAGAAATAACCCAATTCAAGTGTGAAGTTCAACATCGTTTTTTATTATTCCCAATCAATATGATCGACAATTTATGAATGGATGGATAGCTGAAACTGTTCTGTAACTTAATTCCCTTTGACTACACGCGTAACCAAGCGCAAAAGCCTGGGGAAAAATGTTTTTTACGTCGCCCACCATCATAAAATTTGTGCCCCTAGGGTGTGTTGAAAATATTTTTATACCGTGTATTTACTCGAACTCAAAGCTTTGAAGTATTTCACGCCTCAATATTAATTCTTCGTGCCTTCTTCTTGACAACTGCAGATCGCATTGACGTTTGTCCGTACTCATTAGTCTGTATTTGCTGTTGTTTCGCCAAAGTAGCATGAAATTTGGTGCATTCTAACAGTGACAGGTGGCGGTTAAAAAAAATTCTTCCGGGGCTTTCGCGCATCATTCAGTTATACTCATTAAAAAAATTATAAAACAGTTGAAGCTATCCGCCCAATAATAAATTGTCATCATGTTAATTGGTGAAATTGAAAAAAACGCTGCTGAACTGAGCACTTGAATTGGCTGGTTTCATCTGGAATTGTTGCTTCTAAGATGTCAATAAAGAAATTGACTTCATCAACGGCTTCGGCAGATACGAATTAGTGGATAATGATATGCGGAAGATGAATTTACTCTTCTATTACATGAAAAAAATTACAAAAACCGGTTTTTTTTTGACATTCCGAAGATTTTTTTTTTCATTATGAAGAACAGTGCGTACATGACGGCAACTGGCCTGCCTCTTGTTGAGATTTAACGTAGAGTCAAATGATTACTTTTTGCGATGCGTGACGATCATTAATGGTGGTTTGTATGAGTTTCTGAACTTCAATTTTCAAGGGGGTCCCAAGCCTCCCTAGCCAAAATATGGCAAGGCGTCATGCCTACATTTGAAAAGGGGACCATGAAGACCACTAATACCAAATTTCATGCCTTTATCACAAAAAGAACAGATTTTAATTAATTTGGTCACTAATCCCCGAACTACACTTAATTACCACGGGTAACTTGCTTAATCTGCAATTCAGATTAAGCAAGTTACGTGTTTTCTTTTGCGGGAAATAGGATGTCAACGGTTCATATGACGTTCTAGTCATGACCTGGAGTATATACTAACAGCTCCGAGCCAACAATATAGCTCTAATGTGACAAAAGCGAGGATACAATTTCCGGACTTGCTGCAGCAAACATGATATACTTCGACAGCGCCGCAAAGAAAATGCTCAAGTGGGATTTTCGGGGATTTCAAGTACATGGTAGAGGATGAAATTCTGAATCGGTAACAGACTTCAAAATTTCATGAAATAATTATTTCAACCTCAAAACCTATCTTTACTGCACTACCTCCTTGGCGGCAGGCAGAGACTTTGGCAATGAGCTACAGGCATCGCATACGTAGGATTATTTTACACCATATTATAAAGTACGTGATATTCTCACTCGGGGTACAAAAGGCCCTAAAAAGTAGACAAGCGGACACGGGATTTTCGGGGACTTTAGATATGTCGTAGAGGAGATCCTTTAGGACTACTTTTGCGCAAATTTCGCCAGTCATCAATTTGTTCTACCTACCTTTGGATCAAATAAGACGTAACGTACCTGGGCTATAAAATTGGTGCAACTCTGGGTACAACAACGGTTTAAGAGTTACGGTGAAAACCGATTTAAAAAACCGATCTTTTTAAGGAAGCATTTTAAGAAGATGAGTTTTATCTCCATCGGTCTTATTTTTGATGGGGATTCATCCCTCAAAGTTTGTAATAACCAAGTGTAATAACCAGTACCTAACACCCCGTATAAATATTCGTGTTTTGTATCATAATTACAGGTAAATTCGTCTTAAGTGATCCCCTCAAAAATTAGACCTCACTTTAAATGGAGATATTCCTGGGAAACATCAAGCCGATGTGAAAAAACGGGGCCATGTAATACATCAAAATGTTACCATTTCTAAAATACCTTTGAGGTTCTGTTTGGGCAAGAAATGACTTAACAAAAATTTAGTGTTTCAGTCAGTCATTCATCCTGAATAGGTACATCAAAAACTTCCTTGCTTCCGTAGTACAACAGCAATTTGTCCGTGAGAGCATCAAATTTCAGCTTCATGTATCTTTCATTGTGTTCCAAGAACGGCAATGATAGTTTTAGATACACAATAATCAGCGAAAATATGGTGACGTGTGTTTATCGATCAGTGTTTTTTTTTTACCGTCTTAACTCTAGTACTAGTATTTGTCACTGCCTTACAATAATAAACCTTTCGAATTTTACCTGTTAGGTTTCGTCTATGGAGGCGGCACATTTCTGATTCAGATTGGCAGGTCAAAATAACAGTACCTACTAGGTACCTAATGTAAATCATACATTTGAGGATATCATCAAGATTTCGTTTTCGCCAATCGATATCTTGTGAGAAAACCGGCTGTGTGCAAGAACGTCCGGCTGTCCCAGAAATAGGCAAAACTCCCTGATGACTACAAGCAATCCAAAGCATTCTGTACATTTTGAAGCAGCTTATTTAGACCAAGTTGAAATTTTCATTTCAACGGAATACCCAAAAAAATACCCCAAATATCGATTAATTTATTTATTCATGACTTCATACATCAATAATAATTGCACTTCATACTAACAATATTCGATTAGGCATCGAGAGTTAACAAGTGTATTTCTACCTAATTATTTACGTAATTTTAAATCAATAGATTTAGCGCAGCGGGGATGGTTTACATCATATCTGAACGAAACGCCGGTATTTCTGGGCTGCATCCCCAACTATTACAACAGTCGAACACGTTACTACTTTTACAAGTGAATAAATATTATATTACCTACAAACTACAGTAAGTGCTGGTTTTTATGAAACCTTATTTTGACTTTTCGTTATTGTTGATTTTTTGACACAATCCGTTGGTTATTTTAATCGTGGGCAAGCATTTGGCCGACGTGGAAATTTCCATGGTTTTTCCCACCACTTCATCCGCCTGTGATGAGAACTCGTTCCAGGCGAAATCTACGTGCTCTTTTTCCGTCAGTCTGCTGCAGATGGCGAAGCGTATGACGTGAAGATCCTTGAAATGACCAGCAATCACAAAGATTTTTTTGCGGCTTTCAACCTTTTCCAAAAGCTTGGTGGTGCGAGAGTCGTCGCCCTTGAGTCGGAAACAGACCAGTCCCATACTGGATGAACACAGTTCGAACCTAGAAATAACAAACCTATATCAGAGACAAGATTGCATATCTGTAGTATTCCGGTGTTCAATAATGCAAAGATTCTGAACTCCGGTTACCGAGTTGGAATTTTTGCATTATTGAACACCTGTATATGGCGTCTGCAAGTAGTGCCATCTGCGCACAACTTTTTTAAAGTAAGGTATAGTTATGTACTTAAACTGTGCCAAAATCTCAATGCTGTACTCAAAAGTGCAAGGTTGGGACGGCTAACCACCGGACTATAGTGATTGTATAAAATGATGTGAAAAAAACGTCAACGAATTCAACACCCCACGCGTGAAAATTTTCTACTGTATAGCCCAGGCGCCAGGGAAAACAATAAGGAAATAATTGTTTCCTGGCTGGAAACTAGCTTAAAACAATCTGTGTAGCTTAGGTTTTGACATACTAGTTTCCCCCCTTTCGGAAATGTCGGCGTCATGTCGCCATCATCAACAAGAAGTGCACCAGCGTGGTTTTTGCCGAATATCTTAATTTTGAGTCATCTGACAGCAAAAGATGTAAGGAGTCATTTTGAAGCCTATGAAATTCCCTACAGTTTAGTTTTTAAATCAATTTTCTGCGACTTATGGTCTTTGAGATAGAGCATCTGGAAGCGAGAGTCATTGTCGTGAAAGCTCCATGGCCACTTGACTCGAAAAACTAAAATGTCGATGTGACAAAAAAAACTTCAAAATGAGATTACTCGAGCATTCTTCATGCTATAGTTGCGGTGATGGTCTTAAACTCTTCTTCTTGAACCGTAGATTACGAATATTGAAAAGTCAAAAACGTCACATTGTACATATACAGGGTGTACTACGGGAATCAAATCAGAACAGAAAAATTTGACATATTTCTTCGATATAGCCTATGCGAAACTCTAAGCACTTACCACGAGTCCAATATCAATATGAAGTGCTCTGTAAGCTTCACTTGATACACTTAAGAAGTGGTCAGCTCACAGCCTCCCTGTAAAATGTTTTGAAGGCCCTCTGAAATCATCAAAATTTACAGTAGTGGGGGGGTTAGCGGAATGGTCTGTGCATTTTGTGATCAAAGCATGAAATTTGGCATACTTGTTCAGAAGACCCTCCTCCGCAATTCCAGATGTGGCGCCACGCGAGATTTTGCGCCAGAAACACTGTATTGCGGGTAATATACCTGCTAGGGGTAAATTCTGCAAAAATGGTTCCTGGCCGGTCTCTGGTACCGCAGTCGATATTTTTTAGCTCTGTTTAGTTGAAACTACATGTAGAAATGAGTGAGGAGTGCATTTTCACAAGCAAAGTTCCAAATGCTGCCTCTATACGTTGTTTTAATACATTTTAAGGCCAACTTTGTTTTAGTACAGGAAACATGGTGAAAAAAATTGCCAAAACCTCGGCAAAGATATGAACGCCCTGAAAATTTGATATTCTGTCCAAACTTATGTGCTCTACCACATATCTAAAATTGCCAAAAATCGCACTTCGAGGCTTCGAGTTATTGGAGGGGGGGTAAAAAATTGCAACTCAAAATGAAAGGTCGTATAGAACCAGATGGAACCCGTCAATCCAATGGATGCAAATACGTCGTAGTTCGACGCACCACAGCCAGTTGATACAATTTAGGTACAAAAAGTGTCGATCATTGTTGAAGGGGGGTCGTGGGGAAGGGCGAAACTCGGCTGGGTGGCTCTTTTTCTTCCTGGGCCATGAAGAATCGATCACGACAAGATTGGTATCTTTTCCGACTAAATTCAATGTCCCGAACTTGAATCCGATGTGTAAATTTGGATAAAAACAAGTTCGAACAAGTTAACTTGAGAAAACCTGTTTTTTCTTCGACAATTTTCACAAAACTTTTCTTTACTGTTAAGAGGTATTCATCTTTGAAAACATCTCAGAGGTCATTAGACTAAACTGTATTCTTCACGAAAATCATCCATTCGATCTGTAACTTTGTTTTTCGAGGTAGGAAAAATCTATTTGAACTTTGGTCGGCACTGCCCGGCGTCTACTAATGACCAGAACACTACAGCATGTAAGTTCAGGTGATAACTTGATACCCTGCATTGTGATTTATGACGATTTTGTTTATGTTATAGGGAATTCATTTCTGCACAGATCCTCGAACTTTCAAAGATGAGTTATAATTTTTCAGATAGTAGGGCCAATTCTGTATCAAACCCGTTTAAATTTAAAGGCCGTTATAAGAAAATCAGCCAATCGTGAAGCCCATTTCTGATCGTTCCTAGGTGACCGACGCCTTTAAAAATTTTAAGGGGCCTTTAAATTTTACAGAATTGCCACTATTTTGGGCTATTTTCATTTAAAGATGCATGGTGTAGTGTTCTGGTCAGTAGTAGACGTCGGGCTATGCCGACTAAAGTTCAAATCGATTTTTTTTATCTCAAAAAACAAAGTTACAGATCGAATGGATGATTTTCGTGAAGAATACAGTTCAATCTAATGGCCTCTGAAATAATTTCAAAGATGAATGCCTTCAACAGTGAAAAAAAGTTTTGTGAAAATTTTCAAAGAAAAAACAGGTTTTCTCAAGTCAGCTTGTTTGAACTTGTTTTTGTCCAAATTTATACATCGAATTCAAGTTCAGGACATTGAATTTAGTCGGAAAAGATACCAATCTTGTCGTGATCGATTCTTCATGGCCCAGGAAGAAAAAGAGCCACCCAGACGAGTTTCGCCCTCCCCCGCGACCCCCCTTCAACAATGATCGACACTTTTTGTGCCAAAATTGTATCAACTGGTTGTGATGCGTCGAACTACGACATATTTGCATCCATTGGATGGACGGGTTCCATCGGGTTCTATACCTTTCATTTTGAGTTGCAATTTTTTACCCCCTCTCCAATAACTCGAAGTCTCGGGGTGCGATTTTTGGCAATTTCAGATATGTAGTAGGACACTTAATTCTGAACAGAATATCAAATTTTCAGGACGTTCATGACTTGGCCGAGGTTTTGGCAATTTTTTTACCATGTTTCCTGTACTAAAACAGAGTTGGCCTTAAAATGTATTAAAACAACGTATAAAGGCAGCATTTGGAACTTTGCTTGTGAAAATGCACTCCTCACTCATTTCTACATGTAGTTGTAGCTAAACAGAACTAAAAAATACCGACTGCGGTACCAGAGACCGGCCAGGAACCATTTTTGCGGAATTTACCCCTAGCAGGTATATTAACCGCAATACAGTGCCTCTGGTGTGAAATCTTGCGTGGCGCCACATCTGGAATTGCAAAGGAGGGTCTTCTGAACACGTATGCCAAATTTCATGCTTTGATCACAAAATGCACAGATCATTCCATTTTTGGCTATTAACCCCGCCACTACAGTAGCAAGAAATGTATGTAACAGTATATTATATACCAAGGAACCAAAGTGAATTTTTGATCCCTTGGGTGAAGTTTGTTGCTCAAGGGCCCTTTGGGCCTAAATCCCCAAATCAAAAATTCACTTTGGTCCCTTGGTATATAATATACTGTTATATACATTCCTTGGTACTGGATTTTTGATATTTTGATGATTTCAGAGGGCCTTCAAAACATTTTACTGTGAAGCTGTGAGCTGACCACTTCTTTAGTGTATTAAGTCAAGCTTATAGAGCAAATCCATATTGATATTGGACTCGTGTTAGGTGCTTAGAGTGTCGCATATAGACTAAATCGAAGAAATATGTAAAATTTCTCTGATATAATTTGATTCCCTCAGTACACCCTGTATATGTACAATGTGACGTTTTTGACTTTTCTATATTCGTAATCAACGGTTTAAGAGAAAGAGTTTAAGACCAGCACCGCAACTATAGCATGAAGGATTCTCGAGAAATCTCATTTTGAAATTTTTTTGTCACATCGACATTTTAGTTTTTTGAGTCAAGTGGCCATGGAGCTTTTACGACAATGCCTCTCGCGTCCAGAAGCTCTATCTCAAAAACCATAGGTCGCAGAAAGGTCATTTAAAAACTATTCTATGGGGAATTTCATTGGTTTCAAAATGACTCCTCACATCTTTTGCTGTCAGATGGCCTAAAATCAAGATATTCGGCAAAAACCACGCTGGTGCACTTCTTGTTGATGATGGCGACATGACGCCGACATTGCCGAAAGGGGGGAAATTGTCTTGCAGAGTGCCTTTTTGAGTCGCAAAAACAACGTGTCAACGGTGTCAACTAAAGTTTTTTATTCGTCTATAACAATCGTCACGTCAACAATTATATCTAATAATGAAACAGGTGAACTGAAGTATTCAATCCCAATACTCCCCCTGAAACTTCAGGGTGTTGTAGGCTTCACTCCTAATTCTTGGGTGATCCTCTGATGTGCAGTTCTGGGTAACGCTTTCGTGTTGATATCCGAGATATTACTTTCGGAACCAACGTGCTTCAGCGCGATTATTCCACCATCGATTTTTTCGCGCAGGAAGTGGTGTTTTATATCGATGTGTTTCGTGCGGGAACGGTATCCGCCGTTGTTTCCCAAGTGTATTGCTCCTTTGTTGTCGCTGTAGATGGTTGTTGGATGGTTGACAACGTCTTCTGGTAGGATGTCGGTTATCAAGTTTCTCAACCATACAGCTTCTTGGACTGCTGCTGACAAGGACATATACTCGGCTTCTGTTGTCGATATTGCAATGGTCGGTTGTTTCTTACAGTTCCATGCGATCAAGTTGCCAAATAACTTGAAGAGGTACCCTGTCGTCGAGCGCCTATCTTCAGAATCGCTGGCCCAGTCTGCATCGCAGAATCCTTCGAGTTCGTTTCCTTTATCACCGAATTCCAGTCGATGATCAACGGTGCCTTTCATGTAGCGTAGTACTCGTTTCACGGCTGTCCAATGTGGACGACCCGGATTATTGTTGAATCTACTTAGTAGACCCACGGCAAAGGCTAAATCTGGTCGTGTCAGTTGACTGGCGTAAATTATTGATCCAACAACTTCTTGGTAAGGAATTCGTTGCATTTCGATTTTTTCTTCTTGACTGATTGGTGCCATATCTTTGGTCAACTTCTGGTTGCAATCAACTGGTGTTGAGCAAGGATTACAGTCGTTCATATTGTAGCGTGCCAAAACATCAAGAATATATTTGGATTGGTCGATCCATATTTTCCTTGTTTTTCTGTCTCGGGTGATGGTCATTCCGAGACAATATTTAGCTTCGCCCAAATCTTTCATCGTGAAATTTGATTCCAGATTTCTCTTCATTTTCTTCGTTTTTTCGTGATTGTCGCTAAAGATCAAAAGATCATCCACGTAAACTGCTACTATCAAACTTCTTGGATTCTTCTCATCAAAGTAGATGCATTGGTCGGAATTTGATTGTTTGAGGCCGAATTTCTTGAGCACCTTACTTAGTTTCATATTCCAAGCTCTACTTCCTTGTTTCAATCCGTAAATCGCTTTTTGCAGTTTGCATACTTTCGTTTCTTGACCTTCAACTTCAAATCCTTTAGGCTGTGTCATATATATCTCTTCTTCAATGTCGCCGTGCAGGAAGGCCGTTGTTACATCCATGTGAGTGATGTCTAAATCGAATTTGGCGGCCATTGCTAGCAACATTCGAAGGGAGGTATGTCGAATCACAGGTGCGTATGTTTCGTTATAATCTATTCCATGTTTTTGTGAGCAACCCTTGATTACTAAACGAGCCTTGTGTTTATGACTGTTACCATCTGGGTTTTTCTTGAGTTTGAATACCCATTCACAGTTCAAAACTTTACGATTTTTTGGCTGATCAGTCAATATCCACGTTTCGTTGCTCATCAGTGAACCGTATTCGGCTACCCTAGCTTCTTTCCATTTTGTTGCGTTTTCACTGTTCTGTGCTTCTTCGAATGTTGATGGTTCTTCCTCGGATATTTTCGTATTGTACGTTACATAATCGTCCCATTTTTTTGGTTTGCGGAGTCGCGATGATCGTCTTGCTTTGTCTTTATTTGCATTTGTGTCTTCGTTTGAATTTTTTACGTCTTCGATGTCTTTGATCACGTTTTCTAATTCGCTGGTGTTGTCTTCTCCGCTGGTATTTTCTTCTTCGGTGATATTATCATCTTCCGTGATGTTTTCTTCGATGACGACATCTTCTTCGCTCAAAGGTATAAACGTGTCTTCCTTTTTCGATTCTTCTTTGTTTTTCAGTTCGTTGAATTCCTTTTCCAAGAAAATAACGTCGCGTTTCACGATTACTTGGCGTGTTCTTCTGTTGAAGAGTCGATAACCTTTGGTACCTTCTGAGTAGCCAACGAAAATACACTCTTCTGACTTTGAGTCCCATTTTTTGCGTTTTTCTTTCGGTATGTGGGCCATGGCTTTACATCCAAAGATCTTCAAATGTGAAACGTTTGGTTTTCTTCCAGTCCAGGCTTCTTCCGGTGTCGTATTTTCCAATGACTTTGTTGGGGAAATGTTGATTAAAAACACAGCAGTATTTGCGGCTTCCGCCCAAAATCTGGTGTCCAACCCTGCCTCGAACATCATGCAGCGTCCTTTCTCAACGATCGTACGGTTATATCTTTCGGCGACTGCATTTTGTTCCGGTGTGTAGACAACTGTTGTCTGATGCTGAATACCGGACTTCTTCAGAAAATTCTTGAATGCTTCGTTTACGTATTCACGTCCATTGTCCGTTCGTAGAATTTTGATTTTTTTGTTCGTTTGATTTTCGACAAAATTCTTGAAATCTTTGAACCGCTGAAGTACTTCGTCTTTGGTATTCAAAAAATATATGAATACTTTTCTCGTGAAATCGTCGATAAAAGTTAAGAAATACCGCGATCCTCCAAATGATTTTTCTTGCATAGGGCCGCAGAGATCTGAATGTATCAGTTGTAACGGTTGCGTCGTTTGATGTTTGCTTGTTTGAAACGGTGTACGGTGTTGTTTGCCTTGTATGCAAGGGATGCAAGTTGATTTTCGTTTCGAATTCAACCCCATTCCGTCGACAAGTCTATCCATTTTCGTTAGGATTTCATCGCTCGGATGTCCCAATCTTCGATGCCAAATTTCGTGGTTTTCTTTCGTAGTCGTGAAATTCGCTTGATTTTTAGCCCGATCAAGTTTGTACATGCCGTCGATTTCGCTTGCAGTAGCAACTAAATTATCGTGATGATCGTAAATTGCGCATTTCTTATCATTGAAAATGACCGTATGTCCACGTTTGGTTATTTTGCTAACAGACAATAAATTCGTGGACAATTCCGGTACGTAAAGAACGTCTTTGATTTCAATCGTTTCAGATTTTTCGTTATTTCCGATCTCGAATTTAATGTCACCAATTGATTCAATTTTCAATTTCTGATTATCAGCTACGGTGCAAGTTCCGTTCGGTTTTTTTTTTTGATCCGAAATTAAACTTCCGTCGTTTGTGAAATGTGCTGTAGCTCCTGAATCTATATACCAATCATCTTGATCGACATTGTTTACAGAAAAAACTGTATAAAAAGTTCGATGAGAGTTTCTGTCACTTTGCGTATTATTTTTTGAAGAATTTTCACGCTCTCGTTTCAAGCGCTCCTTTCTTTTGAAGCAATTTCTACCGTAGTGACCAGGTTTTGAACATTCATAGCAAATTGGAGCTTTCTTATCATTTCCGCGATTTGATGCATGCTTATTCAGGAGTACTGACTCACTCTTGTGATCCTTGTCGCTCATCTTGACGTCTTGCAGTAGCTTCGTTTTGATTGCATCGGCCGTGATTTTTATTCCACTCGATTCGATGCCCATTATCATCGGTTTATATTCTTCTGGAAGTCCTGCTAGCAGCAAGGTGCCAATCCAGTCGTCTTTTACTTCTAGTCCGATGTTCGTTAATTTGTGAGCCGTTGTGATGATCTCATTCACATATTCATCGACGGAGTCGCAATTCTCCAAGTGAGTGGTTATCAATTTTCGTAAAAGGCCCACCTTCCGAGTCAAGCCGGAGTCATCAAATGCCTTCTCGAGGTTATCCCATGCTTCTTTGGCGGTTGTGGTCGTTTGCACGTGGACGTAATTCACGGATTCTAAAGAAAGGATGATTTTCGCTCTTGCTCTTGTTATCTTCTTGGCGTCGGTTTCCGTTCCTAAAACACAATTCCAAAGGTCTTCGTGCTGAAGATATGTTTCCATGGCGAATTTCCATGTTGAGAAGTTTTCTCGTCCTTTCAATTTTTCGAGTCCCGGCAGCGTCGATTGTGCAGCCATTTCTCCGTTTTGTATCTCGTTTTCAACGTTGACCGTTTTATTGCGGGATTAAACTTTTGTTTTTTTAGCAATTTGAAGGCCCATAACCTCTTGCAGAGTGCCTTTTTGAGTCGCAAAAACAACGTGTCAACGGTGTCAACTAAAGTTTTTTATTCGTCTATAACAATCGTCACGTCAACAATTATATCTAATAATGAAACAGGTGAACTGAAGTATTCAATCCCAATAAATTGGTATGTCAAAACCTAAGCCACACAGATCGTTTTAAGCTAGTTTCCAGCCAGGAAACAATTATTTCCTTATTGAGCTGATTTTTGCTCCCTGGCGCCTGGGCTATGTAGGTACACACTGCACAACAATGAAGTTGCCGGGGTCATGAATTTCATCGGGATTCAAAAATTTACCTTTGAAGCCCAACAATTTCCGATTGTCGACAACAATAATTTCAGTGGCGGTTTCTGAGTTGGTTAGCTCCAAGGGAAGTTGGAAACGATCAATAGTAGGTAGCTACCTGTAATCAATTGTGGCTATCTGCATTAGAGCATCAAGCTATGGAAAAAATGGGTTGCGTTGTACGAATGCCACGTTGACGACTTGTTGGCAGCTAGCTGTCTTCATCATGTGCAATTTTCAATGTGACTTTAGGTGCTTTCCTTTTACCACAAAACTCACTGATCTGATCTAAGTTAGAGAGAAAAAAAGCGAGAAATCACATGCGCGAAAGTGAGATACCACTAACAACTTAGGTCAGAATACTTAGTCAAGGTTGTAAAAGGAAAGCACCTATTGTCACCGTCTCGGGGAGTCATGTACGCGAAAGTGAAATTTTTTGAGAATATCCGAGGAATTGTTAATTTCCTTTGAGTGATTTGCAGTGTGGACGATAAGGGACATTGTCATCACTGGTTGGTGGGTCTGGTCTTCGCCAAGGCTATTAGGTTTTTGCCGGTCACTAAAATAATGATGCCGGAAGTCCGTGATGCCGTGAAGAAATGGAATGTAAAAAGGAAAAACCCACTGCCCAAGAGAAAACTTATTCTTAAGATGGACAATGTGGATAGTAGGACAATAATTTATGGAGTTGAACTGTACGGAGAAGAGACATTTGGGCGTGAGTAGGTAGGTAACACTATGTTGTCTGCCAGCATATGTCTTCATACCTTGCTTGCTGTTGCAGTAGGTACAATAAGTAAAGCTAGAGCTAGAGTAGGTACCTAGTACTCACTACTGCAGTGATGTGCATCAGAAGATGTAGCCTTTTGGGCGGTGGGCCTTTTCATCCGAGTAGTATCTTGCCTATCTTCGACGTCATTCATTAGTAGCCGACGAAAACCTAACACCCTTGGCGGAAACCCACCAACCAGTAAAGACAATATCCCCTATCGTCCACACTGCAAAGTACTCCAAAGAAACTCACGATTCCTGGCGTATGCTCAAAAGTTTTCACTTTTAGCGTACATGATACCTCGACACAGTGATAAGGTGTCACATTAAAAATTGCACGTGTAGTCAACTGGCTGGCATCCCCTTGTCATCGTATCATTCGTACCAACACAACACAATTTTTTCATAGCTTGCTCTAATGCAGAAAACCATGAAACTAGGTTATTTTCATTAACCGTTTTCGTTTTCAAACGAGATTGAGCCTGTCGCGAAGATTTGAGGCTGTGATTCAAGCTAGGGGTGAATATACTCGCTATTGAGATGCTCTCAAAACAATTTGAATTTACCGTGACGTTGTTAAGCTTATTAAAATAAATTGTTAAGCATACAACAATCCATCAAGGGTTATCGGCTTGCTTCTCTGCCTATTCAGTTTAAATAAGGGGCCTACAATTTTAAGTGAATTCCGAACCACGAGTGAATAGCAACAGCCATCACTATTCAAGAGGAAGATTTCCAGGGCCAAAATACTCGAAAGGTTTGCCCAGAACCTTGTCGATGGGGAATTTGGCGCCGGTATTCCGCCTCCGAGCGCACCACAGCGTCATGTTGCAGCGGTCACCCATCAAAAGATGGACCGGGCTGTGTATGGCTTGGCTTTAATGATGAAGTCAAGCGTGATGTACCACTACACTACGCGTCCTTCCGTTAGCTTATAAGAAAAACAAAACCGTTGAATTGGTCTTTTTCAACATTTCTTGTTTCAAATATGAAATATTGTGTCTCCTCTAGCTCAGAACTTTTTTTCATTCGTTTATTCAACGTCGGCCTATTTCCGCAACGAGGCCTAACATCGACGCCGGTGAATGCTTACCTCCACTACCGGAAATTTTGCCGAACCCCTGTGTGTTCCAACACAGGATAGGGATTTTCAACGACCACCAACATCGCATGGGGTCGGCACCATCGTTCGTATTTTACGTGCTATGCGACACACCGTCTTGCATTTAGCAAGCATTCCAACTAAATCAAAGAGCTTGTTTTCGAGGCGAGAATCTGAGCGCCCACAGTGGGACTCGAACCCACGACCTCTAGCGTAGTAGTCGAACGCGCTGACCACTACATCACAAGCTCCTCCTCAGAGTACTTTGCGATACTTGAATAAACTATGATAATTGATGAATATTGACTACTATAAATGTTTGGGACTTTTGCATTACTTTGGCGGAAAAAATGTTTCCCTTGTGATCCTCAATCCGCATTTTTTTTTGAGTGTATTGACATCTCCATGTTTCGTCTAATTTAAAGAGCTCTAAAAGAATCTACTAGCTTTGCTTTCGAATCCGGCAAGCTTTCGAATGGCTCCTCCGCCAATTGTACGGGTTTGTGGCTTATCCGTGAGTCAGTCTCCAGCGAATGTCGTGAAAATTCATATTGTACGGGTTTGTGGCTTCCGTAGCCAGTCTCCAGCGAATGTCGTGAAAATTCATATCTTCCAGATGGTTTGACATATCAAGTTGGTTTCCACGATTTCCGAATGCGTGGTAAAAATGACAACATCCCAAAATCTTTGAGATACGTTTTCATGAGCTCGTCTACTTTGGCGTCGGTTTCATTTGAACGCTTGTATAGTTTTTTAAAAGTGAACCAATTTTCTGGGCAAAGTTTTCTTAAAGAGACCGCAAGGTGGAAAGGTGGACTAGTTGAACTTCAGTACCTCGGATCCGATCGAACCAAATTCTCGAAGCGCTGCGCCAGTCCGATCTGGTGTCGCACGTGCTTCTGTATGCCTTCGACGCCGTAAATCCTCAACACGAACCACAACTTCAACGCTCTGAACCGTCGTCCGAGCGAAATCTGCCAGTGGCGGTATTCCGGCGCCAGACCTTGATGCTGATCCTTCAAGTAGATCCTGTCCACGTTGAAGGCCTCCACCAGGTACTTGGCATCCTTGACCCACATGGCGGAGCAGTCAAAATTGACCAGCATCCATTTGTGCGGGTTGAAGTTGAAAGACTGGGCGAACTCGACGCCTTTCATCAAGTGCACGTACTCGGGACAGGCGAAAGCGGTGCCGGCATACGCCGCATCTATGTGCAACCAAATGTTCTCCTCGAGGCAGATGGGACCCAGCTCCTCGAGTTTATCGAAAGCGCAAGTGGGAGTCGAGCCCAGATTTGCGACCACGTAACAGGGAATCAGGCCTTGTTCCTTGTCTTTGCGGATGGCTTCGAGCAGGACGTCCCCTCGCAGCTGTCCTTTGTCGTCGCACGGAAGGAGTCGCATCGGCATTGAGCCCAAAAGTCCGGATTTTTCCACCGAAGAATTGGACTGGTTGGAGGAATACGCCACGAGTTTGCCTTTGATTTCGGCTTCGCTCATTTCGGGATGCAGGGCTTGCACGTCGCGGACTGTCTTTTCTTTGGCTGCTAGAAGTGCGACGAAAGTAGTTTCGCTTGCTGATCCCTGAAACGTGAAATATATTTCAAAATAGTGATAGCAAAAAACAAATAGTCGTAGTTTCTGCCGCGGGACCTCTCATCGCCAGCATGTGTCTCTGTCAATTATGCAAAAAATGCAAATCAGCTGTGCATTCATGTACAGGGTGTTCACGTTAAAATTGACCCCCCCCCCTAACCGGCTTATACCTGAACCACCTGAACCAATTTCAAAAATAAAAACTGATTCTTGAAGGATTTTTGCCGAATTTTTCAAATTTGCCCATAAAATTTTTCCAGATCCATAATATACAGAGTGGCGCAAAAAAATTTCGTATGTATGTAATGATGGTATGAGTTTTGACCAAGTAAAAGGGAGATCAATGAAACTATTGCTTTTTGGTCGACGTTTCGCTGGACTTTATTCGTAGCATTTTCAGGCGGAGTTGGTCTGACAGTGTAATAATTTAACAAGAATAATTTAATAATCAAGAATGTCAGAAATGTCACTGTGATAGTGTCATTTTGAACATGCTCGCAAAACCGCTTTCCTATCGGATTCTCTTACCGTGGGCAATAGAGTTGCTTTACAGAACTTCGTATGTCGCTGGCCAATAGAATTCGATCTGCCTGTACTCCCCCCTACCTCCCTCCATATCATTCCCGCGACACGGGTTTCTGTCGTCGTGTCGTTCAAATTATTCAACTACAGTGGAGTGGGAGATTCTCGCCGGCGACATACGAAGTTCTATAAAGCCGCCATTAGGTTGACAAGAAATGATGAAAACGGGTAGGTACTTACCGGGTTGATAAAAGCCTCGATCAAAGCAGTCAAACGCCAAAAAAGGGCATAGGAAGCAATAAAACTGGGCTCGGCGGTTTGACATTGTCAGTCAGACTCAGATTTGAGATAATACGATTTCAAATTTTGGAGACGGCACCTCGACAACGTTTTATCGTTGCCAACCCAACAAGGAAAAAGAGCCCTTCTATGTTCTATATCTAATATATTTGTGACGTTACAAACATATTTTAAAAACACCTATGACGGCCTGAATTTTGAGAATATGCGAAAAATAGAAAAAAACACGTAGGTATATTTTTTTTCAACTTTACTACCGATTGAGCTAATAAAAAAAATAGGCAAGTACCACATTCACAGGGTATAACAAAAAAATTAATCTTGTTTCATTGCATCCTACGATTCCTACGTTAATAGCGACCACATTATATTTAGAAAAATAGGATCCAACATTATCAAGAGTTATAACTTAGTTATTATAAATAACGAAAACGTAATTATTTAACATTTATCGTAAACAGGTCAGCAATTGAAGTGGGCCACCGAAAAATTTTATTCCCTTTCAAATATAAATATCAGCGGAAAGAAGCAACCGATTTTGAAACGGTTTACGACATCTGATAGAGTGATCCTTTGTCTACGATGTGTAATGTCAGCTTTTTCTATTGTCGGCAATATACATGATATACAGGGTGAAAACAGAAGATGTACCGAAATTGTCAATTTTTAATCATGTGCAACTATTGTAAAACTGATACCAGACTTCTTGTGACTTCATATTTGGAAAGCTGGAATCAATGTATCGAAACGTGTTTTCAAATTCCCGTCATCTCTTTAGACAGTTACAGGGTGATCTAAAAGAAAATTTGGTTTCACACTGATAATGGGATTTCCTTGTTATCCGATTTTTAAAATATGGAGGGCGAATTGAAGCTTATTCTTCAGGAAACGGAGCCTGAAAATCAGAATCGACTCAAAACAAAAATTCAAAACAATGGACTTCACCAAAGGTAACCCAAATATGAAGTACGCTCGGGATATGTTTTGGATGAAAAATTTATGACAAAAACAACGGCTTTTCAAACGAACTGTTCACTCCGAACATGTTGGCTCCCGTGATTCTTTGCTGCTTTGGCGGGAGCTGAGTTCTCGTGTCGTGATTCCTTGATACGCTGGATTGAGCTATAAGTAGTTCCGTGGTGGTTGTAGATAGATATTCGAAGATGTTCTTATTAAATCTTTATGTATGACATATTGTGTACAACTTGAAAGGTAAAGTTCACATTATTATTAATAACAAAACGGTGCGATATGGCAACGCAATTATTGTGACATTCATCCATTAACAGGTGGTTGGCCCGAACATACCGGCCCTCTGTTGATGGATGGATGCCACAATAATTGCGTTGCCATATCGCACCGTTTTGTTATTGATAATAATATAAACTTTACTTTTTGAGTTGTACACAGTATGTCATACATAAAGATTTAATAAGAACATCTTCGAATCTCTATCTACAACCACCACGGAACTACTCACAGCTCAATCCAGCGTATCAAGGAATTACGACACGAGAACTCAGCTCCCGCCAAAGCAGCAAAGAAGCACGGGAGCCAACATGGTTTTTCGAGCCGGATCATGATGGCTCCCGTGCTTCTTTGCTGCTTTGGCGGGAGCTGAGTTCTCGTGTCGTGATTCCTTGATACGCTGGATGGAGTTATGGGTTGTTTCGTGGTGGTTGTAAATAGGGATTCGAAGATGTTCTTATTGAATCTTTATGTATGACATATTGTGTACAACTCAAAGGGTAGAGTTAATATTATTATTAACAAAACGGTTCGATATGGCAACGCAATTATTGTGGTATCCATCTAATAACAGGTGGTTGGCCCGAACAGAACATTTCGACGTACTTTTCGCTTGTATCAGTCAAGAATGGTCGGTGATGGAACCGAATTTACAACCGCATGATAACGGAAAGGATAGAAGCGAAAAGTACGTCAAAATGTTCGGAGTGAACGGTTCGTCTGAAAAGCAGTTGTTTCTGTCATAATTTGTTCATCCAAAACAGATCCCGAGTGTACTTTATATTTGGGTTACCTTTGGTGAAGTCCATTGTTTTGAATGTTTGTTTTGAGTCATATTTTAAAAATCGGATAACAAGGAAACCCATTATCAGTGCAAAACCAATTTTTTTTTTATAATCACCCTGTAATTGGAAGAGATAGACAGGAATTTGAAAAACCGTTCAGAGGCATTGATTCGAGCTTTCCAAATATGAAATCACAAAAAGTCTGGTATCATTTTTACAATAGCTACACATAATTCAAAACTGACCATTTCGGTACATCTTTCGTTCTCACCCTGTATATCATGCATATTGCCGACAATAGAAAAAGCTGGCATCACACATCGTAAACAAAGGATCACTCTATCAGACATCGTAAGCCGTTTTAAAATCGGTTGCTTCTTTCCGCTGATATTAATATTTGAAAAGGAACAAAATTCTTGGGTGGCCCACTTCAATTGCTGACCTATTTAGATTGTTTATGAAAATGTCAAAATCGTCTTGACTGTAATTTCTAATATTTTTAAATTGTTACTACATTAATAATTTTCTGACGGTTTGTCAAATCGGAACAAAAGTCTGCATTATTCAAATGTGAAGGATGTAAGAAACAATACTTTTTTGCGGCACCCTGTAAAGTGATAGTCTAGGAATTTTTGAATTAAAAAAATTCTGTAAAAATCCTTCAAGAATCAGTTTTTATTTCTAGAAAAATTGTCCCAAGGATAAAGCAGCTAGTGGGGGGGATCTTATTGTGAACGCAGTGACAACCGAACTGCCAATGACATCAAAGTGATACATATAACAATGGCAACCAATAATCATTCTTAATGCATTTCGCTTTTGACAACCATCTTGTGACGGGAAAAACTAATTCAAATTACGAATAGTTTGTAGAAGGCTTGAGAATGAGCTATGAAAAAAAATATAGAGAGAAAAGTAAGTCGAAATATTCGATGCATCGCCGCTCAATTTCAAGTTCGACTTGTAACCCACACAAAGCTGCACGCTGTAAAAAGCCAAAACGTTATATTTTGATTCAAGTTACATTACCCGTGAGCTCCTAATCTCAACCAAATGCGGAGAAAGTTTTAACTCTCACTGGCCTCGGGTGTGAAGCACATACTTAAATAGCTATACCGCTCATGAACCTATTGCGCATTCTGCTGCGCCGCGTAATAAAAGGAGTTAGAGAATGACGCCATCTTGATGGTTAATTTCCAGTGTATCTCAAAATACCGAGCTATATAGCTACCACAAAATATCCTAAGGCCCGTGAAACTGATCAAACCTTCTGCAATTTTACAATAGCGATCCAGTTTTCTCAAGTACCATCACGTAAGTGTATTTAGTTTTCTTGAAATTACGAAATACTCACATCGAGTTGGATGGTTGGGAGTCACTGTACTCTGAGTAAACGAAACGTCAAGTGAGAGCTTTTTGACAGTGTAAATAAACATCACGTAGTTAACCGAACTTTTGGATGCTGGAATGATCGCACACCTTTTCTTCACCTGTTGATTCTCACTTGATGTTATTAGTGTTGATTCCACGTACTTTGAGGGAGAAATAAAATAATGTCGTGCTTAGTCAAGTGACCAACTAGCGAAGTGGTGCCAGTCCACACCACCCAAAGTCCCTAAATAACCATCAAGATGGCGGCGCCCATAATTACAGGTGTCGGACGTCTCTCTTGCGCGGTATAGCTATTTAAGTATGTGGTGTGAAGGTCCTCCCTTTGCCATATATATGTTTCGGGTTTAGATCCGTGGGGAGCTGCAAGTCGATGTGACAGTTTGAATTGTTTTTTACGATCGATGGACGGCTTTTAGGACAGGCGACAGGTAATTCTGGATGGAAAAAATTCCGACCAAAGCTTTTATGGTGTCAAACTCTTCGTTAAGTCGGTATAGGTATCTACCATTGAGTTTCCGCCCAAAAACGAGTTGTGCTGATTCCTCCGCATCTGCACAAAGGTGAAGGATGTCTTGAAGGTGCAAAAGACCTGGTCAACTCCCATACTTTTCCGTTATATTTGCCTCAATGCAAACTTACATCTCTTACGCAAACATTGGAAGAATTTGTCACCATCTTTGTGTCAGTCTGACTGTCGAAAAAAAATTCTTTGTGCGGGTCAGATAAATCATAAATCACATTTAATTGTTTTTCCATGCAAGAAAATCATCGCGCATCATGTGTTTTGGTTGATTTCTAATAACTCGTATCCATTGAACTCATTTATAGCGTTAAAATTTCAATAACAGCATTTTTGAGGATGTTGCCCGCTAAGAAGTGAATATTTTGTATTGCCTGTTCAGCAGCTTTTTTTTCAATTTTACCAAACACCGTTTGCGGAAATATTATAAGAAATGACAAGCTGAAACTGTTTGCTGACAATATTATGTCTGGCTTAAGGATGGAGTTGAATTGGTAAAATGAGGCGTTACGGAATCAATCAATGTGGGTTTATTCTTTGACAGAATTTCATCATTCAGGACTTTTTGGAAAGCTACAAGGATGTAGGTACTTTGGTTTGAGCCTATAGACATTTTTTTTATTTAATAAAAAACAAGTTTTTAAAAAATAATCTATGGATTTTGGAAATGTCTATAGGCTCCAACCAAAGTGCATCCTTGTATCTTTCCAAAAAGACCGGAATGGTAAATTTTTGTCAAGGAATAAACCCACACGGATTGATTTGATGTAGAAGGTCTCCATAAACTTGAAGTGGAATAGTTGTTGTATAAACTGGAGTAGAGCTTGGATTGATTCCGCAACGCCTCATTTCACCAATATAACTCTGTCCTCAACCGCGGCACCCACTTGGGACTCTGGAAAACTAATTTCTTTCCGAGGAGTTATATGTTATTGAAATTTTAACGCAATAACTGGGTTCGATGGATACGAGAAAACAACTAAAATACATGTTGCCCGATGGTTTTCTTGTATGGGAAAACAATTAAATGTGATTTATCTGACCCGCACAAAGAGTTTTTTTTCCAACAGTAAGACTGGCGCAGAGATGTCAACAAATGCTTCCAATAATGTTTGTGTGAGAAATGTAAGTTTGCATTGAGGCAAATATAACGAAAAAGTACGGGGTTTTAACAGGTTTTTTTTTGCACCTTCAACGCATCTTTTACTTTTGCGCATATGTGGAGGAATCAGCACAACTCATTTTTGGGCGGAAACTCAGTGATAGATACCTATACCGACTTAATGAAGAGTTTGACACCATAAAAGCTTTTGTCGGAATTTTTTCCAAATTGTAGTGATTTTACCGAGATGGCCTATTTGCAAACTCTGCATCAGTTGCAAGTCTTGAAACCGACGAAGTCAAACCAGATCTCAATTTCAAGTCTGACTTGCAACCGGTGTAAAGTTGCGCCGACAATCGTCAAAAAAATGTCGAATTTTCACGTCGATTTGAAACCTTTGAAGGTTTTAAATCTGAGAAGGATCCATGGCAAAGGGAGGACGAAGATGGAAGTGAAAATGTTCCGTGCATGTGGTGAGGATTTGGAGCTTGGGGGTAATATGTAAATCAAAATCAAAATTTTACTTTTGACAACGTGCAACTTTGCGCGCGCGGGTTGCAAAACGGTGACGGGCTTGAAATCAAGCCCTCCCGGCTACTTATTCAATTTAAAAGTAAACGCTTCATAATTTATGCATAAAGTTTAGCCTCTACTGTCAGGGAATTAAACTGCATGATATTCCAACTTCCAACCCATCCTCTCGTAAGTATTGTGTTGAGAACGTACCTGGATGACTCCGCCCCCAGGACCTTCGGAACAATTTAGGAACTCTTCGGGTAAATGCAACAGCTTTCCCAACCAATCCATCATGGTGACCTCCAACTCGGTGTAAGCGGGACTTGCAACCTGCAATGTCAAGTGCATTTAGAAAGCGACGCCGACGTCCTCGTAACAGCGTACGGTTAACAATAAGAAATTATGTAAGACGATTACCTATGTCGATTAATCATTCCTTGATCTTGAATTCAATTATTATTGATACCTAGCATATTATTTGCCGATCAAAACTTTAAATGACTAGCTCGACTTTCGAGGTGTCGTATTTACTACGCGAAAAACGCAATCAGAGGTAGGGAAGGCTTGTACCTGGGAACAGGACTAATTTCAAAACATGTAACGGCCCCTATCGTTATTTAAATATGATCATCATTCTGCAAAAAGCGGTATCATGCTATTTTTGTGTCCTAGGACCCCAAAGCAAATTTTGAAGAGCGAAATCCCCTTCAATTTTGCCCCTGGTAAAGAGGATTTTTTCGGGGCCTTTGTGGCTCGCTTTCTTGATTTTCCATGAAAGAAGCCAAATCAGTTTCACCTATTTCATAATGTATGACTTATTTCTGAATTTTTGACTCTCCTCAATTCTACCCTGCCTTATTTGCTTAATTTTTAAAACCATCCAGGGAAAATAATTATGAAGGATTGAAGACCAAAAAAATAACATGTTTCGGAATTAACTGTGTGAAAGTTTTATTGAGTTATATGTTATAGATTGCTCTTCATTTCTTCGTAGAAGGAACTTCCGGTATAAAAGGGACCACTTTATTCTGGGACACCTGTATGCATACAGCCAACTTATTATACGGTCTGTTACCATTTCACTCTCACAACATCCACCTCGCTTTTTTTTGAAGATGTAGTCACAGGAATTTTGCCTCTTTTCAAAATGTTCATTATGCTATTGCCAAAAAAAAACTTGATGATGAACACATGAAAGATGGTGTTCTTATAGTGAGATATAAGCTGTTGTCAATACTAACCCAACTCAGGCCCACACATCCGAATCCAGCACTCAACATTTCACCGACCACGGCGGGAAAAGAGTTGGCAGTGGGATAGAAGGCGTGGAAGTGTGGTGAACTCCAGTGGGTGATTCCTGGCATTATCAGCTTGTCGACGTCCTGGAGAACTTCCTGCCATGATTCACCCCTTTGTGGTGGTTCTTTTGGCAGCAGTTTACCGAGATATCCTGGTGTCACGGTTGAAACTACTGGTCTAACAAAAATGTTAAAAAAGTAAATTAGTAAGTACCTATCTGAGAAAAAAACTTCACAAATTCTCAGTGAAAAATTGAGAAAAAAACTGATTTGGTATATGGATTTACCCGAAACTGACAGGTAATGTATGGCAGGTACCTACCCTACAGGCATCTTTTGAGCCAGAAAAGTAAGACTTTCCCTGCTTAGGACGATAAATTATTATTATTATTATTATTATTAAATGTCTTTATTGAAATATATTCCATGTAGAGCGAAGTTCAGGTGGGCAGGACTTAACCTTGCCCTCTGTTCTTCCACTTAACTCTACATAGGAACCTAAAAATAAACAATGAATATAATTCACAAAAAATAAATAAATTCCAAGCGTGATAATAATACAGCAAATAAAATGTTATGTATAGTATTCACAGGTAAAAAATGCACGAAGAGAAACAGGTCTAAAAATTTCAGAATGCAGAACACTGACTCTCAAATAGCACATTAAATAAAGCATAACGAAAAGATTTTGCAGAGTGAAAAACGGAATAAAGATGGAAATATTTGTTGAACGTCCGGTGAGAAGTATACGTAAATGAGCCCTCAAACAGTGTCGTACGGTGGATCGGTGCCGTAAGAAGCCCTTTTGACCTGACATCAATGTTGTGAACATCGGTCCGAAAGCTGAGTTTGTCTAGCAGGTACTTTGGTTTGGACGTGTCGATAATTTTTTTCAGAAAGCAAGCGAACTGCAAAGTCATCCTCCCCTCCATATTGAGCCACCTTAACTCTTTCAGCCTAAAAGACACCCTATCATACTTTCGCATGCCGTAAATAAGTCTAATACAGGAATTTTGCATTTTTTGAATTTTGTAAATAGTCGACTTGTCGATTAACGTAGAGTAGACTGGTGAGCAGAATGCAAACCGCGATAGTACTAGAGAGTCACATAATGTTTTCTTGGTTTGGATGGTGAGATATTGGCGATGTTGATAGAGTAGTCGAAGGTTTAGAAAAGCTTGCTGGATGCATTTAGAGATATGTTGTCTGAAACGGAAGCTGTTATCTAGGATAATGCCCAGGTTCTTAGCTTCACCAGAGATCTTGAGCACGCAATTTCCAATCCTGAGGCTTATTCTCTCCTCGAGACGACTACAACTTCGCTTGTTGCCAAAGAGCAACACAGTGGTTTTTGCCGAATTTAGAGTCAGCATGTGGTCAATGGAAGCGCTGTGTATTCTGCCCAAGTCAGCGTTGACACGGTCAACAGCCACATCCACATTCGCCGGATCAAAGGAGTAGTACATCTGTGTATCATCCGCATATTGATGAAGTTGGCAATCATGGCAGTAAGTACTGAGAATAGCGGTGTATAGTGCGAACAGGAGTGGACCCAGAATCGATCCCTGAGGAACACCTCGATTTACAATCAGTGGTTCCGAGCATTGATCACCAGACTTCACGATCTGCACTCGGTCCATCAGGTAACACTTGAAAAGTCTGACAGCATTCTCACTCAAGCCCAGGTAATGGAGTATCGCAAATAGAATTTTGTGATTGATCGAGTCAAATGCTTTGGAATAATCCAATAGAATTAGGAGACTTAGCCTGCCTTCATCAGTTGCCCGTAGGATGTCATCTGTGATTTTTAATAGCGCAGTGGTACAGCTGTGATTAGGCCTGAAGCCAGACTGGTGAGATGGGAACAAGTGGAATGTATTCAAGTAGTCAGAAAGCTGGGAATTTAGAATTGACTCTAGCAATTTTGACAACGTTGGGAGAATTCTTTACATGACTCAGTTATAGGCTTTCACTTTGGAAATATGACCACTTTCCGCAGGGCCATTACTAGTTTATGGATTGAGGTAGAAAGATAGATTAAAAACGCAAGCGAAAGCTCATTTCATGATTTTTTCACTTCTCATTCATTAATTGGAAAAATGAGAAATATGGTAATCGCGATTTTTTTATATTCGTATTCATACAACTCCCTAAATTCAATCAATATTCTTTCAGACTAGTGATAATTCTGTTTTTTCGCTGATATTTAATCGAGGCATGACTGGCAAGGGTCCTACGAGCTTGATTTTGTTGAAACGTAGCGTTGTATGAGTTTATTTTGTTACCCATAGTACCTACGCACGACGTCTGGGCAGTCTACCGGCAAAAGGATTTGAAATGAGTCCCACAGAGCGTCAAGTTATTGATGGATAACCGGTGACGAGAGCTTTTTGATTTCGTCAAATAATCAAAGCCAAAATTAATCTGCCTGAAATCGGTTGCTGAATTTCTTGCAGCCGATGGTAGGCACCTTTATAAATAGGTCACTCACACTTGATTATGCATTTTTTGAAATTCACAAACAAATTAACAAATTCGAAAATTCAAACTGACTGATGGCAATCAAAAGTTGCTTGTGGTTTCAAGTCGAACACATTTTCGGATTCAGATTTTTCGGGCTGTGCTGTGCTGTGGGAGAAGTCATAGGTACAATATGTCTACAGGGTGGCTCAACGAAAACACAACAGAAGGGTTTTCGGGCATCCCACCTCATTTTTTTCTTCACAAGCTCTGACAGATCAATTTTTATACCGAGAGGGACATCTGAAACATAGTGTTACGAGCGGCGATCCCGAGCATACTGGTACCTAAACACGCGATCTTTCTGGATTCTTCCACAGCCGCAGTGTACGAATGCGCGGAGCTCTGGACATTTCTAGAATAAACTCGATGGCATTGAAATACATGGAGACTCCAACGCTCGATCGAGAAACATCTGTTCATTTTGGCGGAGGCGCCGGTTCTAGAGCACGGCAGAATTATACGGGTAATGTGTGTGATTATTCAGGAGTGGTCTAGAAACCGCACATGCCGGGCCACTATGAAAATTGCTGGAAGGTGATAAAAAGCTCGGGAACGCGAATCGGAGGCATCTAAAAGCACCGTCCAACAGTGCGACAGTCAGTATTGAAGTGGAAGAGACAGCGAGCGGATAAGCGAGCGATAATCACAGCGATAATTCCAAGTAGATACCTAATTTTTGGCGTGTATTATTGTAGTTCTAGTTCGTCTCAAATATATTCGAACCCGTACGCGAAATACGTAACAATACATTGGCGAATTTCTATCTTAAGCTCTCTCACCCCCACCCATCCCAATTGTGAAATTCCAAATGACACCACCCACCTTGTGATGCATCAAACTTAAGAGAATTAAATTCTCTTTCTGATAACAGGTTTTTGAAATTCTTAACCCTACCCTCCTTCTTCCTAAACTTTTCTTGACTGTCTCATTTTATATTCTCGACCCTTCAATTTTCTTCAGTTTAGTCAGCGTCATCTTAGATAGCATCGAAGAAGAAAATTTTCGGTGGAAAAAGTGCTACCCAAATTCACCCTTTTGCTCTCTCCCACCCCAGCTTCAAAATTCAACAAGTCACCACCTCGAGCACCACCCACTTTGTGATACACTTTGTGATACATCGAATTGAAGGAAATCAAATTCTTTTTCTGAAAACAATTTTTTTCCAGTTTTCAACCCCTTCCCCAATTAATTGAACATTCGCAGTATTTCAGGACGGAAATATGAATATCGAATATTGTATGGATCTGAATTGGAACGAATCGATTTTAGCCATTCAGCGAATCGATTTGAATCCAAAAATATTGATAAATGATAAATCCGAGGATAAATCGGTGAGTATCGATCTTTTCGACGAATCAGTTTTTGATTCAGTAAATCGCCAATCGCCCAATCCTTTAGTACCTACCATCAGTAGGTACTAGTAGGTACATTTTGTGGCCTATGTTATACTGCTGGTTTACAGTAAATTTTTCAACTTTGTATTCTGGCTTTATTTTAAATGATATTGTTACGTATTTCGCGTACGGGTTAGAATATAATTGAGACGTTCGTTTTAAAACCCACACTGTTTAATACTGTGTACTACAATAAATACACGCCAACAATTATTTACTAAGGAATTATCGCTGTGATTACAACGCGCTTTTAATCAGCTCGCTACCACTTCGCATTCCAATTCAATACTGCCCGTGAGCTGACGGTTGATGCCTTATACAGGGTGTTTCATGACTTATACGACATAGCTTAAGGAGATATCCAGTTTTTTGAGGCGGATCCGGATCTGGCTTCGAAATTTTTCTAAGATCCTGCGTTTCAAAGTTACAGGGTGATTTATGTATTTTGGTCAAAACTTTGATAGGTCATAACTTTGGAGCAAATGAATGGAATCGAATGAAATTTGACAAGAAATGTCTCTTACCACGAACAATCACAATGACCAACAAGGCATGAAAAAATCCAGGGCCGGACTAAAAAAAAGGGCCTCCATCAATTCTTGGGGCAAAAAAGCCATTTTCGCATCGGATTCCTAAAAAAATGCCATTGTATTTGGAAAGTTGAGAAAAAATGATACAGAATCAGCTATCCAATACGAACGGCACACCTCGGTAAGTTTAGTAAAAAAAATAAAATAAAAAAAATTGAAAATTTCAATAGCGATATTTCCTGAATGATTTGAGATCATTCATCGCAATTACTACTTTTCAAACAGGACACGAGCAACATTTGGAAAAAAATCAAAACTCCCAACAATAGGTGATAAATACATTACATGTTATTAACAAATGGTTTTCAAAATACCCTCCCCCAACTTTGACGCATTTTCCACATCTCGTCACTAAATGTCTGGTGGCTTTTCGAATGGTTGGTGTATTGTTCCGCGTTTCATTAGCAGCTGCAATGATCTTTTCTCTACAATCCTCCCTGGTATTCATTTCCGTCTTGTAGACCTCTAGATCTTTCATGCGGCCCCATACTTAGTAATCTAGGACTGTGAGATCAGGAGATCTGGGAGCCAGGAATGAGAATCCCCGCGACCAATCCAGCCATGGGGGTATTCTGCGTACAAGTGTTCTCTGTCGTTTAATGAAAAATGAGGCGGTGCCCCATTTTGTTGAAAAGAGGCAAAACATTTTGGAGGAAGTTTAGATAGCCTTCCCCCGTCAGCCGTTCCTCAAAGAAATGTAGCCCAATTAAAGTGTCGTCAACCACTCCGCACCACAAATTCAGTGAAAACCTCCGCTGAGAGTTCTTTTGTACCGTGGCATGAGGGTTTTTGTGTGCCCATAAGTGGGAATTTTTCAGTTTCAGTTTTAAAGGTTCTCTTCATTTTTTTCGTTTCTCCTCGGTTCCGTTTCGCCACCCGCGTTGTGCGAGGGCGATTTTGGACTTCTCATTATTGTTATTGGGTATCACTCCATTTTTCAACCCACAACCTACCCTACCGTGACGCGCTGGACATCAGCGGACCATGCACAGAGAGCGCTCTCTCCATCTCACGGTGCTGGACGTCACAAGGTAGGTCCTTTTTCATTTTTTACTTCAATACCCAAAACAGTGAATCCCAGCTAAAACATCTCGGCGTGATTTTCTCATAAACCGTTCAACCAATACAATTCTTCTTTTTTTGTGGAAATAAGCCCTAAATCTAAGCTTCAATTAGAGAGGTGCCGGTGTCTGCAGCTGCTCTACTTCCCAAAATATGGCAATTTGAACAGGCCCCGAAACAACAGGCACATAATTATGGAGATTTATGATTAGCAAGAAGAACAATTCTACATCAGAATGCAATTGGAGCACTGTCTTAATTTTCCATCAAACGCCAGAGAATACTTGGATGCAGAATACCCCCATCGCTGGATTGGTCGCGGGGGTCCTCATTCCTGGCTCCCAGATCTCCTGATCTCACAGTCCTAGATTACTATGTACTATGTATGGGGCCGCATGAAAGATCTAGAGGTCTACAAGACGGAAATGAATACCAGGAAGGATTGTAGAGAAAAGATCATTGCAGCTGCTAATGAAACGCGGAACAATACACCAACCATTCGAAAAGCCACTAGACATTTAGTGACAAGATGTGGAAAATTCGTCGAAGTTGGGGGAGGGTATTTTGAAAACCATTTGTTAATAACATGTAATGTATGTATCACCTATTGTTAGGAGTTTTGATTTTTTTCCAAATGTTGCTCGTTTCCTGTTTAAAAAGTAGTAATTGCGATGAATTATCTCAAATCATTCAGGAAATATCGCTATTAAAACTTTCAATTTTTTCATTTTATTTTTTTACTAAACCTACTGAGGTGTGCCGTTTGTATTGGATAGCTGATTCTGTAGCATTTTTTCTCATCTTTCCAAATACAATGGCATTTTTTTAGGAATCCGATGCGAAAATGGCTTTTTTGCCCCAAGAATTGATGGGGGCCATTTTGTTTAGTCCGGCTCTGGATTTTTTTATGTCTTGTTGGTCATTGTGATTGTTCGTGGTGAGAGACATCTCCTGTCAAATTTCATTCGATTCTATTCATTTGTTCCAAAGTTATGACCTATCAAAGTTTTGACCAAAATACATAAATCACCCTGTAACTTTGAAATGCAGGATCTTAGAAAAATTTCGAAGCCAGATCCGGATCCGCCTCAAAAAACTGGATCTATCCTTAAGCTATGTCGTATAAGTCATGAAACACCCTGTATAGGTCCGACCAATTCATTTCGAATGTTCCATGTATTCTCCAGCAGTTTGCTCAGTGACCCGGCATACGATTTCTAGACGACTCCCGAATAATCACACGTCTTTCGCGTATAATTTTGCCGTGGTCCAGAGCCGGCGCCGCCACCAAATGGACAGATGTGTCTTGATCGAGCATTGAAGGTTCCCAATGCCAAGCCATCGCGTCAGGGCCCAACCGACAGAGGGGTGTGGGGGGGGGTGTCACACCCCCCCATTCGTAATATAAGTCGGAAAATCTCACGGATTTCTGAATATAGAGCTGGATTGCCAATCACAATATACCCCCACCACAATTTTTGTCGAACGCGTGTTGGCCGCCATACTGTGCTAATTTTTAGTAACTTTAATGCTTGCGGGTTGGCAAAGCTGCGAATAATTGTCATCCCTGAGTGTCACTTTGATTGCCAAATGTCACCCAAATGTCAATCTATTGTCATTTTTTGACGTTTTTCTTGTTTATCCGTTTCTTTGTGCGAAGTTTTCTCGGCGTTTTTCAGTGATTTGTTAAAGAAAAAGACTTGATGTCGTCCTGTTTTGTGCCTAGTTGCAAAAATAGCGACAAACAAAACAAAACCGGCATAACCTATCATGTGTAAGTTCGATGTTTTTATCCGATTTTTCATTTATTACAAAAGAATTATTTCAGGTTTCCGAAACGATCAAAGTGGAGTGGCTCCAGGCCATCAGTAGGGATCAACAAACATTTATTCAGCAGCGTAACAATGAGAGCGTGTTTGTTCAGATCATTTCTTGGATGAAGCCTTCGAGCGAATTGGATTGCTCAAGAAACTGAAACCCAATGTAATTCCTTCACTTGATTTGCCTACCCTGAGACCACGGTATACCTGAGACCCATTCCAGTAGCTTCAGAAAGCAGTCAAGCTATCCAGGAAGCTCCAACAACCACAAGCCAAGTTATGCCGGAATCATGACCAGATCAAGCTATGCCGAAAGCATCAACAAGCCAAGCTATGTCGGAATTATTATTAAGCACAAATAAACAATTATGTTATATTTCAGTAATTGTTTTCATTTTATTTTTGTTATATAAATCAGGTTCGTGTTTGTGTTGTTTTGTAGCGTTTTAAAATCACTAGAACCGATCCAGTTCGGCTCTATAATCAGGGGATCCGATAGGTTCTCGAAAATCCTTGCCCAATCAGTGATAGCGATTTTCGAGCTGAACTGGCTCCGTTCTGGCCAGTCGAAGGCGCCATTAGTTTTTTGCTTGAGTTTCTACGTTTTGTCTTCGAAACAATTCATCAAATACCTTACGTTTCCAACATGTATGTAGTTAACTACTCCGAAATAAAATGAGCTGCAATTTGTAATGAACAACATTAATGGAATCATAACCACTAACCAATAATTAAAAAATGAATAATAGGAAGATTCAAGAACCAAGAATCATTCTACGAAACAAAAGTACAAGCATCTTAGCTTTCTCCCTGTAGGACTCGTCCAGTTTCAGGTAATTATTATTTCACAATTAATATTTGAAACAAATGTAAACACCAATGCACAAAAGACGGCGGTTTATATTTTGAATCCGATTTGTTGCCCGTCAGCCAATAACATTTTAGCACAGTATGGCGGCCAGCTGGGTTCGGACAACACGCATGTGTTGTATTAGCTATCCAGCTCTATATTCAGAAATCCGTGGAAAATCTCCATATTTTTCATTTTATAGTCAGAAGTCGGCAAATCTCGACATTTTCTATTTTTCTATCATGAATCAGCAAATCTTATTCAGGCAGGTATGTATAGGGTTACCATCCTCAAACCACACAAAAAGAGTACAAGCGCGAGCGAAATAGCGCCGCAGGCGAAAATTCTTCGGGAAAAGGGGCGTGGTCAATTAGTTTTGAATAACATGAAGACTTGAGGCGGATTCTCATTCAAAGATATTCGCAAAAAAATTTGGTAACACTCGCCAAATTCGAGTTTTTGTAGGATTTGCTGACCCTTCAAATTTGACAATTGATAATCAAAATCTTGCGATATTCGCGCATGAGAATCCACTTTTTTGAATGTATTGATAATGTCGCCCTAATCTAAAACACAACGGAGAAGTGAAATATGAACAAAAGTATACTTGATAGGGATTCCTAATATTCTTGGATTTTGGCCGCATGCGTGATTGCGTGCGAACGTGACAGTAGGTACAGGGAGCTTTGTTTAGTGATTACATTACTGACACTACTGACAGTACTGACACAGATGTCACCAATATCACACTGCGCAGTAGTCACAGTACTGGAGCAGAGACATTGGAGTGAGATTATAGGGTGATTGCATGTAGAGGGAGTTTATGGCAAAATGTCAATAGTGTCATTGTCATCTGTCAAGTTTCATCCATGTTGGAGTCAACGTCAACCGGACTAACCTCACTTATTACTGTATTTTTACGTGTTTTGTTCACATACTGCTTTGTTCGGCGTTTACGAGATCAAGATTGTGAATTGTGATTTCTAATTATTATATCATTCTAACAATGCTTCACACCTGTTATGTGCTATGTGCCCCAATGCAATTCCACAACAAACGTCAAAACATAACTATCGACCCTTGCGCTGCCTGCCGGTGATCAGGTGAACGAATTTCATGCAATCACCCTATTAGTCTTGAATGTGTCTTGAATCTACAGCAGTACGCATGCGCCCAAGAACATACCTAATCCACGTTTCCCGGAAGGCTTCTGCGCATACCTGTGAAAGTAGGACGTTGCCAAATCTATATCACGACAACAAGTTGACAACACTGTAATACGGTGTGCGTGTGTAATGTCACGCAAATTTCAGCTGACAGCGCTTGACGTCGATTTGACGTTTCGACAGATCCAACCAAATAACGCTCTTGTTTCGTCGATCGCCTCGCAGCTCGTTGTGTTTCGTATCACCTGAATCTTTTCTGCGTCTTTCTGCCATACGGCACGTAACATTTCATTCTGAACAATATTAAATGTTGAATGGTTAGGAGGTTATGTTTGTTGTTTGTTTACATTTCGATTATTGATTGACAGTTGCCAATTACAGTGACACTTCGTGCGTCAAAATTGAAATTACCGCGCTCTGCAGGTATGCGTTCTCATGTATGCGCTGAAGTAATGTACGTGATGGTAAACGTGGATTTGTGGATTCACTGGCGGAACTCGGAAGGGGGAAGTGCAAATTATTATTGTATTGTATGGTCTATAGCAATAGGAAAAAAGAATGGGAAAAATTCGTCGGAATAAATTGAAAAGAGTACATTTGGCTTCAAAACGTGAAAAGTGAGAGTACGCTACTCTATCACTCCAAAAAGAGTACCTGTACTCTTTAAAGAGTACGGTTGGTAACCCTAGGTATGTACAGGTAACTCTACAGTCGTGCGATTATTATTTTTTAGTTCAGCATACAGTTGTGTGATCAGATAGGCGGTGTCTAGCCGTCGAAACATCACGTGAAGCTGAATATTCCAGCATTTTCCTCCTTGAAAATTGCACTGAAAGTCGATCTCGGCAATTCTGAAAAAATGGTCTCTTCTAAAACAAAGAAGGATCAATATTCAGTGTCTGTTTATTAAAATACAATTCATCAAATGCTTCGAGACTCCCTTCGAGATGTGTTTCTGTGATCAGCTCAGCTCTCAAAAACATTGCTTGGGTGAGTTATTTAATATCTGAATGCTTCAGTCAAGTCTGCATGCGGGCGTCTACCACTAAAGGTGCGTTCAGTCAGCTTACTCGTATTTAGCCGCAAGTTTTAATTTTAGTCGTAAGCGCTGCATCGCTTATTGGCTGTTCTGAGGAGGCTGGTTCATAAGAACAAACAAATATACCTAGCTGACTCTCAACGCACGTAATTCATCGCTGCAAAAAAATGAACGAGAAAAATCAATTGAGCAAAAGAATTAGCGAATTTCAGTGGTGCCGTGACCAGGACAGATCAGTTCACTTGAGCTGAGAGATTGCAGGACTTTGAGTTTGGATACGTTCAATAAGTTTTTAGGTTTTGACTGACGACTGCCGGATTTTCGCTTTGGATCAGAAAAAGAGACCAAAGCCCACCGCATGTAATTCGCAGCAAAAAAAAATGGACGAGAAAAATTAAAAATGGGTTGTCTATTCATCCAGGCGTATGGGCAAAACAATTGGGGAGTTTCACCAATGTATGTATAAGCTGGTTGTTCAATGTAATTATTTATTGTTAGTAAGGGGTTTCTGATGCGACTAAAAAAGTTGTTGGCGGGAATCGTTTTTTTTTTTCGTTAGGTAGAAACTCCTCCAAAAAGAAAATGTACGAAGATTGCTATCAAATTTTGAAAATTTACAAAAAAAAATTGAAAATTCAAAAATTAGATAAACTCGACTATGCATCTTTCCTTAAGAAAGTCGCATGCCAAATTTTAACTTTTTATTTTTAAAAAAAGGTACCAAAAATGATTTCTACTAATCCATTTTTTCATCTCTACGATAAATCATTTTTGGTACCTTTTTTTTTTGAAAATAGAAAGTTCAAATTTGACATGCGACTTTCTTGAGAATAGATGTAGCTATTGTCGATGCTATCTAGTTTTTGAATTTTCAAAAATCAAAATAAAAAATTTCCAAAATTCGATAGCATTGCCCGTATATTTTCTTTTTGGATGAGTTTCTACTTGACGAAAATCAGAAACCCCTCAAATTGGTAAAATAAGGCGTTGTGGAATCAATCCCAGCGGGCTTATTCCTTGACAGAAATTTACCATTCAGGTCTCTTTTGAATGCTATAGGGACCGTGCACGGAGGCGGGGCCAAGCAGTTTGTGACTGGCAGCGATCAGGGTGACCGACTAGGGAACCTCTTACCAGCCATTCGTTTGGCAGCATGACGGCTGTTAGCTGCTTGAGGTTAGGTCAAATGCCAAATGCCGTCAACGCCAAATGCTTTGGCATGAAATGTTGCTGCCTTCGTTTCTTCTTTGACGTTCCACAACGAATTCAATGTTGCAAAATGCTATTTTCCTGTCCTTTTCCATCATCCCTTCACGAAACACAATGTCCCACTTCACTTTCGAGAGCCCTGTTTTTAAAACGATATCCATTTTTGAGCAAGATTCTCAAATGCGAATGTTCCTAAAGAAATTTGATGACATTGTCAAGTTTGAATTGTTGGCGGTTTTGTTGAATTTAGGCAGGCAACAATTCAAACTGACAGATTTTTTTCAAAAATTTTCTTTTGGGAATGCAGATTTTCTTTATTCAAATCGCTGTCGCTGTCAAAGCAGCGTAGTTATTGTCAATTTCGCTCACTACGCTGCGCCACATGACATCATACACGGTCCCTATAAAGAGGTACTTTGGTTTGAGCCGAAAGACATTTTCAAAATCCATTTTTTTTAAATTTTATATATTTTTAAATTTTTTTTTTTTCAATTTTATAATTTTTAAATTGTAAAAATGTCTTCAGGCTCAAACCAAAGTACCTCCTTGTAGCTTTTGAAAGAGACCTGAATGGTCAGTTTATGTCAAGGACTAAGCCCGCTGGGATTGATTCCTCGACATCCTATTTCTTCAATTAACTCCATCCTTAAGGGGTTTCTGATGCGACTGAAAAAGTTGTTGACGGGAATCGGTTTTATTTTATTTTTTTCGTCAAGTAGAAACTCTTTCAAATTGAAAATGTATAAGCATTGCTATCAAATTTTGAAAATTTCCAAATTTTTTTTTAAATTTTTGATTTTGATTTTTGAAAATTCAATAACCAGATAGCATCGACAATGCATCTTTCCTCAAGGAAGTCGCATGCCAAATTTGAACTTTTTATTTAAAAAAAAGGTACCAAAAATGATTTCTCGTAGACATGAAAAAGTGAATTAGTAGAATACATTTTTGGTACCTTTTTTTTGAAAATGAAAAGTTCAAATTTGGCATGCGACATCCTTGAAGAAAGATGCATTGTCGATGCTATCTGGTTTTTGAATTTTCAAAAATCGAAATCAAAAATTTTCAAAATGTTTTGGAAATTTTCAAAATTTGATAGCAATGCCCGTACATTTTCTTTTTGGAAGAGTTTCTATTTGACAAAAAAATAAAATAAAACCGATTCCTGAAAACGTGTGAAGTTTTTCAGTTATTTTTTTGACGGCCATTTGAAATAAAATAAATAGCAATCTTCTTTGAAAAAAAAAACCGTTCACAAAGTTCTCATCAAATAAATGATTCCATTTGAAAACATGAAATTCTGGAGATTTAATCGATAAAACTACGAATAAATATTTACCTATCAGCGATTGTCTCGATGTAATCCGCTATGTAATCCACAGCGGCTTTGGCAAACTCCCGAAACTGCTGCGTATCCATATTCGGCCACTTTCACTGCTTCACGAAAAAAAAAACGAAGAATAGTTGCTCTCTTTCACTTTCACTCACGCACACTCGTTTCAAGAAGATGCCGTGACACTCTGACGTTAACTGACGAATGCAAAGATAACATACGAAGCGATATGTTTTGCTTTTTATACAAAATCACCACAGTTTACGCGTCACTTGAGAGATCGCAAGCGCCCTTCGCAATTCCACCCAGTACCGCTCTGAGCTCCCAGCCATCTAGATGTGGATCTTTTATACGTAGGTTGTAAGTAGCTACCTATCTATATTTACAATTGCACGATTTTTTTTAGAATCAAAAATTGTCGCGACAGTTCTATCACTGCCCCATGGCCAGATTCACTTTCAAGGTATATCGGGCGAAAAACCATCAACCTTCACAGATTTCTTGTATATTTAATGTATAATAATAAGAATAATAATAATAATAATAATATAGATAATGAACGTTGGCGGTTTTACACTATGAGGAAATTTTGCATGTTGGTCGGATTGCTTGGTAATTCGATGAAGTGTAACTTGTAGAATCTCACTTCCTTCTTGCAGGTTAATGAATGCATCGGCACCGAACCGTCCTTGGGGTGGCCCGCTTCCAGGTGGAGCAAGCATTGGGTGTCGCACAGATTTTTGGTGGCGTGTATGCGGAGCGGAACGGCTTTGTCGGAGTTGATATCGGTGATCGTCACAGTTGGATCGCAAATGAACGGATTATTCTTATTGGGGATGACTTCGAATGTATTTCCGTCGTCTATGGCAAAGACGGGCAACTGTTTCGCTTCTGAGTCCAAGAGCAATTTTATTATACGATTGCAGGATGGCCCGTCTATAAATTTCATTAACATCAAATGTACTTGCCAAGCGAAGTTCGATCTGAATATGTTACAAAACATTTCCGGACATAAAAAAGGCTGGTTTGAATCCACGAAATGAGTTTCATCCCCGCGTACGACCATGCCGTCATTACTTGTTTCTTCAAGTAAGCTGCTCAACATTTGAATTGTCGGTATCGAAAATTTTGCCCTATTTCAAAATGGTATAACTTGGGATTGTCTCAACCGATTCCAATTTAGTTAAGACTTCAGGGTTGTTTAGATATACATCTTTCAGCAATCCACTCCATTGGCGCGATTTTTTTCATTTATTTCAATTACATTTGTTAGAGGGTGGAATGTAAAGCAATGCAAAATTGGGCTTGGCTCAATAGATCCCCGTTTTTGTCAATTTTTGTTCACATTACAGTGATATAATCGCAGTGGCGCAGCCAGGATTTAGCCATGGGGGGGGCTAACGAACGCGAGCGAAGCGAGCTGCGCCAAAGGTGACCCCCCCCCCCCGGAAAAAGGGCCTTGGTCATTCTATTTTCAAGTATAATTATTGTGGTACCAATGTTACCTACCTCAAATTGAAGTAGGTATTAAATTCAGTATTTCCCGGGTTTGTGAAAAATGTCAGTAATAAATGGTAGTAATGACACTTGCAAACTGACAGCTGCGCTGCGCTCACGTAGAAACGTCATACACGATCGTTCGGCACATACAAACGATACGGCCGAACGCAGCTGTTCACGAAATACGGTTTTTCGTGCTCTTGTTAGATCTATCGATAGTGGCAGTCTGAACGATAATCGTTCGCTAACGAGTCGTTAGTTGGCAGTCTGAACGATAATCGATCGCTAACGAGTCGTTAGTGAACGGGAAGTTACAAGATAAGCCTGATAGGTAGGTGAGTATACTTGCTTAAGGACGGAGTTATATCGGTAAAATAAGCGTTGTGGAATCAATAATCCCTGTGGGTTCATTCTTCGACAGAATCTTACCATTTAGGTCTCTCTCGAAAGCTACAAGGATGCAGTTTGGTTTGAGCCCATTGGCATTTCCAAAATCGAAAAATGTCTTTCTCTTTATTTTTGGATGAATAATTGATTTCTGGATCTTGGAAATGCCAATAAGCTCAAACCAAAGTGCATCCTTGTAGCTTTCGGAAGAAACCTAAATGGTGAGATTCTGTCAAGAAATAAACCCACAGGGATTGATTCCGCAACGCTTATCTTACCAATTCAACTCCGTCCTTAAACAGGAAGAGTTTCTCTCTCCGCACAACTTGAAAAAAAATCGCGCAATCCAATCGCAGTAAACTCTTACACAGAGAGACTAATGATCTATTTTTAAAATGATGAAGAAGGTAACAGTCGAACACAATATTTTTTTTATTTTGTTCAAAATTTTTCATTGCTTCGGTGGAAAAGCGAGACTGTCTGGGGGGGGCTATAGCCCCCTAGCCCCCCCCTTGGCTGCGCCACTGTATAATCGTGTATCCTGATGTCCTATCTTGAAACAGTTTTTGAATTTTCCAGATCAGAAGTCCAACAATGATAAGATTTTTTTTTTAAAGTTGCATTTTAGTCATTTCGGTTTATCGCCATAAAATCGCATTTTTGATGATGAGAACCTGTAATTTTGCATGCTTGTTGCTTGAACAGTTAACATAGTTAACAGCGTTGAAACTGCTGCACACTTAGAACCCACATTTCACTTTCCCGGTTTGCTTTCTTGTAGTATGGGGGCATAGGTCGTGCCGTGCGCAGCTTCGTGAAGATATACAGGGTGTCCGTTTTTCGAGACTAAGCATGGGTATCTCGCTTATCTTGAGAGATACAAAGTCGGTTAAATTAGGAAAAAGAAGCGCAATTTTATGACAATCAATGATCCAAAAAGAAATTTGACGTATCGATTTTCGTTTTGGAGATTTCGTGAAAAAGCAGGAATTTGAATTTTTGTTTTTATTTTTTATTCAACAAACGGTTGAAGGTGGCCTTTTCTAATCTAGACATTGTCCGGGCACTTTTTCAAGGGGAATCCAAAGCTGCCAAAATCTTCATTCTAGCTTTCAAAGCAACCGAGATACGACATTCAACTTTTTTCTCTAATGGGCGCCATATTGGATTTTGATATTTTTTAATACGGTATTCTTTTCTGGTTACAACGATGTGCCACATGTCATTAATGAATAAATGTTTAACATTTACGTTTTTTTTATGGTCGGTCTGATTTTGTTTCCAAAGCACTCTTTGAAAAATTAAAAAAAAAATGTTTTGCTCAAAAACAGGAATTAAACAGTGGCATGTGATACATCGTTGTAACCAGAAAAAAAGATTGTATTCAAAAATGTCAAAATCCAATATAGCGCCCATAAGAGAAAAAAAAGTTTAATGTCATATATCGGTTGTTTTAAAAGCTAGAATGAAGATTTTGGCAACATTGAATTCCCCTCAGAAAAGTGCCTTCACAATGTTTTAATTAGAAAAGGCTACCTTCAACCGTTTTTCAAATAAAAAATAAAAACAAAAATTACAAATTTCTGTTTTTTCTCGATATCTCAAAAACTAAAGCTGACAAGTCAAATATCTTCTTGGATCATTGATCGTCATGAAAATTCGCAACTTTTTTCTAATTTATCCGACTCTGTACCTCTAAAGATGAGCGAGATACCCATGCTTAGCCTCGAAAAACAGACACCCTGTATAGAGTTATGTCTTAATCGATTCCTGGGGAATCAAGGACTATGAAAAATTATGGTGGAATATTGGCATCCACTATATAGGCAAATATATTGGAGGCGCCAAAATGGGCTTTATCTGGTAATAAGAAACTGGCTGGACTCGTTTCTTTTTCAACGGATTTCAACATGTGGAACGTCATTTAGTAGACAAAAAAATTCTCTTCTCATTTCATACCTAAATTTACAAACGTCATTTTGTGAAACTGTCGAAATTGTCTAAATTACGTTGTTTTTTGAAAGTTATCCGATTTTTTTGAAACCTAGCAGTATCATAGATCTTGAGGTGCCCTTTCCGAATTTCTACTTTTCCACTTCGTATTTTTGCCGTTTTGGCCGCCATATTGAATAGATGACACCCAAAAAACAGTTTTTTGTCAATATCTTGAATTCAACTGACTCAAGCTTGAAACGTGTATATGGGGAGAAAAGTCCATCCAAATCTCGACAATTTGACATATCAGTCATTCATGTGCGATTTACGGTTCTTGAGTTAGAGCTTTCAGAACTTCCGGAAGCATTAACTTTCGGCCGAGGGGTCTCTCACTGGGTCAAAATTTGTACAGTATTGCCAATTGCCGGCAATAACATTACTATTCCCTTCTTATTGCCGACTTATTGCCCTTATTGCCGACTTATTACCCTTATTGCCGACTTATTGCCCTTATTGCCGACTTATTGCCATTATTGCCACTCTATTGCCATTATTGCCACTCTATTGCCTTTTCATTCCCATTATTGCCGCGGTATTGATACGTATAAGTACTCACAGAATTAAGTGGATTCATAATTAGCGATATTTTGCGGCGGAGTGGAGCGATTTTTTATACCTAAACCAATCACGGTGCGAGAACATGACGAGCGTAATGGGCCTATAGGCGATTGACCTTATTGGGGAAAATGGTCGTTTCGTAGAGGAAGTTCTAGGGAATTAATTGTCAGAAGAGGTGTAAGTTGCCGCAGGCAACGTCGGCTGTTACGTCAAATGGTGGCATGTCAAAACTTCAAAACTGTCACTTTGCTGTCTTGTGCAGTCCACTACAAGCAAACTTTTGTTCCTGTGAACCCTTGGGACCCCGAAGGCTCCTTATTGGGCCCCATGTTGATGACCAGCGTCATCGCAGACCTTTCTCTAAATCATCCATAGCTTCCGCCCAAGGAAGAGCAAAAGACTCTGTCACATCCGCACGGAGGGCAACACACAAGCCCGTCGACCAGCCTTGCAGCAAGCCAGCCTGCCAGCCAAGACAAAATCACCTCGGGCTGGCCGTGCAGAGTCAACCACCACCTACCTTTTTCCTCGCTTTTTTCGAAAGATTTTCAGCTTGGACTTCAGCTGGAGATCCGCATTTTTCATTCTAATAAGCTCGCCGTAGCTACCTTTGTGTTCGGGACGTGAACGTTGTCTTTTTTTTTACCTCAATGTAGTGCATTGCTGGGGGCGTAGTCTTTCAGCTGCGCAACTCTGGAGCTAGATCTACTACAAGCCTGCTGAATACGCTAACCATAACATGAAATAAGAGACACAAATGCAAAGTGCAAACCCCTTTTCACATTATTCCTACTTGTCAAATTTCCATGTCAATAATGTGGGTATTGCAGGTATTCACTAGTGCCCACCTAGGCTACTAGACGTCGGAGTATGTGTTCCTCTCAAAAAATTCCTCTACGATCAAGTACCGAGCTTTACACCAGGTGGCGTTTTTTAAATGTAAATCGCCTATACAGTGTAATTTTGTGTTTGCTTGAGCATAAAGTTCAATGAAAATAAAACTTGACGTATTTTTTGTTTTTGTGAAATTTTGAAAGTTTCAAGGAGAAAAAAAAAGTGAACTTTGAGAATTTCACTCCCATTTTCAAACACATTGTATACGCGCCGTATGTGACGTCATCGCGGCCCGTCCAATCGTATGGATCGGAGGGTGTGGCATAAACTGCGTTTAGAGCGCAGAGATTAACAGTGGCGTAGAGATTTTCTCCAATTGGGAAACTTGCGTGTAAATGGCAAAAGCCTAAAGATTTAAATGATTTGAATGATTGGACCTCGGATTGGACAAATAGTTGTGGATGTAACAAAGCAATGAACTTCAGTTTGAATGAACTCATTCATGGGAGCCGTCGAATTCCTCACCCATACTGTACTACATTGGCATGAAAATACGCTAGTATGCTACTAACTGATCCCAACCCGCTCGTGCTAGTTTCATGCGTAATAACTGCAAACTGGCCGATCGGTCACAATCCCACTCCAACCACCCGGCTGACGCGCCGCGAACTTGTGTTATTGGTCGGGGAGCGGTGACGTCACAAATACCGCTCGATCTTGGCGTTTAAACTTGCCGGCTGATTTTAGCACTTCATTAGCACTTCAGACAACTGCTCAGGCTCAGACTTGATCAAGAAACGCCATGTCTGTAGATTTGTGGTGTAGAAGGTAGATTATTATACATCAGCAAGTAATTATTTCACGCACTTCACACGCGGTGTGAAGAAAATGGGAGGAAACCTCTACATGAAAATTCCGGAAAATTTTTTCTCCACAACTCCGCTCTATGTGTTTAGGAATTGTTCATAATAGACTTCCGTTCTGTTCTCAACTTGAAAAGGGATGGATTGAAACTGGGGATGAAATAGACAACATACAGGGTAGTTCAGAAATTATAGGAAAAAACCGAAACTCCTCGCTTTATATGAGAAAGATACCTCCCGTGCAATTTGTTTTCCAAAATTCAGCTTCATGACGGAGATGACACCTCAAAGTTCGAGATGTTTTCTAGTTCCTGCTAAATATGGCTTGATCACTGAACCGTAATTTGTACAAAGCAATGTTCTGACTATCTGACTCATCGTCGCGTCGTCTACCTTCAGGTCAAATTTCGAAAAATTCCACCTGCTTGCGGTTCAAAAGCTGAGTGACAGAAATGAAAAACAGAATCTAATTAAGAAAAATTCACGAAACTGTTGACATCATCCAAGAACTCCGTGGTTAATCTTTTTCATAATTTCTGAAACATCCTGTATATTCAAAATAAAGTTCAAGTTTTATATTCATTAGTAAGTATAGACTGTCTGATTTTTACATGATTCTAGTGGGCTGCGATTCAGGCCGCGATCGGCCGATGGCGACCAGAAACACAGCTCACTAAAATCCTACATGAGAAATACCAAACTGACCGTGGGTTCCACAAAACAGATAATACGAGATTAGTTGATTCGCGATTTTTGTTTGTCAATTTGTAGCTGACTGATCAATGGAAATTTTGATTCGTATCTCAATAATGGAAAGATGATGGGTCTAGTTCAGATTTCAGGCATTTTTTGTGGTTAATCGCCTAGCATTTAGCAGAAAAAAGTTCAGTTAATCTGCAATCAGCCTTGATCGTTGATCATCTTTTTTGTGGAACTGACGGTGAGTCAGTTTTGAATCGTAACTATTGGCAAAAAAAATCTGAGTAGTAATGATATTTCATAAAGAACAAATTTAAAGCAAACGAAATTCTAACAAATCACAGCTGAAACGGATCATTCCTTCATATCGTCTTTTATCTTCAATCGGCTTAGGTAGGATCGCCACAACATCCTTTGAACTTACTGTCGCTGAAAGCTCAGGAGTGAAAGTAAGTCTATTGGATGGGATGTTTCTCTTCAAAAATCTCACTTCGTAACAATCCTTTCCATCTATATCATCTACAACAGCAACAAACTTCCGTACGCAGTTTTTACCATAAACATTGGCTATTATACATATATTTAGTTGCCTTCAGAAACTTTTTTGTTCACCGATTCTAAACCATCATCTGAATCATCCGCGTCATCAACAAAATTTTCAAGTTCACTTTGACTCATGTATTTCTCATTTTCCGTGTCAGTTGTTTCTTCTTCGCTATCTGCATTTTCTTTTCGTTGATAGGTAGATACTTGTGGCTTATTCATTCCTTTGGCTAATTTCTTTTTCTTCGAAGTTCGACGATGTGTTACAGATTTGTTAAGGACGGAGTTCAATTGGTGGAATAAGCGTTGCGAAATTAATCCGTCTGGGTTTATTCCTTGACGGATTTTCACCATTTTGGTCTCTTTCGAAAGCTACAAGGATGTACTTTGGTTTGAGCCCATCGGCATTCCCAAAATTTAAAAATGGTTTTTTTAAATGTCAAAATTAAAATATTTTTTTTGGATTTCGGAAATGCCAATGGGCTCAAACCAAAGTACATCCTTGTAGCTTTCAAAAGAGACCAAAATGGTAAGAATCCCTCAAGGAATAAACCCAGACGGATTGATTTCGCAACGCTTATTTCACCAATATGACTCCGTCCTTGAAGGATTCCGTCTTTGACGACATTCCTTTTACCCTTTGCAATCTGTCGCAACTGAGCCTCCCAGACTTCTCAAAAAACCACCAACATATTGTGGACTTTCGGACAAGAGTCTTCCGGCCTTTTATTATCAACGGAAGAAAAGAACCATCTTTTTGTACACTTTTGTCTGAATAGTCTTTCAGATTCAAAGTTTGCAAACTCCCAAAAACTGACACATTCTCCAGCATTTCTTGGTTGTACTCATTGTCTGAGAGTTCATCTTGCTCAGTGGTTTGTGTCAAATCTGGTGTCATTTGGATATGTGTCTTGCTGGGATCTGATTTTTACTCTCCTTTATCTCTATTATTCTGCATTTTTTTTGAGGGTCTCCTACGTTCATTCCCAAAAGTTCTTTCACTTTGGATGGCGTCCTTCATAGATTTTTCCAATGTTTCTTCAATTTGTTGTGATGTCGGCATTGGTGACATGGTGTTCGTAAAAGATTCAAAGTAAACCTTAAAATTAGATAGGTAGGTACTAAAATGTTCAATTCTTCATTTTTAGTTTGCAGCACACTGCCATAAACTGAAAAAGTAAAAATACATCTATAATAGAACTTGGAAAGCCATATATCCTATATCTTTCACATGATGCTCTTATTCTGCGATTTGCGAGGCAAAAGAAAAGACACGAGCTCGCAAAAACGAGATTTTATGCAACAACGAAGCATTCCGATCGAGATTCCGATGATACACGAACTGATTATTGCCACTTTATTCCCACTTATTGCCAGTTTATTGCCACTTATTGCCAGTTTATTGCCACTTATTGCCAGTTTATTGCCCTTATTTCCGCTGTATTGCCACTTTATTGCCATTATTGCCACTTATTGCCGTCTATTGCTTATTATTCCCCACGTATTGCCGGTGATTTGTACAGTATTGCCAACAGTGAGAAGCCCCTCGCTTTCGGCATTCAATCAGCATGTTGAATTGATACCACCGTCATGTAGTACCTAAGCAAACTAACCATAAATAGCTCTTGGCCATTAACCATAGATAGTAAGAAGAAATAGGAAATTTGTCATAAAATTTCAAGATTGATATCAAAAGTGAAGGTCTATTAAATTCTCTAAAGTTTGACATCTGAATCACTCATGTGCGACTCACGGTTCTAGAGCTATACCGTTTCAAAGTCAATTTTCTCTTAGAGTTCACCCTGTAGTTGCATAACAACCGTTACCATGATTGATTTTCTGAATATAAATATTCTGTGGTTGACAACTTATCATTATTTATGGTAATTTGACTGCCGCGTGGAGCTAAGATCAACTCAACATGCTGATTTGATGACAAAAGTTGATGCTTCAGGGAGTTCTAGAAGCCATAACCCGAGAACCGGAAGTAGCACGTACACGAGTAAGGTGTCAAATTGTAGAGAATTGAATGAGCTTCCATTCTCATTCAAACGCTTCCTTCTCACATTGACTGAAATGAAGATATTGACAAAAAAACTGTTTTTTTGGGCGCCATTTTTTTTAATATGGCGGCCAAAACGGCAAATATACGAAGTGGAAAAGTGGAAATTCGGCAAGGGCACCTCAAGATCTATAATACTGCCAAGTTTTGAAAATATCAGATAACTTTCAAAAAAGACCGGAATTTAGCTTATCTTATAAAGACAATTTTGACAGTTTTCCGAAATGACGTTTGTAAATTTAGGTATGAAATAAGAAGAAATTTTTTTTGTCTACAAAATGACGTTCCAGATGTTGAAATCCGTTGAAAAACAAACGAGCTACAGACAGTTTCTTATTACCAGATGAAGCTCATTTTGGCGCCTCCACCATATTTGCCTGCAGCAGATGTCCATATTCCACCATAATTTTGCATGGTCCTTGATCACCCAGGAATCGATTAGGGCATATCTCTATATCTTCACGAATTTGCACACGGCCAAGCCTTTTTTGACCCTATGCCCCCCGACTATTGAATGTGTAGGAAAATATTGTGAACGCGTGATAAATTTGTTTCCAGATTTTGACGAATAATTATATTTCAAGGTCTAAACGATTTATTTAGCTCACTTCCAGATCAAAGTCTGTCTGTCTGCCTGTTTGTGTGTCTGTCTCTGTGTAATCGTCCATGATAACTCTCAAGTGGTACATCCAATTGAGCTGGAGTTTGGTATGTAGGAATGGTTTAGGCGTTCAGTGAATCAATATCGGAGTTTTTGACGTACGGACCTCAAATAAATATGTAGATGCTTTGTTGGACAATACCATTTTGAAAAAGGGCAAAATTTTCGATACCGACATTTTAAATGTTGAGCAGTTTAGTTGTAACAGAAGACGAGACAAAAGTGAATTATTTTCCACTGTAAGCAACAGGCCTTGTTCATGCGAGCTTAGCACTGATGCTAACAACAATTTTTTTTTATTCGCTTATTCAACGTCGGCCTATTTCCGCAACAAGGCCTAACACCGACGCCGGTGAATGCTTTCCTCCACTATACCGGAAATTTTGCCGAACCCCTGTGTGTTTCAACAGAGGGTAGGGATTTTTAACGACCACCAACATTGCAAGGGGTCGGCACCATCGTTCGTATTTTACGTGCTATGCGACACACGGCGCGTCTTGCATTTAGCAAGCATTCCACCAACTAAATCAAGGAGCTTGTTTTGGGGACGAAAATCCGAGCGTCCACAGCGGGATTCGAACCAACGATCCCTGGAGTGGTAGTCGAACGCGCTGACCACCACACAACAAGCTCCTCCTAACAACAATTTGTCAAGAATGAATTTGGCCTAAAATTGAAAGTAGATGACAATTTCAAGAAACGTAAACATTGTTGTTAGCATCAGTGCTAAGCCTCGCATAAACAAGGCCAGAGTGGCATAACTAGATCGAACTTCGAACCTAATTGGTTTACCTAAACTCTCTTCCCAGTGCTTCTTCTCATCCGCGTGCATATACCGAAGCAGAGTCGATTTCCTTGAATACCATAAAAGCTCGTTTCTGGACGGTATCATCACTTTCAGAATTTTCGGGCATTTGCTGTTTATATCCGGCTCAGGTTTGCAGTTGCACCGCAACGCATCGAAACCCTTTGGAATGGGAACGTTAATGGTTTCACAATTCTTTTCCGAAATGATTTTGGTCATCGAGACTTTGATTCCGAAATCGCCTACTTCGTCATTCCGAAAATACAACCAAAATGACGTCGTTCCCGGTACAGTAGGAGAAATTTCGAGATTCAACTCGCACTTCCCTTCCTCATTGAATTTATCGATGTTATTATCACTCCATCGACAAACTTTGGCACCCACTAAAGTAAGTACTTTTTCCAAAGGATAAAACACCCCCGCTGTGGTTTCCAAAGAATTGAAAGCCAGGAAAACTTTGTACACAGCTGCCGTTTTGAATGGCGACACGAGACAAGTCTTAAGTTTGGTGGTCTTGTAAATTGGTACTTCGATTAATATTTCTTGGCTGATGAACGTGGTGTCTGGGACTCCTAGAAGGTCGTAAGCGAAACTCCTCGAGTATTTCTGTCCTGAAATTTCGCCGGTCAACAGCAAACAGGCAGTGATCTCGTGGACGTATTTCGCGAAATACGTCACGGCAACGATTTTTTTATTGCGTGGTGGTATCTTGATGATGTTTGTCTTCACTTGGTAGCAGCCTTTCTCGTTGCCGAAAAATACCGCTTCGTATGTCACCCCCTTGTTGCTGTTGTTAGCGAGTTCAATAATAGCTACATTGGACTTCGTCAAGGGTGCCTGAATCGTGTAACGTTGCGTCGGACTATACATTGGCAATATTTCGTACAGGTACGATACCAAAAGTAACATCTCTACCATGCACGGCTTGACGATCCGATTCGGGTGGATTTCAAAACTAAACTTCAGCATCTTCCACGTTTGGACCAGTCTGTAACGTGAAAAAAATAGGTACTCAGTACAGGTGTATGCATCAATAAGACTGGCCGGAATTCTGAAACAGTTATCCGAACAGTCATTCAAAAATTAAATTAAATATGTAGTTCAAAGCCAGATATAAACTGACAGGACATAAAAATTAGTTCGGGATGCTTCTGAGCAACCACAGTCTTTTTTCTCAAATGGCTGCATCAGTGCATACCCATACTTTATCAAATGATTTCGATCAAAGAACTCTTTTTCAACTTCAGTGATTCTACAGCAATACGTTGGACCTAAGTTCACAACAATTATTACTTATTCGATTCCCAGTATTACAGGGTGACAATTTGAAAACTACTCACTCCCGACTTCACATCAAGAAGTTTTTTCTATAGAAATCCCGAGATCCGAGGAATGAGGAATGGTAGTATAGGAGCTGAGTGATAGGTAGGTTCATCATTTTGAATGTACAGGGTGTCCGAACGAGAACAGGTAGATTTGAATTGCCCGCCATTTTTGTTCATTTTGTTTTTGACCCTTCAATTTTCGTAGATATCAAGTAGAGACCTGGCAAATTCATAGTGCAGAGATACACGAATGAGCAACGCGTTTCAATAGTTGAAACGTATTACCCAAATCAGGTTCAATTACGGTCACTCGAAAATGACATGAAATTTTGGGTTTTTCATCATGTGCCTGCAGTAAGCATGCACAGTTCAGCTTTTATTGGCAGTATTCAAAATAACTGGTCCGGTGGCGAATTACTCAAAACCTCCAGCGCCTCGGAGGGCCCGTTCATGAGAAAACATTTGAATACTGCCAATAAAGGTTGAACGGTCCTTACTGCACGCACATGATGACGATCCAAAATATGCGTTGTTCATTCGTGTACCTCTGCACTATGAATTTGCCGGGTCTCTACTTGACATCTGTCAAAATTGAAGCGTCAAAAACAAAATTTAAGAAAATGGCATGCAATTCAAATCTATACCTGTTCTCGTTCAGACACCCCTGTATTTTGATTCTCTTTATAATGACACAAAAAATCCAACGAGCCGTTTAGTGGACGTGGTACAACCTAAATAGGGAGTATAAGTTGCAAATGATGATAAAGGCAAAGCACTTTGTAGGATTATATCTGAAATCTAAATAAACGATTAGAAAGTATGTGGATTAGATCCGTAATGCTTTTTTGCTCCTTGGGATTTGAATGGTACCCGTTTTGACTGTCGTCTGTTTGTCATCAAGTACAAAGAGTTACTACAGCCCCCACTCGCGGCTTGTCCCACTTTGGATGCCAATGATTTGGATTGACACCTCGGGCAGAATTGTTCCAAACAGTTCCCCAAAGGAGCACAGCGGGTTTCATAGCTCTAACATGAACTGCAGTGTATACCCTGGCTGTCTAGAATACTATCTTCGCAATTAAGATTTATTCGTTTTTGATAAGTCACCTGGAGAGAAACTCAAAGGTGTCAAACGTTTCTGTAATCAGCATAGAAAGCTACATAGGACTACATAAATTAAATACAGGGTGTCGCAAAAACTTGAATAATTTTGTTGAACACTTTTAGGTTCCGGTTACATTAACCCCATCTTTCAAATTTTGTCGAACAAAATCACAAACCACTCAGAATCTCGCTCAGAATAGTCTCCAGGAGAAAGATCTGAAATAAAAATTGCGGACCATCCATGGAGTTTCTTGTTCTCCTGGATTTACTGTGATAGTAATAGTAATAAGCCGTCAGGGGAGGGGAGGGGAGCAAACTAGAGGAAGGGGGAAAGGGGAAGAAAACACGCATCACTTAATGCTATTGTGTGGCGTACGCTGGAAGAAATAGTGCGACGCAATAAAATTAATATCTTGGAATCGGGACGATTTCCAGTATTCGTCCTCACCCTCATGGACTTATAAAAATGTCTTCAAAAGTGAACGTGATGTGTTTCGTTACCAACAAAAGTCTCGAAAAATATGGAGTTCACGTAACTAGAGCCCATCCTTTATATTATGAGATATACAAATATGCGATGAATATATTCGCGAGAAACGGGAAAAATTATCGAACACGCCGAAAAGTTGCACTGATGAACTACGCATGCTCAGTCGGAATGGAACCGGCTCGGTTCTGGTTCTAGCCAGTCGAAAACGCCATAATGAAGCAACTTTTCGGCGCCGGCGTGTTCGACTGGAAGTGGCAGTAACAGGAGAAATCTGCATCAAGATCAGCTCGGTAACCGTTATTTTTTCAATTTTTTTTTTTAGGGGGGTTTCGATAGCATCCTCTAGTTCTTATTTATTTAAACTTTTTTTAGGTTGGGATCGAGGTTAGGATCTATTCTCGGATCTATTACTATGTGAAACTTACCGACAAGCATTGTGAAAAATCTGTTGAGGGTTGACAGGGGTAGGGTACATGTCACGAATATAGCGCGTGGCATACGGGCAGTAAGCTCCCGTCAAAGCGGCGAGAACTAACCCGTCATCCAAATCCTTGTCGAAAAAACACACCGACCTTGGAACAGAACTGTCGCCCCAAAGGATGTTCCTCTGATCGTTGTAGTTATTATTCAACCACAACAGCAGCTTCTTTTCGTGTGGATGATAAACACTGGCTTCACCAGGTTCTTCGACTTCATTATCCGGCTGTGCTATATAGCCTTCAGCATGTGAATAGATTTCGGTCAGGTCTTCGCTCAGAATTATCTCCACCAAACTTGTACCAGATTGAGCAAATGAACCCAGTATTAGATCAACGTTCGATTTGTAATTTCGAAGCACGACGAAAACCTTGATTATTTGCAAAATCAAATCCATCCAGCATTGCTTCGTATAACGATTGAAATCCGACAAATTGAACACAGTATCAGTATCTTTATCGTGCAGTTTATGATAAAGGAGGTATTTTCCGTATGACAGAAGGTACTTGGCTTCGACATTCGGGAGATTAACATCGAATTTTTCCAAAAAGTGCAGCGTTTTCTGATACGTTTTGTAATAGAACATCAGACGTTCGACTTCGGTGTTCGATGCGGGAGGGCTGAAAATTTCAATATGAGAGATATAGCCCAGGCTTTTTAGTCGAAAAAACGGCAAAACATGAAACAAATTAAAACACGGTCAATCTCTTCAGTTTTGGGTTCACTAGACTTTGCTGTATAACATACAAAAAGTCCCCAACTTTCCCCCGTGTGCGTCATTGTTTTTTTGACAGGCAAAGATGAAGACACCTCAAAATGCACTTCCCGATTAAAAATGCTCCTAGTTCTCAACCACCCAATCGATTTCTCATATCTTGGTCTTGAATGAAAGATATTGAATCAATGTGAATGATATGGGATAGCCTTTGTTCCAAATTTGACACTAACAGACTTAATTTCTTGATAATGACACTTTTTTCGTGTTTTTTTTCTTATGCTCCAGTTAACATTTCACTTTTGCATCGACCACTTAATATCACTTGGTATTATTATATGCAGTAGATTCCCTACAGTTTTAGCTTCAAACTGACGTATCTTTTAGCTCCATTGTGAATTGTCCAGCAATTCCAATAAGGATTCTATGAAGTTACGTCAAACGCATTATATGGGGAAAATCACTTCAACATTATTAACCTAGACTTTAATCTGTAATAATTGATTCTACGTTCAATATGCACAGCATCGTACTGACTAAATCTGGTCTGGTAGCACTCGTATGAGTAGGTAATAGGTACAGTTTCTCAATTTTCCTCTTTGTGCATCATGTTTTTATAGTTTGTTCTTGTTATTGCCGTCTGCAGTGTCCGGCAGTATCTCAGCTACTAAACTTCGGATTGCGCTTGGGTTTTTGCTAGATGATAGCTTAGGTACTGCAGATAGACAAACAACAAATATATTTTATTTCATTATTCGTCCGTCCGTCCGTCTGTGTGTCTGTCATTTGACGCAATATCGCGGCTCCTAGACCTCAGATCAACCTCTGGTTTTTGCTAGATAATAATAGCTAAGGTACTCTAGGTGCAAACAAACAACACGGTGGGCTACGCGGGAGCACCCACGTGTAGTTGGTCCCCGTCAAGACGCATCTTCCTCCAGCTCCGGAGACTCCTTTGAAGATAGTGTCTTGCAACTGCAAGAAGAACTGCGGTCTAAAATATAGATGCAGGCGATCTTCCTTGTCTTGTTCGCAGATGTGTAAGTAAGTTCTGTTCTGTAGGGGCACAACATGTGAGAGTCTACCCCACCTTGTTGAGTATGACCACAAGGACGATCTGTTATTTTTGTAAACTTATGTATTTAGTCCCTTTAGGTGCTAGATAACTTAGCTATTATTTTAGATGGGTATAGGTACTATCGGTAGGTATTCGAGGTAACTATCGATTTATTGTTTGGAAATCAACAGACGAGTTTTAACGAAACTAATATATTGGACAAAATAAGCTAAGAGTACGGATGGTAAGCTGGATGGGATTTTTTTTGACTACTAGTGAACTTGAGATTATAATAATAATTATTCGATATTTTTTGCAGAGCATGGCTATAAAAATCTTCCTGTGCTGTGCTAGACTTCCAATACATTATTAATATGTAAATACAATGTTGAAGCTCTGTTTTGGAAAGATTGTGAGCATTTTTGATTTGAAAAAAATGATAATTTGCTCTTGAAAATTGTGGATTTTTAATTTACGATATTTTCACGTTGAATACATCAATGTTCAAAATTCCGAATAGGATGGATAACTGCAACTATTTCACGCATTTACATCAGGCATTCGACATAATTATCATTTCTTGAATACTATAAAATCGAGTTGGTTTGATGTGAGGTGTGAGCCAGCTTGAAACTGAAAAATGTGGCTATACCCGCGGGAAAGTTGCTGTTGTTATATTATTATTATTTTAATGTAGAGTGTTCTTTTTTCGGAAGCTAGAGAATTGTTTTGGCTACAAGAATAAACCTTGAAAGATGAAATCAAAGCCATATTACAGCTACAATACATTTATTTCAACTGCGCGGAGATATTTTTGAGTGACATTTAGGACTTCGACATTTTTTTCAATAAATTATTTTTCTCACCTTGTAACCACTTACGTCGCGTTTATGATATGATAGTCTTATGCAGAAAAGCCCATTTAATTCACTCAATCTTAAATCCAAATGATCAATGCATCAAACGCAAAAATAACCCAAATTGAAAAACCGGCTTTATTTTGGTCCCAAAATCACGTTTTTCTGCCAAAAATTTCAAAAGATTTTTTAAACAGAATTTAAATGTCATAATCGGATTTGCAAGATCAGATTTAGTGGGAAACGATACCCAACATGCCAGTATTGTCTCAATATTATTGAAAACCAAATTTCTTGCATAGGTCACCAATTGCTCCCCTCCCGAGCTCCCCTCACGGGAACCATAGACATCTAGTTTGTCAATAAGTTTCACTTATAACCCACTGTATCCAAATATAATAAATTTGAAGCCAATGACTGGATAACTCTCGTCCTAGAATTTTTTTAATGAAAATTTTTACCCCCCTCCCTCAAAAATTATGACGCACACGGAGGAAAGTTGGGGACTTTTAGTATCTTGTTTAGTAAAGTTAAGTGGGTACGATACCGTGAAGATTGCACGTGGATTAATTTGTTTCATGTTAAATGCTAAAAAGCCTGGGCTAATAGAAGCCAGGTCAGTTTAATCAAAAACACTAAGACTGTCATTTCCATCACGAGGACAGACTGTGGACTACCGACATGGCAGTGTAAAGGAGAAACAAAACGACTTTTTCTCACTACTAGCTGTGAAGTAGGCCGTTATTGATCTGCTTAGAGATCGTGAATTCGTGAAGTGATCTTTCACAACCAGTAGGCTGACTGTCACAGTATTATTACAAATCAGGATTTATTGTTTGCTAGTAGTAAGAAAAATAAACTGTTGGACAACGAAGTTGTCGGTATCAGAGAAATGGTTCGACTTTGATTGCCGGATGCGATTTCCATTTTGTTTTTTGTATTGATTAGCCTAATGTTTCCGTAACCTATCCTGTGAAGGTGAATGTTAAAAAAACTTCATGTAACATTTCTACAGGGTGATACGTAAAATGCTGCAAAATTGTACCAACTTCATCGTACCCCCATTTGTCAAAAAATTTTTGTTCATGTATTCTAATACAAAAATCATGAAGTGTGGTGTATTATCTTGGAATGGTTTTGGATTTACCCAGATTGGAAGTCTAACATTGAAGATTTAAATTTTTATGTTGAATGTTACAGATTTGCCTTGTTGGCACGCAAGATTAGGTCACTTTTGATGAATGGATGTTGACATTGAGCAAGATTGTTTGTACAACAGTCCAGGACAATTTATTCTTAACACAACCCGAATATTTGGTGTGGGGCCAAGCAGGGGGCATTTTTTTAAGTAGTTGTCACTGTCTGTTTTTCGTACGTTGAATCTCGTCAGAATTTCATCAGAATTTTAGATGTGAAACATGTTCTATTTGCAAGTTTAAGCCCCTGAACATGGTAACGATGTAAAACTTCAGTTTCCAAGTGAAGTAAAGCCCCCCCGGACGTTATACTTTTTGTGCTTGTGCTATGTCTGAGTTTCGTAAATCTGCAACATTCAGCATAAAAATTTATATCTTCAATGTTCGACTTTCAATCTGGGAAATTTCAAAACCGTTTCGAGATAAGACACCACACTTCATGATTTTTGTATTAGAATATTGAAAAAATATTTTTTTGGAAAATGGGGGTACGATGAAGTCGTTGCAATTTTGCACGGTTTTACGTATCACCCTGTAGAAAATTTACATAAAGTTTCTCAACATTCACTATTATAAGATGGGCTACGGAAAGATAAGGCTAGTTGACGCAACAAATAAAATGGAAATCGCAATCAGCAATCGGGAGATATTGGCCTTCAAAGTCGAACCGTTTTTCCCGATACCGACAACTTCGTTGTCCAGCAGTTCAGTATATAAACCACGGTTGTGAACGCTGTTATAGATTTGGCGCCTTATATCCCTCAGCTGCGCTTCGGGATTTAAACAAGCGCCGCAGCTATAACAGCATTCTTCACAACCTTGGTATATGATGTACTATTTCTCACGACTAGCACTAGCTGAGAAGTAGACCGTTATTGACCTGCTTAGAGGTCGTGAAGTGATTTTTCACAACCATTTGCTGGTGAATTATTTGAATTGGACGATTCAGCAGACTAACTGGTTTGTTCAACTCTTGTTTCAGAAGAAGCGGCAAGAGAGGACACGTACGTACCTACGAGTGCTTGCCGAGCGAGTCCAGAAAGCTGTACGAAAAGCAATATGATTATTTCCAGAAATAGTGTAACTCGAAGATACTCAAAAATGGACCGAAACTATTTTGCTTGCTCACTTGCTCGAGAAATCGAAGATCGTGAGATCTTTGACCATGTGGTCTTATTGTTCAATGTTAAAATCATGATATTGGTGAATCTTGACATCAATATAAGCAAATACAGCAGATTGATCGCGTTCACAAGGGCTCTCGCTTGCATAACAACATGACGGATCGTTCAAGTTTTTCTTTTCTGAAACTATCTTCAGTTGAAATAGGTGAGTATTTCGGTATTGCGAAAAGCCATGTATACACCATGGACCAAAGTTTTTTTAATCCCTAAGGTGACACGGGATTAAAATTTCACTTTGGTCCCTTGGCATATTTATAATACACTATCAACATGAACCAAGACGTAAACCGATCGGCCTGTCGGAGAATCATCCCGCCATGCCGTTGTGAATCGTCTATCTGTTGGCAAGTTTGCTAGTCGATGAATCGTCCGTCGGTGGCTATCCTGGCGACCAATTACGTGCAGGTCAGTTATCCCACCCCACAGCCAACGAAAAATATTCCCAACGGGAAGCAGTTTACCTGGTGTAGGAAACGAAAAACTGACCTGGCAGTTACATAATTCTGGATATGTTCTCCGGTCAAATTCAAAATCAGTTCCACCAGTGGGATGGCGAGGTTTGGGACTGGGGCGGTCTTCACAACAGCTTCTTTCTTTACCCACGCAGTACGTCCAGACTGGACCGGCTCGTGTACCTCTTCAGGGAACATGGCAAAGCTCTCCGGAATTCGGTACATTTTCTTCATGAAAAATCCCTGGCAATACAGCCACCGTTCCACGCTGCTCAACACCATCCGTTTCTGCTCAGCGATGAGCGAGGTATCGTCATCGGCCGGGAAGAATGGAAAACAGTTCTTATTGTTATCGTTGACGAAACTGTTGGTCATTTCTTCCCCTGATGCGCCTGAAGCTCGAGATTGTGGAACCATATAAATAGACTCTTTGCTAGGCATAAACATCTAAAATACAAGCAAACTCATTCGTTAATCCAATTCTCATGTACAGGTGTTCCTACAATAAGTTGCCTACCACCTTGATGGTGAATTACTATACTAAAGATGCAATAAAGTGTCTTGGACAATATTTTGTGGGGTTTTGTGGCGTCGGTTAGTCGCTTCCTCGATTGAACGTTCAACCGAACCAATACTTAAAACATTTCAACCGTCAGATTGTCTTATTAGCCTTCAATGTGGTGCGCGACTTTTTAGAGACATGTATTATTATGGGTAACAAAATAAACTCATATACCTACACAGCGATATGTTTCGAACATACCGGGTGACCATTTGAGAACTATCAACCCATATCTAATAACTTCCGATTTCTAGTGGATATATTTTTGAGCAAAAACAGGTCGATTTTTATATCAAGGGGGACATAGTACCGAATCTCTATCTTCAACCCTTCGGCCCCACCCATCCCAACTTAAGAAAATAAAATAAATAGCACCACCTACTTTTTTTTTTTTTTTTTTTTAAATTTAGGTGCTTCAACAGCTATGGTTATTAGCACCGATGGAACTATGTACAAAACTATATTGTTATTTGTGTTGTTGCATGAGGCTCAGACGTATTAATGTTCCTACCCTAACTGTCGACGATGTAAACAAAAATACAAACAATATACAGGGGCACACGCTTCACGTCATGGGGCCCATCATGGCGACTTTTGAATGACAAACAGAGAAGGCCACGGATGTAGGATATCAGGTAGGTGGTTAAACAAAGGACCGATTCTAGCTAACTGGTGGTCTGGTTCTCATTGACGATGTTATTTTCGTGTGGGGGGGTGGATCAGAGCTGGTGATGCAGTCGGTGCTGGATTGTCTTATATCAGGTGAAATAGGTTGTTTCTTTTCAGTGTCTCCAAAAGTTCCATGACATTTTTCGGTCCCCATAAGATTTCATCGCCTTCATCCACTTGTGGGTAAAGTGTCGTGCACTCGTATAAAATATGATGGGTTGACACCGTGCAGGATTGGCAAGATGGGCAAAGCGGTGGACCGTCTTGGGTGAAAATGTAGCTGTGAGTTAATTTGCTGTGGCCTGTTAGTAGGCGATTAATAACCACCTCCTCCCTACGTGAGAGGTTTAGGTTTTTCTTCAGCTCGATTGGTTCTACTTCCATTTCTATTGTCAGAGATCTAGAATCGGCTTGGTGACTGTGCCATTTGCTTTGGAGTGCAAGGTGGTATAAACTTTTGACGTCGTAATGGGTGTTCAAGATATCAGCAGGGGGATCATGGTCAGATCTTGAGGCCTCTTTGGCAGCCTCGTCGGCTTTTTCATTGAGTGGAATTCCAACATGTGCAGGGCACCAAGACAGTACGATGCTTTTGCCATTTGTAATTGCTGTTGAAAAGCTGTTCTGAGCGAGTTGTGCCAGTGGGTTTGAGGTGTATTGTTTTTGGATGCAGTGAACTGAGCTTAGTGAATCGGTACAGATGATAAATTGTCTGTCCGTAGGACTTGATTCGATAAGTTTGGCAGCCTGTAAAATCCCATACAACTCTGCCGAAAACGTACTGTAAGACGGAGGGAGAAAAAATTTCTTAGTTTCGAGTCTGGTCACTAATGCTACTCCAACACCATTGGTGCCTCTGGAGGCATCCGTATATATTGGGATCATGTCTGGGTATTTACTCAGCATTTCCAGGTGGAGATTCTGAAGAATTTCTCTGTTCGTTTCGATCTTGCTTTGAGTGGTCAGGCTTGTATCGAACATAGGCAATGATAGAGTCCAAGGCGGTTTATTGTTTATGGTGCTGTAGCAGTGATTTATGGGGTCAAGGTGGATTGATCTCAAGATGGCGTTGAATTTGTAGTAGACAGGTGGAGCTAGTCTTGGTTTTCGGTGGAATATGTTGCTGTACCTATGAGCAAATACCGAGCTATATGCAAAATTGTCAGGCGATGTGGAAAGTTTAGAAGCATAGGCTAAGATCTTTTTTTCCCTTTGGAGTGTAAGTGTAGGTTGTCCAGTTATTTTTGACAAACATTCAACTGGGCTTGTACGAAAAGCTCCTGATGCCAATCTCATTGCTGAGTTGTGGACGCTATCTAGGATTCTGAGAGTCGACTCACAAGCTGAGGAATATGCTACCGAGCCGTAGTCCATTTTTGATCTGATCAATGCTTTATATACTCGTATAAGTGTAGATTCTTGTGCTCCCCATTGATGGTGGGATATGGTTTTCAACAAATTGAGTCGTTTCAAGCATTCGGTTTTGAGGTGTTTGACGTGAGGTTTCCAGTTGAGTTTTTTATCCCATAAAAGCCCAAGAAATTTCACTTCGTTCACCTGACTGAGCTCGTCGTTGTACAATTTGAGAGGTGGGAGTGTATCGACAGTAGTTTTTCTTGAAAATAGGATTACTTTGGTTTTTGTTGGGGAGAATTTGAATCCAGAATCTGCAGCCCAATTTTCCATATTAGTAAGAGATTGTTGCAGAAGTTTGTGTATGTTCGCAGTTTTTGTTCCTTTGCACCAAATGATTATGTCATCAGCAAAAAGAGACATTTGTACAGGGAGTTTCACTTTTTTGACGTCATTGATAGCGATCAGAAAAAGTGTAACACTGATAACTGATCCCTGGGGTATTCCATTTTCCAGGATGTGTTCATCGGAGAAGCTGTTGTTAACTTTGACCTTGAATGATCTGTTCAAGAGAAATTTTTTTATGAACATGAACATGTTGCCTTGGATGTCCATTTTCAGGAGTTTTTGGAGAATGCCATGCTTCCACGTCGTATCGTATGCTTTTTCTATGTCGAAAAAGATGACCCCTAAATTGTTTTTTGTTGAGAATGCTTCTAGTATTTCTGTTTGGAGTTTGGTTATGTTGTCATTTGTCGAACGATGCATCCTGAAGCCGCTTTGGAAAGGAGAGAGGAATTTGTGATGTTCAAGGTACCATGTAAGTCTTTTGTTGACAATTTTTTCCAGCAGCTTGCACATGGACGACGTCAGTGAAATTGGTCTATAACTTGATTTTTCTGTTTTGGGTTTATCTGGTTTAAGTATCGGAATAATGATGGATTTTCTCCATGAGTCTGGGAATTCTTGTTCACACCAAATTTTGTTATAAATATCCAGTAATAGGTGAAGTGATTTTTGTGACAGATTCTTGAGGAAGTCGAAAGGAATGCTGTCAGGTCCTGATGCAGAGTTTTTACATGATTTGAGTGCTTCATTGAGTTCCTGTATCTTAATTGGTTTATTTATATCGCTGCTGTCTAGAAGGTTGACGGTTAGTTCTTCTCGCTCTAACTGTTGTTTTGTTACTAGAAAAGGTGGGTCGTAATTTGAATTGCTGCTTTGGTCATGATACATTGCTGCCAAGGAGTTGGATATGTCTTTGCAAGAGGTTGTGACTTCTCCATTGGCGTCTTTTAAGGCTGTGATTGGTTGAAATGTTCTGCTGCCTTTAATTGCTTTGATCTTGTTCCAGGCTTTTTTTGTGGATGAGGTCAGTGAAAGAGAAGAAACAAATGTTTCCCAGGACTGTTTTTTATTACTTTTTATGATGTATCTGGCTCTTGCTCGAAGCTTTTTATACTCAATCAGATTTTCTATGTTTTTGTGATTTTTATATTTATTAAGTGCCGTTTTATAATCCCTAACAGCCAAACTGCACTCTTGGCTCCACCATGGAACTGGATTGTGTTTACCTTGCACAGCCGTTTTTTTCCCAATTGATAGCTCTGCAGCTTCTACTATGATATCTGTGAATTCGCTAACTGTATGGTTGATGTTTTCCTTAATTGTGAAATGTTTTAGTCCTTCATCGACAGAATTTTGAAATTGTACCCAGTTTGTGTTTTTGTTTTTCCACTTTCCTGGTGGATGCGTCAGTATTTCAGCAGTTGCGCTATTCAAGCTTTGTGTTATTATTGGAAAGTGGTCACTATCATATGAGTCAGGCGATACCTCCCAGGACATAACGGGTCCACTGCGAGCATCACAAAAAGTAAGGTCTATGTTGGTAAAACTACCATGTGCAGCGTCGAGGTGCGTATAATGGCCCGTGTTTAGAAGAAACAAAGATGGATGGTTTGAGATTATGTTTTCAATGACTTTACCCCTAGGACTGGAGGTAGATGATCCCCAAAGGGGGTGGTGTGCATTGAAGTCACCTGTCAGAATGAAAGGAGAAGGAAGTTGTTGTATGAGATGTAAGAACTCGTTTTGGTCAAAGGGTGAATTTGGTGAAATGTAAATGTTACATATGTTGACCTTCTTAGGCCATGACACAGATACTGCAATTGCTTCAAATGTTGTCTGCAACGGGATTTGTACGCTATGGCAACTATTTTTAACTGAAATGGAGACACCTCCGCTCGCAATGAGGTGTGTTTGGCGATTTTTTGAGTAACTGGTGTAGTTGTTGAAATTGAGAGTTTGATCATTCTTCAGGTTGGTTTCTTGGAGACATAAAACTGTAGGGTCATAATCAGAAATTAGGTGTTGTATTCTTGGTAGGCGTGCAAAGTATCCATTGCAATTCCACTGAACTAAACTAGACATTTTAAAAGATTGTTTTTTATCTTTTTTTTTTAATGGAGCTCTGGATCACTTTGATCCATCGAAGATTGGGAAAAATTTGATTCGCAGTCGTCATTTTCAAAAGTTTCGCGTAGTTTGTTACAAATTCTGGTACATCTACCTTTTAAATATCTATTAGTGAGGCATGGGTATATGTCATTGATCATTTCTATGAGGGCATCGGTGTTAGCAGTAAAAGTTGGGCCGATTACCAGCGGGTCGCTTCCGTTGAGACATTGTTCAAGGAATGATAGGAATTCCTCTTGAGTGAGGATGTATTTACCAGGGTTTTCTTGTATAATTTGCTTTATGGGTTCTGTGTTTTCAACTAGCAAATCAGGTATGTTTTCGGTTGAAGACGATTTTCTAATTTTCTTTTGTTTAGGTTTTTTCACACTTTTTGTGGATGGTTTTGGGAATACGAAATCTTTGGTTGGGTCAGTGTCTGGTTGGGGTGAATTTTCTGTAGAGTCGGTATTTAGAGTTGATGCTCCTCTTTTTTTTTGATGATTTTTCATCCACGATATGAGAGGTACTGGGTGCTTCGGAATCAGATATATCTTGTTCGGGTCGGAGTTGACATTGATCGGCTCGATGGCCCTGCTCTTTACATAAAAAGCAGGTGACTTCTCCGGTGCTTAAAAAGATGCGATATTCTGTGTTATCGTAGGTGACTACAAAAGAGGGTGGCAGCGTCAGATTTTCATCGGGCTTGATAAATAATTGCCTTCTAAAGCTGAGGATGTGCATGTACTCGCTTTCGTTCTCAACGCCGGCTCTAAGATAAGACATATTTGAGACTGGTTCGCATCCTATATTTTTTAGTGAATCTTCCAGAAATGGCATCGGGATGGATGGACAGACATTTGACAAAATGAGTCTCTTGGCTGGTGTTATGAGCCGACGTATTGATACCTCGTTGCCGTTAATTTGGATTTTGTTGAGATTTGTTACTTGATCAACGAGCTGGGCGGTTGATAGATACATACAGATGCGATTTCTTGAAATGCGGGATGCAAAAGTAATGTTCTTTGGGCCAATAATATTACCAATTGGTTTGAGGTATTCGATTAATTTTAGGTTATCAATCACGTCAATAACTATGGCAAGTTCCTTTTGAGGAGACTGTAGAGTTTTTGCAACTTTGGCATACGATACAGTATTGTTGCCGTTAGTGGTGTTGTTGGGTTGAGATGACATTGTTTGGGATTCTTTGGTTTGTTTAGGGTTGATTTTGTATTATAAATAGATTCATTGCAAAATGAATTTAAGTAAATAGGCAGGTTATCGACCCGCTGCGAATTTAATCACTGCGGGAAGAAATGCGGTGATTTTTTGCTGTGCTGATAAGCCCGTATAGGTGTTCGAATCGCTTATTTACGCTTGAAATATGTAGGTATATAATTAATGATACTACTTATTCCTTCTGGAGCTAAGGGTCCAAAGCTGGGGTGACCAGTCCGGGAGTCCTTAGAGATGGTCCAGGTTGTAAAACAGCGGAAAGAAACAGCGCACTTATCGTCGATTTTCACCGATTCTTAACACCACGTTATAATTCCGTGCGGACACACCGGTGGATCTATGCGGAATCCACCACCTACTTTGTGGTACATGAAACTTCCAAAACTTTTAACCTCACCCCTCTTTTTACTTCAATACTCTGAGTGTCCAATTTAATATTTTCAATTTCTCAATTCTCTTCAATGTAGTCAACTTCATCCTGCATAACATCGCAGGAGAGAATTTCCAGTGGAAAACGTGCTACCCAAATTCACTCCTTCATTTCCGCAGCCATAACTTAAAAATTTAAAATGGCACCATCTACTTTGGTGGCCTTGAATATCCAATTCAAGGGAATTGAGTTCTCGCTCTAAAAATAAAAACAAAATTTTCAAAACCTCCTTTCCCTTCTGAAATTCTCTAAATGTTTAATTTATTGGGGGAGGGGTATGAATGTATGATGTTTTTAGAATTTTATAGTTGGGGTGGAAAAAGCGACCAGGGGAATTTGGGTAGCACTCTTTCCACTTGAAATTCTCTTTCCGATGCTATGCAGGATGACGTTGACTACATTAAAATTGAAGAGAGTTGAGGAGTTGTTAATATGTATTGAATTATTGGACCAGAAAAGCAAGGGGATGGGGTTCATAAATTTGGAATTATTATTTCCAGGAAGTGAATTTCATTCTCTTTGATTTGATGGATCACGAAGTAGGTTGCTATTTGAAACTTCAAAGTTGGGGTGGGTGGGGGCGAAGGAGTTTAGAATAGAAATTCGCCAATTCATGTTTCACACCTCGATTTAACATCAACGACAAAACCAAAATATCACTATCTTGTATAGCCCAGGAGCCGTAAGAAGGAGAACAATACTAAGGAAATAAACTGGGCCAAAACTGAAGTAAACCACCCCAAAATTTTGCCTCGGTTAAAATGGGGATATCTTGAGAAAAAAAATTATCCGATTATGAATTTTTTTCCAGTGCTCGATAGTGTAATTTTTTCCCTACACGGTACAATCTTCAAACACCTGATTGTTGACCTCATGCGTAGAATATACAGGATGACAATAAAAAGAGTACAAAAGAGACCCAACTTTAGCAAGGTCCTGTTTTTTTTCAACATAACATTTCAGAATTTTGTTACGTCACATTTTTGGGGAACGCATATCAAAATCTTGGAATGGTTTTGGACTTCTGATCGTATTTTGTTTCTTCAAAGAGAGAATTCATTAATTTCGATTCAGAACATTGAAAAAATTCTGTTTGAACTTAGTGTTGAAAATAGCTTACTCTTTGGTATGCCCCTCTTCAAGAAGATACACCATCGGAATTTTCACTCCACAAACGAATTCAGAGGATACGAATTTGTGGGAAACAACGTGTTGCACATCTCCTTATTATTTCTTTGTAGGTGAAAATAAAATAAAACCAATTTGTGTGTTCTGCCGAAGAACTTTTTTTTTCATAATGAGAAATTCCCGGGACAAAGCGATAAACACCGTCAATGTTTGCAATAGGTATATTTATAAGTTTCCTTTTTAATTAATAAAACGAACTGATGAGCGGTTTGGTGGGAGTCCTAGTACCTTCAACTTTCAGGAGCCCCCCGAGCCCCCTTTCGGTGAAAATTCGGCGTGGCTCCACCTCTTATCTGAAGGAGGGGCTCATTCTGAGTATATGTACTGAATTTCATGCTTTCATCACCATTTGCAAGGTTCATTCACCCAGTGTCCCCAGTAGAGTACGCTACTCTTATCACCTCAAAAAGAGTACTTGTACTCTGTACTTAGGTACTCTTGAGTACGGTTGGTAACCTTAGGGAGGGGAAAATTAGTATGTTGAAACCTAGACTACACAGATCGTTTTAAGCCGATTTCCAGCCTGTTGGCAATTATTTCCCTATTGACTTGATTTCTGCAGTTCTGCTCCTGGCTCCTGTACTAGGTACTCTAATGAAAAATTCAGGCGATTGAATTTATAAGCTGCATGAGTTTATCTTGTTACTGACAGTACCTATTTGATTTTACAAAATAAAATTTTGGAAATACAGAAATTCATGAATCTTTGGTCTTAAAACAAGATAAAAAGGGAGATGGGTAAGAAAGTGAGCAAGCTCTTACTAACCTAAGTGAGTAACCTGAATGACTGAGTGACCTCAATAATTTGGAAAAATAAGTAAAGAGTGATCGAACAAATTTCTCAAAGTAGGCTTCGGTCTCTTTGGTAGCAATGTTTTCCGCCAGATTTTCAGGAATCATAGGCGACTTGAGAAGAAATTTATTTGATAACTCGTTAATAATAATAATCAAGTAAGTACTTGATTTATTATTATTGAGGGTAGGGGAGTTCAAATGGGTTGACAGAGGACTATGAGGAGACATTCCATTTTCAAAACTGACTCCCGAAATTCATGCAGTTGTGCTCGCAAAAAAACAAGACGCAAATAGGGGAAGACATTTATGGAGAGCCGATATTTTTGGGCATGGCTTCATCTCTTAAGGGCCAAGAATAAATATCCGAAGTTCCCACTTCTATAGGGCGTTCTCAAAGTTGAATGGTCTTTAAATTTGGTTTCGGTCGGCTTGTCTGGGTATACAGGTGGTCCAGGTTTATAGTAGCAATAATTCACCATTCGATGGTTTATCGAAAAATAGGTTGACACGCATAATTTTATTTTTTCCCAAAACGCTTTTTAAAAGATATACAGCCTTTTAATAATCGGTTTTAAAAATCTTCTTTTTGCAAATAGCTCTCAGGTCATCAAAGCGATTTTGACCAAAATTGACTACAAATACTTATGAAATAGATACCCATCACTTGACGTAGACAACTTTGGTCAAAATTGTCCAGTGATGTAGATACAAAAGGGTTGTTTCACTTCCCCCACCCCATTTTCTACGCCACTGAATATTTTTGAAAAATTATAACTTTCTCGAATTTCCTGTTCGACTTGAGAGAGTTATTCTTGTAAAATTTTGATTTGAGGCTTCTTTCACGAGATAATAGAGTTATTAGGTACCTATGATAACAGAAATAAAAAGCGACACCCCGCGAGGCCGAAAATTGGATACTTCGGTTTATAAAAACAGGACTGATTCGACATGCATAATTTAATTTTTTTCCAAAACGCTTCTCACGGGAGATACAGCCCTTCAGTTTTCCTTCAGATACAAGTTCAGTTTAAAAATTTCTGTTTTTGCAGTGACTCTTAAATCATTTAAGCAAAATTTGCAAAATTTAAGCAATTTTTACAAAACTTGCTACAAATACTTATAAAATAGATTCCCATCACTTGACGTGAACAAATTTTGTCTAAAATATCCAGTGGCGTGGAAAATGGGGCGGAAAAGGTGAAACAACCCCCCTGTACCTACGCTACTGGACAATTTTGACAAAAATTGTTTGCGTCAAGTGATGGGGATCTATTCTGGTCAAAATCGCTTCAATGACCCAAGAGTTATTGCAAAAGAAGATTTTTTAAACTGAACTTTGAAGGGCTGTATCTCCCGTAGGAAGCGTCTGCCGTTGAGAAAAATCAAATTATGCATCTTGACTTATTTTTCCATCGACCAACTACTGGTGGAGTCTTTTTTTATGAATAATTGAAGTATCCAATTTTCGGCCTCACGCAGAAAAAAGATTCGAGATTCCAACGGATATATCCATTTTGAGGTGCCCCAAGATGATTAAGATCATTTCCAGAATGATGCGTGCCTGTCTGTAGGTATGTTATACATTATGTATATATGTTTGTCTGCAATCTTCCACGATAACTGCCGAACCGTTGATTCAATCGATTAGAAAATTGGCATGCAGACATGGTTTCACCCTGGAATGCACCCTGGAATTAGTTCTTGGCTGCTATCTGTCTGTAAAAAAAAATAACAGAAGTGTCACTATCAACAAATGACAAAAGCTAATTTTCACATATTTTCTCTTGCGGTATGTTATTTGGAAGCCCTTGAAAAACTGTATTTAGGACAATTATTATCTGTCAAATAATATAAAATGCCAAATTTTAAAACTTTACAATTTAATTAAGGATTTAGAATCTATTCAACGGATTGGAACCAAATTCGACAGGAAGCAACACAATAAAAGAATCAAATTAAGCCTGCTCTTGCAGTTTTCCACCATTTTTCAGTGAGGCGTTATAAATTTTCAGAATTTCTCCTAGCCGTTGCCACCCGAGAAATACGAGTCTCTCGCTCGTATTATGACCAGGAAAACTCGTTTTTGATGCAGTACTCCACTCAAAAATTCATTTCTGCTCGGGGATCGACTTTTTTCGAAAGATTCCAACTGATATCAAAAGTAGATTGGATTGGGCATAGCGTAGACCCATTTTTTAAATCGACACGGCTCCTGTTTTTCGACGGTAATTTTTTCATAATGAAATTTGCACATTCCGTGGATTTGAAGAACTGCAGTGCAAACTTCGAGTGCGGTGAGCCCACGAACGGTGAGCCCCACGAAATATTCATTTTACGTGCAGATATAATGGGAATGGAAGAAAAGATTAGATTACTTTTTGGAGGAAAAACTTTTCAAATCGGACCCTGCAAATTTTTCAACTTCTTTTCGAAATTGAACAAGGAATTCGAAAAAAGTGTAATTTTTCCAAAATATCCAGTGACGTAGAAAATGAGTGAAGTGAAAACTACCCCCGTATCTACGCCACTGAACAATTTTGACAAAAGTTGGCTACGCCAAGTGATGGGTTAAAGTATTTGTACCAAAAGTCAAGATTGCTCAAATGACCTGAGAGGAAAAAATAAAATAATGCATGTCGACTTCTGCCAATTGTCCTATTAGCTTATTGGAGTCTCCAGCTTATGCGAACGATCTGAAATCATCGCGTTTGCTGTCAAATGTATTGGAATCATATGAGAGTTTCGCAACTCGTAACAATATGATTATAAGCCCAGAAATCCAAAACCAAACTGAGTTGAACCTTGTAAAAATTATTGTGAGTCTGAAAATTGGTGAAGGTGTTCTGTTCAACTTCCTTAGCAACATACGAAAAGTCTTAGGAGATCCTATGTGCGCATCATGGTTGTTTCATCAGATACCACAAAGTGTTCAGAATAAATTATTCTTTCTAATAGTTGTATCACACTACACAATTTTTTGTACAATTTCTTGAACAATCTGCCAAAATAGTGTCAAAAAACAATGAACTTGAATGTTTAATTGACAGATTGCTCAAGAAATTGTACAATAAATTGTGTAGTCTAATGGCTGTATTACACTACACAATTTCTTGTACAATCTGTCAGTTAAACAATCAAGTTCATTGTTTTTTGACACTATTTTGACAGATTGTACAAGATCTTGTACAAGAAATTGTGTAGTGTAATACAGCTTTAATACAGCTATAATGCAAGTTCATCTTTTTGATTTTTTTTTCTCCTAAACTAGATTGCGAGAGTAGTCAAGATTTGGGTCACTTTCAATGCAACTCTGCATTATGAATGTGTTTGTCTTGAGTGGGATGATCCTTGCTTCTTCTCAATCAGAGTTTCAGCTTCAACATAAGCTGTAGATTTAGTAAATCGGCGAACATCGATAAAAGTTATCACTACAAAATGCCCACTATCTAGACGGGAAGTTTTCGAATGTTCAGTCTTGACACTTGCAAGTGTTCATATTATAAAAAAATCTGCTGTCAATAAATTTTCTCCACTAAACAATCTACCTCGGCTTCCACCAAAACTTTAGGAGCAGACTAAATCTATCACGCTGATAGTTGCTATGCACCAGCCAACAGCATGGCCAGTTGCTCAGTTAGGTACTATGAGAGGAAAGTGATAAAGTTATCGCGTTGATAAAAGTTTGGTGGAACCCGAGGCTAATCATTTGCGTGGACTTGAAGTAAACAAAGATTAGACTGACCTGCTTCATCAGACTCTGTCTCTGATATTCCCTCCTCATTCTAAGGAGCAGGCTGTGTCCTGTCAAAATACAGTTTTCAGCAGCACCTTTCAAAATGACTTGAGACGAAATTCCACAAGTACAAGTAAATATGACTTTGCTCTTGAAGCAAATTGCACTGCTCGTAGTAAGACTGAACGCGATGGGCATGCGTCCCTTTTCGTTACACCCCTTGTGACCTTCGGGAAATGTAATTTTCAGATAGGGAATGTGTATATTTTCAGCAAAAACCGTGCACGTAGGGAAATGGTTCTCTAGATACAGCATGAGTTGGTTCTGGCTATCCACGCCGATGGGACTTGGTTCGAAGAACAATACACCACAAGATGGCGTGATGGTGGGCTTCTTAATTGAGCCTTCAAGAGCGATGCAATTGAAAATCGTGTCGTTCTGGTAGTTGCGTATGAAGATTGGCAGTTCAGTCCTCAACATCGGTGGGTGATGCACCAAATTTTCGGGAATGTAGCCGGCAGAAAATACAACTTTATCACTCGGTTCCATTTTGAACAAGTAAGAAAACTCAGTGACAGTCACCTCGATCGTATTCGAATCGTGGGGTGAAAATGTGAATGGCAGAGCGACCGAGTCCACGCGGATGCACATTTCCAATGGATCATTGCTGACGTTGACAATTTCCACATCGGCTGACGTCTTGTTAGCATAGTGCCCATCGCCGAAATAGATGAAGCATATATCTAAATTCGTAATGGACACAGTCCTTTCGGTTGCTGAAAAGCTCACGCGGACTGTTGGTAAATACCGAATGAAATTGTCGTTTATAGAAACGCCAGGAAAGCCCTGCAACTCCTCATGGTGAGCTTCGACGAAGTGAAAAGCCTTGGTGGTTAGACTGTCGTGGATATCTGGTGGACCGATTATATTGTTCAACTGAAACGGTAAAAGGAGTGCACCAGTGGTAACGTGATAAGGACGGAAGTGCAAAAAGAGAATTCTAGCTTCACGCGGTGCCAAAATTATCGTGTTCTTATGCGGCAAGTGCTGCAACTCCGACGCAGTCACACTCAGTTCCGGGTAATCGTCGAAAGGGAAGCTGATGATCGTATCGAACAGATTCGACAAGTTCTGCACTTTGAACGCGAGACGATCGAAAGAAAACGGCGATACTTTGCGATACACCAAAGCGTCTGGCGTCATCCTAATCTGTGGAAACTCTACGATACCACTGATCGTTATGCAGTGATATTTGTTATTCTGGACGATTATATTGACTTTGACTGAGAACTTCACGGGAGATTTCATGGTAACGACCACTTCAAAGATTTGCGTATCTTTGCTAGTCACAACGCCTGCTTTTGGCGTTATTGTTAAACCAGGAATCGGCTCGGGATCTTCCACGCTGAAAAACACAGGATCGCACTTGAGATTAGTCATGTAGATAAACTTGTTCACGGTCCTGTTGAGCGGTATTGTTTCAAAATCGACAACGTCCGTGTTGAAGACGACATTACTGTGAAGCTTGAAGTGAGTGACTTGCAGAGTGTGGCTTCTACCGCCCTCCGAAGTTAGAACAGCCTCCGCACAGTCAGCTAACTCTGGATCGACGTTACAATTCAGCACGCAAACAATGGTTCTCTTCGGTGGCACCTGTCCCTCAGTCGGATGGACGTGGAAACAGCTCTTAGGAACGGTCCATTCGAAGCCCACATACGCATTGAGATCATTGTCGAGTTCCACAAATATAAAACTGTCCTCGTTCTGGGTGAATTCGCAGCTGTTATGTTTGAGATATACGGTTTTGGGAACAACGTCGGCGGTAGCGCTGACTTGAAACATGTGGCTTTCGTTGACGACGACGAAAATGGTGACGTTGTATTTTCCGACCGTGTACGAGGTGAACATGAAAGGGATTTTCTTGACTTCACCTCCTTTGATGATTACGCGTTCTTGCGTGCCAAAGCTGACGCAGGATTTCGACGATTTAAAAAAAATACGGACTGGGAAGTCGTTCCCGTTTTCTATCGTGAACTCTTCGCTGGTTAAAGTGTGTGAAGCTTGCTGAAATTACGATTAAAAATAAATGTAAAATCTTGAAATCTAGATGTATAAAATAAAGAAGGGTTTTTACTTTCCCGGCCCCCAACCAACATGAAAGGGAAAGTATTGTAATCGTGTAGAATTTTTTTTGAGATTTCGACGGATATATCCATTTTTAGGTCCCCCAAGACGATTAAGACCATTTCCAGAATGATGTCTGTCTGTGTGTCGTTATGTTTCGTTCAGGCAACCTATAATAATTATAGGTTGCCTGCGGCTCTCAAAGTTGCCTGTTTCGGTAAAGACCAGTAGTTGACGGGTTGAGGGTCAATTTAGTAATTTGTAGCTGTGGTTAAGTAGTCTCAGAACCAAAATTTTCTGGCACCAATAGCGAGTAATTATTTGTCCTGCATCAACTACTAGGTTATTAGCAGGTTTTTTCTTGGGGGGTTTTTCAGTAACGATAACAATGACGATAACAACAAAGTACTGTAGATTTACATTTACGGATCAGTGGGGATTTATCAGTGGGTTTTGTTTCGATGGCTTTTTCGTTTCATCCTCTTCCCGGGGCATCACCGCACGCGACAGTAGATTAGATGTTCCAGTACAAAGGAACGCGTGGAAAAGTCCATCTGGTGTAGTGCGGATTTGAACCCGGGACCTTCGCCTTTGAAAGCGGGGCCGAGCTCACCGTGCTACCGACTGGGTTATTGATAATTATTGTTCTTACCTTCTCAAGCCTGATGAACGTTGGATAAATCTTGATGTTATACAACTGTTTTGGCATTAACGGAATAAACGGAGAAAACGGTTTCTCCATCAACGGTAACGGATCCACTTGTGCGGAGCACTTCAAATTCCTGGCGAACAACAACTTTTCGTTCGTCAACTCATAATCACCGGTTGCCAATGCTTTTCTCAACTTCTCTGCAGTGATCGCTTTCTTTTGATCGATCATTTCTTGGTAACGAGCATTATTATTGTGCCTTTTCATTTCCTCGTCTGCAGTGCGACGATATCGCGAAAGCTCAACCAACTGTGAAATCTTCCCAGTGTCACACTTGCACACCGTCATGTTCTTTTTCTCCATCGAAGTAGCGTGATACTCAACCCGAACACTTGCCGATCCGACAGATTGAAATATTTCGTTGTTGGAGCGCGGAAAATTGTAGTAGAGCAAATCAAATTTCACTTCTGTGGTTACTCTGCCTAACTTCGCCGGACGAATGGATATGGTAAATTCGAACGTCTCGTTTCTTAGCAGTTCATACTGACTTGGCTGAATTTCGATGGACGGTAATTTCACGTATTTCACAATGATCGGTAGCGATTGTGACTCGTTTTTAATTGAGAGCACTCGATCGTATACCTCAAACAATTGCAAATCGTTCAGTATGATTTTGTTCGGGAGGATAGTGACTTTCGCTGACTGTTTTGTACCGTGCAAGCATATGGCAAGAGAATTTTCCTGCCTGGTGAAGTCCAGGTTTGAAACCTGATGGAGCAAAGTTTCGTTGCTGGGGGAACTGGTGGTGGACGGATTCCGAAACTCTTTCGAGTTGAATGAGTCACCTCGTATTCCGAGGCTTTCGGGGGCGATTCCCGCATTCAAATCTAAAAAGAGAAAATATCAATGCAAAATCAATGAGAAAGCTGCCGTGTCATTGTACCGTCGAAAAATCCGGGTTCTATGTCACAACACTGCATCCTGAGTATACGCAAGAAACAAGCGGCGTAGTCTTTGTCATCTTTTGGGTTCCCCGACTTCCAAGGAGAGAACCTGTGAAATGACATAAAATTGAAAAAATCTTCTCCTGAGACTTTGGATAACAATTAGAACTATCTGTGGGCGTGCTTGCAAATTTCATCAAGAAAAAAGCTAGTTTCATTAATGGTTAGGCTCAGGTTCAGCTGCGCTCAGGGATTGAATCTGGCAGTGCAGCTATGATACTGTTACGAGCGGCGATTCTGGAGAACGCGTGATCTTTCTAGACTTTTGCCATATGGTCGCAGTATACAAGTACGGAGCTCTGGATATTTCAAGAATATACGCGATGGATTTGCGATTGAAATACGTGGAGACTTGAACGTGCAAGTAAGACACATCTGTCCATTTTGGCGGAGGTGTCGACTTCACCGCACGTTGGGATTGCACGCGAAAGGTGTAAGATGAGTCGCCTAGAAATCGTACGCCGGGTCATTGTGGAATTTGCTCGAGGACCCATGGAACATTCGAGAACAGTAGTCGGAGGCATATGTAGGACGGCAGGTTCACCAAGCTAATTTTTTGGCAAGAACGCAGAGAAGCGCTACAAAGCCTACAGAAATTTGGAGCTGATATCAAGAGGCTCGCTCTTCTAGCGTACCCAATGTACCCAGCGCTTGTCCGCCAGTCTTGACGGACATAACATAGACATACCTTCGTCAATGGAATTCGAGATCAAGACCTACGTGAGAAAGTGATGATCAAAAACCCAGTCGACATCAGCGACGCACTGACGACAAGGCGATCTGCATTGAGGCAGTCAAAGAGGTTTGCAGTCGTCAAGTCAAGGCGGTGGGCGTTGAGGAATTGGGAGGTCCATATACTGCCCAGAAATCGATCGAGAAAGGCCGCGTTGCTTTGGCTGTGGAAGATCGGGACATCTTCGTCGGGACTATAGGCAATGGTCGAGTTCTGCAGAGTGTTTAATTGCGGAACGGGGAACTGCTGATAGATAAAGTCATCAATCGAGAGAAAGCAATCGTAGAGGAGGAAGACCACGTTGCTTTGAATGTGGAAAGGACGGACATCTGCAACGCGACTGCAGGCAACGATACGCTCCAGCAGACCGTTTCATGCTGGAACGGGGAGCTGCTGATCGAGGAGGTCATCAATCAAGACAAAGCAATCGCACAGGAGGAAGACCGCGTTGCTTTAATTGTGGGAAAGATGACCATCTGCAGCGTGATTGCTGGCAACCGTACCGTTCAGCAGGCTGTCCCATGCTGGAAGATCGAGGAAGTCAACATCGTCTTCGAAAGAGTCACGCAATGGCAACACGGATGGTCTTTATCGAAGCTACGCAACGAGAACTACAGGCACGGCAAGAGAGTGAACCAGCCGTTGAGGTCAAAGCACTTTTCGTTGAAACTTCAAGGAATTGGACTACGGCTGCGCTCAAGAAGGAGCAGCGCGAGCACCCAGCCATCGGTTCGCTTGCTGAAAGAAAGGAACTTGGCCAGGAAAGACCAGAGTGGGCCGAGATCTCTGGTGAAGGGCCCGAATTTAAGGCTCTTTGGGCTCAGCGGAATTCTCTGAGGATAAAGAATGGGCTGCTGAAGAGAGTCTGGGAGAGTCCTGATGGGAAGAAGATGGTTCACTTGGTGCTTCCCAAGAAGAGAGTGGAAGAGGTCCTGAAGGAAATGCACGATGGCGTCACTGGGGGGCACCTTGGAGTGAGCAAAACGTTGGCCAAGGTGCGCGAGCGGTTTCACTGGGTGAACTTTCGGAACGACGTGGCTGGCCCGTTCTCCACAACGGATGATGGCAACAAATACATCCTGGTTACCATCATGGACTACTTCAGCAAGTGGCCGGAAGCGTACGCCCTACCCAATCAAGAGGCTTCTACAGTGGCGAGAGTGCTGGTGGACAATCTGATTAGTCGTTCCGGAGTACCTCTGGAATTACACTCAGACCAGGGACGAAACTTGTTCCAACGTGTTCCATCGAAAAAAATCAAAATTTTGAATTTTTAATTTTTATTTTGAAAATGCCAATAGGCTCAAACCAAAGTACATCCTTGTAGCTTTCGAAAGAGACCTGAATGGTAAATTTCAGTCAAGGAATAAACCCACAGCGATTGATTCCGCAACGCCTATTTTATCAATTTAACTCCACACTTGACACTTGAATCGCCTATCGTGAAATTTGAATTTCTTCCATCTTGAATTCCGCAGTCCGTACTGAATAGGTGTAGGTGACTCGGAGCGTCAGTGCCCACAGTCCATGCCTATGGCCCGCAGCCCTTGTCTATGGCCCGCAGCACGCAAACTATGGTCGGTCGCTAGCCATGTTCGCTCAATGGGGCCTTGCACTGCCACTTTTACACACCGAGGGCGCCACAACCGTTGGGGGCAAATTCGACAATTTTGACGGCGTTGACGCTTCAGCGACCGACGTCCGTCATTTTATGTCTTGATTTGAAATTTGGATAACCTCTGTTTCTTGCTTGACGTCTCCAGTCACTGTCAGTTACTGGTCAAACTACTCAAACTCCCCTGTTTTTCGCGTCGTTACGGCCGCTTCATCGAAGTAGGCGCCCCCTACAGTATAGTGGCGACCTCACGTTGAGTTTTTCAATTGCAAGGCCCCATTAGTGTGACGTCAAAACGTGGGTTTTGTATGAAAACAACGAACACGTAAGTTGGCAACACTTCTTGTCAAAGTGACAGACAATGGAATATTTGCGGATCAATAGATACAACGACCTTCCTGTAGGGTGTTTCGTAACCAAAAAGGCCTTCGAGGGTGGGATAATGCTGGTTAAATACATTTCACATTTTGTTTGACAGCTGCAGTGGAGGATGTGGGAAGGAGAGAGGGTGGGAATCAGGAGTGACAGTAAGTGCTGCCAACCTAGCAGAGATTGTTTTCATACAAAACCCAACTTTTGACGTCATCACTAATTGAGCGTATAATGCTTCGCACTATAATTTTGAGCGGTTTTACTTCATTTTGACTTCAAATTTGTTTGCGATCGAACTGTCCACAGACCGCTCTGATTTGTAGCATACCTAAACTGTAATACGTACGTGACTTGAACAATGCTTCCTCTTTCGGCATACATACGACCTTCTTCAGGAGAAATCAAGAAGTTCCTGTAACTATCGTTGATCTTTCTCGCCTCCTCCAGAGGCTGAAACGATATCGATCGGCGTGTGTTCAATAATTATTGATACAAATAACTCATATTTAAATAATAAATTATTGTTGTCGCGTAATTACCGCAATAATCATAAATATTAATAAACACATGTCACAGGTGGGTAGCAGCGATCGGGCGTGAGTAATAACAATTACATCTCAGTAAACGTTGAAGTATCATAAAACGTGTTTTTCCACACTTGATAAATTCTTGAGTAATTGCTGCGGCAGCTGAAGCAATGCCATTGGTCGAAAGGATTGGGTATGTCTGTGCATGCCCACAACTTGTGACAATAAATAGGTGGCCCCAATTAAAAATGCAGATTATCTTCTACATAATATATTGCTTACCATTGTTTCTCCCTTGATCTCGGCCATGATGCAAAACATGGAATTCGACGAGCTTTCGTTCTGGATCATCAACGGTTTGGTGCAGCTTGCCCCGAAATAGGTCTTGCTGAAATTGCACATTGTGAAGTCGAACGTGTCGTTGAGCCTCTGGAAGACTATTTTCGGGGAAATAATGGTGCCGATAACGACTATTCTTTGCAGTGGAGTCGTCTTGATCCAAAATTCGCTGGTGAAGTTGCCTTCTTTGGAACCGATCAGTTCCACTCTCAGGATCACCTTGCTCTTGGCCTGAAACCGACGCGTTCGATCAGGGAGGCAGGGATTATTGGGATCCCGTGGGCTTCTCCGTGAAGGCGACAAGAGACCCTTTTAGCTGCAATTTTCTCGGTCTAACCGTCCGTCTGTCCGTCACGGGAACCACTCCTCAGGGGAAGAAACTGGTAGAAAAGCTGAATGATAGCCTGCACAATAACAATTACAAATAACGATTTAATGTAGTGCGGCGTCGCCGATGAAGTGCTGAATTCGTAAGCTTGATTACTTGATTTCGTACAATGATTGATTCCTGATTGCATCTTATCTGTTAACATTCATTCGAACAAATACCGATCACTGTTTCAGTTATTTTATAGAGGCTACGGAACGAAATAGGAGTCATGATCCAAAATTTCACCTTTTCAATACAGGAAAACTCCTGACTGGCTCAAATAATGTCAGCTCTGTTTGGAGCATTTGGGAGCTTGATCCTCTGGAGACAGAATATTATCAATTCGAAAATCGGCAGATGTCAGCTTGAGTTTCTACAGGGTGCGTTCAAGAAATCAGCGCAATATTTTCAAAAGTTTGACATACTCCCAATTGAAGGAAATTTTTATTTGTATTTCAACAACAAAGGCATGTAGATAACAATCATATTTCCAAATGGTTGTTCATTAGTCGTTTTATCGTCGGGGTATCAAAAAATCGAGCAAAAAATCAACTTTTTGGTTTCCCGGTGGTGAAATTTTTTACATTTTGACCGATCTTGAAAATCCAGGGCTCATTATTGAAGCTGAAGCTTTACGTAAGCAAATCAAAAATGACGTAGAGGTATACTGGTCCCGAAATTCGGAGAATTAATACTGCTATTCTGTAAAAAATAGCATTCCATAAACGCTCTGTTATGTAAAAATTCGTTTCGGCCATTGGCTGTTGCCTAGGTAATAACAACGTAACAGAGCCTTTATGGAATGTAATTTTTTAGAGAATCGCACCCTTAATGTAAATCAACATTGTCATCCGCCGATACTCGGAATATTCTGAAGTCTGAATTCTGAATCCTATGTGATGTTTCATGATCATCTTTGATGAGAACTTTTGATAGAGGAACCAAATTTCAACTGCATGTTTTCAAGGAGGTAACTTCAATTTACTCCCTGCAAAAAATGGTAACAAATGTTACGAAAATCAGAGCCAAGAGACTGTCTGTCTGTCTGTACGAACATTTTCAGATAAGCGAGAAAGCTGATTTTTTTCCCAAAAACATACCGATGTTATTTGGTCCCTCCATCAAGAGTTCTTGTCAAAATCAATCATGAAACATCAAATAGTGTTCAGAATGAATGCGGCGTCCGAAGACAACCTTTTATTTTTTAAAAACCACAACAGTTTTCTTTTATATGATTTATGGTGAAAAAATCTCAATTTAAGTGCCTTAAAAAATTGAAATAGAACGCTGGTGACGTCACTACTGCATATCTCCATCTTTACTCCTCTAACCGCGATACTCGCATGCTGTGTTCGTTCCACGCGCAGCGCTTGGCTATGACGTCACGCGAATTTTCAAAATCGCTGTAACAACCACAACCGCTTGGTTGAAAGAAAAATTCCAGAGCTGACCATATTTTTTTGTGACCAAATCGAGAGTGAAACCAAAATTAGACTCGATTTGGTCGTCAAAAAAAAATCTTCGGTTATGGAATTTTTCTACCTACGCCCTTCTATTCCACGGAGACAAGCTAAAAAATGAATTTGAATAAATTCAATCAAACAATGAGTCGACTATGTCCGGTCAAAAATGGAAACTTACTCATAAATTTCACTTTCAATTTTTATGTCGAAACGGTTGAGGTGTGCCATCTAAATTGAAGAGTGATTCTTGAAGCATTTTTCCTTAGCTTCTCGAATCCGATAGCAGTTTTTTAGAAAAGCTCTCAGAAAATATACTTTTTAATCAAATAAAAAAGGGACACATTTTTTCAATCCAAGCCCTGGATTTTGACTTACCCAGTATGGCTTCAGGGTAAGTTCCAATAGAGAAATATTACTGGTGAATTTCAAGAAAATATCTCTAGCTGTTTCAGAAATATCGCTTATCAAAGTTTCATACGAAACACACAAAACACCCTGTATCTTCGTAACCAATGGAGAAAACAAAATTTCTTCAGTGGATCCTGACTAGCCTCGAAGTCCTCTATCTCCCATTAGCCTATGTAAGGTCACTCATGAATCACCCTGTATATCCTCCAATTCAGCTTGCAAAAATATGAAGTTCGCGATAAGAACGAATTGCAGGAGGTTATAGCAACTAAGGAAGGTACAACTCCTCAAGGTCCAATTTTCAAAATCGTTTTCAACCTAACTCTTTTACCGCTGAACCGATCTTTGCTTTGAATTTGGTATACGATATCATACATGATGCACAGCAATGAAGTGAAGTTGCGATTTTCCTGAGACCCCCAGTGGCGTAGATGAAATTGAACTTGTATAGGTGGCACTGAGAAAGTGACGGCCCTTTTTAATCCATGATACAAAAGTAGACAGGTAAGAATATAGCAGGGATGCAGAAGCTTTACACTTACAACCGCTTCCGATGGAGAAGGCGAAGGCCACAAAAGGTTTCTAGTTTTTCTAACAACGTAATAAATGGCACCGTGAATAATGAAGCGTAATAATGAAAAATTGCCGTTAATACTTCTAATTCAAAGCTTTTTTCTCTCGAGATATTACACGTAATACATCCTATTAAAAACCGACCATTACCATAATAGAGAGAGAATGTTGCATTCACATGCAACTGCGATTGTTTTAGCTTTGAGTCAACACGGATAATTGCAATGGCTGGGTCGCAATAAAAAATAAACTCAAGTACTACCTACTTTACTGGCTATTTCAAACACGAACGAAATTGAGCGAATGCGCTTAAGTATCATACATTAAAGAAAAAAGAAACAGAAAATATACAAACGGGAATGTTTCCTTTGCTGGGATCGACGACCATCTTCATCTCGTTCCTGCCCAGATCGATAGAGAAATGTGCTCCTTTGGAACCCTTGTTCCACATGACGAGTTTGCGCGACGTGGCAGCATGGACAGCGTCGATTTTCCCGAAATCCAGCTGGACTGGATCCACGAAAATCTCGGGCGTAGAGAGTGTCCTACGGGAAAACGATTAAGAATCCCGATGATACGACAAGCTAATTAAATCAGCTCGCGAATATTCTTAGCAGTCCTATTGCACTCCGTGTTAGGTAAACCAAACGATATACAGGTGTCTCAAAACTCGCGCCCCAGAGAAAATGAGGCAAAACTAGACGGCAGTCGGATGTGTAACACCGAGGAAAAAAAATCTACCTCAAATGGTATTCGAGAAAAGACAAGGTTGAGTTTACCAATCAGAGACCTGCACCTTTGAGGTGTGTTACCTCAATTTTAAGTTGCTAGGTTTTCTTATATCAACAGTGAGCTAAACATTCATTGCAAAATTACAGGCAGCTGGTATTACTTTTGAAACTTAGCAACCGGTTAAATTTTGCAAATTTACCTCGAATTGACCCTCCGGGATTGGTGAATTCAAAAGACACATGACTCCACTATGCAAGCAGCAATAAAAAAGTTCTTCCGTTTTCTGGGAACCTATTGCCGTCGGCACATGTCAGTGTTCTCTGGGGCGCGAGTTTTGAGACACCTGTATAGTTAGAGGGTGATCTCGAGGGTACGAGGGTGATCTAACAGTACTTATATCAGTACACATTTAAAATCTTTTAGGAACACAAAACATCATAAAATGTTCTTCGACTTTTATTTTTTGGGTCAACGGGCAGTTTTTCGAACTCTTCTAGTTTTGTTATTTTAAAATCATATATTTTATGAAACTGTTGATGGCAGAATTATGAGAATGAAATATCAACCACTGGATGTTGTATTGAATTTGTGTTTTCTACAGAGGGTGAGTCAAAAACCTCGAACAGGTTTTTTTTCAAAAATGCTCTAAACCATCAACTGGCTGCTCAACCGAGGTAGACACAACACCGTTACACGGTTTCCTACCAAGACATTTTTTGTAGAGTATTTAGAGAAATTGGATTTTTATTTACTTCATTTTCTTATTCACTTCATGTTTTACCCAGTAAAGTAAGTGAAAATATAGTACACACCCGAGAGTTGATGTTTTTAGGGCACTTTCCCAAGAAATGGGAGAAAGCTTCACTTTGACCGTCCGTCCGTCCGTCCGTCCGTCCGTCTGTACCCGGGATAACTTCTCAGGGAAAAAAGATATCAGTGTGGTGTAAACGCTGATCAACAGTACATATGTCCAGGATGTCAAGTTGACTTTTGGTTTTTGTGGTACTTCGCCGCCACCTTTGACCCCGCCATTTTTTTGCAGGCAATGTGGACTTCATCAAGATACATCCAATTTTCGATAATTGATGCCCCGCCGCCATCTTGTATTTTCCATATTGAACATGTTTCAAAGTGATAAATCTAGGAGAATTATGCCTCAACGAAAAGAGATAACGATGTGGTACAAACGCCAATCGAATGCGTACGTGTCCATCATAATATAAAGTTGACCAATGATTTTTATCACTTGGCCGCCGCATCTTTGATCCGCGATTCTGATATCCTCTGAAAGTGGTCCGATTTGAGTGAAATTCGCAGGCGATGTGAACCTTATCAAAATACATCCGACATCCGACAAATGATGCTGTGCCGCCATCTTGGTTGGCCACCATATTGAAATTTCTTATTAGAGGGAAGATTTTCATAGAGCTTGGAACTTACCCTTGTTTCGTATGATCATTCTTATTTTTCAGTTAAATTTCAACATTCCGGCGCCATCTTGGCCGCCATATTGAAATCTCTTATGAGTTGAACGATTTTCATGAAACTTGGAACTTACCCTTGTCTAGTACGATCATTCTGATTTTCAAGCCAAATTTCATGATTCTGCCGCTATTTTGGCCGCCATATATTGAAATTTCTGCCCAAGTAACGGTAGAACCCTAGTCAACATCTTGCGTTCACTAATCCTTCAAAAAGGAAGTGCGCTACTGAGCCTCATGCCCATGAGGCATATTCGCTTGTTTCTAATTACAAGGATTTTTCAAGGGAGCTTTTAAAGAAAATATTTTTTTTACCTCGTGACTCACTTGTAGGTATAGTGAATAAATATCTAGCGCACACCCAGAGTAGCTGATATTTTCATCTATATTTCTGCCACCAACAATCTTCTGTAAAAACGAAACTAGAAAGGATTTTTCAATAACTTCGAAAATAAAAGTCTAAATTTTTTCATATTTTTTTTTTTTAATTAGTAGCTGTTCAAGGGCACATAAAGTACTAGCTTATTAGCGTCTTTTTTTCGGTGACTTCCTCCGTTTCACCATTTTTATCTTGACGTGACCGCTCGGTTAGTACACGCCAAAGTACTAGAGAGCGCATAGAGAAAAGCCGAGAGAAAAGCCACCTGCTCCGGCGGGGTTTGAACTCCGCACCTCTGGGTTTGAAACCAGAGACGGAGCCCACCGAGCTACCGCCGGGATTTCATATTTTTTGTGGGATACTAGTAATACTGTTTTGACCAGGGCTTTCGTGTTTTGTTCATTTTGTCGGACGTGAAATTCTGATGGGCCATCATAGGCGTTGCGAATGCATATTACCATAAAAACATTGGGCTTTGCAGAAAATGTTTGCTCGACGAAGAGACCTCGACCTTGCTTTTTAGGGCTATCTTTTTCATAATAAGATAATTGGATGTCAACATTTTTGCAATCGGATGTTTACTTTCCAATCGTTGAGTTAAACGCAGAATCAAGGTGGCGGCCACGAAGAAACAAGCGAATATGCCTCATGGGCATGAGGCTCAGTAGCGCACTTCCTTTTTGAAGGATTAGTGAAAGCAAGATGTTAATTGGGGTTCAACCGTTATTTGGGCAGAAATTTCAATATAGCGGCCAAAATAGCGTCAGAAACATGGAATTTGGCTTAAAAATCAAAATGATCGTACCTACTATAGACAAGGATAAGTTCCAAGCTCCTTCAAAATCGTTCCACTAATAAGAGACTTCAATATGGCGGCCAAGATTGCGGAGAATGTTGGAATTTGACTGGCGGATAAGGATGATCATGCGAAACAAAGGTAAGTCCCAAGCTCCATGAAAATCGTTAAGTGATAAGATATTATTATTATATAATATGATAAGATTTAGATATTATAAGCGATATTTCAATATGGCGGCCAAGATGGCGACAGAGCATCATTTCTCCAAAATCGGATGTATTTTAATGAAGTTCAAAATTCAAAATGGCGGACCAAAGATGGCGGCCAAGTGACAAAAATCATTGGTCAAATGTATATGGTGAACACGTAGGTACGCATTTGATTGGCATTTGCATCACATCGATATCTCTTCTCGCTGAGGCATAATTCTCCTAGTTCTATCATTTTGAAGCATATGTTTAATATGGAGGATACAAAATGGCGGCGGGGCACAAATTGTCAAAATTTTGATGTATCCTGATAGAGTTCACGCATCGCCTGCAAATTTCACTCAAATCGGACCACTTTCAGAGAAATTCAAAATGGCGGATCAAATATGGCGGCCAAGTGAAAAAAATTGTTGGTCAACTTTATATGGTGGTCACGTACGCATTCGATTGGCGTTTGCACCACATCGATATATTTTTTCGTTGAGGCATAATTCTCCCAGTTCTATCACTTCGAAACATGTTTAATAGTGAGAATACAAGATGGCGGCGGGGCATCAATTGTCGAAAATTGGATAGATCTTGATGTGGTTTACATTGCCTGCAAATTTCATTTCAATCGGATCACTTTTAGAGAAATTCAAAATGGTGGATCAAAGATGGCGGCAGAATAACATAAAACCAAAAGTCAACTTAACATCCTGGACATATGTACTATTGATCAGCGTTTACACCACATCGATATTTTCATTTCCTGAGGAGTTATCCCGGGTACGGACGACGGACGGTCAACGTGAAGCTAAAAGCGCCTTTTTTCCATTTTTTGGGAAAGTGCGCTAAAAAGAATCGTATACCTACTCTTAATGGCGACGTAAAAGTGTCTAACGTGTGCAAAAGACACGGACTCGTAGCCTTGGGAGGAGGGCACGGACCTTCTGCTACATAAATAAAATCAACAACAAACTATTGCAAACTATTTTTCAAACAAGGCGGGGGCAGTTGAGGCTGGCAAGTTGTTTTAATATCGCGTGATGGTGTTAACCCCGCAAACAGAAAAAAACTGTCAACGTCATCATCCAAGCAAGGTCATTGCGAATGAAGCCACGCTTTTGGCGCGAAAAAAATTCAAACTCTGATCTTCATCAAAGGATCAATTTTTTGGATTTTTTTTGGCGGACTGTCCCTACTTAGCATTATGATCGAGAGAACGACACCGCTCACTTTAGTGAATCGAAGTTTTAAGGCGAACTTCGATATTAGGATTTTATCTAGGAATGCTTCGTCCATTTGGACTGCTGAAGCCTAATAAAACTTCATACTCCAATGTAGTCATCAATCATGGATGACATCAACACAAGACCACCGTTGTACTTTGGTCTTTGGCATGTTTGGCCCCCATGGAACCCAAATGAACATGCGTTTTGGAATTATTCGAATAACCGAAATTTAAAACAACCCTAGAAACAACCTGATATAAATAACATGAAGAGTGGAGGATGACCTGTGCACTGTGGTAGTTTAGGCACACTTACACAAATATAGTGTAGTCAATCAACTGATCGTTTACAAAGATGGGCATGATAGTTTGCAAAACACCCGAGCTCGTGGAAAAAGTGAAACGAACTGTCCGGACGATTTTCAATCCGGGCGATAAGTAGCGACCTTTAGGGAAGGCCTTGATCTGGAAAGCCTGCAACAAAGAACTTTGTCCAAAATAGGACAAAATAACTTAAAATACTGACTTGGGAATTTGGATGGCTCAATCTGATAAATGCCAAGTTCTTGCCGCAATTTTGGATCTCCAGTTTCCGCTCAAAAGACTTCCCTTCATAAGCATTGGCGAAGTTCATGGAGCTGGGTACGATGCGTATACCATTAACGTCCAAAAAGGGTCCCCCTCTCGATAGTTTTCCTGATCTTTCGTCGCTTGTGAATGACATCGCCGAGAGGCTAGAACTGCTGTCATCGCGGTAAATGCTGTTAACATCAACGTAAATGCTCTGGCTGTCCATGCTGGGTTGAAAAAATCAAAACAGATGAGCAAAAAATACAATAAATGTGAGTTTTGTCACAACGCAGTCATACAACAGATGATTGTGGCTCAATCATGGACCTGTGGTGTGCCTGTGGCTCAATATAAATAAAATACTGTAGCTATAGAAATAGCTGCCTTCCTTCTAGAATCAAATGAATCAAAAGTACAAAAATGAAAATTGGGCCAAACCGAAAATAAATTTTGAAGTTGACGAAGTTTGGTGGATCGATGCAGAATATTAAGTAGAATAACATACTGAAATTCCCAAAAATTTCAAGGCTTGGCTTTATTTTAAACCAATAAAAGAGCGCCATACTTGAATTTTTTTTTCCTTTCCAAATAACTTGTAAACTATCACCTTTAGAACACAAACAAAAGCGAAGCAGATGTAGCCCATTGAATTACCAAGACATCAGTACTAAACTCATTACTTTGTGGTCAATAGCTTTTGAGATACAGTGTGCGCAAAGCGCAGTGGAAATTGCCTAACATTTATTTCCGAATTTTACGTAACAATTCGCATAGTGTCAGTTCAGGGACTGAAACGTGGACAGCACATGTGCTGATTTCAATGTGCTTTACATGTGTGTAAAGCCAATCCAATTCAACATTCGGTATCGGTATCACACTTTTGTCTAGAAGTCGCCAACTTTAAAATGGTACTTTTCCTCGACCTTTGAAATCAATAAAGAATCCCCAAAAATTGATTTTTTTCATACCATATGCCATCTGCTTAATTTTTCAAGTGGGGCAAAACCATCCAGAGAATATATGAAGGATTGAAGACCTCGGCCTGTTTTCATCAGCTTGGCCGCCATGTTCGATTTTCTTTTGGTGCAGTAGTCGAAAAACGACAGGAGACTGTGAGTATGGTAGCGTTAGATCATTTCAATACAAAAAGTAACTTCAGAGGGGCTGAACTTAAGCTGCTTCTTTGGGGAGGAAAATTGTAATTTTATTATCTCCGGCACCTGCACGAATCCAGTCGTGCCAATGATGGCTGATTTAAAGCTGGAAGCGGCACAATACGTTTGGTACCATAAAACTTGATAGTCTGTGAAGTCAACCACCAAAATTTATGATCATGATTCAAATAGTTTATTGTTGGTGATTGGTTGAAGGAAAGTGCGCTCATTTTTGGCAGAACATGCATAGAAACTGAGTTTTAAGTGGACAAGTGGATATTGCTCTGGAGGGAGACCTGCGGCCAAGATTGGCGGCGAAAGTCATGTAACTAAACAAAGAGCTGTAATGAATCGTGTAGGTCGCTTGAAGACCACTAGGAAGGTCGACAAAGATGTTTTTTCATGATAATATTTTCAAGTACCTACAGTACAGTCCTTCCCAAAAGTCTGTAAGATTGTAAAAAGCCACCACCACAAATCTTTCAGCTTCGTGAACTGCGGTGATTCAAGTAGGTAAACCGAACAAAATGAATTCTTTGAGTCTTGCAAATGTTCCGTGGTCGAAAGAGTTGGTCCCTCTCCCTAGTAAGAGAGACACTCTTGGAAGGGATTGTACTTGAAAATATTATCATGAAAAAACATCTTTGTCGACCTCCCTAGAGATCTTCAAGAAACCTACCATTCGTGACAGCTACCTGTTATAGAGCTACTCACTTCAACTGGTTACATTACTTTTGCCGCAGGTCTCCCTCCAGAGCTTTGTAATGTTTACTAAAAACACAGTTTTTATGCATTTTCTGCCAAAACTGAGCACACTTTGCTTCAACCAATCACCAACAATGAACCATTTGATTCATGATCATAAATTTTGGTGGTTGACTTCACAAACTATCAAGTTTCATGGTACAAAACGTATTGTGCCGCTTCAGCTTCAAATCAGCCATCATTGGCACTGTATTCGCGCAGGAGCCGGATATAATGAAATGGCAATTTTCCTCGCCAAAGAAGCAACTAACCCTCTCTGGGAAGTTACTTTTTATATTGAAATTATCTAACGCTACCATATTCATAGTTCCCTGTCGTTTTTGCGACTACTCTGCACCAAAAGAAAATCCAAGATGGCGGTCAAGCTGATGAAAATAGTTGAAGGTTTTCTTTTCTAAAATAGTGGGCCGAGGAATTTTCGACAGTCATGACTATATTTCTAACATCACTAATTGTCAAAATCTCGGGTTTCATCTTTCTATCTTCAAAATTCTTCGATTCTTTTAACAATAAAATGTTGACAAAAAAATTATATTTTCAAAAATATCTCTGGAAATGATTGATATTTTCGAAATGGCGAATACGTACGGTAACTTTCAAAACTGTACCTCTTTCGGTTCATTATTCAACATTTTTTATGTCTCCATCACATTTTACCCCCCCTCCCGCTTCCCGCTGCCCAGTCGCGTGTTTTAGATGTTCGCCATCGCGATCCTAGTTCAGCATGATCTAAGGAACAATTTGGCACCAACCACTATACTCTAGTGTCAACTTGCACACGGGATACCATAAGAAAACCTACTACTTTGAAAAAGGGAAATTGGTAGTCCAGTACAATAAGAATTCCACTTGAACTTATTAGGGACTCGATAAAAAAATAAGCAATGTAGATAATGAAAAACTGAATAAGAAAAACCAAAGTTACATTCCCCACCGTCCCGACAACCATGTTATCTTCAAGTTTGGGGAAAACCAGCGTTTGAGATAGTCGCCTCAGTATAATTGCAATCATTACAATATCATTATTGTTTCATTGTTATCCTTACATTCCTTCCTACTCGCTTCTTGACAAGGAAGATGACGAGCAATGACGAGTATAAAAAATCAAGAAGTATCAGCCAAACTTTTTTTACATGATTTATTTCCTCGTTTATTTTAATAAACAGACAAAATATAACAGGAAATGTGCAGTAATGAAAAAACTAACCACAACCTCGACGAAATGCACGTCTAATTTAAATGGAACTCTCTCAAATCATTATTGTTACTGCCAAGGATCTGGATTCTGTACTCCGGAGCGGACAGCACTGGTCACGTTTGACTAGAACATTATTATATTATCTGAGAAAAACAGACAGCTCTATCTAATTTTCGCTGGCTGTTCGAAAATTTCACCAACCAAGCGTGTTATTTCTTCTTTAATTAAACACCCACTTGTATACCAAACTCTTAAGTGAACATTATTATCTCATCTGCCAAAAAATAAAAGAACAACTCGATTAACAGAATTAACTAGAAATGTGCCATGCCACCTTTATAGTCAAAAGCACTTATAGCTGCGCTTTAGTCGAATATAATGTGTTTTTATTGTCGCATAATATAGAGCACGTTGAACATATATCTGAGGGTTCTTAATTCAATTGAAGCGTCGCTCCCCTCAAAAGAGTCGAGATGTTTGGATAAACGAATTAGCAAACAGAGCAGCAACCCGCAGACGCACGCCTCACCAACCTATTTCAATATTTAATTATTAAAAATGATGGAGCTTCGGGCCAGACTTTATTAGATATACGCCCTGCGCGGGGTCCTCTTGTGCTCCCGATTATTTTTTAGTGCCATCATCAATTTTGCAATAACCGCCACGGAATCTGCGTTGAAATTGCCGTTTTATTAATTGATCGCCTTTATGTTTTTGAACGTTTCTTGTGTTTGAAATTGCCTCAATTGCCATATTATTATACAGGATGTCCCAGGACGTCGCGCCCCACCTCCAAGGTGAGCTGTGTATGCAGAAAAAAAACAGTGTAGAGTGCTAAAAAAAAATTAAAAACAATTCTGCCTGTCATTTGTAAGATAATAATATGGGCTCAAAGTGGGGCGCTTTGACGTTCTTTAATTTCTTTATTTTAAGAGATTTTGATAAAATTTCACAGCAGAATAATAATTAGCTAGATTTTTAATTAGTTCGATGTTTACTGAATTTTTATCCGATATTCGCTATGTACTAGCAGGAGCACTGTATTACACACATCACATTTTTTGTAGCTCCCAAGAAAAGCGACATAGCCATTAGCCATGGAGGAGCCCTTACGTAGTACATTCACCATGAAGCCAGGAACAAAGCCTTTTATTCTATTTGGCCACAATTTCAATGAAGCAAGACTTCGTCGCTTTTTTTTCTAATGACAAAAATTTTGATGTATATCCCGTTCACTTTTTTTATATCTTCAGTAGAATGCTTTTAGAAGCAAAAATAAAGTGACAAGCTGGAGCGTTGAGAGCGTTCCGCTCCAACAATTTGCACAACGGCATCAGCCGTAGCCGTAGCACCCCAGCTTGTCATTTTATTTTTGCCCCAAGAAGTCATTCTACTGGATGACTAAAACATGAAAGGCATATACAGGGTGATTCAAAAGTGTCGGACCATCTTGAGGGTGCGTAATATGGACGTGTATAGTAGAGTGCTGGAAAGTTGTTCAAAAAATTCTATGTCTTTTATTTTGAAGTTATGGAGGGGCAAAAGCTGGTCCTTCGATCGCTTCTGTTAATCTGTTTTCGTTATTGTTTCAAAAGATTTTAGTAAACTTTTTGTGGAAAAAATCAACCTCTGAATCTGTAATGAATTTCTGTTTTGTATACAGAGGGTGAGTGAAATGAAATCCTGAAAATTAATTTTATCTAAAAGTGCCTGTAAACAGTCACACGATGCAGGGTATTTTCTCGGTTCAGTCAAATTTTTCATGATTGAAATTGTGTCATAATATTGAAATAACGTGTATAGACTCCGCGCATGCTGTGTAGGAACCTAATTGCCCTGGTCGAGAGTGGATAGTAGCATCACAGAAGCAGGGCCGGCAACTTTGGATTTGAACGTGTGGTGCTGACTGTTGAATATTTCAGAAAAAGAACTGGGGGGGGATCAGCGTCGCAGGCAATTTTTTTTTGTTTTATTAAAACTTTAAAAAAATATTCAGGCACACGTCATATTTAAATACAATATACTATACAGGCTGTCCGGGATTACAGGCCCCTACATATGTTTCTCGGCATTTGAACTTTTTTTATTTTAATTTTTATTTGTTTGACCACTGATTGGATTTAAGTAAAATTATGCCAATAGGTAAGGAATCATTCAAAACAAGTCTCTGGCAAATTTCAGCCGTACACTTCGACCCGTTTATGAATTATTTATGAAAAACCAATGAAAAAGTCAAATTTTGAAGAGCTGTATCTAGTTAATATTAAGCTTTCGCAAAAAAAAATAATGTAGAGGTCTTCTAGTGTCTTCTGGACTCCCATAGACCGTTACTTCATTCTGGGGCACCTGTATGATATAGGGGTAATGATACATACATAAAACTTTCAAAATAAAACAAAAATTCTCGAAATTGGTAAACTGGAGTGCTATGACGCTGATTTCAAATTTTGCATTTTCAACATGTGGTGCTCAGCACCACCTCTTTGGGTTACGTGTGGTGCTCGAGCACGTCAGCACCACTATTGTTGCCGGCCCTGCACAGAAGAAAAATTCTGATAGTGTTTCAGGACTTACTCCACGTTCAATCGCACGCGGTACTTCCAAAGAAGGGTTCAGGGTATGTATTGCTGGAAGGAATTCAGTAATTTCGATTCAGAACATTGAACAAATTCTGTTTGAACTTAGTGTTGAAAATAGCTTACTCTTTGGAATGCCCCTCTTCAAGAAGATACACCATCAAAATTTTGACTCCACAAACGAATTCAGAGGATACGAATTTGTGGGAATCAACGTGTTGCACATCTCCTTATTAATTCTTTGTAGGTGAAAATAAAATAAAACCAATTTGTGTGTTCTGCCGAAGAACTAATTTTTTTGATCATGAAAAATTCCCGGAACAAGGCGATAAACGTCGTCAATTTTTACGATATATTCATGAGTTTCCTTTTTAATTGATAAAACGAACTGGTAAGCGGTTTGGTGGGAGCCCTAGCACCTTCAACTTTCAGAAGCCCCCCGAGCCCCCTTCCGGTGAAAATTCGACTTGGCTCCACCTCTTATCTAAGAGAGGTGCTCATTCTGAGTATGTGTACCGAGTTTCATGCTTTCATCACCATTTGCAACGTTCATTCACCTAGTGCCCCCACTACATAGAGAACATACCTACATACACCTCACCATATTACGCACCTTCACGGTGGTCCGACACTTCTGAATCACCCTGTATGTAATATTGTGCTCCCGAAGATATGTTGGTCAGAATGAGGATTTTAGTGTCTTCAATTTGATGTATCACAAGACAGGTAATGGCTATTTGAAATTTTAAAGTGTTTGCGGATGAACGTGAGCCCCCTGGGGCCCTATTTTCGGGAAACGCGTGATCCGTTCCTATGCGAAGTTGCTAGGCAACCAGGGCTGTGATTGGCTGTCACCTAGGCAACATCACCTGATGATCTGTTCCCCGGTTCCGAAAATAGGGCCCCTGGAGTGGAAATTGCTGTGGTCAACAAGGGACATTGTCGCGGCTCCTCGCCGATTGATGCTGCTAGGTAAGCGGTGGTCAGTAAAGAAAATGATGACCAAGCGGTCAAGCGCGGCAGTACTAAAGAGAATTGAATAGAATTCAAATATCGACCTGTCATTTACGTTCGTTGTAGATTTAGTTCCAATCGGCAAGATTAGCTCACGAGGCGCAGCCGAGACTGAAAGTTCTTCAGACTTATCTGTTTTCGTCAAATTCAGCGAAAGGGACCATTTTACGGCCCTGTTACACATAGAAGTACCGTATGATAAAAAACTTTTCTAATTGCGGTAGGCTGTGGTCTGGCCAAAATCAGCCTCGTTTGCCTGCCAATGACCAGGCCACAGCCTACCGCAAGTAGAAAAGTTTCAAGTCCCGTTTGTTTCATTTCGAAACAATGTCCTATTTCTAGCTACCTTCTCCTTTTTCTGCTTCACCTACCTACATACAGGTGCATATAGCTACTCTATACTACAGTACGATCTTTGCACATTGATATATCCCGATGAACAATGCACATTACAAAGGAGTGGTTGCTGCTAGCTGTACAAATTCGCGTACAGCAACAGTCAACGAGCCGTGTTGACTCTGGTCTCATTAATCATGCCGCATCGCTGGGTACGTAACTCCACTCTAGGGCCTCCCCGAAGAGGAGGGTGATTGATTGTAAAGTCACCGTAAAGCCCCCGTATACATATACCTAGCTGCAGACTGACGATCCATCCGCAGTGTGCCTTGGTGCCGGTGCCTCATCCATTGTTGTCTAATGAAGAGGAGTTCCTTTTTGTTCATGAAAGAAGTTGAACTTCACTTTTAATGTTTCCAGGACTTCCAGAGGAGGCTTGAACTATTCCAGTCAGAACTTGAAGGAATACCGCTTCAAATAAAAAAAAGGTTCGATTTACTCATTGGCAATGTTTTGTGCCTAAATACAAAGCAAAATATCTTGTATTGGTTTTAAACTTTTTATTGTTCGTACCGAAAATAAATTACGCAAATGTCAATACGTCCGCGTCGTTCCGAAATATTTTGCAAATTTTAAATTTGGTGTAAGTTTTATTTGGATTGCTACAATAAATTTGTATCCTATTTGAAGTGATCGCTGATATAATCCTTTGGTTATCAGTCCGTGCTTTTGCAAGACATTAGGTGCTTCAGTTTGTACAGGGTGTTGTGTTAAATAGAACAGTGCAAAATTTCTGAACGGCCAAAAAGCTCCCGTTTGAGAATTTTTTTTTTAATTTCATGCATAAAGATGCGTAGGTACGCATACTTGAAGTACAGGATGGTGTTTGAATTTTCCACTTATCTCCTTTATTTATGGTGTGAATACAAAAAAACATCATTTTGGCTTAGCAGTTGAAGCAACTTCTTTCCACGTTGACCGATTTAAAAAAATTCATCTCATATTAAAGATGATATTTCAGGTAAAAAGATCTGAAGATCAAAACTGAACTGATTCGAGACAAATAGGTATTCAGAAGATGTCGAGGGGGATGTAACGTCCTTAAATTTTGGAATCTCATCTTACTACCCTCCTCAACCCAAGAAGACTTTTTTCCACTATTTTTCCTGTAATCTGAAAGTTGTATTGGACCAGTTACGTAAATTACAATTTTTTTGCCGAATAACTGGAAAAACTCAATCAACTAGTTAAATAAAATTCAACTATAGGATCATTTGATCCTTGAATCAATATATCTAGAATATATTGAATTCCTAAGCAAATCTACGTGTAAAAAATTATTTTATACGAAATAGTTTTTCATGAGGTCTACGCGACGTTCTAAAAAATTTATTTTGTTTCTGTCGAAAGAAAAAAAATTTTTGAGGATAATTTGAAATGAACTACATATTATCTAGCTATTTTACACCGAATTCATGCCAAAGCAGTTGAAAAGATTGAAATTTAATTTCGTCCACGATTTTTTGAAATTTCGCCTGTGTGCGACGTATTGACTTTTGCGTTGATTAGATTAAGCCCACCTCAAACTATTGATGTTTGACATAAGAAATTTTTGCAATTGAAAGCCTCGAGAAGACACAAAACGGCACAAACAAGACATGCAGACCGAAGTGAGCCCATTAGTAGGAATCCGATGAACATAATGGAGAATTTGCGTGCACACGTACGTGAGATGTAACGTAACTTTCAACGTGAAAATTGGCGAGTTTGTTATCTGCAATTCATTAGTTATAAGGGAATTTTCTCGTTATACGTTGCGTTACGTCGTACGTTCAATGAAATCGCAAACCTCCTATTATGACACAGACGGGCCCTAGAGTTCTGAAACACCAAAAAGACACTAGGGGTCCATCAGGGCTCAAAATGACACATGAAGACGCGAAAAGAGGCAAATCATCTGATAATATTGTTACGAGCGGCGATCCCATACATATTGGTAAACACTCGATCTTTCTGGATTCTTCCATCCATTAGATCACAGTGTAGAAGTGTGGAATGTTCTGGTGCATTCCAGAGCGCGCGTTTACCTGGAACCGAATGGGGAGACTTCAATGCTCGATCGGGAAAGATCTGTCCATTTTGGCGGAGGCGCCGTTCCAGAACCCGGCAGAATTATACGGGTAACGTGTGTGATTATTCAGGAATGGTCTAGAAACCGCATATGCCGGGCCACTACGGAATTTGCTGGAAGCAGACAGAAAGTTCGGGAACACTATTCGGAGGCCTTATATAAGGCATCAGCCGGCAGCTCAGGGCAGTATTGAATTAGAAGAGACAGCGAGCGGATAAGCGTGTTGTAATCACAGCGATAATTCAAGTAGATAATTGTTGGCGTTTATTAATTGTAGTACGCAAAAATAAACAGTGTGTTTTAAATCGATCGTCTCAATTATACTCGAACCCGTACGCGAAATATCGTAACAATATGATCAAATCTGTTGTATGGGCGACTTAAAACTTTTCCGTCCAGTATCCAGGAACCTATGGAAATTTTGCTCGAAACGTCTCTTCGGGAAAATGTCAAGAACCTCTTGTTTAAAAAAAAATAAGTATGTGAAATCTGTTAACGGGGTGAAAAGTTGAAAATTTGCATCGGTTGGAATATCAGAATTTTCAGCGCAATCGCCAAACGTCGCATCGGCATCGCAACCGATCGCATGACGTGCTGGAGGTAAAATCCCAGCGTAAAATAAAATCCCTAGATTTCCCTCGGCGTCATGGCGTCACCAAAAAGTTGGCGCCTGCGCAGTATGTAGACTGAATAAGGTAATGGTGAATTGAATCTATACATATGTATATGACAACCAAACCAAGTATACTCGTATATAGCATTCAAGACGTAATGTCACTTTTTGAGTTGAACGTACGCTCTATACGTGGAGGGGTGCGATGGTCGGAACCTATTTTTCTGAAAGTCCAGCAAAAGATGTGTTGGATGTGGACACCTGACTCTGACTGGAATATAGGTAACATGTTCTGTCTCCCAAGATCTGAATTAAACGTACCTACCTGATTTCATAAACCCGTACCCCGTACTGAGCAACTGTCTGGGGCTAATCCAGAAAATATGCTCGCAATTATGAGAACAGTAGGTACTTGGGCACATTGTTGTTCTCAATTCTCAAACAGTAAATACTTGCGCCCGTAACACCTAATTAGAAAATGCAACTTCAAAAGTGCACATTTTGCCAAATTGGACCGAATCCGCGAACCTTGGATACAAACTTACGGCACAAACAACTTGCGGACCCCTTGATGAGCTGAAACAGTGACGGGCACGCGGAAGAATGTTTCGGCGCGTAATTAGATAAACAAATCCTCTCCGTAAAGGGCGGTTTAATCGCAGCACAGCACCAGCAACAAGCCTCCTGCAGGTCTCGGGAGAGAAGAGCCCGGGACGCGGTCGTTGTCGTCTCTCGTTTACGTTCGGCATTGCACCCGAAGGACCCACAACGTCACAGCGCAAAGGACATGGCTGGCAGATAGCATATAGCACCGGGCTAATTGCATTAGAGCGCCGAGAGTTGGCTCCCTGGGGCACGGGCCGACCACTTAGCCCTCATGTTACATGCCGTTCTCACGCTACGTGCATGTACTAGACGACGGAGACTTAATTTCACCGACATTGTCATCCAAACAGCAGGACGGCAAACCGTCGTATCTTTAGGTGCTAAACCTACTATACCTATGATTGTGTCGACCATATCGTCCCCAAAAACGTATGTCCCCGAAGGTTTGGCCAGACACAGAATATCCAGAAAGTGCAATGCTATTCTGGGCATAAGACTGTAACTTGTTTTGTTTTAACTTGCACAAGTCCCGTCCCTCACAAAAGCTCTGAGCTCTGAGCTTCCTGAATTTTCTAGTGATTTTTACTGATTTTCGTAAGATTTCAGTGAGTTCCAAACTTGAATCAAATATGGTATATGGAAGAAAACATCCATTTCATGATAGTGCGTGAGTTAATGCAAGAAATTTTCTGTTTTCCTTCTTCCTTGTTCAGGAAATGCAATGTTTCCCAGTCAGCTTCTTGATCAGAGATCAGACCATACGGAAGTTCCATACGTAGGGCCAAGATAGCGTCACAATGGAAAAAAGAATGCCCATTGACCACTCTTTCAGGTATAACCTACCATGGGGTATGTCATGTCCCAAATATCTTCAGAATCGGTCAGTAATTACGAAAGTGCAATTGCAGGATTCTAACTTTATTCCTCAAGGGAGAGTTCAACTGCGAAAATTGTACACAATCAGATTTGATTTGACCGTAGAACTTCAAACTGATCATTAGATAGGACAATCGCGCGCAGAAAAAACGGAAATAATACAGATAATCATGAATATGAAAAATCCTGTAGACATTTTTTATCAAGAGCGCAAGAGCGGTAAGAAGGTTTCCAGCCCTCGTACACATTCTGGGCAAAATGAAGTAGATGGCGGCAAAAGTTTTATGCACAACTAGTTTTTACGGCAAGCAGTGCTCAAATTATTGTTACGAGCTGCGATCCCGTGCATATTGGTAAACACGCGATCTTTCTGGATTCTTCCATTCATTAGATCCTAGTGTAGGAGTACGGAATGTTCTGGTGCATTCCAGAGCGCGCGGTTACGTGAAACCGAATGGGGAGACTTCAATGCTCGATCGAGAAACACCTGTCCATTTAGGCGGAGACGCCGTTCCAGAACCCGGCAGAATTTAACAAGTAATGTGTGTGAATATTCAGGAATAGTCTAGAAAACGCATATGCCGGGCCACTATGGAATTTACTGGAAGTAGACAGAAAGTTCTGGAACACCATTCAGAGGCCTTATACAGGGTGTCCGTTTTTCGAGGCTAAGCATGGGTATCTCGCTTATCTTTAGAGATACAGAGTCGGTTAAATTAGAAAAAAGTTGCGAATTTTCATGACGATCAATGATCTAAGAAGATATTTGACTTGTCAGTTTTAGTTTCCGAGATATCGAGAAAAAACAGAAATTTGTAATTTTTGTTTTCATTTTTTATTTGAAAAACGGTTGAAGGTAGTCTTTTCTAGTTAAGACATTGTGAAGGCACTTTTTCAAGGGAAATTCAATGTTGCCAAAATCTTCATTCTAGCTGTCGAAACAACCGAGATATGACATTCAACTTTTTTTTATCTTATGGGCGCCATATTGGATTTTGACATTTTTGAATACAATTTTATTTTCTGGTTACAACGATGTGTCACATGCCACTGTTGAATTCATGCTTTAGAGCAAAAAAAAATTTTAAATTTTTCAAAGAGTGCTTTGGAAACAAAATCAGCATCAACAATAAAAAAGAACGTAAATGTCAAACATTTATTCAACAATGACATGTGGCACATCGTTCTAACCAGATAAGAATACCGTATTTAAAAATATCAAAATCCAATATGGCGCCCATTAGAGAAAAAAGTTGAATGTCGTATCTCGGTTGCTTTGAAAGCTGAAATAAAAATTTTGGCAGATTTGGATTCCCCTTGAAAAAGTGCCCTGACAATGTCTAGATTAGAAAAGGCCACCTTCAACCGTTTTTTGAATAAAAAATAAAAACAAAAATCAAAATCCTGTTTTTTCACGATATCTCAAAAACGAAAATCGATACGTCAAATTTCTTTTTGGATCATTGATCGTCATGAAAATGCGCAACTTTTTCCTAATTTAACCGACTTTGTATCTCTTAAGATAAGCGAGATACCCATGCTTAGCCTCGAAAAACGGACACCCTGTATAAGGCATCAGCCGGCAGCTCAGGGCAGTATTGAATTAGAAGATACAGGGAGCGGATAAACGAGCGATAATCACAGCGATATTCCAAGTAGATAATTGTTGGCGTGTATACATTGTAGTACGCAGAAATAAACAGTGTGTGTTTTAAATCGATCGTCTCAATTATATTCTAACCCGTACGCGCGAGATATCGTAACATTATTTTGGACCGATATCTCACTTTCCCACTTTACTCAAGTAGACCTTTCATGAGGCCATGATCCTTGACAGTGAGTGTTTAGACCGCACGTCCTGAGCAAAGAACTTTTTGCAGTCCATATTACATACTCGCACAGTGCTAGAAGACACGTGCATGCGGTTTCGCATTTAAATTTTTTGAATATTACCCATTTATCCCTAGTAACTAATGGTATCAGTAAATTGTCGATTGAGGATATTAGGAAAAACGCTGTTAAACTGGCCGTGAAAATCGCTCACTTGTTTGCTTGGCATTCTCCCGAAAATAGGCCTCTCACAATAGTACCTTTCATTATCCAGCGCGCCATCAGCGCGCATACTCGTCTTCTGAAGTAATGGCGTCAAATACGAAATTTGCGAACAAATGCTAGAGAATGGCGTGAAAAACCGCCATAGAGTTGAAAAATACGCGCCGCAGCGAACAGGGTAATAGGCTAGAGGTTAATACACACTAGTGATTACTTATTTTTCATCAAAAAGTCCGCATTGCTCATTAAATTATAAATAACTGCGTTTTACATTGATCGCATGTGCGTACGCAACCCATAATGCAACCTCCACCAACTCTATTTTCAGTTTGACAAGCAACGGCCGTGATTTTTCGCTACTGTCTGCTGTCAACGTCAACTATTTATTCGCCATTTTGAAGTTCGCTCCGAGTGTCGTACGTTAGTGAACAAGTGGGCCGCTATTCTTGAATCGTGCGAGAAAAGTCCCTGGGAGTTTTATATAATCCGTACTACACTTCTGTAGCGGAAGTTGCCTAAAAACCATGATTTTAGGCAATATTCGCTACATCAGTGTACTGCGGAATGTATTTTACTCCCAGGGACTTTTCTCACACGATTCAAGAATAGCGGCCCTGTGCTCTTCAAAGTATAAAAATCAGTTTTTTTCAATACTAAATCAGAGGTGTTATCCTTCCAAAAATCATGGAAAAACAAGTGAAAGGGGCCAAAACATTGTGCTCATGAGAATTGGCACAGTATGATAGTCGGTATAATGACAAAAATATGTATTTCTTTATCCGATTCCCAAAAACGTGCTTAAAATACGGTAAAAACTTGGTACTGGAGAAATTTGAAAAACACGTCAAGTCTTGCGAGGAATGTGACAAATGTGCACGATGGGTGAAGCTGTGTAACCGGAAAAATTTCACTCCGAAACGGGTCACCAAGGATAGCAGTTATTTATAATTTAATGAACAATGCGGACTTTTTGATGAAAAATAAGTAATCACTAGTGTGTATTAACCCCTAGCCTATTACCCTGTTCGCTGCGGCGCGTATTTTTCTACTTTGTGGCGGTTTTTCTTGCGATTTTGTAGCATTTGTTCGCAAATTTTGTATTTAACGCCATTCGAGCATGCGCGCATGTTGAAATTTGGCGCAAGCGTTGGGTATACCACTATAATGAAAGTTACTATTAAGCTGATGCGGGAATGTGAGAAAAGACACCGAATGCGCCAATTTCTCATGTTCTTGTAGGTGGAAAATAAATGGAAAACATTCTTTCGCACTAGCCGAAGACTTCATTTTCTTCAACAGTAAAGAACCATAGCGACATGGTGACTAATGCTATAAAGGTTTATGATAGAGTCGTCATGCGTTTCTTTTTCATTGGGTATAGTGATTCTAAAAAGTGGTTTCGTAGGGGCTTCAGCACTTTCAAATTTCAAAGACCTCCTGGCGACCCCCCGAGAAAAAATCTGCATGGCGCTTCTTCTCAATCGAAAAGCACGGTCGTTTGTGCTATCTTACTAATTTTCGTGCCTTTGCCACCTAGTTCAAAATCAACTTGATTTTTGGTCACTAACCTCCAGACTAGTTCAAATCTGGTTCAAATCACTGCTGAGTTGACAATTTGACAGCCGTTTGAATGCGCGCCAACCGAAAATGTATGGCAACCATTTCCCGAACCTGACAGCTCAGGTAGTCATATAAAATTGGAAAGGTCTATTGACGGGGGCTCGGCTCCTTTTCGTCCGCTAGCTTCTACTCCTCTGATGGTTTTCCGAATTGAACGGGATATTTGAATTTTGCATCCTTTCCAAAAATAAAGGATACAGAGAATGGTTTTGACAGTTGTCCCAAACTACGCAAAAACATATGGTTTTCGAATGTTCATCTTCAAATATATCGGAAACGAAGCATCCAATCAAATTTGCAACGGAAAATTTTTCCACACAAAGGAACTCAGCATTTAAAAATGTCATCCATTTTGGACAATCACCAGTGGCGTAGCGTAGAAGTTGGGGGGGGGGGGCGAAGAATGGTCGATCGCTCTAATATGCGAGCCACTGGTTTTTTCCAAGCAAATTCGTTTTCCATGGAAAGTAGTAGGTTATTTCGGTAGGTAGGTAGGTGAAGCGATTTCAAAAGATATAAAGAAAAACGATTTTCCAGACCAACATTGAAGGGCTCTATCTCCGTTATAACTTTGCGTTTCAGATCTTAAGAATAAATTAGCGTTCAAGTATTTAGTTGAACGTCGTACAAAGTAATCCAGGCATCAAGTTTTAATCTCCCTGTACCTACCTACTTGTAACAGGAAAATTGTATTTATTATTATTTATTCAGAATTAACTGAATGGTTGATTGGTCCTGCACTCCCCCGAACTTGATTAGCGGAACACAGTAAAAATCATCTATTTTATATGAGTAATCGTAACCGTGATTACACATATATTTTTTACATCTAATCATGCAGAAATAATAATTTTTAAGTATACAATTATCATGTTAAGTAACTCTCCATATTTCTTTGGAAGCATTCGCATGAGACCTTGATATTGTCAATATTTTATTAAATTGATTTTTAATTAATCACTCAGAACAAACGTTTATTAGCACCACTTCGACGGTTGAATCAACATAATGAGTTGTTACAATAATCCTAATAATTATACATGTAATGTTTACGTGAAACCCAAGAACTTTCACTATGCAAATGAACATTTCCAGCGATTGTTTCTTGTAATTACATTCAAAGATGATGTGTAGCCTTCACCGCAGCCGCCTCAATTATTAAATAATCATTATCGTCGATTGTATTCCTCGTTACAAGTTCGTACTTTTTTCTCTCGGCATGATCGTTTAATTAGAGTTGTAATTAATAAAGAAATTAGGTGGGCATTGTCGTTCACGGGGACCGGCGGTTAAAAATTATCAGCACTTTCTTCAGTTTCACTCATGATGCTGTGCATTGTTCAAAATTTCTTTTTGTCTTTCAAACATTATTAGTTATTCGAGAAGATGATGAACGGATCTTATCTGCCAATTAAAGTGAAAGTTATTAGTACACAATCAAACAAAAAGCACTCAATAGGTGAGCTTTTGAAACTAGCAATTGAAGAAATTTGAACTTTTACTTTGTTGTGCGGTTTCACTATAGCCTATTCATTCAGCTTTGTCTAGAAAAGCCTTTCCTGCTCCTTGCTCACGTTTATTTAATCTTGTAGACTATCAGTTGATTCTATCCCATTGATGACCACAGAGCAGGCCCTCTCCAGGAAAGATGGAGTTATTCTTGTTGCAGCGTGTCGTTCTGTCGTTATTTGATTGCTATCAAAGTCAATCGGCCGCCGTAGCAGACTTACGGAAAATGAACATCACTCGTCGGTATGCATCAATATGTATCTCATGTCTTTGAGGGCAACCGTTGTACCGGGTGTTTATAAACGTTTGTGATCGCATCGCCTTTGGAATCCGCTTTCGATCACTACAATTGCGCCTGTTACTGCGTTTTTCGGCCTGACCCATGCCTGCCGCGATCACAGTTTCTTATAAACACCCCGTATTTAGATGTTCGGTAAGCATCAGGAGTAGCCGAAGATGAAGACAGTAATAATTGATCTTTTTGGGTGTATCTCCACTACTTTTGCCATCAGTTGTTGCTAGTTCGATTCAACGCTCTGTCTGATTGAGCGTAACGGAATCCAGATTTTCTCAATCCTAAGCAAGTAGGAGATGGAAAACGTTCCATTTAAAGATTTGTCCTGGATCAGTTTGTGTTTGTAGGAAAAGTATGTACTATGCAGCGACAGAGCAAATCAGAATTCAACTTCAACTTAGACAATTACTTATTGATTAGACAAAGGTCTTGAGTGACCTGCTTGAAATTTATTGATTCAAAGTTCACTTTTTTCGGATCTCGACAATTTGTAACTCAGGAACGTTTTGATGGAATTAATTAAAACTCACCATAGACTGCTTTGTAGAAACAATCTACCGACCTGCCAAATTTTTACAGAATCCAGCCAGTGGCGTAGGAGTTACGAGGGTCAATAATTTAGAAGCATCCGAAGAAAAGTTGCCTCAAGGTGACCCCCTCATAATTTCTACGCTACTGGCTGGATTCTTCCAAAATTTAGCAGGTTGATAATGTTGATAAATCAGCTTATATGCTGAATTTAGGCTATTTTGTCGAAACGTTCTTGAGTTACAAAATTTTGAAATCCGAAAAAAGTGAACTTTGAAGGGCTGTATCTTCGTCATAAGGCCGAACGTTGCAAAATGGTATATGGGTTTTCATCCTATTTTGATGTGATCTATTCACAGTTGAATTTTTTGCTATCATCTCTGAAACACCCTGTATATACCTCTAACTAGCGTTCTCGAACTTTCCATCGTCCTCCAGCGAATTCCACAGTGACCCGGCATACGATTTCTAGGCGACTCCCGAAAAGTCACACATCTTTCGCGTGCTTCCCGTGTATTCTTGTATGACGGCACCTCCGCCCATAATGGACAGATGTGTCTTGATCCACTGCTGAAGTCTCCATCCAGTTTCACAGGCAAAAGCCTACACGCGTGTTCTGGAGTGCACCAGAGCTCCGCACTTGTTCACTGCGATTTAATGGAAAGAGTCTATTAAGTTCGCGTGCTATCCGTATCGTCGCTCGTAACAATACGTAGAGTCAACTCTAATAAAAACAGAGAATATTTTACATGGTGTGTACCAATTTTATGAATTTTGCCTTGCTGTCACAGTGAAAATATGCAGTGACAAAATTCATGAAATCGATTAACTTCGTGTGAAATATGGTCAGCTTTTCTTGAAACTGGCTGTATATTATATTCAGTTCTTTTTAGCCATTCTCGTAGAGAATCCGCTATTAGCCGCGCTTTGGAGTCCGTCCGTCTGTCCGTCTGTCCGCCTTGTAGTTGAACTCCTCCTAAATTAAAAGTCATAGCGGTATCGGGTTTCCTGCAAATGAATACTAATTGTCTGTATTTCCTTCGGCCGCGCGAACGCGCGATTGCAAGAAAAAAAATTTAAATGTTCAAAAATCCGGTATACATAGCTATAGTGTGAACTTCTACATCGAGGGATCTTGTGAACTGTTCTAGACACGGCGGCTGTTACAGACATACATCCAGCGAATGAAATATGCAGAAAGTAATGGACAACTTTTTATTGAAAAAATCATTTTGATTCCTTTATTGCATTTTTTTCAAGGAGCGGGTTCCGCCCCGCGATTTCACAAAGTGAAAACTATGTGTACCTATCGACTGCAGTGTGAACTTCAACATCGAGACAATTTGCGTCCCGTTACGGATACATATTAATATTGTTTTTTTTTTAATATTGTTTTCTTCTTCTCGACCTTACATTCGGCCATAGGAGTTTTGACACTTTTATTTCAAATTTTCGTTACAAACAGTTTTCATTATTCACAATCATAATAATCCTTACAACACCATTATTCCAACGTTTTTAGCGGTGTTTGTCCCAGAAAAGTTTCTTCCGCCGGCTGGAATCGAACCTCGGTCTGAGAGGAAGCGTTGAAATATGGGTTGTGAGCGCGTTGGTTTAAGCTTCTGAGCCACCCAGCCGACTCGGATACATATTATGCACACATCCAGCGAATGAAATGCGCAAAAAGAAATGAAGACTTTTTTAGAGCAAGAATTATTAACCTCTATTTTTATGCGGAATCTATACATACTTGATATTGATATGCACTTATATGCGAATGCGATTTTTAAAGTCGCGGCGCTGCGATTAGCAAGCTGGCCCTGGCTCCGTGCTTGTGAACGATATAGATATAATTCTTACTTATAGGACATTTTCTAGTTTTGGTTGATGTGTTGTTTTTATTTATTATTGACTACTCGTGTTTTCATAAAGATAGATGATTATTTTCTAGTGGTTCTTTTGGGACAATCTGTTCACAGGTGACAGTGAACAGTCAACTTATCTGCACTCCAAAAATGCGCTCATGAGACTCACCCCTGTGAATACTTTGCTACTTGTTCAACTTTAGCTAACCAGACCTCACTTACTGCCATGCTCATATTTACCCATCCAACAATTCAGCTGCAAACGTTATTAAAATAACTAACCTAGGTACCTATCATGAAAAATATGTTTTTTTATCAGTATGTTAAGAGTCCCCCGTACGGCTTAAAGCATCTCCGACTAAAAGGGCTCTAAATCGAAGGCGGTGATTTTCTTTCAATTGACATTTAGTGATTTCACCATACAACACCATATCAACATGTGGAAGGAAAAAATCCGAGAAAAACCGATCACAGCCGAAGATCGCCAAATCGCGCGCGCGCGCCATCCTAGAGCCTTTATTTGACTTGGACAAAAATTTCTTTTTTTTAGGATAGACTCTCTACAGTATTCTGCATGATCGTACCGCGTGATTTTTCAACAAAGCATCTGAAGATGAAGTCATTTGGCTGTGAAAACCATTAAAACATTGTTAAAAAATTTGCAGCTTGATATCTTTAGCTGAAACTTTTTTCACTAAAAATCCACCAGGAACGATCGTGCAGAATACTGTTGAAAGTCCACCCTGAAAAAAAAATTCAAAGTCACATGAAGGCCCTAGAATGGCGCGCGTAAAATTTGACTACCTTCGGCTGTGATCGGTTTTTCTCGCATTTTTTTCTGTCACATATTTATATGGAGATATGAAGTGGAATCTACAAATGCCAGTTGAAAGGGAATCACCTGCTTCGATTTAGAAGTGTTTAAGTCGGAGCCGCTTTGAGCGTACAGAGGACTCTTAAATGAAACAGCGGAAGGGAAAAACTCTATTTCACTCAGCATATTTTTTTTATTGAACTTCATAGTCAAAAAGTACCTAACGCCAAAGAGCTGATAAACTAAAATGAAGCAAAGCTAGATCTTTTCTTTTTATTAACCCATCTAAAAAAGAAGCGCAAAACGACGATAAGGGAAACAAATCGTCTCCTGGTCGTATCCTGAAAAATGGTATCCGATAAAAGCTGCAAGAATGTCCGCACATAAAACCTATTCAGCAGCGGCGGCAGGAACGCGCGGAGGAAGGAGGTGGATGGTGTTTAATATATCTGGGTGTGGTTGGCAGCCGTGCTGTGCGGCGTCCCCATGGCAACACGCGCTAACATCGACATGCTATGAAAAATCCCCAAGCGCGGAAAAACACAATCAATAGTCATAATTTGGAAAAAGTGAAAGAAAACTCGTCCATCATGCGACCGATGTTATTTCCTGCACACTCAACGAAAACAACAACAAAATAATTGGTCAAACAATAAATTGTACGATGTCCTGGCAAACAACAACAATAACTGAAAACATTTCCAACATGATTGATCTTGCTGATGTTGTCACCACTGTGAAGCTACATTTGTCCTGCTGTTGTATACCTGGAATTGAATTGTTTATTCAATGTTAAACTCTTATGACTTTTATGCTCGGTTCAATGTGTGGGAATTTTGTTATGCTAAGTAAAAACATAGATTATGCTGAAAACTCATCAATTTGACTTTCGAACTCAACTTTCATCATTATCGAACGTAATTCTCAGAAAAATTTCTAAGATTTTCTGCGAAATCCACCTTTTTCCCCCATTTGAAATCTAATATCGCCTAAACTGTCAGTCCATACATGTGCATTATTTTAAGATTAGAATTGCATAATCTATCCAAATCGGTCAAAAAATATGAGGTTGCAATTTAAAAAAAGTATCGATGACGTCACTGATTGAAAACAGTAAGGGGTAGAAAAACATTTGTCTAAAAATGTTTCTTCTCAAGTAGATCAATTTGACTTGTTGAGCCGTTTTTCAAAAATCCCTACAGGAGAAACAAGTGAGTATGTCTTCACGTGCGTGAGTCTCAGTAGCGCATTTTCTTAAAGAGGCATATTGTGAATGTAAAGAAAGGCTGAAGGAGAAACGCCATTCTTTGCCCACTCCGAGGCCCACTCTCTTATTCAATCGGAACTCATTGTGATATTTTGTTACCGGAATGGGGTACTTGCCAATGAAATAGATTTGAATGAAAATTCTTTCAATCATCAACAATAAGGTTTATGTTTTACATTCATCTCTTACTTTGGGGGCGGCGTGTGGGAGCGGCAGCGTTTGGAAAAAAAAACTCTTTTTGAGTTTTTCACAGTTTGAGTTAGGAGTTTCTAAATGTTTGAGGTAATATTAACATCTAAATCAGTAAAAATTGTTGAAAGTTGCATTTTTCCTTTTGGGGGCGGAAGCTGGAGGCAACGCCATATCAAAAGAAGCCTATCCTTTCCCATTTTTAGTCAGCTATCCATATAGCGAAAGACTTAGATCGCTATGTCTTCGGGTTTGTTTTTCATTTTAAATTGATTAGGGGCGGTTTTTAGCAATTTTTTCATGTTGGCGGCCCATATAGAAGATGGAATGTTTCTGGGCTCACGTTTATAAGTGGCAACTATGTATTATTCATAAAATGAGAACACCAGAGCATTTTGTTTGGGAGGAATTGCAATTTCATGTTATTTCAAGTTGATCGAGGGCGGTTTTCTCTATGTTGGCTGTGTGATATAGGCATTCAGTATAGCCTAGCCCAGCTTTGGGAGTGGCAGCTACCCAGGCAACACACTTTCGTTTAATAAACGTTTTTTTTTTGGCAGAAACTGAAGAAATATACGGTAGTTGGTAAACGTATAATCAATGTCAGAATGTCCGCGACTTGAACCAATATATTGGCCAATTCACAGTGCTCCTCAACACAAAATAGGTTTTCCGGAAATGTCAACCAAAACCATTTATGGATTTGAGTTTTGGACACATTCACGCTTCTAACTTGTATTTTGTTGAAATCGTAGCTGATCGGAAACGCTTTTTTTATTTTTTTTTTCATTTTTTTAAAAAAAATTTTGTCAAGATTTTTGCATTTCAATTCTAAAAGTGCCAAAAACAAACAAAAACTTGACATGATAGAATTTTTAGTGAATCAAAGATGATCTAGTTGCCTTCTACTACAATAATTGACATACTTGTCACTTCTTTGACGTTGATAAATCATGCCGAAACAAGCAAGTCACAAAGAAAACAGAGCAAAAGTATGTGCACTTTGTGGTTCAAAAGTTGTAGTAGAAAGGGCCCATCATACCCCTCTCCCAGATCAACCGGACTCACCGAGCCGCAATGTGGTGCCTGGATGTTTGATGGTCAGTCCATCCAAGCACTGGGGCCGAAAAGCGCACGGTTGACCTAGACTCCGTCATTCACCCCGTTAATAAGTTTTATAAAAGCTTCTGAACAATATTTTATTGATAACATACAATTGTAGTTTTCATTTTCAAACAATTTTTTAAAAAAGAACACAAACTAGGGAAAGTTTACAAAGAACATTTCACAAACGTTTTATGACAATTCCGTCACTGCCTTCAGCAAATATGTGCCATATCGGCTGTCGTTTAAATTATTTAATTTATATTTTGACCATGTTATCAAAAACTCGCGATGCAAGGACTCTCCAGGCTGTTCCGATCATAATCCGAGACCTCTGTTACCTAGATATTTCACACAGTCTTCAAGATGGTGTAAGGCGATATGAATTTAAGGAATTTCTAAAACCCCTGTTGCTTCAAAAGTATTCCTAAGATGGAGAATATCTGCTTTGAGGAGGCCATGTTCTTTCACCATCTTGGAAGAAGAACAGTCTTCGACAACTTTGTTCATTGCTTTTATGGCCGATACTGTTGGTACTACTTTCAAGGACGGTGTTTGTCCCAAAATTCCAACATCCAAAAGGTGGTCCGGTTTTTTCAAAAGCTGACGGCAAGCGTTACCTTCAAAAATTTCGCCTTGGTAGTTTTTTGAAAAAACTGGACTACCTTTTGGAAGTTGGAATTTGGGACAAACACCGCCCTTGAAAGTAGTACCAACAGTATCGGCCATAAAAGCAATGAACAAAGTTGTCGAACACTGTTTTTCTTCCAAGATGGTGGAATAACATGGCCTCCTCAAAGCGAATATTCTCCATCTTAGGAATATTTTTAAAGCAACAGGGGTTTCAGAAACTCTTGAAATTCATATCGCCTTACACCATCTTGAAGACTGTGTGGAATATCTAGGTAACACAGGTCTTGGATTATGGTCGGAACAACCTGGAGGGTCCTTGCATCGCGAGTTTTTGATAACATGGTCAAAATATAAAATGAATAATTGAAACGACAGCCGATATGGCACATATTTTCTGAAGGCAGTGACGGAATTTTCAGTACGTTTGTGAAATGTTCTTTGTAAACTTTCCCTAGTTTATGTTCCATTTTAAAAACTTGTTTGAAAATGAAAACTACACTTCTCAAAACAATTAGAGGATCAGTTGGTTTTGTTCAGTTCAATTTTTTGTTGAACAAAGTAGAGCGATGTAACTTTCAGGATATCTTTATTCAACTGTTTTACACACAATTATGCAGCAATTTAACCACTGTCGTAGTGAAATTTCACAAAAAATCCATTAATGAACAAGAATGTAAGATAAAGAATATTACGAAAGGGAAAAAAATTGTTTGTGGCTTAACGAGGTTACGCTAAATTTTCTCATTATCGAGTATTGCCACCCCCAGCTTGAATCACAGCCGCACATTGTCGCGGCATGCTCAAAATCAGGTTGCAGATGTTTCTTGGGGAATATCTTGCCATTCCTCTAGTAGAGCAATTTCAAGTTCTTCGAGAGTTTGGGGAGGTTTTGGCGGTTCCTGATTCGTCTTTTCAACTAATCCCACATGTGTTCGATCGGATTGAGATCCGGACTGCAAGCGGGCCAAGCCATTCTTCGTATGTTCTGCTCATTTAAGTAATCAGTGACAATCCTTGCGACGTGCGGACGGGCATTGTCGTACATTAAAATGAATTCTTGACCTTCTGCATGAGATAGAGGTAACACTTGTGTGGCTAGCACCTCATGGATGTAACGCTCTTTGCGTTTATTGTACCGTTACGAATGATAAAGAGGTCGGTTCGTCCTTCAATGGAAATGCCTCCCCAGATCATCAGCGAACCACCACCAAATGTAACCATTTCAGTAACCGTGTCAGGGTCGAATCGTTCGCCAAGCCTTCTATACACTCTTACTCGTCCATCGTTTGAATGCAAGACCACTCTGGACTCATCAGTGAACAGAACTTTTCTCCATTGTGGTAGATTCCATCTCAAATGTTCTCTAGCAAACATGTTGCGTGCTACGCGATGGTTTCTGGTTAATTTAGGCACCTTTGCGGGTCGTCTCGAGTTCAGGCCGACTTCTCACAATCGATTTCGTACGGTCTGGTCCGAAACCTGCTCCCCCGTTGCCCTTGACTGACCATTTCGTAGAGATTTGGCTGTACTTGTACGATTTCTCAGTACTTGAAGGCGAAGATATTGGTCATTTCTGACTAATGTAGACCTTCGTCCACCTTGGCCTGGTCTTCTTGTGACAATTCCTGTCTCTGGGAAGCGATTCCATAATCGTGATATCACACTATGGGTAACATTACAGTCTCTTGCAACAGCGCGCTGAGAATGGCCCTCTTGTAACAAGGTAATGGCCCTTGCGACTTCTATCGCTGTTAAGTATCTCATTTTGTGAATTTACACTTGTCAGACTGACAATCATAGCGCCCTTCACTTTAGTTATAGAGAACAATGGAAAATATTGTTGATAAGAATAACACTCATTTTGCTCTTTGTCCATTATTGGAATTTTTCCGTAAAATTGCATACGATAGTGGTTACATTGCTGCAAAATTTTGTGTTAAACAGTTCAATAAAGATATCCTTAAAGTTACATCGCTCTACTTTATTCAACAAAAAAATAAAAGTAAAAAAACCAACTGATCCTCTAATTGTTTTGAGAAGTGTACAATAATTGTATGTTACCAATAAAATATTGCTCAGAAGCTTTTATATAACTTGTTAACGGAGTGAATGACGGAGTCTAGGTCAACCGTGTGCTTTTCGGCCCCAGTGCTTGGATGGACCGACCATCAAACATCCAGGCACCACATTGCGGCTCGGTGAGTCCGGCTGATCTGGGAGAGGGGTACGATGGGCCCTTCCTATTACAACTTTTGAACCACAAAGTGCACATACTTTTGCTCTGTTTTCCTCGTGACTTGCTTGTTTCGGCATGATTTATCAACGTCAAGGAAGTGACAAGTATGTCAATTGTAGTAGAAGGCAACTAGATCATCTTTGATTCACTAAAAATTCTTTCATGTCAAGTTTTTGTTTGTTTTTGGCACTTTTAGAATTGAAATGCAAAAATCTTGACAAAAAAAATAAAAAAAAATAAAAAAAAGTCGTTTCCGATCAGCTACGATTTCAACAAAATACGAGTAAGAAGCGTGAATGTGTCCAAAACTCAAATCCATAAATGGTTTTGGTTGACATTTCCGGAAAACCTATTTTGTGTTGAGGAGCACTGTGAATTGTTCAGTGTAATTTATACGTTTTTATCATCTATGTGAACTACCAACAATAAACGTATAAATTCAACCTTCATTCATTGTCAGAACGTTGCCAACTTGAACCAAAATTATTTGTATAATTTATAAGTTTTCATCACCTATGTAAACTACCATCAATAATCGTATAAATGCAACCTTTATGCAACTCTCAGGACACCTGAACGATATCCACGATAAAGTGGCGGGATAAGGGATACCTTGAGAAAGAAGAAAGACAGTTTCAATGGGTGCATGATGGGTGCAGCGGAGCCTTTGTGTCTCTGATTTCTACGCTACCATTTGAAAGCGAAAACTCTGAATTGCTGAAGGAGAACTCGGGCTCTGCCACTAGTGCAACGCCCAAGTTGATTGCAAATGCCATATAGACGTGTCATGTACAATGACTTAGGGATGTTCAACTTCGATTCGATTCATACTTGAATCGATTCAATGGAAACGATGCATCTGAAAAGTTGAATCGATTCAACTGTATACGATTATTTAGGGAATCGATTCAAACTAATGTGATTGTTGTTTCGATTATTACGCACGCGAAAACACTTGTAAATGCCGAAAAATCGTTCAATTTTTTTGTCATTTGTGTCGATTATTGATGAAAAATCACTTATTATTGTCAACATTATTATTATTCTGAAATTTTTCAGCTGGGGCATCATCCATTAACACCACAAACCTAAATAAGCTGCCCCGTCGAACTGAATGCACTAAGATCGGTTCTTTCCGATGCATCGATTCATTTCATACGATTTTTTAATCGAATCAAACTATTGATTACGATTCGATTCGATTAGCACGAATCGATTCATCGACAACATTTGGACATCCCTACAATGACTGCACCTTGCACATATAGGGCATTTGAACAGGTTTGGTATCTATTGCTGTAAGCGGTGGCCGTCAAATCGCCTATACTAAAGCGGCGTACTCCGCGCTAGTGAGAGGGATACTACCGCGGCCTCTCGGTGGCTCGCGGAACTAACCCGCGCGTATTGGATGCGGAGGCTGATGCAGGAGGAAAAACCGAGCAAGCGGCTTTGCTAAACCGGCCCGGATGGCTGGTTTATTACACGTTTCTGTTCCACTTGATCTAAACGTTGATGCTATACGTGTAAAATGTGGATAAAAACCACCAATAAATAGCCATAACATGGTTCACATTCCATTTATTCAAAATGTATATAATACCTGGATGTCATTCGTTTAAAATCCATATAAATTAAATTATTTTTCAAGAAAATAGTTCGAACATTTATTTTAAATGTGGAATATACATTTTCATTTTACCTGAAAAAAACGTTTTTGCAGTTCGTGAAATATACCTATTTAAATCATGGACAAGAATGGTTCACGTTTGGTTTGTTAAAGTCGTTGAATAAACTATGATATTATTCGTTTAAATTCAATAGATAATAAATTACATTTACAAAAATGGGTTTTTGCATACGTTTATAAAACGATTTTCAATCGTTTAGTTATAAATTCGTTTGATATAAACGTTTATGCGATATACCTTTACCAGACTTGAACCAAAAATATACCGATTATACGTTGAATAAACGGGTCCGTTAAGTTGGCGGTCCATTGTGGCATTTTCAAAATTTAGACACGGCATCGTGAGGTGCTCGTGAAATGCTGGCGAATGCTGTGGTTTTTTCAAAAAATGCTCTGTCCAAAACTCCACAAAAAAAAATTGAATTTGGGCCGCCAGCTTAACGGCAGCGGTCACACTATGGAATTTTGAAAATTTGACCACGGCATCGTCTAGTGCTTGTGAAATGCTGGCGAATGCTGTGGTTTTTAAAAAAAAATGCTGTGTCTGAAACGCCACAAAAAAAAATTGAATTTGAGCCGCCAGCTTAACGGCAGCGGTCCAATATGGAATTTTAAAAATTTGATCACGGCATCGTCAAGTGCTCGTGAAATGCTGGCGAATGCTGTGGTTTTTTAAAAAAATGCTCTGTCAAAACGTCACAAAGAAAAATTGGATTTGGGCGGCCAGCTTAACGGCAGCGGTTACACTATGAAATTTTGAAAATTTGACCACCGCATCGTCAAGTGCTCATGAAATGCTGGCGAATGCTGTGGTTTTTGAGAAAAAATGCTCTGTCTAAAACGCCACAAAAAAAACTTAGTTTGGGCGGCCAGCTTTCCGGCAGCGGTCACACTATGTCACCTGAAAATCCTGAGATGAAATGGCTATTTATGCAAAAAGTAAGAAAACGGAAGTGAACTGCTCAACAACTGGAATGACGGTATCGAAAATTTTGCCTTTTTTCAAAATGACGTAACTTTGGATTGACACAACCGATTTTGAATTTCAATCACTTTTTTCACAGGGTGGAATGTAAAACATTGCAAAATTGTGCTAAGTCCTACCGATCTCCGTTTCTGTGGATTTCTTTTTTCGGATCATGATGAATTATTCATGAAGCCTGATGTCTAATCTCAAAACGATTTTTGAATTTGAAGTTCAACAATGACGAAATGATTTTTTTCACTTTCCCGACCACCCACCCAATGAGGGGGAGTATTGTGAACGCGCTAAAAATTGTTCGAGATTTCGACGAATATATCCGTTTTGAGATCCCTTATGACGGTTAAGACCATTTCCAACGTGTAGACTCATTTTCAAAATCGACACGGGTTAGGTTTCTCGACGATAATTTTTTTAAACTGGAATTTGCACATTCCGTGAAATTGAAAAAACTGCAGTGCAAACCTCGACAAGCGATGAGCCCCACGAAATATTCATTTTAGGTGCAGACATGCTGGAAATAAAAGTTGGAAAGAAGATTGAATTAATTTTTAATAAAAAAATTTCAAAATCGGACTCATGGTTTTCGAGCTTTCTTTTCTGGAAAAACTGCAAATTTTACAAATTTTTATCCCGTGAACAGATTCTGGTGCGTCGGGAAAGTAAAATAAAATCATATCGTCATTGTTGGACTTCTGATCTGGAAAATTCAAAAACCATTTCGAGATTAAACATCAAGCTTCGTGAATCATTTATTAGAATTCGAGAAAAAAAATTCATAGAAACGGGGATCGGTGGAACTTAGCACAATTTCGGAATGTCTCACATTCCACCCTGTAACAAAAGTGATTGGAATCAAAAACAAAATCTCGTTGGAGGGATGGATCGCTGAAAAATGGATCTAAAAAGCTGTGAAAACAAATGCAAAATCGGTTGTGTCAATCCAAAGTTATGTCACTTTGATACCGTTACCATTTTCGATACCGTTATTCCAGTTGTTGAGCAGTTCAGAAGAAAAAGTGTATGTAACACGTAAGGAATAGATACGGGTGATTATTTCACTGATTTGAAAGTTTGAAAGACGTGAACAAAGCAAGTTCGACATAGAACCTCTTCGATGTAGCAATTAGCGGTAAATAGGTTCATCTCGACGCACCATACCTATTTCACGTTAACATTATGGTACCGTTGGGGGCGGTCTTCGCCCCATAACTCAGCTAGCCTAAACGGGAGCCTTGTTTTTTTTGTGAAGAGCAAATATCTGATTATTTCTGTAAAAGCTCAGACTTGAGTAGGTAGGTATATACCATGGACCTGTATTCAAAATGGACTGCTGATCACCCTACCCGACCAAACAACAAATGACTCCACACGGGCGCTACCATTATCGTTATCATAACAGAAGTTCTCAAAAGATTATAGAAAATCTGCAACTCGCATCGGCACATTTTGTACTGTAAATATTTATGGATATAATATTATTTTATAATAACAGATTCAATTTACAATAATATGTTTTTTACTTCGAAAGTAGCCATCAGGTTTATTCCGTTTCGAAGAACTCATCGCAAGTTCGCAAGTTGAAACAGTCATGAAGTTTTGAGAATCACTGTCTTGCGAATTTATCGAAGGTTGCTTCAAAATTAACGCAGTTGCAATCAAGGATCACGGTTGCGATTTATCAGCTTTGCGCCAGAAAGGTCCATGGCCAGAAAGCGTGATCCCTGCACCAGAAACGTCATTTTGACAGTTACGTTTTTTTCAACGTGGGAAGTTTTCGGATTTGTGCGGTGTCAAATTCGAATTTGGTGTGTTTTATAACTCTCTAATTCGTTTAATAAGAATATTCTGTGGATTTCATCACTTATTATCCGTAGTTCTGCGAAACAAAAAGCACGGTAGAAGGGGCGCAAGCACTGTGATTTCGGCAACACAAACCACAGCTACTTCCTACTAGACCACAGCTCGGGCCTTGAGAGTGTTTTCTTTTCACAAGTAAGATTGCCGTCAATCAATTATTGAATGAAATTCTACTATTTCGTTACAGAATACAGAAAAATACAAAGAACGGCGTTTGCCAGCCATTAGTGGCAATTCTGTAAAATTTAAAGGCCCCTTTAAATTTTTAAAGGCGTCGGTCACCTAGGAACGATCAGAAATGGGCTTCACGATTGGCTGATTTTCTTTTAACGGCCTTTAAATTTAAACGGGTTTGATACAGAATTGGCCCTATTGGGGAACATAAACAAAAAAGCCGAACGGCCGGCCTAGTGCCCGACAGCACACCGTGTATTCAACACACTTCAGTTAACAATTTTTGACACGGAACATCGTCCCTTCTATTGAATTACCGGAACCTATGAACATATGTACGTACAAAACGCTGCAAGCGATCGAAAGAAAACGGCTATGCCTCTCAAGCAAATTTGAAAATGTCATTTTGACACCTAACCTAAACTTTATACTGCGATGTCATGTCATCATCAGAGAAAAGTCATCGTAGCAGAACGGTCAATATTAATTGTGGAAAATGAAAGTCCCTAGGGATAACGATAATGTCGGCATTCTACTGGAGTCATGGCGATATACGGTATTATAAGTCCAGTTTAAGTACAGGTCCATGGTATATACCGAAAAAATCTTTTTTTATGAAATAAACACCTAATAGTGATGAAACCATGAATTTTCAAGTGTTATAATAGTGGTATTCTTTACGTCGAGCTCCCAAACCCGACATCTGGATCCGATCTGGTTCAGTCATCATGCCCCCACGGGTCAGTTTTATAGCTTGCTAACAAACAAGCCGCCCAAATAATAAAATAATGCAAAACCATTTCGGCAAAATAAAGTTGATATCCATAGGAAAACTTTATGATATACTTATAGGATTTCACCCTGTATGTAGAATACCTACCAGCTACTATAGGTGGGTGAATATTTCACATATTCAGTAGGAGACCATAAGTTGCTGAATAATGAAAGACTGTATTTCTCGAGAATTATATAAGTATTCCACTTAACCGTTCAAGACAGAAAAAAGATATATCTCCTCAAGCGCAAAGTTTTATGGTTTGATGACATCTATGACCTGAACTCATTTTCATTTTACATAGGTTCCTGGATACTAGTCGGAAAAGTTTTGGGGTGACACAACCAATTTTTTTGTGTTTAGCTTTTCAAAGTTGTTTCATGCCTGTATTTATGTTTTTCAATGATGTGGCAGTACTACCAGGTGAAAATTTTAAACTGAAAAAATATAAACTTAGTTCAGGTAGGTCGTAGATATCGCATTTTTCTTGATGGAATGCTTATGGTTGGTCCATGGTATTTTGGAAGCTGGCTACCCAAATTCAATTTTTTTGTGGCATTTTGGGCAGAGCATTTTTTGAAGAAAAAAACGCAACATTCATCAGCATTTTACGAGCACTTGACGATGCCGTGGTCAAGTTTTCAAAATTCCATAGTGGACCGCTGCCGTTAAGTTGGCGGCCCAAATTCATTTTTTTTGTGGCGTATTGAACACAGCATTTTTTGAAAAAACCACAGCATTCGCCAGCATTTCACGAGCACTTGACGATGCCGTGATCAAATTTTCAAAATTCCATATTGGACCGCTGTCGTTGAGCTGGCGGCTCAAATTCAATTTTTTTTGTGGCGTTTTAGACACAGCATTTTTTGAAAAAAACACAGCATTCGCCAGCATTTCACAAGCACTAGACGTTGCCTTGGTAAAATTTTCAAAATTCCATAGTGTGACCGCTGCCGTTAAGCTGGCGGCCAAAATTCAATTTTTTTTTGTGGAGTTTTAGACAGAGCATTTTTTAAAAAAACCACAGCATTCGCCAGCATTTCACGAGCACTTTACGATGCCGTGTCAAAATTTTGAAAATGCCACAATGGACCGCCAACTTAACGGACCCTGAATAAACGTTCAATAAACTAACGTGTGTTGCCTGGGTATGTAACAGCGAAAACATCAAAAAGCAAGGGCGTCTAGTTTGCGAGGAGCTCGAGGAACGGACAGACGGATGGACGGACGGACGGACGGACAAAGCGGCTGCAATAGCGATTTTCATCAAGATGGAAAATGCGCTAAAAATAAATCCAGGTCCGAAACTTAGCACGCTCTCTGTATGTAGCTTTGAAATTAGACTCGACGAAGAGTCCCTTGCGCAAGAACTCGCCGATGTTTCTCCACCATAAAGGTCCGCTGTCAGCAGGTTGAGCGGCATATGTCACAATGTCCCTCTTCCGTTCTACTTGAACAATTATTGTTGCGACGCTGGCATTTATGGCATCCAATATGTCAAAACACAATAGTAAATTAACACGTTGAAATCATGCAGGATAAAAAACTAAATTAATATTTATGACTGTGCGGCTGATTGTCATAGGAGGGTGTTTTCACGGCGCTGCAGGAGTCCGTTATGCACCCCGAGCAGGCATTATACCAGGAGTCCTGATGATATAACCCGGGTCTTGGGGGGCGTTGTAAGACTTCCTGCTGGGTGATTTATTTATTGTTTATTAAATATTGCCCGGGAAGCATTATCGAACTCAAGCTAGCTTGCAGTGTTGAGTGGAAAATTGTAAGAGCCACCACCGGTGACATTTCGAACACTGATAATGGTTTTCACAAGCCATTCGCTTGCTGTGACCAGGGCTGGGCAAAATACTTCGAAAAATGTATTTAAATACAAAATACAAAATACACGATCCAAGATAGTCGAAATACAAAATACAAACTACTTCTTGAAATGTCTTTGAAATACAAAATACAAAATACGTATTTTGGAGAACTAAGAAATTCCAAAATACAAAATACAACCTAGAGTATTCCAAATACAAAATACATTCTCATTGCGTATTTCAACCAGAAGAAATTTGACGTATTGATTTAAGTTTTTGAGATATCGTGGAAAAACAGGAATTTGAATTTTTGTTTTCATTTTTAATTCAAAAAACGGTTGAAGGTGGCCTTTTCTAATCTAGACATTGTCGGGGCACTTTTTCAAGAAGAATTCAAAGCTGTCAAAATCTTTATTCTAGCTTTCAAAGCAACCGAGATACGACATTCAACTTTTTTCTCTAATGGGCGCCATATTGGATTTTGATACTTTTGAATACGGAATTCTTTTCTGGTTACAACGATGTGTCACATCTCACTGTTGAATTCATGCTTTTGAGCAAAAAAAAATAATTTTATTTTTTAAAGAGTGCTTTGGAAACAAAATCAGCACCGACAATAAAAAAACCGTAAATGTTAAATATTTATTCAACAGTGACATGTGGCACATCGTTGTAACCAGAGAAGAATTCTCTATTCAAAAGTATCAAAATCCAATATAACGCCCATTAGAGAAAAAAGTTGAATGTCGTATCTCGGTTACTTTAAAAGCTAGAATAAAGATTTTGACATGAATTCTTTGAATTCTTCTTGAAAAAGTGCCCTGACAATGTCTAGATTAGAAAAGGCCACCTTCAACCGTTTTTTTAATAAAAAATGAAAACAAAAATTCAAATTCCTGTTTTTTCACGATATCTCAAAAACTAAAATCAATACGTGAAATTTCTTCTTGGATCATGTATCGTTATGAGATGCGCAACTTTTTCCTAATTCAACCGACTTTGTATCTCTCAAGATAAGCGAGATACCCATGCTTAGCCTCGAAAAACGGACACCCTGTATAGCGCCCATGAGAGAAAAAAAATTGAATGTCATATCTCGGTTGTTTTGAAAGCTAGAATGAATATTTTGGCAACATTGAATTCCCCTTGGAAAAAAACATTCACAGTGTCTTAATTAGAAAAGGCAACTCCTATGGCCGGTGCAGGCCGATAAGGAGGAAAACATTTATTTATTATTTATTATTAATTAGAAAAGGCTACCTTCAACCGTTTTTCAAATTTAAAAAAAAACAAATATTAAAATTTTCTGTTTTTTCTTAATATCTCGAAAACTAAAACTGACAAGTCAAATATCTTTTACTCTGTATCTCTAAAGATAAGCGAGATACCCATGCTTAGCCTCGAAAAACAGACAGCCTGTATAGGCCTATGTTGTCCAACTCAAAATTTTTCTGTCTTCTATAAAACCATGACCAATCAACCACAACCATTCGGTTTCATTCAGAACCTACCCCCAGAGCTATTGGTTTTATGGTTTTATGAAGGATTTTAACGGTCTAGCCGAACTTCAAAGTGCACAACAAACCTCAAAGTTTGACACAAGCCTCTGACACAGGCGGTAGTCGATGACACTATTTGTTGCTCATTTGGTTGTTGTGGCTGTGAGTTTGTGACCCAGAATTAAATCGAGGACTGGACATTTTCACTGAATAAGAGATGAGCTCTGTGCGTGGTGAACAATATTATTATATCACTCTCTCGGCATTAATAAACAATACCTAACTGACTTCAACGTTCAAAATTGATTCAGTTTTATAATGGGTTTATGAAAGCATTTCGCTACCCAAATAAGGAATTTTGGTTTTATTACAGTTTTTTTTTCGAGAAGTACCTAAAATTGATTAGGTTTTCTTTCAGTTTTCTTGGAGCATCCTCTACTCAATTGGAATTTATTTTGGTTTTATGGAAGTATTTATGAAGTAGCTTTGAATCTGTCTTGGAGATTCAATGATAACATTTCTATAAAACTACCTGCATGCCCGGTTTTGAAACAGTTTTGATAAGAACAAATTAAAACTGCCATAAATCTATCATAAAAATATTATAAAACAAAATGGCAAGAAAAGCACTTGGCGAGGGCTCAATAGTTTTACATTTATCATGGTGTGGTTGTAGACTAACTCAGGACCTCTATAAAAACGAAACCGATTTAATGCTTGAAGGTTAAATCGTAAGGTGTTGAAGAGGTTCTGAGGAGCTTACAATTTAACCAATGAGTTCTCAAGAGCTTTTGGATGCTCAAAATCAATTTAAAAACCATTTAGCAAGCTTAATTCCTTGATAAAACCTCAATTGAACTACAATGAAACAACTAGCATTTAAAAATTGTTACTTGGGTGGCTAAACTAGAAGAGCTAATTATTGGCCTTGGAAATTTTCTAGTGGATCATTCAATTCTCTACAACTTTGTCGCTCACAATTTTGTCTTGTGTCTCTCTCTTATCGTTCTCACAGCATCCAAGAAGGAAGGTCACGCGGACAGTTTTTCCATTTCACTAGACCGGCGCGCAACTTTGACTGCGATAAACGGCTAAACTGAAGAAGTTAGACATATAATATAAGTTAGACAGTTAATTTGTTCAAAGTTAAATCCTTATTTTACTGGACTATAAGCAGCCATAAAATAGGTCAACTTTTTGTCTTTTGACCAACTTTGCATCTCTCACTGTTTCCGAGATCCCAGTACCTACTTAATGAGCGTTGAAAAACGGGACACCTATACAGGGTGGATCAGTTTTAACCGATCAAACTTGCAAAATTTTGAAAGAATCGAATCAGTAGCGTAAGAGCTATGGGGAGTAACTGGAGCGCCGCAGGCGAAAATTTTTGGCGAATGATAATATAATAATAATAATGTTGATAATAATAACTGTTTTTTTCGCCAAAAGTCGATACTCTGTCTTGAAAAAATATATGTATTCAATAGAAACACATATAAAAGAGAAAGAAAGAATGCAATTAATTTCGAAGTAGGTAAGTTGATATAATAATCATAATATAAAGTTGTAGTAAATCAGTCTTCAACATCTATCATAATACCATTCAGAATAATATACAACAATTCATTTCAAATAATGATTTAATAGTATCCAAAGCTGACAAAGGGAACTGCGTCGTTCTGATGAATAAAACTGATTGAAGTTCTCACTAAAGACCCCACTAATTCATACCAAAGAAATTTGAAAGAATGTTTGAAAAATTCATCCAACACCTTGTCTTTTTTCAACATCAACAAGAACTCTCTTTTTTTTTTTTTTCTTTTTTTTTTTTAATTTAGTAAGCGTCAGCCTATAAGACTATTAGCTATGTACTATATACAATTACATTAAATCAATTCAAATAATTCTAATTGTTTTAAAGAAATTAAAAGTTGTTCTTCGCTTTCAGGATTTCTTCCTAATTTTGTCTTCAAGGCATCATGGTTATCTTGTTCTTGGCAGCCCATCAGCAGATGTGATACGGTCATTGTTCTGTTACATTGGTCACAGAGGGGTGGTTCGGTCCGATTTATGAGGTGTTGGTGGGTGACTCTTGTATGTCCGATTCTTAGCCTAGTTATTACAATTTGGCTTCGTCTTGACTGGAGATTTGGGATCCAAGGCTCCGTGGTAGGTTTTATTCTGTTTAGTTTAGAGTGTTGACTAATCCAGTCTTGTTCCCATTGAATGTCCGTGAGTGTTCTAACGTGTTTCTTCAGATCTTGATGTGTTGTCGTCACTTCTTGGGATTCGGGTAAGGTAAGGGCATTTGATGCCTCGATGTTCGCCAGCTCGTTTCCAGGAATTCCAACATGAGATGGGACCCATATAAGCGTAATCTGTATGTTACTTCTTGTCAGTGATGTAATATACTGCTGAATTGCTTGAGCTAGAGGATTGGCACAGTATATTTTTTTGATTTCCTGGATGGCAGTTAATGAGTCGGTACAGATGGTGACGTTGTGGCACCCTTGCCTATGGACGATGGCTGGTGCCTGGGGAGTCAGCTGCGAGCCGCTGGCTTCTTCCCAGGCTCCAGTGACGGTTGTGGAGTTTATACATTTTAGAGCCTCAAGTATAGCATAAAGTTCCGCACTGAAGGTACTCGTAAATTTCGATAATTTGAGGGTTTTTATTGTATCATTCTCTGTTACCACAGCACACCCGGCACTACTTTCTGTTTTCGACGCGTCCGTATATAAAATCGAGTCACTTTTTATACTGTCACACAATGATTTAAAGCGATCCCGAATTACCGAATGGGGATAGTCGTTTTTGGGTAATTTGGTTAGTTCAATGTTGACGTTAGGATTGTACAATCTCCATGGTGGTATTGTTTCGGGATGATTCGTTATTTTTGGAAGGGAGAATGTGAGGTCTTGTAAAATGTTGTTTATCTTAGCATAGAAAGGTATTGAATTGTTCTTCATTCTCTCGAAAATCTGAGCGTACCGCTGTGAGAAGGTGTATCTGTTGACAGGATTTTTTGGATTTGCTAACACTCCAATTGCATACGATAGTGCAAGTTTTTGCCTTCTGTAGTATAGTGGAGGTTGGCCTGTTATTGAATAGATGCTGTTGACAGGGCTTGTTCTATATGCACCACTACAGATTCGCAGGGCGGTGCTATGTACTGCTTCTATTTTTTTCAGAGCCGTCTTACTTGCCGAGTTGTAGATAAAAGAGCCATAGTCGATTCGGGATAGTACAACACTTTTATAGAGGCGAATCAATATCTTGGTGTCAGCTCCCCATGACTGACTTGAAAGAGCTTTGAGAATTCCTAATCCATTCTGGCAGTTTTCTTTCAGGTGCTTCAAATGTACATTCCATTTCAGTTGATTGTCAAAGTACATCCCCAGAAATTTGTAAGTATCAACTACCTCAATTGATCTGTCATAAATCTTCAAAGTAGGTGTCTCTGCAGTAGGTTTCTTGCTAAACATCATGCATTTGGTTTTGTTGATTGAAAATTTGTATCCTGTATGGTCGGCCCAATCCTCGAGTGATAGAATTGCTTGTTGTAATGTATCTTCTATGGATTGTAGATTTTTCCCTTTAATATAAACCACAAGATCATCAGCATATTGTAGTGCCTTTACCGGTAGGGAAAGTTGGCTGATTGCATCGTTTACTGCTATCAGAAACAGGGTTGCGCTGAGGTTGGATCCTTGAGGTGTCCCATTTTCTAGTTCCTTCATGTCCGATATACTTCCATTGACTCTTACTCTGAAGGTACGGTTCTTCAAAAAATTTATCAGGAATTGTAAGATTTTGCCATCAAGTCCCCAACTCTTGATTTTGGTTAATATTCCGTGTCGCCAGGTCATATCAAATGCTTTTTCTAGATCAAAGAATATTGTAATGACTTTTTGTCCATTAGCAAAAACTTCATGGATGTCAGATTGTAGAATTACCAGGTTGTCTGTCGTGGCTCTTCCTGTTCTAAAGCCAGCTTGTTGTGGAGTAATCAGTTTCTTCTGCTCTAAGTACCATTGGAGCCGTTTGTTAATAATTTTTTCTAGTAGCTTGCACATTGTGCATGTAAGAGATATCGGCCGATAAGATTCAACTTTATCAGATGGCTTGTTAGGCTTACAAATTGGTACTACTATTGCTTTTGACCACGAAGCAGGAAATTGGTTAGATGTCCAAATCTTGTTGTAAATACTCAGCAAGTATTTTTTAGCTTCTTCTGACATCATTTTTATGAATACAAATGGAATGTCGTCGGGTCCAGGTGAAGAGTTCTTTGTTGTTGTTAATGCGATTTTGAGTTCTTCAATTGTGATTTCAGAGTTGATGTCGTTGTCATTGTCTGGGTTTTCGATTTGGATAGGATTTCTTTCTGATGGATTTTTGATGTTACGTAGAAAGTTGTCACTGTAGTTGTTATTGCTGGATTGCATGTGGAAGTATTCAGATAACTTTTCCGCAATTTCTTCTGAAGACTCTGTAATTTGACCATTTTCATCTACTATAATTGATGTATGTCGATTTGTATTGACGCCTCTGATACGTTTTATCTTCTTCCAGATTTCTGTGGATGGAGTGTTACTTTGTAGTGATGATACGTATTCTGCCCATGATTCTTTTTTACTTTTTCTTAGTGTTAATCTTGCTTTTGCTTTAAGTTTTTTGTATTCAAGTAGATTTTCTAAGTTGTTATATTTCTTAAGTTTGTTAAACGCTTTTTTCTTCTCTCTTATTATTTGGTCGCAGTCATTGTTCCACCATGGCACCGTTCTTCTCCCTTCTTGGTTTGGTTTAGTCTTCCCAATTGCCCATTCCCCCGCTTTTCGTATGATGTTTTCAAAATTGTTGACTTCCTCTGTAATGTTCTCGAACTCCAGTATTTTTCCGTTATCCATCAAGTTATTATCAATTATCCCAGCAAAAAGGTCCCAGTTGGCATTCTCAGTTTTCCATCTAGACAGTTTCTTATTTGGCGTTTGATTTAATATGTCGTCAGTGATGAAGATTGGAAAGTGATCACTACCATTGAGGTGATTGTTTAGTCTCCACGAAAAGCTGGTACTTAGTATTGGGTCACAGAAAGTTACATCTAGTGATGAAAAATTTCCAGAGAAGGCGTTAAATCTTGTTTTTTCTCCTGTATTGAGAATGACAAAATTCTCCAAGTCGACCAATTTCTCCAATATTTTTCCTTTTTTGTCAGTAGAGTCGGATCCCCAGATTATATTATGAGAGTTCAGATCCCCGAGAATAATGCAGGGACGCGGAACTTGGCTGATGAGATCTCTCAGTTCTTGTAAATCAAATGATCTATTTGGAGGTATATATAAATTGCATATGTAGATTTTTCTTGTCATATATTGTATTGATGTTATTACGGTCTCTAGGTTTGTGTTTGGTGTGATTTCTTTACTTGCAAAATTGTTCTTGATGTAAGTGACTACCCCTCCACTGGCTCGCGTGGCTTCTGATCGATTCTTGTGAAATGTTTGATAGCCTCTCAATTCATGCTTATGGTTTTTTTTGAAGTTAGATTCCTGGATACATACAACTGTAGGTTCATGTTTTGCTATTAGTAAATTTAGATTGGGTAGATTGTTGTATAGGCCATTAATATTCCATTGCAGAATGAAATGTTTCTCAGACATTTTGTAATGATGGTGAGTTTCTAGAATGTGCTGATTTGTGAGGTGTCGGTTTCTTCTCCTTCCTCTTCTTCTTCTTCGACTTCTGTTGTTCTGGTGGATTTCTTCATCTGCTTCGTTATTTTGTTAATTATTCTGGTACATCGACTTTTCATGGTTTTGTTATTGAAGTAAGGATAGACTTCTTTTAGCATGTCGAGTAGTTCTTGTACATTTGTTGTGTATTCGCATGCTACACTTAACTGGTCAGGTGATCCTCGTATGTTCTCGAAAAAATGGGTGATTTGATTGAAGTTCAATATAAATGGTGGATTTCTTTTTTCAATGATGTCTTTTATCGGGGCTAGCATCTCTTCTAATGATGTGATACTTTCTAAAGATTCGGACCTCTTGAGTTTTTTGCTGTTCAATTCTTCTTTTTTATTCTTCTTGCTTTTTTTAGGTTTTGTTAGTGTTTGGGGAGTACTGAATTGAAATTCTTTGTTTGGGTCATTGACAGAAGGTGTACTGGTTGCTGATGTTGTTGGAGTATGCTGTCTCTTCTTAGATAGGTTTGGATTTGGTTCTTGTTGTTCACTGATTGAATCTTTTAGGAGATTTTCTTGAATTTCAGGTGTTTCGTTTTCTGATGTTTCTTCTCTTTCAGTGTCTTCTTTCTCTTCTTCTGAGTTTTCGGAATCTTCTTCGACGTTTGTTGGCTCGTGCATTTCTGTTTGTACCAAAAGTTCTTGTGCTGGTTTGTTTTGTGGTTCTTGGTTTGTTGTTGGGCTTGTTGGAAGATGTGGGCAATCCTTCGCAACATGACCTTGACCTTTACATATATAGCATCTTAATTCGTCGAAACTTAAGAAGATTCTGTATGGAGTTTCCTCATATGTAATGACTTGTGATGTTGGAAGTTCTGTGAGAGGAGTTACATCTGGAGATACGTAGATTTGCCTTTTAAAACTTTCCACATGACTGTATTCATCCAATTGGATTCCAGCCCTAAGAGTGGTGACAGGGGAGACGATTTTAAATCCTAGGTCTTTGACGGAATTAAGGACGAGTTCATGTGGTATGGATGTACAGACGTTTGAAATAATAATTCTTTTCGCAGGTGAAATAAGTTTGCGGACTGATACTTCTCTGTCTTGAATTAACAGTTGCTTGTGATTTTCGACGAATTGATTGGCTATTTCGGTGTTGTATAAATAGATACATATTCTATTATTAGAGATTCTTGATGCTGATATGATGTTTTTTGTTCCTATCACTGATCCGACCGCGACGACGTAATCGCTCAAACGTAATTCATTTACAACATCAAGTACAATTGCTTGTTCTCTTTTAGGTAGTTTTTGGCATGGTGTAGATTTTGCAACATTTAGGTATGATTTTCTGGTGTTTTGGGTGGAGTTTAGTGTAGGTTCCATGTTGGAGATTTCATTTATTGTATCCATTTTATGTGGTATTTATTTCGCAAGTTGTACATACGTAGGTACCCGTGCGCGATAAGCGCCGGGCCGCCGGGACAAGAAACGCTATGCCAGGTAGGTATGTGTTTATATGTTGTATAAGAAATTGGAGATAATTATTGTCGGTTAAATTGAGGATTTTCGAATGAACGTTAGTGTTTGAGGAAATTTCGGGCTGTTTTTGTGTTCTCACTGCGACTTACATGTTGAGATTTTATCAGTCCATGTACTTAGTTAAAGCAAAAATTTTTAATTCGGATTTTTACCGCACTAATTACTAGTTGAAGACAGAGGTCGGTAGCGGACCACGTTATCACAAGCACTCCGATAACTCCATTCAAGAACTCTCTTGTTTATTTCAATCCAAGAGTTCCTCGGCTATATTCCCTACCTAAAATTCACAAAAAAGATATACCCATCAGACCTATAGTTTCTCTATTGAATTCACCCACATATCTTTTATCCAAAACCATCAATCAGATTTTGAGATCTAACCTGGAGTTATCATCACCTTATTCAATCAAAAATTCTTCAAACCTTATTTCAAACCTAAATCCAATAAAAGTCCCCAACAACAGTTTTCTTGTTTCTTTTGATGTAGTCAACTTGTTCCCATCTGTACCTGTCGACGATACTTTACAGCTAGTCAAAGATATTCTCTTCAATTCCAGCTTAAATGATGTAAACACCAGAAATCTATTCAATATGCTACATACCTGTACAAAACAAAACTATTTCAAATTTAACAATAAAATATATTTACAAACCTCGGGTTTGAGTATGGGTTCACCACTCTCACCATTATTAGCTGAGATCTTCATGACATGGCTAGAGAAAACTCTCATTTCTACCATCAGTAACCTTTTCAAAAATCATATCATCTACTGGTACAGATACGTAGACGATATCATTTGTTTATTTCAAGGTAACCAGTCAGACCTAACAGATTTCCTCTCCTTTCTCAATTCATTACATAATAATATCACTTGTACCTTTGAAACAAGCAACAATAACAACATTTCTTTTTTGGATCTAAACATCTCTAGTTAATTAAAAACACGTTTTCAAAATTCACAGAAAACCGACATATACAGACACCATAATTCCTTTCGATTCATGCCACCATCAAACTCATAAGTTTTCAGCACTCAGTACTTACATTCATCGGCTTTTCAACACTCCCCTTACACCTGACGATTTTTCAGCTGAACTCAATATCATAAGACAAATTGCATCCAACAATGCATTTCCCCAAGCAGTCTTCGGATCTTTTTACAAGAAAAAGCTCTTGAAACATCAAATAAAAAACAATTTCAGCTTGACTCAAGAAAAAACTCAAAAAAATTATTTTTCTTTATCTTATTTTGGCAACATCTCCACTTCAATTTCACGTTTCTTTAAACAATTTAACATTAATATTAGTTTCAAAACACCTTTCACTTTAAGCTCCCATTTAGTAAAAACCAAAGACCCCATTGACGCTCTAAATTCTAGTTGAGTCTACAAATTAACTTGTTCTTGCGGCAAAATATACACATAGGTCGCACAATAAGATCTTTCAAAATTAGACTAAATGAGCACCGCAGGGAACTACCTGCGTTCGATATAAAATCAAACTTTACAAGACATGTAGTTGCCGAAGGCCATGATTTTGCTTTTAATTGTTTGAAACCAATCCAAAAACTTGACAACAGACACCTATTTGAATTTTCTGAAATTTTGCAAATAAAAAAACAATACAATCTTGACCCAGATAGCCTCAACGAACAAACCGATTTTGACAACATCTACATTATAGCAGCTCTACTCCCAATTTTATAATCCTCTCCTTCATTTTCTTTTGTTGTTTTACCTGTTACGTCTATTCTTCATTATTGTTACATCATTACTAGACATAAAGTTCTATGCTATGTCACATTAGTTTTGAAAATGGCTTTATATATTTAATTAGCCGAAACTCGAGTAAACCATATAAAAAACAAGTGGAGAAGACTGATTTACTACAACTTTATATTATACAACTCCATTTTGAGCACTATGGATATCCCTTTATCAATTTTAATAATCATAATGATTCCTCAATAATGAACTCCAATATCGAGTCCAATATCCTCTGTCCACTTCTTGCAAATCGTGTGATAACTTTTTCGACGTCAATGGGAATGTCCCGAGGAATGTCCCTATTAGTGGAGCGAAATCGGCCTGAAAAGTCGTCGTTTTTTTTTTGAAGGTATAACAGCACCAAACCTTATAGGTTTTATAGAGAATCAAATTCCACGTATGTATGGTGATTTTGGGAATGATCTTGTGGTAGGGACCTTTTTTATGGGCAAAAAACCTCAAAAATTGAAAATGAGCTGTTCAGCATTCACAACGTTATATCTCTGGATCCAGTTGAGCTATTGGTCTGTTCTTTTTTTTAAATAAAAGTACATGGAAAAACCTTCCCAATGGTACATCATTGACTGAAATTTATTGTTCATAAACGTGTTTATTGAACAATAAACATTATATTGACCGAGAATGCAGTCCCTTTTTGACCATGCGAAGAACTTTTTTCCTCGTAGGAATTTCTAGATACAACCTGCGAGAAAAATCAAGCCAAAATATTAAGGAAAATTTTAAAGGAAGTTTCATCCATCTAGGCCGTATAGTTTGTCAGTTATGATTTTTTTTCTGGCGCATTGAGTTGGAACGTCGCTTAGCGTGTGTTCGCATACAGTAAACCGCCGCGGCCGTGCCGCGTTCCCTGTTTGTTATGCGGTGGTTTACTGTATGCAAGCACATGCTAGGCGACGTTCCAACTCAATGCGCCAGAAAAAAATTCATAACTGACAAACTATACGGCCTAGATGGATGAAACTTCCTTTAAAATTTTCCTTAATGTTTTGGCTTGATTTTTCTCGCAGGTTGTATCTAGAAATTCCTACGAGGAAAAAAGTTCTTCGCATGGTCAAAAAGGGACTGCATTCTCGGTCAATATAATGTTTATTGTTCAATAAACACGTTTATGAACAATAAATTTCAGTCAATGATATACCGTTGGGAAGGCTTTTCCATGTACTTTTATTTAAAAAAAAGAACAGACCGATAGCTCAACTGGATCCAGAGATATAACGTTGTGAATGTTGAACAGCTCATTTTAAATTTTTGAGGTTTTTTGTCCATAAAAAAGGTCCCTACCACAAGATCATTCCCAAAATCACCATACATACGTGGAATTTGATTCTCTATAAAACCTATAAGGTTTGGTGCTGTTATACCTTCAAAAAAAAAACGACGACTTTTCAGGCCGATTTCGCTCCACTATATATAGATATTCATGCATATGAGCAAGACCGAGTAGGCGGTTTTCGGCCATTGTCGCTCTTAAGGACGGCATTTCCTAGCATAAAAAATGACTGAAACAGACTGCGGATTAGCTGCAGAGTGAAAGAGAAATAGATAGATTCTTGTGGCGTGAGTTTCTGCCAAATCTGAGCAGCTAAATTTGTGAAAAAAATGAGTCATTAAAATCTGGGCTGGCAAGAGAATGAGCAACTTTTTTGAAAAAAATATAAAAGTTTAGAATTTTTTTTTCGAATTTTGAAATTTTTAAATCCTTGATAATTTTCATTCTAGATTTTAGATTGCTCTGCTTTTTCTCAAGTCTCTTACTTCACTGATTCTCATGAGACTCACGTTTAAAGAAAAAACACTAGGGAATGCCGTCCTTAAATATGTCTTAAGGCGCCGCAACGACGAGAATGACCTCTCATCATGGTCACTGGCAGCGTTGCAACAATCAGAATTAAGTTTCGTATAATAGGAAACGCGTCCTTATCACACGGGATTTTATGAAATTTCCGGGATAGTGGAGAAAAACATTCACTGGCGTCGGCGATTGACTCTGGCCCTGGCAGCGAAAATAGGCCGACGTTGATAGATTATTTGAAAAAAAAAAAAGATCTTTATATAGGATCTTTTAGGAGGAGTATATAGGTAGGTGGTGACGTTCTTATGACCATTTCAAAATTTTGGAATTGGTCAAAATCAAAAAAGTGCTTCGGTCATGAGTTCAGGGGGGGGCACCCACTGCCCTGCCTCCTCCCTTTACCCGCGCCTGATCATACCTCCAAGGATCATACGTAGTTGTAGTTGTAGCTAGGTTGCTAGATTTAAAAGGCGTCTGATCGAGTCGTTTTCATTTGAATTGGGGAAAAATCGGCACATCTGATAAATATCGGGACGGAGGATTTAGCTTGGGTACTCTCCCTCCACCCTTTTCATACTTCATACCATTTTAATCAAAGCTCATAATGAAAAAGTGCGACTTACTTCCATTTCTTTCATTTGAAATATACCGGATACCGGACTAACTAACTGGTCTCGAACCACTCATCAATCACAAAACTTAACAACAATCGGTAATCGGTAACTTTGAAACACTGATGAAGCCTAGGATGAAGCCTAAAGCTGAACTGTAAGCTGAACAGGTGGTTAATTGACGTTGAGACTTGAGTTGATGATAATGAAAAGCTCTGTATTATCAATGTCAATGACATTGCTGCCGCCCAAGACTGTCTATGCCCAAGACATCCTTGGCCGCCCACAAGCAGTGGCGTGGCGTAGCTAGGTGTTCAAGGGTCCTGAGGCCAACTGTTTCGAGGACCCTCAAAAAAAAAAGGAGGGATTGAGGGGAGTTCATGTTTATGCCCAAACATGTTCTCCTGGTCCCCTAAACCCACCTTAATAATAATAATAACATTAATAATAAAAATAATAATAAAAATAATAATAATAATAATACCGTGCGATCCAAACCATTCCGAATTGGGGTAGGCTGTGACATATGGTCCAAGTCCAGGATGTAAAGCTGCTTTTCGCCAGGGCACAGCCCACTCCAATTCGGAATGGTTTGGATCACAGGGATATCAATCTGGATCTGGATTCCATATTGAGCAGTTCGGTGGAACACAGTTTCACCTGGCACGTAGGCCTCATTATTGGGCCCATCACCGAGCCGCAATGTGGTGCCTGGGTGTTTGATGGTCGGTCCATCCAAGCACTGTGGCAGGGCACAGGGTATTAATATCAATAACAGAAATAAAACCTTCCACATCACACAAACTTCAAAACTTAATTGAAATATGTAAGTAAAAATGACAAAAGCTAAATTTGTGGGGGAAATTTTAGAGTTATCGACTCCGGATAGCCCCCTTAACCTCTAGGGCCCTGAGGCACTGTCTCGCTTCGCCCATTGTGGGCTACTCCACTGCCTACAAGACTCTGCTACCAACGTTACAACCATAAAATAACCGCAAAAGTAATAGTCTAACAGTGGAAAAATGAACAGATGAAAAAATGAAAAATGTATAGCAAACATTTCAGGGGGCAAACTTTTCGAATAGGGTCAAGGAGTACCGACGGACAGTAGTTGATCGGGATGCGGGAGTCGCGGAACAAAGTCATCAAAATCGGCACCGCAAAGTGGCAAACTTCTCTTTGTCCGAAGGGATTCGGATGTGGAGGAATCAGCACAACTCGTTTTTTGGGCGGAAACTTAGTGGTAGATAACTACTGAACTTACGAAGAGTTTGACACCATAAAAGCTTTGGTCAAAGTTTTTTCCAGATTGTAGTGATTTTACCGACCGACATACCGCCTGGCCTATATATATATAGTCCGGACGTTAGTGGGAAATACCTTGCACTTTTATACCAAGCATTGTAACATCACTAACATTGCATGCCTGTTACTGATACCACCCTGGACCAATCTGGATCCTAGGGATGTGGGGACATCGGCGCAAATCGTGCAGACACTTTATACAGGGTGATGTAGAAAATAATTGTTGAAAAATCGTAAATCTTGAACCATAACTGATGGATGTATGTTAATCAGGATATTGATGACGGATTTGATGCTCATGAAGGTGCTGCAAACAGTTTTAAAATATCTTGAGCAGTTTCCAAAATACGGTGGAAGAAGTGAAACTTCTTCATTTTTTTCTTTTTTCAATAAATCAGTTGGTTTTGGAGATATCGAGCTGCAAGTTGATATTTCGACAAAGAATCATGTTTTCAATAAAACGCGATGTGGGGATATCGACAAAGCCTGCTTAATTGAAAACTAAGATCTTCAACTTTCCATCGAGAGCGCCATTTTCAAACTGCCCTTCGTGGAATTGTTGGAAAAACAACAGGTGATGACTTTGTTGGACACACATGTGGCGGCTCTCATATGGGCATGTGACGGAGGGACTGTTGTCTCCCCCGATAGCTTAGTGGTTAGAGTATTCATCCGGCAAATGGAAGACGCGGGTTCGAATCCCGCTTAGGGCAGACACTTTTTCTCCGTCACATCGCGCCATAAATGGTGACCCCGAACAACAATAACACGCACGCAACACGCTACTTAAATGAACAAGTAACAGCGAACAATTGAATAGCACCGCCACTTCTCTTCCTACGTCCACCCACGTTCTATCCGTCGCCCTAGCTGGGGGGTACCGAACAACGGTTTGTAAGAACGGTGAACACGGATGACATACGAGACGAACGACGTCTCTGGAGGGGGGGTACTGTGGCGGCTCTCATATGGGCATGTGACGGAGGGACTGTTGTCTCCCCCGATAGCTTAGTGGTTAGAGTATTCATCCGGCAAATGGAAGACGCGGGTTCGAATCCCGCTCAGGGCGAACACTTTTTCTCCGTCACATCGCGCCATACACACGTTCGTTTTATAATGAAAAATCAGGTCCTGAATTGCGCCAATGACCTCTTCGCCGAAGAAACGTTATTAAGTTCGTTTTTCTTGAATTGTCTTCCCTTACGTGACAGTCATGACCAAATGGAACTTTGGATCGATGAGCTGTTTGCGTTATTATAATCCACACTATTTTGTGAAGCCAGTCACTAAATTTCATCATCATCAGCCAAGTGGAGTTCTTTTGGCAAACAGCTGAACAAAAACTTCGCTTCAATTTTTGTGGAAAACGCAAAAACGCTAAGGTCATGTCGTCCCCTCAAACCCGATTGAAAAAAATCTATTACCAAAAATGCTACCAATTGATACTGGAAGAGTTCGGAGGAATGTGCTCTGTAGTTTGAAGCTAAACTAAAATGGATTGTTCCATCCTAGTTCTGCTGGAACGATGTCAAAAATGTTGCTGCAGCTCATATTTGAGACGTTTTTGGTTGAATATGGCCAGAAACGCTTTAAAGATAAGCTGTAGCAACATTTTTAACGTCCCTTCTGCAAAGCTAGGATGAAATAATCCATTTCGGTTTAGCTTCAAACTACAGAACACATCCTTTCGAACTCTTCCAGTAATTTTTGGCAACAGATTTTCTTTAATCGGGTTTGAGAGGACGACGTGACCCTGCCGATTTTGCCTTTTTCACAAAAATCGAAGCAAATTCTTTGTTCAACTGTTTACCAAAAAAACACCACTTGGCTGATCATGATGGAATTCAGTGACTGGCTTCACAAAATAATGTGGATTATAATATCGCAAACATCTCATCGATTCAAAGTTCCATTTGGTCATGACTGTCACGTGAGTGGAGAGAAATCAAGAAAAACTAACTTGATAACGTTTCTTCGACGAAGAGGTCATTGGCGCAATTCAGGACCTGGTTTTTAACTCTAAAATGATCGTGTGTGTCCAACAAAGTCGTCACCTGTTGTTTTTTCAACAATCCCACGACGGGCAATTTGAAGATGGCGCTCACGATGGAAAAAAAGTTGAAGATGTTAGTATTTATTCTAGCAGGCTTTATCGATGTCCCCACATCGCGTTCCATTAAAAACATGATTGTTTGGCGGAATATTAAGTTGCAGCTCGATATCTCCAAAAACAACTGATTTATTGGAAAAAGGAAAAAATGAAGAAGTTTTACTTTTTTCAGCGTATTTCGGAAACGCCTCAAGATATTTCAAAACTGTTTGCAACACCTTTATAAACATGGAATCCGTCATCAATATCCTGATTTACATACGTCCATCGGTTATGGTTCAAGATTTGAGATTCTCAAACAATTTTTTTCTACTTCACCCTGTATGAAGTGTCTGCACGATTTGCGCCGGTGTCCCCACATCCAGATTGATCCAGGGTCGTCTCAGCAACAGGCATGCAAAGTGACAATGCTTGGTATGAAAGTGCAAGGTACCCCTGATTTTTTGCCCTTAACGTCCGGACTATTATCACAGCTATTATGCTTATTTTTTATTAATACTTCCCAATATGTCCTTTGGCACACAATCATGTTCTTAGCACCTGTCTGAACAATTTTGTTCATCGCCGCAAGCGAAATTACAGTTGAGATCCTGTATACAGGATGAAAAAAAATAGGTAGGTAATAAAACAAGTGAGTATGCCTTCACGTGTGTGAGTCTCAGTAGCGCATTTTCTCAAAGAGGCATATTGTGAACGTAAAGAAATTTGGTTGAAGGAGAAACACCATTCCTTGCCCACTTTCTTCATTCGAAACTCATTGTGATATTGTGTTATCAGAATGGGGTACTTGCCAATGAAATAGATTTGAATGAAAATTCTTTCACTCATCAATATATTTTTTTGTTTGAGGGCGGGAGCTGGGAGCGGCGACTAATCAACAGTAGTCTATTTTTTACCATTTTTAGTCGGCTATCCATATAGCGAAAGAATTAGATCGCTATGTCTTCGGGTTTATGTTTTCCATTTATCTCTTACTTTGGGGGCAGCGTGTGAGGGTAGCAGCATTCGGCAAAGTAACTGTTGCACAGTTTGAGTTAAGAGTTTCTAAATGTTTAAGGAAATATGACGATCAATGAAAATTGTGAAAGTTTCATTTTTTTTGTTTGGGGGCGGGAGCTGGAGGCGGCGACTAATCAAAAGTGGCCTATCTCTTCCCATTTTTTGTCAGCTATCTATATAGCGGAACAATTTGATCGCTATGTCTTCAGGGTTATGTTTTACATTTATCTCTTACTTTGGGGGCGGCGTGTGGGAGCGGCAGAGTTTGGCAAAGAAATTTTCCCACAGTTTGAGTTGGGAGTTTCTGAATGTTTGAGGTAACATTAAAATGTAATTCAGTGGAAATTATTGAAAGTTGCATTTTTTTTCTTTTGGGGGGTGGAAGTTGGAGGCGACGCCATGCCAAAGGTAGCCTATTCTTTCCCATTTTTAGTTAGCTATCCATATCGCGAAAGACTTAGATCGTTATGTCTTCGGGTTTATGTTTTTCATTCATCTCTCACTTTGAGGGCAGCGTGTGGGGGCGGCAGCATTCGGCAAAGTAACTGTTGCACAGTTTGAGTTGGGAGTTTTTAAATGTGAGGGAAATATGACAATCAGTGAAAATTGTGAAAGTTGCATTTTTTTTTGTTTGGAGGCGGCAGCTGGAGGCGGCGGCTAATTAAAAGTGGCCTATATTTCTCCAATTTCAGTCAGCTATCAATATAGTGAAAGAGATAGATCGCTATGTCTTGAGGTTCATGTTTTACATTTATCTCTCACTTTGGGGGCGGCGTGTGGGAGCGGCAGAGTTTGGCAAAAAAATTCTTGCACAGTTTGAGCCAAGAGTTTCTAAATGTTCGAGGTAACAGTATCAGCTAAATCAGTGAAAATTGTTGAAAGTTGCACTTTTTTCTTTTGGGGGCGGAAGGTGGAGGCGGCACCATATCAAAAGTAACCTATCCTCTTCCATTTTTAGTCAGCTATCCCTATAGCGAAAAACTTAGATCGCTATGTCTTTGGGTTCATGTTTTTCATTTATCTGTTACTTTGGGGGCGGCGTGTGGGAGCGGCAGCGTTCGGCTGAGCAAATGTTGCACAATTTGAGTTGGCAGTTCCTAAATGTTCAAGGGAAGATCTCAATCAGTAACATTTGTGAAAGTTGCATTTTTTATCGTTTGGGGGCGGAATCTGGGGGCGGCGACTAACCAAAAGTAGCCTATACTTTCCCATTTTTAGTCAGCTATTTATATACCGAAAGAATCAGATCGCTATGTCTCCGGGTTTATGTTTTTCATTTTAAAGTGATTGGGGGCGGTTTTTAGCAGTTTTTTTCATGTCGGCGGCGCATATTGATGACGGGATGTTTCTTGGCTTACGTTTTTAAGTGGCAACTATGTATTATTCAAAAAATGAAAGCACCAGAGCATCAGGTCTGGTAGAAAGTGCAATATTATGTTATTTCAAGTTTATCGGGGGCGGTTTTCTCTATGTTGGCGGCGCAATGTAGACATCCAATATAGCCTAGCCCTCCTTTGGGAGTGGCCGCTATGTAACAGCGAAAAAATTAGAAAGCTAGGTCGTCTAGTTTGGGAGGAGTTAGAGGAAGGGACGGACGGACGGACGGACGGACGGACGGACAAAGCGGTTGCAATAGCGATTTTCATCAAGATGGAAAATGCGCTAAAAATTGCATCTTTTGAACAGACAAAGGCAGGGCCCAACCGACGGAGGGGTGTGGGGTGGTGTCACACCCCCCATTCGAAATACCAGGTGTTTATAAACGTCTGTGATCGCATCGCCTTTGGAATCCCCTCTCGATCACTACAACTGCGCCTGTTACTACGTTTTTTGGCCTGACCCAAGCCTGCCGCGATCACAGTCTTTTATAAACACCCCGTATAAGTCGGCAAATCTCCAAATTTTTCATTCTATAGTCATCAGTCGGCAAATCCCGGCATTTTCTATTTTTCTATCATGAATCGGCAAATCTCATTTAGCCAGGTATGTACCCACAGGTAACTCTACAGTCGTGCGATTATTATAGTTTTTAGTTCAGCATACAGCTGATTTACAGATATACGGTGTCTAGCCGTCAAGACATCACGTGAAGCTGAATATTCCAGCATTCTCCTCAAAATTGCACTGTAAGTCGATCTCGGCAATATTTAGAAAATTGTCTCTTCTAAAACAAAGAAGGATCAATATTCAATATATGGTTATTGTTTATCAAAATACAATTCATCAAATGCTTCGTGATGCGTTTCTGTGATCAGCTCCCAATAAATATCTGAGTGATTCAGCCAAGTCTGCATGCTGCCGTCTACCACTAAAATTCTCTTGCTATCATTGTCTTAGAAAAAGGCGATATATCGAAGATATACTTTTGCAATATATCGCTCATGCATTTTTGCTACCTTCATAGTTCTTTCGCCCCAACGATCAACGAAGCCACCACATTTTCTTCATTGATACTATTGTTATGAACGCCGACGCTCGCATGCATTCTCCAAAACACCTCATCTTTCTAGACTGTTCCGCCTTTGAGATTACAGTGTACAAGTGCGAAGCTCTAGACATTCCAGAACATACGGCATGGCTTGGCTATTGAAATTACATGGGAGACTCAACAGCCGAGTAGGAAACATCAGCCGAAATGGCGGAGGTGCTGCCATTCCAGACCACGCGGTAAGCACGCGAAAGGTGTGGGGTTTTTCGGGAGTCGTCGCGAAACCGTATCCCAAGTCATTGTGGAATTTGCTGGAGGACCGATGAAAGATTCCAGAACAATAGTCGGAGCTATATAAAGCACGATCCTCGGCCTACGGACCAGTTTTCAATCAAGAACGATAACAGCGAGAAGTCAAAGCCGAGGTGAAAGCGATCTACCCAAGCGCAAGCAGTAGGTAGTTGTAGTTGTTGACGTGTATTTATTGTAGTACGCAGTAATCAAAAGGGTGTGTTTTAAAGCGATCGTCTCAATCATGAACGAACCTAAACGCGAAATACGTATCATTATCTGTAATTTTTTTAGGGCATTTTGGCACCTTTTCCGATAGACGGCATTGACGCTTTCAAGTGGTCTAGATTTGTTAATTATTGGATGTAGTGATTTTTGTATATTCCTCTTCCCTTGTTCTCCTGGTTCTTATCCTTTTTATGGGCTTCGATTTATTATATTTTTGTATAAAAAGGTACCTATTATTGTCATTATTATTATTATTACTCGAAAAAAAAATCGCCTGCGGCGCATTCCCGCTCGCTTCGCTCGCGTACAGTCGGCATTTTTGCCCATCTACACTCCTCCACTGAGGAAGACCACGGTTGGGCCCTGGACAAAGGTAGGGAGAGTATTGCAGGGTATGTCATATGATGCGCAATTTGATGGTTGTTGAGGCACATCAAACCATTTTGAAACATTGCTAACCGTTTTCGAGATTGAAGATATCGAAGTGAAATTTGGTATTTGCCTAATAAGAGATAAAGAGACGTCAGAAATGAATAACAGTTGGAGTTACTGTCTAGGCCTACAGTCCTACTATTTTCTCAAATAAGACACTCGATAATTTTTTTTTTTGGGGAGCCGCCATCTTGGTTTCTAATTATGAACAGAGATGAATCTGATAATCGAAAAAATGACTAATAGTAGTGACAGTCAGTAGGCGAATACTATCACTTTTTGAATTTATTTTGTAACGTGTACGTTTGTAACACGTTGTGAGTAACTCTCACGTGTTGGGGAATAGGGATGCGATGGTCACAACCTGTTTCTCTGGAAGTCCAGTGATGAAAGATGTATGGACGGAAACCAGATCCAATCAAATACCTACCTATTTATTGTCTCAAGACCACGATCGATGATCAGTTAAAAAAATGACATAACTGAATAAACATGGTGAACGCGCCTATACCTACATGCAGGAGCAGGATGGACCTGTATGATTATGGCTGTAGGAAGGCGCGATGGTGATGGCTGGTGGTGACAGATGGCACTGATGGCTCTTCCATGATGGCTGTGGTGGACTGGTGGTGGTGTATGTGGTGGTGTATGTGGGGACTGGTGAGCCAAAGTGAGTTAATGTTGACGACAAGTTTGATTTGAGTTCGAATTTGAGAAGTTGGAGGTTCTAGTTGGTTCGTTAATCGGTTCATTGGAGTTTGGACGTTTGGATGTTTCCAAATTGGAATCGAGTTGGTGTTGTGACGTGACTGTTGGTGAGTGGTGACGTAATAGGTACACCAAGTAAGCCAGTGGCGTACCAAGACTTACGAACAGGAGGGATCGAGGAGGACTGGACTGATCACAAGCAGTCTTGAAGAAACGCCGAAGGCGAAAATTTTTCAGTATAATAATAATATCTACTGACAATAATAGGCAGAAAAAAGGAAAGCCTCCTTAATTCATTTTCTTTTCTTGGCCAGCTCTTCAAAAATTTGTAAGTGGATAATGCTCGGGATAATGCGTGGACGTTAGTGCATGGACACTCTCATACAATTTCTTTTTGTATTGCAAATTGCATTTGAAGTCATGGGGGATCATGGATCAGTTTTTTTCCTATCAGTCGAATCCTTGAGAGGGGATTTATCTCCTTCACCCCACCCCCCATTTCGGCCTCCTCCGTGGGGTGTCCGTGGGTAAGCTGGTGACGATGAGTGTGTTCATGAACATTGATCCGGGACATGATGATGCTGGGAATGCATTGGTTGGGGGTTGGGGGCATATCATATTTGAGTACTATCAGCAAAAAAATGCTCATTCCATGCCATTTCTAATAAAATACCGGGTGATCATTTGAAAACTAGCCACATGGAATAACACTCTCGATTCCTAGCGAAGATATCTCCGAGCAAAAATAGGTCGATTTTTATATCGACGGGGACATCTAAAACATGCATTAGCGAATTTCGATCTTTAGCTCCCTTGCCCCCACTCACCGCAACTACGAAATTTCGAATGATACCACCTACTTTGCGAAACATCAAATTAAAGAGAATTAAATTACCTTTATGAAAAAATTGTAACCCCTAATCGATAGATTTCACTTTGAGGAAGACAATTCCACTGTCGGAGATGGCTACTTTTTGTTAGTTTTCGATCAACTAAATTATTCTTTGGGAGAAATACCTATGTAATTTTTTTCACATTTTTTTATTTTTTTTTCACCGATTGGGATAGAGAGTCGCTTTCGCAGAAATCAACTGTCAGTAGTGTCACTGTGGATGACTTCTTGACGTTGACGTTTCGACGTTCCGTAAGTCATAAAAAGCTAAAGTTCAGGATTTGGAATCGATCAAGGAATCGATTAAACAAACTTCCAGTTGGAATCACTGGCTCGGATAGCAGAAGCTCTTTTGTTTTGTGTGAAATCTGGGGTGAAATCTGTTGATGAATATGTCTGAGCTTCAATCACAGCTTGAATCACTGTCACCTTTAATATTTTTTTCTTGAAGTTGGACAGTCTGATGATTTATGGATTGAGGAAGTCAAGATGATTTCAATCAAATTTGTCAAAGTAATGTTTGCTGTGCTGGATTGCCGTTTTAATTCAATTGTTAAGGTCCGATTCTGACACTGACGAAGTATTATCTTTTTTTTTGTCTTGAAAAAGGTCGTTCAAGGCCGGGCAAATTTTCTACTTCAGCATTGTAGGCTTGCCATCTTTCTACCTGGTGTGGAACTGGCTTCTCCAAAGTTATGTTTCTTGTCAAATTGATATCAAAATCTTGGAAAACTGAGCTTGTCATACGTGGAAGTGCGACTAGGGGAGCGCAGAGCTGTGTTACGGTCTTAGACACCAAAACCGCACCGGGCCGCCTTCAATCTAAGTCATCTTGACGGCGGTCATTCAGCAGGGCCCACAAAAACTCGTCCCGCCAAGTCCCCAAATCCCAAATGAAAGCAAATTGCAAATTGAAGGTACTCACATAAATTTCGGTCCAGTACGCAGCTCTGAGCGGCTGGGTTTTTTGAAATTTTGGTTCATCAAACTTTTTACACGGAAATTCTTTTGCCCATAACAGACCGCCGATCCTTGTTTTGCCAATACATAATTATTCAGGGCTTGGTGTCTTTTTGGCTGGAAGAGGTGAAAGGGTTGATCATTTCATAGGGCTCGTTTTTTAGAGTCGCATCAAAAGCGTTATATCAAGGCTGTACACACAGCGTATCAATATTTCTCCCTCAAAAATGAAATCAAGGAGATGTAGAGATTTTGATAGGATTGTACAAACAAGGTAAATGTTTGTTTACCTTGTTTCCGTTTGAATTACCCCACTTTTAATTATATTTCTTTCTTTCTTTCTTTTATATTTATTTATATAAATGAATTTATCATAAATATATTCTAACACACCCAGTACCTACACCGTGTAAAAAATTGAGTTTTTATCTTCATTTTTGAGGGAGAAATCTTTAAGATAATTTTGCCCTGATGCTAAGAATACAGCTAATAAATAGATAGTGAGGAGCTCTTTTGATCACCTTCCAAGCTAATAAGGACATATAATATTATATATTAGTCTTATATTGAGCTTTATTATTATGAATTATTTGGTCCATTGTCATTGTGAACAGTTTAAAAAATAGAAAGAGTGCAAAGTGATTCCATCATAACTGAATGTTGAAAATCCTGCAGGAGGTTGCAGGATGGAAATGGACTTTTCTTGTTGAGGTTTCTCATCCAGAACTTCGGAAGACATGAGAAGCTCATTTCGAGTTCTTCTGCTCGTAATTGATGTCTCTGTCGAGTTTATCGTCGGTCGCTTGATATTTTTATTGTGTTGCTGCTCGGTCTTCGGTCGGTCTCTAATGAACGACGGCACATAAATACCAGTGCACGGAACTCGTCGCTCGCAGGAGCAGGATCATAACCCGGCAGGACGACGAGAAAAGGACAAACACAGCAGGGATAAGAGGGAGTGTCCAGGACCCTCGCGCCGACGCCCGGCGTCTCGTGACGTCACGGCCCATAATCAAGACTGATTTCAATAATGGCGTCGTTGTGTGCCAGGGTGGGAGGGAGAGACAGACTCCTTTACTGCACTATACAGTGAATCTCAGGGCTCGGGGTGAAACACTTAGTGAAATTAAACGGACCAGACTAACTTAACGCAAATTGAAAAATATCACCTACATGAGACATACGTACGGAAATTAACGGGCGCCGGGTCGCGGGCCGACGGACGCGGATTTTCGGTGTCCCGATGCCGGTAATTTGAATGCCGATGGAGACGATTAGGAAAAAAAGTCGATGATAACAAAGATAACGGCGCGCTCGATAAGGGATAAGGTTTTCCCTCGGTTTGGAAGTCGCGCTTGGACCGGTGCCGTGGAGTGACTATGTCCATTCTGGACCAGTCTCGTGGTCTTCCGCTGATCCAAGGCATGCCACCTGGGTCGCAGCCCATGATGCCGCCGCACGCCATGGACGGTCCGCCCAACTCCGAAGTCCTGCTGGCCCTACTGGCCAGGAACAAAGCACTCGAAGGTATGTTCATTGTTTACATGAAACTTCTTCGTAATCCTGCACCCGGTGGCGCTTCGGCAAACGGCTTAGCGCTAAATCTGAAGTCTGAAACTACGCGTAGTTGATGTCTGACCGCGGTAATGTGTTTAGTGGCCGCAGTGCCAGGTCCATTTTACGCTTCTACTACATCTTCTTTTGGCTAATGTTCAATGTTTCCGCGAATATATGAACCGCCACAGCAAACTTCATTATTGTGTTGAACAGTTCGATACGTCGACGTCCTACTGAAAATCGCAATAAAAAACCATTGTAACTGACTTTTTCACTTTTCAGTTGATTCAGAATCTAGTAATAATAACCATAATAATAATAATAATAAATTTATTATCTCTTCAGTACATTCAAACGCCTTAAACAAAACAGAAAATGAAGCCATATTGAAAAACTGAAAAATTACGAGGTCAAGTATGAATAGGCAAATAAACAATAAGTTGAATAATTAGGGCATGCATACAAAATAGGTACATACATTAGCCGATAGACTTTATATAATTTAGATTCAAAATCTAGTATTAAAGTACTTTCGGAAAGAAGACTAAAACAGGCGTAGATTGTAACATCCTTCACAATTCAAAGTTATATACATTTTCTGTGTAAAAGCATTGTAGAGACATTTACAATATTTTTACATGTTACGTGTTCAATGTGAAGATAGTACAGATTGTGACACAAATTTCTTGAAAAAAAAACAGAATTTCGAAGAAATTTTGCTTTCACATCAATTTTCAGAATGTCAGGAATATTGATTTAAAAAAATCGCATGATTATCTTATGTGTAACTCAAAATAACACGCAATTTTACAACGCAAAACATTCAAACCTCTCTCCAGCAAAATTGCACTTTGTTATAATGTTTTGTAACACTGGTTTTAAAATATAGGTACTATGGTCTTTTTCGCCAGTTCACTCGATAAAAATGTACCCGACACGGATATTTTGAATGTGCTTATAGAATGGAATAGGAGTTAGAGTTTATTGCAGGATTCACAGGGGTAATAGTATATTATTCAACAAGCGGGTAATGATTGCTTCTTACTCATGAAGATGCAGTTTGCCGACACGAGCCTTGGCGAGTGTCGTAAAGCATCTGAATGAGTAATAGCCATTACCCGCGAGTAGAATACTATGCTTTATCCAGCCTTATTGAAAAATGCAGGCATGAGGCATGTATACGCGTGATAATGCGTGCATTATTCAATAGGATTGGATAAAGTAAATTTACAGTGTGTATACTCGTATATTAAAATATGCAGGAGATAAACGTTAAGATCCACTCCAGGCATGTGGTTTACAACCAGGGTTACCAGATTTTTGAAATCACAACGCACTTACAATAAAGTTAACAGGGCTTCCGGGGAGGTATATCCCTCCAAGAGCACCGCAGCCGAAATTTTTTTGGAGCAAGGTTGATAATTATGTGTTTTTTCTCAAACAATGGTATTAGTACTATTAGTGCCCCACATACATGCCTAGCTAGTCTTAGTCAGATTGGGTCTCTGTGGGTCTAGTCTAGCTACATCTACACCTTTGCGCGCCGTAAGTTTCTTCCTATATTCATTTATTATCGATTTAAACTGAATTTTAAAGTTGGAAGTTGAATTTTGAATTTTGATTCGGTGAATATTAGAAAAATATATCAAAAAAAAGCCAAAATACTCGCCAGAATTTTAGTGTGCGGGACATTCTCGGATGTATGCAGGACGCGGGACAAAAGAATCAATTGCGGAATGCACAATCTCGCAGAAAACGGGACGTCTGGCACCCCTGTACCTATTACAACTAACAGTAAAACTATAATATACCAATAAAAAGTCTCATTTCCAGAAAACTTAGTGTCTCCGCATCAAGAATGCTTTTCATGATCTTGAATTCAGATCAGTTGTTGTCTCAACTTTGTAGTTGGATAGTTCAAGTGTTGATCCCATCTCAGTTGTCGGTCAATAATTATTCCCAGGTATTTGACTTTTCCCGTAACTTCAATGCTCAGGTCTTTGTCCATCTCAGTGGTAGTAAAATCTCACCTTTCATCTCATCTCAAGATTGCTGAAGTATATCGTTGATGACCGTGTCGAATGCCTCTTTGATAAGTGTCTAACGACATCCATTGTGTTACTGAGAAAGTCAAGCAAGAAAAATTCATATTTCAAGCTTGATTAGCAGTCAAAGTAAGGTACTAACTGCGAACCCCAGGTACAAACGAAAAACAGTTGCATAAAGTATAAAGTTTCACTTCAAGATACCAATAGCAGTTATATACGCTATATAGACAAACCATTAATTTAAATTGCCGATTAGATCCTTATTCAGTGAAGTTTTTTCTAAAGTGAAAGAAACAGCGATCCAAAGTCTCTCATAAAATTTTGTTCAACAACTTAAGGTTTGGACTCGCGACTAAAAAAGTCCATCATTAAAGGAACAATAAACAACAAAACTTACAAAAGGGATATTGTAAAATGATGTCGAAGAAGGCTACGAGGAGCGGTGATAATCAGATGTTTTTAATATTTGAAACATAGGTCCTATAATGCAATAGTATATTACAATATACCGAGACGGAAAATTCATCGTTACTGCTGAGGACAAAGAAAACCTATACGCAGGCGGAGCGGGAATGATACATTTACCGTCGAGAGTATGTATAATGCACTACTACATATTTCACTCACAAACATGTACTCAGCTTATAGGATTACAGGCGCTCAAAACTTGAAAGACAATCTTTTTTTTGTTACAATTGATTTCCAGATTGGCCGATCAATTTTGCTGAAACTTAGTTCAAGTCGCGGTCCACTAATTTACCCACCCATTGTTTGGTTGGATCACTGGCGGCTCCACGGGGGGTACGACGGTACGGCCGTACCCCCTGTTGCAAATCAGGGGCGCCAAAAGTCAATTTTGAAGAAAAAATCACGAGTAGTACCGATGAATACTCTTTGTAAAAATAATTAGCGCGATAAAAGCTTGTCAATGAAATTGGTTTCTATGGAAATTCGCTTTGGGTGTCGCGCGATAGAATCTTGGAACTATTCTCATAACATATGTGGAGGTGGAAAGAAGTTCTACTCACAAACACCCTTATAATTAATCATTACTGGCTTTTTAAAAAGTTGGAAAATAAACCATTACGAACTATCGGCTCGCGGCGCGGTGTGCAGCTACCTTGGCTCTTGTCTGTAATGAACCTCTTTCCGTCTCGGTATGTACTATTACTCACAACCAATATGGTAATTGATTCATAACATACTATATGTAAGAGGGCGGGAAGTAGCTCATCACCTACTCTGCGGAAAAAAAAAAGAAATGGTAGCTTCAGAAGACAAATTCCAGAATAATGCATCCAACCAAACAATGAGTGGGTAAATACGTATTCCTGAGCCAAGTTTTAGAAAAATTGATTCGCCGATCTGGAAGTCATGGCAAAAAAAAAACTTTCTAATTTCAATTTTTGAACACCATGATACTTTAAGCTACGCAGGTACATGGTTATGAGATGAGTAAATTAGTAAATATATGTACTCCCAACAGTAAATAGGTAGTAGATCATTACTGCAGAGGGCTAGAGGCTCCAGGCTCCGCCAAAACCAAAAGTTGGTCTACGATGACTGGAGAGTGACTAAATACCCTGTTAGTAATGACAGTGAAGGCAGATAGGTGTAAATCCATGAAAATCGAAGATTGCATTGTAAAGTTTAGTTTTGTAGAATAGATACGTAGAGAAGAGTTCAATTTATACTATTAAAACCAATCTGTTGTCATGATCGTTTTTCTTTGAAAACTGCTTCTGTTGAGATCTAGTGAAGTCACTCACGTAGTACTCACGGGGGAGGGATGAAGGGAATAATTTTCCCTTCAAGACTTCGACCAACAGGAAAAAATCTGATACATTTATCCCCCAAAGACTTCATGCGAAATACAAAAAAAAAGTATGATGTGTCCCCTGACGTCCACACCTATCCCCTGGCGAAATTATTAAAGAGCTGGCCAAGGCTCCAAGGCGGCCAAGGCTCTATATTATCATTTGATTGATTGCTTGATACCTACTGGACAGAATTTAGGTTATGTTTTTCGAATAGTTTTGCACTTTTGAGTTTTGACTGAACCTCGAAGGAAAGAAAACAAAATGAATTAGGGAGGCTTTCCTTTTTTCTGCTTATTATTGTCAATATTATTACTATTATACCCGAAAATTTTCGGCTGCGGCGCTAGTTTTTACTGGCTGCGATCGCCCAGTACAGACTATAATATACACAAAACTTCATCGATCCCCCCCCCCCCATTTGTCTATAAATCTGGGTACGCCACTGGAGAGAAGCATGGGGCTTATTTTGATCGTAGCCCACACCTTAAGGGCGCTTGGTCGGTGGACCGTACCCCCTGTTCGAAAATGCTGGAGCCGCCAGTGGGTTGGATGCATTATTCTGAAATTTTTCTTAAAAAGCTACCATTGCTCCATTTTCTCGCGGAGTAGACAATGAGTCGCCTCCCTTCCTTTTGTGGGGAAGTACCACCGGACTTCTTGATCGATCAGTCACTAGTCGAGTTCATTCGTCAAGTCCTTCTCCACTCTCACAGACTAGCCCAGGCTATATTTCGTCGTAATCAGGATAAAAAACTGCATCAACTGCTTTTGAATGAATTTTTTTTGCAAAACCCTGTAAATTATTGATTCAGAAATTTTTTATGGGCAAATTCAAAAAAAGTCCGCAAAACTCCTTCAAGAATCAGTTTTCCTTTTTAAAATTGTCCAAGGGATAAGGCAGCTTGTAGGGAAGTCAATCTTAACGTGAACACCCTGTACCTCTGTTACCTACATCAGTATCACTTTGTTGGAACGTTGGACTTTGGAACTAACTCGGTGGTTGTTTTGGTTTTGAGACCGCTCATCCAAGAAGTGCACATCAATTCTAAACTAATTATCCGCCAACGGCTGATAATGGATATTATTTGGGGATTAGAGTGATGCTGCACCAGCGAAGTACAAAACAGATTTCCCATGTGAACTGGTGGACGAACGCACGTCGCCACAGTTGCACTTTCCGGTAACCAGAGTAGTGGGGCACGTGTGGGCACGTGCGACGAGCCCACTCCGCACGTGCCCTAAAAAGCGCACAAACACCCACCGGAGCCGCCAGCGGCCAAGTGCCGATGTCACCGTTTGTTCCTTGTTCCTTCCTATAGTCCTTCACGGTAATTGTAGACTTCGGCATATAGGAACTGTGACACACAACAAGCATTCGACGAGAGCCTGATGCCCGCGTTTTAATATTTTAATGCGACCGTAAACACTGGGGCTTTATTTGCGGGTGAGCTGAAGGTAGACGAGAAGGCGAGTCCTTCATTCTTTCCCATTGAATTTAATGGGCGGTAATATGAAATGGGGATGCATATTTTCATAAGTTAACACCTCTCGATGATTTTACAGGGTGCACCGCGGCAGGCTGACGGTTTTAAATTGCTATAACTTTTGCATGGAAGTTCCGTCAGGAGCATAAATTACGTATCAAAATTTATGCCATTAGAAATAAGCGACAAGGTCTTTTTTCATTAAAATTATGACCTAAATGACCTAATAGAATAAAAGCCTTGGTTCCTGGTTTCTTGGTGAATGTACTACGTAAAGGCCCTTCATGGATATGTCACTTTTTTTGAGTTACAAAAAATTTGATGTCAAAATCTGAAGAAAAAAAACGAAAATATGAAGCGGAGCGGAGCAAAAAATATCAGATATTTATATATGACAACAAAAAAAAGAACAAAGCTCCTGTCGAGGCGAGGGGTAAACCACGGACGGAATTTTTGTACACAGATTTCCAATTTTGTGGTGATTTCCAATGATTTCCAAATGATTTCCAAAGATATCCAAAGATTTCCAATGATTTCCAAAGATTTCCAAAGATTTTCAATGATTTCCAATGATTTCCAATGATTTCCAATGATTTCCTATGATTTCCAAATGATGTCCAAATGATTTCCAAATGATTTTCACATTATTCCCCAATATTCTACATTATTTCTATTGAGTTAAACTACCTGCCTACCTCCACACCTTTTATAAACTCTTTCATGACAACGGTAATTTAGAGTTCCCACTTCAAATATCATAGAATATTTCCCTCATACGTCAAAAACGCGATAATTCGGACACAAATTTTAAGGATTAATAAGCGATAATCCGAAAGACCATATCGATAATTCAATCGATCTGTCATTGTTTAAACACCTACTGTCAAACAAACATGATGCGTGTCCAGTATTAGCGTTGGACTCTGGACACTGTATGGGGATGCTCATGCTCAAGCGAGTACTCAAGGACCCAGAGGAATGTGCAAGAAATTAAAACGATTTGGGATTGCGCAGTCATAATGATTTCACACTTTTTACGTCAGCCTCTGGTTCTCTTTTCTGTTCCGTGGCTCAGTACAGTTAGGTGGCTATCCATGTATCATCAATTTTATTGTCGTGTGAAATAATATGTGAAGAATTTGTAGAATGATTCGGGAAATATTCTTCCGAATACCACTCTTGCAATGAAAATGAACCAGATAATTCTGAAAAAGCGTGTTGCCATAAGAAAACCGTATTCGTTTGTTTTCTTCTGTTGTTCGAAAGAAGAGCCCTCCCCCTGCGGGGTCGGGCTGTTTTAGCTTTCGAACAACAGAGAAAACAAACTCATGCAGTTTTCAGGCAACACGCATTTTTCAGAATTATCGGTAATTTTCATTGCACTCGCGGTATTATACCCGAGAATTCAAGACTTCACATCTCAATTGACAAGTTACGAGTAGGTACCTAGGTAGATACGACAACCAACTTAGTCGAGCAAAGTTGAAAATTATATCACTTCTTCTACAGGGTGTCATAACCTATAATTATCAATTATTGTAAAAAGGACCGGGATATACAGGGTGTCCGTTTTTCGAGGCTAAGCATGGGTATCTCGCTTATCTTTAGAGATACAGAGTCGGTTAAATTAGAAAAAAGTTGCGAATTTTCATGACGATCAATGATCGATGATGAGATATTTGACTTGTCAGTTTTAGTTTTCGAGATATCGAGAAAAAACAGAAATTTGTAATTTTTGTTTTTTTTTTATTTGAAATACTGTTGAAGATAGCCTTTTCTAACTAAGACATTGTGAAGGCACTTTTCCAAGGGGAATTCTATGTTGCCAAAATCATCATTCTAGCTTCCAAAACAACCGAGATATGACATTCAACTTTGTTTTCTCTTATGGGCGCCATATTGGATTTTGACATTTTTAAATACAATATTTTTTTCTGGTTACAACAATATGTCACATGCCACTGCTGAATCCATGCTTTTGAGCAAAAATTTATTTTTTTATTTTTCAAAGAGTGCTTTGGAAACAGAATCAGCACTGACAATAAAAAAAACGTAAATGTTGAACATTTATTCAACAGTGACATGTGGCACATCGTTGTAACCAGAAAAGAATACCGTATTCAAAAATATCAAAATCCAATATGGCGCCCATTAGAGAAAAAAGGTGAATGTCGTATCTCGGTTGCTTTAAAAGATAGAATAAAGATTTTTGCAGCTTTGAATTCCTCTTGAAAAAGTGCCCTGACAATGTCTAGATTAGAAAAAGCCACCTTCAACCGTTCTTTGAATAAAAAATGAAAACAAAAATTCAAATTCCTGTTTTTTCACGATATCTCAAAAACTAAAATCGATACGTCAAATTTCTTTTTGGATCATTGATCATCATGAAAATGCGCAACTTTTTCCTAATTTAACCGACTTTGTATCTCTCAAGATAAGCGAGATACCCATGCTTAGCCTCGAAAAACGGACACCCTGTATATTATTCAAAATAAAAAAAAGCATGATGAACGAAGAACGTGTTCATTTTATTGAGTTTGGATCGAAACAGTAGGGACCCATTCTACCTACTATGGTATATGGAATCTTCTGTGAAGCCCACAAAAAATTATAAAAAATCATTTCGATTTTCATTTTTGAAGTTATAAGGGGCCTTGTGACTCGTGAGGGGTCAAGTCTTATGTCAAAGGGTAGTCCTTCGAACCCTGCTTATAGTATAGTTTCGTTATTTGAGAATATTTGAGTGAAATGTTGGTGGTTGGTGGTATATAATAATTATGAGAATGAAATATCAACCACTGATGGATGTGTATTGGATTTGTTTTCTATACAGGGAAGGTAAAGTCAGAAGCCTCGGGAATTATTTCTTGAAAACTGTCTCGAAATCCATTCACTTGTTCCCTTAGCCCAGCCTTGCCCTTAGCCAACGTAGAGCAGATGGTCACACACTTCTCACCAAGGAATTTGATGAGAGGAGTTTTTATAAAAAAATATTTTTTTTTTCAATTATTTATTCATACTCACCCTGGTTCTTGGTATATATAATGAATTAATGACAATTTGATCCCCCCTCAGTAGGTCAATGATATTTATCATTCAACGACAATTTACTAAGATCTGTTGACATAACAAAACTATAAGGATTCGAAGGACCACCCTTCGACCCTCCCTAAGTTCTATAATAGAAGCTAGAGAATTTTTCAATAATTTTTCGTTAGCCTCGTAATCTATTCCATATGCCGTAGGCCGTAGGACTTTTTTGATGTGACTTTTCCGGACCACTCTGTGGAACAATGGAAATGTAGGGCAATATGTAACAAAACAATAAGTACTTGATCAACATTTGTGTAAAAAAAATAATTATTCTGATTTAGAGATACCTAGACAGTTTAGTTCTTCTCCTACAAACAACATTTTAACATGACTAACATATTTTTATAACAAAAAGTAAAAAATTATTGATTATTCTGATTTGGAGGTAGATAAAGTACCTTGGCAACTTATTTCGTTCTCTAAAAAAGACTCAACGAACTTGTAAATGTTTTTTGATGAGATTCTCTTCAAATTTATGTTGCCCTTTTCTGAAAACTTTGGAAGAAGGCAACTTGATAACGATTTCATTTTCTCAATGTCCGCTTGATCTTTTTCGTCGTCTTTTTCAGCTAAACGACAACGAAATCTTCACCGTTCATATTTTTTTCTCGCTCAGTATCTGAACTCTCATTTCCTTCTTGATTTTCACCCCCGTTAAGAACATCTTGCACTTGGTCCTTCGTCCTAGCCTATGGCTTTTCAATTCTACTTTCCTTTTTACACTTTTGGGTAAAATCTCCTCATTCGATTCAAATCGTTCCGTGTCGGTCTATTATCTAAAATTATCTCATGTTCCCTCACATGTTTCATAGAGTCTTCTAACGTTGTTTTTTCGTATTCATCCTCCACTTTTCTTCCCGTCCTGCGTTTCTTCGTTTTGCCTCCGCTTCTTCCAGCACACACTTCCTTCGTTTGCAGAATGTTAATATGTGCCTTTTTAAGATAGACTTCCGTTTGTTACTTGGTTCGGTACCTACCTGCGAACAACTGATGGTGCACCGAAACCAGTTGATTTAATTGTCTTTGACAGATGACGCTTTGATAGTTTCCTCCAATGTAGAGCCCTTAAAGCTGGATCCCTATATGCGAATATTCTGACAGGAAATGCGATATTGTATCTCAAATTTTGAATTCGATTCGAGGGCTCTGATTGGCCAATATGAGGAGTCTAAACTTCACATTTATTTCTGTCCGAATGTTCGCATCTGGGAACCCAGCTTCACACGGTGTGGAGAAGGGTGCCGCCGGAACCTGCCAATTTCTGCTTCCGTTACATGCTTTGAGAAGTTGTACATTTCCAAGTGCGACTATCATCTATCGTTTAGCTCGGTATAAACACTTGGCGCACTGGAACCAGCTGATATCTTCGTCTGTGGCATGTCTTGACAAAGTGTGTTTTTTCAATGTTGACTTGTCCCTTAGCTTTTCCAAGATCCAAAAACTATTTTTTCAAAACTTGATTTTTTTTGGATTTTGAAAATATCTATAGGCTCAAACCAAAGTACCTCCTGTAGCTTTCCAAAGAGACCTGAATGATAAATTTCTGTCAATGAATAAACTGCCGACCCTGCGATACCGCCACGACAACAAACCGCACGAAGAACCAATCGTGCCAAGTGGTATACCAAATAGTGGTACTTTTTCGTATATTGTGTTTGTGTGATATGGGTAACCTATTTTATTTGACGAGAGCTTTATTATCAAAATACGGAATTTCTCATGATTTTTACCAAAATATCTTGATCAAAATCAGTGGGTTATCAGGTTGACCTTTGTGTAGTAACTCCACATGACTCCTACAAGGACACATTTTTCAATTTCGGTTTCATCATAATTATTTTAAGATGAAAACAATAAGTGATGAGGCAGGTACTTATATCAAGCATTTTTTTGCGGAGCACTTTGCGGCATGTAGTTGCCATGAAGTAGGTACTTTTCTTAGAATCAATACCTAATCATTTTTTACCTAGAATTGCGATTTGTTTATTGAGAATTTATTATTTATTGATTACCTATTTGAATTTCCATTTAAAGAAATGACGCTTTATATCAGGTGCGAAAGTAAAACTTGAACCTTGCAAACCCTTCTAATTTTGTCGTTGTGGTTTTGGACAAGCTGGGAGCAATAATGTAAAAATTAGAAACTCGGTGTTGGGTCACTATAGGTATTTCTAGAATTTTTTCCTAAAATTGGATCTTCGAACGTCTCACTTCATCTTGATTCTTGAGTATAATGGAACGAGTTTCATAATCTGTAAGAATTTTCTGTGTGGAACCCGGGTGAATATTTTTCGAAAAAAGTGCATTTTCCGGCAAGAGATGTGCCCTCTAGTGGGGGGGTTAGCGGAATGGTCTGTGCATTTTGTGATCAAAGCATGAAATTTGGCATACTTGTTCAGAAGACCCTCCTTCGCAATTCCAGATGTGGCGCCACGCGAGATTTTGCGCCAGAGACACTGTATTGCGGTTAATATACCTGCTAGGGGTAATGGTTCGAGTGGGGTAATGGGTAGGGTTCGATGAATTGTCAATGGAAATAGGGAACCTTGAGTTTGAAAGGACATCGAAGGATCGCGTGGTCAATCAGAGGGATACTTTTTTGACTGAGGCTTTTGAGTCACAGGGTTTTGTTGTGTTGAGCGGCCGTTCACCGTCAGACACGCCGGGTCATTTCACATAACGTGGGCCATGTGGGTAGAAGCGTTGTAGCCCATATTTGGGTGAGCGTTGACGACGTCAGACTAGTGAAAGACTTTGAGGTAGTTGATTGTTTTGTCGCTTCAGATCACATGTTGTGCAAGGTCGTTCTCTCGTTTAACGCGATCGATGATCAAAAGCACGACCAATTTCAACCAATCAGGCTATGATTAGATGAAAATTGCACCAGTGTAATTTCCGGTACGGAAATACAATTATGGAGGATGAAAATGGAAAATCGTTTGACAATTCGAACGAAACGATTTTCCATTTTCATCCTCCATAATTGTATTTCCGTACCGGAAATTACACTGGTGCAATTTTCATCTAATCATAGCCTGATTGGTGGAAATTGCTGAATAACCCTTCTTTATGGTTACATTTTTGACAGTTGAATTGTCACCAAAACTATCAATAGCACTAAGATAAATCGATGGGCACCTATAATGAAATTGTATCAATCAGTAGTATTCCCGACTCTTACTTACGGTGCAGCTGTGTGGGGGCCTAGCCTACTAACAGCAGGGCCGATTCTGGCTTGTCGGCCGCCCTTGTGCGAAAAATATTTGGCCGCCCGCCAGCTGTAACCCCGCAGCAATTTTCTGTCGGGGGCGTCCGGGTCCCTTAGAAATTGCGCCGCAGGCGATTTTTTTTCACTTTGCGGGCCTAAAACCGCTAAGGCCCCTCCATTTTAAGCAGAATTATAAACAATTATAATCTATTTTGCGCCGAGGATCAAGGTGCGTCCATAGCCACCTCACTTTAGCATACCCCTTGGCATACCCTGATTAGTTTTTAGGCACTTATGCCAATTCATAGGTATATGTATTGATTTTGTAGTTGAATATAATCAGAAAAATCTGTTCAAATAGGTGGTTGTTTATTGATAAGAAGGCAAAACCCAGAAAAATGTCATAATTATTGGTAAAATACCTATAATCTTGAAAACACAACAACTTGCAAAATTCTGAAAACAAAAAATACTTGACAAACCTAATACATATTTGGTATATTGAAGGTATAGTCGATGAGCCAGGAGCCAAAAATCACGATTTTGGTTTCCACCCTGGGGACTTGATGTGTCATACCTTTTTGGATTCCCCACAACACCAGCATGAAAATAAGCCATAATACATTTTTGTATCGAGTAGCTTAAGACCGCCATCTTGGAAAAACCGCGCCAAATATGTAGTTCTTGTGATTTGTATTTTTTTTTCGCATCAACGGCACCTCCAATGGGAAAAATGAAGCTGAATAAAATTAAACAACAAAATTCACTATAAATATCGGTCAGCACCGTTTTCTGACAAGTCTCGTTACTCCAAATGTGACAGTTCATAGTTTAGCGATGGCAAATTTCTTTATTTAACATTTTCAAGTACACCCGATGATATTTATACAAACCGAACTTCACGTCATTGTCTTTCTAGCGTACTTCACTAGGAATGCTGCTCTTAGCGGCATTTTGATGTCCGTCTGTCCGTCTGTCCATCGGTCTAACTGTCCGTCTTATCAATTAATTGCTCCTGAACGAGAAGACCTAGCGAGAATCGACTTCTTGTGTGTAACATGTATTCACCGGAGAATTGAATTAGGAAAAAAATAATTTCTAAAACCGTCGCCATCTTGATTTGCAATGTCAAATTTTCACAAAAGTGATCCGATTTTCATGAAACTTGAAATACATGCATATTTTATATTCAAAAGTATGATTTCAATGTTTTCTTTTTGATCCGCCGCCATTTTGTCCGCCATGTTGAAATTGGTAAAACTGGTCCGATTTTGATGAAAATTGGAACCTAGTCGTGTCTTGTGTACGCATTGATGGTTTTCATGTTAGTTCCACGATTTGCGCCATATTGATGTGTCACATGGAAATTAATCTCCAGCTGTCACAAAGTCAATTTATCCAAATATTTTCTGAACAAGGGGCTTCCGATGTGACTGAGAAACTTGTTGATAGCAATCGGTCTTTGTTAGCTCTTTTTTACAAGTAGGAACTCCTTCAATGAAAAATATACGGGAAATGCTATTTAATTTTCGGAATCTGCAAAAAAAAATTGAAAATTCTTGAATTTTTCTTTGAAAATCTGGAAACCAGATAGCAACGCCTATACATAATAATTCAAGAAAGTCGCATAGTGAATTTGAACTTCCTATTTTTCAAAAAAATGTACTAAAAATGGTTTCTACTAATGGGGTACTTGCCCAATTTTTCTTTTATTGGCTCAATCGATAGTATGGGTGACAATTCAATTGTCAAAAATGTAACCAATAAAGAAGGGTTATTTCTTCAATTTCCACCTATAAGGTTATGATTAGATGAAAATTGCACTAGTGTAATTTCCGGTACGGAAATACAATTATGGAGGATGAAAATGGAAAATCGTTTCGTTCGAATTGTCATGCCAAATACATCTCGAGACTTCGTAATTACAGGAAATATTTGGCTTTCAATAATTCGTGCTTGTTGGATACAGAAATGACCACTCGCGCTTCGTGCTCGTGATCATTCCAGACCAACAGACACTCATATTTTACAGCTCAAAAATTTTCGGTAATTACTTAGTCTCTTGTTGTATTATATATGAAAATATTGTACGCAAATTTTTTCTCTCTCTCAAATTCCCAAAATTGCGGCCGTAGTGCCTGTTTTAAAAATATATTTGTGACGTCACAAATATACTAAAAACTAAACAAACAGCACTGTTGGGTTGAAAGCTCAAAAAACTGTTGGAGTCACATCACAATATTTGAAAAATACAGACATAAAAATTTCAGTGAAATTTTCGTACAGTTACCAACCCTTTGAAAAAAAAATCGAAAAAAAAGTCTTCTTAACCAATGGATATATTTTCCGGAAATCTTCAGAAAATACTTTTTATTACTCTTGTTGATGATTAAAAGTATTTTCAGTCAAATCTGTTTCACTGGCAAGTACCCCATTCATTTTTTCATGTTCACTGGAAAACCATTTTTGGTACTTTTTTTTTTGAAAATAGAATGTTCAAATTTGGTATGCGACTTTCTTGAATGAAGATGTATGGACGTTGCTATCTGATTTTCGAATTTTCAAAGTAAAAAATCAAAAAATTTTCAATTGTTTTGCAAATTTCGAAAATTTAATAGCATTTTCCGTACATTTTTTCTGGAGAAGTTCCTACTTGTGAGAAAGAACTAACAAAACCCGAATTCTATCCATCAAGTTTTCCAGTCACATCGGAGACCCCTTGTTCAGGAAATATCTGAATAAACTGATTTTGTGACAGCTGGAGATTAATTTCCATGTGGCACGTCAATATGGCGCTAATCGTGAAAATAACATAAAAACCATCAATGCATACACGAGACACGACTAGGTTCCAATTTTCATCAAAATCGGACCAGTTTTACCAATTTCAACATGGCGGACAAAATGGCGGCGGATCAACAAGAAAACATTGAAATCATATTTTGAATATGAAACATGCGTGTATTTCAAGTTTTATGAAAATCGGATCACTTTTGAGAAAATTTGACATTGCGGATCAAGATGGCGACGGTTTGAGAAATTATTTTTTTCCTAATTCAATTTTCCGGTGGATATATGTTACACACAAGAAGTCGATTCTCGCTAGGTCTTCTCGTTCAGGAGCAATTAATTGATAAGACGGATACTTAGACCGATGGACAGACGGACAGACGGACATCAAAATGTCGCTAAGAGCAGCATTTCTAGTGAAGTACGCTAGAAAGACAATGACGTGAAGTTCGGTTTATATAAATATCATCGGGTGTACTCGAAAATGTTAAATAAAGAAATTTGCCATAGCTAAACTATGAACTGTCATATCTGGAGTAACGAGACCTGTCAGAAAACGGTGCTAAACGATGTTTGTAGTGAATTTTGTTGTTTGATTTTATTCAGCTTCATTTTTCCCATTGGAGGTGCCGTTGAAGAGAAAAAAAATACAAACCACAAGAACTACATATTTGGCGCGGTTTTTCCAAGATGGCGGTCTTAAGCTACTCGATACAAAAACGTATTATGGTTTATTTTCATGCTGGTGTTGTGGGGAATCCAAGAAGGTATGACACGTCAAGTCCCCAAGGTGGAAACCACTCGAGTCCCCTGGCTCAACGACCAGTAAGTATTAGGTCTGTGAGTAGTAGGTACTAGGTATACCTATACCAAGGGCCAGTATTTCCGAGGGTATTTCCATTCCCTCAAAAAGTTTCGAATAGGCTATTTGTTAAATAAACCCTGCGCAGAGCGTAGAACGCAAAGCTGATCAGCCAAACAGACTATCCGAAATGTTACCAAGAGATGGAAATTCTTGCCCTTCCTCGGATACTTTCTGAGAAAAAAGTCTGATATCTATAATAGTTGACGTGGGGCGGCCGCCTCGCCTGCATTCTTGACAAACCCTGTTGTATTTTTTTCGGCACTAAAAATTCACAATTTACGCAGGCGGCCGCCTTAGATCTCGAAAATCATAATATCAGTTTCTTTTTCGACACTCAATTTTTTGTTTAAAAAAAATTGGGCGACCTTTCGCCGCCCTTGAATTTTGGCCGCCCTTGTGCAAGGGCACGCCTAGCACACCACTCAGAATCGGCCCTGACTAACAGAGCTGGACGCATGCTCAATGTACATTCTTCGAAGGTCTTTTGTACTTGCCACAACAAACTCCGGGGTACATAATTCGTACAGAACTCAATCTACCGAGTATGGGCTACCATGTGCTCAAATCGGCGTTGCGCTTGATTAAGAAATACAGCTGTCAATCGGAAAGTCGGTACGCTTTCATCGCAGTCAGAAGGCTACAGAGTGTCAGCGAATCTCCAAATAATGAGCTGCAACACAACTGGGTCTCACAAGTGAATAAGATCGCGGAATTCTATTCAGCTGGCTCGCCCATTGACATTTTTCAGTTGGATGAAAGTGAAATTCAGTGCGTCACCGAAGGGTATCTGCAGGGTGGCAGGTTTGAAGATTGGAACAGGGTTCTTCTTAGTACATTTTGTAGCGGCTATAAAAACATCATTGACCAAAATCCTTTGACGTCAATCAATGCCGAATACTTTCCTTGATTTCAGCATGCCACTTGGAGTGAAGCGCGTCATTGCCCAACTTCGTCTTAATTGGTCGTATTGGGTACTTTTTCGGATCAGTTTGGAATCAATGGATTTGAAAGCAAAATCCGATTCGAAATAAGAATCTCTCGAATCCGTGGATTGCTTTCAAAACTGGGATTTGAATACCAGTATTCTTTTCCTTTCTGTCGATTCCATTGAATCCATATTCGAATATGGCTTCGAATGCTATGAATCCTAGAATACCGTAGAACGGTAACTTGAATCCAGAGTCCCGAATATCGGATTCGTATTCGAATAAGAATCCGTGAAAAGCAACTTTAGTAGGAGGAGCTTGTGGTGTGGTGGTCAGCGCGTTCGACTACCACGCCAGGGATCGTGGGTTCGATTACCACTGTGAGCGGTCGGAATTTCGCCTCGAAAACAAGCTCCTTGATTTAGTTGGAATGCTTGCTGAATGCAAGACGCGCGTCTCATAGCGCGTAAAATAAAAATATGAACGATGGTGCCGACCCCATGCGATATTGGTGGTTGCTAAAAATCCTTACCCTGTGCTGAAACACACAGGGATTCGTCAAAATTTCCGATACAGTGGAGGAAAGCATTCATCGGTGTCGGTGTAAGGCCTCGTTGCGGAAATAGGCCGACGTTCTATAAACGTAAAAAAAAAAAACTAGTAGGATTCAAGCTCCTGGGTAATCGAATATGTACTACCCCAAGTCTGTTGGCCGAAAAACTTATTTGGAACTTTATTAGATGGAAAATTTGTAAGTAAGTAAGTAAGTAAGTGAGTAAGTAAGTAAGTTTGTAAGTTTGTAATATTTATTTAGTTGGGAAGTGACCCTTTTCTTTCCATTTTCCATTCATTAGGTGCATGTGCTGAGTCTGATCTCTTGCGAACCAATTTTAATCAATCTCGCAAGGCGCACCCGCACACCAGCGAAAACAATTATGAGAGGGGGCAAATATGCAGTAGCAGTAGTCTTTACCCGCACAAAATAAGAATGGCAAGGGCGGGGAAGAACCGAACGAACTCAGGCGATGAGAGACACACAGAGAGACAAGTGAATGGAACCATCAGCCGGGCAGACCCCCGATGAAATACTACGGGGATGTAAGCCGGCATTACATGGCTTCAATCAGCCCATTCTGCGTCCCGGAAGCTATTGTTGTGAAAAGTCAGCGGGTTTTGTTTGATTAGAAAAGCAAGGAGCGGTTTGTCCCTAATCATCGTCATGAATACGGTTCGAGTCGACCGTGAATTGAAGGGCTTACGCCGTTCGGATCACCGCCAGATTGCAGGGCCCACCATTCAACATATCGGAGAGGATATTATGACGGATATGGATTCGGAAAAGCTTTGTCAAAGCGAGAGGTTTATCGAGATGTTTGGATATTATGGTGATTTTCGCAACAAAGCACATCTGCCGCTTCAGATGCTTCGAATACCATACAGAAAAGTTGCATAGCAAACGAAAAGGAGATGGTTGAATTCAAGCACTGAAGATTTCATACATAGCCAGCCAGAGAAAAGAACTGAACTGTTACTTGTCTTGGTTGGAAAACAGAAATCAGAAGTTAAAAGTGACATCAATAACATGAAAACGACAAGTGAGATATCTGGATATGGGCATTTGATGCAAATGAAACCAATTGAAACATCCAAATAAAAAGTGTGAAAATGAAAGAAGGAAGAAGGTGATTCTCAGGGATCGAGGTTTCCCCGCTTCAAATTGTATCGATTCTTTTATTTGGCCAATTATCGCCGTAATGAGCTCAAGTATCGGCAGCTGAACTCGACGGGGCGCCTGCTATATCTACGATGACCCTTGGGGTGCTATTAATATGAAATGTACACATACACAAAAGTTACGTGACCCACCAAATGAGATGGGCACTATGCTACCGGAGAGCTGATGTTTCATCATGATCATCACGATCCAGTGACTTATGCGTGTCTCGTGCGCCACTAGACCATCTGCCGTCCCATCCAACCATGATTCATCCCTACATGACGGCGTTATGGTCATTTACCTATCGGATCGTACCATCAGTAGGATTTTGCTATCGGCATCTGTAATCTATATCGATGAGCGAACATGCGAGCCAGAGACAGGACAGAAGAGTTAAAAAGGCATCCTCTTCAACATATGTGATAAGTACCTACCTACTTATGTATGATGTATGTATAACATGTGCCGAAGTCTTCATGCGCAGGACTCTTCAAAGCGCATTTTCTGTTACGCGTAATAATAATGGGTTTTAAGAAACTGTGAGGTCAAGTCAGGTAACTGGGACATAGTTATACATGTGGTGTCCTACTTCAAATGCTTGTAATTTTTATGCGTGGAGTTTTACCACCTAATTTTAGTGGACCTCATCTCCAGTAAGCTTTGGCGAAGACCCACCAATCAGTAAAGACAATGTTCCTTATCGTCCACAATGCAACTCACTCCAAGGAATCTAACAATACCTCGCGTATTCTCGAAAGTTTTCACTTTTGCGTACACGACGCCTCGAGGCGGTGACATATGTCACAATGAAAATTGCACATCATGTAGACAACTGGCTGTCAACAAGTCGTCAACGTGCCATTCGTACCAATACAACACATTTTTTCCATAGCTTGCTCCAATGCAGAAAGCCGTGAAATTGATTATAAATTGGCGAATTCTATCTTTAACCCCTTCGCCTCCACCCATCCCAGCTTTGCAATTTCAAATGGCACTACTAGTCCAGGAGCTAATGTAACTGAAAAGCATTCCGTGGGATTTTGAATGAAGGAGCATAGAGCGACCATGTGGAATACATCCTTGAATGGACAGCTCATAGGGTGTTTTGCTTTAATTTCTTGCAGGGAATTTATACCGGGTGAAACATGAAAAAAAAACTACCGTGAACTTGAAAAGGTGGAGCGGTACAAATCACCAGGTGGATGCCCGACTTGATGCTTTTGAAGGTTTTGCTGGAAAAATTCACATTCACGGTAAATAGAGTGAAAAACAAGGAAACTTGGAAATTAAATTTATTATTATAATTATGTAGGTAGTAGCATAAATCCATAGTGCGGCTCGGTGCGTCCGACACCTCGACACCCAGATGGGTAAAAGAGGTTACGATTATATATATATATATATATTAAAAAAAAAACCACCGTCGAAAAATCGAAACAGTCTCGGATTTGAAAATGGACCAACACGACGCCCAATGCAATCTACTCCCGATACCAGTTGAAATTTTCGAAAAAAGTCAATCCCCCACCAGGAAAAAACGGCCGAGTTGAGTCCTGCACCAAACACGGGTCGTCCTGGTCAAAATCCGAGCGGCGCCGGCGGCTGTCTCCAGTGGTAACGGCCAGGAGAAAATTCAAAAACTCGTAACGTCCAATAGACCCATTCAGTTTTACCTGGTCTGCGCGCGCATCTGCACGACTCGGTGCCATGATAACGGTGCAGGTGAAATGGTGAAAAATGACATCCTTAGAAAAATCAAAGTCAAAGTGTCAATGTGATAGGTGTACGGTATATACGCGTGATCCCTGCAAACATCGCCTTGAAAGAAAACTGGTTAAAAGCAACAAGATGTGGTTAGAAGTCCCCGATCGCGGAAAACACGGACCACGGACCGTACCTAGTAACTAGCTCCCAGACCCACAGTTCCTTCGAGTGTTTCTGTCCGCGATAGTGTGACAAATTCTTACAGGTCGGCCTGTCTTTGGCTACTGTCACCTTCTGGGAGCATTTATAGGTCACAGTCGTAGTTCTCTAGGCCCTCGAAAAGTTGCTGTCGGTGACAATAAAGGATGCAAAGCTTCTTCCATGAGGTTGACCTGGAATACATGTTCTGTAATAGGTGGGAATGCTGCTGACCTGTATGTTTTGCGGTTACACGGTCTCTTCCTCTCCTTTATTTAGAGGGGTAGCCCTGGCACACATCTTGTTCCATGTTGAGTGGAGGTCACCTCATCATTCAGCAGTGAATTCTCACTAGCGTAAACGTCAAAATGACGACAGTTGAAGTCTTAATCCACATGCTCCGTCAAAAATGAAACTTACAGGGAATATCAGGAGCGCAAACCTCATGCTGAATTTCCCTAGATGGTCGTTCAGATGCGCGCGCAACTCACTTTGTGTCTCTTTTCTCACACAGATTTCTGTATAAGTCTGTCTCTCTCGTTTTCACCGAATAGGTCTATTGGGAATTGGTGGAAAGCTGCAACTGTGGGCTTAATTTGATTCTTTTGTTTTGTTGCTTCCTACTAAATTTGGTTCCAATTCATCAGATACCTAGGTAGATATTGAATAATAAAATGGCAAAGTATTTTAAAGAAGATTACGGAGCTGTGTGTGTCTGTGTCTGTAATCTTCCACGATAACAGCCGAAACGTTATTCCGATCGACTTGAAATTCGGTATGCGAACATGGTTTTGCTGTCGAACGAGCCTATCACGTTTTGGTTGTCATTTGTCAAACGGAAGTGTCAAATGTGACAGAAAGCATATGTCACGAAACTTGACTTACGATATGTCATTCGACAGCCCTTGAAAAACAACTGTACCTATTCAAAACGGTTGAAAGTACTCCTCCGCATGTCATCTGTCAAATATTAAAAAATGTCAAAGTTCAAAGCTTGTTGTTATTCAGTTATTCAAATATTATCCGATGGATTGGGACCACATTCGGCAGGAATCAACACAACGACAGAATCAAATCACGTATGCAGTTTACGCTTTCCATTGAAATTTTGAGAACTTTTTTTTCATCTTTTCTTGAGGGTGGAAAAGATTAAAATAGAAATTCGCCATATGTATGTTTTAGATGTCCCTCTCGGTAATAAAAATCGACCTGTTTTTGCTCGATAAAATATTCACTAGGAATAAGGAGTTATTACGGGTGGATAGTTTTAAAATTATCACCTGGTATACGTTTTTCATTAACTATGTACTAACTGTTCCAAAGACCCAAAAAGAAGAATTTGTCTACGTTTGACATGATGAATAAGCACACCACAATGCTCATTTTGAGTTAAGTATAGAGGCACTCCAAAATTTATTCAGGGGCCTTCTTGAAATCCAAGATGGCCGATACGACACATACACGTCTTCATTTTTCTGTGGCGCAATGGAGGAAAATGCGCATGAGAATGAGGAAACATTCAACTTGTCGTTGAAGACAAACAATTCATTACAAATACTTCATGATCAATCTCGCTATCTGGGGCAAATCCAAATATTAACGGCGGTAGAACCAAATTAGGCCCCCCTACTTGTTTTCACAAGAAAATCGATTCCCTTGCTCATCTCTCATCTGAAAATGCATATGCACACGAAAATTACTGACAATAATTCACCTTCACGAATGAACTGGTTTGTATATAATTCGTTACGTTACGTTAAGTTACGTCCATTTTCAGGTGAGCAAAGACATTGATTCTTTGGTGAAAACATGCGGGCCTAATTTGGCTCTTTCTTGTCTTTAGAAATTTATCCGCCATGGTCACAGTGGGTGTAAAATGTAAAAATATAGATAAAAGGTGGTCCTCCCACAAAACGTTTATAAAAAATAATTCCTGACTGCAGTTTCGGGAGCCTCTAGTCTCCCGTCGTCAGAGGTAAAATACTAAAACAATAATTAAAATTAAAATAACATAAAATGGGTGAGTATAACATACGTAAAGGTTTGTAAATATTTGCTAAAGGAGTAAATGTTTTGACATAAATTGTCATTTTTTTTTTAAGGTATCTTCTATCTTCAATTGAACACGGAATTTTCTTGAAGAGGGTGATTGATTGATTGATTGATTGATTGATTCTTCATCACTCTGTTACATTATTGAATGATTGTGTCGATTTTCCTTTCAAGAAATTTTATAACGCTTTAGATTTAGATCGTTTGTTCGCTAAATTATAGTTATATTACAACCCTCTTCAAGAAAATTCCGTGTTCAATGGAAGATACAACCCGTCAAACAATTTGCGCCTGTGACTCCTCGACAGACGCATGCGTTCAGACCCTAGTGTCCGCCATGCTGACGCATGTGTCTGGATAATGCATGCGTCCACACTGTAGACACATGCGTCCGATCGCAGGCGTCTGTCAAAAAGGCTCTTGCGTCTAACACAATATGCGTCTGAACAACGAACGCATCCGTTCAGACCCTTATGCCTTCCAGACGGGCGCTTGTGTGCACATACCAATGTGTTTATATTACAGACGTATGCGTCCAGACGCTTTTGTCCGCTGAGCTGACGGCACGCGTCTGACGCATGACAGACGCATTTGTCGGACATTTTATGGGCACAAACGTCTATAAGTGACTGACGCATGCGTTTAACGCTCGTCGACGTAAGTGGGTACCTACAAACACGGAAACACGAACGCGTGTCCTAAATGTCCAGTCCGCGTCTCGACGCGCGTCAGACACATGCGTCAGTCACTTATAGACGTTTGTGTCCATGAAATGTCCGACAAACGCGTGCCCGATGAAAATACGGACGAGCGTCTGACACATGACAGTCGCATTTGCCGGACATTTTATGGACACAAACGTCTATAAGTGACTGACGCATGTGTCTGACGCGCGTCGACGCATGTGTCGAGACGCGGACTGGACATTTAGGACATGCGTCCGTGTTTTCGTCGGACACGCGTCTGACCCATGCGGACATATGCGTTGCGTCCATGAGGACGCATCATGGACACATTACAGACACATTTAGTGAAATTGTTTGACGGGAACAAGATACCTTGAGATAAAAAAAAGAAAAAAATTGACAATTTATGTCAAAACATTTACTTATACTCATTTAGTAAATATTTACAAACATTTACATATGTTATACTCACCCATTTTATGTTAATTTCAATTTTAATTATTGTTTAAGTATTTTACCTCTGACGACGGGAGACTAGAGGCTCCCGAAACTGCAGTCAGGAATTATTTTTATAAACGTTCTGTGGGAAGACCGCCTTCTATTTATATTTTTGGTTCTTTCTTCGTTAATATTTGTCCCAGACAAGCGATATTGGCCTCAAAGTATTCGTAATGAATAGTTCCTTTGCCGACAAGTTGAATCTTGCACAATCCCCCCCCCCTATCACGCCTTGTTGGAGAAAAATGAAGACTTGTCGGCCATCTTGGAATTTAAGGGGGCTCCTGGATAAAGTTCGAAGTGCCTCATCCATATCTCGAAATGAGCCTCATGGTGGATCGGATACCTACGCTTATTCATCATGTCAAACTTCGTATTATAATACCGTATGATCAAAAACTTTTTTACTCAAGGGAGGCTGTGGTCCTGGTCAATGGCAGGCAAACGAGGCTGATTTTGGCCAGGCCACAGCCTCCTTTGAAAAAGAAAGTTTTTGATCATACGGTACTTGATTGCCCTATCGTCCGAATTTTCCAAGCTATGCCGCTGCACTATTGAAAGGGTTGTTTGATATTTCGTTGTTTTGATATTTTCATTTCGTTTGCTATTGCGTAAGCTCACATGGAGCATTAAATATTACATTTACGGAATTGTACTTATATTTTGTCTTTTGTATTTTATATTTTGTTTTATTATTGTACATCTATTTGGGCAAACACAATAAATTATTATTATTATTATTATATTGAAAGGGTTCGAAGAACAACTCTTATTATTTGGCCACTCATTTCTTGTTTTGTTTTTCTTGGGGCGGGGGGCTTCATGGAAAATTCTCCATTGTAGTACCAACTCACTATCTCGTGGCGCCATTTCGGACACATCCTGAAGCAAATTGTTCATTCATCATGTTACATAATGCAGAAAGAAAAAGCCTCACTAAAGTACGTTCAACCCTAGTGTCATTCTAGTTGGTTGGGAGTCTCGCTACATAGCGCCCTTGGAAAGACGAAATTCGTGAAATCATAGATCTCATTCGAATGACACAAGGACTGAACGCACTATAGCATACCGTTGACAGCAAAGTATAACAAATCCGGTAAGGCACTTCGATGAGCTGTAATAACAAACAGCGAAACGCGGCTGTGTTATTCAGATGGTTCCGGCGAAGCTAGCTACTTCAGAATTTTTGAATTTTTAAGGAAAATTTCAAAAATCTTTTGATTTGAATTGTACGCTGATGCTGATACTAACGTAAAACTGCATATTGCTTTGTGACTCAATAGCTCAATAGCAATAGCATCAGTAGGTGTAGGTGAACCTACCTACGAATCAACTCATAAAGATCCATTAACTTAATACCTTTTCAACCTGTCGCTCCGTACCTGCCCCACCTAATGTTGCGTCTATTACATCACGTGGGGTGCAACCCTTCATTAAAACCCCGATGAACAATAGTCCGGCTCGCTTTTTTGCCGCTTTGTTCACGGACAACTATAAATTTCGTCAGAAAACGTGGTCATATCAAACGAATCCTCCCGAGACAATCGGCAAATATGCTCATAATTCCAGAGAGAGCACGAGGGTGTATGCGGAGTACAAATTATACCATGAAGCATGACTCCATATAAAGGCCTCCTCCATAAAAGCGCTTCCTACCACCCCTCGCAACGCATAGACCGTATACATCATACCCCTCGCTGCGGTTTGATTTCATAGCCGTGCCCCTTATTTATATTAATTTTACTTCTGTTTGTTTTTCTTATTACACTCGTGTGCAAGTGCTGTTGATTATTTTGTGAGATTTGTTGACTCGAAAATTAATGACGATAAACAAATAGTAAAACTGGCGGAAGTATTGCCCAACGCTGACAGAGCTTATCTTTAATTCATGAACTAAAAATGGCCTGTGAATGAGATTTGATCATTTCATTGATAACAATTCTTTCGCCTTGATTGGGTGGATAAACAAGAAAAAACTGCGCCAAACTTATTAATAGGAGCCAGGAACAATATTTACACCACTTGAGATTTTGCAAGAATCATGGAGATAACATCCATAAATAAAGTGACGAAAATGTGATTAGTGATTGTGTGAAACCCTGAGAAACGCATTTCTAAAGATAAATGAAAATACAGGGTGTTAGGTACTGGTTATTACAAATTTTGAGATCTCATAGCTTACATTTTCAGGGCGTAGATAATAACTGCCCCTACTACTTTTTTTCTTTTTTTTTTCTTCCCTACTTTTACCTCCTCTAATTATTAGTTGAAATTGTTGATGTTTTCGGATACTACATTCAATTTAGAAGAAAAAGTTACTCTTGCAAAATTTTGATTAGAGGCTTAATTTTCAAGAAATTTGGGTTTTAAACCTTGAAAAACATCTTGAAATCGCCACTTTCCAGAGCCCAAATCGTTTTCCTCTGAAAACCCGTCGTTTCTTAGAGAAAAAATGACAGTAAATCAACCTAAAAAACTCACAAAACTCATTCCAGTTGAGGAATCGTGAGTTTTCTTGGATTTTAATTTTTAGGCTTTTGGAAGTCGCGATTTCGACTATTTCGAGGCGTTTTCCAAAGTTTCTAACCTAAATATCTCGGAAATGAAGCCTCTAATAAAACTTTTGCAAGAGTAACTTTTGTTTCTAAATTGAATGCAGAATCTGAAAACAATTTCAAAAAATAATTGAGATAAGTAAAAATAGGGGACAGAAAAGGGACACTATTACTACCCCCTATGAAAATTTTTGATGAATCGCGGTATTGTTATTCAATGGGGACTTATTTAAGTAAACTTTGGTTCAAATTTGATTCAAATCGGTCCAACGGTTTAAAAGCTACGGTGAAAAACCGATTTAAAAAAATCAACTTCAACACCCTGTATCTTTTTAAGGAAGCATTTTAGGACCATAAGTTTTATTTCCATTCGACCTTGAGTTTTATTTCCATTCGGCCTTATTTTTGATGGGCAATCATTCCTCAAAGTTTGTAATAACCAGTACCTAACACCCTGTATAACTAAACTACCCAATCGAAGGTGTTGGGAGTAGGGCGGTAGGCACCTATACCTACTTACCTTAGATTTGTACTGATTGACCACATGCGCTTTATGTGAATCAAAATTGATAAATAACCAGTCGCACCATTACGAGCTGGTGCGCGTTTTGTTTGCCGGAATCATCCACAAAGAACCGGAAACACAGATTCGACATCGTCCGGAATTGCGGGTATTGTTCGTTCCGGAAGTCGTGAAGGGTGTTTTGGTGTCAACAGTTGGTGGCTCTTGAGGCCTCAAACATCAGGGGATACCCCGGCGATTAACAGTTGCCGCGTTCGATTTGAAAGCACGCGCCTGGGCCACGCGCCGGACATTGGCCGTTTCCGGCCGAGGATGATTCGTTTATTCCAATCATTGCACTTTCAATTTGCACTTTTTTTATCATCTTTGTCTTTAATATACGTTTCTCACTATGAACTGCCTTCTCAGTAGATTCTTAGTAGTAATATCATTATCATGAGTCATTGAATTTTTGCAATATCTCTGTTGATCTATTGACATTGACCAACGAACTCTTGTTGTCTAACAACAGTAAGAACACGATGCTATATTTTTTCTACATATCCAGATGTAAGAACGGATATGTAGAAATGGTACGATATGGTAAAAGGTGGGTCCAGGATTGATGTGGAAAAGGACCCCGCACGATTCTTATGGAAAATGGCTCCCGGTTAAATTCTCTGAATTTTTGATATGTTGTAGCTCATGAGATACTAATCAAATACCGTGAAGCCCAAACTCAAATAATGGATAGTTTTTCACCCACAGGGGGTTGAAGCTGGAGGCTTTGACGGCTCAGAAATGATATTCTGACGTAAATAAAAGCTTTTTATTTGGTTTGTCTTCAAGTTGTGTTTCATGCTAAATGTATTTATTCGACAGATAAATATCAACCCCCTCCTCCACCCTCAACCCCTATCTACCATCATGAAATTCTATATTACTCCAAAATGCCATGCGGATGGCTTCTGTGATTCAATTTATGAATTTTGACATAGAAATTATTCTCCACCCCTAATGTTGGGGTGCCGATTTTCCAATTTTCCTTGGTTCATTTAGCTGAATTTTTGGTATTGTGTACTCCTGATTCTGCTGAACAAAAAGTTTTTATACCAAAACTTATTCCTATGAACGGTTTTCTATGAAGTTCTACTATGAAATTCAATATTTATGCTCTCAAATCTTCAACTTCAGTCCCCTGTAGAACAAAAAGTGTCCATAGGAATAAGTTTTGACATTGAAACTTTTTGTTCGGCAGAATCAGAAGTACACAATACCAAAAATTCAGCCAAATTAACCGAGGAAAATTGGAAAATCGGCACCCCAACATTAGGGGTGGAAAATAATTTTTATGTCAAAATTCATAATTTAAATCACAGAAGCCATCCGCAAAGCTTTTGGGAGAAATCTCGAACATTATGATGGTAGATAGGGGTTGGGGGTGGAGGAGGGGGTTGATATTTTTCTGTCAAACAAATACATTTAGCATGAAACAGAACATGAAGAGAAACCAAATAAAAAGCCTTTATTAACGTCATAATATCATTTTGAAGCCGTCAAAACCTCCAACTTCAACCCCCTGTGGGTGAAAAACTGTCCATTATTTGAGTTTGAGGTTCACGGTATTTGATAAGTATCTCATGAGCTACAACATATAAAAAATTCAGAGAATTTAACCGGGAGCCATTTTCCATAAGAATCGTGCGGGGTCCTTTCAGTGATCGAGAGCATGAAAAACAATGAGAACAAACCCAAAAACTATTTATCGAAAATGCATATTACGGATATCCTGTCAAAGTTGAGCATAAAAAAACCGCTTTTTATAACTATGACTTGGTGATAACTCGAACGCGATCGAAATTTGGATGGGTGACCACGGTGGGTAGTGTCCGCGGGCAAGCCGCTGGCGGGTCTCATTTGACTCTAAGCCGGGTGGAACTCCTCCTCGGGTGGTCATGGGCAAACTCCTCGAGTATATCACACTTGCAGCCGGTTATACGGCAATGTGTAGAGGAAAACCGACGGTGCAGTCAGGGAGAGGGACGAAGTCGGAAATGTACCATCGCATTTCTCCAAAATAATCCTCTAAACAAAATTTCTTGCTACCAAACCGTGAATTCTTCCACTCTCCACTCTACATCAGTTAAGGGATGAACCGAATACTTCAGAGGTATTTTTGTGGAACAGAACAGAAATTCAATACCTACACAATGGTTCATATTTCTTACTCATAGCTCTGCCACCAAACGTTCACTGAAATCTTTTGAAATAACGAAACAGAAAGGGTTAGAAAGACCACCCTTTTACCCTTTATAACTTCAAAAGTAAAAGTCGAAGAATTTTTTTGGTATTTCTTGAGGGCTTCATAAAGGATTCCATATACCATGTATTGTTTTAGTCCAACACTTTTGAATCATCCTGTATATATATATATATTCAATATTTTCTTCTATTTTGACCGGCAAGGCCGTTATGGGATAATTACGCTACGATGGACCACATTTTCGTACTTATCTCACGCCTCATATCATATCATATCATTCATATCTCACTAATCTTAGATTTCTGTTCATTTTGTTGCTTTTATTCAAAAAATAAAACATTCAAATTTGGCACTAGAGTTCTATGGAGGGTATGTATGAGTATTGGATTACAAATTTTCCAAAAAAAAAAATATATTTTTTCAAAAATGTTGAAAATTAATTAGCATGGCCCGTGCGACTTTTATTCGTCTTCATGGAAGTCGTGTGCCAAATTTGAATGTTTTATTTTCAAAATGAAGGTACCGAAAGTGATTTCTACTAATCTACATTTTTAGTGGCATCAAAAAACCTCTTAAGACTTGACTGACATATGGTTTTTAGTTGCAAGTTGCAAGTCGCAAGGTGGAAGTGAGGTTGGAATTGCAGTCGCTAGTCGCAGAGTTATGGTGGGTCCTAGACTCTTGCGACTAAAGACTTATTGCAACTTGCAACAAAAGACCATATTGTAGACTTGGCTTAAGACGACTTAACACGCCATAAGCTAGGTGTGCACAAATCCGAAATAAAAGTCTCTATGATTCAGTTAAGTCTTTCATACACACCATGCAAGTAATAAGTACCTATACCTACTTGTACAGTAAACAATTCCGGAATCAAGCCCGGGGCCGGGAGAGTGCTTTTATCTAAATGACAAACATTCATGCTTGTTTGTGCTTGACTAGATGACAATACGATAGTATTTAGCAGAACGCGTGGCTAACGTCACGCCGTGAATGAGGCCGTTGTTACAGTTGCATAGATTAAAGGGGGTGCGTGCTCAAAGATCTCCCGACCAGATTTGGCAAAGCCAACAACAACCTAAAGGACCGAGGGGTTGTCCAGAGCCCAGAGCACAATAAGTGAAGGACCCATTTACTCTATGTATTTTTACAAAAGAGCCTTGTAGATAAATACATTTTCAATTTTTATAGGAGGATGGATGATTGTGAGAGTACCTACGAATGGTACGTATCAAGAGTCGTCAGATCTTTCATCATATCATCGCAGAATTATACCATACCTGCCTATATTATTGTGGTCAAATATTGTTTGGAATAAGTATTGTTGTTTTGGTGCAGCAACACACTTGAATAATGACTTCGTTTATCAGTGTTATGTGGTCTACTGGTCTACTGACTTAGGTATTTGGGTTTCATTCCATCTACCCCCCCAGACAGGGTGTTTCCAGATTAGTGTTAGAAACTTTAGGAAGTGTTTCTCCATCAAAAATCAAACCGGAAAGTACTACTGAAATTATTTATTCTATAGCTAATGCCTCCTTGAGGAGATATAGGCGCCATCAATTTTTCTAGAACCTACGAAGTTTGGTCAAAATCGGTCAAGAAAGACCCAGATATTATTCCTGAAAAATCAGTTTTTTCAAGTTCAGCTTTGACCTTCTTTATGTCCTCAATGCGACATCGTAGAACGTTGTGAGGTCTTACTTCCCTGTTTGATTTTTGATGGAGAATCATTTCCTGAATTGTAAGTATATAACACCAATTTGGAAACATTCTGTATATCGGCAGCATCTTTTTTACCTTTTACGGAATTCACATCAGGAAATCAATAAAATCCGTATCTAATTTTCTCGAGTAAAGTGATCTTGAAAATTTAAATTAGTTTCGGTAGAAAAATTTGGCTTGACTTTGGCGAGCTCGCTTAGTGAGCATAACACTTCACTCTACTGCACAAGTCCAAGGAAACTGTACCACGACATGTCTGAATATCCGATCCGCCATCGGAATTTCCGCGACAATATACCAACGGTCTTCTTGCGGTGAAACAGTCTAAAGTAATAAAGTGCCTACCTCGTAAAACTTTGATTAATTAACACTTCAAGGTCTAGGTCTTGGAAGCTTTCAATAAGTAAATATATTCTTTTCCATCAATTTATAGTGAACTTCCATCTTCTTACTGGCATTTCTTATTTTTAATATAAATATACAGGTGTTTCACTTTTTTGACAATATTTTAGGAGATGGTACAGCATCAAAAAATAAGTAGGTACTTGAGCAAAAAAAAAGTTACAGGTTTTACAAATGTGGCAAAAGTCAATATGACCAGCTTGTAGGTATGCATCAGCTAACTTTGTGTACCTACCAAATTTGGCCAAAATCCAACAATTAAATTTAGAATTATATAATTTTTTTTATAACAATAAACAATTTTCAAAACTCAACTTTGAAAGCCTCTGTCCCGTTATAATGCGTGTCCGATGTAAATTTTTCCTTAGGAAGTCCACTTATCTTTATCTTTGATTCTCTACCATCTGCTAAAATACCAATGGACAAAAAAAGTGAAACGCCCTATGTATCATTATTGTGCTGTTTTCCATCTTTTCAAATTAGGAAAACCAAAAATTACTGAGTAGTTCCTATACGTATAACAAATCGATTCCCGACACTCCTACAGACCCAGCGATAAATCCATCAGCATCGGAGCCGATACAAAGAGAGTCGGTGTTAATCCGGCATACTAATTGAATTGGATGCACTTGTTTTGCAAGAGCAATTCGTCCATTTTGCACTAGGGTCAACCAAAAGTTCGTGTAGATCTCAAAGCCCCTCTTCATTTGTCATAAGAGAATATTAAATCTAAATCGCATTACAAAGTTATCAGCCTGCAGAATGGTTGGATGCCTGTCTCTTCCCTTCTCTATCCTAATAACCAAACCATGCGGATTTCAACAAAAATAGAACATTTTGAACCTGTAAGTACAGAGTGTTTCATAATCTTATTCAGTTTTGAAATGACTCACAAACCTTGAATTTATCCTAATCCTTATTTCAAAATATTCAACTGCTTTTCTTGCGAAATTATTTGTGGAAAATCGCCAAAAAAAGCCCTCGGCGGCGGAGGCACTCTCTCACGCAAATCCTTACTAGTGTATTATTTCTCATTGATATTCATCGTCAGCTTGCGTTTATTTGCTGGGGAGCTATTGTACACACCACTCATGCCGTATGACTCGTGCAAATATCATTGAATCGAAGAGTCACTGCAATTCAGAGCTGAGGAGTCTCAAACTTCGTTAAAAATCGAAATGTCCAAAGCTGTAGCTAAGGGTGGCTGTGGTCATCATATTGCGAGACTACCAACATAACCATTTCGCTAGTAGAACGACATTGGAACATACTTATTCTGATTAAGCATTGTACATTGTTGCTTGCTACAAAACTTTTGCAACGACCCAGTATATATGCATCCAACATCCAACCCCAATTCATCGGCCGTCCTTTATCCGGGCATTAGACCCCGAACTGGTCCATTAACCCCCTCATAGTGTGGATCGTCTGGTAAGTGTTAAAACCGGCAGAGCACAGCAGAGCAGCCAGCGTTCTCCTCATATCCATCCCATCGCGCAGTTGACTGGTGCAGTGCACCATATACAAGAGAGGGTGACATTGCCATAATCCAGTCCATTTAGTAAATGTTCTCGGATATACGGCGATACATTTATTTATTCATGAGTGCGGTGGCAGTCGCTTTTAACCCCGTTTTTGTGCAAAGTGGCTGGATCAACCAGCCCCGCCGTCATATTATAAGTAAAGTAGGTACAGCATGCCATAATTGGGTCTTTGTATTAAAAGCTCTACTTAACCCACAATTATTATTAGCTTCTAGTTGAGAAAAAAATTAAACCCGATCACTGTATAGCTAGTATCAGTAACAAAATAAACTCATACACCTTTTGAATTGAATCGCCTTAACCTTCTTCCAGACTTGGATATCATTTTTCTTCGTTTATATCCAATTGAGGCATATGATGGACAGGGATCCTCAAGCTTGATGCTGCTTTGACAATAACGGAAATGTGCATTGAGCCAAAATAAGGCGCTGTATGAGTTTATTCCACTGTCAATAACACTGTCTGGAATCATCACAATATCAATAATGGTGAGTAGGTGAGTCTAACATTGAGTCTCAAGGCGGCCCAGAGTTTACCTGTAAGACGATGAAAGTTCTTACCTTAGTGCTGGGGCTCATTTTTTGTCGACGTTGATATCTTCATCATCTCTTCTGTTCTCCCATATTCCTCCCTACTCCCTACCCAGGCGCTTGAAGGTGACCTTACATAGGCCGAGGTAGGGTCTGCATTGGAGACCTTCTATCTCCTTCATCGATGACCCAGATGTCCGTTAGGAGCCCGAGTTTTGTTTCTTCAGGCACCCCAATCGTTTTCCCGGTTCTTCAATGGATTTCGCGTTCCATATACTGTGGCCCTAAGTTGCACGAGAGACCTTATAGAGCTTTGCTAAACATCAGCATGAGCGGGAGCAGAAGAGACCTTACAGTACGATCGGCATACCTCCCATAAGATCAACCAAGATAAGCACCTACACCGGAGGTCAACTGGTAAGCTCCAGCGAGGAAAGCAGTACACAACCCCATGTCATTTCCGACAGCCCCTGAATAACCCCATCCCTTCCTTGAAAGTGGTGTTAGCCCAATTTTCAACCATACAATCATAATATCAGAAGAAGCCGTAAAAACATGTTGTTTCTTGCCTGTTCAGATATTATGAGGAAAATATCTTGCCCCAAAACTCTACACCAGACACCCCCCTCAAAGCTCTCCCTTTGATATTAGGTATGGTTTCTCTCAACTCCGCAAAACTCTTCAGTAGGACCACAGAATTATGAACATGGAACTCAATCACAAATAAATTATTAAAATATCTTTAAATAAGAGAACAGAAATATATGAACTCTGTAAACCTTGTTGCTATCGATTGTTTAAAGTCACGGTTGAGTTCAGGAGATGTAATTCGTACGGAACTATACCAAACTTGTCGATATTGGGTCGAAATCAAGAAAAAGTAACAATCGGCTACATGTGTAAATTTGAGCCCCCTAGTCCCCCCCCCCCAAAGAAGAGAGGTCGTCCCATACCAATATCAATAAGTTTTGTCAAGGGCCCCGCAAGGATCTGTTCCGGGTCCTTTGTTCTTCAACATCTTCATAAATGTAAATACCTTTAGTGGTCGTCGACTCGTCGTCGAGTTATTGAATGTCAAAGTTTTAACTTTAACAGTTTTCTACCTTTTGGCAGATCACAGGTACGTTATAACTTTGAGATGTTCTGAATAGAGTTTTTCAAGGGCTTGAAAATGTGTTATCTCAAGTCTCAAATGAGTAATTTAGGCAAGCTGTGCCCTAGCCAAATGCAGCTTCGCACCCCTGATTTCGACCAGGCCAAATTGATCACACGATAGTTGCATCAATACCTTCCGTCACTCTTTCATATCTAGATCTTCATTAGACAGATCATAGTGAAAAGCATATTATTTTCAATAGTAATATAACAAGTGCTTAGTGTTTTTAGCGCATTTTCCATCTTGATGAAAATCGCTATTGCAACCGCTTTGTCCGCCCGTCCGTCCGTCCGTCCGTCCGTTCCTCGAACTCCTCCCAAACTAGACGACCTAGCTTTCTAATTTTTTCGCTGTTACATAGCTGCCACTCCCAAAGGAGGGCTAGGCTATATTGGATGTCCATATTGCGCCGCCAACATAGAGAAAACCGCCCCCGATAAACTTGAAATAACATAATATTGCACTTTCTACCAGACCTGATGCTCTGGTGTTCTCATTTTTTGAATAATACATAGTTGCCACTTATAAACGTGAGCCAAGAAACATTCCGTCTTCAATATGCGCCGCCGACATGAAAAAACTGTTAAAAACCGCCCCCAATCACTTTAAAATGAAAAACATGAACCCGAAGACATAGCGATCTGATTCTTTCGGTATATAAATAGCTGACTAAAAATGGGAAAGGATAGGCTACTTTTGGTTAGTCGCCGCCCCCAGATTCCGCCCCCAAACGATAAAAAGTGCAACTTTCACAAATGTTACTGATTGAGATGTTCCCTTAAACATTAGGCACTGCCAACTCAAATTATGCAACATTTGCTTAGCCGAACGCTGCCGCTCCCACACGCCGCCTCCAAAGTAAGAGATAAATGGAAAACATAAACCCGAAGACATAGCGATCTAATTCTTTCGCTATATGGATAGCCGACAAAAAATGGGAACGAATAGACTACTTTTGATATGGCGCCGCCTCCAGCTTCCGCCCCCAAAAGAAAAAAAGTGCAACTTTCAACAATTTTCACTGATTAAGCTGATAATGTTACCTCGAACATTAAAAAACTCTTGACTCAAACTGTGCAAGAATTTCTTTGCCAAACTCTGCCGCTCCCACACGCCGCCCCCAAAGTGAGAGATGAATGTAAAACATGAACCTGAAGACATAGCGATCTAATTCTTTCACTATATTGATAGCTGACTGAAATTGGAAAAAGATAGGCCACTTTTAATTAGCCGCCGCCTCCAGCTGCCGCCTCCATACAAAAAAAATGGAACTTTCACAATTTTCACTGATTGTCATATTTCCCTTACATTTAGAAACTCTCAACTCAAACTGTGCAACAGTTACTTTGCCGAGTACTGCCGCCCCCACACGCTGCCCTCAAAGTGAGAGATGAATGAAAACATAAACCCGAAGACATAACGATCTAATTCTTTCGCTATATGGATAGCCGACTAAGAATGGGAACGAATAGACTACTGTTGATTAGTCGCCGCTCCCAGGCTCCCGCCCTCAAACAAAAAAATTTGATGAGTGGAAGAATTTTCATTCAAATCTATATCATTGGCAAGTACCCCATTCTGATAACAAAATATCACAATAAGTTTCGAATGAAGAAAGTGGGCAAGGAATAGTGTTTCTTCTTCAACCAAATTTCTTTACGTTCACAATATGCCTCTTTGAGAAAATGCGCTACTGAGACTCACGCACGTGAAGGCATACTCACTTGTTTACCTCTACGGTAAATGCGGTGTTCCAGATGTAGGCATTTCCCGTGTCGGTATGTAATATACTATCTAACCCCTTTGACACGATAAGCCAGCGTTTAAAGTTTAGAGTGCTACCTTCAGTGCACAGTGCGCCTGAACCTTGAATAAGTTTCATGAAAATGACACCAAAAACGGGCTTCGGATCTTTGTAGCCGAACATTAGGGGAACTGAAATCAAGTTAAAACAAAATCGTACCAGATCTTTAACTCAAATAATATCAAATCTTAGATTTAGTTTACGTCAGAAGTGAAATACTTCAACTTTTTTTACTATTGGATCACAGTTTATGAGTTTTAGTGAGTAACATCAGCTTCTGTTAGTACAGAAAAACTGTAAAAAGTATCAAGCCATCCAAAAACTTCCAAATTAAGCCAAAAAACATACTACGTAGATTGAAAAATATAATAACTTCGCAAAAATGATAATGCCACACCCCACAAAATTTGGCGCCTTTTCAAACTTAGGTAACTGTGGTTTGCTACATACCTTCTGAATTCTGTACAAACTATTCAATAGCGCAATTCTTCAGCTATCCTGGCGATAGATCGATGGGCTTCGTCTCTGACTTCAAACCAAGAGGTCCGGAGTTCAAATCCCGCCGGAGCCGGTGGCTTTTCTCTGTGCGCTCTCTAATACTTTGGCGTGTACTAACCGAGCGGTCACGTTGAGGGAAAAAAGGTAAAACGGAGGAAGTCACCGAAACAAGGGCGCTAATAAGCTAGTACTTGATGCGCCCCTCAACACCTAATATAAAAAAATTATAGCTACAAGTCTCTATTGTAAAATATGTAAATGAAAATCCAAGATTTTTCTTGCTTGTATCAGTCAAAAATTATTGGCCAAGGATACCTACTTATTATAATTGTATGTTCTCATGACTGCTTCAGTCCCTTGGGCAGCTGAAAATAGTCGCAACCTACGCTACGCTACGAAAATCACAACAATCGCTTGAAGAGTAACAGAAAAACCGTGATTGTTCCGGTTTTTGTAGCTTAGGTTGCGATCATTTCCAACTGTCCAAGGCTCAAAGGACTGATTCAGCCATGAAAACCTTCTGTTGTAATCAGGATCCTTGGACGATATAAAAAATTTAATTCTTGACATTCATACAAGCAAGAAAAATCTTGAAGTGTTCGGAATGAATGATCTGTTAGAAAGCAAGTTGATTCTCAAACATCTTTGTTTAAACGGAATTTGGGTTACCATTCAAATTTGGGTCATTTTTGATGCAACTCTGTATCTGGAATGTTTGCCTGGAGTCGATTCCGACTCTATAGGTTTTTATATTTAAAGTTTCAACTATAACATGAGTCTGATATCGTGGGAATCGGTTGACCTGGAAAAGAGTTATCATTGAAAAACTTGTTGTTGTTGATTTTTCATTTTTCGATCACCTTGTAGATTAAAGAAGAATATTCAAAAACTGTGTAGAGAGATGAGATCTATCTTCATGACAGTAGTGTTGAAATACAAAAATCTTGTATGTATTTACTCAAATAGGAACATAATTATGCTGAATTATTGAAAATTTTTTACGTTGAATTCAACACCCTGTAGAAATATTATGCGAACTCCGAGGTGAACACCTTGTATTTTGCGAAAATAGAGACTTGTAACAGACAGTTCGAAGAGAATCCAAAAGGTACCTATGTAGCAAACCAGGATTTCCTGAATATTAAAAGGCGCAATTTTTGTAGGGTGACACTGATTTTTCGAAGTTGAGTAATCATTATCTACTAGTATGTTTTTCGGTTGAATATTTGATGGTTTTATACTTTTTACAGTTTTTCTGTACTGATAGAAGTTGATGTTGCTTACTAAAGTATTTCACTTCTGACGTATATTAAATCAAAGATTTGATATTTTTTGAGTTAAGGATCTGGTACGATTTTGTTTTAACTTGATTTCAGTTCCCCTAATGTTCGGCTACAAAGATCCGAAGCCCGTTTTTGGTGTCATTTTCATGAAACTTATTTAAGGTTCAGGCGCACTGTGAGTGGTCGTCGTAGAAAAAACTGATATTGCGGCGAAGATTTATCTCAAGAAATTAGAATCTGAATTTTGACAAAAATGAACGATAATAGCGATCGACTCTTTTCAGATTCATAGATATTATTTGCTATATTATTCTGGTCATGGTTCTGACTTCGGTTTCGACTTTTAACTCACATTTTAAACTGATAATTTTTAACTAACAAAAATTGAATTATGGGTTAATACCATGGACCTGCTTAATACCCAAAAATTATAGATAACAAACAAACAATAGAATAGGATAGGAATAAGAGGATGGGAATAGAATAGAAACAATAGATCAATACTGCTTAACCGAGAACATATGTATAATAGTATTATTACAGTAATACTAAAATATATGACAGCATACATACACGAGGGATAATGAATAATAGACGATTATGTTACCTCATTGGGCAACGTAGCGTGTCACTGCCAACACGGTAACACAAACCTAAAAACCTTCCCTCGCAGTTTTACCCATCATAATGGTTATGTATTGGGTTATTATTATGCAACACCAGAGAGACCACAAGAGTCACGATGACAACTTTTCCGAATAACCACATTCATATTTAATCATGTGGTTAATAATTAATCGCGCATATCAGTACCAATTGATCTATTGCGTTTTTATCTTTGATGGATCGATCGTCCTACTGCGGCTATTTTTCTGGAGCTCTGCTTATTGATTAATAAAACGTAATAGATGTGTAGATAATAGAATTTCTTCATCAGAGGGTGTTGGGTTGAGGTGGGAGGGCTGTTGTTTGGTGTGGTATGGCAATCAGCAGCAGCTTAGTTTAAATAAAGTCCATGGTTATAATAAAAAAACTGAAAATATAGAGAGTCCGTAAGACGACGACAAAAACTTTGCTTAGCCTGAAAATACTTATTTTGGAACTGCCGATGATCCATCAATTGAATTACCGCGGAACATTCGCCGGATCCTGTCCCATGTTGAAATGAATAAAGTGCGATCATGTAGGTACGATTATAGCAGACGATAAAAGGCTTTAGAGAGTGAATGGAACCTGCAGCCCCATAAAAGTCATTCGTTTCCACATACACACAACTGGCGTCCATGTCACTGATGCCTATAAGCTCTCCGTGTACAGGACATAGTAGGGTGCTAATGCTCAAATGGAACAGAAAAACGCACCATCTGTTGACAATCTAGCCTGGAAATATCGCGCCACTTTTTGCATATAATACCGCCGCATACGCTAACTCGATTTGGTGGCAGTTTGGGCGATTGGGGCATTCTTAATGGAATTGGTTATGGATGATGCGATTCATCCGACTCAGATGCGAGCTCCATTTAGGGCTCGCTCAAGTATGGAGCTGCTGCTTTCTTGTGGAACTTTTTCTTCTTTATTTATTGTTGTTCAGTTAACCTTCAACTCAATCCGCTATGATACCTACCTATATTACAATATACAACGAACACCCAAACCGCAGCTCTATACATATAATAGTTCTTCCCATCCTAAACCATGTGGCGAATCAAAAGAAGATTTGCTTTCAAGACTGGTCCAATTATCCTGTAAATCTGAATTTAAGTTCAACGAATTGTGATCATGTATCTACCTAGCTGTATGACGAAAAGCGAAGAGCAGTATTATTAAAGTTGAGTTGGTCTGACGTGAAGGAATATAAAAGCGAACAGTTTTCAATCAGCGACTTCAAGGTTTTGATGGCATGACAGTGATGGCAAAGAATAGGAAGGCATGAAAAGAAACATGAAAATCAAAATTTGTGAACTTCCGATCTCGCTTCCGATGACCAGGACTTGATGTCAGTTTGACTAGATGATTCTTCTGAAGGATGAATATTTTGCAAGGGTCAATAGATGGAAGCAATCCTGCATCAACTGATTCCTTTAGCCAGCTCAACAAGTAAGATTTTTTAAGCAGGAATAATATCAAAGATATCTACTACAAAATAATCCGCTTGAACCTTCAGCAGACTTCAGCTAAACAACTTGACTATAGGTTGTTACCTCTTCTAGTCCTTATGACCAGGATAAAGGTCCAGGGCCGGCGGCACCGACTAGCTCTGGGCGGGGTAAGTTCAGGACGTCATCGTTGATTGGCGGGCGCCACGTGATTTATCTTCAATGATGCCCTTTGGCTTCAAACCACGAACTTTCCAAAGGGACGAAAGAAAACGGTCCTAGTGCTTCGTTTCAATTTCGTTTATTCCTCGAATCGTGCGTATCAGGCAGGGTCGAACGGCAAGGATCGCTGCGGCGATCGCAAACGGGGTAGTTTCGAGTCTCGGGCGTCGTCACTTTTGCTTCGATTTATGTTGGCCGGAAAACCAACTTGCTTGTATTGGATTACAAGTCACAGTACGGAAAACAAGGCCTAAAATGAATTTCAAAAGAATGTCGACATTCCACAAAAAAATACAAATAAAGTACGGTACCTCCAACAACAGCCACTGTGCCACTTTAATCCGTCCTCAGACGATTTCTTCGAAAGGTGCTAGGGCCTCCTTAACTTTCTCAAAAAGCACCTTTTCAAAAACTGGGGGGTAAACTTCAAAATTCGACCTTTTGTCGTTTTTCCGAAATACGGATTCTACCTAAGAAGTTCCCCACATCAAGCGCACGCTGCGGAGCGTTGGAGGCCTTGCGCTGAACTGACCGATAACGGCACTTTAGAAAAACGAAACTTTGTAAAAACTATCTACCTACTATCAGCCTAATTTATATATTAAAACCCAAAAACCCGTAACAAGGTTCGAGATGTAGTTTTTAGGTAGAGATATGATGAACAGATGACAAGATGAACAGCTTCTTAAACATCTTCACCTATTGCCGTTAACAATCAACCAACCTTAAATCACTGTTTTATCCCTGTTACGCTTTATATTATCGAAAGCGCAATGCAACGACTTTGAATTAAGTCTCCGTATACCGCCATAACGCGACGGTGATTTCATTCAATAATGAATCGAGTACGGTGTAATTACAGGTGATAAAGGACCACCTGCGGCTCCGGGACTACCGCACCACCAAAGAGGGGAGCTGCCTGTCTGTACGGCGCCGGCGGTCGCTAAAAGGGACGCGCAACTACAATTTCTCATGATGATGGGACGCTATCTACACACCGTGCCTCAGCAATATAAAATAAATTTGCACCCAGTTTCCACCACCATGACAAAGAGTTGAGTGAGATGACAAACGAGCCAACCCATCGACCGATATGATGTAAAAAGGAAACATAATCTTGTGGAACTGCTGCTGCTGTGCCGCCCTCGTTGTAGGACGCTATAGATGTTATGGTTTCCAATGTCCACGACCATAGGCCACATGACGGTCGCGTGCCGTGGCGAAGTCCGCCAAGTGACACGTGCGGTCTCATCTGCCCGCTTGTACAACACGGATGTAGTGGGGCTTCTACGACAGATGGAAGCTCAAACGCTCCCATTACCTCAGGGCACGATTTTTCATTTTTGACATGAAATTGCTCACATAAGTTTTCTTTATTACCTACCTACTCTGTAGACTCTGTGTCTCTGATTAGAGCTATGTATTAAGAAAGACATTCGGCCGATGGCAATAAGGCAACGTTTGACCAATAAGGTCTGCAACTGCAAAGTTGAAACGATCTGAAGAATAAATTGAAACAAAAGCGTCAGTTTCTTAATTTACTTACCGATTTCCGTCTGGCATTGACGAGTTTCTACATAATTCAAATCGTCCGGAAAAATAATAAAAACAGGCCTAGGGCCCAGCGGTCACTTCTAAATAGTGTAATTTTAAACTCAGTTTAGTTACTGCGAAAATAATTGTTGTAACAAGCACATCTAGGTATAGCAACCAATCAGGGCCGGCAACAATAGTGGTGCTGACGTGCTCGAGCACCACACGTAATCTGAAGAGGTGGTGCTGAGCACCACATGTCAAAAATGCAAAAATTGAAAGTGAAATTGGAAAAAGCACTCCAGTTTACCAATTTTGGAAATTTTTGTTTTATGTTAAAAGTTTTATTTATGTATTGTTACATATATTATATAGTAGGTATATTTATTTAAATATGACGTGTACCTGAATACTAGTGTTAATTATATACGAGTTTCATGAGACATGGTATTGTCACACGACTGGTTTTGTGGCACAACGAGCTTGCGAGGAGTGCTCCAAAGAAAAGAGTATGACAATACGTCTTATTAAACGAGTGTAATAGACTATTTTTTCTACTGAACTCTGAAAATTGCCCGGAAATTTTCCATTTTGGTTGCGAAAAATAGAAACGTTTGACAGGTGACACTTCCGTACTGACGTTCGCCTACTTTCTATTGACAATCAATTATTTTCTATTGATAGTTGGAATACAGTTTAATAATATTCTTCATTAGAGCCCTGTTTCCGATGTAATAATGAATCCATAATAACGCAAAGTACCTAGATGAATTTTTTTTTTGAAAGTTTCATTAATTCAACTTGAAAAAAAATCGCTTGCGACGCTAATACCCCCCTCCCTCAACCCTTTTTCTGGAATATTCAACAGTCAGCACCACACGTTTAAATCCAAAGTTGCCGGCCCTGCAACCAATTCAAGTTTAAAGTTAAACTCAAAGTGACCAACTAGGCCCACTCATGAGGTGCTTTTCTTTTGCCACCTAAACTAGTAGTCAGGCCTAAGTTGCTAGTGGTGTCTGACTTTCGCTCATGTAATTTCTAGATTTTTTTCTCTCTACCTTAGGTCAGATCAGTGAGTATTATGATAAAACGAAAACGTCTATAGACTGGGCCTAGACCGGCAGTTAACTATGGGCATATGAAATATTGGGTATCGATCACTTGTCCAGAAATGGATTTGCGGCTGCTCGCATTTATAGACCTCGACTCCGCCTTGGACAAAACTTTACTCGCCCCCGCAAACGTGCAGTTTCTGGCCTAATAATACAAATTACTAAAATTATCGTATGACTTCATACGTCCATGCTTCACACACAAAAGTAGAATAATCAGGTTATATATACATCAGGTGTTTCAGCGATGGTAGCAAAAAAATCAACTGTGGGTAGATTTCGGGGAAATAAGACGAAAACCTATATACCATTTTGCAAAGTTCGGCCTGATGACAAAGATACATACCTTCAAAGTTCACTTTTTTCGGATTTCAAAAATTCATAACTCTGAAGGTTTCGACGAAATTAACTTAAATTAACTCACCAAAGACTGGTTCGTCAAACCCTCGATCGGACAGCTACCGATCTGCCAAATTTTGAAAGAATCCAGCCAGTGGCGTTGGAGTTACGAGGGTCAATAATTTAGAAGCATCTGAAGAGAAGTTGACTTGACCCCCCATAATTTCCCCCTTTAAAAATGTGGCAGGTTGATGGATAATGTTGATGAACCAGCTTATTATGCTGAATTCAAGATAATTTTATCGAAACGTTCCTGAGTCTCGACAAATTTTTGAAATCCGAAAAAAGTGAACTTTCAGAGCTGTATCATCGTCATTGGGCCGAACTTTGCAAAATGGTGTATAGGTTTTCATCGTATTTTGACGGGATCTACTTAAAGTTGAATTTTTTACTATCATCCTTGAAATACACTGCCTGTATACGAGTATAAAAACAGATAGCAGTAAAAGATTATAATAAGAAAAGTAAAAGAAGTTGCCATAAAAAATGTATCAACAAAACTCAATCTAAAGCGAAATCGTCAGTCTTGTACGATGTGATTCATTGTTTGAAGGAGAATCGTTGATACCTAATTTGTGGAGCATGTATTTGCTTTTCCATATCCAGTTTGAATACGATTTGATTTAGTCCATGTATTTCTAATGAGGTCAAAACCTGGCTGTGACTTTGATGGATCTAAGATGATGATGTGGTGTTGTTCAAAATCGGTTTTCGGGAAACTAGACGTGTGTCTGGGATGTTGTTTATGACATCGCAGAAAGGGAGATTTTTGTTCGATTGATTTTTCTCATATTTTGAAAGTTAGTCTCTTGTCATCTGAGTTCTGGAGGGAAGATTTTTTTTTTTATAGTGTAATATACTCGGTTATACAAGGTGTCCCATAATTAGCGTGCAATACTTCACCAGCAGATTCTGCGACAAAATATAAGAAAAAAAGTTCCTATTAAGATAGGTCAAAAAACGCTTCATAAGCGAGCTACAGCCATCTAAAAGTGGTAGCCTGAAGATGGTTTTTATTGATTATCTTCGAAACTGTTGACAGCAGGGTCATGAAATTCTGCACATCGGCCAATCTTTTTATGTCTAATAATATGCAATAATAATAATTTAAAATTCCATCCAGAAATAGGTCAGAATGTGGGGGGTGGGGGGTAACATTACCCTAACTTTTTCAAGTGTCGCTTTTTTTTTGCAACTTTAGCATAAAATTATGAAACCCCAAAGAATTTTGCATAAAAAAAGGTCCCCTTGTTTAACTTCGATAGGAAGTACCGTTCTCGAGTAAAATCGATTTGAAACTTACCCTACATGTCATAGAGATTCATCATGAAATTACAAAAAAAAAAATTAGCGTAGGTCATGGAACACGATTACTATGTTTGGGAAGAAAATAATCGAGACAGGTGACAGAAAGTGACAGAAGCATTTTGAATTTATTTAATTTATGGAAAAATACTAAATTTCTTTGAACGACATTTTTTCACTCTAGTAATTGTTCAAAGTGACTTCCATTTTGTTGAACGCATCATAGTCGGGCGCGACGACTCATAGCTTGAGAAGCACGCAAAATTAGAAATTGGTTCAATCTAATTTCATTTGCAGCCTCATTTATTCTCTGCAGGAGCTCCTTGCGCGTGTTCACATCAGTGGCGTACACCAGAGAATTCAAACACCCCCCAAAATAATAGTCGAGTAGGTTCAGGTCGGCAAATCGGGGTGGCCAAGCTATAGGTCCATTACGACCGATCCACCGATTTGGGAAGTTTTCATCTAACCATATCCTTACATTTCGCGCAAAATGAGCTGGCGCCCCATCATGTTTCGCTAATTCAAGGGAGCTGCTAGCAAAAAATCTCGGTGAACTATTGGGAGATGTATTGCGCGAAATGTTAGGACATGGTTAGATGAAAACTTCCCAAATCAGTGGATCGGTGATAATGGACCTATAGCTTGGCCACCCCGATCTGCCGACCTGAACCAACTGGACTATTATTTTTGGGGGTATTTGAATTCTCTGGTGTACGCCACTGAAGTGAACACAGGCGAGGAGCTCCTGCAGAGAATTAATGAGGCTGCAAATGGAATTAGATTCAACCCATTTCAAATGTTGCGTGCTTCTCAAGCTAAGTCGTCGGGCCCGACTATGCGTTCAACAAAATGGAAGTCACTTTGAACAATTATTATAACTAAAGTGAAAAAAATGTCGCCAAGTAAATTATCCATATACCGAAAGAATTAAATCGTTATGTCTTCGGGTTTGTTCTTCATTTATCTTTTACTTTGAGGGGGGCGTGTGGAGCCGGAAGCATTCGGTAAAGTAACTGTTGCACAGCTTTAGTTGAAAGTTTCTAAATGTTTAAGGTTTAAGGTAAAAGAGTCCTTGAAAGTCCTTGTTCTTGAAACAGACTCCACCTCCTATACACATACCGATCCGTCAAATAAGGAGTTATTTGGTAGTGGGAGCACCTAATAAATTATTAGCCGAACAGCAGAGTAATTCGACAGAATAATTCTATTTGAAGGTGGAAAGGCACTTATTGGCACTTATTTGTCGAATAAAACTTCATTAGAAGATAAAAATACCGGCCTCAACTGTCATAACCAACAAACAATCGATCTGGTTGATCACCAGTTTGATTCAAATTTCGCGGACGGAAGATATGACTTGAGCAAATCCCGGTGGCGCCATCTTTCGGTAATAGAAATCGCTAGACTCTGAGCTCCATTTCATCTCCATTTTCTGGCAGAGTTTGAAGTTAATGTATTTATAAGCCCTTGGTATAAGCGTCTGATTTCGACGTGACTCGAGTTTTCCCGTCGCAATCGGCCAATCGCGTCCTGAATCGCAGCCCACTTGAATCTTGAATCACACAGAAATCAGACAGCCCCTAGCCCGCGAACCCGAGATCTAACCTAATGTGTGTATAACAAGACCGTTGAGCACCATCATGACGTAACGCAGACTTGTGTGAACAAGATGCAATAATGAATCGTGCCGGTGCAAAGTTTCTGGAGATGAGATGAGATGGACGACCGCCACCGGTTGATTCTGGTAGAGTATGCAACGCGGTGGCCAACTTCGGCTTGCATAAAGGGAACGGAGTGGTATATAGAACCCCCGGCGATGATTACGTCGGGAACGGCTCCGCTGGCGGCTGGCTTCTCCCCGCTCTAATCATACAGAGTGCTCCGTGAATAGGGGGCGGAGGGGCCGGCCGCCCCCGCGCACGCATCATCGACCGCCGCCTCATTTGCCTGCGACCCTAAACGACTAATACACAACACACATGTGTATCGATATGCCCTCAACGGGACCGCCGATATCTAATAAGGCTAAAAGCCCTCCGTTTAAGACCATGCCCATCTCTTTGTTCGCTTATAATGCTTGTTGTTGTTGTTGCTGCTGCAAAAAAATCCCAGATCCGCATTGTAACTTCCGGAATGTAATTAACGCCATTTGTTCGATGGAAATCGGACGAAAATAGATTAACATATTTATACAATCATGATTGATAGATGTAACCGGGGATGTAGCATAATGCCATTCACAATTTTCGGCATATTTTATTCCACTATTATGATACTGCTGACATGCTGCGAATTTATGTCTGATTGTCTGTGGCTGGGATTGATAAAATCCGTACCATGCCTAGTTCTACCTTCTGAGGCTTATTATTTTGGTAACTCAATATAAACTAGATATTTCACAGTTTCGTGAATTAGCTAGGATTACTTGCGAGCCTTCGTTATTCAACCCGTGCCGCAGCGAATAAACAAAAATGAAGCCTGTTACGTCGTTTTCTGCTTCTGGTTGTTTTTGGTACTTGGACCGATTGGGCCAGTCCAATTCTGTCCTGCCGTTTATTTTCTAGTAGTTTGAAAAATTTCGTTGTCTTGCGGTGGCCGTTCCGACCAACAAGTTCCGCGTGCCTTTCTCCAATTGGCTATAGATGAGAACTAGCCCAGCGCGCCAGTGGGTCCAGTGGGCAGAATCTGATAAAACGAAGCGACGTAGCTACTTCTTTCTTTTTAATTTGAAATTCGCATCGAAGCTGTCGCCTAGTTGTGTGCTGTACATCCACGTTTTTGCCTTTCGAGTGGTCTTCGAAGTTGTGTTAGTTCGAAGCCAAAAACCGCCTGTTTTGCGGGTTTATTTGGCGAACGTTGGATCATTAGAGTATTGGACCCGAAGTAGGCATTGTTCCGCCGTCTAAAGAAGTACAACCACATCTGGCGCATCATACGAAACCGTCTGTCACCTGGAGGTAAAGTGAAGACTGATTTGGTTCCCTTTTTTGTCATATTTTCGAGTTGGAGTCGACACTGAGTTGAGTGAACGGAGTATTATACTAAAAAAAAAATTTCATTGAAATGGAAACTACATTGAAAAATAATTGACCCGTGTTTTTTTATTCAGTCAAAAACCGTACCGTTTGAGCGCAATAAATAAATAACATAAACTAGTTCTGACGTCACAGCGAGTCACCGCCTATACTGCCTGTGTAAATGACGTCAGAAATAGGCAGAATATAGGAATTTCGTTTATTTATTGCGGCCAAACGATACGATTTTTGGCTGAATAAAAAAATACGGGTCAGTTATTCTCTATTGTTGTAGGTTTCTTATTTTACCCACCACTTGGTTTTTCTGCTACATAGAAAGTTTTTTTACGATCAAGTTACCGACATCTCTTTTTTCCTGTCATCCCGTTTCAAAGTCTGGAGATTTTGGCAGCAAGCCGTCAACGTCACCGTCATCGACATCGTCGCATTTACGCAACAGGGAATTTCCCGAGCGACTCTTTCCTTGGAAAGGGAACGATCCAACGAGGAGCCCGCTTTTGGTTTGAGTGCAAGATTTTCCAAACCGCCCGGCGAGTCCTGTCGCACTAGCATGGACCCCATCTTCTACGACACCGAGTCTGGCCATCGCCCGCGCTCTGGAAGTCTCAGCGTACGATTAACTGTCGATCGCGGCCGTCAGGAAGCCGTCACCGTGTGTACAGCTGCTTTGCGTTTTGGTCAAGTAAGCGGCGAAATTTCGCCTATTGTATTGCTTTATTCTCCCTCTATTACTTGTGTTTCAATAAAAATGCGTAAACGATAATCATTTTTCACGTTGATATTTGGCTGAACACTACTCGAGTACCGTTCTAGGAAAAGACGGAAGAAAAATACATTGACAGTTTTCAGGGGACAATATGGGTAAAATTTAAAATTCAGTCTGCTCGCAATTAAATTGTTGCGATTTCCGACCATTCGTAAAGAGTATATGCGCTTTGTTTAAATTAACATCTTTTGAACTCCGTACACAAATGCTGTAGTTTTGCCACCGTCAGTCTCGTAGTACCTTGTTGTTGGTGACGTTGAAAATAACTCAGATGTTATAAGGCGAAAGGTCCTAGTTGGACTTGAAAATCAGTAATTATTATTTCGATGGGAAAATCTCAGAATTAAAATACACAAGGTTCCATGTATAAAATTACATATTATTGTTTTTCTAACATTGTTAACGTAAGAAAAAGAAGCCGAACACTCTCTGAGGTGGCTTATCAACTTAGGTACCTACCGTGCCGCTTTAGAGTCACCTCGACTTGAATTGTTATCTGGTATTGTTGAAACCGGACGACAGGTACCTACGCCTTGGAACAGATAACGTTCACTTTAATTCCGGCTTGTGCTGAAGCCGAGCTTCTTTTCCGAACGTAACATAAACTTTGTTGTGGCATTATTCGACAATATTATTTGACATACCAATCTCTTCTATTTCTTTTATTGCAGAACTAGCCAACCGGCACCTGTTTATCTTCATTACCTTTTGTAAATAAACTTCATATTTGAAATCCAATCATTGCTTTATCTTCAGTATTGTATCAGTCATTGCTTTGTGCTAAATATTTTTTTTTTGAATTCGGTCACAATACTGTGGCGCCCCTGACCATCCAAAAGAAACCCGGCCTATCTCTTCTGATCAGCTGGCGAGCCGTGTTCCTAAATAAGACGGACCAATCGTAAGTCGCACCGAAAAGGCACGAGGCCTTTTTGGCATGTAACAAGCCTAGCGGCCGTGAAGTGATTTTGACATAAGCGTTCAAAAAAGTTCAACTTTAGGGCCGCCACAGAGCACTCTAATGCCCGATTGCACAAAGGTGGTATTAAATTTTAGTTCGGTACTAAACACGGGATCAAATTTTTGAAGTGGAACAAAATGCAAACCCAGTTACCTCAAGGGGAGATTATGATGGGAATACAAAATATGGCTCGAAGTGATTATTTCGATACCAAACCACAGGTGAGACAGCCTTTATTTTAGCTTGTAGAACAAATCTTGCCGGAACTGTCACATTTTTTCTTTGTAATAAAAAATAAGCGACAAGTGCGTGTTACCCAAACTTTTTTTCTGTACACAAATGATAGTAAGGGGCCATATTTTCAATTCCCATCATATTATTTCCTTGAAGCAATCGGATTTTCATTTTGTTTCACTTTTGAATATTTGATGCGCTGTTTGGTACCGAACTAAAATTTGATACCACGTTTGTGCAATCGGGCATAAGCAACGTATTTTTGGTTGATCGCCTAAAAAATAATTTGGAATAGTTTGTTGTTAATTTTATTATTGTAGCAGGTGGTCCGTGGCCCCCTAAGGCTACGAGCCAGTAGGTATCTTTGCACACCTTACGCCGGGTTGCTCACTTCGAGTTTAACTTTAAACTTGGTTTGGTTGCCATAGATTTAATTGTTGCAACAATTATTTCCATAGTAACCCAACCCTAATGGCGGCTTTACAGAACTTTGTATGTCGCCGGCGACAGTGTCGCTGGCCAATAGGATTCGATCTGGCTGTATTCCCCTACCTCCTTCCATATCATTCTCGCGACACGAGTTTCTGTCGTCGTGTCGTTCAAATTATTCAACTACAGTTGTTAGTGTCGCCAGATTTTAACGAATAAGTGGGGGACTGTCGCCGGCGATATACGAAGTTCTATAAAGCCGCCATAAGACATGTTTTCGTCATACCGCACGAAGCCCAGGCGCGTGGAAGTTGCCTGCCCAACAGTTTCAAGTTTTAAATTTCTCCCTATGCCATCATTGGCCACCTTTCCTTATTGAGGGCCACCTTCCTATTCACTAACCTTATAGAAGTTTGCAGACTTGCTGACTTATCTAATAGATGTATTACCTTGTACAATTTCTTGAACAATCTGTCAATTAAACAATCAAGTTCATTGTTTTTTGACACTATTTTGGCAGATTGTTCAAGAAATTGTACAAGAAATTGTGTAGTGTAATACAGCTTTAAAAAACAAAAATTAAGTCCGATGGATATGTGGCTGTTTCATAAATTGCTGGCAGATCTGGAGGTGTGTGGAAGTTTGTATTAGCCACTACAACTCCATCATGCTTCCGCCCATCGTATTGCCTCAAGACCTCGAGCTGTCCTCTTTTATTTCAAAAAAATTTCACAAAATAAGTTTTTATTGTCACAGTTGATTATTATTGTCAACTAGATGACATTTCTTTGCAATCCGATGGAAAAAGTCGAAAAGCGCGCGTCTGTTTTTGTACGTCGCACACATTTTTATGGAATACAAATAATAGATAAATTACGTCCTGTTCGTGAATGTATGCACAATAAAATTATTGAATTATGTAAAAGTATGGAAATCGCTAATTATTGCGGTGGTTGTTTTTTTTTAAGATTTGCTCACAGACACACAACATGATCGACTTAATTGCAGTCCAATCAATTGCGTATACCTACCTACCTACTATGTTGCGCAAAAAGTTTTTTTGCGTTTTTCTTTATGTTCTTATTCCCGATGAGTTGATAAAAATAATGTCCCATCTCGTAACAATGTAGCAGCATGCGATGATGTCAACTTCCTGGCTTTGAAAAATGCTAGTTTTAAAAGGCGCTCCTTCTTATTGTTGGTATGCACCGCTGATTTTTCACAATATCCCACACTTTGATTTTTAAAAACAACGTAGGTATATCTTTTTTTCGAACATATCAACTCTGTAAGTCTAGGACTTTGCTTGAGAGGTAAAAAGAAGGAAAGGAAAACGCGCATGCTTAATTAATACAAACTCTGAGGCGCTTCGTGCATTTTTCAAGCATCTCCGACGAGAATTCTCCCCGCGTGCTCTCTGAATTATTGAAGAAAACTCGGCTAATCTGGACAAAACTTGGCGAATCTCTTTTTCAAACAACATTGTGAAATAATGCATCAGCGTACGGCCGAGCTTTTCTTTGCTGCTTCGGGAGCTTTGATAAAGAGCCCGCCGCACATCTTGCGCTTAATTTGGTTGCTTCTCTTTAAAAATTCACGAAGTTTCCGCCGCTATATGGGTGGAGGAGGAATGCAAGAAAGGTGGAAGAGATTGAAATTTTCGATTAAAACACCGCCTCGGGCCGAGATTTTGCTACCGTAAAATTACATTCTTTGTTGCAAAAACTACAACATTGAAAATCCGGACTTGTCAAACCGTCAAACGCATTGCGGTCGTTCGTTGTACGTCCCAAGAAGTCTTCGCAGAGAACTTACCTATACCTATACTATCAACGTCAATGGCAAAATTGATACTGTTACGTATTTCGCGTACGGGTTCGAAGGTTCAAATTTGAATAAAATCGGCTCGACGGTTCAAAAGTTATGCCAAAAAAACTGTAATAAAAAACCAACTTTGAAGGCCTCTGTATCTCCGTTATTGCGTTTGCGAAAGTATTTTTATTAAGGAAGTCCCCCTATTTTTCTCCTTCCCTGTCTACCTCCCTGTAAATTTTGTTGCATTAATTTCGGGACACCTGTATAGGCCTCCGAATAGTGTTCCCGAACTTTCCATCATCTTCCAGCAATTTCCATAGTGGCCCGACATATGCGGTTTCTAGACGACTCCTGAATAATCACACACATCTTTCACGTGCTTTCCGTGTGTTCTGGAATCTGCACCACCGCCAAAATGGTCAGATGTGTCTTGATCGAGCGTTGAAGGTTCTCAATGCCAAGCTATCGCGTATACCTCTGGGATTCTGGGAACGTCCAGAGCACCGCTCTTGTATCTACACCGCTACATGATGGATGGAAGAATCCAGAAAGATCGTGTGTTTACCCGAATGCACGGGATCGCCGCTCGTAACAATACAAATCAAGTTCTACGCGCAAGATCAAAATTTCAGTTTGATGAAAACTTGGCAATTCGACCAGACTGAACTTGCCCAGTATATTTTCCTCGAGTTTTCTTTATTTCTTATCCGATTTTGACAAACTTTGTATCAATAAGCCCTTTTTTTTTGTTATGAAAGCTTCTACGATGACAAATGACCTAATTTCGAAAGAATTGCTGGCTATCAACATGTTATATTATAGCTACGATTCGAATTGGTTCATCTCTTACAAATTGCACGCTTCGGGAATGTGATCTGATTTCTGAGCATAGAACATCTGAGGAAACTGCTTTTACAGTTCCGAGGACGAGGATGTCTCCTTCGACTTTTAGGAGGAAGTTGTGTCTTCAAATCGTAATCATACGGTCGTATTTTGAATTCAAAAATTAACTAATTTGATATGAGTGTTTCCACATTTTTTTGCCGTCACGACCACGAGGGCCGCCATATCGCGACGTTTCGCCTAAATTCCAGGGTTCATCACGACGATCAGTCATTGAATGTAAGAGTCATCGAGCAGCCTGGATAATTTGTATTTTGTCTAAGTGTAACTCCAGACAATGTTTGCTCTTCGACTCTGGTGCGGGTCAGAACAGCAAAGAAAATGAATCGTCTTCATCGCCATACTACACCCTGCAGGTCTCCTCTTGCGATACAAACGTAAAAATTATGTCTTTATTTTCTCCGGGAATTTTTACGTCTTCCCTGCGTCTATAAAAGACTTCATTTGGTCCCCGAGCAATAAACGTGCCGTGCCGGAAAGGAAAAATATCCGCTCGGTCGTTCTTCGGGCGCACATCGCACAACAACAGAGATATAGGGGGACTATGAATGTGGGGGTCCCGCGCGATGGGGGACGGCGGGCGGCGTCGGGGTGGAGCGTCGCGACGCCGATGCAAAGGACGCGACCAATGACGGGCGGGATTTGAAAAACAAGGGTACGTCTCTTTAATAAAGCACGCGGGAACACAAATCTAGGACGTGTCATCGCCGGGTGGGCGGTTGAAGGGTCGATAAAAGTTGGGCCGCGACGGCGCATTTTCAAATTTACGGGCCAGTCTGTCGGAAGTCGTCTTTGGCGGGTCATATCGTCGAATTGTCCGTGGCGGCCGCAATTATATTGTGTGGGTGCATGGAATTGTGAGCTTGCTGAAGAGCGCGAAATGATCAGCCAGTGCATCGAGGACAGGGTCGGGCTGGATATCGAGATGTTCAGGGTTCCTCCGATCTCGCTGGACGATATTCCGGAAGTGCTGCTGTGTAAGTGTTGAATTGTGAAAGTTATTTACCAATGCGAATGTCAGGAATCCCTTCCTTTGGCGCCGATTCGATTGCCATATAGGACCTCATTCTCGGGGCTCGGCAGCTTCCATTTCTAGCGGTTGAGTTCTCAAGTTGAGCTGAAGTAAACTTCTGGAATCCTACGTTGGATATACATACCTACTACGTACCTATAGGTATTTCTGCTCTTCGACGAAGTAATATAGGTATCTTGCAAAGTTCTCTGGATTCAAAATATCCCTACAAATATAAATGCCAACAAAAATGCATTTTTCTCATCTTGTGGTGTTTACCATCGCGTGCAAAATATCTGGTACAGTGAAAAAGTTCAGGGACCTTGGTTTTCGTGAATTTTAGTCGTGTTGTGCAGTCGACCCTCGAGTTCATCTCAAGTCGACCGTGCTCAAGTTTATTCAGTAACTTATTGACGTACAAGTTGCGACATTCGACCTGTGTCAGGAGCTTTCCAATTTTGTTGAATAATCGATCGAAGCCAGATTTTTAGGTCTATTTTCACTGTACCTACCAAATTATTTTGCATGCGATAGTACCTACCTAGTACTAGCCTATGGGTACCCTACGGTTTTCTTCATTTCCTCGTAAAGGATAAACCAGGGAATGCACGGTATAGGAAACCGGAAACCTCGACGTCTTGTTTGGGAATAAGTGCAGAAATGAGCTGTGAAAACTGTCGATAGCGTAAATTAAGCTCAGGTACTCTCTTTCTGTCGGAACTTTTTTGTTCAACGTTAGCCTCGTTTACACCTCCACTTACCAGACCAGCATTAATTAACCTGGCCTACTTGGCCCAACTGTCGAGCTTGAGCTTGTGACGTTTATGGTGTCCAAACTCTTTGTTTTTCTTTGCTGACTGGCGTTGACTTGGACTATTTGTCATTTGTCAAGCTTATAACGTTTTCAAACTCTTTTGTGTTTCGTGCTTTTTTTTAAAGAGGTAAGGTAAACGCGGGTAAGTGCAAACGGGTGGCAAGAGTGAACGTTGTTCCTAAAAACCACTCTTATGATGTGGAGATCAGTGTCAGTGTCAGCTAAAAAAGGTAACGAACCTTCAAATGTCTCTAGCTGGCATCCTCATAGCCAGTCGAAATGGAATTAAATAGATTCTCACTGTTTTTTGAATTGTTCACTAAAAAGTTTTCTAGCAGTTTTCATATTAAGAATTAACAAAATCTGAAAATACCTTTCGATTCCTGAAACTTCTTGCAGAATTTACACATGCCTCATATCATCTTCTTCGTCCTTTCATCAGCGGCGGCGCCAGCATTTCTCGAACGGGTGGGCACAAAAAGGCACACTATTCAGGGAGGTGGGCACTCATCTAGTTATACGTTTAACCTCCCATCCTCCAAACAACTTTTTTTATATAAAAAAACAGTCAAGCGAAGCGCAAAAAAGTTGAAGAAAAAAACAACGGGATACATTCTTATTTTAGGTTGTTTTCATTAGCAGCTACTTAGTTATGCAATTTATATGTATAGTGTGGTTTTTTCATTTCAACATGTTCCGAGACATTTTCTGAGAAATCGGGTGGGCACCTATGATTTTAGGGGAGGCACGTGCCCATCCTGGCCACCCCCTGGCGCCGTCGCTGCCTTTCATAGTAAAATACAGGCATATAGGTTTACACTTGTCTCACTCAAGGGGTAAGTGTTAATCTGAGCGTCGTAGTAATTTTCATCTCGAGTATCATTACATTTTTTTTTCAATATTTAAAATGTTAATTATCAATAGGTACACGATGTTTTTGAATTTTACAATATAAATACGTGCATAAATTGCAATACGTAAAGGTAAAATTAGGGTACATATAAAATAAATCAGTACATGACACAACAATATTTTGAAAAATGTTAAGTTGAAGTAAGACATGTCTGAGAGCATGCTTTGGAGAAATTATTCTTTGGGATTGCGTCGTTCACCGACCAGCAATTTTTAGCGCATTTTACATCTTGATGAAAATCGCTATTGCAACCGCTTTGTCCGTCCGTCCGTCCGTCCGTCCGTTCCTCGAACTCTTCCCAAACTAGACGCTCTAGCTTTCTAATTTTTTCGCTGTTACATAGCTGCCACTCCCAAAGGAGGGCTAGGCTATATTGAATGTCTATATTGCGCCGCCAACATAGAGAAAACCGCCCCCGATAAACTTGAAATAACATGATATTGATGATATTGCAATTTCTCCCAGACCTAATGATCTGGTGTTCTCATTTTATGAATAAAACATAGTTGCCACTTATAAACGTAAGTCCAGAAACATTCCGCCTTCAATATGCGCCGCCGATATGAAAAAATTGCTAAAAACCGCCCCCAATCACTTTAAAATGAAAAACATAAACCCGAAGACATAGCGATCTAATTCTTTCGGTATATGAACAGCTGACTGAAAATGGAAAAGGATAGGCTACTTTTGGTTAGTCGCCGCCCCCAGATTCCGCCCCCAAACGACAAATAGTGCAACTTTCACAATTTTACTGATTGAGATGATTGTCCTCTGAAACATTCAGAAACTGCCAACTCAAATTGTGCAACATTTGCCTAGCCGAAGTCCAAACGCTGCCGCTCCCACACGCCGCCCCCAAAGTAAGAGATAAATGAAAAACATAAACTCGAAGACATAACGATCCAAGTATTTCGCTATATAGATAGCTGACTAAAAATGGGAAAGAATAGGCTACTTGTGATATGGCGCTGCCTCCAGCTTCCGCCCCCAAAAGAAAAAAGTGCAACTTTCAACAATTTAGACTGATTCAGATGTTGATGTTACCTCAAACATTAAAAAACTGTTAACTCAAACTGTGCAAGAATTTCTTTGTCAAACTCTGCCGCTCCCACACGCCGCCCCCAAAGCAAGAGATGAATGTAAAACATGAACCTGAAGACATAGCGATCTAATTCTTTCGCTATATGTATAGATGACTAAAAATGGGAAGAGATAGGTCACTTTCGATTAGTTGCCGCCTCCAGCTCCCGCCCCTAAACAAAAAAATGCAACTTTCATAATTTTCACTGATTTTTCATATTTCCTTACACATTTGGAAACCCAACTCAAACTGTGCAACAGTTACTTTCCCGAATGCTGCCGCCCCTACACGCTGCCCTCAAAGTAAGAGATGAATGAAAAACATAAACCCGAAGACATAACGATCTAATTCTTTCGCTATATGGATAGCCAACTAAAAATGGGAATGGATACGCTACTGTTGATTAGTGGCTGCTCCCAGCTTCCGCCTCCAAACAAAAAATATTGATGATTGAAAGAATTTTCATTCAAATCTGTTTCATTGACAAGTACCCTATTCTGATAACAAAAAATCATGATGAGTTTCGACTGAAAGAGTGGGCAAAGAATGATGTTTCTCCTTCAACCAAATTTCTTTACATTCATAATATGCCTCTTTAAGAAAATGCGCTACTGAGACTCACGCACGTGAAGGCATACTCACTTGTTTAATCATCTCTTCGAAAAAGCGTTCACACTTACCGACTTACCCGCATTTACTTTAAATTGACCTTACTTATTTCATATCAGTGATTTTGATGCAAGTCATTTCACTTTCCCGCACTCCAACTAATGGAAGGTGAAGTATTGTGATCGTGCAAAAAAATAGATAACGACGGATATACCTATCCGTTTAGAACATAATCATCACCCGACCTCCATCAGCAAGGTGATTAGGACCATTTCCAGAGTGATGTATGCATGGCTGTGTGTATGTCTGTAATCTCTCACGATAACTGAGCCGTTGATCCGATTGAGTTGAAATTTGGGATATAGTCATGAGGCGTTTTTTTTTACCACTAAAGTCACCGATCTGACCAAAGTTAGAGAGAGAAAAAGCGAGAAATCACATGAGCGGAAGTGAGACACCACTATCAACTCAGGTCAGAATACTTAGTTTGGGTCGTAAAAGGAAAACACCTATGGAGTCACCCTGGGATGCGACAATTTTTGGCTCTCATCTCTCAAACAGAAGTGTCAGTCAAAAAATGACAAAGGCTTCAACTACCATTTGTCAATAATTAAAAAAGATCATAGTTAGAACTCAACATTTAATGACGGTTTTTCTGTGTTGAAAAGAACAAACTCTAAGCTTTTCATCATGAGAAAAGTTTTTCTCAACCCTGGTCACCCTGCCTGTGAGTGTAAGGCAGACAGAAATGTGAAAAAAATAGAGATCCTTTCATGCAATGTGGCTGGTTAGCTAGTGATATATTTAGTTGTTTTGGAGGTATTGCAAACATTCTATTTTTCTTTTCTAGAATCTTGAGAGATTCAAAATTCTACACGTATCACACTCTTCCTAATGGTATTTTGAAAATATATGACCATTCTCATTACTTTCAATTCATTAGTTTTGTCGGGAGAGGTGTACAAAGTTTCCACTGATTTATGTTAGGAAACTACAGCCTTAACAGAAAGCGCTTTCCTTTTACATCTCCGCAAAGATTCTGACCTAACTTACATAGGTAAGAATCTTATCTAATCTGAGCAAATGTGGTAGTCTAAAAGGAACGCTGAAATCTGACTTCGCCAAGTGTAAACATATATAAACTCACCCTTTGATAATTTGAGGAAACGCAGCATCGTGTGATTGTCCTTATTTTGACGTATCTTCCATTTTTGAATCCAACTCAGTAACACACAGGTGTCCTCAAGTAGAAATGAGTTTAACAAAATTGTCACCAAAAACTGTTAATGAGACCTTGTAATAGAGGTTCTGGGGAGCACAGAAATGTATTTAACAAAATCGTAGCTGATCCCGAACGGCAATTATTCAATTTTTAAGATTATCAGTTGAAAATGTCGTGATAAAAATTTGGCTTCGGTTTTTTTCAAATTTTTGAATTACTAGGATTGTCTAAACGGTTAATTTTGCATCTCTCCCAATATCTAAAAAAATCTCTGTGAATAGATTCATACCCTTCTGTTCTAATAAGAGTCCAAGACCTCCATTGTTGAGGAACTTTAACAAGTTTTGGAGACTACATGAATTTCCAAAGCTTCTGATAACACCCTTGTCCCAAAACACTCTTATAATATATTTATGCCCTCTTCGTAAGGTCCAGCTACAACCTTTGCAGTGCTGAAACACTTTTCAACAATTTTGTTCATCATTTTGAATGCAGACACAAACGGAATCACGCAAAGTTCTCCCACATTTTCTACGTTTTCCGGATCAGGAAGACCGGCGCTCTCCTTTGAAAGTTTCCGGAAGGTGTTCCTTTTGAATATCTCATCGTGGTAACTTTTGGCCACCAAGTTCAACTTCTTGGGTCACAGCAAAACTTTATCACGCCAAAGTATCAGCACAAGATCATTCCAAAACAAATGGTTCACAAACCCTTGAAAAGATGCAACTCTGGAATGATGCAATTCTCGGTAACATACAAGCTTTGTTTTTTTTCGAAAAAAGGGGGTTGATTGAGCTTGTGACACTCTTTTGAAAACTTTTTTCTTCCTTCAGAGCAAAATTTCTCATTATTGCGCCTTTAAATCTTCATAAGTCTTCATACTCTTACCATTTTGTTCTGTTATTTTCTGTACAAACCTCATTTCAACGTCATTTCATCAAATTTCCTTCGTAAGTCTTTTAGAGTGATGGAGCAGTACGGGCATGGTTGCCGTGTAGCCATTCGCTGGCCATTGATCAAGAGAATAAGTTCAAGATCCGATAAAAATTTAAACAAAAGTCCATTGATGTTGGTAGTTTAAAACATCAACTCGATATTTTCATTAGGTTTTTTTCACCTGGGGTAAAATGCAAACCATTCATAAGCCTATTGAAACTGGTTGATTTCCCCCTTTTTTTTTCAATCGATCCTTAATCTATGTAACGACTTTTTGCTGCCTGTGTAATTTTTTTTCCTCTTTCTCTAAAATTATTTCAGCATCTTCCAGACCAATCAAAATCAAGTTGATGTTTGAAATGACCAATATCAATGCAATTCCTTTAAAATTTGTTCTGGAATTTGAACTTCTTTTGATCAATGACCAGCAAGCAACTACGGCTACTTCCATGTCCGTACTGCTTCATCACTCTAAAAGACTTACGAGGGAAATTCGATGAAATTTCGTTGAATGAGGTTTGTGGAGAAAATAAACAGAAAGAGATGGTTACGAGTATAAAGACTTATGAAGATTTGAGGCGCATTGACTGAAAATTTTGCTCTGCAGGAAAAAAGAAGAACTTTGCGAAAGATTGTCACAGCACAATTAACCCCCCTCTTTTCGAAGCATCTCCTTCAAGGGTTTGAGAACCATTTATTTTGGAATGGTCTTGTGCCGATACTTGGGTGTGATGAAGTTTTGCTGTGGCCCAAGGAACTGAACTTGGTCGCCAAAAGTTGACAACATAAGATTTTTTAAGAGAACTCCTGTCGGAAACTTTCGAAGGAAAGCGACAGTCTTAATGATCCGTAAAAAATGTGGTAGTACTTTGAGTGATTCCGTTTGTTTCTGGCTTCAATACAATGAACAAAATTGTTGAAAAGTGTTTCAGCACTGCAAAAGTTGTAGCTGGACCTTACGAAGAGGGCATAAATATATTATCAAAGTGTTTTGAGACAAGGATGTTATCAAAAGCTTTGGAAATTCATGTAATCTCCAAAACTTGTTGAAGTTCCTCAACAATGGAGGTTTTGGACTCTCATTAGAACAGAAGGGGATGAATCTTTTCACAGAGATTTTTTTAGATATTGGGAGAGATGCAAAATTGAGCGTTTAGACAATCCTAGTTATTCTGAAAATTTAAAAAAAACCGAAGCCAAATTTTTATTACGACATTTTTAACTGATAATCTTGAAAATTGAATTATTGCCGTTCGGGATCACCAGCTACGATTTTGCTGGATACATTTTTGTGCTCCCCAGAACCTTTATTACAAGGTCTCATTAACAGTTTTTGGTGACAATTTTGTGAAACTCATTTCTACTTGAGGACACCTGTGAACAGTAACTAAGTATGCATGGCCACGAAGGTATATTGACAGGGGTGAGGGGGGAAGCAAAATTCTGAGTTCGCCTGACTTGATCGCTGACAAAAGGAACGTCCTCTTAACTCACTAAAGTCAAAGTTAGTCAAAGTTAGATTATGTCAGATTTATGGTAAAAGGAAAGTGCCTAATGATTCAGAAGCCACTCAAATAAGGAGCTTGTGGTGTGATGGTCAGCGCCTCCGACTACCATGCCAGGGATCGTGGGTTTGATTCCCACTGTGGGTGGTCGGATTTTCATCTCAAAAAGAAGCTCCTTGATTTAGTTGGAGTGCTCGCTAAATAAATCACAAAACAAACAATAACTCTTTGGGGAAACAAAATACAATCAGAAGTCATATATCATATTGATATACGCTTCCCAGAAGACCTACGACCTTCTTCTGTCACTTGTTTTCTCAAAACGAGATCTTGCTAAATAAGGATCTCTTCTGCACTTCTTTCATTGTCACCCTGTATATTCCCCATGAGGTCAACAGTCAGGTGGTTGTAGATGGTACCTTATAGTTAAAAGATTACTCTCTCGGAATAATCCCATTTTGACCGAAATTTCGTGGTGGTCCACTTCAATTTTGGCCCGGTTTAGTTTCGGTTGACATTTTCGGATGATCTGTTTTATATTGAGGCGCCCTGATGCCTGTGCCTAATTAAACATCGATATCTTGAAACTCCATCAAATAATAATTATTAGGAAGACATTTTTCTTTCAATTTTCACGTTTTGTAAGATATGTACAGTATGTTCATTAAAAAATTCAATAATGGGAGGCCGTGGACCGATGACAACCTGGCCGTTTTCGGATCGAATGGCTTGCGTCACAGCCTCCCTTCATTGAAGTTTTTAATGAACATACGGTATTTATATCTAAGATATTTCGAATCTGTTTGCTGCATACCAACGCAAGCTTCATGATTTTATTACCAAGTGCAGACTTCAAATCGCATAGTGTGGATTACTCCACCCCTACGCGTATAACTTTGTTTCATAGCGTTTCGGGTCCTCAACGTTTGAGGTTTTTTCAACAGTATTATCACGAATGCTTCTATTTTCACGATAATTTTGGCCAAGCGATCGCGAATGCTGGTTGTAACGATAAATGTCGGATTCCGTTGAAGCATTTAGCTAGGGACAGCCACTACAGCCAGTCCGAGAGAACACGCTTGGCCATAATTATCTGAGAAAATTTCAAGCACGAGTGAAATTTTGCTGATTATTGCAAAAAAGAGGTCCGAAGTGGAAGCCGTCGGATTTGGTTGTTTGTATTCAATTTATTTGATGGTCATTGACAGTGGGAAAGAAATAGTGATATTATCCTTATTATATTTAGCTATAATAATAATTAAGGGCGTTGTGTGTAATAATCAGCCTAAAAGAGTAACTTAATCAGCTTCGAGGATTCACCTTCGCAACTTAAGATGGGGTTGTGCCTAATTACTTAAATTAGGATTAGATCGAAGTATTTCAAGGCCTTTCCTGCATCCCAAAAATCTGCATTGTTCCACGATTCAAATTATAATAATTCATTCATAACGTTCGTGTATTACATCAAATTGGATTGAATTTAACATTCTGATTCAAATACATAGGTATATACTTTTGCATAATTGCACATACTTTGTAAATAATTGAATATTGAATAAATTGAGTATCATTATTTTCCAACGTAATAGCGTAATACTTCTTTTTTCAAGCAATTATATCTAAAGAAAATGTCTTGTTTCCAGCAACCATTCCAAAATGTGGTGGATGCCACGAGCTTATCCTGGACAGATTCATCCTCAAAGTCGCCGACAAAACGTGGCACGCCCGATGTCTCCAATGCAGCGACTGCCGAATCCAGCTGACCGACAAGTGCTTCGCTCGAAACGGCCAGCTCTTCTGTAAGGACGACTTCTTCAAGTAAGTGTCACATCTTTCCCTCCTGTTTACTTGCAATGAAACGCATCCGATCACCCCCAATCTCATTCTAATTAAGTACGAGCTTTCCGTCTCGTGTTATTGTTTGTCGATGAGAAGCCGTGTTTTTTAATCAGTCCGAGACGGGCCTGAAGCCCTTCGGCAAATTGCGGGTGGTCTGGTGAGTTATCTATCTATCTAAATAATTATTGTTAATATTGATGATGATGATGCACATTAGAGTAGATCAGATGTAACAATGAAGCTTGTGTATGTATGGCGTGCTGTGGGTGCAGACGGTTCGGAACGAAGTGTGCTGCTTGTGATATGGGAATTCCTCCAACGCAAGTCGTCAGAAGAGCCCAGGACAACGTTTACCACCTGCAGTGCTTCTCCTGCGTGATGTGTAATCGACCGCTCAACACCGGGGACGAGTTTTACCTCATGGAGGACCGGAAGTTGGTCTGCAAGCCAGACTATGAAGCAGCCAAGTCAAAAGGTGAGACCGTAAGACAGTCTGTCCTTCTGATAGATTTGCCTGTAAATTTTATCTGGCTAGTTCTTACTGGTCACTCCGTGTTCTGGAATCTGAACTCTGGGTTATAAGCAGGCCATCACCCCTAAAGAGTTGTCATGAAAATAATAATGATAATTAGAAATAACAAGAATTGATCAGGACATTAAATGTAAGATATAACTGGTTTCAGCGGCCGAATGCCTGGATGGTGACCAGCCCAACAAACGACCTCGGACGACAATAACAGCAAAACAATTAGAAACTTTAAAAACCGCCTACAATAACAGTCCAAAACCTGCACGACACGTCAGAGAACAGCTGAGCCAAGACACCGGGCTCGACATGAGGGTTGTGCAAGTCTGGTTTCAAAACAGGTATACGCGCTAATTTTATAACGCCGACACTCTCTAGCTAAACGAACAACGAATTCCTTTCCAGGAGAGCGAAAGAGAAAAGGCTCAAAAAGGACGCCGGTCGGACGAGATGGAGTCAGTACTTCCGATCGATGAAAGGAGGCTCATCTCCGCGACACGACAAGTTGCTGGACAAAGACGACATGAAAGTAGATTTAGATAGTTTCAGTCATCACGGTGAGTCTGTCGAAGTGTCCCCGGCGATGTGTGCAGGAAAAACTGAGATGTAGGTGATATTTCAGATTTGAGCGATGACAGTTACGGGACCGTTGTAAATATGGGAATGGACCAAGATGGATCTTCGCAGCATAGCGGGATCGGGAGACCCTTCCTCCACGGTGCTAGCTCGCCCTCGTACCTGCCGGGACACACGCCTCCGCACGGACACGACCATTTTCCGTATCCCGATCAGCTCTCCGTCTACGCCAGCATAGGTAAGTTGCGCACATATTTCTGGTACTCGTACAAGGAAATACGGAAAGAAGTTAGTGTCTCGAATCACTCTCCAATCAAAACATGCCGGGTGGCAACGGTGCTAGGTGCAGTGCACCTGCACCTCTCTAGCTTTTTATGTATTGTCGTATAGATTTAAAACTTTGGAGGCGTTACAGCAGATAGATCATTGACTATTGACGGGACGCATGCGAGCAGCATGAGTCAAAAAACGCGAAAATGCGGTACGATTTACAAGCCTTATGGTGGCCTTACATTGAGCATCAAATGCTGCAGCTTTTTTTGCTGCCGAGCTCTCATTGGTCAAATGTTGGTCACTGACAGCATCAACAGGCGTCAGTTCCAATCAGAACTCTGCTGCAAAGAAAGCTGCAGCATTTGATGCTCAATGTAAGGCCAGCATTATACGTGGTGAACATTTCAAAAGTTATTGAGGTATGCGGTTTTCTGCATTTGAAGAAATGTTTGGCAATGCCAACCGTTTCTTGAAAATTTTAGTTCGATGGAAAGCAAGTACAGCAAGTGGTGATAGATTTGAAGCATTATCAGTTTAATTCCACTTGATCTTTCGTAAAAGCATAGACAGCCTGATGTCGTTTGTATTCATGTTTGAAAATTCAGGTTAAAACTCCGACTGTTGATCACACGGTTGGACAAACGATGACGCGAGCTTTATCGTTTCGCTGGCCGAATCCGATCAAATGCCCGGCGGGGCGGGGCAAAACAGGATTGTAATGAACAAAGTCCTTCAAGTGGAACGCCGCGAGATTGGTAGGCTCTGGAAAAAATCTGCACCTGCAGTTTTGAATACAACAAAATGTATCATGAAAAAATCCGTGAAGCCATATTTTTATAACTCACAGTAGGGATGGTCAAAATTATTGAAAATGCAAGTATGAGGTCTAATCATCAGTAGTTTTCAAAATATGGATTAGAAATAATCATATGGCTTCAGGGACTTTTCTATGGTACGTTTTCTTCCCTTCAAAACAGCAGCTACATTTTTTCTGAAACCCACTGGTCCCGGGGCTTAATTTTTACTTGGAAGAATTTTTACTGTTCAGCTCCGTTTTGACACGATCGGATTTGGCCAGCGAAACAATGCAACCTGCGCATTGATCTGTATCTAAACTAGCTTCGAACTAACCTGATAATCGCCATACTGATCTGAGCAATAAATGTCTTCGGTCTCGGGGCATCCCCGTTGATGAATAACACGACAGCTCAGTTCTCAAAAGCCCATGAAAGCTTGGAATTTGAAGTTGAAGCCGTGAAATTGATTATATGTAAGTTGTAGGTAGTAGGTGCCTATACAATCCAGATACCTACCTAGTTATACTTCTCAGAATATGCTTTTTCGTTGTGTGCCTTCAGTTCATGTTTATGCTATCCAGTTTCTCTTGGAAGGCACATCAAGATATTTCCTTGCACTTGTGTAGCAGAAATGCCCAATTATTGCCAAAAAGTAACGGCGGTGATGGATTTTTCAAAACGTTCACTTCAGCTCGTTGAAGATGAGTCTCTGTTTCAGGCCAAGGTCCTCCTCCAGGCATGACGTTGCCGCACAACATCCCTCCCGGTGGCGACACGGACATAAGCAACGACAGCAGCCCCCGGGGATACCCCGATTTCCCGCCGAGTCCCGACTCGTGGCTAGGAGAACCGTCCAGCGCCCACTACTGACCCACCAAATCACACTCGAACACCTCCACGTTGATATTATTGTTTGTGATGATGTACAGTTCAAAGTTTCTCTTCATGTGTCATTATGCGTGTAATCAAAGAAGTGTCACACAGTGCACAATAAGGAGTTGCAGTCAATTTCAACATCTCGCGGATCATCCCCGCATGTTACCATTATGAGGAAAGTCGTTACCTGTTATTGGGGATTTGGCCGACAGTCGTGCATATTCATTCGCCATGCTGTGTACTTAAACATCTCCATAACAAATCTTGCTCTAGTCAAGAAACTAACAAAGATGATGATATTGTACCTACGATAAGTGTCAGTTTTAATAATTCTAGTCGTCAATTTATTTTGTATATTTATTATTGTTTCTTTTGAAAATTCTCAATATTGTTTAGTAAAATACTATTAATTTGAAGTTTTTGTTTTTTTTTGCTGTGACTCAGCCACCCACATCAGTCTTTTGCGCGTGTTTAAGTGGAGCTGGTATTAGAAGAACATACTCGTAGGAGTGATAGGTATATTGCTGGTAATGTGTCATATCTGCCTGTCTGATGTGAACATTTTAAAGCCCAACACACAACCACCTACCCACTACTTTTTTTTTGAATAATCAATATTATGTAAGTTGCAAAAACTCAAATGAAAAGGTAGGCAACAAGAGCTAAATATCTGGACGTAGTCTCAGTAGTACGTAGTACATGATAGTGGAAAAGTAGTACAAATACTACCAAAGTAGTATGTCTGGCAACACTGCGAATAAGTTTCTTCTCAAGTCGCCCGCCTATGATTTCGTTCATAATGGCCGGTAACTTATGCCGTATGCCGTAGGATTAAACTTGACAGTACGGACCACGGTCTATAAATATAAAATATACACAGACTTGAAGGTTTTCGGGGTGGTAGTACTATTGCGGCCTTTTAAAAGTGGACGACAGTTGACAGATTGCTCAGGATTCTGGCCTGAACGTCGCATGACAGCACGCCAACTCGTTGACATTGTCGTCCACTTTATTTTGGCCGCAACCGTACTGGTAACTGGTAGTATAATAGTAGGACTAGTAGCTAGTAGTATTAGTTGGTACCAGTCCTTTGATCTTGGATGTAGAACTTGAATCTTGGTCAAGTTTGACAGAACGGCAATAACGGCATAGGTCAACATCCTATTGTGAACCAAAACATTGATTTTCAACTGTTGAAGTTTTACGGTTACGGAATACCTAAGTTAAAGTTAACAGCCATTATGAACGCTGCTTGAGGCCTACTTTGAGGAGAAATTTATTCGATCACTCTTTATGGCGGCTTTACAGAACTTCATATGTCGCCGGTGACAGTCCCCCACTCTTTCGTTAAAATCTGGCGACACACACCAACTGTAGTTGAATAATTTGAACGACACGACGACAGAAACTCGTGTCGCGAGAATGACTTGGAGGGAGGTAGGGGAATACAGCCATATCGAATCCTTTTGGCTAGCGACACTGTCACCGGCGACATATGAAGTTCTGTAAAGCCGTCACTATATCCTGTACACTTTTTATTTTCAGTAGAATGACTTTTTGAAGCAAAATTGAAGTGACAAGCCAGAACGCTAGGAGGATACGGCTGATGGCCGCTGATAGTTTCGCACCAGAACTTTGCAGGTGCCATCAGCCCTAGCCGTAGCCCCCCAGCTTGTCACTTTATTTTTGCTCCAAAAAATCATTCTGAATTTAAAACATGAACGGCATATATAAGGAAATGTTTATGGTAATCACCGTGCTTATGATGAAATTGCTAGGGCAATGGGCCTCTTCCTATAGGCTGTCGCCATAGCAATTTGATAGTAGGTGATTACCATAACATTCCCTTATAGAATCAGGCCGAATGTTGCTGCTAAACACAAGATGCTTTTTGATAAAAATGACGACTAATACATTATATTAAATTGAAAATTGTCGATAGCTACTGTCTAGGCCTACTATCCCCAGAAAAGACATCCAACTTTTTTCCTCCCCTTGCTTATGTCCGTACACATCATACAGAGTAGTTGAGGAAGTGACTGGTAATCTCGCTGGTAATTATGGTAGGTACAATTCTTTTCGTGTAAAATTGCAATAATTAAAAGGGTTTCACCACCATCGAATGAATTGAAAAATATTTATTGCCACAAGATTTTAATCTGGAAAGAATATGGATTTGGTGTTGACAATGCAATACCACGCATTGGTAAGATATGTATTCAAACGACGCAGAAAGGACGATCAACTTCTAGTGGTTTCTTCATTTCTTCTTATTATATTCAGGAGCTGCAGAGTTGCAATGTTTCCTCAAAAACGGTACATGTTTTGTTTGATCAGCTGCCAGGGACAAATGACTTTACCGAGAACTTCACTGATAATGATAAATTTTGGTGACTGACTTGACAAAATATGAGGCATAGCAATCCTTTAAAAACCACATTAGCCATCATGAGCACAGAAAGGTTGTAAAACCAAAAACCATTCGACTTACACAATGTTTACTCGAAAAATCAATTAAACTCGAAGATGAATAATTTGATTTGATTGTTAAATTTCATAATGTTATAATTATTATGTTATATTCAAGGATGCTGCAGTAAGGATGCTACGATGAAAACTTCCGCGACAGATATGACGTTGTTTTGTTGAGTTATTAATATTATGGCAGGTCCTCTTAAGTTTCAATCTTTCTTCTAAATTCCAACTTTCCACCCAAAGGGACGTCTCCTACAAAAATTTACATCCGTCCATAGACACATCTGTCCCTTGTACTCGTCCGGAAAGTTTTGGTGTAACACAACCAATTTTTTCTTCTTCACCCTGAATACAGAGTCTGCATGGCTCCAGCCGATGGCTGTACTTCTGAGTCGGAAGATCATGGTCCATATAACAAAAGTTTAAAAAAAGTTTGTTTTCCTCCTTATCGGCACTTCTTGTGCCATAGGAGTTGCTGCATTTTATTGAGTTAAGTACAATTTGAAATATTCCGTTAACAGCACAACACCCAGACCTCCTGCCCGGGAACTGAACCCGGGAGCTCCGCTTGCCGAGCGAACACGCAGCCCACTTGAATAACGGGCCGTCACGGTCCATATAACAACTATACCAAGTGCCATGCTTTAACCATAAAATGGAGGGTGCTTTTGCCTAACGTCCGGACTAATACCTAGGTACCTGGACTGAGCTTCTAAATAAAAACAGAACTTACTCAATTTTCACACATATTCATGTGTCAATTTATAATTGTTTTCTTAATAAAATAAAAATAATTCTTTTTTAAAACGTACATACTTCAATAAATTTAACGTACTTAAATATCGGTAGGTAGGTACTCTCACTTTTCAATAACTTCCAGTTATTTCTACGACAAACTCTTGAAATTTTAGCCTAACTTAGTTAAGAAACAAATTTACAATTCGGTAGTGGTAACTCCCCAATACTGCTGCATCCTGTCCAAATCCAACGAATCTGCCAAACCTCTTTCGTGCATCACAGCAAAATCGTACTCCAAATTATAGGGCATCAACCTCTGCAAACTGCCGAAGTACGCTGCATGAGGTCCTCCGAGTATCTGCTTTTTATCCAGCGCAAATCTGGATGAAGACCTCGTCAAAAGAGGATTGAATGACCTGGTACTTCCAAACTGTCTCGAAAGTAACGCCCCGTTATTATTCGTATCTGACAAATGCGGGTTGCTCCTGGACAAAGTTGGGTTCTTCAAAACGAACTGAGGCTTCTTGTTTCCTTTCGAAAGCGTATTCAATTCTTTATCGAACAGCAGTTGGGTGTTCTGCTCCAGCATATACTCCCAACACTTGAATTGCTCTTCAGACAAAGCCGAATCGGAGTCGTTCTGTTGGTTCTTTTCTTCTTCGCGTCTGGCACGGAGAGCTTTGGCCACTCCACGATACGAACGTCTCTCTGGACTCGCCTTAACTTCTATCGATTCGAAAATCGATGGAGTGACGCTCCTCAGAGACCTAGCTTCGTTGTGTTTGTTGAGTTGGTTGACGAAAAGCTTTGCCGAAGAGTTGCAGTCGCTGCAGGCTTGTTCGCTTTGTCCAGAAGGTGAAGAGCGGTCGTCGTTGAGCATCATGGGCGGTGGGATAATCGGAATGCAATTTGCACATTCCGTGTTCAGAGCTTCACAACAACAGCCCGGTTGGCAATTGGAATCGTTTTTTTGGTACTTGTTTTTGCGTATAGTTTGACGGAGCTCTTTCATCAACAGATCGACGTCAGCTCCAAGCAAGTTGAACTTTACCACTATGATGCTGAGGTTTTCTTCAGCGCCGTAGCTCTGAGCCAAGTCTTGAAGTCGTTTCGCCGCCAGTATCACGTTGCGTTGAAGCGTGACTTCACGAATCGCGTTTTCGGGACTCATGACATCCCAGAGGTTTTTATTGGCGATGATCATGAATTCATCTTGTTCGTCAAGGTGGACTTCTGTGATGTCCGGGTCTTGGATCATGAGCTGGATTTGAGGGTTAGTTCTAATTTGTTTTCTTTGCTTCACTGGTAACAGCCTCACTGGTCCCGCAGCTCTCCCTAGGACCACTCTTATGTCACCAACGGACGCTATCTTCATTACGTACTTCTTGACGTTCCCAAAATACTCGATTCCTTGTTTCGTTTTGAGAATATGGCAAATTATTGCGTTCAAACCCTGTTTTTGACCTTTATCTTTTAATTCTCTGTGAGCTGACAGCATGGTATATTTCATGTAATCGGCAGCAGTTTCTTTAACAGTCCGTTCTTCCAGTAAAATCCTCGGGACGACTTTATCAACACCTACTGGAACGTTATTATTATTTTCACCGTCAAACATCCCAAACAGTCCTTCCGTGTTGCAGAATGCCGGTAAGCGGATTTGCGAGATGTAAAGTCGCTGCTTACAGCCCGAAGTTTCTGAAAATCCAACACTCCAACTGTAATCCGTTAGATCATTTAGCTCACAAAATGGCGACGGTGTTAACGGAAGAGTCGTCCGGTTTTTCCCAGAAACATCTACCAAACTCATTGGTCTTTGCGTTCGATACGTATTAAACTGTTGTGAGTCAACATGCAGTTTGGTGTTACAAGACAGATCCAAGAATTTCAAATTTGGTGGTATAAGAGATCCTAAATCAACTCGATCCAACTGGTTGTGTGCCAAATCTAACACGCGCAAAGCCACTAGCCGGGATAGTTTCGGAATCGTTTGAAGTAAATTTGAATGCACCCTCAAGACAGACAAGTGTTTCAAAAAACCAATTTGGTCCGGCAGCCTCAGCAGTTTATTTCCAGAAAAGACCAGTTCTTCGATTTCAGTCCAGTGCTCAGCGCAATCTTCAGGTAGAGACGTGAAGCTGTTGTAAGCTGCATGGAAGATTTTTAAATTGTTCAAGTGTTTGGAAATCTTTTCTAGTGATTTGTCTATTAAGCAGTTGGCCGTTATGAACAGTTTTTCGAGTTGAAGACTGTCATCGGCTTTGGGCAGGTCGCAGAGCCTGTTATTAGACAAATTCAGAACTTTAATGCTGGGAACAAACTTGAAGAAATTCTCTGGTAACGCAGAAAGACTGTTGTTTTGTAAAAAGAGTTCTTGTATTGGCAGACGCTTTTGTATCGCCGGCAAGTACTGGATTTGGTTGTATGCTACTTGAAGGGTGTGAAGAAATGGCATGTCGTTGCAGAAAAGGTGGTCAGGCAAAGCTGAAATGGCATTGTTGCTGGCGAACAGAGATCTCAGCTCGCTACATCTCGGCAGCCAATCTGGAAGAGTCTCCAATTCGTTGTATGAAACGTCTAGGTGTTTCAAACCAGTCGGTGGATGTGTGGTTGTTAAACTTTTCAACCCTGTAAAATTGAACTATAATAATTCGTCGGCTTACAAACTCAACTTCGATTCCTGAACGCTCAATTACATTTTTACCTCGAGTTAACCACTAAATCATGCCGATTTCTTTTGACAAATAGATGTATGTAACAAATAGGAGTGCGAATTGAAATGTAACTCGATGATAAAAAATCAAGTTGGCGCCCAAGAACCGAAAGTCACCTTAAGAAAATAGATTGTGAAACAAAAATATAAATTACTGTTGTTTCCAGCTATGATGGACGTCAGATTCTTTCCATGTAGCGTCAGATGCGTAATGCAGTTTCGAGAACATTGCAGGATCTGGAGTTGCTCAACTGCGCTCAAGTCCAAATTTTCTATGCTGTTTTCGCTTACGTCGAGCTCCGTCAGGTTCTGTAAAATTAAAGCAAACTGTGTTGTGTTAGGTAATTTGCACGTGATTGCCACACTTACCCCATAATTACCCAGTATGATGTTGCCTTTCAGCCGGTTCGATCGGAGATTAAGGGTTGTCAGGCCGTTAGTTTTCGAGGAGTTTTCTGGTTTTAGTTCCGACTCCTGCAAAATCAGACGATCTTTTGTAAATCAAATTATAATGTGAATATCTAAATTACCTAAAGACTAGACGCAACCACCTACTTATATATGTTACGTAAGTAGGTAGGTGCCCAATTACCCAAATGAAGTAAACTAAATTTTTTCAAATTCAAATTCAAACCCGGAGCATTTAATGTAAATTTACAACATTTCTTTGACGGTACCTATACACCCGCCTGACCATATTCACAAATTCTAATTTGTTAGATCTGCATTCCAAATGAAGTAAGTACTAAACGGTAGAAAATGAAAAATTTCGGTCAAATTAGACTGAAGTGCACTTCTGAAAATTTAATACGAAATGGAACGATGAGCGGCTTGAAGAAGAAGTGGAAAACGTAACTGTTAGGTCATTCATTACCTTACATACTTTACGCTTTCTTGTTATGGGTATTTTGTTTACATTATCCACGTTTACTAATGGCACAGAGACAAGCTGGGAATTAATTTTCCTTAGAAAATTATTGCGCGTCATAGTCACATCACACAGGAAAGTAGTCGAGTTATGATCCAGTGAATGAATTTTACAGGTTGCTCATTTTATCAATGAATATTATTTGTTAATGGATCAAAGTTTCTAATTAGAATATAAGTTAAGCTTGTGCTGGTCATCACTTGAATATCACATAGTACTGTTGTGTGCTGTATGTAGTGTTCTACAATACTGTAGAAAGTGAATGCTTATACCCTTCCGTACCACAATATTGAATTATTTTGTTGTACCTTTGGGTACCAGCCCAGGAGTAACGCGTTACATTTCTAAGTTACAATGAGTAAGGAGGTACCGGCTGTTACAATAAAGGTCGTTTGTTTCAAGTAGATAGATACCTACTAGGTGGACACCTTAATATTTGTAACGGGTAGAAATGCGTATTAGTATAAAAGTAATAAGCGAATTCGTGAAGTCTTTCAAGGACGGAGTTAAATTGGCAAAAATAAAGCGTTGCGGAATCAATCACTGTGGGTTTATGCCTTGACAAAAATTCACCATTCAGGGGTGGAATCACGAACACTCGACAATTGTCGAGCTCGACAATTCCTTCTTTCCCCTCTTCATCCTAATTTCCCCTTACCCTCTGCACCCTTCACCCTTTAGAAGAGGTGAAATTGTCGAGATCGACAACTGTCGAGTGTTCGTGGTTCCACCACTGGTCTCTTTCGAAAGCTACATACAGAGCTACTTTGATTTGAGCCTTGTGGCATTTCTAAAATCCAACAAAAAAATCGAAAATTTCAGGATTTGAAAGAATTATTTTTGGATTTTTGAAATGTCAATGGGCTCAAACCAAATCACACCCTTGTAGCTTTCGGAAGAGACCCGAGTGGTAAATTCTTGTCAAGGAATATACCCACAGCAATTGATTCCGCAACGCCTTATTTTGCCAATTCAACTCCATCCTTAAACCAAAATGCTTGTTTGGATTGTAAGAATTACCATTTCAATTGCATACAGGACATCCTGCAACTTTTACATATAACTAAAGAAAAATTATATCTGGATGCCCTGAAGACTCGAAAATAAATGACTCACCGCCACTTCCAGAAAAGATAATGAAGCTGATCTCTAATTACGGCATTTCGTTCTTGGCAAATTCTAGCTGACTGATCAAGACAACCTCTTCAAAAAAATAATTATGTAGGAAACCTATGGTTTAACTCAGTCCTCAACTATATTACTAAAAACTGCAGCATTTCCATGGGTGTATTAGATATAACTAACCAAAAAGAGATCGTGTAATCATTGATTAGCTTAATAATTATCTTTTCTGGAATCCAGAATCACTTCCAAATTATCAAAAACTAAATAGAGTTGCCCAGTAAATTGAGAGGGACCAGTTTCAGGGATGTATCTTTTTTATATGTTCAGCATGAGCAAGATAACTGAAACCGGCTTTGATCTGAAATAATTCCACCAAGACATAAATTTAAGATGAAAAATAGTTTTCACTCTTTAACCTCATACACAGCAGTTTGTGGGGATGTATATTTTCAATATGTTTATTGGAAGACCTATATTCTATCAAACTAGCCAGAAACAGTTTTGCCTATACATCACTTCTTCAGGAAAAAAAAATAAGAAAAAATAAACTTTCCCTGTATACTAATTTGTAGCAGTCCCAGAGAAGAGAACTTCTGATATGTTGAAGAGGGGACTGGAAGCTTCCATGCAAAAAAAACGTCTGTGTTTGAGTTAATTCCACCAAAGCACCGATTTTTTTCTAGTTCCAATATTATACTGCAGGGATGATAATATCACCCAAATGTTTTTTTTTTGGAACTTCCATAAAATGTTAAACGGATTGGATATACTAAGAAAAAAGTCAAGAACTACATTATTGTTTAAAAACTTACCAACCGACCCCTAAAAACAATAATACTTCTTGTGCCGGTTGAGGAGATGGAAGAGCTTCAAGCCATTTATAGCTGTCTTGATGGCGCACAGCTCTCAATCTGACAGAACGCAAGTCGGCATTGGTCAACAATTTAGAATATTTTTTCTCAAACAACTTTTCCTTCCAAAACTTCTGCAAACGTAGTAAGGATGGGTTTGACTTGTCCTCATCTGATAAAATACGATTCAACATTCAACAACAAAATGGCTCAGACGAACGTGGAAAGGTTAAAATTAGAGTTTTTAAAATTTCCGATGCCAGTGAATTATCTAAGGAATATATTAAGAAGAACTTGGTACAGCCAAATCGTCAATTTTTCTTACAGGACAATTTTTAAGCCTCGCCAAACGTAGTGGCGGAGGCTATTTGTGGCCGCTTTTTTTTATTTTTTTTTTGCGTGATTTTCCTCGTTTTTTTTAACCCCTCGTTTAACAAAGTAATAAATTAATGAATAATAAATTTATTTTCCCATTTTAGCAACAGCAGAAAAAAATTACACTTTACAAAATAACACAAACCACTTAGGTACATCAACAAAGCACTAGCTGTACTGGGAAAAGAGTAAGCCTCACTTAAAGTTCCTGAAGGGAACTTTGTGTGTGAGTGCGATTGAATAGGCAACTATTGAAAATTCAAAAGACAGATACTTAAAATACAAATGGATAAAGATAAATTTAAAAAAAAAATCAAGATTGAGCAGAAAAGTTGAAAATGAGGTGAAAAAAGTCAAAAGTCAAAAATTGGGTCAAAATTGATAGAGGTAAACGCCTCAGAGCAGTGTGGGCAGCATTTCCTTGATGTCACCCATTAAAATCCACTCTTTCAGTTCTGTACACTTTCGCTTATGATTTTTAATATTTTTTATTGAGTCTGGCACTTTATTGAATAGCCTAGGAGCCAGATAAACAAAACAGTTTTGGCCGACGGTTTTTTGGGCTTTGGGAACAGCGATTTCATTTTTGTTTCTCAAATTATGTTCGCAAATTTTCTTAGAGACATTACTCTGTTTAGATTGGTAAAGGAAGAGCTTTTCGGCATATATTTGCTTTATTTTGTAGATGTTGTTTTCTCGGAAAAGTAGTTCACTGCTGTAGTAAATACCTTTTTTGAACATTATTTTCAAGAGTTTTTTGTGAGTCTGATGGAGTTGTTGCACATGAGTTTTATTCAGCCCAACAAAGTTCACCTGAATATTCCGTATCTTCCGAACGGTTGAACATATCCAGTTCATTATTTCGTTAATCGAATCTCAACTATTGCGGGTTGATACCGACGACGTTTAAAGATGATCGGTCAAATATAAACAATCTTTAACAACAATTAAGAATGCACAAGTCGCAGCACTCATCTAAAATAGAAAAAACGCATAGATATCAACGTATACATCATCATATCTTTTGATCTAATAAAGCCATGAGCTGCATTTTTTTTTAAATTGGAGTACATACTTAGACTTTTCTTAGAGTGTGACAGCGATTGAGAAACAATGGTTTATTATTTATCTATTAAGTTTATAAACATCTTCATCGGCTATGAATGCATCCAGATTTTCAGTCAGCGAGGGAAATATTTGTTTTCACAGTTTTCCATATACAACCAGCGAAGCGATTGAGACCAAAGTATTGCAGACATTTTCAAGACAAAAAATTTTGTTCAAGGACTTCTGATGCAACCAACAACTGTAAAAAAGTTGTGCGCGCATGCCACCCATATTTACTATGCAAAATGCACTACATGACTAACTGAGGTGAGCATTTTCCGTATAAAGCTGAGCTTTTACAGAAATAATCAGATATTTGCTCTTTACAAAAAAAAAACAAGGCACCCATTTAGGCTAGCCGAGTTATGAGGGTAAGACCGCCCTAACCGGTACAATGGTATTAACGTAAAATAGGTATGATGGAGATGAAACTATTCACTCCCAATTTCCACATCAAAAAGGTCCTATTCCAAACATTTGCTCTGCTCCTGTCTTTCAAACTTTCAAATTAGTTGAATAATCTCCCATTTTTACCGCAAATCGCAGATGAGAGGTATTCTTACGTGTCACATACGGTTTCTCTTTTCCTTTCATTCCTTTTTTTTGCATTATTGACTACTTATTTTATCTCAGGTCACATTTGGAAAACATGTTTCGATATTTTTATTTATTTTATTTATTTAATTGTCTTATTTTACGAGGCGGCATTCAGCTATAAGCTGCTCTACCATGCAACCTCGGGGACAGCACAAAATATCCATGGATGAAGTAGGATTCGAACCCACACAGGGCAGCGCGAATGGTTTGGCTTGCCATTACCTGTACCACTCGGCTACCACCGCTCCATATCACTTCATTGAGGTTTTAGAGTCGGTACTATTGTTATTAATTTTTTGCCAAGCAAGTTTCAAACAGTTTCCAAGCTAACAACAAAACAATAACGATTTATTTACGGCCATAATTTCATACAAAATATGGGACACGTCCTCAAAAACTGTATGTGTATGTGTGTACGGGTTTTATGTGTACTTTTTGTAATAATGTACCAAAATGACTTATGGCTGCGAAGACGTTTTTTTTTAGGGGCGAGGCTTCCTATTAAGACACACCGCAAGGTGGGGAGATGGACTGGTTTGAAAAGGATCCACCTCCAATCTCTCGCTGCATAATTTTTTTCCAAAGAAAATCTGACCCATTTCTATTTTCTTTTCACGGGTGACATACCTATTCTCGTACCTATTACTAGCGTATTTTCAATACGCCGTTCCGTATTTCCGTTCCACCCCTCTAGACAGGACGACTACCCTTTCAAGAATTAGGGTCTAGTTGCACATCATTTTTAAAATCTTTTAATTCCCTCTACAACAGTTTCAAAAATTTTTAAACGTAACTACCCATTCCAAAGGTATGAATTTTTCAAAATCAGATATTTTTTCGTATGTCATCAACATTGTACCTGAAAAACTAGTTGATTTCTTCAGTAAACATCTTAGAACGGAAGAGAACACGAACACCAAATTTAAATTATCATTTCTTCACCTCATATGGTTAGAAATAAGTCAGGGTAGAGGGTAGAAAAGGGTCTGCGGCTAACTTTTAACCCCTTATTCTGAATTTTGGAAGAGGATTCAAGGTCTTTAAAAGAAGGGTATTACTTATTCCAGCTTTTATTGTAATTGAAAATTCTAGAACGTTATTTTTACCCTAGCTTAGTTGCAACCATGGCGTGAAGAATGATTGCTTAAATTTGGTGCCCGTGTTTTCCCCCAATCTAAAGGTGCGTACAGACCTGAGCACTTTTTCGCGGACGAACAGTGCTCGCGGACACGTGCGTGCGTGTGGACGGGACACACGCACGCATGATGTTCGCGGACGCACAGTTTCAACGCACAGAGCCCGTTCCGAGGCACGGATTCGTGTTCGCGACGCACAATGCTGTCCGCACATGAAAAACGCTCAAAATTCATGATGGACTAGGAAACCCAAAACATACTCATTCAATAGGTATTCAAAATGGGCTTGTACCATCTTCTTATCTTTCACTCACCTTACGGATTTCTGTTGGAATTACCGTTTTTAGGTTCTTCTAGAAAATATCACGAAATCCCGTGAGTTTGAACTAAACTCGTCGAATCTGAAGAACTAGAAGCAATATCAAAAAAATTTCTTCGCTGGCGCTTAGAGCCAAGTTCTGCGGTGCTCACGTTGAGAATATTTTCAGGTTCACGTTAATAGGTGGCGCCACAAAAATTGTAAATCAAAGAATTGCACAGCCAAAAAATGAAAAAGACGCGAAATCTTCGACCAGCGATGGACGATGTTAAATTTTCAAAATAGAAGGGTGTCAATATGCGACGTTATATTTGAAGAAGACATTGAAAAAGTTTTATCCTCAAAGAAAATGCCAATTTGGTGTCTCCTCTGGAAGGTACTGATTTTCAAAGGTAGATCTCGGATGCGTAATTTTAGGTTTTGAAATATTCCTTGTTTCTTGGATCAATATTCAAAGTAGTTTACACCTAAAGATGCCAATACGTTCTCTGAAGAATAGAATAAATGATGGAATAAGTGAGCAGTGGTTCTCTGATCCAAAGATGGCTGGTGGCGTATGTCTTCATGTTAAATAATTCTTCAATAAAGAATCAATCCTTCCGCCAAACTTAGAATGATGAGCAATTTTTTCCCAATGCCCAAAGTGTTATTGCCTACAGAGTTGAAACGTCCATTGTCCCTCAGGCTCTTTTGTATTTTCTTGTGTCATTATTAGTGTTATCAATATCTTGTGCTTTTGCGTTCCATTTTGCTTTCCTAAATTTCTTTCAAATACATATTTATGCAGTGGAGACATAATTATTGGAACTTGACTGCTGAATCATTATCATAAGTATCAAGGCTGACTCTTTGTCAAATGGACTTGGCGGAGTCCTGAAAAATTTCAACACTGAAATTGAACCAAAAGGTCATCGATGGTATTTCATTGTACAAGCTAAGCGCCACAAATTTTCGGTCAAGCACAAATTTTGGTCATTGCTCGTTACTGAAACGATTTTGATCTGCTTGAATTGCCTCTGTGCAGTGTTAGACAATGTGGTGTATTTGAATTTTAGAACAAATGAGGTTACGTGAAATTGTTTCGAAATAGGACAATGCAACTTTTAATCAAAAACACCATGCGATACAGGCCCTACTAAGGATGGTTTGCAAATATTAGGCCTCATACATCACATAGCTGATATATCATATTAATATATAGAAAAAAGCTTCTTGAGTACAAAAATGTAAGTAAAAAGTCTTCATTCCAGTGCCGCAAATGAGTACTGACGCTGTAATCAAATTGTTCACGAAGAAATGGGCGGCTCTGCACCAGATCAAGCAAATAATGTATTGGATGTTATTGTGTCGGTCCTTCTCTCAGGTATTATGTTGTGAAGGAAGGTGAAGGATTGAACACTGAACATGAGTCCCATGAAAATACGCAAGAGGCAAAAAAAAAAGATTATTGCCATAATTTTTGAGTCTGTGAGAGAATCTTTCATATATAAACTTTGAAGGGAACTGGGGCATAAGTTAATCTCACATCATACAACTTAAACGACCTAGAAAACTTATTCCAGTTGAGGAATCATGAGTTTTCTTGGATTTAAATTTTTAGGCATTTGAAAGTCGCGATTTCGAGGCATTTTCCAAAGTCTCAAACCCAAATATCTCGGAAATGAAGCCTCTATTCAACATTTTACAAAAGTTACTTTTTCGTCTAAATTGAACAAGGAATTCAAAAAAAAGTATAATTTCTCAAAAATATCCAGTGGCGTCGAAAATGGGGTGGGAGAAGTTGAACAATTCCTCCGTATCTACGCCACTGGACAATTTTGACAAAAGTTATCTACGTCAAGTGATGAATATCTATTCCGTGAGCATTTGTACCAAATTTGATTGAAATCGCTCAAATGACTTGAGAGTCATTGTAAAAAAAAGATTTTAAAAACAGAACTTTGAAGGGCTCTATCTTCCTTAGGACGCGTTTTGGAGCAAAATTAAATTACGCATGTCGACCTAGTTTTTGACGGACCATCGAATGGTGAATTATTGCTACTATAACCTGGACCGCCCTGTATAGCGTCTTGTAATCGAGAATATTCCAGCTTTACTCAAAAAAGCCGCCAAGGTTCTCGTCGCTCCCAATGTCGTTGCTGTGTTCTCCAGCATTAAGCGGCAATCCATTCGCAATAGCCCTGGAAAAGTCGATCGGCTTCGCGAATATTCTGGCAAGTTTCAGATGCACGGCTGCTCTGCCATTTATAATTGTGTAGGTACGTGTCTTATTCGCGCGTCATGGTCTCCAACAAGTTTCGTATCAATATTAACATTGTTGTCATGTCCGCTTGTCTTCGGATGATCTTCAACTACCTACTTTTAAATGACATTTCCTATTTCCATAACCATAATATCGATTCATGGCCATTTGGGAAGAGGTGATCAAAAACCTCATCTTTTTTTTCTACAGACCCGTTGGTTGGCGTCTTTGGGTTGTCGAAATAATTGCCAATGACTTATTATTGGCCTATTAGGAGATCACAAAATATTGTTTCTCAAAGTACTTATTCTTCAGATGGTCTAGGAGGATACAAAATACCGTTTCTGATGTTCTTCTTCAGATGGTCTTTCAATCATTTGATATTTTCGGAAACATAGTTTTCTGAGCCATTTGGCGTTCTTGACAAGTTTAACCACTCGCTGATAACTAACCTGCAAGTCCATTTCATGGCTCCGCAACCGCAATGCGTTTCACCCCCATCATATGGTTTACTGGAGATGTTTAAAATTAGATTTTCAGGGCCGTTGGTGTCTTCCGATGCCCAGTCATTTTACCTCCAATAGCCTTCTTCAGATGGTCATTCTCTCCATTGACCAACTTATCCATCCTCTCCAGGATCGCTAGTTTTTTGGACGGCACTCGTGTAATATTTTCAAGTAAGGTACATACGCGTCGATTTCTTCGGTCTTCCGCAGATGGCTTTTTTATGGTTACTTTTCCCTCTTCACAGCCATTGGCTTTTTCGAAAGGTTCAATTATTGGTGAAACCACTCTGGTTCTTCTGCTTTCCTTTGTTACCTACACTGACTCGTTGAAAATCTGGATGACGCCAAGTATCAAGTATCATTCCACATGACCTTAGCTCTGCCTTCTCTTATTTTGTAAGCTTCATTTTTTCTCTTCAGTAAGGTTTTGAACATTTTTTTTTAAAATTATCATGCGCTCAATATATCGGAGAAAGCCTCGCACTGAACCTACTGGGCATCTTCATTGAGGCAACGGAATCAATATTGAGACCCATCAATAACACCAGACCTTCCACCGTTGAGTTGAATCGAAATAATTACTGAAATTCGGCATCAATTTTTGCACGCACATAAGTAACAGCGTTCGCACGCACACAAAATGTATGTTTGTTTTTCCCACTCCACGGAATGTCCGCCGCGAACAGTGTTCGTGCGCGTTGAAATTCCGTACTTACACGTCCAGACCTGAGCATTTGTGCGCGCACGAACACTGTTCGCACGGACGTTCGTCCGCGAAAAACTGCTCAGGTCTGTACGCACCTTAAGACGAAGGAATCAACTGATTTTTCAAATACAATGTTGACAGAAACAAAAACGATTTTGAAAAATTTGTTTATTCAAAATGGGTTGATACCTACTTGATCGAGTAGGTACTTGATAGATTTAATTTTTTTTTTCACCTCTTGTGAGGTGAAATAGACGACCTTCAAAAGAATGTGCAACTCTCTCGACTCCTAGTCCCATTCGAAATTCTTTAAAGGGTAGTCACCCGACTCAGAGAGGTGGAACGGAAAGATTGAAAATACACTAGTTATACAGGGTGTCCCGTTTTTCAACGCTCACTATGGGTATCTCGGAAACGGTAAGAGATACAAAGTCGGTTAAATTACAAAAAAGTTGCGCAATTTTATGACTATCTCAAATATGTCAAGATATCCAAGATATCTTTGGTCATTTCTGAGATATCCCAAAAAACCTCAAAAATGTCGAATTCGAAAAATCCAAATCACTTCTTTATTATGACAGCTATCAATTTGAAAATTGGTAATCTGACATTTTTTAAGGTCCTTGATCGACTGACGGTCATAATTTTTTTCTACGCCTACTAGTTTTTGAGATATGACAGTTAACTTCATTTTTTCTTATGGACACCATATTATTTCTCCACCCCATAAAACTCACCTTTTTTTTCTCTTTACAAAGATATGAAACACTTGTAGCATTTTTGTCAAAATAACCTATAAAAATTGGAAAAACCATTTCTGGGGCGAAAAAATCTAGTTACCGGTTCGGTTGCCATGCTCTCGTGACATAATAAAATGGCACTCGGTTGCCATGGTCGGTTGATTTTGGAAAAAGTTGGGTTACATTCCGTTTTTATGTATTTGATATTGATAATAAATACAAAAAAAAAACAAATACAAAACCAAGTATAACACAAAATAACATAGCAATAGCAATAAACATTTATAATTTACAATTACTCGAAATGGTGTCTATTTTGCGAAGAACGCTCCAAGATCGCATTTATGGTTCATGACAGAACATCCCAAAGCAACCAAGAGCTGGAAGCAAGGAGTTGCTGATGCGTTCCAGTCAATTAACCCGCACGATATCAGCGCAGCCGTTGGAAATATGGCTAAAAGGCACACAACTCTGCACAGAGCAAAATGAACTCCAATTCGAGCAATTGTAAATTATAAATGTTTATTGCTACTGCTATGTTATTTTGTGTTATACTTGGTTTTGTATTTGTTTTATTGTTATTCATTATCATTATCAAATACAAAAAAACGGAATGTAACTTAACTTTTCCCAAATTCAACAGACCATAGCAATCAAATGCCATTGTTTATATGCCACAAGAGCATGGCAACCGAAGCGGTTACTAGATTTTTCCGCCCCAGAAATGGTTTTTCCAATTTTTATAGGTTATTTTGACAAAAATGCTACAAGTGTTTTATATCTTTGTAAAGAGAAAGAAAAGGTGAGTTTTATGGGGTGGAGAAATAATATGGTGTCCATAAGAAAAAATGAAGTTGACTGTCGTATCTCAAAAACTAGTAGGCGTGGAAAAAAATTATGACCGTCAGTCGATCAAGGACGTTCAAAAATGTCAGAATACCAATTTTCAAATTGATAGCTGTCATAATAAAGAAGTGATTTGAAATTTTCGAATTCGGCATTTTTCAGTTTTTTTGGGATATTTCAGAAATTACCAAAGATATCTTGGATATCTTGACATATTTGACATAGTCATAAAATTGCGCAACTTTTTTGTAATTTAACCGACTTTGTATCTCTTACCGTTTCCGAGATACCTATAGTGAGCGTTGAAAAACGGGACACCCTGTATGTCCCCATCGGAAAGAAAATCACTCCTTATGTTGAATCATTCATAGCAATATTAGTTATCTTCTTGATGCACATCCGGAACTCTAAATCTATTCGATGAGGAGGATGTTCACAAAGTTGGGAGCATCTTAAGAGGTAAGTTAATTTAAGGCCTGCACCAAAGCATTTTTCAACCGATAGATTGCTGAGTGAACAGCCAAAATGCAAAGGTTATATCAATAAGAAGAGTTCGATAACTTTAAAGAAAGTCTTTTTGAAGAACTGCTTCCTGGCATCAAAGAAGTTGATGAAAATAGTTTTGAGTTTCTTGGAACACCAGTTTCAAGCTTCACAGCTGATTTAACATTATTAATAATATTATTGTTTATGACAGGGCCACTAAGCTGGGAGAATGCCAGTAACTATATTTTTTTACATCTGATATCACACCGGAAAAACTACCACCTATTGTCCCATCATCAAGGTACCATACGTTTGGTGGAGAACTGAGAGAGTGCATCAAATCCATTAGTGACAAGCCGAACAATGGTGGGCCCATTGGATCTCCTTGTTGGATACCACATTCTGATTTTAAAATTCACTCTCCTTACAACAAGTGAGATGAACTATAGTACGTTCAACTCTACTGTGATTCTAGTTGGTTGAGTGAATTTTCTAGTTGAGCATTGTATACTTGACGCCTGTTTACCTGGTGTAAAACTGGCTCACCCAAAAGTGAGGTCATGTTACTTCTCAATAAATTGAAATCCTGGAAAATTTACCGTGGCATACGTGGAAACGCGACTAGGGGACAGACACGTTTTACCGTCATTTAGACACTAAAACCGTACAGGTGCTGCCTTCAATTTCAGTCATCTTGACGGCGGCCAGGCAGGACAGGGCCGACAGAAACTCGTTCCGTCAAGGCCCAAAATGAAAGCAAATTGTAAATTGAAGGTACTCACATCAATTTTGGTCTAGTACGCGAATCTAAGTGGGTGGGTTATTTGAAATTTGGTTCATTGGACTTTTTACACGTGAATCCTTCTGCGCACGACAGACCGGCGCCGGCGCCGAGATCCTTGTTTTGCTAATGTAGAAAAGTTTCGATATTTGATAATGTACAGACCAACACACGTTTAGTAGACCTTTGAATCTGACAGCCTGAGATGTCATTTCATTTGAACTGCACTATACATATATTACGTTCAACCCTACTAACCCTAGTGTGATTTTAGTTGGCTGGGAGTCTCGCCACGCGACGCATTTGGAGAAGAGAAACTCGGGAAATCAGTTCACTAAAATCACACCAGGGTTGAACGTACTATGGTGGGTATCTAATATCTACCCAGCACAAATTACTCCTCACTGATCCACCAGATTTGACCCGACCAAATCGATTTCGCAGGGAGGTTATTCAGTAAAGATTGTTTTCGTTACTTAATTATTTATTTTATGAACATACTGCGAGTCAATTTCAACAATTTCATAACAACAATTTGTGGCGAATATAGAAATTTTTTTGCCCTGCATCAACTACTTGGTTATTAGCAGGATTTTTCAATAACGATAGCAATAATGACGATAACAACGAAGTACTGTATATTCACATTTTTGGATCAATTAATGGGATTTTGTCGAGGGTTTTGTTTTGATGGCTTTCTTGTTTCATCCCTCTTCCCGGGGCATCACCGCACGATAGTTGATGCCCCAGCACTAAGGAATGCGTGAAAAATCCACCTGGCTTAGTGTGCATTTGAACCCGGGACCTTCGCCTTTCAAAGCGGGGCCAAGCTCACCGTGTTACCCACTGGGGTGGTGAATATTTTGTTTGAACTATTTTTTGTTCAGTGGATAAAGTAGGTAGAGACCTAGGTACTGAATTTTGCGATTTTTTTTGTATGTGAGAACATCCTGATGGATGGACGACGAGCAGAATGATGTCTGTCAAGATTTGTAATGATGAATCCTGAGTTACAAAGAGCTTAAAGCGTTAGCCAATAAAACAAAGAAACAAAGGTGCCTAATTATTACAGTGCCAAGTCATTTGTTGTGTAAAAAGGAAGGAAATATGGAGTAGCGCAATTTATAATGACACTCTCTGGGTTACCAACATTTTTTTAATCGACAGATCAACAACCTCTTATTAGTCACCTGTAAACGAAACTTGAAAAGTACCTAAGCGATAGATCAACGATGATAAGTAAGTAGGTAGGTGCTACGAGTTTAAAAACATGATAGTTATGGAGTATTCAGAATACAAGAAAATATTAAGACAGTTTTCGAACTCAACGAAAGACGTAAAATAACATAATAATCAATTTCACAGTTTTTTTCATTACAGTAAGCTATGGAAATTGACATTATTTGTGTTGAGAATAATGCGTTTGATGAGCCAAATCGAGTTCAAAAATCAAAATATCATAGGTTATTGTCAATTTGTGGACGTTTGATAATGAGCTGCGACTCACCAAACGCATTATTCACAACAAATAGTCAGTTTCCATAGCTTAACCTAATAAAAAAAAAAATGAAGGTTATATAAAACTTGTTTTTTTTTTTGCAGCATTTGGTCAACCGTAGTCTACCTATTTGAGAATTTTCTCATAACTCTACCACTGAATTCCGGTCCCACCGAAGTTTTATGAGCGGATTAAATCTATCACGCTGATAGTTGCTATGCACCAGCTAATAGCATGGCCAGTTGATTAGTTACTATGAGGGTGATAAATTTAATAAGTTGATAAAAGTTCGGTGGAACCGGAGGTGGATCTCCTATAAATGAAAATTATGTGTCGCCCTTTAGGTAGGTTTATTTAATATTATCACTGGTAAGTGACAAAAACGTTTTAGTTGTTCCATAGATTGTCATAGATATTCTGGAATTAATGTTTCTTCAAAAAGTTACCTTATGAATGTTGAAACTGGTCAAAAAATTGGAGTTCCAAAAATTTTCAAACTTCATCCTCTTCTTCAAACTTTATCATCTAACATAGTTCTCACTTCTTTCAGCACTGTATTTCTTTATAATGCACTACACAAGCAAACAACACACCTCTCTGACTTGATATTAGTCAATTGAACACACTACACCATCGGCAGAAAACGCCAGAAAGAATGCCCGCGTGCTCACTTGACCATCATACCTTGTGCAATACCGAAGAAGAGAAAGGGTGAAAGGTACTACTCACCGCCAATATGAGCGCCCTCATGTCTGCAAACTTATCCGGAGGCAGCGCCAGCCTATTCCTGGCCGCTCGCAGAATCCTCAGGAACTTCAACTCCCATAGGGTGGTTGGCAGGACGCTGAGCAGGTTCTGATCCAACACTAGCTCTTGCAGACTGCAAGAAAACGAAAGTTAACGAACAGCACAAACGCGTATGGTGTGGAGGAGGATGCACATGCGGGACACCTCAAGGCCACTTATTCAGCATGTCACAATGTCCCGGAAAACAGCCCCGAAAAGCAGACGCGCGAGGCACCTTCGAGTGGTGTTGGCTGGTGTTGACTGTCTTGTCCCGAGCACGCGCCAGCTTCTCGGCTCTTCTTCAGCCACGCACGGATTGACCATCGGGTCTATGCTATTTTAATCATATGCGTCTCGGACGAGCAAGGAACCGTGAAAGAAACAACGGAAGTTCATTCATCGCACAGTTTCTATGTTTTTTAGCCATATCACACGGTTTCGCAACTTCTCTTCGACTTTTATCGACTTCATCACCACCGGCCATATAGTTGATCGGTGAAAGAAATATCCGGACTAGTTCACAAAGGGCTTTTGTGTACGGACATGATCAATCAGAGTTTTGTATGGGTGCTTATGATGGTATGGTACCCGAATGGTTTTCTCACTTTCGCGAGATTATACAACTTTAACCATTAGACCTACCAGTGGTGCCATAAACAAAACTGCTTCCCACTTTGCAACAGTCGTTTCTTTGGCACTATGAAGAGTGTCGGATGAACGCATTATTTCTGGTTTTCTGACGTGCTCAATTCTGTAATGGCCACAAAGGCAATTTTGGTAATGTTCATGCTTGAGGCCATGCTCCAGATGCGTCGGTTTATGGTTTTTGTTAATTTTAATATACCGTGTGACACTATGGTGGAAGGATTTGGACTAAAGTGACCTTCATGGCGTGTGGCTAAGATTACTGGTTAAAATTCACCGGGATGTGTCGAAAGCGGCTGACCACGACTAAGATGATAGATTAGCGTAATACGTGCAATTTTTTATGATGCCAAATTGCCTGTAGCTGGTGTTCAGCAGGTTCATTCAATAATTTCCCAAACATTCATAATTTTAGGTATAGGTAATTACCTACTAATACATACCTGTAGGTACTATTCGATTAAGTATAGCTTCTTAGGTAATTAGATATGATCATTATTATGAACCCCTTTCCTAAATGTTGCACCACAGGAGTTTTACCGAAGCCAAATCGCTGCCACTCAAAGATTTAAGCCTGTATCATACAATTACAAAGCAAGAATAACTAGGCACCTATGTACTATTTAAAAATGAATATTTGTGTCAATTTGTATGGTGGTGGGAAAAACCTTTCCGAAAAACACGACTTTAGCCGGTTCCACTGAAATTTTATGAGTGGATTAACTTCATCATGCTGATGGTTGTTATGCACTAGCCAAGTAGCCAATAGCATGGCTAGTTGCTTAGTTATTATTAAAGTGATGAAGTTAATTCGTTGATAAAAGTTTGGTGGAACCGAACAGTGGCGTATTTAGAGATTTGGGATGGGGGGGGGGGCAAGGTGAATTTTTTCAAACTAAAGATACGTGAGAAGGTGTTTGCGGGGGTGAACAGAAGGCATACAAAATGCCTCTATCCATCGGTAAACAACAAAGATTTGGACTAATAGTAATTACTGTGTGGAAGGGTAGAACGTTATTACGTATTATACAACGAAATTGGGCATACATTTTCAAATTTTCAACATTATTGGAGCGCGCCTGTTCATTGGCTGGTATATTTTCTTATTATTATTATTATTATTACAGACCGATGGGGGGGGGGGGGACATGCCCCTCATGCCACCCCCATAAATACGCCACTGGAACCGGAGTATTCTGCGCCGGAGGTTAGCGTTCCAGGAATCCTTACTAGCCCAGTCATATTAGCCATAAAACAACAATAGTCCCTTTGTTAACCTGACGCTTTAAAAGTGGGTGGCAGAGATAGACCGCCTTCTGTGGTAGACCCGGAGACTAATTAAATCTCGAAATAAATGGTATCTCTTGGACTCAGACAAGTAGCATCCACCCTCCTGACCATTATCAACTCACTACGATTACAAGAAAATGAACCCTGAAGAGGATATCTCCAAGATGAAAGGTCCCTGTCAAATATAATACGCATTGGGCCGACAATGAAGATGTGCCAACTAAATATAGAAGGAAGAAGCAATGCGAAAGACTATCAAAAATACCTTATTTCGATCACGAAATCGACGTCGTAGCAATACAAGAAGCGCAGGCAAAATAAAATGAAGAAGAAAATCTTATCAAAGAGGTAAATTGAGAGATTGTACTATCTACTTATATGCCAGACCAGACTTAGTGAGTATGATACCGTGCATATTGAACGTAGGATCAATTATTTCAGATCAAAATCTCGGTTAACAATGTTGAAGTGATTTTCCCGATAAAACGCGTTTGACGTAACTTCATAGCATCCTTATTGGAATTGCTGGATAATTACAATGAGCTAAAAGATACGTCATTTTGAAGCTAAAACTATAGGGAATCTACTGCATGTAATAAATACCAAGTGATATTTAGTGGTGGCTGCAAAAGTAAAATGTTAACTGAAGCGTACGAAAAAACACGTAAAAAGTGTCATTATTAATAAATTAGGGTTCCATCTCCCCCCAAAAGGAAGCTGCCAGTCCTGACCATCAGGGAAATCCTCGAAGACATGAAAGAAGAGCAACTTCCATAAAACAATTGAAAAAATCCACAAAAAATTAGCTCTACATTAAATATGAAGTTGTTGTAAATCACTTTTTTGAGTAATATCTTAAAAAAAAAATTGTAGTTCAAGGGCAGAAGGACCTCGGTCGATAGTCTTTTGAACAACATCACAGTTCAATAAATATCATTTATTATTACTATTATTAATAAATTAAGTCTGTTAGTGCAAATTTTGAACAAAAGCTATTCGATATCATTTACTTTGATTCATTATCTTTTATTCAAGACAAAGATAAGAGAAATCGATCAAATGGTTGAGAACTAGAAGCATTTTTAAGCGGAAAGTGCACTTTGAGGTGTCTTCATCTTTGCCTGTCAAATAAACAATGAACGCACACGGGGGAAAGTTGGGGACTTTTTGTATGTTATACAGCAAAGTCTTGTGAACCCGAAACTGAAGAGATTGACCGTGTTTCAATTTGTTTCATGTTCCGCCATTTTTTCGACTAAAAGGCCTTAGCTCAGTCATTATGGATCAAAAATCGCATAAGCCTTGAATAAAATAGTTACAGGCCGAATTTTTGGTTACGGGTCCTATGTATCATGACTGAGAAACAACAAATCAAAATTCTCGGAAATTCTCGGTCGAGGAAAATTTTTTATGGGGCCCTAAGGGGCCAGATTCGTGTAAATGGACCGTTTTCGTGAATTAACTCGTAACTTCTATGTCGTCACAATTTGTATCTTGGATGTTATCAGCTGTTGAAATCGGTACTGGATCAACCGCGGGACCTTCAAAAAACGCAGTTCTTCAATTCCTGTCATTGAGTCTGCTTTTCTTGCAGGGAAACGCTGTTAAAGGAATATATAGAACAGCTTGTGCTTAACAAAACCCTGGTTACAGAAAATGTCTCCTTTTTGTAGTTTTCAAGATATAGGTATGCGTCCAACGAAAAAAAAAAGTGAAAATTCGAATAGAATGCAGCCCCTTTTGGTTCAGAAGAAATTGGAACTCATGATGAACCTCTCCCTCCTTCAAAATATAAAATAATTCGCGTAACGATCACTGTTTTGTCATATCTGGTGCAAAATAATCAATATTTTTCTTACAAATGTGACTTTTGAATAGAAACCTTATCGCGGTCTAAGTCTTGACAGTTTGTACTTTTTTTCGTTGGACGCATATATCTTGAAAATCACAAGAAGCAGAAATTTTCTGTAACCGGGTTTCTCTTAAGAATACTTAATTCTACATATTCCGTTGATAGCGTTTACCTACAAAAAAATCAGGCTTGATGACAAGAACAGAAAAAGTGCCCTTTTTGAATGTCCCGCGGTTGACTCAGTATCGATTTTGACCGCTGATAACGTCCAAGATACAAATTGTGACGGCATTGCAGTCAAAACATATTGAAGCTGGTTTAATACACAATATTGCGTGACCGCTTAGCGCATGCGCTAAAAAACGAGGTGATTCGTTCTAAGTCTTCCATATGTTACGCTGTAAAATAGGTGATTCTCAAACTAAGCTCAATGGATTATGCGTCCTTTTCAAGTAGAAGTGGTTACATAGAAAAATCGGAGTAACCCTCGCAACCTATTCATGAAAGTACATATGTGAGGGATCATTCCCAAATGCCCAAATTACGAAATAAAAAAAAACATTGAACACTTCAACCATAACATTCAAATTTACCGCGAAATTGTCTGAGGATATTTCATTTAATCAGTGCTGTATACATTCCGCAGTACACTGATGTAGCGAATGTTGCCTAAAATCGTGATTTTTAGGCAACTTTCGCTACAGAAGTGTAGTACAGATTATATAAAACTCCCAGAGACTTTTCTCAGACGATAGCGGCCCTGAACATGCGCGATGATAACTTGTCACCGTTTTCTTAGTTCGCATGACATCCGTGTCGGAGCGCCACTTCCGCGCAATATTGTGTATTGTCTTTCAAGAAATGTTTAGGACAACCATACCCGTCCACGAACAATGACAGTATAGCCTCTTTACTGAGAACCTGCAGTTTGACGGCCAGAATTCAGCTGATAACTTCGATCGATTTTCAGGGTCGACTTCCGAGGGCTGTATTTTGGTAACCGTTCATTGCACAGCAATGGTTGTAGCATCATTATGTTCAAAATGTGATGCTCTTCAATTTGACCATAAGACATTTCCGTCCATAAACACCGTTTACGAGTTATTCACGAAAAACTGTCGATTTTCACGAATCGGGCCCCTTAGGGCCCCATAAAAATTTCTCCTGGACCGAGAATTTCCGAGAATTTTGATATGTTGTTTCTCATGAGACATAGGACCCGTAACCAAAAATTCAGCCTGTAACCAATTTATTCAAGGTCTGGGACCATAATACTTGGGCTAAATGTAATTGTTCATCTGGCCTATTAAAGATGAACACAGAAGAATTTTTGATTACAGCCAAAAGAATGCGCTATCCAGCAAGACCCTGTTGTTGCTCAGTGAAGTGTGCCTCGAAAAACAGTTTGAGTTTACTTATCTAACCGTGGGTTCCACAAAAGAGATAATATACGAGATTAGTTGATTCGCGATTTTTGTTTGTCAATTTGTAGCTGACTGATCAATGGAAATGCTGGTTTATCCCTCAATAATGAAAAGATGATGGGTCTAGTACAGATTTCAGGCATTTTTTGTAGGTAATCGCCTAGCATTTAGCAAAAAAAAGCTCAGTTAATCTGCAATCAGCCTTGATCGCTGATCATCTTTTTTGTGGAACTGACAGTAAATGTGTCGCTAGTTTTTTCAAATAATTTCATCATTTCAATCAACATTTTAATTATGGATTTGGTCGATGTTGTAGGCATGTGGCGACATCTTTGAATAAAAAATCAAGCATGGCCGAAAAAATCATCTCTAAAATGATTGTCATCTTAGTACCTGTGCTTTTTTCTTCAACAAAAACATGGCACTTCTAATAATGTGTTTATTTATTGAAACTTTTTGGGTTTTTCGAAGTGAATGTAAGATATCTAATAATATAAAACAACAATATATGTATAAGTAGGCACTGGTCAATTATTTCGTGCACTTGGTGTATCGTGATCGAAATAATCAACTCATGTAGGTATTATTATTATTATTTCATTTAAGCCTTACCTAGCATTATCTTGGTAGGTATTGTTATTCATTTCTATGAATGATAATGACCTCAAATGTCAACTTATTCAGAGTATTAACATGATAGAATGAAACTTTTCCAAAAAGCGTCAACTACCTGTACCTACTTTACAGGGTGTGACATTGAAAATCTTTTAAGATTATAAATAGAATGTAGGTAGGCCACAATGATCTACTTTCAACTTTCAGTAAGTAGGTACTGTGAGAAAAAGTTCTCCTGGTTATGATAAATACAGAATAAAATTGGACCTGATCTGTCTTTCACTCGCTTCCGAAATAATCAAGTAAATAATAATCAATTATGATGATGTGAATGATGTGATAACCTGTTTAGGTTATTAACATGGCATTGATCGCCAGTCAAATTTGGATACAAAAAAAACCCTCAGAAGGAAGGTATAACATGCAAGGTATTTTCATACTGCTTCAAGTTAACCGGGAGCCTAGCCGCGAAATGAACTAGAACAGAAGAAATTTAGGAAATCACAGGTCACTTGACGCACTATGTGCTTTGCATACATACAGAGTGTTTCAAGGATGATAGAAAAAAGTTCAACTGTGGGTAGATCTCGTCAAAATACGACGAAAACCTATGTACCATTTTGCAACAACTCGGCCTAATGACGAAGATACAGCCCTACAAAGTTCACTTTTTTCGGATTTCAAAAATTTCTAACTCAAGAACGACTCGACTTCGAATTCAGCTTTAATTCAGCAAAAGCTGGTTTGTTATAATTATCTATCAACCTGCCAAATTTGGGAAGAATCCAATCAGTGGCGAAGAAGTTATGAGGGGTCACCTTAAGTCAACTTTTCTTCGGATGCTTCTAAATTATTGACCCTCATAACTCCTACACCACTGGTTGGATTCTTTCCAAATTTGGTAGGTTGATAGATGATTATGACAAAGCAGCTTTTGCTGAATTAAAGCTAACTTTGTTGAAACGTTCCTGAGTTACAAATTTTTGAAATCCAAAAAAGTGAATTTTGGAGAGGTGCATCTTCGTCATTAGGCCGAAATTTGCAAAATGGTATATAGGTTTTCGTTATATTTTGACGAGATCTACCCACAGTTCAATTTTTTGCTATCATCCCTGAAACACCCTGTATAAGAACTTGAGCGTTACAATGACAGTGTTAAATATTTTCGACAAAATATTTGACATCTCGAAGTGATATTTGTACACAAGAAACAGGTACAAAGCCTTCATGGGAACTCCATATTGTAGGATCGAAAGTCATACAATGGAAAGTCACACAACCTACCGTCGTAGGATCGAAAATGCCGCATTTTATTACCAGTTGACGCCTACGTATTTCAACTTTACAGTGGCCCCCAAACATTTGATGAGGGTCTTCAAAAATAAAATACTGAACCTGACACATTCATGTACACAACTCGGTGTGAAAAATTGCTTGTGAGCAACAAAAAAAGTTTCTTTCACTAGTTGCAGGTCGTCAAAAAAAAAACTACTGAACCTGACGACATCCATGTACACAGCTTAGTGTGTAAAATTGTTGGGAACCACTCACATGGTAGCTCTGATAGATATAGCGGTTTTCGATCCTACGACGGTCGGGTGTGTGACTTGAATTTCCTTTGTATGACTTTCAATCTCGCTTTCGATTCTACGACTTTCGATCCTATGCCTGGATACCCTTTATGAGTGTTCGAAAGAAGTTCACATTGTCGTCATCGTGAGTTTTTTATTTTCAAAATCGACCTCCTAATGCGCAATCTGAAATTTAGTCCAGATATTTGAGCAAAGCTGTTTTATTCAGGCTAACATTAAATGTAAGCGAAACAATCTAATGTTAGATTTTGACAGCAGATCTAGTTTTGCTCGAGAATCTGGACTAAGTTTCAAACAGCGCAAACAGAAGTTCGATTCTGAGAAGTGAAAATTCACGATAACCACAATATGAACTTTTTTCGGAAACCATATTTTCACTTCAAGGTGCTTATTGGTCGTTATTGCTCCATGATCCATTCGGTATACCTGATGTTTCTTATGAACAAATATTACTCTGAGGTGGACATATACAGGGTGTTTACAAACTTGGGGTAGAAAACTGAACCGCACTTAGAGGAGTTCTCTAGAAGTGCCAGAAAAATATTGGTAAAAGTGTATGATCTTTTATTTTTGGAAATATGAAGGGTCAAAAGGTGGTCCTCCGACTCCTTCCATTTTCATTATTTTGGAAGATTTTAGTAAACTCTTATCATCAGACCAAAAAGCACTTTTTTTGGACCTTTGAATCTGTTTTGTAATTTTATTTACTGTACAGGGTGAGTCATGAATCCTAATAATCTATTTTTCCTCGAAAATGCCCTTGAAAGGTTCCAGAGGTTATGAAACTGTAGAAGAGCAACAAATAAATCAAATAGTTCCCATAGAAGAAAATTTTGAAGAAAAATGAATTTTCGGGACTTACGACTAACCCTGTATAGTAAATAAAATTACATAACACATTCAAAGGTACAAATACATCGCTTTTTGGTTTGTTGAAAAGAGCTCACTAAAATCTTTCAAAATCACGAAAGTATAGGGGGTCGAAGGATCATCTTTTGACCCTCAATATTTTCAACAAAAAAACCCCCTAAACTGTTTTCAACATTTTTTTGATGCTTTTGAAGCATTTCTCTGACTGCGGTTCAATTTTCTGCCCCAACTTTGCAAACACCCTGTATTTACCCATGCGTGCGTGGGTCTGGCTGTGCGTCCTAATCTTCCACGATAACTGCCGAGCCGTTGATCTTGTCGTCTTGAAATTTGGCAAGTAGATAGTTTTGAGGCCGAATGGGCCCATTAGTTTTTTGGCTGTCGCCTGTCAAACGGAAATGTCACTATCAAAGAATGACAGAAGCTATATTTCACAGAACTTGACTTGCAATGTGTCATTTGGAAGTCCTTGAAAAACTCGAGTTGGCTGTGTTTCTCGTCGCCATCAGCCGATCGCGGCCTGAATCGCAGCCCACTCGAATCATAGAAATCAGACAGTCTATACGACATCTTTGGTCTATACAGAAGGAGTCGACAGTATTTTTCTATCATTGGGACAAAATTCGGCGGAAAGCAACACAACAAAAGAATCAAATCAAGTCTGCAGTTGAAGTTTTCCACCATGTCTCATTTGGGAACAAATTTTAACTTTTCTTCTGGCCGTCACCACCCGACACGGCAGCTCAGCCGGGTTTTGATCAGGACAACCCCGTCTGGTGCAGCCAGCACTTAACTCAGACGTTCTTTATTACCTACTGGAGGATCGATCTTTTTTCAGTTCCAACTGATATCGAAATTAGATTGCATTGGCCCACTTTTAAATGTGACGGTTTCGGTTTTCCAGCGGCTAACCTCGTATTTACTTTCTTAGGGCTCGATACCAAGTTGCAGGCGCAAAGTTTGGGACGGCGTAACTCGCCAAATACAGCTGTCTGATTGGTTGGTATCCGCCGTTGCTATGGTAACCGCACTTACGGTGATCTTAGCCCCAACTTGGTATCGAGTCGTTAGCTTTTAATTGTTTCAATATCAATATTTATACTAATTACTTAATATTTTGTGAGATATCTATCTACGAGGAACCGCCCTTTAGTCCTCGATAGGTAGGTATACCCGAGGGGGTAACCACTTGGACTTTAGGCGTCCCACACATGCAATATTGCACAAATATTGCATGTATTGCATGAATATTGCATGTATTGCATGAATATTGCATGCATTGCATGAATATTGCATGTATTGCATGAATATTTCATGTATTGCATCAATATTGCATATATTGCATAGATATTGCATAACTATTGCATGTATTGCATCCATATTGCATAGATATTGCATAATTATTGCATGTATTGCATGCATATTGCATACATTTTGCATTACTAATTGCCATCAAAATAACATGGTAAGCGGCACTTGAATACCTACATGTTCGTAAATACCTGCAGGGAGGTAACCTACAAACAGTTTACAGTTCATATTTCCCATACCTTCAACACTAATTTGACGGAGATAGGTAAATCTCGAGGTAAATGTAGAAAAGAAGCCCTTATACAACCATTGAGCAATGATAAAAACTGCAGAGAATAATAGGTAACAGGTAACTGGTATTAGTCGATGAGCCAGGAGCCAAAAATCACGATTTGGATTTCTACCCTGGGGACTTGACGTGTTATACCTTTTTGGATTCCCCACAACACCAGCATGAAAATAAGCCATGATACGTTTTTGTATCGAATAGCTTAAAACCGCCATTTTGGAAAAACTGCGCCAAATATGTAAAGGCTGTCTGATTTCAACATGATTCTAGTGGGCTGCGATTCAGGCCGCGATCGGCCGATGGCGACCAGAAACACAGTTCACTCGAATCATGTTGAAATCAGACAGCCTATAGTTCTTGTGGTTTGTATTTTTTTTTATCAACGGCACTTCCAATTGGAAAAATTAAACTGACAAAAATTAAACAACAAAATTTACTATAAATATCGTTTAGCACCGTTTTTTGACAGGTCTCGTTACTCCAAATATGACAGTTCATAGTAAGTTTAGCTATGGCAAATTTCTTTATTTAACATTTTCGAGTACACCCGATGATATTTATACAGATCGAACTTCACGTCATTGTCTTTCTAGCGTACTTCACTAGAAATGCTGCTCCTAGCGGCATTTTGATGTCCGTCTGTGCGTCTATATCCATCGGTCCGACTGTCTGTCTTATCAATTAATTGCTCCTGAACGAGAGAACCTAGCAAATATCAACTTCTTGTGTGTAACATGTAATCACCGGAGAATTGAATTAGGAAAAGAAAATTTCTCAAACCGTCGCCATCTTGATCCGCAATGTCAAATTTTCTCAAAAATGATCCGATTTTCATGCAACTTGAAATACACTTATGTTTTATATGGAGAAGCGATAAAGAAGTATGCTTCTAATGTTTTTTTTTTGATCCGCCGCCATTTTACCCGCCATGTTGAAATTGGTTGAAGTGGTCCGATTTTGATGAAAACTGAAACCTAGTCGTGTCTTGTGTATGCATTGATGGTTTTTATGTTAGTTCCACGATTTGCGCCATATTGACGTGCCACATGGAAATTAATCTCCAGCTGTCACAAAATCAATTTATTCAAATAGTTTCTGAACAAGGGGTTTCCGATGTGACTGAAAAACTTGTTGATGGAAATCGGTTTTTGCTAGTTCTTTTCTACAAGTAGAAACTCCTCCAAAGAAAAAGTTACGAAAAATGCTATCAAATTTTCGGGATTTGCAAAAATTTTTGGAAATTTTTGAATTTTTCCTTGAAAATTTGGAAACCAGATAGCAACGCCTGTAGATATTTATTCAAGAAAGTTGCCTACCGAATTTGAACTTCTTATTTTCAAAAAATGGTTTCTACTAATTCATTTTTTCATGTTTACTGGAAAACCATATTTGATACCTTTTTTGAAAATAGAAAGTTCAAATTCGGCATGTGACTTTCTTGAATAAAGAATTCAAGATGTATAGGTATTGCTATCTGGTTTTCAAATTTTTAAAGAAAAAAACCAAAAATTTTTAAGTTTTCCTGCAAATTCCAAAAATTTTATAGCATTCCTCGTACATTTTTTGGAGAAATTTCTACTTGTAGAAAAGAACTAACAAAAACCGATTTTCATCAACAAGTTATCAAGTCATATTGGAAACTCCGTGTTCAGAAAATATTCAAATAAATTGATTTTGTGACAGCTGGAGATTAATTTCCATCTGGCACTTCAATATGGTGCTAATCGTGAAACTAACATAAAAACCATGAATGTATACACAAGACACGACTAGATTCCAATTTTTCATCAAAATCGGACCATTTTAACCAATTTCAACATGCCGGACAAAATGGCGGCGGATCAAAAAAAAACCATTAACATCAATCTTTTACATATAAAACATTAGAAGCCCAGTCGGTAGCACGGTGAGCTCGATCCCGCTTTCAAAGGCGAAGGTCCCGGGCTCAAATCCGCACTGGGCCAGATGGACTTTTTCACGTGTTTCCTAGTACTGGGGCATCTACTATCGTGCGGTGATGCCCCGGGAAAAGGGATGAAACGAGAAAGTCATCGAAACAAAACCACACTGGATAATCCGTACTGTTCCAAAAATGTCTTCGTTGTTATCGTCAATACTGTTATCGTTACTGAAAAACCCCCACAGAAAAACCTGCTAATGACCTAGTAGTTGATGCAGGACAAAAAAAAAACATTAGTGTATTTCAAGTTTCATGAAAATCGGATCACTTTTGAGAAAATTTGACATTGCGGATCAAGATGGCGACGGTTTGAGAATTGTTTTTCTTGATTCCATTCTCCCCGGTGGCGCATGGCGGTGACTACATGTTACACACAAGAAGCCGATTTTCGCTAGGTCTTCTAGTTCAGGCGCAATCAATTGATAAGACAGCCAGTTAGACCGATGGACAGACGGACATCAAAATGCCGCTAAGAGCGGCATGTCTAGTAAAGTACGCTAGAAAGACAATGACGTGAGGCTCGGCTTGTATGAATATCATCGGGTGTACGCGAAAATGTCGAATAAAGAAATTTGCCCTAGTTAAACTATGAACTGTCATATTTGGAGTAACGAGACCTGTCAAAAAAACGGCGCCAAACGATATTTTTCATAATAAATTTTGTTGTTTAATTTTATTCTGTTTCATTTTTTCAATTGAAGGTGCCGTTGATGCGAAAAAAAAAATACAAACCACAAGAAATACATATTTGGCACGGTTTTTTCAAGATGGCGGTCTTTAGCTACTTGATACAAAAACGTATCATGGCTTATTTTTATGCTGGTGTTGTGGGGAATCCAAAAAGGTATGACACGCCAAGTCCTCAAGGTGGAAACCACTCGAGTCCCCTGGCTCAACGACCCATACTTACGATACGGTGACATCCGAGCATGCGCGATGTGCTTTACTGCGTATCCATTGCATGCTTATTGCACACTTATTGCATACTTATTGCATACTTATTGCATACTTATTGCATACTTATTGCATACTTATTGCACACTTATTGCATACTATTGCAACCTATTACATACTTATTGCACACTTATTGCATACTATTGCAACCTATTGCATACTTATTGCATACTTATTGCATATATTGCACATGTATTGCACACATATTGCAAACAAGGTGTCCCACATATTGCATGAGTGGTTACCCCCTCGGGTATACCTATGCCTCGACCTATGCATTAGGTACTAAGAAAAAACTTTTTTACTCCTTGAAGGACAAAAACGCAAAATTCTGGAGTTCCTTATATCTTTCACTCCTAGAGCATCGGGTATGATTTGACCGATGATTGTTGAGGCTACAGCATTTATTATGGACGCACACACAGTGACCGTATTTTAATGGACTTGCAAGGTCGCACATCATCAAAAATTGAAGTACGGTACCCAACCATAACCATAGCTACCAAATTACCAAATTAAACGCTGAATGCTATACATTGTTAGTTGTATGCTAACGGGATAAGTACAGGAACTTTAATTTTCGAGAGTTCGTGATCTCATGAGTGGGTATACGTATAGGTTTCGAGTAAACAAGGCGGGATCCTTACTTTTCCAGCAGACTGATTTCTGGCGGTAACGTCAGCAGGCTGTTATCCGACAAATCCAACGTTACCAGCGTGGTGAGTTGCAGGATGCTGTTGGGGAAGTTCTGGATTCCGTTAGATCGCAAACTCAGCGCCTTCAGGTCAGACAAGGACTGCAACGATTCTCCAGGAAGCACTATTTCGTCCACATAACACTCGCTGATCTCCCGCTTGCTCTTGCACAAGCCGTTGAGGTTGAGGTGTTTAACTGCACCATTATTCGGACGATCTTCGCAGCTTTCGACCTGGAAATTTCAAGCGTTACAAATTAGATTTTTCGTAATAATTATCTATTATTAGCTATGCAAATACTCACATCTCCCGATTTGTGTTCCTCGAGCGAATCCAGTTCAATATTGCCGTCATGTTCTTTGATTTGTGGAAATTTCGTTACCGAATCGCACAGGCGAACAGTCTTTTTTGGGGGGCACAGCATTTTTAACACTAATATCACTTATTGAAACACAACATATTATCACTAAAGCCTGAGGGTTCTTCTTAGTGCAAAAGTCAACGTACACTGATGTGTCGTCAAAGTGTACGGGTCTTGTAAGGTATGTGTGTGTTGTATGAAAAAGAGGCAGTAATTGTGATTCTGGAGTGCGACCCAAGACAGCATGACAACACGCTTCGCTACTTCTCTATTCTCGTCACGTTTGGTGAGATATTGGATGGAACCACGGTCGAAATGGGAAAAATGCGAGTCGCCCGATATCTGTGATGCCGGCATTGCTCAAGTTATAGCCCTCTAATTAGGTGAACAAAAGGAAAAGTGTGACCGATGGCTACCGGCAACGACGAAAAAAGGCTTGCGACGGAATTGCGGCAATTTGTCTGGTAATGAGGTATTAATCCTCCGGTTGCGGACTTTGCCCCAAGAAGTTGGTAGGTAGGTATTCAACTCCCAAATTATGGACGGGGGAGATGCCAAAAAGAAGTCTCTTGAGTGCCTAACCTACTCCAACCCCGAGTCCAATCAAACCTCTATAATTTTCAGTTAAACCCGTACTGCTAGGCATAGGTACAGGTGAATTTTTTTTTTTTGATAAGGGATTCTTAACATTCAAGATAGGTATAGTCAACTAGACATCAAAAATGAGTACCTACTTGTTCTTTATTGAATATGCTAAAATCAACAAATATTAAGATTCAATAACGTTATTTTTGCGTTTCCTGGACTTTGGGACAGAATATCTGTACGTACAGAGATCAACGTCACATCAATCGAAAACTTTTGCTTTTGCGTGTTTTAAACGATGTTTATATTTATAATGCAAGTGTACAAAAATTACCGTTTCAAACACATATGAACAACCCTTTAAAAAGTCTTAGGGGTTTCTGATGCGACTAAAAAAGTTGTTGACGAGAATCGGTTCTATTTTATTTTTATTTTTTAATTATTTTAAAACAAACGATTATTGCCTGATAGACAGATTGCTGTAATCGCGGAGTTGATTAAAACAATTTTTTTTTCGTCAAGTAGAAACTTCTCCAAAAAGAAAATGTGGGCAATGCTATCAAATTTTGAAAATTTCTAAAAAATTTTGAACATTTTTGATTTCGATTTTCGAATTTTTGAAAACTAGATAGCATCAACAATGCATCTTTTCTCAAGAAAGTCGCATGCCAAATTTGAACTTCCTATTTTAAAAAAAAAGGTACCAAAAATGATTTCTACTAATTCACTTTTTCATGCCCACGAGAAATCATTTTTGGTACCTTTTTTTTAAATAGAAAGTTCAAATTTGGCGTGCGACTTTCTTGAGAAAAGATGCATTGTCGATGCTATCTAGTTTTTACATTTTCAAAAATCAAAATGAAAAATTTTCAAATTTTTTTAGAAATTTTGAAAATTTGATAGCATTGCCACATTTCCTTTTTGGAGGAGTTTCTACTCGACGAAAAAAAAATATATTTTTTTCAATCAACTCTACGTTTACAGCAATCTGTCTTTTCAGACAATAAGCGTTTGTTTAAAAATAATTGAAATAATATTAAAATAAAAAGAAACCGATTCTCGTCAACAACTTTTTTAGTCGCATCAGAAGCCCCTTATCTTGAAATCAAAATGAATTTGTTTGAAATTTTTTGGAAATTTTCAAAATTTGATAGCAATGGCTGTACTTTTTTTTTGAGGAGTTTCTACTTGACAAAAAAAAAATAAAACCGATTCCCGTCAACAACTTTTTTAGTCGCATCAGAAACCCCTTAACGCCGCTCTATGAAATTACGCAACGCAGCCGCAGTCACAACGCAATAAGGACGGAGTTGAATTGGTAAAATAAGCGTTGCGAAATCAATCCCTGTGTTTATTCCTTGACGGATTCTTACCATTTTGGTCTCTTTAGAAAGCTACAATAAGGATGTATTTTGGTTTGAGCCCATTGGCATTTCCAAAATCCAAAAATAATTTTCCTGATTTTTGGATGTTGGAAATGCCAATGGGCTCAAACCAAAGTACATCCTTGTAGCTTTTAAAAGAAACCAAAATGGTAAGAATCCATCAAGGAACAAACCCACAGGGATTGATTTCGTAACGCTTATTTTACCAATTCAACTCCGTTCATAAGGCGCAAAGGTTTCTGATTGGCTCACAAGCCTTTCGCGTCGTTGCGATGGCTTTGCGAATACGTTGCGAGCCAATCAGAAACGTTGCGCTCTGAGTTGCGGCTGCGTTGGATTGTTGCGATTTTTCCTCGGAATTTTCATAGAGCGGGCATAATGAATTACCCCTTTGCTCTCCCCCTCCCCAACTCCAAAATTTAACAAAACATCACCTACTTTGTGATACATCGAATTACAGGGAATTGAATTCTCTTTCTGAGAACAATTTTTTTTGAAATTTTCAACCCCTCTCCCATTAAATTGGACATTTAGAGTGTTTAAGGAGAGAAAGGTGGGTTTTAAAGGTTTTGAAAAAAAATGCAAGAGAATTTATCCAATCCTATTGAACAGTTCACGCATTATCACGCGCATACATGCCTGCATTTTTCAATAAGACTGGATAAAGCATAGTATTCTACTCGCGGGTAATGGCTTTTACTCATTCGGATGCTTCACGACACTCGCCAAGGCTCGTGTCGGCAAACTGCATCCTCATGAGTAAGAAGCAATCATCACCCGTTTGTTGAACAATAAACTATTAGTTTTCTTAAATCTGATGTATCTCAGAGTATTATCCATTCCAAGCTTAAAAAAACCACAGTTGCCTGTGATATTTTTTCTTCAAGTTGGACAATCTGATCAGTTGATGGATTGAAAAAGTCAGACGGTTTTGATCAAATTGAGCGTGAGTGAGCCTCAATTCATTTATTTAATTTTGACCTCGGGTATAGGAAGAAATCGATTTTTTTTTCAATCAAACTGACTTACAGGCAAAATAAAATAAAATCTGAAATTTCAGCTAGTAGGTACTTGGAATTTTATTTTAAATTGCTCAGTGGCTTGAGTGAAAGGGGGTGGTGAGCCCCTTTTTACACAGATATATTTGACGCCACAGTATATTTTTGAAATATGATCAATTTTTTGGATTTTTTTGGCAATTTTGGAGGGACACCTCCATGGCTTTTCCATGATTGGAGCAACCGTTTTCGAGATATTTCAGTTTGAATGAACAAAAACACTCAATTAAATGGGCACCTTTTTCCATCGAGAACTTTTTAATCCGGAACGCTCTTTTTCGAGAGGCAATTTAAAAATGATATTATGTGAATCACAATGTTTTTTTTATTGAGCGATCTTTGGAGCCCCATAAGTGTCTTGATTTCAAAAAGTGATATGAAAGTGCGGATTTAATTGAGTGCTTTTGTTCATTCAAGCAGAAACATCTCGAGAACGGTTGCTTCAATCATGGAAAAACTATTGGGGTTTTCCCTCCAAAATTGACCGGGAAATCAAAAAATTTGATCATTTTCCAAAAATATCCAGTAGCGTCGAAGATATCTGGGTAAAAAGGGGCTCATCCCCTTTGACCTACGCCACTGAACAACTTTCAAGAAATTAATTCTTAGTACTAGCTTTTCGACTAGCTTAGTATGTATTTGACAAATATCTGTGCAAAATTTGGGCTCGATCGGTTGAATGGTTCAAAAGTTATTCGAAAAAAAAAAACGAAATTTTTTGCTCAACTTTGAAGGCTTATAGCTCCGTTATTATTGCCCGGTTGCAGGAACGTGGTACCTAATTTTGCGACGTAGCAAATTGAATCGGGTTGCAGGAACAGGGTATCAAACGAGGTAGCAAACAGGCTGTGGCTAAGGTTATCACGCATTTGAACTACTTGCATCTTTTTATGCGTATGCACGTACCTAAAAGCGCTAAAAGGTCTGATTCGACACTTTATTTTGAATTTTCCAACGTCTCCGATTTTTATTCTTCTGAAGAAGAACAAGAAGTAGAAGAAGCAGTTCGTTGTGTCATTGCCGATCAAAAAAAAACGTCTCGTAGATAAGATGTACCTACCTCGCGTCGCGAGCTGTCAAAGTCAAAGAAGCGTCAGGAATTTCAGAGGTTAACAGCATTATTTATTTCTTCGAGTTTTGAAGAATAATATGCAAATCATTGCACCGAATTAAGGCATAAATCCATGCACAGGCTGTCGATCAGGTGAATATGACAAACTGCCTCCGTAAATGCTATTATGTCGATCAACAATTCCAGGTTCAGGCGATGGGAGTTACCGACTGAAATTGCGAACACTTGCTGGGTGCCTCCACGAGCCCTGTACCTGTACGGCGGAAACAAAGCTGTTGTTTACACCAAGAACGCGGAGCTCTTTATTGCAAAGTATTGCTCAGTCAAAGTATGAGTGCTTCGGTGACAACGATGAGTTACAGGAGTACTGGGACTGTGATCCCGTGACGAAACTTGAACAATTTTGGGCCGCTAGTGACACTGTATCAAGCATGTGTCAAGGTGATATCCAGTGCTGATTCAGTAGCTCCAGAACAGCTTTTGACGACAGGAAATACTGCAGGAGTCGTTGGCATGAGCAACAGCAAAGAAATTGAGAGAAAGGAATGAAACTGAATTCTGGATTTGTCAAGTTTTTCTTTGGTACAAAAATAGACCTCACACACTGAAAATGGCTGCCTCTTTTCTCTTGTCTTATTGTCTCTTGCCCTAACCCTTAGATGTGCACATTTAGGTAGTTTAGGTCCCTTGCCCATCAGGTCCCAACACGACACACGACTCGGCAACTGCAATAAAGAGTTAACCGGATCGAAACGTGTGGTGGACGGTTTGTTGTTGACCGGGCCGTCACAATATGTCACGCTGTATGCGTATCTAAAATGTCTGACTCGGCGCTTTCTGAATTTTCGGAAGTCTCCGAATTTTCCTCTTCTGAAGAAGAGCAAGACGTTGCAGGTGCAGTTCGTCGTGTCAATGCTGAGCGGAAAAACCTCTTCGAGTTTTACAACGACAAGGAATTTAAGGAGCGATATAGGTTCACGAAGGACAATATGTTGCGGATCGTGGATCTCATCGGAGTTGAAGACCTAGAGCTATCTTCTTCGGTGTATTTCTTTCCGCGCACCATTTCCACTCTTCAAATTTGCTTGACTCTTGACAGCTAGACTTCAACTGTTTCAAATGTCCTCATACAAACAAACCTGTATAACTGATTGCCTGCACCCATCAGCCAAAATTCTCTATTTATGAGCACAAAATGTGAACCCAAACGTATACTCGGTTTGAATTAGGCACACCAGTGCTTTTCTCACTCACAATATCAGCTCAGCTTTCCATTCCCATATTTTATTCAATTTTTTTGTTTGACATATTATGTCAGTCGTCACCCTAGACACTCCTTTTTTTACGCCTACAAATAGCCTACCATTTGATACCGAGTTTGGTACCGAAGCTAATTTGCGACGGAGCAAATTTTAGTTTCTTGCAACCGGGGGTATGCGCTTCAGATATATAGTTTTCAGGACAGGTCATCTTCTTTTTGGATTCTCTATCGACCCTGGAAATTTTTCAACTAAAACCTGGACCATCCTGTATTTTCGTGATGGTCGCAAAATAGCGCAACTTTTTTGTGCTTTAACCGACTCTGTTGTTCTTACCGTTGTCGAGATGCCAGTGGTTCACCAGTGTATACAAGTTTTTTAATAAAATTTCAATCAAGACGTTTAGGTGACGCTGTGGTTGTAGTTGTTCAAAAAACGGCACATTATACATATAGATCAACCTTAGACCATGGATTTTTTGCTTTTCAGCTTGATATTGGAGATATTTTTTCAACAGTTGCGTCAGTCACATTGCAACCTGTAGCAATAGGTAGATATTTACAGCCATCAAGGACTGCATTTCCTAGCATAAAAAATAGCTGAAACAGACTGCGAATTAGCTGCAGAGCGAAAGAGAAACAGATAGATTCTTGTGGCTTGAGTTTCTGCCAAATCTGTGCAGCTAAAAATGTTATGAAACAATGAGTTATTTAAATCTGTACTGGCAAGAGAATGAGAGTCTTTCTCCAAAAAAAAATATGAAAATTTTGAAAAAAAAATTCAAGTTTTTCGAATTTTAAAATTTTGAAATACTTATGTACATTTTCATACCTGATTTTTAGATAACCCTCCTTTTTTTCAATTCTCCTCCCACTCCACTTTTCATAAAACTCACGTTTAAAGAAAAAACACTAGGAAATGCCGTCTTCAATGGAGCTTTATTTCGTTGAAGTCGAAGTCGTAACTTATTACTCTAATTTGTAGTCGTACGAATTTGGCGTGAATAATAACGTTTTCACACTTTCTCTTTCATAACACGTTGAATATCAAACTTAATAGTTTATACCACATGGCGTATACTTACATCGTATCATCTACTAATGAAGATAATAACAAAAAGATTTACAAATTAAAGGAAAATTCTATACGATAAAATGCCACGCACCTCAAACAATAATAATAATACTTAATAACAGAAAAGCTGGAAAAAGTTCATTGTGACCGTAACACCATTGTCTATTTTTAGATAAACAATCATTGACAGAAAGGACAAATCATAATAACCAATTGAAAAGTAATAAATTTCGCAGACAAATTAATTTGGCGTCTAAGAAATCCAGATTCCAGATCACTCAGTACGTGCGAATAGATCAGACCTTTGGGATCTTACAAGAGACCCCGGAAGAGCACTGGTGAGATTTTTGACCTTAACTGCACAGCAAATTTACATATAAAAAACTTCAAATTAAATTTGCATATTAAATGATTTTAAATTAGTTTCATATAATCTGCTGACGAGTAAACCACATGGACCAAGACCTAAACAAGCAGAAAGTCATTAACTTTTGTACGAAGAATATCCATCCATTCATAATTTGCCAAGCCTTTGGGTGCAATAGTGTGTATAGTCTGTGATAACAGTGAATTTTATTGATATTTGAGTCTTCCTAAATGCATCAAAATGGATTAGGTGGTTTATTTGTTTTAGATCAATCCTACAAGGAAACATCATGATTTCGAAGATACATTTTTTGTTTTGCTTTACACTGGTCGCCATCCACATCAGTATTACGGATGAGTACGGAAATTTTAGAGAAAATAGAAGTGAGTGGAGTAGCAGATTTGTGATGAAAAAGCTCAGGTTGTGATTCCAGGACCGAGGTTGATGGGATATGCATTGCCAATGAAAGCGATAATGCCTTCGCGGAAGGCTATTCAAAGGAAAATTGTGCTTTTTCACAACGTTTTTAGGACTAGGGTAGTTCCACCAGCAGCCAACATGTTGAGGATGGTGCGTCATTTAAGTATGTTTCGTAACATAAATAGCACCCAGCTCTCACAAAATCTCAAACCACATATCGAGGGCTTCAAGGCAGTACCTCGTAACTGAAAAATGGAACTTTTTACAGGAGAGCAAAAACAACTGATTCAAAGCCCGGGAATAGTACAGAAAATTACTATACTTTGCAATGTTATCAAAGAACAGTTACTGTTTACAGTTATATTGCAAAATATCGTAATTTCCTGTACTATTGGACTTTGAATAAGTTTTTTTGCGCTCCTGCAAAAAGTTCAATTTTTCTGTTACGAGGTACCCACTGCCGTGAAGCCCTCGATATGTCCCCAGGAGAGCTTAAGATGGTCGGTTTAGTGCCTAAGAGAGTGAGTGTTTATAGAGGAACAGGAGTTATAGCATCGGTGATGCCACGTCCTAAGTGAACGTCTGCCTTTTGTAGTCCTATTTGAACTGAATGGAATGTTCTTGCGCTGTGATTGGATGCAGCAGGACGCTCCTGTTCATTACAGTCGTGTTAGGATATTCCGCCAGATCGATCTGCGAGCTCTAAATCGTTCGAATATGGCAAATCGAGGAGTCAGAGCGGCATCTGTACTGTTCGGATGTCACCTCGCAAAGGGATCGTGCTCTGTGAAGAGCTCTGGGTAGAATAACGTGTGGTCCGAAAGTTTTGTGAAATTTTTTAAAAGCTAATAACTTTTTTTTGGACCATGTTCGATCATTCTCTGGACAACAGCAGAATCAATTTCTCTAAGCTCCTGCCTCTCAATGTACCGCAAGCTCGACCAATGACCAATATAAGATTTTTGTTGAATATTGAGCAGAATAGTACGACATACGACAAGGGATGGGGAGTTGCAAATGAAGACCAATTACGGCATCGCATTTTTCAAAAACATTAGAGCATTTTGCATTGGAGAAATTTATTCTGCTATTGTCCAGAGAATGATGGAACATGGCAGAAGAAAATTGAGATCCATTGAAGATGATGGTCCATTATGAACATGTTGAATATGAATTTGTTCTTGTTATATAATATGATGTTAATGTTTGCAATGTCAAGTTAAAAAATAAAGACAATTCAGAGAAAGTTATAAGCTTTCAAACAATTTTCCAAAACTTTCGGACCATACGTTACATTCCGCAGTACGCTGATGAAGCGAATGTTGCCTAAAATCGTGGTTTTTAGGCAACTTTCACTACAACAGTGTGGTATGGTACGGATTATATAAAAACTCCCAGGGAGTTTCTCCCACACTTTCGGAAATAGCTACCCGAGCGCGATCGGTTTCGTCGAAGGTTTTTGACTGGACTCCCAGATCATTTTTCCAAGCATGCGCTTTACGTTGTTCTCCAACGTTCGCAATGTTCGCACATTTCTTCAATTAGCGCAGCAATGATAAGAGATTAGATCGCTGAAGTCGTCAGTTAGATAAAATCGATGTTGAAATTAATTTTAGCACACCGAAAAAGGCTGCAGTAAACATACTTTGGGTTGAACTAGAAATGGGATAGCAGCTGACTCTGTCTGCTTGCTCCGAAATAAAATCCGAACTCACTATATCAAGTATTTACTACCTGGCAATGTTTCAGCGCGCAAAAAAGCTGGTAAGAGATTTTCAGTAGTGAGCGAAAGTTATCATATCTGTTTCTCTATAAATGCCTACTCTCTGTCAAGAACAACTATCTAGAAATGTCTAAATATAGAGGGTCCGGCTAAAAGTACTGATCTCTCAATTTTTCTTGAGAAAATTTATTGACTTTAACAAAAAAATAACAAAATACATTTTTATGTAGTTAAGAGATGGAAAATTTCTGCTGCAAAAAATTGTATCGCGTGAATGTCCGTCATCCGCAAGCAATAAATCTTGAATCCTGATATAATTTCACATTACCAGTAGTTGGAATCCATGGAATAGGAGTTTTCTGTGAAGTTGTTTTCCAACTCGTGTAGATTTCCAAGTTTTATTGACACTTATTAAGCTTTGAGGGGAAAAAAATCTGGGGCTGTAATAGGGAGACCTTGGAGGCCAAGTAAGGGTGCCATTTATCGAAATCAAGCCTATTCGGGAATTACTCCCATAATTTCAAACGCACAACTCTTAGACTAGGACAATTTCATACGGCCGAAGAAGTTTCAAGTTACGCATCGAGTTTGAAACTGGCGCCGAAAATCCCTTTAAAACCCCTTTGGACGAAAAAAAAATCGTAGTGATAACTCCATTCGGTACTTTCTTATGCAGAAAATTGAATGATCAGTATTTTTTGCCAGACCTTGTATAAACAAACGTAAGTAGGTATTACTGTTGTACTTGAATAATATTCTAGAGGTACCACAATGAAGCAGCCAGAGCTGCTCAGAACTGGTCTGATGCGTGCCAATTTCTCACGCACGACAGTCCATTGGGAAGACACACTGACGATTACGGATCTTGTGGACAGAACATTTTCGTTGCCTCCCACAGAGTTCCATGGTGAATTGCATAATTTCAGTTACTCCGTGCTTCACGTTCAATTTTTAAGGTTGTTTGCGATTAAAACTTGGTACTTGGAAAAAGACAATTTCACATTCGGCAGTAAAAAGAACAACATCAGCATCGTGGGCCATTACACCCAAATGGTATGGGCCGCCAGCCATGAGGTGGGCTGCGGTCTGAGCGAGTGCACCATCAATGGCAACTTCACCAAGAAGACTTATTTCAATTACGTCTGCAACTATTGTCCTGCGTGAGTTACCTGCTTATTTGAGGCACTTTAAATAATCGGAAACTCTTGCATGCACGCTAAGCAAAATCAGACAATAAGCCCAATTTCACGCTCTAATAGAAACAATATTATCTCACTTAACTACCCCATTCAGCTATAGCGGCCATCATTTCAATGATTCAACAGGAAAATGACTCTGGATGCAATTTTTGTAGCGGCAACAGGCAAGGACAACTGGGTCGGCCTTACAGACGTGGAAGACCGTGCGAGCTGTGCAAGAAGAAATGTCACGTGAAGAAATTATGCAACAATTCCTGCAACACCGCCGACCTGTGGGTTAACTGTAAGGAACTACACCGAGTTTGGTCTGCTTGGCTGTGCCACACGGCTTCGCCCAAAGGCAAAGAAAGATTGAAACACTGCAAGGCCACGTGCACTTGCCGGAATCGAATTCACGACTGACTGAACACAAAAGAAGTTAACAATAATGCCAGCACCCATTTTTTTCATTCTACCTACTCTGTATCTGCATGTTAAGTGAATATAAAGTGCGATTTATCCTAGTCAAATCATTAATTATATTACTTGTTTTGTTTTCGAACTGTTGCAGGTAAAAGTCACTACCTACGGCATTCTTGCAACAAATTTTTGTAGAACGAAAGAATTTGCATATCTATGCGTATTTGCCTGAGTTGAAAATAAAATACCGTAATTTTTCAAATAGGTACTCATTTATTTAATTTCATACCTTAAACAATGCACAGAGCAATAATTCTAAATTATTCAGAAATTGATAAAATCAAACTCACGATCCATAACCAAAGTAACAATCAGCTCCTCCGTTTCGTTGTTCCATTTTGCATTGCCTTGTTTGGGATCCACGGGATGAGGCAGTGGGTTCTCGAACAGATAATTCGGAGAGCTCACGATCAGTTTGTCTTTGAGGACTTTGATGTCCATGTTTTGCATTTTCTCGCCTGGAAGGTTGATTTTGACTATCATGTTCTCGCAGCTGGCACTTGCCGGAGTTTTGGCGCTCATTTGCAAAAAAACATCGGACGGAGTCACCTGCTGCCCGTAGCTGATTTCGAATTGGGGTGACTTTTTCCAGTCGGTCGACGGAGCCGGTTCGGCATTTAGGTAGTCTTCGTCGATGGAAAATTGATTCCGTTCATTATCGACAGCGTCGACTTTGTCGTAAGGACTGGGCTTTTTTTGTCGAGAGGCTGCTGGTGGTGCGGTCCCACTGGAATCAACTTCTGCACGCTCTTCGATGGGGTTTTCTTCCTCGGAATCATCATCGTCTTTGGCTGGATTGAAGAGCTTTACCAAATCTTGGATGTTTGAAAACTCCATCACATTAATCAGGTCGGTATTTGTTTGTTGCTATAGGTGACCATGCCCCTGGGCTTTTGGTAATGACGTGTTATTGATTGAACAGAACATGGCTATGGTAACAGGATTGTCTGGTACATAATTATGTTGTCATGGTTAATGTTTATTCACTTTCCCTAAAAAGCCCGTGAGACACTGCTCAAAATTTTACAGAAAATGATCATGATTTTTTTTAATTTGGCACTGTTTAATACATGATTTTTTTTTTTGGAATTTTACCACAAAATTTACGTGTAAACTATCCAACATCTGCTCTGAATTTTTTTCAAACGTGCGTAACAATCTAGCTTTTTATACATTTTTTTGCACCTGATGTTATAAGCGGAAGCAACTTATTTTCGAGATCTGTGACATAATAGATATTTATTGTATTAGGAGTATAAGTGACACTTTATGTGACGGAGTATGGATGTTTAAACGCCGAGCGCAGCGAGGCGAATTAAATCCATACGAGTCATATAAAGCCACTTATACTCCGAATACAATACAATGTTTTATTTTCAAACATTCATTTTGTACACGGAATATTAAAAAAAAAAGAAAATTGAAAAAAGACTTAGTTACCTGGCGTCGATCACGATGGTTTCTATAGGCGACAACCACGCTGCAATCAACCCACTTTTACGCCGGCGGAGGTATAAGTACTTTTATGCCGCCGCCAGCGGAGTATAAGTACTTTTACTCACAACCACTATGGTAATTGATTCATTACATACCTAGTAGGAGGTCGGGAAGTGACCCATTGCCGACCTCCCGAGAAAGTGAAGAAATGGTAGCTTTAGAAGAGAAATTTCAAAATATGCATCCAACCAAACAATAAGTGTGTTAATCAGTATTTCCCGAACCATGTTTCAGCAAAATTAATCGGCCTATCTGGAAGTTATGACAAAAAGTTAATTTTCAGATTTCAACTTTTGAACGCCTGTAATCCTGCAAGCTGAGTATATGGTTGTGAGTGGGGGGGCTTTCACGCTCGAAAAATTTGTACACCACTGCTCATTTCTCGGCAGTGTGGCCACTGCAGAGAGCCACTGCCCACATTTCCTAGCACTGCCCACAATTTATTGAACACTGCCGAATTCAGCCACCAATACACAATATTGCGCGGAAGTGGCGCTCCGACACGGATGTCATGCGAACTAAGAAAACGGTGACAAGTTATCATCGCGCATGTTCAGGGCCGCTATTCTTAAATCGTGTGAGAAAAGTTCCTGGGAGTAAAATACATTCCGCAGTACACTGATGTAGCGAATGTTGCCTAAAAACCACTGTTGCCTAAAATCGTGGTTTTTAGGCAACTTTCGCTACAGAAATGTAGTACGGATTATATAAAACTCCCAGGGACTCTTCTCACACGATTGAAGAATAGCGGCCCAGAATTCGACAATGACATTGATTTCTGTGTTTGACGTTGACATTTTGTCCAGTTTTATCAGCAACTTGTGAAGCCTTCCGATTTAAAATGGATATTCGGCGGTCGAAAAAGTGTGTGTCACTCAGAGGACCGACTGTCGCCACTCCATGCTGTCGTCAATACAATACAGCACTGATTAAATGAAATATCCCCAGACAATTTTGCGGTAAATTTGAATGTTATGGTTGAAGTGTTCCATGTTTTTTTTATTTCGTAATTTGGGGCATTTGGGAATGACCCCTCACATATGTGCTTTCATGAATAGGTTGCGAGGGTTACACCGATTTTTCTATGTAATCACTTCTACTTGAAAACGACGCATAATCCATTAAGCTTAGTTTGAGAAACACCTATTTTACAGCGTAACATATGGAAGACTTAGAACGAATCACCTAGTTTTTTAGCGCATGCGCTAAGCGGTCACGCAATATTGTGTATTTTAGCCTTCTCTTATTTAAAATAAAATAACACGTGAATAAGCGATTTCCGTAAGCGCGGTAATTTTTCAACATCAAAAAATGATATTCTCGGAAGCTCTGGCTCAATAACTCCGGATCACACAAAGATGATTCGGGTGTCAAATTGTAGCTAAAGAATTCAGTCTGTTTTAATGTCCACGATAACATTTCTATTTCATTTCTACCACAATTTGGATACTGTCAAAAACTTGTTTTTTGAACTTAATTTTTGAATATGGCGGCGCCAGCTGCAAAAATATTAATTGGAAAAGTGCGAATTCAGAAAAGGCACATCAAAATTCACAAGGATGTGAAATTTGAACAAAATCGAAAAATCTTTGAAAAACTTTTTTATGAAATTAAAAAAAAATTGTTTTGACATTGTATTTTTTTAATGGTGGGTCAAGATCGAGACTAAGATTTAAAAAAAAAATCATTTTGCTACAGAATAAGTTATCTGAAGTCAGTATCTTCAGATACTATCTTCAGTACTGTAGATACTGTAGATAGTAAATAAAAATGATACATGAACAATCCACCTTTCCTATGACAGAAATCACTAGCGCGCATACCTCATCTAGTACAAACGGCTACTACAGACCGCTAGTTCTGGGTTTACAGGTATGCGTGAAACTTTCATGGGAAAGGTGGATTTTTTTATGACCGTGGCAAATTTATTTTGACGCCTTCACCATTGTATTCGCCTGTGGCAGATGTCAATGTTCCCCCATCTTTTTTCATGATCTTTGATATTTCAGAAACCGATTCAGACATGGTCATATAAATTCTCACAAAGCCGGACAAGACAAGGCTATTTGATACCTTGTCTTGTGCCTTGTGCACCTAGATAATTTCCGCCATTTTGGAAAAAGCCCAAAGAGGAGAGGGGGGGGGGGGCATTTAAATCCTGAAGGACGAAAAAAGAAGCACTGCGGGTCAAATGTGTCTCAGTTATGATCCTGCAAAGTGGTTTGCCTTTATCATCATTTGCAACTTGTTTTTTTTTTCTACCACGTCCACTACCACTGCCTCGTCTACTGCAAAAATTGCTTTGCTCTAACTTGAAGGTACGTATAGTTGTATCGCCATTGGGAGTGTCACACTTGGAAATGAAAAGCGAGGGGTAAAATATTATTCTTTTTTCCCCAAATAGCTGTACATTGCTGTACATTGTTTACGTGGAAAGTTTAAATAATTTGAAACACCCAAATCGAGACCCAAATTTAAAAATAGAAACATTATAAAGCTAAGAAAAGACCAATGGCTGAAAATAATCTGTCTGTATTATTTTTCACTTTGTCTTAAGGCAACGTGAACAATGCTCTCCAGCCATAGACAATACAACACGTTGAATAAACAAAAACAAGACAAAGAATGTTTCTTTGGTGGGCCTAATTGTAGGTATCATTGGCTTGGCAAGATGTCAATTGTAAATTACGCAAAGTCAATGATGCAATTGGGCCCTGGTCCCGGTCCTGATATACACTAGTTTCGGATGATCTAGTAGACATAAATCACAATTTAGCTATTTATGGCACAATAAGAAACGACACCACATTGGTTTCCATGGTTACGAGATCAACGCACCATCCTCTCCGCTACCTCAGCGCATGCGTATATGGTCGCTATCGTCGCCACTGCCGGTCATTGCCCAACACTGCCGAGGACTGCAGCGGACACTGCCGTCGAATTTTTCACTGCCTAAGATCACTGCTCACACTGCCGTCATTATGCAGACACTGCCCAAAATATTAAGACACTGCCGACACTCCAAATGTCACTGCCGACACTGCAAATGTCACTGCCGCCAATTTGTACACCACTGCCGAGTGTGAAAGTCCCCCTAGTTGTGAGTAAAATAGTATACATACTCTCGACGGTAAACACATTATTCCAGCTTCGGGCTAGAGCCTCCAGGCGTTTAGTGAAGGGTCTCATTTCGCGTGAACACTTGTACACGGAGAATTGAGCATCTGTCACGACTGTTGTGGTTACCTATTACTTTAATAGCTAATATGAGAATCGACATCCTGAGAGATACGCCCAATGGGACGAATACATTTCCATATTTAGGCCGCCATATTGGATGCAGCGTAATTTTCATAGCTCTAACATGAAGTGCAGTAACTTTTCACCCAGCGGCCCTACTATAGCGTTTGTCTGACAGCCTGATACCGACTATCGCGGATCAATAGCAATCGTAAATTGAATGTTGGCGTATTTTGATTTTGTAATATTTTATGGAATATAGCTTAGATCTCTAGAAACAGTCTGCACTCATACCAAAGAAGTTTCGCTCCTGCCGCGCTTGATGGAAGTCACGCGTCAACGTTTTTTTAAAACAATACAATTATTGTCATGAACCCACACTTTGGTAAGACAACAAGTTAACATCTCCAATTATTATCATCTGTTACGTCTGTACAAAACTACAAAACGATTCAAACGTCTTGCAAAGTTGTAAATAACTTTTTTATGAAATCAAACGCGGGATTAATAAAATACAAATAAATTTAATAAAATATCACAATACTATCGTGCATCTTTCAATCACCTCTACGGTATCTATATCACTACCTATAGTATAAAATATTCATGTAGTAATACTTCGTTAAAACTATTACTTGGACTGTTTAGGTCTTAGGCTTCCAAACTTTAATCAAACGATCTTCACTTCCGCTCACCACAAACGTCTTGTCGCGAGCTATATCCACAGTCTTAAGAGCTCCTGAAAATTGAATGATTAATCCTAGTGGTAACAACAATCGCAAAATTGAGTATACCGACCTGAATGGGCTTGTGTTTCGTGCAACAATCTGACCTCCACAATATCCCATATCAGTAAACTCCCATCATCACAGCCCAATGCCAATAAAAACCCTTCCCACTTCAATGCAGTCACTGCATTTTTCATCATTTTGCTAAACACCGGCATCCCCGTCAGCCCGTCGATGATTTGAAAAGTCTTGTTGTCGCACCCAAAAGCCAACTTCAGCCCGTCTGGACTGTAGCTGATGGTCGAAATGCTGGAAGAATGAATTTGGTACTTTTTATGCAGAGTGAAGTCTTTCGTCTCCCAAATGTAAATTTCGCCATCCGCCGTGCCAACAGCCAAATAATCATTGTTTCTGAAAAATAAAATAAACATGTTACAAGGCTTCTTCAGTTGTGATGAAAATCGGCCGCTCTCAGTGATAGAAATCAGGCTATGTAGCAGTTTTCATTGAGAGCATTGATATTGGGAGGTATTTCTTAAGAGAGCTTAAAAATACTCCAACTTACGTCCCACACAACAACACGTCACTAGTAACTAATATAACATGACACAAGTCATGAGGAAAAAACTGTTATAGGTATTTGTGTAACAAGTTCCAAAAATATTTTTTAGCGCACTTCTCCAAACAGCAAGGCGCTTTATGTCCTCGCTTTGTCCATTTCGAAAAGTATTTTTAGTGCACTCCTCCAAACGAGAAGTCCTCGGGAAAGGCGCTCATGTCCTCGATTTGTTTATCTCTCTGTCTGTCTGTCTGCCCGTCACAGCACCTAGTTCTAGACGAAAGGGATTTCAAAAAAAAAAATCAGCTCCAATGGGTAGCCTTGGGACCCGAACAAAGAAAAATCTTGTCTTGTCTTGATGAAATAATAAACAATTATATACAATGATAACATTTTAGTGCGGCGCGGCGTCGCCGATTATGTGCTGAACTTCACAACTGAACTTAGATAGTTACCACATATGAACAAGTACCCGTTCTTATGAAAATACATGATGAACACTTGTACGGGGTTTAGAGAGGAATTTCAACTTTCTTTCAACAAAAACTCCACTTCGATACGACCCCCGAGTCGATAGTTACGAAGTTTTGAAAACGATCGCGAACCTACGGCTCGACGCGGTGGTTTAAACTCTGCAGTTTATCCGCGCCCGTGCAAATTCAAAATCTACGCGGGTTTCCGACAGTGAAATTCGACTGTTTATCATTTTGAAATAAGCATTAATAGATACCCACCTGGAGGATATTGACACCCTAATCAAATAAAATTTACGCACAATAACAATGAACAAAAATAGTAGGTAGGTACCTAAGATTAAAACTCGCAGGCATTTTGAAATCAACAATTTGCATCTGATTGCGTTCAAATTCAAAATGTGGACGTAGAAATATAGGTACCTACACCTATTCAACAGAGATCCCACATGTATTTCGTCTCCAGCATTTCAGCCTACTTACTGTTGATGGGTAGCTCATAGTCTTAGTAGTTGGGATTCGAACTAGGCAGAATCGTGTATAAATAACGGTAGGACCGTAATTATACTCAACATCTTGCGATCACTGACCTTCTAAAAAGGGAGACTGAGCCTCACGCCCGTGAGGGCATATTCATTGTTTACGGATCAGTAGCGAGACCAACCAGAAATCATAGATCGTCAAGCTACATGCAGTTTCAGATAAGAAATTCTGGCAGTGCTTGTAATTTCAATTTTAGTTCAAATGAAATGAAATGGACGAAGTTTGAAAAACAAGTGTTACAATAATTATTCCATTTCATAACACTCCTTGCTAAGCTTGTGGCTCGTTGAGTGGACTCGGGTACATACAATATACTTCTTTCTCCAAATTTCTTCGACCTTGTTTTCAAACTGACTTGAGGTACTGCTGCCCATACATCATACTTATTTGCTTATTTCTATTCAAAAAAGTTTCCGAGGCGAAAAAAAAGTACTCACAGATCAAAATCCAGACAATTGACGTGCGAGTTGTGATCTAGTTGCTTCTGCAAACACTGGATTGGCTTGATGACGCCATCTGCGTTGAGACCTTTCCACACTTTGACAGTACAGTCTCCGCTGCCAGAAACGAGAATGTTGGCTTTTTCCCCCCAACACATGCAGGTAATGGCGTCTTCGTGAGCCAAGACACTCTCAGTTATTTTTCCATAGTCCAAATCGTAGAGTACTCTAGAAGCATTTTTGATTGTGAAACATTGAGGGTGGGTCAATACATTTTTTTTTTAGGGCAATAAACAGATGTTACTAATATGAGTTGAAAACATATTGTCAAGGTTACTACATCAAAATCAGAGCCACGACAGCAATTAACTACACTTCTACATGATCTATTCAATTTTTTATTCAAAGAATAGTTTGAAAATTTTGATTGATTTTTAGATTACAAAATATAAACATTTTTGGATGACTTGCTCTGCTCCAGAGACAAAGTAATAGCCGAGATTCAGTGCCATTTCTGCGCTGGCGCAACCATGCTAGGGGATTTGAGAATAGTGCCGTATGCTAACACATGTAAAAAGCGTAATTTCAACATTGTATATTATTGAAACGGATGGAAATGAAACTTTGAAATAGCTATGGAAAAAAGAGTGTTTCTTGATCTTTCATTGTGTTCAACACCAGCAATGATGGATCAGTTTTAGATACACAAGGAGCGAAAATATGGTAACGTGTTCATCAGTTGGTGTGTTTTTGAAAATACCGCCCTACTTCTAGTATTCTTCTCTGCCTTACGGTTGCCGTCCTGTCCATCAATGGCATGAAACTGCATGTAAACAAATGGTAACTAAAATTTTATCGGCTTATATGTATAATATATCAGAGGTTTTGTGTTTTCTGTTTTTTTTTTTCAAAAATGACGGGCAGTTTGTTGAGTGCCGGGCTGCAAAAACCGTACGAAAAGAACATTACAGTTTCATTTCATGTGTGTTCCCAAAAAACATCACCTTTTAGGCAACCAGTTATACACTGAAAACGGCTTTTTCGTTCTTTTCGGAACACTACGCGCGGAATTCATTTTTTCGACAGCAATGCACATGGACAACATCATTCCGCATAATCTAGCATGGAAATCAGGAGTTTCTTGTCACCTATTTTCCTTTGTTAAATCAATGGCTGAAAATATGCAGGTTTTGACTTTTCCTAGCTCGCGCAGAAGCATGTTCCATCCCCTAGCTTTGCGAACCTACAGCGCATGTCGTGCCTTTGAATATCGCATATTGTTGTAGTAGACTTATTGATTAGCAAAATTAAGGTTAAATGACCGCACTGTTGTATTAATGGTGGATTCATGCATGGAAATTTAAAATATAAGATTTAACATTCAAGTGTTCACCCATTGGTTTCTTATGGAAATAAAATTAAATGTTAAATTTTAAATCTTGAATTTCTATGCATGAATCCACCATAAGTGTTGGGATGTCCATGTCAGTGAGTGAGGTCTGGTCAATAGAAGTTGCTCAACTCTATTTTTTTTTATCTCCAAAAGCCACGTCATACAGGACAGAGTGTCTCAAAAGTATCGCATTCTAAGTCCAGAGTGATATATGGAGCTCATTCAAGAAAATCGTATTTTAAAAAATCAATGACGTTTATTTTTGGAGATATGTGAGGTTAACAGGTGGGACTTGGCTCTCCTCTATTTTCGTTTTTCAAAGCGAATTTGGTGAACTGATGTGATGAACTGATCAGTGAAAATTATCAACCTTTGGGTGTGCACTGGAGTTATTCAATGTTGTACGTACATACAGGGTGACTCGTGGATCTCCCTGTATAAAACGCAACTAAAACTGTTTCTATGGAAACGAGCAGTCATATCCAGCTCTAAACTATTTTAGGAAAAATAAAATATTTTACAGGCATCAATAAATAAAACTGGATTTTTGTGATTTATCACTCACCCTATATTGTTAACAAAAATCCAGTGGACAATCACTTTAAATAACGTGAATGAAGGGAGGCGAATCTTCAAAAATAAACGTAACTAATTTTATTGAATATTTTTCAATATATTTCAAGAACATAATTCTTGAGTGGATTCCATAGATTGTTCTGGATTCAGAATGCATCTTTTGAGACTATTAAAATTAGCAGTGATGACACTAGTTGAGTGGGATGCGCACCTTGTGTACTATAAAGACTGATGAAGAAATTGACGGGTTATTGAACTTTTTCCAGCTTCACTCAGTATTTCAACAGAAACAATTTCAATTTTCGATCTTACATTCGTGATCTTGGAATATGGAAAGCCACCTTGAGTGGTGGCTTCAGAAATGAGATCAAAATCTTACATTTGATTGTCCCAGCTGCCCAGGACGAGAACATTCACGTTTGGCATCTGAATGCAACTGCTCAACGGCATATTCCCAATGTTTGCACTCCTGGTCTGTTTCTTCTGAGGTATGGAGAACACCTTCAGTTTGGAATCGTGACCAACGGAAGTGATTCTTGTACAATCGTCGCTGACAAACAGGAAGCTCACAGTGTTCTTATGCGTGTTGAACGTAGTTTCGACATCCAACCCTGACATATTCTTCCACTGGTCGAATTCCACGTCGTCTTGTTTTACGTGATACGGCTCGTCCAACAGAGGCAATCCCACCTTCCTGAGCGGATGCGGTACACCGAAAACTTGCTTTGGAATCTGCCCAAATTCCATGATTTGCACTTCTAAAGCGTGTCGTTCATTCAAATCAGAAATCGAGTCCAAATCCACGTTCCCTTCGTAACATAAGTAGTAAAACACTGAAATAGTAAAACAAGTTGGCATAGGTAAAAAATAGGTGTGTGCAGAAAAACAATCTTACAGTTATGGGCTTTGATCGCTTCCTCTCCTTTTTGTTTATATCCAAAAATCAAATCGATCCAATTGTGCAGGCCCCGCGAGACTATATCGCTTTCCAAAGCGTTCCTCAGTTGATCCACGAAATCGTCGGGGTTTTTGGCCCAAGGAGGCAGCTGCACGTCGCTGACTTTGACGCCGTTGTGTCGGTAGCCGAAGTTTATGCCCATATTGTTGACCAGAAACTTGCCCTCCTGAGACGTGTCATAGAATTCCGGTATCAGTTCCTTGAAGTCCGACATGTTGCACTGACAGTTCTTGTAGACGTCCGATATGGAATTGAACATCCTGTCGGGGTGATCAAAGCGGCCACTTTGCAGGCACAGGACATAATGGGGATACAGTCTGGCCAAGTAAAAGAGAACGAAGCCCGGTGTGGAGTAGTGAGATCCGTAAAGGAATTTCGGTTGGGGCATTTCTTCGTAGCGCTCAATGAGTCTTTGAAGACGGACTTCGTTTAAGGCACCCACGGGTTTGGAGAGGTCTCTGAAGTTGCTGGGATCGGTTGTGTCCAGCTTGGAGCTGGTGTAGTTCGATACTGTCCATGGGAAAATGGGGTATTGCGTGAGGTCGTTTATTGTCCGGTCACCTAAACTGGAAAATAACAACAGTTTCAACTAAGATTTCTAGACTGACCATTTGGTTTCACTATCACACTCCGGTGTACTTGAATTAGCTTTGTAAATAATTATTCTTTTTTGTCGAGATTGTCCTCTCAATTTTTAGCTTCATAGTCAAAGTGTCAAAAATGCCTGCGAATAAGTGTATATTTCGATGTCTTATCAATTACATCCTATGGTAAAGGCACATTTGAAACGAATTTTCGAGGTTCTATTCTATAAAGCCCTGATCTGACCATTGAGTGAACAATATATTAAGATGCGCTATCGTAACCTTCTGGTATTGGCCGGCAAATGATGTCGCAGTAAAAGCCACTTTCGATACCAGCAATTTTCTAATATAAAATTATTTTCTATTTTCATATTTTCTAATATAAACAGTGAAGTCCTCGAAGGACTTTACTCTGATGTCAGTTTGCCTTTCACTTTTGAAAAATTCTCCAGGATAAAGCCGCAGTTTTCACCCCATCATGTGTGTCGCAGCCAGTGAATACCTTGTTAAAACCAATTTCAGTGTCGGAAATGTCACCGATTACGGTTTTTCATAATTTTTCACTCAACGATGTAGAGTACTCGGAATACCAGAGGGACCTGTGGGCGGAGCCTAACTGCGCGAACTGAGTTTTTCCAGTGGCGCACCTAGATTTGCAGTGAGATTTTAGCTTTGCCTGTGACCTGATAATGGTCCAGCACATCAGCTGATGGTGTTGCTTCCCCTACTTCAACACAAGGACTCGTCCGAAACGATTTTAATTTTTCTGTTTAGCCCCGCCTACAGGTCCTTCTGGTGTGCCGTCAACTCTAACTAATGTACCAAACTTATGGGCACTCAATCAAGATAGCTTTGGAAGTATATTTCCGCATAGGCTAAGGAAAATCTTGCCAGAAACTCGAGCATTGCCAGTGCTGTATCACAAGCAGAAAAACCACGGGCCATATAATCAGTTTCACGGCTTTTTTTTTGAGAACTGCTGGCATAAAATGTAGCATAACGATGGCTGCCGATCTATAACATGCATATGGGAGTGCGTTTGTTTCAATTTTTTGGTATAGCAACCAGTGATCCAGGGGCCCGTTCCACAAAACTACATGCGACAAATAACAAATGTATAACCTTAATGACCCATTGTTTCAACAATGGGTTACCACGAATACACACTTGTAAAATGTCGTTTGTAGTTTTATGAAACATGCCTCAGCTCGATATACATCGTATACGTTGTTGATAAGGGACACCGTCTCTACTGGTTGGTGGCTCTTCGCTAATACGTAAAACAATTAAAAATTATTGGCTACCGAAAAACATGAAGCGCGGCAGTACTAAAGAAAATGGAATAAAAATGCAAGTTCAATGTTAAGAAAATCTTCCAACGCAGTGCTCTAACAGGCGTGTCTCGCCTCATGCAGTCCAACTTCCTTAATTAATGTACATCTAAGGGAGTTCTCCCAACCTCACTGAGGACACTGAGCAGTGGGCATTTTCATTCCATTTTCTCAAGTACCGCTGATCTCCGGCATCATTTTCTTCAGCGGCTGCCACTAACCTAACAGCATTGGCGAAGGACCTTCAACTAGTAAAGGCGATGTCCCTTATCGACTGCAGCAAATTTTCGCTACGTAATCTCGAAAATTTTTGAATATAGAGAAGATTTATTTTTTTTATTGCTATACATTCTAATCTAATCATTCACGATTTGAGCCATTTTCCAAGATTATTAGCAATACAAATTACAACACCACATTAAAAAATCCACAATCGTGATGAACTAGCCTAATATTGATCTTACTGTTTGCTTTATCTATCTATGCACATACATAATATCACCTCAATGATCTATACCGGATGTCAATGAGTCAACCATGTATACCCATGTATACCCTCGTCATTTTATTTCCTAAATGTTGGCAGATTTTATTGGTTGGATTTTTTAAAATCATATTCGACCAATACTTTTTTAGGGGCAAGACAGGACAGTCCAGTGACTAATTCAAGTTTCCAAGTAATTCTTTGATTGATTTTAATCTTTCTTGATGCCACTTTGACAGATTCGATTGATTTCAAGTGATATTTCAGCAGACTAATGATCAAAACACATAAACAAGTAGACAGTGAAAAAGAATCAATTTTACAGTTTCTTAAAATGATCATAAAACCGGTCGTGCTGTTATTCAATTTCAAATGAAAGTCATTTTTTACGAAGTATACGTTGTAGAATCCTAACATTTCCCAAATGTTTTTCTCGGCGAATTTGAACATAAAGGAAAATGCTGTGAAATTCGAAGGAGGCAGGCGCGGTTTTGGTGTTTAGCTCGGTGTTTAGTTTAAATGATGGTAATGCGTCTCTGTGGCCCTCGAGCAGCATTTCCACGCATGACACGGCAAATCTCTCAAAGATTTCAACATTTTGGTATAAGTTATCAGTTTGACGGAAAATATAACTTTTGGACAACCCAATTTTATACAAGGCGGCAATCATACAATGTTATCGAATTTAGAATAGTATATTATTACGAGTTTCATAAGACGAAATATTGTCACACGACTACTCCACGAAAGGAAGGAGTGTGACAATACGTCTTATGAAACGAGTGTAATATCTATTTCATTTGCTTTATCATAATGATTGCGCACTAAATTAAAAAAATTAACAGCTAAAAACAGTAATGGTTGACAAGTGACAATTCGCGACTGACGTTCGCCTACCTTCTAGAAGCAATAAAGTGTTTCTACTGGTTAAAAAGTGGTTGAACAAAATGCTTTTTTTGTCACCGCTTTCAGTGTCGAAAGTGTCCATTGTAAACTAAAGTAGATAATAGTATATTATTATACGAATTTAATAAGACGTAATATTGTTGCACGACTGGTTTTCCAAAGGAGTGTGAGAATACGTCTTATTAAACAAGGTGTAATATACTATTTCATCTACTTTGCCCTGATAATTGCTTGGAAATTCGAAATTCTAGCTGCTAACAATAGAAATGTTTGGAAATAAGTGACACTTCGCGGCTGACGTTCGCCTACCTTCTAGTAGCAGAAAATTGTTTTTATTGGTTGAAAAGCGGTTGAATAATATGCTTCCTTTTGACACCGCTTCCAATATCTTAAACTGTCCGTTTTTAAACCAAAGTAGATGATAATAGTATACAGGGTGTTTCAGTGACCTTGCATAATACTTCGGGAGGTGATTTCTTTCAGAAAAATAAGTCGAAAAGAGTAACATTTTTTCCTCAAGAAATATTATTTTACAAAAAATTGGAAAAGTAAGTACTCAAGTACCTACTTAGGCGCAGGTTGCCATTTGAAAAAAATGTTAGCTAGAAGTTGGAATAATTCTAAAAAATCTAAATAGATCTAGATCTGTCGTCTTTGACAAACTATTTAATCTTTAAACCAGCGGGGTTTTCAGTAGAGATCGAACATTTCATGTTTCAGCATGAAATAAATAATTGAAGATTTGAATATTTAATATTGAAAATTAATTGAATGGTTTGAATATTTAATATTTGCATAGTGTTCCGATAACTCATTGATGATTAATTACAATGATGAACAAAGACATTTTAATGCCGTCGATTTTTACACTGACCATAAAATTCCTGAATCATGGCATTCAGTACATTTTATCAAGTCCTGTTAAAAATATCACTATTATGCACCAAGAAGCATGCAATTATTATTACTATTACTCAATACAAAGTCGGATTACTAGGAAAACGCTTCATGGGATTACTGGGTAAATAAGTATGCTTTGCTTAGGTATCAAATCACAGAAAGTGCAATTTTATAAAATTGAAATAATAGAAATAAATGCAACTCAAGTTGAGTAGCGACATAGGCACCTCTCCGATGAAAGGCTGATGTCGTTTTCTTGGAACCAAATTTATTTTGTGTTGTCTATTAGGACTTCTAGCACAGCAAGCTTTTAGTGGGATGCTAAGTTATCAGAAAAATAAAACTTGCAGGTTTTTCCAAAATAGGTATGTAATATGTTTTATTCAAAATGAATTAGCGATCGATACATTCCTAACTTTTGAAAAGTTGGAAAGTGAATGATTCCTTACAGGTTGGAAAATAATGTCACTTTCGGACCACGGGCCGAAAGTGACGTATGAAGAGAGGTGATCTGATCTAAACAACTGTCGCGGAGTGTTGGTGGATGCGTTGTTTGAAAAGGTTGCCTATGCCTACCTGATAAAAACGTTTGACGCAAAAAACATTAAATAAAGCCAATTATTTGCATTTAAACTGGATCATTCTGAATAAAGTCCTATACATACCACGGAGTAAAGCGTCATTACAGCCTACGGGATTCCATCTCACCTCGGCACGCCTCGGTAATATACCGGGTGATCATTTGAAAACTATCCACCTGCAATAACTCCCGATTCCTAGTGAACATGTCTTCGAGCAAAAACAAGTCGATTTTTATATCGAGGGGGACATCTAGAACATACATTAGCGATTTTCTATCTTTAGCCCCCTCGCCCTCACCTACCCCAACTTTGAAATTTCAAATGATACTACCTATTTTGCGATACATTAAATTCAACAGAAATAAATTCTCTTTTTGAAAAAATATTTCTAAAATTTTTAACCCCACCCCTCTTCCCCCCTGAAGAGAAAATTTTCTATGAAAAAAGTGCCACCCAAATTCACCCCTTCGCTCCCCCCTCCTCACCTTGAAAATCTAAAATGACAATACCTACTTTGTGATACATCAAATTAAAGGGAATTGAATTCTCTCCCTGAACACAATTTTTTCGAAATTTTTGAAACCCCCGTTTTCCTAGTAAAATACTCCAAATGTCCAGTTAAATGGGGGAGGGGTTGAAAATTTCAAAAAAAAATGTGTTTAGAAAGAGTTTAGAAGTTTTGTTAAATTTTAAAGTTGAGGTGGGGGAGAGCAATGGGGTCAATTTGGGTGGCACTTTTTCCACCAAAAATTCTCTTCTTTGAAGCTATTCAGGATGATGCTGACTAAACTGAAGAGAATTGAGGGGTCCAGAATATTGAAAGGGACACTCAGAGAATTTTTAGGGAGAAGGGGGTAGAGTTAAAATTTTTGAAATATCTTTTTCAAAAAGAGAATTTAATTTTCTTCAATTTGATGTATCGCAAGGTAGGTAGTGTCATTTGAAATTTTATTTTTGGGATGGGTGGGGGCGAGGGGGCTGAAGATAGAAATTTGCCAATGAATGTTTTAGATGTCCCCCTCAATATAAAAATCGGCCTGCTTTTGCTCGAAGAAATATTGACTAGGAATCGGGAGTTATTGCAGGATAGTTTTCAAATTATCACCCGGTATTGAATCCCTTGACTGCAATGAGACGCTTTTCCACCTCGGTATGTAATAGCTATTTACGATACAAGTGTTAAAAGTGACAGGTATTATTTTGTGAGCGGGGACGCTTGCGAAACGAGCATTAGCGAGTAGAGCAACCCCGCGAACAAAAAAAGACAATTTTAACAAATGGCCAACAAAAATTGTTTGAAATAACGAAGGTAGAGGGGGCTCAAGTCCCCTACTTGCCTTCCCATATCGCCAAAGATAAAAGAACTGAATTCTTTCCAACATTTTTTAGTATTTTTGAAGCATTTTTGCAAACTGCTTTGAACTCCAGGTCCCCGAATAATGAATCACCCTGTATCTAGTTAGATGTCATTTGACTTTTTTTGAGACATGGTGGAGCCAGAAGTAGTTGCAAATACGCTCCTAGGGGGCATATGGACAGGACATGTGTCATGATTTTGCTCTCTAAAAAAACCTCGAAAAAAACCTTACCTATTGATATAGCAGAGATAATCGTAATTTGAGATGATACCATTCTGCCACTGTAAAGTCATAACGTTTTGTTCTAGCTCTTTCAACTGTAGAGTCGGCTGTTCCCTGATTTTGTCATATAAATTGTCCCTTTCCATTTGATTTCCAAACGACAAATATATATGTGGATTGATGCTACTTGCATTACAGTAGATTTCTAGACCCTGAAACAATCGTTGGTAACTTTTTTTCACCTTGATTTTTATAAAATCCTTACGATATGCCTTAGCAAGAATCTCCTTTTAACCATAGATTTAATACTGCTCAGTTCAATTTTAATCACTGGAAACTTTATATCAATTAAAGTATTTTTGCTTTCAAGAAGTTCTCAGTAAATACTTACAGTTTCAACATTGTTGTAGGGTTGAAAAAATAGCCTTTCAGTTGAAAGCAATATACGGCCGGGATTTACTACTAGAGGTGTTACTTTATCAGCTTGTGTTTCTATCACAACTTTTTCATACAAATCCAACCATAAAGGATCAAAGCTTACCCTGGCTTGTCTAGAATGCACTATAGTTGCAATCTGAAATATTTTCTTTCAATACAAAGATTAACAACAATTGGAATTTTAAATACCATATCAGCTTGTTCCGCAGCTGGTAGAGTGCTGGCCCTATGCAACTGACAGATTTGAGGTAAACAGTTCATGATATTCGCATAGTTCAACAGGAATAAAAAATTAGTGGCATCTCTGAACTTGTAAGGTGCCACAATGTTTCCTTCTAGCATTTCAATATATTCCCGGCAGTTGACGGTGAGGACGTTATTGCTGGTGAGGTACTTGGCACTGCCTTTCCATTGTTCTATAACCACGCAGTCTTTGAGAGGTATTTTGATAAGGGGCTTGTTGATGTCTTTTGGATCAAACACCAAAGATCGTGAACACATTTTCAATCGGCCGTCCTGTTTTTTGCAGTCGTAAGTCTTGGGGGTTATATCTGGAGGTATTAGGATTGCGCTGAAGTCTTCAAAATAGATCTCGCCGGGATCTAGTAGCAATAAGGAAAACCTGGGAAATTTTATTTTGGTAGAACAAAAAACCAGTGCGGAAAATTATTTTTGCTCTTACCGCCCTCGATCCATGATTTGTATGTTATTAGTTTATTACAAGAAACAAAAACGAGATTTGCATAACTGTAAATCCCAGGAACACGGCGGTAGTGGGTAGCGGGATTTTTTCGCGTGTATCAGCACATCAGCAGTTGACGGCTGCTGTCACAGATTATTAACCTCAAAATTTGTTTACATTTCTTTTGACATTTCTGACGACATATCAGCGCTGCAGGTTTCTGTTTTATCAACTAAAAAGCGAGCAATACAGTGGCGTAACATTTATCAATGCAGTGGCGTAACACGTAAAAGTGTTGGGGTCGATAACAATAAGCGATTTACTAGAGAGACTGTACTATAGAGTGACGAAGCTATGAAAGGGATATATCGGTATTCTCTGTCAGTGTCTCGGCATTTCCTGGCCTCGTCAAAATTTTAAACATAGTCAGCTGGGTGGGCGTGGTTGCTATTGACATTTGTCATTTCCCCGATTTGTTTACAATCTTGAATTGTCATTATTTTGCATGCCGAAATCGCCGAAATCCGGGCTAAAAATGCCAAAACGAAAAAGGTGCACCGTGAAGCAGTAACAGAGTCGGGAAGATGTGATGTTTTCCTTGCCGAAAAACCATCAGGTATAGAATCTTGCAAAATTGATGAACTTCTATTATTGTACTTTTTGGGTTTTCCAGCTGTTCGGGGCCAGTACCTACTGAAATACATAATATACCTACTGCGCTTACGGCAATTACAAATCTATCTTCACGATGGGGTCACCACGTCGACGGTTACGGCATTCAACGATCAACGGAATTTGTGTTCGAGGGAATGAGTTGGATGATGAAACCTACGTTCGACGAAATGCCAGCAGTACTTGAAATACGGTGTACGAAAGCATCTGCTATGTATGGAATACAATATACATGCCTAAAACAGTTTTTAAGAGTTTCTGTTGAATTTAGTGAGAAAATCTGTGTTGAAAGATGAAACCATCAAACGGTCGACTTAATAACCTCAACAAAAATATTGACAGCTCATGTCATGCATTTTGACTGTGACGCAGGCTCGACGCAGGGTGGTTTAGTAACAAGCAATTGTACCACACCCTGACGTGCAAATACCCTAGTGCTCTAGCTTTCTCTCTCTCTATACCCTCTCGCTCAATGACTTGGCTTACGTCTCTCTCTGGGTGACCAGATCCCAGGTCTCTCTAGCGATTTACATTTAAAAAACGCCACCTGGTGTAGAGCTCGGTACTTGATCGTGGAGGATTTTTTTCAAAGGAACACATACTCCGACGTCTAGTAGTCTAGGTGAGCACTACACCATTTCCAACTGTATTTGCGATAATATCAAATGTATTTCAGATTAGCGATATGTATTTGAGAAAACACCAATTGTATTTTGAATATGAGAAATGTAGTTTAGAATTTGCCAAATGTATTTTAAATATGAGAAATGTAGTTTAGAAATTGCCAAATGTATTTTAGATTTAAGAAATGTAGTTTAGAATATGCCAGTTGTATAATTGAATATTCAAATGTAGTTGAGAAAGTACCAAATGAATTTTAGAATAAGGATATGTAGTTTAGAAAACGTGAATTGTAAGTGAGAAACCGCCAATTGTAGTTAAGAACTTGAAGTTCGTTTTCCTCAACAACGTTTGCTTTTTCATCACTGTTCTACCCTAAAAAAATATCTGAATCTGAAATACATTTCATAATATCTCAAATACATCTCATCTTATCTTAAATACATCTAACGTTTTCGAAAATACAATTGGCAACTTCTCCATCAAACCTCGTGAATCTGGAATGCATTTAATTTTTTCTAAAATACATTTGGTAAAATCTCGAATACATTTCGTTAATCTAAAATACGTATTTCTTATTTTCTAAAGTACATCTAAAGTTTTCTAAAATGCATTGGCAATTTCTCAAATACATTTGGTTAATCTTAAATACATTTCATATTTTCTCAAATACATCTGAAGTTTTCTGAACTACAGCTGGAAATGGTGTAGTAGTACCGAGAGTTCATAAATTAAATGGGTCAAGGGTGCCTGTGAATTCAGAAACGTCTGTCGAAACTAGCGTAATTCTTGTGTAATAAATTTGTCAAACTTTGACAATATACGTCCCATATTATTGATCTCTGATCTGCCATAAGTCCACGAGAATACTTCAAGTTCGAAAATACTCGATCATGTAGGTTTTGTACTCTGCCGTGAAAACCACTTTTAAAATGTTTCGAAAATCGAAAACGAAAACTGCGACTGGTTTGACAAATTACGATAACCAAAAAATTACAGACATCAAATGAACGATGCTAGTTCCGACAGATGTTTTCAAAGTCACAGGCACCCTTGACCCATTTAATTTATGAACGCTCGGTAGATACCTGCAATACCCACATCATTGACATGAAAATTTGACAAGTAGGAATAATGTGAAAAGGGGTTTGCATTTGTGTCTCTCATTTCACGTTATGGTTAGCGTATTTAGCAGGCTAGTAGATCTAGCTCCAGAGGTGCGCAGCTGAAAGACTATGCCCCCAGCAATGCACTACATTGCGATTGCGGTGAAAAAGGCAACGTTTGCGTCCCGAACACAAAGGTAGCTACGGCGAGCTTATTAGAATAAAAAATGCAGATCTCCAGCTAAAGTCCTAGCAGAAAATCTTTAGAAAAAAGGTAGGTGGTGATTGACTCTGCACGGCCAGCCGGAGGTAACTTTTTCTTGGCTGGCAGGCTGGCTTGTGCGTTTCCCTCCGTGCGGATGTGACAGTCTGTTGCTCTTCCTTGGGCGGAACGGAAGCTATGGATGATTTAGAGAAAGGTCTGCGACGACGCTGATCATCAACATGGGGCCCAATAAAGAGCCTACGGGGTCCCAAGGGTTCGCAGGAACAAAAGTTTGCTTGTAGTGGACTGCACAAGACAGCAAAGTGACAGTTTTGACGGGCCACTAATTGACGTAACAGCCGACGTTGCCTGCGGCAACTTGGACCTCCTCAAATAATTAATTACCTAAAACTTCCTCCACGAAGAGGCCATTTTCCCCAATAAGGTCAATCGCCTATAGTTGTCGGTAGGCGTGGGCGAGTACCTACAGAATAGCGGCCCTAGCCAAATTAACGGTTTCTTGACGCTAGTTCTTGATGAACTTTGTGATTGGGATTAGGCCTCGGTCGAACTGTTGCACATTGATCTAGTTCATCACTGCGTGAAGCCGAGAACCGAAAACTGTTTCTATATGCTGTTCACGTTTGAAATTCAGCAGAATGATTTTTTGGACCAGAAATAAAGAGACAAGCTGGGAGGCTACGGCCACGCTACGGCTGATGCTGATGGCACCTGCAAAGTTTTGAAGTGAAACTATCAGCGGCCATCCACCGTATTCTCCCAGCGCTCCGCTTATTGTCACTTTATTTTTGCTCCAAAAAGTCATTCCACCGAAAATAACGGGTGTTTTTTAGCGCACTTTCCCGAAAAATGGGAAAAAGGCGCTTTTAGCTTCACTTTGTCCGTCCGTCCGTCCGTCCGTCCGTCGGTCCGTCCGTCCGTACCCGGGATAACTCCTCAGGGAAGAAAGATATCGATGTGGTGTAAACGCTGATCAATAGTACATATGTCTAGGGATGTCAAGTTGACTTTTGGTTTTTTGTTATTCTGCGGCAATCTGTGATCCGCCATTTTGAATTTCTCTTAAAGTGATCCGATTGAAATGAAATTTACAGGCAATGTAAACCACATCAAGATCTATCCAATTTTTGACAATTGATGCCCCGTCGCCATTTTGTATTCTCACTATTGAACATGTTTCGAAGTGATAGAACTAGGAGAATTATGCCTCAATGAAAAGAGATATCGATGTGGTGCAAACGCCAATCGAATGCGTACGTGACCACTATATAAAGTTGACCAATGATTTTTGTCACTTGGCCGCCATCTTTGATCTGCCATTTTGAATTTCTCTGAAAGTGGTCCGATTTGAGTGAAATTTGCGGGCGATGTGAACTTCATCAGGATACATCCAATTTTTGACAATTGATGCCCCGCCGTCATCTTGTATCCATCTCCATATTAAACATGTTTCAAAATGATAGAACTAGGAGAATTATGCCTCAACAAAAAGAGATATCGATGTGGTGCGAATGCCAATCAAATGCGTACGTGTCCACCATATAAATTTAACCAATGATTTGTGCTACTTGGCCGCCATCTTTGGTCCGCCATTTTGAATTTCTCTGAAAGTGGTCCGACTTAAGTGAAATTCACAGGCTATGTGAACTTCATCAAAATACATCCGATTTTGGACAAATGATGCTCTGCCGGCATCATGGTCGCCATATTGGAATTTCTCATCACTTAACAATTTTCATTCTTGATCATTTTTATTCTCCAGCCATATTCCAACATTCTGCCACCATCTTGGCTGCTATATTGAAATCTCTTATTAGTGGAACGATTTTCATGAAACTTGGAACTCACCCTTTTCTATAGTACGATCATTTTGATTTTTAAGCCAAATTTCATGATTCTGACGCTATTTTGGCCGCCATATTGAAATTTCTGCCCAAATAACGGTAGAACCCTAATTAACATCTTGCGTTCACTAACCCTTCGAAAAGGAAGTGCGCTACTGGAGCCTCATGCCCATAAGGCATATTCGCTTGTTTCTAAATCTGGCGTCCAAGTATGCTGTGCTCCAGCCGAAAAGACCCTCATTCGACCGGAGCACAGCATGCTTGACGCCAGATTTGAAAAAACACCCGTTAAAAAGTGTATGGGATACACTCAGGCCAATATCAACGTGATTTGATCCAAGAAAATTGATTTATCAGGACTCAAACTCTGCTGGGATGCCCACAGAAAAATTCAGGGATTTCGCCAGAAGCTCTCATTGGTCTGCGGCGCTAACAACCTAGCCTGATTAGTCCGTTATGATGGTTGCTTTTTCTCAAAGCCACTCGAAGGACGTTTTTTTCAAAAAAAGTCTATGAATGTCGGGCAAAGTAGGTCACGATTGATTTGCGCGCGAGGTTGACCCAGTGACGTCATGGACTCATGAATTTTTAAGAACAATTTTTTTTTCTACAAAATAAATAGAAAAATAACGTGTGTGTATTACATGAAATTGTTGATAAGATCAGAAACAATCGTAATACTCAATAAAAATCACTTTTACCTACTTTTTTTTTCAATATAACAACCCCATTGGCTAATTGGCTATATTCTGGTACCTAGTAGGTTGTTCAACTTATAGTTGAGAGAAATATAGAAAATAAAAACTTGCGGGTGAATAAGCTGACTAAACGCGCCTTTAATTTTGTGTTGATTGTTTACGAAAGTACGGCGCGGTTGCAGTGCCGTACGCGGTTGTGACTGTAGGAAGCCATTTTCGAGGTTAATTTTCAGTTTCTTTGGGTGAGTTTCATACATTTTATTTTTTCTGAAAAAGTGCCAGGGGAAGAAATATAGAGGTGATTCCACTTCACTGGGGCATGCACGCTGTATAATGTATGGTGTTTTGGTGTTGATGCAAAACTGATGCAAAAATGAATAGTGTTTGAGTGTTCCAAAAATTACTTTATCCGTAACAAATGAGATTATGGATCATAATTCACAACAAAGATTTACGGAAACGAGCATCTTAAAAACCTGCTTCTAGTTAGCACAATGACTACCGTCAACTGGGGTTAGATGAGACGATTTTCACACATTTTTGACGAGCATACTTCGTTTTTTTTTTTAATCGATCTAATTTTTTTTACATTGGGTAAAGTGTCGCCTTAGAAATCATTCAGAGCGATAATAACAAAAAAATTGCAATTTTTTCTACCTTTTTTTATTTTTTAAAAAGTGTCTCATTTTATCCTGAAAATGGGGTAAATCGAGACACTGCAGGAAATTGGCTATAAATGATATTTTGCACTAACGCGGGACAAGTTGAGACACCAAAAATTAAAAAATATATTTTTTTTTCATCTAGAATTTTTTTTATTTCATTAAATTATTCAAATTACAACATTTTATGCATTTTATTATCAATTTTATTTCATAAGAACATAGATATAATATTTTTCATTACAAAATTGTAAAATAAAATTAAAAAAAAAACGAAAACAAAACAAACAAAACCAGCAATGTTCAATGCAACATTGTCAGGTAATAAAATTGTAAAAAAAAACAGCAAGCTCACAATGCAACATTGCTGCAGAAAATTCTCAATCCCCTTTTTTGTTTCGGTTTGGTCAGAATCGCTTGGATCTGACCAAAGGTGATGATGTTCTCATCTTCGATGTTAGGGTACACAAAAATATTTCTTGTCTCCTTGTATCGCCGCAGGCAATGCACTGTGTATGATTTTTTGTTCAAATTAATAACTTCTGCGACGAATTTCTTCAAACATTCCTTTTTCGTTCCTTCATTGTAACAAAACTTCACTATGATAAAGCAACCTTTTTCGAGATTTTCAACTGTTACAGGGTGCTCAACCATTTCAACTGCTTCATCCAAATAATCGCTGTTTTCTTCTTCTTCCGTCGGTTCTTGATGAAGTTCTTCATCTTCTTCTTGATCTTCTGCAGGTGCATCATTATCTTCGCTTAAATTGCTATTGTCCAAACTTGCATTCAAACTGTTTACGGAGACAGATTCACCCGGCTTAATGTTCATTTTTTTTCTTTTCTTCATAGGTTCCACCGACGTGGTCACTGCAACGTGCTTCTTGATCAATTCCTCAAACGCCGTGCTCATTTCGTCATTTGCTTCAGGTTCATTATTGTACCCAGGAAGTCTTTTTAGCACTTCCAATCTATTGATTGGAAATATGCCAGTGGCTCTAAAACCAGACTGGATATTTTTTTCGGCGTTGACTTGCAGATCGGCTAAGGCTTGTTTTAGTAAAGCTGGGAATTGGGTCTTTGGAACGCAGCCACGGTGTTTCTGTTTCCACGTATGCAAGACTTGCCTCCAGGCTGTCTTCAACGGCTTGAAATAAGACACGTCCAATGGTTGACACATGTGGGTACTGTTTGGTGGAAGAAATATGAAGTTGATCTCATTTCTTTCACATTCTTCAATAATTTTTACAGAAAGATGAGCAGCCAAGTTATCCCCTATCATAGCCTTTTTGCCTGGACGATTTCTGAAATACGGAATAGCGACTTTATAAAACCAATCTTCGAAAATGTTCCCATCGAACCAGCCAGTTTTCGATCTGTTGTACACACAATGGTTTGGGCCATCTTCCATCCACTCGGGATATAAGTTCTTTGCCTTGTAGACGATGTAGGGGGGCAGAGTTTCGCCGGAGGCGCTGACTGAGAACATCACTGAAGTTGACGCTTTAGAATGATCCATGACTCTAAACGCCCTTTTGACACCTCTACGAACAACAACTTTGGACTGCCCTGGGTCATCGGTTAGATTAGTCTCGTCATAATTCAGCAAATTTTCCGGGTCAACATCTTGTAAGGATTGTTCCAAATGGTCAAAGTATTCATTTATTTCCACTGCTGTGACTTCACTTCTAGAGCGTTTGATGTTTTGAGCCATTCTTGTAGTTAAATCGCCTTGTCTTTTCAAAAACGATTGTATCCAATCGTAGCCTGGTAGATTTTCTTTGAACCGTTTCTCCCTGATACCCCTCCGATCCAAATATCTCTTGACCAAATCCCGTATATCAGTGTTCGTTAAAGGGTACCCCCACTCAGCTGCCTTTAAGATCGCCTTTACTATCGTTTTTTCCTCACGGACATTTAAAACGGGTTGTCTTCCAGGTGCATTGGGATTTAGCCCCCGAAATTTCCGGTTAAGGGTGGCTCGAGGAATGTTATAACGAGTTTCGGCTTCTCTCAAGCTAAGGGTGCCGTTGGCAACTTCTGTCAAAGCTTGTTCCAACGTGTTTTGGTCGTAATCGCGGTAACGACGCGATCCAAGCTGTCGCCTATACAATCGCGGCATGTCTCAATTTGACCTAAAAATACGCAATATAAACTTAAACGGCCACAGGTTTTTTCCAAATCATATTTAAGGTTAGGTTTTTGAACCAATCCGCTAAGAAGGCTTTACTTAAGAATAGGGATTTTCGGTTTTTCAATATGAGAGAAACTCTTTGCCCGACAACTGAGACTCTCCGATGTATTTAAAAACGGTGAAATTCATCAACTTACCTGCAAATTTTTTCAGCTTGCATCACTCGTGTAATGTAAAATCGTGTATAAAGGATTCGTCCCTTCGGGTTCTGAGTAGCGATAAACGTCAATTGAATTTTCGAATTATGCACACAGATGGCGAAACTGACATGATATTGCGGTTACGCCCACTTGTCTCAAGTTAGCCTCACAGTCTCATCTAACCCCAGTTGACGGTACCCATGTTTCCGCAAATCAGACTTCTGAACTTCAATTCTGGCTTCACGTTAGTAGTTCTACCACAATCAGTACAACACAATAACCACAAACTTTTTTTTCCAATTTTGATTTGGCATAAAGTAACGCACAAACTTTTTTGGTACCTACCAACAAAGTTTCTTTTGTATTACTCAAGCGTGATAGTTGAGCACCAATTTTTATTTTTCTTTCAAACAGTTTTTACGTACAATATTTCAGTTCATCTCGATTTTGCCGACTGGGGGGGGGGGGGGTGTTACATCTACCACACACCCCCTTCTGACCAGCCCTGCAATGCCCGTCACTCCCGTCAGACTTGCCAACCTTAATTTTGGGTGATTCAAAAGTGTCGGACCACCTTGAAGGTGCGTAATATGGAAGTGTAGTAGAATGCTGGTAAGTAGGTAAGTTGTTGAAAAAATTCTATGTCTTCTAATTTTGAAGTTATGGAGGGACAAAAGCTGGTCCTTCGATCGCTTTTATATTGGTTGTTTGAAAAGATTTTGGAAGTGCCTCCGTAGCCGGCCCCGGCTACGTGTATTGTAGCCGGAGCTGGCTATTTGTATGGTGACCGGCTTTGCCGGCCATCAGTATTGTAGCCGGCACCAAGTGGGTGACATTTAATAATGCACACTGCCGGCTTTTCGTTTCGTAGTCGGCGATGCCGCCTATTCCTTTGCTAGCCAGAAGTGGCAAGCCTTGTTTGTGTACCTGTTACAGCAGTGTCTTGTCGGTCTTAGAAATATTCCAATATTCATGGGGGGTACACAATCACCTACCCATATCCCGTTCACTTTTGATTCTCGCGTGATCACCTTGTATACAAAGGAAAGAATTACAGGGTCCGCCAAAAGTGAAAACCTGATTTCGTGAGAACTTTCCTCCCAAAGTACCTACTTGATTTACGTCATTAGTTCCAAGCAAAAATTGAAACTGGAAGCTTCAAGTTTTATGCCATATGATCCATGAACAGGTATGGAGTTTGCCAGATCGCTCACTGGCTGGCTGTATATAGCTGGACTTTAAGAAACCCTCGCGTATTTCGTGTCAATTGAAATTTTGAGGGAATTCAAAACGACAGCGAGGTGCTAAAGTCGTTACAACTAGAGTCGCAGAGTATAAAGCAGATATAGCACTTCGCCGCTGTCGGATTTCTTTCCAAATTCAGATAAATGGAAATGGCAAGGTTTTTTTGAAGTTTAGCTGTACAGCCATCGAGCGATCTGGTAAACTCCATCTGTTCATATCACTCAGCTTGAAGCTTTCAGTTTCAAATTTCGCTAGAAACTTTTAAAAACTCATGACATAAGGCTCGACATAAGGTCAACCCGGGGAAGTGCATTTTCTCGTACTCATACTCATGACGATTGAGCCAATATAATTGTAGCATACACTCACCTTTCCACCAGATTAAAGTCTCTCCGGAACTCAGGATGGAGCCTTCTGCTCTGGTGCGGAATTCTGTCGCTTGCGATACGAAAAGCAGACAGGAAGCACTATCACTCACTTGGTGCCGGCTACAATACGGAAGCCGGCAGTGCCGGTCACTATACAAATAGCCGGCTCCGGCTACAATACACGTAGCCGGGGCCGGCTACGGAGGCACTTCCAAAGATTTTAGTGAACTGTTTATGGAAAAAGAATGAGCACAAAAAATCAACCTCTGAATCTGCAAATAATTTCTGTTTGTTTAGGTACAGGGTGAATCATTAATCCCAAAAATTATTTTTTTCTGAAAGTTCCTGTAATCAGCCACATTGGTCCCATAACCTATGTAGAGCACAATAAAACTATAAAACACAATTCATTTTAATAGAATTCTGTTGCTTCTGGTTTTTTAGGAAAACTAAATTTTTGTAGTTTATCATTCACCCTGTATAGTAAACAGAAATTCAATTCAGATGTTGATTTTTTGTACTCATTATTTTTCCATTAAAAGTTAACTAAAATCTTTTGAAACAACGGAAATAGAAGCAATCGAAGGACCAACTTTTGTCCCTCCATAACTTCAAAATTAAAAGACATAGAATTTTTTCAACAACTTTCCAACTCTTTACTACACCTCCATATTACGCACCGTTGAGATGGTCCGACACTTTTGAATCACCTGTATTTAGTTATATTGTGTGCGCACTGTGTTCACAATTTCCCGACTGTTGGGGTTGCAGGGTGCAGGGTGTTGTAGATGCTCGGAAGAAGTGGGTTTTGGCAGATAAGCTTTGTTTATTCTAACGAAATAGTGTATAACATAAAAGTGTAAAAGTGGACGTAACAATAAATATGGTTGCTCTTCAGTCTTCTAATCTGCTCCCTGGTCGAGTGTGCGTGTTAATCATACGCAGATGGAAGAAGCTTCTGAGCGCATGTGTAGGTACACTGTCGTGTATCCAACACCGACGAAATAGGTGTATATGTCACCGAGGTAGCCACCTGACCGTAAGTTTTAAAAACAAAGAAAAAGAAAAATACAAATGCAAGCGCAAGACGAAATTATTTTGACATAATCAAACGTCAAAGCGGCGAAAAAGTGAAGTGAAGCATTTTTTTAAGCTTGCGTAGTATCGACTTTACTTAAACGATACTTTTCTCAACACCGACATATGAGTCGACATCACTCTTCTACTTGTTCAATTAACTTTCGGTATAGTAAGTTCTAAATCAAAAATACAAGTTGGCGCCGCCGCGGCACCAAAATTCCGCTCAAAAACGCTAATAGAGAAACTGTTCTAGAAATTTCATTCTAGAAACGCGCCTGTTCAAAGTAAATTTTCGCCTGCGGCGCTTTTCAATTGAAGTTTTTTTTTCTGCCCTTGAATAGAAGTGGGCCTTACAAATGGAAACATCGGCGAGTCACCACATCTCTTTTCGAAAGAATTTTAATTCTACTTTGATTTTGTTTGGAGATGTTTTGTTTGGAAATTGTTTTAGGAGAAAAATTATTCAGCTCAAAAATCAACCAACATTTCCTTCCACAAATTGATTTTGAAAACTTTAGACTTCTGAGTAACATAAACTTCATATTAGCAGAAAAAGAAAACTGTGCAAACAACCCTAAATAATGCCCCTCGAAGCTCCTGAAACTCCTGAAAGATTATTAAGGAGAGCTTCAAGGTCAAGGTCAAAGTCGGAGGTTCAAGGTCCGACAAGATTTCCGAGGTTTCTCGAGAAAATCTCTCATGGAGAATGAAGAGAATCACCTCAAGGACCCCTAAAAAAAATCCTTCTTTCCCCAGGCCCAGCGGCAAAATCGAAAGTGGCTCCACCCCTCAAAAATTTCCGTTAGAGCGATAAAACACAAAATAACATGATCCCGCTTTTGGCAGAAAGTGAACAATAGAGCAGTCCTTGCGCGATTTTTTTTCATCGTCCGCAAATCTTTTCTTTTTTTTTAAATTTTGTAAATTTACGCGTAAGAGAAAACGTATATTTCCAATGGCGGGGTAAAAGAGTGCTCAACGACCCAACGTGTGCAAAGACACGGGTTCGTAGCCTTGGATTGGAAGGGGGGAGGGGGGGGGGGGCACAGACTCCCTGCTACAATAATAAAATTATAACGACAAATTATTGTTACGAATTTCACGTACGGGTTCGTTTATAATTAAGACGATCATTCAAACACACATTGTTTATTACTGCGTACTACAATAAACACCGAGATAAATACACGCCAATAATTATTTACGCTTGGGAATATCGCAGGTAGTTCGCTTCTATCCGCACTTGATCGCTTCCAATTCATTACTAACTGAGACGACTCCCGAATAATCACACACACACACACACACACACACACACACACACACACACACACACACACACACACACACACACACACACACACACACACACACACACACACACACCTTTCGCGTGCTTCTCGTGTGTTCTGGAATGTTAGCACCTTCGCCAATTCGGCTGATGTTTCCTGATCGACCGTTCAAGTCTCCCATGTAATTTCGATCGCAAGCCATCGTGTATATTCGGAAATGTCCAGAGCTCTGCACTTGTACACTGCGACCTAATGGGAAGAGTCTAGAAAGATCGCGTGTTATCCAGAATCGCCGCTCATAACATTATTTTTTAAATAAGGGGAACGGTCGAGACCGGCAGCTTATTTAAATATGGACCCGCGCAGACTCACTACGCCACTGTTACATTCGGTTGCCAACGTAAAGATTCAAGGTCATCGCGTGATGGTGTGGCTGTAAACCTCACAAATAAAAAAAACTGTCGGTGTGACGTGAACATGTTCAATACAAGGTCATTGTGAATGTGGCCGCGTTCTTGGCGCGAAAAAATCTAACTTTGATCTTCATTCATTTGAAGGGATGGACCAATTTTTTGAATTTTTTGTTTTGGGCGGACATTATTGTGAATAACATTTTGAATGATTTCATGATGTAATCGTCTTAAAATAAAATTCATGCAAGGACCCTATTGATCACCTAAGCCGCCGGTACTATAATAACCGAGATAATGAAATTGAATAAAATAGGCGAGAAAACAGGCAATACAATGAAATAATGTATTATAATAAATATACCTGAATAAGTGCAAATTCAGATAAATTCGCTTAAATAGTGTTAAACTTGAATTATGAACATTTTTAAATCAGGAATATTTCCCTCGTCGAAATGTTAGCGCCGCTTATGTTGCTGCTCCAAATGCCTTCTCAAGCTGGTTTTGTATTTGGTCTTGTAACCACACTTGGCGCATTCAAACAAAATTAATTCTTCATCATCTGGCGCAACATGTGTCAACAGGTGCAGTTTCAACTGAGACTTTAGCTTAGCTTTATAACAACATTGTCCACATCTGATCCAGTCAATTTCTTCATCTCTAGTATGTTGATTGTACATGTGTCTTTTCAAGTTTTTCTTCATCTTGGAGCCATAAGGACATCTATCACATTTGAAAAATTCACCATTTTCATTCGCATCCGCATGTCGGTTTGCCATGTGCATTTTCAAGTGAGATTTTTGTTTGCTTTTGTGCTCACATTTCGTACACTGGAACCAAGGGATTTGTACGCTGTCGACATGCTGGAACATGTGCCTCTTGAGCGAATGCTTGTGTCTGGTTTTAAAGAGACATTTTGCACAGCGAAGCCAGTCGATTTCTGCAGCAGCGGCGTGTTTTAGCATGTGTGTTTTCAGATAATCCTTTCGCGAAGATTTGAAAGAACATTGCTGACATTTCAAGGATTCGGCTTCTCCGTTCGGGGCGTGTTTTAACATGTGACTTTTGAGGTGACATTTGTATTTGGCTCGGTACGGACATCTCGTACATTGAAACCAATCGATATCTTCGACCGAAGCGTGTTGTAACATGTGCGGTTTCAAACTTGTCTTGTATTTGGTTTTGAATGGACATTTTTTGCAACGAAACCAATTGATGTCTTCACTTCTAGCATGTTGCAGCATGTGAATTTTCAGACAGAACTTTTGCTTGGTTCTAAACGAACATGTTGCACATTCGAATAACTTGAACTCATCTTTCACAATATGCTTCTTCATGTGCTTTTTCAAGTTTTCCTTTTGGTTGTCCAGATAAGAACAATTTCTATATTTTAAAGCCTTGATTTTTTCAGCCGTTTCTTGTTGATCGAGTTCTGGATTTGTCACAACAATTGGTTTTATCGAGGGTTTTATTCTCGAATCAGATAACGGTAAATCGTCATTTTCTATTGGTACTACCGGTACCATTTTGCACGAATCTATGTGTTTTGTGAGCGATAGACTTGAGTAAGATTTGTGCTTGCAGTAATCGCACGAATGTTTCTCAAATTCTTCACAAGAATGGTCGCTTCCATTTAAATCACTATTGGGGTCATGATCATGTTTGCAGTTCTCATGATCGTAAACGCCAAGTTTATAATAACTCTTGGAAACGCAGTCATTGCAGGAGTATTGTTCAGGTTCCACAATCGCATGAAAAAGTTCAGCTGCATATACATTCTTGTGCTTTCTTTGGACGTGATGGCTGACTTGGAACTCCAAAAGAGCTTCAAACGAACAGATTTTACAACGGGAATACATCTGGCCTAAAACCAAATAAATGTAATTTAATTAAAACTATCACACATGAACCGAAAGAAAATTGCATACCAGTCTGAATATTGTAGACGAATACCTGTTCAAAAATCAAATCTGACTTTTGAACTGACAGCCATAGAAAGTAAAAACGGTGTCATCGCGGCAGCCATAGACGAAGCACCTACATTATAGCTCCTTGATTTTAATTAGCTAAGTAGGTAGCTAGGAAGATAGAATATAATAGCACATAATAGGGAGGGAAGGTCCGTTATAAAAAGTGAAGTCAAAAAAAGTTATAGTCAAGTCAACACCTTGAACCATACAGTAACGGGCGTAGGTACAAGTGCAGGATAGGTAAGTACTCTCAACAATAAGTGCGCCAAGGGATCATAATACGCATAAAAAATGAGTTCTTCCTAAAGAGATGATGATTTTATACACATGATCCAGTATGAAGACCTATCGACAGGGAAGAAAAGATTGAAATCTGAGCAATTGTCTCGATCCATTTAGTGCGTTAGATCAGGACACAAAACTCTACTAGACTGCAAATTTTCGACTCTGCGTGACTTTTTGCAAAGTGAATTCTAATGTATCGTCGACTGTACTGTACTGTACCTACTGTACTGTACTGACTGTACTGTATTCCAGATAAGTTTTTCCTCTGCATACTCGAAAGACTCGACCAAAGTCTAACCGAGGAGGAGTTTGCGTCGGCATGCGTTAGCAAATAGGGTATCACAACACACCATAGCGTCTTGTTGTGGTGGTCAGTGGTCACCCATCTGAATTCGCCCACCGCCCAGTGTTGCTACTCCATAAAGTGTATTTGACACTCTGTACGTGTACACTGTATAGCCATTCACCAAGCTGTCACATATACTATGCCATATATTAGCGACGTGATCGTCCTCTACAAGTAATCTTTCTGTTACAAAAATTAATTTATTTCTGTGTTTCAAAAGTAGATACAAAACAATAGTACCTATATCATTATAGGTAAGAAGGTATGCACCCAAAATTTCAAATAATAAGCCTACCTATCTACCTCTCAACATAAATTTCGAAAATAGAAACGTTACATTGTACGTACAGTTTTGATTATAGTGGAAGTGTTGAGAAAAACTAGTTGAAATGATGATGAAGGCAAACCACTTTGTAGGATCATAACTAAACCTAAACAAAGATCTAGCCCACAGTGCTTTGTTTCTCGTCCCTTAGGATTGAAATGGATATTATCTTATTATCTAGGGGCAGAAGGTATCACATAGCCTTGTGATGTCCAGCTTCGTAAAGATGGTAATATATCTCAATCGGCTTCTGGGATATAAAATACATAAAAAGCACATTCAATCCTCTACAATTTGACACCTGAGCCATCTTTAAGCGACTCGAGCTAGAGCTTCCGGAAATATCAATTTTCGGTGTTGAAAAATCACCGCGCCTATTTGTCTTCACCACTTGATCACCAGCACTACCATGTGATAATCAAGCTAACCATAGATAACGCATCGTTTTTTTTTTACCACAGATCATAAACACTGGCGGACCTGATACAACCAGAGAGGTGATTTTTATTTTTTATTTTGGTCCGAAAATTGATACTTCCAGAAGATTCAATATCTGAAAATTCAGAGAGAGCACATCAAAATCAGCAAATAGGCAAAAAGGCAGATGAAAAAACAAGAAACCGAAACTTTTTCAGAATTACTTATTATTCAATTTTTTTCGACGTTCGTCGATGTCTTTTTTCAAATGTATAGCTGTAAGATAACAACAAGAATTTACTATCTTACCAAATAAGTTGTCTTGTGTTCAGATCCGTTGAAAGATCAAAATGATACCTACATCAATTTCTTATGAGCATGATCGTACTAAATTCATTTTGGTGCCTCCACCATATTTGCCTGCAGCGGATGTCAATGTTCCACCTTTTTTCCATGGTCTTTGCTATGCCAGAAACCGATTGTGACACAGATCCATTTGTCTTAAAAAAGCTGGACACCACAAGGCTTTTATTTGATACCCTGTGCCCCTAGATGATGGATAATCGCCATTAATAAAAAAAACGCCATCTAAATCCCAAGGTGCGAAAAAAATCGTTCATTTAGGTCTCAGTTATGCTCTTGCAAAGTGATTTGCCTCCATATCATCATTTGCAACTAATTTTTCCCATTCAGATTGTACTACGTCCACAATAAATATACAGGTGTCCCGAAATTAATGCAGCAAAATTTACAGGGAGGTAGAAAATTGGAAAATAAGGGTACTTCCTTAATAAAAATACCCTCGCAAACGTTATAGCGGAGATACAGGCCTTCAAAGTTGGTTTTTTAAATCCGTTTTTTTTGCATAACTTTTGAATCGTGGAACCGATTTCATTCAAATTTGAACCAACCTTTACTAAAATAGGTCTATATTGAAGAATAATAACGCATTTCATCAGACATTTTCAGGGGCGAAGATAATAGGGTGTACCTTCTCCCTTCTTCTTCCCCTATTTTTCACCCCCCTGAATAATTTTGGAAATGGTTCCATTTTTTCGGGTTCTACGTTCAATTTAGAGAAAAAGTTACTCCCGCAAAATTTTGACTAGACGCTTCATTTCCGAGATATTTGTGTTTGAAACTTTGGAAAATATCTCAAAATCGCCACTTTTCAGGGCCCAATTTTTTTTTTCTGAAAAGCGTCATGTTTTTTAGCAAAAATGGTAGTTTAATAACTTGAAACACCTCGAAAACTTACTTCAGTTGAGGAATCTTGATTTTTCTTGAATTTTAATTTTTAAGGCCTTTGTTTTCGAGATTTTCCTAGTGTTTCGGACGAGACGAGACGAGACGAGATTCTGATGATCTCGATCTCGAAAAATCTCGAAAGTAACGATCTCGTCTCGATTTTCCGAGAATCTCGAGTGAAAGATCTCGATCTCGATCTCGCCGAGATCTCGACGAGATTATTAAAAAAAAGATAAAACAAGAAGGTTTGTTTGAAAAGAAATTGATTTTCGTTCAATACCATATTTAAAAAAATTTCTTTTGGGTGGGTCCTTGCATGAATTTTATATTGAGACGATAACTTCACAAAACCATTCGAAACGTTATCAACAATAATTTCCGCCCAAAAAAAAAAATTGGTCCATCCTTTGAATGAAGATCAAAGTTTGAATTTTTTTCGCGCCAAAAAAGCGGTCGCTTTTACATGACTTTTACTTACTTTTACTTTTACTTTTTAATGACCTTGTATGACTACGATGACGTTAACCCGAGAGTTCTATTTTTCGTTTGCAAGTTTTTTTTCTTCGCGAGGTTGCAGCTCTGCGCCCTGAACCTGAAATCCCGCGAAAACTCGAATCTTCATTGTTTTACAGACCTATTTCAATTTTAGAGCCGTGAACAGCGCCGTCGCGCTTGCTCCCGTGTCAGGGCCATCCCCAATCTCGTGCTACGCGCTTTTCAATCTGAATTGGACGTCTGCTCCACAGGCGCTGGGACGGGACAGTGAGATTATGTCAAACATTTAAAATTCGTAGTCGCAATCTGTTAGTGTAGAATCAAGTAGCCTCAGCCCGGAGCATGATGACGTCATCCTGCAGCTGACACATCGGTGCATGGAAGTTGCATGCCTAACAGTTTTTGTGTTCTAAATTCACAAAATAAAATAATATATCAGGATTTTCGAAAAACCGTTCAGTCTGTGGTGCTGTCTGGCTACCAAAGCATCATTGGAGGCAATAAAACAAAATCGTGCAAGGACCCTATTGGTGCGCAGTTTATTTAGATGGCGCTCTTGGGTTCATCGAGATCTCGACATGATAGATCTCGTTCTCGGCCTTGAGGGTTACTAGTGATCTCGATCTCGATCTCGTCTCGAAATTTCGACGAGATCGAGATGAGATCGAGATTTTTCTCGTCTCGTCCGAAACACTAGATTTTCTCCGAAGTTTCAAACCCAAATATCTCGCAAATGAAACCTTCAATCAACATTTTGCAAGAGTAATTTTTTCTCTAAATTGAACGTAAAATTCAAAAACTGGGATCATTTCCAAAAATATTCAGGGGGGTAGAAAAAAAGGGGGAAAAAGGGGAAGGTACCCTCTATTATCTTCGCCCCTGAAAATGATTGATAAAATGCGTTATCATTGTTCGATAGAGACCTATTTCAGTGAACTTTGGTTCAAATTTGAATGAAATCGGCTCAACGGTTCAAAAGTTATGCAAAAAAAACTGTTTTCAAAAACCGACTTTGAAGGCCTGTATCTCCGTTATTACGTTTGCGAGAGTATTTTCATCAAGGAAGTCCCCTTATTTTTCAATTGTCTACCTCCCTGTAAATTTTGTTGCATTAATCGCAAAGATTTTGCCAGTCGATAGAGCCTCAGAAAATAATGAGGAATGCATATAAATTTTTTCTTCAAAAACCGTAATAACGAAGATACAGCTCTTCAAAGTTGGAAAACAAATACAGTTCTTTTCACCTAACTTTTATACTGTTCAACCGATTTGCGTCAAATTCCTTACACGTATTCACTAATCATATACCTATAAACCTCGAATAACACATTTGGTGAGAACGCCCCATGGCGTAGATAGGGGTGGTTGCACCCCTTTTATCATTCCTAATTTTTTCCCCACTGCAATTTCTCCAAAATCAATACCATTTTCAAGTTGTTCATTCAATTTTGAGCAAAAAGTTGCTCTTGCAAAATTTCGATAGGAGGCTTACTTTTCGAGATAATTCAGTTTGAAGATTGCTGATCAATCTTGCAACAAAATTTGCATTGCTACATCATTGGAGATAATCAGTTCTAAATTCACACAAGTTATGTTAAGATCATCAAGTATCATAACATTAGAACGATTTTGATCTGAACAATCCAGTGGCGTAGAATCAGGGGGTTTTCTATCTTACATCCACCTATCTGTTATGCCACTGGATTTTTTTTGAAATAATTAATTTTTTTAATAGTTATTCAAATTTCAAAGTTTGAGATCAATAAAAAAAAAAACGTAAAATTCCAGTCCCTGCTATTTAGAAGCAGATAGGTACAGGTACGTACATGACTAGAGAACAAAAATAATTGTAACATACATTGACTGACATGCAATTTTGTCTTCCATCCTGGCTTCTTATATCTTATATCTGTACCGCTAATGAAATTTTTTTCCCAGTTCAACTTTCCTCAAAATTGATGAACTGTAAAATCAAGGTAATTGTAGGTATATGAACTCACACAACGTAAGTAAAATCAAAAGAAAGTGGTACCATAATCAACATGAATAATTGAAAACAAGATTGAATCAAGGGTTTGCTGTTTTCCTCGATATGCCAGCAATTTTTTCGACTCAGAACTTTAATGTTCGAATAACTCGAAAACGAAGCCTCCAATCAAAGTTTCACAAGAGCAACTTTTTTTTTCTGGATCAAAGTTAGTGATTTTGAGAAATATCCAGTGGTGTAGCAGATAAGTGGATGTAAGTAAGAAAGCCCCCTAGTTCTACGTCACTGGATTGTTTTGATCAAAATCGATCTTACGTTATGATACTTGATGATCTCAACATCACTTGTGTGAATTTGGAACTGATTATCTCCAATGATGTAGCAATGCAAATTTTAAGAAACTAAAATTATGAGAAGTTGCAAGATTGACTAGGAATCTTCAAACTGAATTATATCAAAAAGTATGCTTCCTATCAAAATTTTGCAGAAGCAACTTTTCGCTCAAAATTAAATGAACAGCTCGAAAATAGTACTGATTTTGAAAAATTTGCAGTGGGGAAAAAATTAGGGATGATTAAAGGGGCGCAACTACCCCTATCTACGCCATGGGGCTGTTCTCACCAAATGTGTTATTTGAGGTTCATAGGCATTTGTTCAGTGAATACGTGTGAAAAATTTGACGCGAATCGGTTGAAAGGAACTGTACCTATTTGTTTTCCAACTTTGAAGAGCTGTATCTCCGTTATTACGGGTTTTTGAACGAAATTTTTATATGCATATTTCATTATTTTCTGATGCTCTATCGCTCTATCGTAAAATCTTTGCGATTAAACATGAGACACCCTGTATGTACCAATTTCATAAATAACTACGAATCGAAAAAATATTATCACAATTTAGTTTTGTTCCTTATAAGACGGCCGCAATACTGGTCAAACAAGGCGTTTTGCTGTCAGTCATAGCTTGAAAAGCATACAAAGGGCCGTATTCATACCTCGCTTTTAAGCTGAAAGCGCTATTAGAGCGATGCGCATTTAGGGGCATTTCTCATATTTCAGTGTTCAAAAATGCAAATTAACTCGCAAATTAATTGCAATTTAGTACATACAATCGCTCCCAATCGCAATAATGTATTTTTGAACATTGAAATATGAGAAATGCCCCTAAATGCGCATCGCTCTAAAAGCGCTTTTAGCTTAAAAGCGAGGTATGAATACGGCCTAAAGTGTAAAAAAAAAACTAAATTAAAAAATATTTTTGATTTTTTTAAAGTTTAGCATGCTTTTTTCAAGTACCTACTTTCTTATAGCTTCCCAACGAGCTTCCTAATCCGAGTGTGAACGCTTGGGTGCTTTTCAAGCTATGGCTGACAGCAAAACATCCTATTTGACCAGTACTGCGGCCACCTTAAGGTGTGCGCTGCTCCTCATTTGCATCTTAAAATAGTTTCATTTCTGATGCACTTCTCGCAGTGAACCAAAAAAGCCCGCTGGTCGCGCCAGCTACAATTGCACTGTTCAACTATCTGAATGGTGTCCATGTAGATCCCTCGACCGCAGCACAGCGTGGCGCAGTTAGCTTCGTTCTCGCACCGCCTGTTTGCCGTCCTCGGACAGAAGCTGGGGCTACTCTCCAGATACAGGAATTTATTTTTGATCTTGCCCTTGTCGTTTTGCAGATCGTGGATGTTATTCTTCGACTCCACTTGCACGGCGTTGTGATACAAATTTCTCAGCTTTTTGGTGATTATGTCAAAAGATTTTATCCTTTTCCAGCAGACTTTGACGGTGCACGATCCTGAAAAAATACAAAACGGTTTTTGTTCTAATTGATCTCTCGAGTTATCTTCATAATAATTCTCATAGGATGTCAGAAAAGGATAGTTTTCAGTGCACTTATTTCCGTTAGTCCGTCTGTCGTGGGAACTACTCCTCGGAAAAAGAGCTATCGATCTGGTAATCTGGTAATATTAATCGATAGCCTGTTTCACTGGCAGGTCAAATTGTCAAAAATCTTGCTTTACTAATGACGAACAACCACATTATCAACAATTTGGTGATGCGCGAATTGCTACTTGGAATTAATGGGGTATTCGATTCCGTAGAAATACATGGACACATGCGAAATCAATGATGCGATTCTCTCAAAAAAATCCATAAGCGCTCTATTATGCACAAGCGTTCCCACAAGGGGCGGTCGGATATCGTCTTGAAAAAGAGCTCCTTGATTTAGTTGGAATGCTTGCTAAATGCAAATGTGTGTCACATATCACATAGCACGTAAAATATGAGCGATGAAGCCGATCCTATAAGATGTTGGTGGTCGTTAAAAATCCCTATCGTGTGTTGGAACACACAGGGCGATGGGTCCTAATAAGACTAGCTTTATTCGCAGAGCCCGATGTGAAGTAACGTTTCTCGCAGAAGGTCTTTGTAACTAGCGCAATTCAAAATAGGTCGTTGTAACTGGCGCATCTCGAAATGAACGCAAGTGATTCACTTGCTTCATTGTGTTTTGGTGGATAAAAGCATGCCCGATTCATCTAAAAACCACCAATCGTTGAATGTGCATCAACCATTTCTCGTCCAGTTCAGAAATTTGGTGGATTTCCGTCGAAATAAGATCCGAAATGTCAAACGAAAAAGTGATTCACTTGCGTTCATTTCGAGATGCGCCAGTTACAACGACCTATTTTGAATTGCGCTAGTTACAAAGACCTTCTGCGAGAAACGTTACTTCACATCGGGCTCTGCGAATAAAGCTAGTCTTATTAGGACCCATCGCAGGGGTTCTGCAAAATGTCCGGTACCTATAGAGGAGGGAAGCATTCACCGGTGTCGGTGTTAGGCTTTGTTGCGAAAATGGGCCGACGTTAAACGAAAAAAAAAAACATGTAGGGAGATGCAAATCACCTTAAGCCCAAGAATTTTAGGGTATTACCCTGATGGAATAGATATGACTACTTTGCGGAAATGGTCTTTGAGCATAAATAAACAACATACTAAAATCTTTGGACCGGCAAGTTTGCGTGTCATAGATGCTCAGGGAAAAGGGAATAAGTTCTACAATATCAGATAAAATGTTGCTGAAGTCTAGAAAAAAGATTTTGAGTCTGAAAGTTGTCTCAAATGCCCCCCAAGCAATGCTGATCAATGTACCCCAAAGTTCCAGACCGACAAGTGTGAGTAACTTTTGTCGGGTCAGTGTCATCAGTGTCAGTGCCCTATCAGGGGTGCGATTCTCGAACCTGTTCGAAAAGTTTCCGTATACGAATTCTCCTTTGCGACAGCTCGACCAAGGAGATTCGTATATGAAAAATCATTCGAATAACTCGAGAATCGTACCCAAGATCAGAATTCTGATGTCTGTCATCGACTTCGTACTTTGTATATTCCACCTCTCAGATACTACTCAATACCAGGTTTCATGAGAATCTGTGAAAGTTTTCCAAAGATGAGGAAAAAATAAATGGACATTTTTATTAAATTATGTTGTGGTACTGTCAGGAGCACTGTATCTATTACATACATCAAAAATTTTTAAGCTCAAGAAATGTGACATAGTCATGAAGGAGCCCTTACGTAGAGTTGACGGCACACCACAGAGACCTGTGGGCGGAGCCTATCTGCGCGAACTTAGTTCATCTAGTGGTGCACCTAGATTTGCAGTGGGATTTTAGGTTTGCCTGTGACCGCGTAATGGTACACCACTCAGCTGACGGTGTTGCTTCCCCTATTTCAACACAAGGACTCGTTCAAAACGTTCAAAACAATGTTTTTCTGTTTAGCTCCGCCCACAGGTCCCTGTGGTGTGCCGTCAACTCTAGTACATTCACCATGGAGCCAGGAACCAAGCCTTTTATTCTGTTAGGCCATAACTTAGCAAGACCTTGTCGCTTTTTTTTCTAATGACAAAAATCTTGATGTATGCAGTATTTTGCTCCTGACGGTACACCTGACCGTTTCGTCAGCCAAAAGTCGATTTTCCCGTCTCACCACTATGAGACGCATGTTAACAGAGGTTTTGTGGATTGGATTAAAAAACACGAAAAAAAAAACCGAGGAACAAGCTCATTTTCACCTCTTTTTTTTTCTTCAGAAAATGTATCAATTTTTACAGGTTGCATTAGCCCAGGAAAAACAGATTTCAACCCGGAATGAATTAAGGAAAATCTGAAAATTTGCGGACCCCTCCAAAATTTGATGAGGAACAACATACTTGAAGTCCCCATCTGTCCGAGGCTTGGAATTTTTTCTGTGGGAGGTCGAAGGTACAAGAAGTTACCATTTTTCTGAATCGTTGCTTTTTTTCACACTTTCTTTCAGGGTGCGAAGATTTAAATCAAGTTGATTTATATCATGTTTTAAATCGTGATTTAAATCAACCGGATTTTTAATTTTAATCATTTGATTTAAATCGTTTTATCGAAATTGATTTCCCGGTACAGTTTTCTTTACGAAATACGGCCAAACTTCATCTCCTTTCGTCCCGACATTTTTCTCTGAGCGCTGAGCAAATATAAAATCTCGTTTACCACCACAACCAGCCTGTTGTGGTGGTAACCTGTGGGGTACCCCCCGACGAACGACGAACCATCCCAAGACGTGACGACACCTGTTGTTTTGACAAGTACCTATTGTGAATTATTGCATAGGTATAGTTCAATATAGTGTGGGTTACGATTAGAACCCATACTGAGTTCAGTGAGTTGGCAGAGTTTCAGCTTTTCTGGAAAAACCGAGAACTTCAAATATGTATTAAAAAAAACACCAATGGATTTGGACACCGGAAGAGTATCCAAATGTTTTGTACTGTATTTCAGCCTTGATTGCCACAGACTTTTTAAATTGGTAAACAATTTGACTGACATCGGAAAAATCTGATCTGAATCAAAAAAATCCAATTCAAATAAAAAAAATCTGATTTAAATAAAAAAAAATCTGCTTTAAATCAAAAAAATCCGATTTGAATAAAAACAAGTGAGTAGGCCTTCACGTGCGTGAGTCTCAGTAGCGCATTTTCTTAAAGAGGCATATTAAGAATGTAAAGAAATTTGGTTGAAAGAGAAACATCATTCTTTGCCTACTCTCTTCAGTCGAAACTCATTGTGATTTTTTGTTATCAGAATGGGCTACTTGTCAATGAAACAGATTTGAATGAAAATTCTTTCAATCATCAATATTTTTTTGTTTGGGGGCGGAAGCTGGGAGCAGCTACTAATCAACAGTAGCCTATTCTTTCCCATTTTTAGTCGGCTATCCATATAGCGAAAGAATTAGATCGTTATGTCTTCGAGTTTATGTTTTTCATTCATCTCTTACTTTGAGGGCAGCGTGTGGGGGGCGGCAGCATTCGGGAAAGTAACTGTTGCACAGTTTGAGTTGGGGGTTTCCAAATGTGCGAGGAAATATGACAAATCAGTGAAAATTATGAAAGTTGCATTTCTTTGTTTGGGGGGCGGGAGCTGGAGGCGGCGACTAATCAAAAGTGACCTATCTCTTCCCATTTTCAGTCATCTATACATATAGCGAAAGAATTAGATCGCTAATCTCCAGGTTTATGTTTTACATTTATCTCTTACTTTGGGGGCGGCGTGTGGGAGCGGCAGAGTTTGGCAAAGAAATTCTTGCACAGTTTGAGCTGGGAGTTTATCTATGTTTGAGGTAACATCAACATCCAAATCAGTGAAAATTGTTGGGAGGTGCACTTTTTTCTTTTGGGGGCGGAAGCTGGAGGCGGCGCCATATCAAAAGTAGCCTATACTTTCCCAGTTTTAGTCAGCTATCCATATAGCAGAAGAATTAGATCGTTATGTCTTTGGGTTTGTGTTTTTCATTTATCTCTTACTTTAAGGGCAGCGTTTGGGGGCGGCAGCATTCGGCAAAGTAACTGTTGCACAGTTTGAGTTGGGAGTTTTTAAATGTTCAAGGGAATATGAGGGAGTTTCTAAATGTTTAAGGGAATATGACAATCAGTGAAAATTGTGAAAGTTGTTTTGTTTATGTTTGGGGGCGGAAGCTGGAGGCGGCTGTTGATCAAAAGTGATCATTTTTTCCCATTTTCAGTAAGCTATCTATATAGCGGAAGAATTAGATCGTTATGTCTTCGGGTTAACGTTTTTTATTTATCTCTTACTTTGGGGGCGGCGTGTGGGAGCGACAGCGTTCGGCCAAGCAAATGTTGCACAGTTTGAGTTAGCAGTTTCTAAATGTTTGAGAGAACATCTCAATCAGTAAAATTGTGAAAGTTGCACTATTTGTCGTTTGGGGGCGGAATCTGGGGGCGGTGACTAACCAAAAGTAGCCTATCCATTTCCATTTCCCAGCTGTTCATATACCGAAAGAATTAGATCGCTTTGTCTTCGGGTTTATGTTTTTCATTTTAAAGTGATTGGGGGCGGTTTTTAGCAATTTTTTCATATCGGCGGCGCATATTGAAGGCGGAATGTTTCTGAGCTCACGTTTATAAGTGGCAACTATGTATTATTTATAAAATGAGAACACCAGATCAGTAGGTCTGGGAGAAATTGCAATATCATGTTATTGCAAGTTTATCGGGGGCGGTTTTCTCTATGTTGGCGGCGCAATATAGACATTAAATATAGCCTAGCCCTCCTTTGGGAGTGGCAGCTATGTAACAGTGAAACAATCAGAAAGCTAGGGCGTTTAGTTTGGGAGGAGTTCGAGGAACGGACGGACGGACGGACGGACGGACAAAGCGGTTGCAATAGCGATTTTCATCAAGATGGAAAATGCGCTAAAAATCGATTTTTTTGTTTTTTATTTAAATCATGATTTTTTTGCACCCTGCTTTTTTCATTGGACCTTATATTTTCAAGGTCTAGGAACTCAATGCAATTAAGTTCCCAGAAAGTGTAATGCACCAGTGGCGTACCAGACGGCTGCGAAGGGGCCGAGGTGCCATTTTTCATAAAATCGTATCTAAAACCGTGACAAACCCCTTTTTTTGACATGTTTGGTATCATTTCTAATTGAATCGCACTCTCTGATCCCAGAAATAAGTATAAAATTTTGATAGAGACATGTTTAAACCAGTTTTATAAAAAAAAAAAACATATTTTTTTTGACCCTCAAATTTGATGTTTTGTAGATTTAGTTCTATCAGTGTCCAATGTATTCCTTACTATGATTTTGATAGTAAGTTTGGGCTATTTCACACACAAGTACCATTTTTAGCGCATTTTCCATCTTGATGAAAATCGCTATTGTAACCGCTTTGTCCGTCCGTCCGTCCGTCCGTCCGTCCGTCCGTCCGTCCGTCCGTCCGTTCCTCGAACTCCTCCCAAACTAGACGCCCTAGCTCCTAATTTTTTCGCTGTTACATAGCTGCCACTTCCAAAGCTGGGCTAGGCTACATTGAATGTCTATATCGCGCCGCCAACATACAGAAAACCACCCCCGATCAACTTGAAATAACATGATGTTGCAATTTCTCCTAGACCTGATGCTCTGGTGTTCTCATTTTATAAATAATACATAGTTGCCACTTATATACGTAAGCCCAGAAACATTCCGCCTTCAATATGCGCCGCCGACATGAAAAAATTGCTAAAAACCGCCCCAATCACTTTAAAATGAACAACATAAACCCAAAAACATAGCGATCTAATTCTTTTGGTATATAAACAGCTGACTAAAAATATGAAAGGATAGGCTACTTTTGGTTAGTCGCCGCCCCCAGATTCTGCCCCCAAACGACAAAAAGTGCAACTTTCACAATTGTTACTGATTGAGATGTTCCCTTAAACACTCAGAAACTGCAACTCAAACTGTGCAACATTTGCTTAGCCGAATGCTGCCGCTCCCACACGCCGCCCCCAAAGTAAGAGATAAATGAAAAACATGAAGTTAGAGACATAGCGTTCGAAGTCTTTCGCTATATGGATAGTTGACTAAAAATGGGAAAGCATAGGCTACTTTTGATATGGCGCCGCCTCCAGCTTCCACCCCCAAAAGAAAAAAGTGCAACTTTTAACAATTTTTACTGATTCAGATGTTGATGCTACTTCAAACATTTAGAAACTCCCACTTGCACTCAAACTGTGCAAGAATTTCTTTGCCAAACTCTGCCGCTCCCACACGCCGCCCCCAAACAAAAAATTGCAACTTTTAACAATTTTCACTGATTGTCATATTTCCTTAAACATTTAGAAGCTCTCAACTCAAACAGTTACTTTGCCGAATGCTGCCGCCCCCAAACGCTGCCCTCAAAGTAAGAGATAATTGAAAAACATGAACCCGAAGAGATAACGATCTAATTCTTTCGTTATATGGATAGCTGACTAAAAACAGGAAAGGATAGGCTACTTTGATATGGCGCCGCCTCCAGCATCCGCCCCCAAAAGAAGAAAAGTTCAACTTCCAATAATTTTCACTGATTCAGATGTTACTGTTACCTCAAACAATTATAAACTCCCAACTCAAACTGTGCAAGAAGTTCTTTGCCAAACTCTTTCGCTCCCACACGCCGCCCCCAAAGTAAGAGATAAATGTAAAACATGAACCTGAAGACATAGCGATCTAATTCTTCTGGTATATAGATAGCTGACTAAGAATGGGAAGAGATAGGCCACTTTTGATTAGTCGCTGCTTCCAGCCGCTTCTGGGAACTTATTGCATTGGATTCTTCGACCTTGAAAATATGAGGAGGTCCAATGAAAAAAGTATAAAAAAGCAACGACTTCAAAAATGATGTAACTTCTTGAACATTGACCTCCCACAGAAAAACTGCCAAGCCTCGGACAGATGGGGACTTTTAGTATGTTGTTCTCCATCAAATTCTAAAGGGATCCTCAAATTTCCGAATTTTCCTTAATTTATTCCGGGTTTCATTGAAATTTTGCATTTTTTTCCTGGGCTAAATGCCTAATTTCCATCTAATCAGAGCAAGTTCCTGATGGGCATACTCTTGATGTAAATCAAATTTGGTTGAGATCCATCCAGTCCTTCTCGAGTTATTGGATGTCAAAGTTTTGGCAGAAATCTCAAAGAATTCCAAAAATTTAAAAACAATAAACAAAATTACGTCACAAAAAAGTGAATAATCAGTATCCAGTTTCTTTTGGCTGATGCCCCTCCAAGAACTTCTCTAATACTTTCAAGAGTCCATACACCAAACTTCATACTTTTGTGACCATTAGAGCCATTTTTATGCGTACCGCTAGGACTAGTAGGCGACAAAATGTGTAAAATTGGATAAGGAGTCGAGGAGTCGAGGTAGTCTGGTGACAACCAGCACTTATGACTTATGAAATCAACTCAGAGCTAGATTTCAAGTCGGAGATCCGCCCGCGCAAGTGTAGCGTGAGTCCGGTCACTAGGCAACATAATACAATCCGACACGATGATTGGCTTATCGATGCCGTAGATGAATGGCGTAAGTTGCGCCGCTAACTTGAAATTTAGCCCTCAGGAATTAACAATAAGAGTGAGTGTGGATAATGCAGTAAAATAGCTTGCACTCAACAAAATTTCTATCGGCAGTTGGCTGTGGAAATAACATTTTCAATAATTGGAAGGATTCGATTGACCGAATGACCGAATATTTTGACATCGGCTAAGCCAATTCCAAATGGAAATGTTGGTGATTGCATGATACTTGAATTGAGTAAAAGATATGAAAAAAAAGTGAATCGATAGGTACTTTGGCTTATACCTGACACCCCATGACATCTGCACTCTTTCTCTTCGTTTTTCTTTATCATCCTTATGCCGACTTCGCTGTTGTATTTCAGTATCGAACTCCTAAAGTCAAAGTTTTTCTTCTTGCCGAGCTGCAGGAACGTTTTCGTGAACCTCCTGGCGTACTTTACATTGTCTCCGCATCCTCCCCATTGCCAGTCGCTGGAGTTCTCGATTTTTCCGTGATCGCCGCACTTGCATCCAGCCAGGGTACCTTCAGAACATGCTCTGGCTATGGAAAACATCACCGCCGAAGATGCCAGCGAATACATGAAGGCCGTTTCCCGATAAATGTTCCCGAAGAAGTTCTCCGGATTGGAGCAATTCCATTGTTCGTATCTGAAAAATGAAACAGGTGTTTGAGTCTTTACGAGCATGGTCAATTATTCCCTATTGAGTGCACATCGTATCATTCGTATCTTTGGTGCAAAAACGAAGCATTGTGCACATTATTTCATTGGCTGGGAGTACGCGAGTCGTGAGTATGCATATTATATCCGCAGTAGTTTGGAAAGTCTTCTCGAAGGTAGGTTAGGTAGGTACCCTATAATATGTTCAAGAATGTTACGCATCATTCGTAAATTTACTGCACAAATAGTGGCGAACGGCAATTCTGGCACTTGCACGGCGGTTCCGTCGTGACGCCACTCTCTTATATCCTAGAGGACAGTCTGTATAGTCTGGAGGCATATGGGTTAAAAAAGGTTTGGCCGTGTGCAACTTCGTGAAGATATATAGAGTTACGTCTTAATCGATTCTTGGGCGATCAAGGACCACGAAAAATTATGGTAGAATATTAGCATTTACTGCAGGCAAATATGGTGGAGGCGCCAAAATGGGCTTCATCTGGTAATAAGAAACTGGCTGTAGCTCGTTTGTTTTTTAACGGATTTTAACATCTGCATGGACGATCATTTTTTAGGCAGAAGAATTCTCTTCTTATTCCATATCTAAATTTACAAACGACATCTCGGGAAACTGTCAAAATTGTCTTCACAAGATATGCTAAACTCCGGCGTTTTTTTAAGGTTATCCGATATTTCTGAAACTTGGTAGTATTATATAGATCTTGAGCTACCCTTTCTGAATTTCCACTTTTTCACTTCGTATCTTTGCAGTTTTGGCCGCTATATTGAAAAGATGGCGCCCAAAAAACAACTTTTTGTCAATATCTCCATTTCAGTCAATGTTAGGTGGAAGCGTTTATATGCGAATGGAAGCTCATTCAATCCTCTACAATATGACACCTTACTCGTGTACGTGCTACTTTCGATTGTTGGGTTATGGCTTCTAGAACTCCCTCAAGCATCAACTTTTGGCATCCAATCAGCATGTTAAGTTATTCTCAGCTCTATGTGGCAGTCAAATTAACCAAACCTAAATGATGATCATTTGTCAACCACAGACCATCAATATTCAGAAAATCAATCATGGTAATGATTGTTATGCAACTACAGAGTGAACTCTTAGGGCAAATCGACTTTGAAAAGGTATAGCTTGAGAACTGTAAGTCGCACATAGGTGATCCAGATGTCAAATTTCAGAGAATTTAATGGGTCTTCATTTTGATATGAAATTCTAAAATTGTATGATGAATTGAACGGAAATTTTCTGAAAATTTGGTTTTTTGGGCGTCATCTTTCCAAAATTATGGGCAGAAGTGGAAAAGTGAATATTCTGAGTAATGACCCCAAATTTCACTTGAAGAATGAGTTTTGAATGTATCTGATATCCTCCAAATGCTATATTGCCTTTATTCCTTTCTAAAGTCAGTTTGCCTCCACAGTTCACCCTGCAATGACACAACTAACACCACCGTCATAGATTTTCTAATTTTGATTATCTATGGTTAATAGCTAGCCTATCTTATAAAGACAATTTTGACAGCTTCCCGTAATGACGTTTGTGAACTCAGTTATAAAATGAGAAGAGAGTTCCTTTGTCCACAAAATGACGTCCAAATGTCAAAATCCGTTGAAAAACAAATGAGCTACGAGGGTCGTTTGATAAGTCTTTAGAATGGACATGAAGAAACATTTTTTTGGGTCAAAATTAGTTTTATTTCTCAACATAGTCTCATTTTAGCTCTATACACTTGGTCCAACGATGTTCAAGTCTTTCCATTCCTTCGCTATGGTATGATTTTTGAGACCCTTAAAATATCCGTTTTTGGCGTCGATTTCTTTATAATTCGATGTGAATTTCTTTCCACCGAGCCAAGTTTTCAGTATTGGAAGTAGGGAAAAGTCACATGGGGCTAAATCTAGAGAATACGATGGGTGGGGAACAAATTCGAAGTAATAGTTTAATTCGTGTATTTTGGCCATTGCAACGGAATGTCCATTCGAGTGCGCTTTTGGTCGATTTTCAGCAATCGCGGCACCCATCGCGCCGATAGCTTCTTCTTTTGCAAATGTTCGTGCAGATGTTGAATACACGTTCAGTTGAGATGCCCACAGCTTCAGCAATCTCGCGCACCTTCACTTTACGGTCGTCTAACACAATACCATGGATTTTCTGGACCATTTCTGCTGTTGTGACCTTATTTGGCCTTCCAGATCGTGGTTCATCAGTCGGGCTCGTACGACCTCGGTTAAATTTTTTGTACCAATTGAAACAGTTGAGTTCGATGGAGCAGATTCCCCTAAAGTCCTCGTGAGGTCTTCAATCATTTGTAAAGACTTTAGGCCTCCAAAAAAATAGTATTTGATTACAGAGCGAATCTCATTTTTCTCCATTTTCGCAAAATACCAGGAGTCGTGTATCTCAAATGGGCCCCAAAGATGAACTATTTGACGTATATGTCTAAAATTTTATATTTAGGCAATCTAAGCTTGCTAGATTTCAGTAAAAATAGGAACTCCGCGCTAGTACCGCTATTTCAGTGTTATTCTAAGGACATGTCAAACGACCCTCGTACAGTCAGTTTCTTATCACCAGATAAAGGCTATTTTGGCGCGTCGACCATATTTGCCTGCAGCAGATGCCAGTACCTATTCCACCATGACTTTTCATGATCCTCCATCGTCCAGGAATCGATTAAGACATAACTCTATATATCTTTACAAAGCTGCACACGGCACGACCTATGCCCCCAGATGCTATCCCACACGCCTATTGAATATCGCCTATTATTGGCGGAGGAGCCGTTACGCCGTTTGGGAGTTGATCGGATTTATCACGAAGCTGCTAGACTTTCCTAGAGCTCTCGCTATTAGATCAGCAATAATAGACACCTACTACAGCCAGTGCATATACTAGGTGTCCGAGCAAACATTTTCACCGAGTTTTTTTTCAAATGCCATTATTTATTTCTTCTGAATAAAACGCCCATCAGACAGGTTGAGGAAATAGGGTAGTTCCCGGCCCTGTTTATGTGAAGGAAGCATGCGCTGTTTTTTTTTTGACAGACGGCGGCCGCAGCTTGACAGTTGACGGCGAAATCCTTGGACAAAAACGTCAGACATTAAATAAGAAAGAGTTAGGTTGGTGGTTTAGCGATAAAGTAGCAAGGAAAGTTTGAACATGTTAGAATGCAAGAAATCGAAGGCTTGTGTGGGAACAAACAAGCATTGTACGTTCGGTGGTTGGTTCAGTGACTCGCGATACGTTTTTGTCGACACAAGCGCCATCTACTGAGATATGCGCAAACTAAACTTCACTCTTGTCATTTGTCCAAGGATTTTTGACAGTCGGCAGTCGACTGTTGACGCATCCCAGATCGTCGGTCAGATGGGTGATCTGAACATGCGCCCTTGCGTGCGACAGTGGATGGGAACATCCCTATTCTCATCATAAATGCATCCACTTCCAACTCCCAAGTAACCTCCCCTGAGTGAAGTAACAATAAGCCCCTCTGAAGTTATAAATTCGAACAGGGATTGCGTGAAACATAACTTTGAAGGTCTTTTGATCATCATCATAACGGGGCTCATGTATCTCTCTTATAAAAAAATATTAAGCCGGATCCACACTATGCGTGTCTGATTGATTTTTTCATTATGGAGATAAAAACTATCGAATATAATGTCAGCAGGGCCGGGCCTGACCCATTTGCCGCCTGCGTGCCACCGAAAAATTGCCGTCCCCCTCACCGGCAGTGGAGAGCCCCACCAAATGCGGGAATGAAATGAATCCTTTGAAATTCAACTTTATTATTATATTGCCGCTCCTACGACTTGCCGCCTGCCATACCCGCCTGCGTGCTGGCACGCAATGCACGCCTGCTAGGCCCGGCCTTGAATGTCAGTTGTCCGCTTCATATTTTTACAACACAACAAATCCAAAGTGAATGGGCCCAGTGTTGGACTGGTCCACCGGGCAACCGGGCGAATGCCCGGTAGGCGAATCCCCAGTTTGTAGGCCAATTTATCCACATTTGGAAAAAATTACACTTTGATGGTTTTTTTTAATCAAATTTTTTTATTTTTTATAAAAGTCTGGTCCATTTTTGTTTGTGCATATCATGCATTGATTATTTCTTAGTAGTCACTAGTCCTGGAATGACAAGATTATATGTGTGAGGCTCCCGCAGTTGGTTTGTTTCATCTGCCATCTAATCGTGCTCTTTTTATTCACCGTCTATGTAGAATTTACATCTTTAGTCACATGCAGAAATCATCGACAAATTCGCAAGTAGATCAGTATCTTTGAAATTAAAACTGTTGATGAGCTTATATGCAAAAATCCGGCTGGGTTTCATTTTTGTTCGCTATTATTTCTGGATTTCCTGGACTAATGTAAGAATAATGTTACGAGCGGCGATTCTGGATAACACGCGATCTTTCTAGTTTCTTCCCGTTAGATCGCTGTGTACTAGTGCGGAGCGTTCGGGTGTGTTCCGGAGCGCGTGTAGGGTAGGCTTTTTCCCGTAAAACTGTATGGAGACTTCAGCAGTGGGTCAAGCTACATCTGTCCATTTTGGTGGAGGCGCTGGTTCTAGACCACGGCAGAATTATTATACGGGTAATGTGCAAGATTTTTCGGGAGTCGTATGGAAACCGTTCGACATTTTGAATTCGACTGAAATTTTTGGGTGGCCCATTTCAATTGGTGCGCAGTTTATATTCGAACCCGTACGCGAAATACATAATAATAATGAATATTTTTCTTCCCCCCCCCCGTTGTTTTATTTATCGTGTGTATTTCAAGCAAAAGTTTTGAGTTTGAAGAAATCTATAGACAATTTGGTCAGCGTTTTTTTCTATTATTAGCAGTATTATTATTATTATTATTATTAAAAGAAGTCGCCTGCGGTGCTAACTTCGGTTTCGAGCCCACTTTCATTCTTTGCCCGGTAGGCCAAAATTTGCCAGTCCGACGCTGAATGGGCCTATGTTCAGTGTTCTGTGAACAAGTCCAAATATTTAGCAAATATATTCCATACAATTTTTGTTTTCAGTGGAATGACTTTTTGGACCAAAAATAAAGTGACAAGCCGGAGCGCTGGGAGAATAGGGCCGATGGCCACTGATACTTTCGCTCCCAAACTTTGCAGGTGCCATCAGCCGTAGTCGTAGCCCCCCAGCTTGTCACTGTATTTTTGCTCCAAAAATTCATTCTACTGAAAATAGAAAGTGTATGAGATAAAGTGTGTATCATGAAATTGTGGCCTATGTACGTGCTACCAACACGGTCAGCCTTCCTTTGAAGTGGGACCCAACCCATTTACCGACTTCGATCCGAACCTTGACGCACGCCAACGTTGGCCAAGTCTGGCATGTGTGATACCATTTAGTACTTCACACACGACCAACGCAGCCAACGCTTGCCTAGTTGAACACAGTGTGGATCCGGCTTTACAGTATTTTGTGTCACATCACTACACAAGTTTTTTGATGATAGATGTTGTGCTTTCGTTGGACCACCTGTATACAGGTTTGCACGGTTTTGAATGCAACACGATTACTGAATTCTGAATTATGATGGTGGGTTGAATATTTCACGCTTCACTGTTGAAAATTCGCAAATAAAATAATGTCTTTTTGGGCTCGTTTCTGGACGACTTCCATGGTCAAGTTACTAAGGAGGCAACTTATGGATATCAGCAGTTCGGTGCTTTTTTGGTAAACACAAATCGTTCTAAATTTCTGATTCAAGTTAGGAGAGCAAGAGTGTCGGGGCTGCCGAAACGGCCTTTGTGGTGAGTTGTGTATGAAGTACAAACAGGAATTTTGACAAAAACTGCCGGCTAAGCTGAACTAACCTGAACTGTTCTTCGCACTTTTTCAACGCTAGACTTCTAGCAACCAGCAAGGCTTCCGGTAAGCCCCGCCGCCTCCAGCACAGCTTGCTTTGATGCTTCAAACGACTCAGCCAGTTGCAGGAAACGTTCTTGTCTGAATTGCTGATGGCATAAAAGTTGTTACGACTCTGGAACACCACTGCTGCGAAAGATCTGAAAAATATCAAGAAAATCAGTAGCGAGCTGGTTCCTACCTAAAAGTAATCAATTCTAGAGGGGGTATATGTAATTAACAAAGAGCACGGAAACCTATGCTTTAAAAATGGAAACGTTTGGATGTGTGGTATTTAAACAAATCTTGCTACGCGTGGGGAATTCTTAGTTTTTATTTTGAATGTAACAGTTGAAAACTGAGAAGGAGCCGCGATTTTGTAAAGTAAAAATCTGATGGGTAATGTTCAAATCCAGACTGATCATGATCAAGTTGCTTATTATGCTGTTTTCTCTGTTCCACATACAAATATATAGATAGGTTTCTATATAAGTAAAGCAAAACGTTCAAGGTACTTGTTTGTATGAAAAACAAAAGTGTCCTACCTGTTGGATCCTTCGGCGGTACTACTGTAAGTCATTAGTAGTACGAAAACGAGGAAAATATAAAACATACTACTTGGACACTAGAAATTTCATCTCCACTGCCTAATTAACGTCCACCTCGCTAACAATTGAAGGTAAAACTGACAAGTTTCTCATATGTTTAGTTCAATATTTGACTTTTGTCACTTGAGTACATAGATATACCAGTTTTTTTTCAGTGTTAAATTATATGAGTTGGTATTTTAATCGGGATTATGGTGAAGAAGATCTGTTGATTCGATAGTTATTGGAAAATTAAGTAAGTAACTTTAGTTTTATATTTAATATCAGAATGCTTTAATTATTCAATTAATTAATAATATTATCAATAATAATTGCAAGATTACTAAATTGAACGATTCTGCAGCTTCCTTGTGTACCTTCGTTGTATAAGTTGAGTAATTAAGAGGATGAATAAGGAACGCAGTTAAATCATTGATACATACCATACACGACACATACACGCACCATACAAAATATAGGTGCGTACCTACCTATACAAATTTTGTAACAGCTACATATATCCCAGTTATTATAGCTTGAAAATAGGCCTGACCCAAGACATAATCGTTATAAGCTGAATCTTTGCACATAATCAAAATATCCCTCGGAAATTTTCACCACGGGGAAAAATTATGGAGCTCTAAAGAAATAACCTTGACTTTTTGCTTCACTTTTTCTTCTGCTTTGCTGGCTTGTGAGCTACAACTTTGGAAAACTAAAAACCTATTAGAAAATAGTTGGGAAAAGCGACTATACCAAAGAAGCCTTGTCGTGAATCTTGTCCGTTCGCAAGAGCTCTAGACAATTCCATCGGCTTCGTGAGTATTCTGGCAAGCTCTGGAATCTCGATGAACAGCTCCTCCGCCAGTTGTGCAGGTGTATCACTAATTCGTGTGTCGTGATCTTCAGCGAGCTTCGTATAACCGCATTATGTCTGGTTCCAGTTATCTGCAGCCCATCTCTCAAATTTTGTCGAATAAAAATATAAACCACTCAGAAGAGTGTCTGAAATCAGGATTCAGCATGAAAAATGCGGGCCATCCATGCAGTTTCTTGTTCTTCCTTATTTGATTTGATGCTAATAGTAATAAACCGTCTTAACCGTCTGTGGAGGAAGGGAGCAAATAGAGGAAAGGACCACGCATCGCTCAATCCGCTCTGTGTGGCGTGCGCTCGAGAAAATAGTGTGACGCGATTGAATCATTATCTTGATATCAGGACGTTTTTCATCAGCTGAAAATTGACTTAGTACCCAGGACCTGAGAAATAAAATGCGTATTATGCGTTCAGCTTTAATTTGCTTGTACCATATACCTTGTCCTTAGTGATACGAGCAAGAAATTTGATACACCGCACTCTTCAAACTTTTCAAAGTATGAATGAAACAAGAGATGGTTCCCAGTTAAATTTTTCCACTGAAAAAGCATAGGTAGGTACTAGAAACTAGAACCGCCATATTATTGTCCCTGGAGCCCTACGGTATATCTCCAAAACGGCACACAGGTGATTTCGAGGAGCTTGTAATGTGGTGGTCAGCGTGTCCGACAGCCAAGGGTCGTGGGTTCAATCTCCACCGGAGGTAATCAGGTTTTCGTCCCGAAAATAAGTTGAAACCCGGGTTGAAAGTGACATTTGGTGTGTCTGGTTTCTTGATGCAATTTGAGTCACTCAATATGACATTGACAGATCGAGATTTAGAGGTTAGGTTTGGTATTGTTACGATTTTTCTAAATGATGAAACGGTTCTAAAGTCTCTTGTTGGTTGGTGACAAAGGTCGTAGGTTCATTTCTACTGCACGTCCATCTAGGATCTCCCCCCTGAATAGTGAGCAACCTGAGTGGTGTGAGGAAGACAGGCTGAAATAGTATATTGTTACGAGCGGCAATTCTGGAGAACACGCGATATTTATAGACTCTTCCATCAGGTCGCAGTGTACAAGTGCGGTGCTCTGGACATTTCCAGAATATACGCGATGGCTTGGCATTAGAATACATGAGGAGACTTCAACGCTCGATCAGAAAATATCAGCCGAATTGGTGGAGGTGCCGACATACCAGAAAACACGGAAAGCACGCGAAAGGTGTGTGATTTTTCGGAAGTCGCCTAGAAATTGTATGCCGGGTCACTGTGGAATTTGCTGGAGAACCCATGGAACATTCGAGATAATGTTTCAAAGCTATATAAGCACCATGGATCGCGCTCACAGATTCAGTATTGAATTGGAAGTGATCGAGTGCGATAGAAGCGAAGTAGTACCTGCAATATTCCCAAGCGTAAATCATTGTTGGCGTGTTCTTATTGTAGTACGCAGTGATAAACAGTGTGTGTTTTGAAACGATCGTCTCAATTATAAACGGAGCCGTACGCGAAATACGTAACATTATTATTATACGAGTTTAATAAGACGAAGTTTGTCACACGACTGTTTTTGGGCACGACGAACGCAGTGAGGAGGGTCCCAAAAAAGGAGTGTAACGCAACGATCATTAAACGATGTAATACAGGGTGTCCCATTTTTCAACGCTCACTATTGGTATCTCGGAAACGGTAAGAGATACAGAGTCGGTTAAATTACAAAAAAGTTGCGCAATTTTATTACTATTCCAAAAATGTCAAAATATCAAAGATATCTTTGTTAATTTTCGAAATATCCCAAAAAAACTGAAAAATGTCAAATTCCTAAAATTCAAATAACTTTTTTATTATGACAGCTATCAATTTGAAAATTGGTATCCTGACATTTTTGAAGGTCCTTGATCGACTGACGTTAATAATGTTTTCCTGCGCTCACTAGTTTTTGAGATATGACAGTCAACTTAGTTTTTTCTTATGGACACCATATCATTTATCCACCCCATAAAACTCATCTTTTCTTCCTCTTTACAAAGATATGAAACACTTGTAGCATTTCTGTCAAAATAACCTGTAAAAATTGGAAAAACTGTTTCTGAGGCGAAAAAATCGAGTTACCGCTTCGGTTGCCATGCTCTTGTGGCATATAAACAATGGCATTTGGTTGCTATGGTCTGTTGATTTTGGAAAAAGTTGAGTTACATTCCGTTTTTATGTATTTGATAATGATAATTGATAATGATAAAACAAATACAAAACCAAGTATAACACAAAATAACATCGCAATAGCAATAAACATTTATAATTTACAATTACTCGAAATGGGGTCCATTTTGTGGAGAACGCTCAAAGATCGAATTTGTGGTTCATGACAGAACACCCCACAAAGCAACCAAGAGCTGGAAGCAAGGAGTTGATGATGCGTTCCAGTCAATTAACCCACACGATATCAGCGCAGCCGTTGAAAATATGGCTGAAAGGCACACAACTCTTCATAGAGCAAAATGGACTCCAATTCGGACAATTGTAAATTATGAATGTTTATTGTTATTGCTATGTCATTTTGTGTTATACTTAGTTCTGTATTTGTTTTATTATTATTCATTATCATTATCAAATACACAAAAACGGAATGTAACTGAACTTTTTCCAAAATCAACAGACCATAGCAACCAAATGCCATTGTTTATATGCCACAAGAGCATGGCAACCGAAGCGGTAACTCGAATTTTTCGCCTCAGAAACAGTTTTTCCAATTTTTACAGGTTATTTTGACAGAAATGCTACAAGTGTTTCATATCTTTGTAAAGAGGAAGAAAATAGGAGTTTTATTGAGTGGATAAATGATATGGTGTCCATAAGAAAAAACTAAGTTGACTGTCATATCTCAAAAACTAGTGAGCGCAGGAAAAAATTATTAACGTCAGTCGATCAAGGACCTTAAAAAATGTCAAGATACAAATTTTCAAATTGATAGCTGTCATATTGAGGAAATGATTTGAAATTTTCGAATTCGGCATTTTTCAGTTTTTTTGGGATATTTCAGAAATGACAGAAGACATCTTGGATATCTTGAGATATTTGAGATAGTCATAAAATTGCGCAACTTTTTTGTAATTTAACCGACTCTGTATCTCTTACCGTTTCCGAGATACCAATAGTGAGCGTTGAAAAACGGGACACCCTGTATACTATTTCATCTATTTTGCCGAAAATATTTGAGAGAAATTGAAAAATTCCAGAGGTAGCAATGGCTTTCAGTGTCATAAACGTCAAGCGCCAGTACGACACCTCTAACAGTATCTTAAAGTGTCCATTGTTAAACCGAACTAGATAATACATAGTATATTATTATACGAGTTTCATGAGACATAGTATTGTAACACGACTGGTAAGAAAGAAGTGTGACAATACGTCTTATTAAACAAGTGTAACATACTATTTTATTTACTTCACTCTGATAATCGCCCAGAAATTGTGAATTCTGGCTGCTAAAAACAGAAAAGTTTGACAGGTGGCACCTCCGCTCTGACATTCGCCTACCTTGTATTGACAATAAATTGTTGCTATTGGTTGAAAAGCAGTTTGATAATATTCTATATTAAAACACCGCTTTCGATACAATAATGAATCTGTTAGTAACGCAAAGTAGATAATAGTATATTGGCTCATTATTATACGAGGTCAATAAGGCGAAGTTTGTCACATGACTGTTTTTGGAGCCCGACGAACGCAGTGAGGAAGAAGGAGTGTGACGACACGTCTTATTAAACGAGTGCAATATACTTTTTTATCTATTTTGCCTCAAATATTTGAAAGAAATTGGAAAATTCTAGAGGTAGCAATGCCGTTCAGTGTCATAAAAGTCGAGCGCTAGTACGATACGCATTGGCGTGTCGAAAAGTGGCCAGTACGATACGGAGTATAAATAATATGATTAAACCCCTTGATAGCTACGTCAAAGCTACTGGGGAGTTTACGTGCACACGTACGTACGACGTAACGTAACTTTCAACGTGAAAATTTACGAGGTTGTTATTGGCAATTTCTTAGTTACAGGGGAATTATTACGTTCTACGTTGCGTTACGTCGTACGTTCCCTGAGATCGCAAACTCCCTAATAACGTATTTTAAAACGTTGTTCATTGATACCCTGAAGGTAGAAGCCAACGCTGAACAGAAGGTTGAGATGCTTTGAACATAGAACCTTTGATCATCACCTGGAAGTAAATACAGTCCGGAGAAACTTTTTAGCATGCCGATAGGCATCTTTTCTCCAGAGTTTGGTTTGGTCTATTTTGATGAGGGTGTGTACTTAGTGTATACCAAATTTTGTCTTTGTATCACAATTTGCAAGGTGAGATCCGTTACTTCTTGCACTACTACAAGTAGAGCCTATTTATTACACTCATATAGGTCTGCATAATGTTTCAAGTAATTCCCATCATCTGTCAACAAGTAGGAACTGAAAGTCGATTGATGGTTCCAACCGGAGACTTCTAGCATCCAACTTGACAATTAATTAATCCAAATGCCAATAAGTAGCAGCCAACTGAGATTGTTGTTATTATTATGCTAGGCTGTGTGTAAAGATACCTCTTGGTATGAGCTGTGGGAAAGGATAGTAGGAGTCGACTCCTCCAGTAACTACTCGCAGGGTCCATCACTCATCTATCATACAGCACTCTTCGCAGTATGGGCTTTCGTAATCTAGATCCAGGGGGGCGATGTGATCGAGCAATGATTGGCGTTTTTAATTACGGACATTTATAGGCACACAATACCCGCGATTGTTTCTATAAATCGTGAGCAAGAAGATGTTAACGGTGATCGTCTTGTGAGGCATCATCGATCCGTCCATCTGGTGGTGCCTGGTTGTTCCGGATTGTTGCCGTTTACACTGAAACGTCACACCAGCAGCTCTTATACCAGGTCCTCCGCCGTGGCGTGGCGGCATCATAAACAGATGTTTCCTGATTGACCATCATCGTAATTATTATATCGAAGAGCATTATATCAACCAAGCATCTCAATCATCTCATCTCGTTTGCATTAAAGTGCATTAAAACCCAATTATTATTTTATGACGGCGTGCTGCATTAGTTGAGTCTTAAAATAAACAGCGTGGTTTTAGCATCGACGTTGAAAAATACGGTAAAACCGTGCGCGCCCCGCTTTATTTGCTTTATTTGCTTGCTCTTGAATCTTCTGATTAATTCTGTTCATGGTGAGCTTAATTAATCGGATGTGAACGTAGGTACCTATACCTAAACATAAAGGGTTGGATAAGGAAATCGATAGTGGGGTGAGAATGTTGTACAGTTTGTAATTTGTGACGGATGACAGGGAAATAGGTACAACTATTATTTAGCCCAGGCATTTTAGATTTTGACCTGGAAAAAAATAACGTAAGTCTGAAAATTGGTGGAACGCTTCCACTTAAACTCCTTAATCACATACTGGAAGTCCTAAAAAATCTTATGTCCGCTTCATCGGTTTTTGGCGGCAAAAAGGTGTAAGTGACATTATTTCAGAAACTATTTATTAAAATACGCGTTGAAGTTTCAATACAGCTGGAAACTTCCGAAAATGATTTTCTCGGTCAGTTGAACAACATATTGAAAGTGCTAGAAAATCCTCTCTCCGCTTCATTGGTTTTTGGCGGCAAAAAGGTTCAAATGACATTATTTTGGAAACTATTTATTAAAATACGAGTTGAAGTTTCAGTAAAGCTGAAAATTGCTAAAACTGGTCTCCTTTGTCAGTTGAACAACATACTAGAAGTCCTCAAAAATCCTATGTCCGTTTCAGTGTTTTTTGGCGGCAGAAAGGTATAAGTGACATTTTTTTTGTTACTATTTAATAAAATACGGGTTGAAGTTTTGATACAGGTAAAAATATTAAGTCTCTTCGGTCAGTTGAGCAGCATACTAAAAGTCCTAAGAAATCCTGTGTCCACTTCATTGTTTTTTGACTGCAAAAAGGTGTAAGTGACATTGTTTTGGAAACTGTTCAATCAAACAGGCGGTCAAGCTTCGATATAGCTGAAAATTGCTGAAAATGGTCTCCTTGATTAGTTGAGCAACATATTGAAAGTCCTAAAAAATCTTCTCTCCGCTTCATTGGTTTCTGGCGGCAGAAAGGTATAAGTGAAATTTTATCTTGTTACTATTTATTAAAATATGGGTTGAAGTTTCGATACAGCACAGCTAAAAATTGCTGAAAATGGTCTCCTCGGTCAGTTAAACAACACACTTAAAATACTGGGGGAATCCCTGTTCGCTTCATTGTTTTTTGACGGAGAAAAGGTATAAGTGACATTGTTTTGGGAACTATTATTTATTGAAATAGGCGTTGAAGTTCAAATTCATCTGGAAATTGCTGGAACTGGTTTCGTCAATCGTGTGAACAACATACTGAAAGTCCCAAAAAATCCTATGTCCGCTTCATTGTCTCTTGGCGGCAAAAAGGTATAATATCATTTCTTGAAACTATTGTTCAAAATATGTGTTGAAGCTGCAATACAGTTGAAAATAGCTGAAAATAGCCTACTCGGACTAGTACGGTCAACTAACGGAGGAGACCCTTTTTAGCAATTCTCAGCTGTACTGGAACTTTAACCCCTATTTTAAAAAAAATGTTTACAATATAATGTCACTTATACTTTTTTGCCGCCAAAAAACATGAAGCGGGCATGGGATTTCTCAGGATTTCTAGTATGCTAGTCAACTAACAAAGGATACTATTTTTCAGCAACTTTCAGCTGTGCTGAAACTTCAACTCATGTGTTAATAAATAGTTTCCAAAATAATATCACTTGAACCTTTTTGCTGCCAAAAACCGATGAAGTGGTCATAGTATTCTTTAGGACTTTCAATATGTTGTTAAGCTGACCCAGAAGACCATTCTCGGCAATTTTAAGCTGTATTAAAACTTGACCGCGTGTTTAATTGAATAGTTTTTAAAACAATGTCACTTATACCTTTTTGCCGCTGAAAAAAAGTATGAAGCGGACATAGGATTTCTTACGACTTTCAACATGTTGTTCAACTGGCCGAGGAGACCATTTCCAGCGATTTTCAGCTGTATTGAAACTTCAACGCCTGATTCAATTATTAGTTTGCGAAGCAATGTCACTTATACCTTTTTGCCGCTAGAAAAACGATGAAGCGGATATAGGATTCTTTAGGACATTCAACATGTTGTTCAACTGGCCGAGGAGACCATTGTCAGCAATTTTCAGCAGTATCAAAGCTTCATCGCGTATTCTAATAGATAGTTTCTAAATTATTGTCACTTACACCTTTTTGCCGCCAAAAACCGATGAAGCGGACATAGGATTTTTTAGGACTTTCAGTATGTGGTTAAGGGGTTAAAGTGGAAGCGTTAAAGGGTTCGTTCCAAGAGAATGATCGTGTATCGTGACTGATCAAAACTGAAAGAATCCCGCTCAATCCTTATGAAAAAAGGTGGCCCCTATGGATGTGCTCCAAATTTTCATATGTTGTAGCTCTCGTGAACCTGATCAAAAAATATCATCGCGCTTAACTCTCAGGAACCAATCGTTCACATCACCCCCAGGATGAATGTGAATCGCCTCGAAATGACTATGACCTGTTGTTCGAGAGGTTTACCAAAAAACACTCCGATCGGTTCATTCTTGAAAAAGATATGATTGAGAGTTGTTTTCTTCTGGCTAGTGGGTTAGGGCTCGATACCAAGTTGCAGGCGCAAAAGTTAGGACGGCGTAACTTGCCAAATAGAGCGGTCTGATTGGCCGTTGTTATAGTAACTGCACTTACGGCGGTCTCAGCCCCAACTTGGTATCGAGCCGTTAGACACTTGGGTGGGGATAAGGTTATTATTGTCATCATCTTAAAAAAAAACATGTTCCTATACATTTTTATTATATTTATATATTATTCATTATTTCAAAGAGTTTTCCCCCAAACAGTGTTCAACAGCTACTAATGAAAGTTCAATTTCCACCTTATTCCAAATAACCGAATCAAAGCATCCTAGTCTAATTTTCCTTCTAAAATAGCACGCTTCGTCACATCAAGCTTTGACATGATACATCTTAAGAAATAAAACCACTGGACGACTTTGTGAAAACTGGAAAAAACTTCAGCAGATGATATTTGTGTACGAAATAGCCCAAACCAACTGTCCAAGTCAAAATCGTACTTATAAATACATTATATAAGTACATAAATACATCAAGAAACAGCTTCCGCACCAGTTCTTCAAACTCCTGCGATCGTTCTTATCTTAAAGAACCTTCCAAGTGAAGATCCAGCAGCACCTCACATACCTACACCCCGTGAAGTCGGAGGTTCCGCAGGGCAGCATTTTGGGGCCGGTTCTGTATACCCTGTACACAGCTGACCTTCCCTTGACGGACGGAGTCACTGTGGCGACTCACGCTGACGACACCGCAATCCTGGCATCGGACAGAAACCAAGCAGCTGCATCGAGGAAGCTGCAGAGTAGTCTGGATGAGGTGCAGAGGTGGATGCTGAGGTGGCGCATAACAGCGAACGCAACGAAGTCGACACATGTCACCTTTATATTGCGGCACGGTGCTTGTCCGCCACTGACACTGAAAGGGTGCCCTTTACCACAGGCAGACAGTGCAAAGTACCTGGGATTACACCTTGATAGACGGCTCACCTGGCAAAAACATGTCTGGGCAAAAAGAAAACAGCTGAGTCTCAAAGTGAGGCAAATGGATTGGCTGATGGGAAGAAGATCCAAGTTATCCTTGGGAAATAAACTGATCCTGTACAAGGTGTCGCTAAAACCCATCTGGATTTACGGGATCCAGTTGTGGGGGTCTACATATAACTCCAACATCGAGATACTGCAGAGATTCCAATCAAAAACCCTAATCATTTCTTAATCCACCTCGGTATACAACGAATAAAAAAATCCACCAATATCTGGACATTGAAGAAGTCAGCGCAGCGATAACAAGATTGAGCCGGTCGTACATCGGTCGCCTGGATGGCCACTCGAATTCTTTAGCGAGGAATCTCTTGAGGGTCTCAGGGAACAGAAGACTGAAGAAGTGTAGACCGATGGATTTGCCGGCACGATTTTTGTGATCCGCCGTTTCACGTTTTAACGGCTGTGTTGTCATCAAACAAACCAACATAAATTCGCGTTTGTGTTGTGTCTGGGTTTTGTTGGATGCGTCAGTGGACGGACTCCAAATCATGTCATGTAAACTGTTTCATTTTATTTTATTGTATTGTTTATTTTATATATACCTACATAAGTTTTCCTGAATATCTTTCCTGATAGATCGTAAAATATTCCACAGCTGCCAAATGAAAAATCTGTTGTGGGGCGACACAAAGCTTTCCCGGCGGTATCCAGAGACGTCAGTAATGATTTTTATCGAATTGTCCCTTCGGGAATGGGAGGATTTGATTGGGAAATTGATAAGAACATTCTAGTGAGTTGGGCGTTCAGCGAGCATACTGCATCCATTGTTGGGCGTACAGAACAAGTCACAGGTTAGGTTAGTTTTCCAATGTGAATGAATAATTCAAAAGGTAGAACTAGGTAGCTAACTGTTATGATATCTCAAGAATGCAATGCTAGTTCCTTATTAAATTTTTTGTTTCTGCTTTGGATATGATAATGAAATTACATAAACTTGATTAAGAACTTTTACTGCATCTGTGTGTCAAATTACAACCCTATATCTTCCATCCAGAGCTTGGGCAGACAGGCCGAGCGACGGCATTCTGCAACCATGCATGGTTGGCAGAACAGTTTAATCTGCATGATCACATATCGAACTATTAGTCCAGTCAAATTAAGCAAAAATCGGGCCAAACCGGAAATAAATTCGGAAGTTGACAAAATTTGGTGGATCGATGCAGAATTCAACGTAGAATAACATACTGAAATTCCCGAAAATTCGAAGGCTTGGATTTTTTTTTAGGACCAATAAAAGAGCACCATCCTTGAAAGTTTTCGATTTTTTCTGAATAACTTGTAAACTATTACCTTTAGAACACCAATACTCGCAAGGCAAATGTAGCCCGTTGAATTCCCAAGAGATCAGTACTAAACTCATTACTTTCTGATCAATAGCCTTTGAGATACAGCGTCTGCCGGAACGCAGTGAAAATTGGTCAAAAATTATTTCCGGATTTTACGTAACAATTTTCATAGTGTCAGTTCACGGGTTGTAACGTGGACAGCAAATGTGCGGATTTCAATCTGTTTCACGTGTTTGGAAAGCCAATTCAACATATGGTATCACACTCTTGTCTAGAAGTCGCCAACTTCAAAATGGTACTTTTCCTCGACCTTTGAAATCGATACTTGATGTCCTGAAGAATCCCCAAAAATCGATTTTTTTCATACCATGCCATTTGCCTAATTTCCTAAGTAGGGCAAAACCATCCAGGGAATATATGAAGAATTGAATACCAAAAAAATAACATGTAACGGGATCTTTTTCCCAGTGATGTTTCCTGAGTTATATGGATTGAAAGACTACAACGATCTATTTGGAAGAAAGATAGGTAGTTCGGACACTAACTGCTAAATACTGTACGGACTTCGCATTTGATGATGCAAAATGCCACTTAGCAGACGTATTGAATATACTTATGTACTTTCCACGTCGGCCAAGTGACATCTTACACCTCAAATGCAAGGTCCGTACAGTATTCAGCAGTTAGTGTCGGATCACCCAGTTTTTTGTCCAAATAGGTCGTTTTAATCTTTCAACTCATAAAACTCTGGAACCATTACTGGGAAAATGATTCCGGAACATGTTGTTTTTTTAGTATTTAATTCTTTATATATTCCCTGGATGATTTTGCTCTACTTAAAAAATTGGACAAATGGCATGCTATTAGTTGCAGCGGTACGCTTTTTGATTCTGCATTTTGTGATACTGCAATGAAATTTGGCATATGCAAACTACATAAAATTTCAAGTGATTCGACCCGCAGCACTCAAAAATTTGTCCAATTGGGGGCGACTGGGGGCCCCTCAAAATTTCAAGATGTCTGATTTTTTCCCATGTGCCATTCAGTACTGCCCTATCTACCGTACAGGACCTAAACAACTTTGTTCTTGACCATCATAACATTTTTCGTCATGTCAATTCCATTCTTCTTATAGAAAAAAAATAATATCTTTGCCTGGACAACAAATTGAAAAATAATTTTTATTTTGGACCACCAATAGATTGTTAAGTAGTTTTTCTGCGATCATCGATGAATCCGCATCCCCTTGATTCGTTTATGAGAAGAAATTTTTTGCAGTGCTATTTTTCAACAAAGGAGTGACTTCAACTTACCATTATTTTCAACATTACCTTTTTCAATGTTTTACCCCGGTAAGTATGATTATTGTTGTACTAATATACAGCTTGAAGTTCTCTTTAACGATGTGGATGATGAAACTGCCTCAGATTTCACCTGGAAGCCGTACATAATAATTTTTCTGCAAGGCCGTCAAATTTGGCATTTTTGATTTTCTAGCGGGAGCGGCCAAAATGTCAATACACACCACTCCGCCCAAGAGCATCGGTTTGCTCTAGCGGAAAACGATATTCACGCCTAACAATTTTGCATTTTGTAATACTGAAATGAGAGTTGGTGCGAAAGTACCGCAACCGGTGCTCTTGGGCGGAGTGGTGTGTATTGACATTTTGGCCGCTCCCGGTAGAAAATCAAAAATGCCAAATTTGACGGCCTTGCAGAAAAATTAATATGCACGGCTTCCAGGTGGAATCTGAGGCCGTTTCATCATCCACACCGTTGAAGAAAACTCCAAGCTATATATTAGTACAATAATAATCATATTTTTAGGGATAAAACATTGAAATAGGTAATGTTGAAAATAATGGTAAGTTGAGGTCACCCCTTCGTTAAAGAATAGAACAGCAAAACTTTTGTTTCCATGAATAAATCAAGGGGATGTGGATTCATCGATGATCACACAAAAACGACTCAACAATCCATTTGTGGTCCAAAAAAATATATATTTCTCGACTTGTTGACCAGACAAAGAAATAATTTTTTTCCGTAAGAAGAATGGAATTGACATGACGAAAAATGTTATGATGGTCAAGAACAAAGTTGTTCAGGTCCTGAACGGTAGATAGGGCGGTACTGAATGGTGCATTGTAAAAACTCTGACATCTTGAAATTTGGAGGGGCCCCCAGTCGCCCCCTAATGGACAAATTTTTGAGTGCTGCGGGTCAAATCACTTGAAACTCTACGTAGTTTGCATATGCCAAATTCCATTGCAGTATCACAAAATGCAGAATCAGGGTCATTTTGCTAGCGTACCGCTGCAACTATATGAAAAAAATCGATTTTTGGGGATTCTTCGGGTAATCAAGTATCAATTTCAGAGGTCGAGGAAAAGTACCATCTTGGAGTTGGCGACTTCTAGACAAAAGTGTGATACCAAAGGTTGAATTGGCTTTCCAAAAATGTAAAACAATAAAATCCGCACATCTGCTGTCCACGTTACAGCCCCTGAACTGACATTATGCAAATTGTTACGTAAAATCCGGAAATAAATTTTGAGTAATTTTCACAGCGTCTTAGCAGACGCTGTATCTCAGAGGCTATTGACCATAGAGTAATAAATTTACTACTCATCTCTTGAGAATTTAACGGGCTACATTTGCTTCGCTGGTCTTTGTGTTCTAAAGCTGATAGTTTACAAGTTATTCAGAAAAAACCGAAAATTTCCAAGGATGGCGCTCTTTTATTGGCCCTAGGAAAAAAGCCAAGCCTTGGAATTCTCGGGAATTTCAGTATGTTATTCCACGTTGAATTCCGCATCGATCCTCCAAATTTTGTGAACTTCCGAATTTATTTCCGGTTAAAACCTATTTTGACTGGACTATATGGTGAAATTGAAAGAAAAATCGACCAAGTCGACCGACCATCCAGAAAAACTAACTTGCATACACACATCACAATAAAGCACTGCGATTCAAGGAGTTTCCAGGCGCTGTAGAACCTCCACCGTCAGAACATTCAGTTTCATAGAGAGAAGGTTGTTTGTCAACAACAAAAATTCGGAGAATTGGACGAAAAATGGTTGGAAGATTATCTACCTATTGTTTAAAAATTTACTGTTAAAAATCAGTTCACCGATTGAAAACCTGGGGCAGAGTTCTAATTAACTGAAATTCAGGGACCCTAGTGACCTGTGAAAGAAGGCTTCGAGCCCATGCATCAGGAGGTGAGGCTTGAACCACACCTAACGGCACAATAGTTGGGTATGAATCGAGAAAAAGCGAGAGGGGGGCTCAATGGGGCTCCAAGAGACACCTGTAGACACCAGGGAGCCTATAGGGCCCTGGAAGCCTATAGCCTAGAGCCAACCAACCCAAGAAGACACAAGGGCGCCGTTTTGTCCTGAAACGGCAAAATCTGATAGTCAAAGATGAAGGCCGCCGCATCAGGGCCTTGAACGGCAGGAAGACACATGGGGCCCTGGTACCGAATCATACAAGGGAACTGCACACATTAGGGTTTGCACGTATATGTCAAGGAAATGGGCATACTGAAGTTCCTGAAGCTGCAGAAAACACTAGGGAGTTCACGGAGCCCCAAAACGATACTTGAAGACACAAAGGATTTGGGCGCACTGTTGTCTGTAACGATACAAGAAAACACACCAAGATCTGCCCGCATCCATAACCATTTTGTCACTTTGACATAGATACGTCAATGAAACAAAAACGTACCGGTTTGGTTGCTAAGGGAAATAAATAGGCCAAAAGTCGAAGAACAGGCAAGCCCGGTTGGAATCGGCCAGGCCAAACTTTGGAAATTCATAGCGCCCGTCTGGTGAATACTCTCTAAATTACTCTAAACTAATCTAAATTAATGGTGGAGAACTTCAACTCCAGCATTAATTTGATTATTTGGTACTGTTGCTTCCTGCCGAGTTTGGTTCAAATCTGTCGTATAAATTTTGAATAATGGGGCCTTGCACTGCCACTTTTACACACCGAGGGCGCCATAACCGTTGGGGGGCAAATTTGACAATTTTGACGGCGTTGACGCTTCAGCGACCGACGTCCATCATTTTATGTCTTGATTTGAAATTTGTATAACCTCTGTTTTTTGCTTAACGCCTCCAGTCACTGTCAGTTACTGGTCAAACTACTCAAACTCCCCTGTTTCTCGTGTCGTTACGGCCGCTTCATCGAAGTAGGCGCCCCCTACAGTAGTGGCGACCTCACGTTGAGTTTTTCAATTGCAAGGCCCCATTGAATAGCGAAGTTTCAGACTTTGACATTTTTTATAATTTGACAAATAACAGAGAGGGAAATATTTTCAACTGTTCTGAATACAGTTTGTCAACGGCTTTCAAATGACATATCGTAAGTCAAGTTCCGTGAGATGTAGCTTCTGTCATTTTCTGATAGTGACACTTCAGTATGACAGACAGCCAAAAACTAATCCGGTCATTCCAGAGCAAAACCATGTCTGCATACCAAATTTCAAATAAATCGGATCAACGTTTCGGCAGTTATCGTGGAAGGTCACAGACATACACAGTAACGGACAAAGATCATTCTGGAAATGGTCTCAATCGTCTTGAAAAACCTCAAAATGGATATATCCGGCGTAATCTCGAAACTTTTTTTCTGCACGATTACAATACTTTCCCTCCATGTTCGTGGGGGGCCGGGAAAGTAAAATAAAATAAAAATAAATACATTGAACAGTGATGGAACTAGAATTACAAAACATCAATTTTGAGGGTTGAAAATTAATGTTTTTACTGATGAAACCGATTTAAAAATGTCTCTTCAATAATTTCATTCTTTTGGAATCAGGATCTGCGATTTGGTCAGACATGATACCGACATGTCAAAAACAGTGTAGTCATGGTTTACCATAAGACCTAGTGAAAAATTGCACCTCGGCCCCCCTCGCAGTCTGGTACGCCACTGGTGCATGACACTTTCCGGAAACTTTTTGAATTGTGTTCCTCGACCTTGAAAATATATGGTCCAGCGAAAAAAGTATAAAAAAGTAACGATTTAAAAAATGGTGATTTTTTGGACCTTCGACCTCTTAGGAAGCACGCCAGTCGCGGATCCCATCGGGGCACCACTTATTAAAAATTACCTGTAGGTTAGTGGGTATCCACTGCTCACGCGCAAAAGCGTTTTGCATCGGAATGAAATGCAAGGTTGGTCCCAGGAAAAAATCGGTTTTGCTCAAGGCTAACCAAAACGCGAGCCGAAACGCTTTTCTATACCATTTAAGTCCAAAATAACGGTCCTACAAGCTCCACGTTAGTCCAGTCAAGTCACTGTTGCTGCCAGTCGATCCAGCATTCTAGAAATGTGAATGGAGATAGGTAATGTTTTTTCGGCAGTTGTAGGACTATATAGACCAATGTGTTTGAGGTTTCAAAATTTAGCCGCCATTTTGAAAAGGTGGCTGTGCAGCGCCTTATCGAACTTTCTTCCCGACTCATCGGATAAAATTACCTACTTCAAACAGCCTCATTGAAGTGTAGGTATGCCAAGTTTCATCGCATTAACGTTCCATTTTTCTGTTTTACGGTGTTCTACCGACAGCACTAGTTTGGAGGTTTGTAAAAATAGAGCTGATGGCAATTTTCTCCTATTTTACTAGACATTTCGATGTCGTCATCTTCTGAATAGCTGGTTCTTGTACCTATATAACATCTCTGGCCTGACGAATACAGCGCTTCCATATTGGTCATGTTGCCTTTCCAAATTCAATTTCATACCGGTTATTTTGGGTCTCGATTAGTTGTCCTCGATGTGTTTCTTACAGACGAAGTATGTGACATGTGACATTCGTTTTTCTTGCAAATATCGGGAATCATTTCCAATTTTACATTAAAAAATCTTTCCACATTGAATGAGATGATTGTCAAGAAGATGGCTAATCGTGGCGATGGCGTTGGCGTGGGTCGTTGTGCCATCATGTTTGATAAATTGAACGATTATAGATGGGTTCATTGGGTTGATGTTTAGCAGAATTAACAGTAACAGATGGTCAGCATCCCCAGGGGCCGCAAACAGGACGCTTCGGCTTGGTCCCATTGTAAAGAGATGTTGTCACGTTTGACACTTTTAGTCAATTTTGGCAGTAGGTATCATAAAATGACATAGGATCAACAGTCTACACGTCATCCTAACATCTATGTTCTCAACAAAAATCGTCTTCAGCTGCTATATCATTATTATGGTCTACCACAAAATAGCGCCCGGATCCAGTGAAGGCGTAAATGCCATTGAGTGTTACGTGTGTCCCCTAAACGGGTCACCGATATGTCGCTCAAGCAAAGGTGTACTTCAGCCGTGCGATTTCAGCCAAAAGGACAAGATTTTGAACTGGGTTGACGTGGAAAAGAAGACTCCAGAAGATGTCAACTGCCAATGTGCTTCTTTCAGTTACAAGGCTCTCAGTAGGTTTTTCATTGGCCCCCTTTCTGAGAAGTTGATTAAGTTGTATCTGAATACCTGATTTCAGCTTGCAACAAGGGAACCCAAAAGGTACAAGGAAGGGGCTGCGTTTGCGACATGCCATCTTACGACCTAGCTCAATCGTTGAGGGAAATATATAGTTTGCCTGCTGAGGCCCAGTGGAGTTTTTGCGACACAGATGGCTGCAATTCTACAAATACCAGATATTTATTGGACTATAAAATTATAATACTGATTTCTTGTTCGATTTTTGCGCTGATATATTTTTTAACATGACTTTGATGTAATTACCAGGTCTTTGGGTAGCTAGTACCTAAGTATACTAAAGTATTCATGGGATGTTTCATTTGTTTTGCAATATTTTGTCTACCAGTTTGCAGCTACCTACCCACATCGAAGACTATACAGGACAGAGTCCTCCATGCATAAAGTAGATGGTATGCCTTGGTTTAAATTGCGATTTTGTCATGTATTTTTAATGCTGGGACCCATTATAAAAAATCTGTTGTGGGGCGACACAAAACTTTCCCGGCGGTATCCAGAGACGTCAGTAATGATTTTGATCGAAGTGTCCCTTCGGGAGGGGGCGACTCGATTTGGAAATTGATGAAAAAATTCTATTTAGTCGAGCGTTTAGCGAGCATCCTTCATCCATTGTTGAGCGGACAGAAAAAATGACAGGTTAGGTCAGTTTTCCAAGGTGATGAAATGATCCAAAAGGTAGAACTAGGTAACTAACTGTTGTGATATCTCAAAAATGCAATGCTGGTTCCTTATTGAAATTTTTGTTCCTACTTCAGATATGATGATGAAATTACAAAAACTTGATTGAAAACTTTCACTGCATCTGTGTGTCAAATTTCAACTCTATATTTTCAATTTAGTGCTTGGGCAGACAAACCCAGACCCAATGTGCCACCTGAGGGCTTCCGATCAAAATCATCCACCCAAAGTCTAATCAGAACATTCCAGGCTGAACTAAGGCCTCCGTACCTGATTTCGATTTGATCGGATCAATAATTCGGTAATTATCGTGACAGAACCGCTTAATTTGTACGATCGCATGAGTGGTTTTATATTTTCAGGAGGAAAATTTCCGGGAAATTGGAGAGAAATTATTGGAAAATGTTCAAGAACCAGTTATCTATTCTCTAAAAAAAACAATTCCAAGAAATCTGTTCACGGAATAAAAAGTTGGAAAATTTGCAATTTTTCCAGAGAGGAAAACTCGGCAACTGTTGATCCGATTTCGAAAATTTTTCCTCCAAAAATTAGCTCAATCTTTTCTCTAACTTTTATTCGCAGCATGTCTGCACCTAAAATAATTATTTCGTGGGGCCTACCGCATGTAGAAGTTTGCATTGCGTTTTTCTCAAATTCACGGAATGTGCAAATTTCATTTTGAAAAAATTACAGTCGGAAAACCAAAACCGTGTCAACTCTGAAAATAGACCTGCACGACGCTCAATACAATCTACTTTCGATATCAAATGAAATTTCCAAAAAAAAGTCGATCCCCGAGCAGGAATTAATTTTTGAGTGGAGTCCTGCTACAAAAGCGAGTCGTGCTGGTCGAAACACCGGCGAGAGCCCCTCCTAAGTGGCAACGGCCAGGAGAAATTTCGAAAATTCATTACGCTCAACTGGAGAATGGTGGAAAACTGCAACTGCGGCCTCAATGTGACTCTTTTGTTGTGTTGCTTCCTGCCAAATCTGGTTCCAATCCATCGGATAGATTTTGAATAATTGATTGGTAAAGTTTTGAACTTTAACATTTTTTATTATTTGACAGATGACAGATAGGACAATGTTTCCAACTGTTCTGAATACAGTTTTTCAAGGGCTTTCAAATGACATATTGCAAGTTGAGTTCCGTGAGATATAGCTTCTGACATTTGATGATAGTGACAGTTGGGTTTGACAGATGACAGCCAAAAACTAATGGGCTCTTTTCAGGAAACAACCATGTTTGTATACCAAATATCAAGTCGATCCAGTCAACGTTACGGCAGTTATCGTGGAAGATCACAGACAGACACACACACATACACACACACACACATACACACACACACACACATACACACACACACACACACACACACAGACAGACATCATTCTGAAAATGGTCTTAATCGTCTTGGAGGACCTCAAAACGGATATATCCGGTGAAATCTCAAAACTTTTTTTCTGCACGATTACAATACTTTCCCTCCGTGTTCGTGGGTGGGCCGGGAAAGTAAAATGGTGTTTCATTTTCAAATGTCAATCTTTAAGGAAATATTGGCATCAAAAAATTATCAAACTTCGCTGAAAAAATGTACAGTTTTCAGTTCTCATACTTTTTAGCAAGAAAAACAGAGAAACTGTGAGGAGCAAGGAGCACCCTTCGAAAATAGGCGCGCTCCAACAAAATATTCTACTTTTTATAGGTATACCCACGTTCAAATTTCAAAACAAAGACCTGCTCTTAAGGACACTGAAATATTGCTGTAGGTGCTGAAATGACTGGTCACCACCCGTCACCCCCGGCCTATAAGTATAGACGTATTTCTACAATGGATTCTTCTAAAAAATGACAAAACACGATTTTATTGCCGTAGGTCGATGCATGAGCAAATAAAATCAGCTACTACTGCCCAGCTAAAATAACATCAAAAAATCTTTGGCACCGAGAAAGGAAATATAAATTCATCTCATCACAATCGATCGATCCGAAACGAGTGAATAAGCGCACTAAAAGAGTACAGAGTTGCCACACGAACATCGGAAAATATAGTCAACGTGTGTCAATATAAACCGCACTATTTGCTGTTTGGTGTTCGAAACGATGCTGCTGCACGAGGGAAATGTGAATAATCGGGTTTGAGCAGGATAAGTCCCCCAGAGGTCCAAGAGATCGTGGTGCGGACGTGGTCCATGATCTTTGTCGAAAAAATACCGATTGTTTGCAGATCTGTGTCAGATTCCGGCTTGTGTCAACCTGACGCGGGCAAAAAGACTCACTTTGCTCAAGTTGCCAAAAGAACACCAGCTGAAATAATCGTTTGCATTAGTACATTGGAATGATCTGTGCAGCAAGTTGTCTGAATCATCGTTCTTTTATTGACCCGTCAGTATGCCCCCCCACTTTTCGCAAGGCCAATACTGGACTTATGAATTATTGAGGTAGAGAGATGGATCAGGCAGAAGAGGAAAGCTCAGTTCATGCCATTTCTAATGATATACAGAGTGTTTCAGCGATGATAGCAAAAAAATTTGAACTGTGGGTAGATCTCGTCAAAATATGAAGAAAATACTATTTTGCAAAGTTCGGCAAAATTATGATTGATGCTACATTGTTTTGTTTTTCCGTGATCTTGAATTATAACTAAGTAGAGTACTCGGAATACCAGAGGGACCTGTGGGCGGAGCCTAACTGCGCGAACAAGAAATACAACATCCGTGTCGAGCGCGAAATTAAGACAAATCTCAAAGCTTTTTGGTCGCTCATAGATGCAGGAAGTAGAGATAGGACATTACCTTCGGTTTTGGTTCGCAACGGCAAAGAATTGCGTGACTCCGTTGAAATAGCTGATGCGTTTGCAGATTTTTTTATGGAAAATTTCAACACTGCCAATGACAGTGGCGTCCCTTGGCGGAGTTCAACAGACAACAAGACCTCCTCTTTCCTTCATATATCTTCGGTTTCCGAGTCTGAGGTTTTGTCCTCACTTAAACGAATACCTTCTGGGCAGACAACTGGCCCAGACCTGATTCCGGCTTTTCTGCTGAGGGACTGCGCCAGTGCTTTTTGCGAACCACTCCACTTTATTTTTAACCTCATCATCAGGACCTCTACTTATCCAAGGGCTTGGAAGGCATCACGTGTGAGTCCAGTTTTTAAAAAAGGCAATAAGAGTGATATGAATAACTATCGACCCATCGCCATCATCAATAACTTCTCTAAGTCACTCGAGTTCGTCCTACACGATCGTATTGCTTCCTATGCAGGAAGGCTGATTACGACATTTCAGCATAGTTTTGTGTCCGGGCGTTCGACCACGACTAATCTGGCGTGTATAACTCAGACCATAGCAGATAGACTGGATCAGAGACTTCAGGTTGATGTTGTTTACACGGATTTTTCGGAAGCCTTTGATCGCTTGAATCACTCAATCCTGATCGGTAAGCTTGAGTCATTTGGATTTTCACCTTCTCTTGTAAACTTGTTCAGGTCTTACTTAGGTGGTCGTGAGCAGTATGTGCAGTACAACGGGTTTCGTTCTTCTACCTACACGCAGCCTTCCGGTGTTCCTCAGGGGACTGTTTTGGGTCCCGACTTCTTTGTAATTTCATCAACGATATCGTTACAGATCTGAAAGTACCTTGCCTGTTGTACGCCGATGACATGAAACTGTACCAATCAATCCTTACAGTTGATGATTGTATTGTGCTTCAGAGGAATCTTGACGTCTTGGGTGAGTGGTGTGCCCGGAATCAGTTGCCGTTGAACATCGGAAAGTGCAGCGTTGTGAGTTACCATCGGGTCGTATCGCCCCTATTGTATGACTACACCATCGATGGCACAATTTTGAGTCGACCATCTACTGTGAAAGATTTGGGGGTCATTTTTGATCCTGGACTGACATTCACAGATCACATCGAGTCGGTTGTGTCTGCGGCTTTGAGGATGCTGGGGTTCATCATGCGTCGATGTAAATATATGTCCAACATCATGACCTTTCGGACACTGTATATGTCGTTTGTTCGTTCCCGTCTTGAGTACGCCTCACTTGTCTGGAATCCGGGATATGAAATCCATATAGCATCCCTCGAAAAAATCCAGAGGAGATTTCTTAAAACAGCGACTTTCATGATAACAGGCTCATATCCGGCAAGGGGCACTCCGCAGCGGGACCTTTTGCGTCAATTTAACATGCAGTCCCTTCAAACCAGACGTGACATGAATTGTGTGATCTTTCTGTACAAGATAATCAAGGGTGAGGTTGACTGCCCGGAGTTGCTATATCTCATAGGCTTTCGGATACCCAGACCGAACTCCCGCAGCACACAGCTGCTCCATCTGCCCTACGCGAGAACTCGTGGACTCACCTGCTCCCCTCTCCATCGGATGATTCACTCCTACCGTGACGTCGAAACTCGCTGTGACATCCTTCATACCACTGTTTTGGCTATCAAGAAGATATACAGGTGTCAGCATGACGACTGACACTTCATTGAGGCCAGTTTGTTCTTTTTTTCCAACTTCAGGATCTCACACATTCTATAAATAGGACTTTGCTCCTGTTGAATGTGCTTCAAATAATAATAATAATAATAATAATAATATTAATAATAATAATAATAATAATAATAATAATAATAATAACTGAGTTCATCTAGTGATGCACCTAGATTTGCAGTGGGATTTTAGGTTCGCCTGAGACCTGGTAATGGTCCACCACTCCATCTGACGGTGTTGCTTCCCCTATTCCAACACACGGACTCGTCCAAAACGATTTTTGTTTTTCTGTTCAGCCCCGCTCACAGGTCCCCGTGGTGTGCCGTCAACTCTAGTAAAAATTCATGGACTGTAATCCGCCTATCAGACACAGCCTGACCAAAACGGTCAATGCATATGACACGATGACCTACCTAGTGCTCAAGCGCAGAACAGGTTCACCACGTCATGAGTCTTCCAATTTAAACTTCACCCGTTCCCGCAAAAATTTTCAACATTTTTATCTGAAAAAAATAGAGGCTTTTGAGACTTAATATTTCATATTGTTTATAGCGATCTCCATATATAATATAATAATATGGAATATATCCATTTTGAGGTCCCCCAAGACGATTAAGAGTATTAAGACCATTTCCAGAATGATGTCTGTCTGTCTGTGTGTGCTGTCGTCTGTCAAACGAAAGTGTCGCTATCAAAAAACAATAAAAGTTTTATTCTATGGAATTCGACTTGCGAAAAGCTATATTGAGAACAGTATTGGGAGCATTCTCTCACCATTCATCTCATCTGTCAAATAATAAAGAATTACAAGGTTTAAAACTGTGTCATTCAATTATTCAAAAAATATCTAATAGTAATAGATGTGAACCGAATTCGGCTGGAAGCCACACAATGAAAGAATCAAATCAATGCTGAAGTTGAAGTTTTACACAATTTCCTGGACTATTAATTTCCAAACTTTGTCCTGATCGATATCAGCGGGACCGGCCGTTGACCTGCCATTGGCCTATTTCATTTCCTTGGATACTCAACTTCTGAGCTTTGTTATATCGGCCTGGGAGATTTTATAGGCATCTACGTCAAACTGATGGTCACACAATGTCACAGATATAGGTGTGCCCCTTTTGTGTATTTTTGTGATGTTCAATAAGGCAACAGCGGACCCCGATCTTTTGTTCTTCAAGTGTCGTTTGGAGTTTCGTCGATAAGCCTCTTGTGTTTTTTCAAGCTTCGTTTTAGCTTTCGGAACTCCAGTATCCTTTAGCAGGTGCGACTCTCCTGTGTGGTTTGGTACCAAGACCCCATGGTATCTTTCAGTCTTCCCGTCATTTGAAGCCCTGATGGAGCCCCTACTTTTCTCGTCTTGTAGCTTTCAAATATCTTTTTGTGTGCCTCTTGCGGGTTTGCTTTTGTCATCTGAGGGTGAGGCAGACTCAAACCATTTCTGTCGGCAGCGACCAAGAAAACCTTGAGTTGTAGATATAATCCAAAGCCCTATCGGTCCCCCGAGTGATTAACTCCGCAGATTTTTCTCAACAATTTCCAAATAAGAACCTCCCTTTCCCGAAGGGGTGCTTCAATCAAAATAATCATTACTGACGTTTTTGGATACCGCCGGGAAAATTTTGGGGTGACACAACCGATTTTGTCATATGAAACGTATAATTATGAAACTGAGGAAATCTTGAGGCTTGACGTGTAGCGAGTAGACGTATAATTCCAAATGTTGTCAATATTGTGTGAAACCACCGCCCTGGGGAGAGCTTTCAGGTCCTTCAAGCGAATTAGTGCGGGCGCTAAGAGCCAAAATCGGGATGAACCTTGCAAATGGTGATGAAAGCATGAAATTTGGTACACGTACTCAGAATGAGCCCCTCTTTCATATAAGAGGTGGAGCCACACCGAATTTTCACCGGAAGGGGGCTCGGCGGGGGTCCTGAAAGTTGAAGGTGCTAGGACTCACACTAAACGGCTTATCAGTTCGTTTTGACAATTAAAAGAAAACTTATGAATATCTTGTGAACATTGACGGCGTTTATCGTATTGTCCCGGGAATTTTTCATTATGAAAAAAAATAAGTTATTCGGCAGAACACACAAATTGGTTTTATTTTATTTTCACCTACAAAGAATTATTAAGGAGATGTGCAACACGTTGATTCCCACAAATTCGTATCCTCTGAATTCGTTTGTTAAGTCAAAATTTTGATGGTGTATCTTCTTGAAGAGGGGCATTCCAAAGAGTAAGCTATTTTCAACACTAAGTTCAAACAGAATTTTTCCAATGTTCTGAATCGAAATTACTGAATTCCTTCCAGCAATGCATACCCTGAACCCTTCCTTGGAAGTACCGCGTGCGATTGAACGTGGAGTAAGTCCTGAACCACTATCAGAATTTTTCTTCTGTGATGCTACTATCCACTCTCGACCGGGGCAATTAGGTTCCTACACAGCATGCGCGGAGTGTATACACGATGCAAGGTATTTTCTCGGTTCAGTCAAATTTTTCATGATTGAAATTGTGTCATAATATTGAAATAACGTGTATACACTCCGCGCATGCTGTGTAGGAACCTAATTGCCCCGGTCGAGAGTGGATAGTAGCATCACAGAAGAAAAATTCTGATAGTGTTTCAGGACTTACTCCACGTTCAATCGCACGCGGTACTTCCAAAGAAGGGTTCAGGGTATGCATTGCTGGAAGGAATTCGGTAATTTCGATTCAGAACATTGAAAAAATTCTGTTTGAACTTAGTGTTGAAAATAGCTTACTCTTTGGAATGCCCCTCTTCAAGAAGATATACCATCAAAATTTTGACTCCACAAACGAATTCAGAGGATACGAATTTGTAGGAAACAACGTGTTGCACATCTCCTTATTGATTCTTTGTAGGTGAAAATAAAATAAAACCAATTTGTGTGTTCTGTCGAAGAACTTATTTTTTTTCATCATGAAAAATTCCCGGGACAAGGCGATAAACGTCGTCAATTTTTACGATATATTCATGAGTTTCCTTTTTAATTGATGAAACGAACTGATAAGCGGTTTGGTGGGCGCCCTAGCACCTTAAACTTTCAGGAGCCCCCCGACCCCCCTTCCGGTGAAAATTCGGCGTGGCTCCACCTCTTATCTAAGAGAGGTGCTAATTCTGAGTATGTGTACCGAATTTCATGCTTTCATCACCATTTGCAAGGTTCATTCACCTAGTGCCCCCACTAAATTTCTATTTTCTAAAGAGGTCCTGATAGAAAGCGTTGTTTATTATTTGAATAATGGAAGCTGTACACCTGATACTTTTCAAATTCTAGGGAATTTTGCCTCTGTTCTCAGAATTTCTCTCTCACTCGTTTAAGTATAAAGCAAGCGTTTATGATGAAGAATTTTATGATGGGTGGATTGTGAAAAGTGATCAATAAAAAAAAATATGTCAGTGTCATCTATTTTCAATCTTTTTCGTCAGAATGCGGCTTGGTTCAAGGAATTCCATTTTTATTCTGCAAATATTTTTCTTCCGCAAAAGGAATAGGTCCGGAAAATGCTGTCAGAAACTGTTTGTCACTCGGTTTGTGAATAAGCCACCCTGTTTGAAGTTTGCACACTAAAGTCATTATCCTTGTCAAAATTGAAGGGTATCGGGTTTTCGCTGTAAAAATAGTCAAGAATAGACCAAACCAGGCACAATATTGTTGGGTAGAATGTGGATGCTTTTGGCCATACTGCTAATTTTAATTGTAGAATACACCATTGCTTTGTGCTGGCGACACCGAGAACGAACCAGACGAACAAAAATTAAAACATATCCTCGGAGGTATCACAGAGGACACCAGTATTCCAGTGAACTACACGTTATAACCGTATAACACAAGAAATGATGGTCGCAGCTTCTTTATACATCTTTTGGTAATACTTTTGTTGGATAAGTTGATACATATACCCTATACTAATCCAAAGAAGACGTCTTCTTCATCGCCACATATGTGTCACACCCCTATGCGGTCATGGTTGACATTTTCACTCGGGTACTATATATCTCTATTTTTCATATTGTTTCAGGTTCTTCTGAGCTCCGTTTACTTGAATATTCATACTTCAAGACTTCAATTTATCAACTGTTGGTTCCAGTTACCATTTCAAGTGTTTATGGTGGAGGTAAAATACCGAATCAGGCTGGCCCTAAAACATCAGTTGTAATACGATACTCATCCTCCAACAAAACACACTGTACCTTACAATAATAATTCTTCGTCGTGTCATTAGTCTCTTTAGTTTTGGAAGATCCTTTCTAAATTGCGACCTATAAGATCTTTAGTTTCATTGATTTCTTTGCTATTTAGTAAGAAAGTACTTACTTGTTTACCTAATTGGTTTTCTTATTTTTCATTTATTTGGCATTAATCAAAATTACGATTACGGTTACGGCTAAGTCAAAAATTGAAAATGGCCTTAGATGACGGAATAAAAACTCTGCTATTCTGGTAGACTAGATATCTACTCACTCAATTTGTAAAATTGTGAAACAACGCAAAAAACATGAATCCCAAATTCCATAAAGGTGAAAACCAGAATTTATAGGTATTGCCATTTTATCGCAGGTGTTACATAACTGATTTATTTGTTGTTTGTTTGTCTCCTTCACGTTGTTTCCCTAAAAGGCTTCACATCTCAGGCACTCGCTAGAATTCGCAGCCGCCGTATCCGTGTGTTATTTTTGCGTGAGTGTTGATTTTGTCACCTCTAAATGCATCACCAAGGGCGGGACGCACCGTAGGTACCTATACGTCCAGAGAGCTCTCGTATAGGTAATAAAATTTGGTTCATCACGTTGGCACTACCTGGGGCCGCCACCACCTCTTCACATATTGACTTTCAAATAAATCTCATCAAACCGAGCGAACAGTGTCGTAGAGAGAAACAAAGACATCGGTCAACTAGGCCATTGTCAATAACCCTATGCAAATATGTTTTACGGATAGTTGTTTTATTCTATTTACTAGATGTCACTTTAGTCTGTAAAGTAAGCAAACAATCTCAAGTGACAGTCAGGGCCGATGAACGCGTCCACTTCCTGTACAGGTACTTATTTCTCTCTTGTTCAGAATATTAAGCACTACTCCTGCGCGAATAACGCTCATTGGCACCCATTGAGATAAGCCCGAAACCTAATCAGGCGAGCTAATTGCATTTCTTCGAAAATCACATGGTGACAAAGTGTGACTTTGTGTAAAAAATAATTCGAAAAATTGACACAAAGCCGATTATTACGGTCCACTTAGGGGTGGTCCGTTATCCTGTCCGTAACAATAAGAACCAGTTATCCTCAGAGGATTTAATTAGGTTTCGGGCGAGTGCACGCGGCGCTTAATTAGTCATTATGCGATTAGATAACACGTCAGGGTAAACTTCACTGGTAGACAAAACTGTCGCTTCGTTGAAAAAAGGTGATCCTCTCCTAAGGCATACCTGACTATTATTACTATACGAGACAGTCTGCTAATTTAAACACCATGCAGTTTCAAAAATTTTCGAATTAGGGTCTACGTTTTCTCCGAGGTTTTTTCCGAACTCCCGTTTAAATACTGATTGTGTTTAAATCATGCATCATCATTGCAATATTGGCACTTCGCAGCCTTGCTGGACGCGTAGTTATACTAATTACGTCAATTCTTCACAAAACTGAGCTAGCCTACGCATTTTCTACGTCGGAGAGTCTACGTCATCATACGTCACCCTACGTTTCTAACCCAGTACCAGGGTCTACGCACTTCCCGTAAAACTGCCGTGGCAACGTTTTCTAGAGGTTGGCGTCTGGGGTTGAGTCGCCACTCCTGCTTCCCAGGTGGCATCAGCATCACTCTTCCCGCCCCTGATTGGTGATCTTTCTCGGCTCGACCGATTCATATCTCAAGTCCCGAGAGCCCCCGATCCGGCCCTCAAAAATCGAAATTTGCAGCGCGGTAGGGCAGGGTTTCGAAGTGGCTGTGAGATTGCCAAAGCAACAAATTACAAACAAATTTTTCGATTGCCTCATTTTCCAGCGTTCTTCTTTTGGACAAAAATATTGGTTATTATAGCAAGTTTAGTGTCCATGCAAGTTATTCTGTGGATTAGTGTTAGATATTGGATGGTGTGGCAGGATTCAAAGTAGTTTCTGTGCAACGTTTTATTCAACAAGCTCTGGATTCCCTGGGGACCCCTCGACCAGGTGCACATATCCCCCATCAAGCCCTCAAGTCAAGCTAGGATATCCGGAGCCGGTTTTGAACTCAGCAGTAGGAACTTTCAGAACTTCAGAAGATGACTTTGCTGCTTCCAGTTCCCATTACCTGCGCATCTTCGACCCTGCTTGTGAAAATTGGAGTTCATCTCAAAAATATTTGTCCCCGCCTGGACAATTTAGTGAACCTCATTATTGAGTCCGTTACAGAATAATTTTATTTGTATACATTTTCCTAATGAATGTTCCATTTTTACTAATATCTGGTATTCTCAACCGTCTACAAAACGGGAAAAAAGTGTTGTAGAAGCATTTTTGCTCTACTCCGTTTGTGCAAGAAGTTGCTATGGGAATTTCCTTAGCAACTCCTCGCACAAACGGAGCAAGAGCAAAATGCTCACATCAACAATAATTGTAAGTCTGATTTCAAACCGAAAATCTAGTAGGCACTTCTCTGATTAGTGCCACTCCTTTGCGCTGGGAGCGCTGAACACGGCTTAAATTCTGAAGCCAAGTTGCCGATCTAAGTAAGCGCAGCGTTTTGACATTCCTTGTCTATGCCCAGTACCCATGGAAATACTAACATGCCAGACAGGTTGATATAACAGTTTCCGTTAGATGCTTAACAGTTGACAAATGGTTGCTTTATAACAGTTGAAATTTCAATTTTTAAAGTAACGGGAACGTAATTTCACAACAAAAAATATTCCTTAGAAGTACTTCAAAAAGGGTGAGACAGGAGACAGGTCCATTTTATTTTCGAAGGGGACTCGAATTTTTCAAAATCGGATGATTTTTTTGTCAACATTGTATATACGAAAGATCAGATGATCGCTTCAGTAAACGTCTTGGATTGGGAGAAAACACGGATATAAATTCAAGTAATCATTTTTCACCTAATGGTTGCAACTAAGCTAGGGTAGGGGGTGAAAACACTCTTCAAAAATTTTCAGTAGTACTTATAATAACAATAAAATAAGTTTCCCAATAAGTAGTGCGCTTATTGAAGATAATTTTGCGACAATATTATGAGTTATAATATAATCCCAAAGCTGAAAATACAAAAAGCTCGAAAGAGCGAGTCATGAGAAAAAAATTGGTCCGACTTTGGACTTTGGACCACCATAACTTTTGAATGACAAACAATTTAAATTATGTTATCCCAAAGCTGAAAATACAACAAGTCCTTTCGGCAGCAGCAGCAGTAGCAGTAGCAGTAGTAGTAGTAGTAGTAGCAGTAGCAGTAGTAGTAGTAGTAGTAGTAGTAGTAGTAGTAGTAGTAGTAGTAGTAGTACAAGATCATTGGCGATCAGTTCGCATTTGAACAGATTGAAAATTATCAAAAATTCTTGTTCGCAAATCGGGAGGGTTCTAAAGTCTCATACTTATGTGGCCGACCCTCAACAAAAAATGATTTGTACTTTGTTACTTTGCCAAAGTAGTCAGCTTCTCAAAAAATGAAGAATCATGGGGATCTGTTTGTTATACAGGGTGTTTATAAGAAACTGTGATCGCGGCAGGCATGGGTCAGGTCGAAAAACGCAGTAACAGACGCAATTGTAGTGATCGAAAGCGGATTCCAAAGGCGATGCGATCACAGTCGTTTATAAACACCCGGTATGATCAGAAGATACAACAAATTTGATTTGACAAAAATTTTCAGCTGTCCCACTTCGGGTGTTGAGTAGTGTATTTGTTGAATAATAATAATAATTCCACAAAGGTGGTAACTTGAAAGTTTTTTTTCGACTATTCAACGTCGGCCTATTTTCGCAACGAGGCCTACCCCGACGTCGGTGGATGCTTTCCTCCACTACCGCAAATTTTGCCGAACGCCCTGTGCATGCGTTTCAGTACACGGTAGGGATTTTCAACGACCACAAACATCGCATGGGGTCGGCACCATCGTTCGTATTTTACGTGCTATGCGACACACCATTTAGCAAGCATTCCAACTAAATCGAAAAGTTTATTTTCAAGACGAAAATTAGACCGTGTCTCCGGTGGAGATCGAGCCCACGACCTCTGGAATGGAAACTGGAAAGTAATAAAGACATTGAGCGCTTTCCTTTTACATCTCAGCAAAGATTCTGACCTAACTTACATGGGTAAGAATCTTATCTAATCTGTGCAAATGTGATAGTCCAAAAAGAACGCTGAAACCTGACTTCGCCAAGTGTAAACATGTATCACTATGAACTCACCCTTTGATAATAATTTGAGGAAACGCGGCATTGTTTGATTGTCCTTTTTGACGTTTCTTCCACTCTTGAATCCAACTCAGTAACTAAGTATGGCCACGAAGGTACCTTGACAGGGGTGAGGTGGGAAGTAAAATTCTGAGTTCGCCTGACTTGATCGCTGACAAAAGGAACGTCCTCTTAACTCAGTCAGAAATAGTCAAAGTCAGATTATGTCAGATTTATGGTAAAAGGAAAGCGCTTATTGTATAGGGTATAGGTGCGTTCAGTCAACTTATTTAGCCGAAAGTTTTAATTTTAGCCGTGAGCGCTGCATCGCTTATTGGCTGTTCTAAGGAGGCTGGTTCATAAGAGCCAATGGGCGTCGCTGCGCTTGCGACTAAAATCAAAACTTGCGACTAAATAAGCTGACTGAACGCACCTTAAAGCGTGAAGTACATACATATGAACAAGACTCAACGCGCGGTCAAGCAACAAACCTCCAATTATGGTGGAGGTGCTGCCCATCAATAGTAGAAATGGTGGAGGTGCTGGAGGTTCGGACGAAGGTTCAGAAAAGCTAGAAGATTGAATATATTCTACGACTGTTGGAATTTCAAGCTCACCCTGTATCTTATGAACACAGTTTAAAGGTAAGTTACCCCTGCCCGCATTTCACCTAATTAACTGGCATTGTTTCAACTTGGGCGGTTCTACCAAATTTATGCCCATTTAATCTCATTCCGATAAAATAGTTCAGCGTTTACCTACACATTCGCAAACAAGACGATAAGATAAGCGCATCCGCCATGCTGCAGTAATGATGGCGGGTTTGGATGATATGATGGTGACTCGAAACAAAAAAAACTTAATTGCTCGACCGCAAACTACCACATTTCGTCGGTTTTTCGATGGCTCTATGACGAGTAATTATTTTCTTTTATATTGCATTATTATCTTATCGAGAGTGCGGTGGGTAGGACCACCGAAATGAAAAGGTTCCCGCTATGTGACTTCTTGGAAGAGCTTTTTACGATCCCAACGACAGGACGACAACAATATTTTCCGGTAATAAAACGTATAATACGGCTTCAATGAACGTTTCCGCGTCGCGTATTTGACAAGTATGGACTGGACAGACCATAGTAGACAGGTAGGTATAAGGTAAGGTGAGGTAAGGTAAGCGACCGCCGCCGTCTGACTGATGCACATATTTTTTTTATTATTGTGGGAATTTTGGCAGCAGTAAAATTGTATCCTGGGCGGGTGACAATACGATAAAGTAAACAATTTGAGACACACTACTTTTGGTGCGTTTGAAGTAAGTGTATAAGATGACCGGCAGCTGAGGACAGAACAAAGGAGAGACAAGCATCACACTCTCCGATACATGCAGGAGATTATGAGAAAACGACCGGCCGAATACCGACAACTAAGTCGACCATGATACGTGCACAGGATCGGAGTGCTGAATTACAAAAAGAATTCGGGGTGCTCGAGCTCCCACTCATTCATGGTTCTGTACTCGTTTATGGCCTTTTTACATCAATTTCTCACGTTTGAAAGCCCGAGGTGCCCAACTCAGAGGCGTATCTACGGGGGGGCAAGTGGGGCACGTGCCATGGGCGCACTTTGGTCCTCAGGGCGCGAATGAGAGGAAAAGAAAGAAATGTAAAAACTGAAAAATAAAAAATGAAATGTAGACATTTGAACTGTTGAGCGCAATTCGTGTGAGCAATAATTGACTAAGCGAAATGGGAACAGAGAAAGAGGGAAAAAACAAAACAATACATTCAAACAGACGATCAACTTTCGACATTTTCATCCGATACAGATAATATAGCCTAATACGGGGGTCCAATTTGTCGTTGGCCCACCTGAATTCTGGAAAAAAACGCTTGCGGTGCATTTTCCAAGGTTTCTAATTCAAGGGCGCACTTTTCATGTTTTGCCCTAGGCGCAATTTACCCTAGATACGCCACTGGCCCAACCCCAACTTCTTTTGAATTTCGGATCATTCTATCATGCATAATAAAAAATAAAATGTGAATTCAATACAGACACAGAAATGAATAATAATAATAATAATAATAATAATAATAATGAAGATCGTCAATTAAGGTTTCACTTCAAGCTCCATCATTTCAAGTCAAGTTTCGATAACCCAGACCTTTTTTACATTTACACCAGGGAAATTCCCGAGAAATTGGAAAGAAAATTATTGGAAAATGTTCAAGAGCCAGTTAAAGAAACAGAAACACAGGTAAGAGTCTCGGGTGGCAACGGCTAGGAGAAATTTTGAAAATTCAATTTTGAAAATTCATATAACCAGTGGCGTACTAAGGGTGGGGCGGCGGGGGCGGTCCGCCCCGGGCCTCGGGGCCTCAATCATCTGATGGGGCTCCCAATTGAGGTCTCCAATTTTCCGTTGTCTCTCTTTACTGTGACGTCATGCCTATAAGATACGGTTAATCGAGGTCATTGGGCGCTTCCCAATAATAGTACAGGAAAAATAGTAAAGAAATCGGCGAAACCTCGGAATAAATATGGACGTCCTGAAAATTTGGTATTTTGTTCAGAATCAAGTGCTCTACAACATATCCAAAATCGCCAAAAATCGCACTCGGGGGTTTTGAGTTATTGGAGGGGGAGTAAAAAATTGCTGGTAAAAATGGAGGGGATGGAACCAGTCAACCCATTGGATGCGAATACATTATAGTTCGACTTATCATATCTCAATGATACCATTTTGGCACAAAAAGTGTCCATCATTGTTGAAGGGGAGTAGTGGGGGGGCGAAGTTCTGCTGGGTGGTCCATTCTGTTTTTATGGCCATGTAGAACCGATCACGACAAGTTTGGTATCTTTTCCGACTAAATTCAATCTCCTGAACTCGTATCCGATGTGCAAATTCGGATGAAAACAAGATTGAACAAGTTGACTTGGGGAAACTTGTTTTTTCTTTGACAATTTTGACGATTTCTTTTTGTACTGTTGGAGGTGGTAATTCTTGGAAAATTTTCAGGGACCAATAAATTGGAGTGTATTCCCCACAAAAATCATCCACTCGATGTATAATTCTGTTTCTCGAGTTTAAATAACCGATTTGAACTTGAGCCGCCGCGGCGCGTCGTCTACTACTGACCAGAACACTACAGCATGCACCTTCAAATGAAAACACCTCAAACTATTGGAGAAATAACAACTTATCTTCGAAAATTTGAGGATTTGTGCAGAACTGAATTCCCTATACCATGAACAAAATCGTCATGAATCGCAATGCAAGATTTTGAGTTATTCGAGGAAGAGTATAACACTTTGACAGGATTCATACTCTATGAACTGTTACCTCTCCCCTTGAATAACTCAAAACCCTACAGTGCGATTCATGGCGATTTTGTTTATGTTATAGGGAATTCAATTCTCCACAGATCCTCCAGTTTTCGAAGATCAGTTCCTATTTCTTCAATAGTTTGAGGTATTTTCATTCAAAGGTGCATGCTGTAGTGTTCTGGTCAGTAGTAGACGACGCGCCGCGCCGGCTCAAGTTCAAATCGATTTTTTAAACTTGAGAAACAAAATTATACTTCGAGTGGATGATTTTTGTGGAGAATACACTTTAATTCAATGGTCCCTGAAAATTTTCTGGAAACGAACACCTCCAACAGTACAAAAAAAATTCGTCAAAATTGTCAAAGAAAAAACAAGTTTTCTCAAGTTAACTTGTTCAAACTTGTTTTCATCCAAATTTGCACATCGGATACGAGTTCAGGAGATTAAATTTAGTCGGAAAAGATACCAAACTTGTCGTGATCGGTTCTACATGGCCATAAAAACAAAATGGACCACCTAGCAGAGCTTCGCCCCCCCACTACTCCCCTTCAACAATGATGGACATTTTTTGTGCCAAAATGGTATCAATGGGATATGATACGTCGAACTATAATGTATTCGCATCCAATGGGTTGACGGGTTCCATCCCCTCCATTTTTACCAGCAATTTTTTACTCCCCCTCCAATAACTCAAAACCCCCGAGTGCGATTTTTGGCGATTTTGGATATGTTGTAGAGCACTCAATTCTGAACAAAATATCAAATTTTCAGGACGTCCATATTTTTTCCGAGGTTGAAATCTATCTTTCTTGTACTATAAGGCGTATAAGGACACAATTGGACACATATGGACACAATTCGACACAGCTAGCGTTCCAATAGCAGTAATAGCACCACTTGTCGACACAATCGAAACATTGGCGAGGCTGAGTTTGGCATTGAGCTGGCAAGTGCACTTTGACATTGCGTATCAGCCTTGTCGCAGTTACTGGAAAGCGCCCCATGTTTTTTGAGGTATGACATTTCGTTTCTGACATAATGGGAAATTTTCGAATCTGACAAGCGCTCTGTCGTGTATTTATTTGATTTCAGCATGGATTTCATGATTTCACTTGTTCTTACCCTCGTTCTTACCAATAAGTGTGTTATATATAGTGGAAAACTGCGAAGATACTTACAGAAATGGTTCAGGGGTGTTGTGTCGCTCTATGCGAGTGCGATAATAAGACGAATACACCCGGCATGCACCGGTTCACGAAAGACCCAAACTTGATGGAAGTGTGGCTGCACCAGCACCAGCAGGGATCACGCTGCACCAGACACGTGCATCTTACTACGAAAAAACTCTATTACTTCGTCCATTAAAAACTCCCTTATGGGCTCCAGTGACTTTCCCCACATGATAATGGGAACAGTATAGCTATCCGATTCAAAATTCCCGCAAAAGTCAGAAACGGAACGTCCAAACGTCATAAACGTCAAAACGTCAAAGGTGACCTCGAAAAACCATGGTATTTTCTATCTCCTAAAATTGGAAAGGTCAATTCCTCTTGTTTGTGAAAAATACTGCAAAAAATTGGGATAAAATCCAAAAATTTCAATTTTTTCCCTCGATGATCTTTTTTTTTCGCATATTGCTTTGGTGAGAAACATTATTTTCCTATTTTTTCCATTTCAAAGTTACCTTGGCAGGCCCCATGACAACAGGTTTGAGGGCCTACACACAGGCAATAGAGGTGTGAAGTTTTGAACTGTTACATTTTTTATTATTTGATGGATGACAGATGCAGCAATACTTTTAACTGTTCTCACTCCAGTTTTTTTGAGGCTTTCAAATGACATATTGCAAGTCGAGTTCCGTGAGATATAGCTTTTGACACTTGTTGATAGTGACAGTTCTGTCTGGCAGATGACAGCCAAAAACGAATGGGCTCATTCCACGGAAAAACGATGTCCGCATACCAGATTTCAAGTCGATCGGATCAACGATTCGGCACTTATCGTGGAAGATTACAGACACACCCATAGACAGGCAGACACACACACAGACATGCATAATTCTGGAAATGGTCTCGATTTGATCGTCTTGGGGACCTCAAAATGGATATACCCGGCGAAATCTTAAAACTTTTTTCTGCACGATTACAATACTTCCCCTTCCATGTTGGTGGGGGCCGGGAAAGTAAAAGAGCTGAAGTTAGATGCTGTTGCAAGCATTTTCTTGTGTGAAACTAATGTAACAGCATCATGTTTATTTACAGATTCACGTTTTAACATAGAACATTGGAAGCGTACCTAGGTGTAAAAATCTACTTAGAACGTTCTCTAGGGGCTGGAAGCTGAGCGTGAGGCACTAAAAATTGAGCACGGCCCTTATAACCAATATATTATTTTACCTTAATTTTACTCTAGACAGAAGGTAGGGTTAGCGTGCACAAGAATTAGGAGTAAGTTCAGAAGAATAGTTTTTGGAATTGCAATCCTCGTCGGCAAGAAGTATACACGCTTCAATTTTCTGTGTTTCAATCCAGGGGTGGAACCACGAACACTCGACAGTTATCGAGCTCGACAATTTCCCCTTGCCCCTCTACACCCTTCATCTTAATTTCCCCTTTTCCCTCTGCTCCCTTCACCCCTTAGGAAAGGGGAAATTGACGAGATCGACAACTGTCGAGTGTTCGTGGCTCCACCACAGGTTCAACCTGACATGCGCGTGACATGATGACTCGTGAAATGTCTCTGTTTTGGATTCGAAATTTCCGCGCTTTGAGTTTCGGCATTGGAAGCAGTTGATTGGTTGCATTATGAAAACAACGAAAAAATGGGCTTTTTGCTCTCGTCCCGCTGTCAGGGAAATTCGCTAGGCAGCCATGGATCTTCTCATATAGGCGGTTCCCTTTGCTCGCAGCTCGTGCGCAGGTCTTCAAATATACTAGTTTACTGGTTCAATTGGCTGTTTGACTGGAAGCGCTTTATCGATCGGGCTGGTTAGGGTTGGGGTTGGCGACGGCGCCAATATAGGTGGACCTGCGCCCCAAAGACCCTAGATGAATGAGAATGGCTATATACTTACTTACTGTCCAGGCAGTTCGATAGACAGTTTTTGTCTCTCCAGTAGTGCAGGAATGAGAAAAAGCAATAAGAAAATAATAACTAATAGACTGTATCAGTTTTCTGCCAGGCGGAGATGACGGCTCCAAGTTGTCATCATTGCTAAGAAGTTGGTTCGTGTAGAATATTGTTGAGAAACTTACTGGAAACCACGACATGCAGCGAGAGTCTTTGAGGTTTTCCTGGGAAAAGTTCGGAATTTTCTAGAATGCAGAAGTTCAAATGAGCGAATTTATGTGACTTGCATGGGAATTGGTAGTAGGTATGTACAGGGTGAACCACGAACAATGCAACACCGCTAAATGTTAAATAGCGGATAGCGGACATCAAGGTGAGTCTAGACCAGAAAAGATTTTTCTAGGAGTACACACAAAGATACAGAGTGTTTTCTATGTTTGGATCTTAATTTCAAAATGTAATATTATTGCAACGGTTTGATGGAATCTGATGAGTCAAATAGTATGTCATGAGTAAATGAGTCATCAAACTTGAAAATCTACCAAAGAAGACCGGAGCTTTAGCGAATCACAATTTTTCTTCTGCCTTGATTTTGAAGAAGCCATAAAAATGATTGATGAGGAATATCGATATTTACCAAGAAAAAAAATTGTTCCAGGAACTATCCTTCATCGAACTAAATTATACCATGCGATCAACAAAATTCGGAATTGGGGTAGGCTGTGCCCTAGCCGAAAGCAGCTTGACATCCTGAAATTTGACTAGGTCACAGCCTACCCCAATTCCGAATTTTGTTGATTGCATGGTAATTATTCAACTATATGCCGATCAGCTTTTAAATTCAGCACTAGAACGGTAATTTTTGCACGCCAAGTTGGAATTCTGCGATATTTGATGATGCTCAAATTTGTAATGTTGAATAAATATTTCCCCAGATGACCTTGAATTCGTATTGTCAATCGAGTACACCGCTGTTGCAAGATTGTATATGAACGCTCAAGACGTCTTGATTTTGATAGACTTTCTCCAGTTAAAATGGGCGACTGGTGAACAGTTTTTTTCAATAAAATAGTGAATCATAATATACCATCATATCATATACAAGGTTGAGAAAACTGTTCTAATGTATAGTCAGAAATGAAGGCCTAAGTGTCTAAAACCTAGAACGGCTCGGCACTCTGTCACTTACCTGCCATTCTGACAAGATAACAGCCAAGGCAACACTGTAGCGGAATATGATGCGAGGAGACGCCAGAATTGGCATTTCATGTCAAAATTTTCTAACCTCATTGGACTTCGCCACAAAAAGCCCGTTTTCACGTAACTTGGTCTGTCAGCGTCCGTTACACCCTAGGGAACATGGCCAACCGTGTTTTAATTTCTACTGAATTCAAAACGTGATCGGCATATATCACAAATACTGCCACGGGGACCCATACCTAAGCGTCCGGACTAAAGTGACAGATTAGTGAAATAATCGAAATTTCCACCTCCAGTTAAATAGGAATCGTACACAGCTAATGAATCACTCTCAGTTGAATGTTTTCAATTATCTTGATATGGGGCAGATCCGATTTTGTATCCCCCGCATACTATTAATTGGAAGTTTTTCTGCCACTTCGAGATTTCAGGGCTCTCGCTCAAAACCGGGGGATTAAGATGGCATGATATGGCTATCTGGGTGTATTATACCGTCCTCTTATTATTATACACGTCTTTTGGTAATAGATACATCCGAATACCCTCTTAACTGCGCCATGGCCTGGATATAATAGTTGATCTTTTGTTAAATGTTTGCTACCTTCGCCTTTCAGCTCGAAAGGTATTCTCTGTTGTTATTTTTTTTTTGTAGTATCTACCTACATACTGTGCGCATCTTCCCAGTTTTTTCAGCTCGTTTCAATTTTTGATTCAAGAATGATGAATGCGCCCAGTCATGGACGTAATGCGATGATTGGGTGTAATTTCTCGTTGTGTTTGGTAAATTCGAATTTTTTCGCAGCTTATGCGTAAAAGATCAAAGCTGTTGACTGGGTGCTTTAATGCCCTCACAAGATTTTCTTTCTTCACTTTCGCGATGGAAGATTTTCCATGAGCTTGATCTTGATCAATTAACGGACAGGTGTAGATGTAACAGGTGTTAGTAAATTTGATCAAGGCGTGCGACTTTTATATTCTTCCTTATTCCATCTATTATGACATAACTGGATTTTCAGGATACAGTTGGTCAATGATATGTGTGCATTGGGCCTACAATATTGAGTTTTATATATTATAAGAAATAATATTCATATATTCATACGAGTATTCTTACAAAAATAAAATGAGATAAGAAGCTAGCTCCAGGAAACTATAGAATATTGAGGAACTACAGAAAACTACTCAACGACGCCTATACATTACCAGATTACATCGATTCAACATTGTTCTCATTTTGGATCAGTCATTTAAATGTTTCGTTATTTAGATTTGTGATTGCTGATGATGCTGTTTTTTCGTTTGATGGGCTGTCTCACAAAATTCCAGTTCGTGTGTGGTTCTGTTCTAGTACCTATACCTAACACTAATCCTGTTTGAAACGTTTAATAAGAATCTAATACCTTGGCGTCTGCTACAATTCCGACATAGTTATCTGTGACAGTTAATTCTTCACGGCACGACATAATGTTAAATGATTAAGAAATCTGTGGTTGTGTCTTGGTAGCCTAGGATTGATATTGAAGTTTATTAATTTCGAAACGTTTTCTCTAGATGTGATTTCGAAAAAAAATAACTGTCAGATACATAATCCATTCTAAAATTTAAAAAAACACAGTTTGTCATGAAAAAATCTTGTTTTGTTGGTGTCCCTGATTTTTTATTGTTGATGTTATCTTGATACAAAAAAGGTTACTTCAAAATTTCTGTCCCTGTAAGGTAGCTGACGACCTTTTCAACGAAAAAAAATATAAAACAATGTGTCAGCGTCAAAATCTGAGTAAATCCAGCATATCAAGCATCATTTTCACAAATTTGATTGACTCATCTTGACTTCGTCAATCCAATTGTCCAACTTAAAGAAAAAATATCATAGGTGACTGTGGTGTTTTTAGGACTTGAAATGGATAATACTCACTTATCTATGATACTCACTATCAACAGTACCAACATTATAATGGCAAAATTGTTTTCTGGTTTCCTCTTCAACCTATGGACTACCTGATAAGGTTCAGTTAACAATTTTTTGCAGGCATGTTCAGAAAGCCTTCATCTGTCATTTGAGGAGTACTGCCAAGCAATTTTTTAATGTGGGGGGTCAGGGGGGCCCTTTTTTGACAACTTAAATCGTTTTTTGTTGATAAAATCCGTAATAAAAATGCTAAATAAACAATTCCAACGGATTATTGAAGAGCAACTCGAAAGGTCACTTATGTGTGATAAAAACTATTACAGGGTGAACAGGTTCCGAAAAAAAATTGACTTTCTGTCAACATGCAATATAATAAAGAAAATATAGTGCCAAAAACCTTCAGATTCGTCATTGGGAAATGCCAATTGACATATTTGTTGATCATATCAACCTGAACTGGTTGAGAACGGCACCCAACAGCGTCAACAGTGCCGGAGCTATATACAGGGTGGAAAAGGAAAATATTTTTGTTTCCATTTATTTAAAAAACCAAGATAGATAAAGTAAACAAAATTAAGAAACTGATGTTTCATTCAATGCATGTGAAGACACAATAAACCGTTTTGAAATATCTTGAAGCGTTCCTGAAATATTTAAAAAAAACTGAAGAATATCATCAAAATTTTACTTTCTACTTTAATTTCGTATTTTCCATTACACAGATGTATACCCTCAAGTTATGCAACAAATTTTACAATATACACAAATATACAATAAATTATGGTTAAAACTGAACAGCAGCATCACCGGCATCAATCATGTATGCGTTGTATACAGGGTGTAAGAAAAAATTATTGTTTTTTTTTTGCAGTATATAAAAAAACAAGCAAAAAAACGCGTGGATCACACATTCACGTCAGTAATTTACCTTATCAGGTGTCTTGCCTTGGTTTGTTTCCCCATAAACTTCTTACCTCCCTAATTTTTCACTTTTTATGTCTTGATTTTTCTATAACAGCAAAGAAAACAAACATTATTTTTTCTTACACCCTGTATATGACGCATTGACGCATACATGATTGATGCTGGTGAGTGATGTGGCTGTTTAGTTTCCACCCTAATTTGTTGTTAAATTATAGTATATACCTCTATATAATGGAAAATACGAAATCAAAGTAGAAAGTAAAATTTTTATGATATTCTTCAGTTTTTTTTCAAAATATTTCAAGAACGCTTCAAGATATTTCAAAAAGGTTTGTTGTGTCTTCACACGCATTGAATGAAGCATCAATTCCTAAATTTCGATTACTATATCTATCTTGGTTTTTGAAATAAATAATAACAAAAATATTTTTCTCTTCCACCCTGTATATAGCTCTGGCACCAGTCACACAGTTGGGTACGGTAATCAACCAGTTCAGGTGCGTATGATCAACAAATATGCCAATCGGCATCTTTCACTGACGAAACTAAAGGTCTTTGGCGCAATTTTTTCTTCATCATATTGCATGTTGACGGAAAGTCATCTTTCTCGGAACCGGTTCACCCTGTAATAAGTCTCATCATACATAAGTGACATTTTGAGTTGCTCTTCAATAATCCGTTGAAGTTTTCTTTATAGCATTTTTATCACGGATTTTATCGACACAAAACGATTCAAGTTGTCAAAAAAGGGGCCCTCCTGGCCCCACACATTGGAAAATTGCTTGGCAGCCCTTCTCAAATGATAGAGGAAGGGTTCCTGAACATGCCTGCAAAAAATTGTTCCGTAGTCATAAAATGCATAGTTTGGGCAATATTTGGCGCTAGTCCACCGGACTATTCACCTTTTCTCCAGATGCATGTGCGAAGTGTGAAGGGCTTGCCATTGGTACACTCCGGTCACGTGATAGAATTCGTGCAAATTCCGAGAATTAACACATTAAAATTGAGTAAATACTAATTTTCGCTAGATTTGTGACTTTTAGTTCACTAAAAAATATAATTGAACAATAGGGTGTGTTTTTAGTGATTACTGCACAATGAAAATCGGCGAAAATAGTAGTGGATCCAATAAACATTTCTGTTATTGGAACTGCAGAAGTGATAGCCGCTACAATGAGCAAAACTTGTTTAATTTTGAAAGATTTCCAAAAACATGCTTAAAGGAGACCACAACACAAGTTGGTCTCAGATGAAAGAGTTGAGAAAACTAGATCGATTGCATAGGGTCTTGTAATAGTATATTACATACCGAGACGGGAAATACATCATTACTGCTGAGGGCACAGAGAGCCTCCAGGCTTTGTCTAGCCTCGAGGCTCTAGCCCGAAGCTGGAATGATGTATTTACCGTCGAGAGTATGTTCACTATTTTACTCACAACCATGTACTCAGCTTGCAGGATTACAGGCGTTCAAAAGTTGAAATCTGAAAATTAACTTTTTGTTATAACTTCCAGAGAGGCCGATTAATTTTGCTGAAACGTGGTTCAGGAAATACTGATTAACACATTTATTGTTTGGTTGGATGCATATTTTGAAATTTCCCTCCTAAACCTACCATTTCTTCACTTCCTCGGGAGGTCGGCAAGGGGTCACTTCCCGACCTCCTACTAGGTATGTAATGAATCAATTACCATAGTAGTTGTGAGTAAATCTGCTTGTCTCGTGGTGGGCGCTGCGGTCATAATTGAGAACGACAATGACGTCATAGGGGCAAATTTTCACGGGCTACCTATAGCTACTCACGAGCTTACCTGTACCTGATTCTGTTGCCGATAAGACGACGACGGTTTCAAGCCTGCCATAATTATTACTGATTGTTTGAAGACAGTAACGTTTGTCAAAACGACAACAGCAATAACAGGACAATGGGAACGTGATAGGTGAAAATCGGAGGTGAAAATCTAGGTAAAAACATCTTCCCAAGTGACGTCACGATAATATTGTTACCAGCGGCGATCCCGTACATATTGGTAAACACTCGATCTTTCTGGATCTTCCATCCATTAGATCGCAGTGTAGAAGTATGGAGCGATCTGGTGCATTTCAGAGCGTTCGTGTACGTGAAACTGAATGGAGACCGAATGCCTGATCAGGGCACATCTGTCCATTTTGGCGAAGGCGCCGTTCCAGGACCCGGCAGAATTATACGGGTAATATGTGTGATTATTCAGGAATGGTCTAGAAACCGCATATGCCGGACCACTATGGAATTTGCTGGAAGTAGACAGAAAGTTCGGGAGCACTATTCAGAGGTCTTATATAAGGCTTCAGCCGGCAGCTCAGGGCAGTATTGAATTGGAATGCGAAGTGGTAGCGATCGAATTAAAATCGAGTTATAATCACAGCGATATTCCAAGTGAATAATTGTTGGCGTGTATTATAGAAAGTTTATTTCTTATGCCTTGCGGCGTTGAAACATATATACAGGTAAGCATTATATACATAATTATGTACATATGTTACAAAAAAGTATAAGACAAGTTCACACAACAAAAATGCGACAAACCACATGTTAAAATTCAATTTAGGATGGAAACGTATGTTTATGACAGACCAATTCTTCCAGGTCATAGAAAGCCTTTTGTAGCAGGAAGGTCTTTGAGTTTCTTCGAAAACCACCGATCGGTCGTCCTGTCATGTTCGATGGAAAGCAGTTGTAAATTTTGACCGCTTGTCCAATGATGCTCGTCCGTGCATTCGTCGTTCGGGCCACTGGGAGTTTTAGACGACCTCGGTTTCTCGTCTCGTAGTCATGATGCAGTTCTTGTGCTCTAAAAAAATCATTGTAGTGAGTGTGAACAAAAGTAGCCACCTCAAGGATGTAAATGGATGCTAAGGTGAGTATGCCTCGGTCAACAAAGTACGGCCTGCAGGACTCAGTTCTTCTAAGCTTATACATCCCTCTTATGCACGCCTTCTGGAGTCGAAACATTGTCGTTGGTGTAATTAGAAAGAGAAGAGGACCCAGAATGGATCCCTGTGGTACGCCTCGCTTCACGATCTCATAAATTGATGTCAACTTTTCACCGCTATACTGGTCCATCTATTTGATGCATTGTTTTCGGTTGGTTAGGTAACTTCGCATCAGTTCCAATGTCTTTCCCCTAATTCCAATATCGCACATCTTTTCAAACAGCAGCTCATGATCCACCATATCGAACGCTTTGCTTAAGTCAAGAAAAAGTCCCGCTACCTCTTCACCGCTGTTTAGGGCATCATAAATTTGGCGAATGTATTGATAGATGGCTGTTGTTATTGATTTTCCTTTGACAAATCCATTATGAGACATCGACAGCAGTCTGTTCTTATCGATGAAGGCTCTTATTCTAACTTCTATCAACTTCTCAAATTTTTTTGCAGTATTATTTATCAAAGCTATGGGTCTGTAGTTACCAATCTCCGCCTTGCTGCCTTTCTTGTGCGCTCAAGTCACCTCGTTGCTTTTCAGCAATTCTGGGAAAACTCCCGTATTGAAAACTTGATTGACTATGAGTGTCAAAGGCTCTATAATTGAGTGAGAGCAGTATTTCAAAAGTTTTACTGGTATCCCATCAGGACCAACCGCTGCTGTGTTCTTCAGAGTATGAATGGCATTGAAAACCTCCAGTCTCTGTTGTTGGATACAGAAACATCGTTTTACTGGTTCTATTTCGTGTTTGGTTTTTCTTTTTTCGCTCCCTGGTTTTGATACTTTGAGGGTGAGGGTGATCTTCTTGTGCTAGGTTAATGAAATAGCTGTTGATTCGATTGAGTCTATCTCCAGTGTCTTCGTTGTTGAGTTGAACTTTCTCCAAATTTATCCTGTCAGTTCTGATGTTCTGATTTGTCTCCTTCTTGACTATCTTCCAAATTGCCTTCGACTTGTTGGTGGCGTCCTTCAAGTATCTGGTGTTTGCTTCTCTTTTCTTCATTCTGGTTTTGATCTCCACAAGTCCGCAAATTTTACTGTATTAGTACGCAGAAATAAACAGTGTGTGTTGTAAATCGATCGTCTCAATTATATTCGAACCCGTACGCGAAATATCGTAACAATATTTTCAAAACGTTTTATCGGCTAATCGGACTCGTATAGAAAACTTAGATTTGTTCCGTATACTCTTAAACTACCTTGGTCAAATAAAATATAGACTCGATTTTTGTGTTGTGGTCTCCTTTAGAATACCGTGAAGGTGATATCCCCAAACGTCAATTTGGAGGTCATTTAAAGAACTGTGCGCGATGCAACAAGTCAGAAAAATGAATTTGGTCGACTCCAAAGTATCGCAGACTATACAAAAGACACATATTTGTGTTCCCTGCACTTTATTCACTCCAGTGGGCCCTTACAAGAGTTTCCGGACCCAGTACAAGCCACTGTTGGTACTGTTGGTAGCACCACTGTTGTCACGTGATAGCCGCTCGCCCGCTCGATCGATGTTGTTTTCGGTGTTTTCACACTTTTACTTTCCCGGCCCCACCAACATGGAGGGAAAGTATTGTAATGGTGCAGAAAAAAAGTTTTGAGATTTCACCGGATATATCCATTTTGAGGTCCCCCAAGTCGATTAAGACGATTTCCAGAAGATGTCTGTCTGTGGGTGTGTGTGTGTGTATGTGTGTGTGTGATCTTCCACGATAACTGCCGAACCGTTTATCTGATCGATTTAAAATTTGATATGCAGACATGGTTTCGCCCTGGAATGACCGGATTAGTTTTTGGCTGTCATCTGTCAAACAGAAGTGTCACTATCAGCAAATGACAGAAGCTACATCTCACGGAACTTGACTTGCGATATGTCATTTGAAAGCCCTTGAAGAACTGTATTCAGAACAGTTAAAAGTATTTTCTTACCTGTTACCTGTCAAATTATAAAAAATATCAAAGTCTGGAACTTTGCCATTTAATTATCCAAAATCTATAGGACAGATGTGAACCAAACCCGGCAGAAAGCAACATTACCAAAGAATCAAACTAATGCTGAAGTTGGAGTTTCCCACCGTTTTCCGGACAAGCGCTATGAATTTTCAAAGTTTGGCCTGGCCGAATTCAGCCGGGCTTGCCTGTTCCTCGATTTTTGGCCTATTCAATTTTTTTAGCAACATGGCAACCAAACCGGTAGGTAACCAGGGATCACGCTAGGTAACTACGTTTTTGTTACGAATTGTATCAATGTCAAAGTGACAACATGAACGCTGTTCTCGGCAGGTTCTCGGTGTTTTCTTTAGTATCTTCTTGCATCATTTGAGGCAACAGTGCGAACCGATCCTTTGTGTTGTTTGGGGCTCCGTAAACCCCCTTGTGTTTTCTGTAGCTTTAGCAACTTCAGTATGCCCATTCCATTGACGTATATGTACAAACTGTAATGTGTGCAGTTCCCTTATTTGATTCGGTACCAGGGCCCCATCCCCATGGTGTCTGCCGTTCAAGACCCTGATGGGGCCCCCATCTGTGTCCATCAGATTTTGCCGTTTCAGGCCAAAACTGCGGCCTTGTGTCTTCTTGGGTTCGTTGAGGCCCTTTAGGCTCCTGGTGTCTACGGGTGTCTCTTGAAGCCCCACTGAGCCCCCCTCTTTTTTTTTAGTTTGCAGAACTATCGCGCCTTCAGGTGTGGTTCGGACTCAACTTCTTGATGGGCTCGAAGTCTTATTTCACAGGTCACCACTCGGGGGCCCTGAATTGCAATTAATTAGAACTCTGCCCCAGGTTTTCAATCCGCGACTGATTTTCACCAGTTATTTTTCAAACAATAATTTAGGTTGCATCATTAAAGGCAACAGTGCGCCCCGATTGATTGTGTGTTCAAGTGTTGTTTGGGGCCGCGTAAACCCCCTTGTGTGGAACTAGCATTGCATTCTTGAGATATCACAACAGTTAACTACCTCTAGTTCTACCTTTTGAATTATATCATCACCTTGTACCTACTTCATAATGCGATCGCGCAAATTAAACGGTTCTGCCACGATAACTACAAAATTGTTGATCGGATTAAATCGAAATCAGGTACGAAAGCATAAGTTCAGCCTGGAATGACCTGATTAGACTTTGGGTAGATGATTTAGTTTGGAAGCCCTCAGATGGCACATTGGGTCTGGGCTTGTCTGCCCAAGCTCTAAATTGAAGATATAGAGTTGAAATTCTACACACAGATGCAGAAAGTTCTCAGTCAAGTTTATGTTATTTCATCATCATGTCTAAAGTAGGAACAAAAATTTTAATAAGGAACTAGCATTGCATTCTTGAGATATCACAACAGTTAGCTTCCTAGTTCTACCTTTCGATATATTTCATCATCGTGGAAACCTGAACCTGTCACTGGTTCTGTCGGCCCAACAATGGATGCAGGATGCTCGCTAAACGCTCAACTCACTGGAACTTTTCCAATCAACTTCTCCATTATGTCCCACTTTACCGAAGGGACGCTTAGATCAAAATCATTACTGACGTCCCTGGATACCGCCGGGAAAGTTTTGTGTCGCCCCACAACAGATTTTTATTTGTAAAATACTGACTAGAGAAAAGAACTTGTATATAACGTTAGTATTTCGAAATTGTATTTAATTTCATCCTCTATAAATTTAGTACACGTAGAACAATTTCTTGTATGAAAAAACTACCGATTTGGCCAATATCCCATGTAAGAATAAAAACTTGCACGAATCGTTTGAATTGCCGCCTTTTCAGCAAACTTGCTGCTGCGCACTTTTGACCACTCCATATTCTTAGCATAACACAAGGTTGGGCAAAAGTATGAAATAATAAAAATTATATTTTCCCCTCATCAAGTCTCACAAAAAAAGCGCAGACAAGTGAAATCTAATTGTTTCTATGAACATTTACTTATGACATTTTTCATCTTTCCCCGTTGTCACCTAATGTCTTGACTGTCACTTTATTTAATAGCACCCCTACTCTTTTCAGAGTAATGGATAATGGTTTCCAATTTGCAAGTAGAGAATTTAAAAATGAGAATATTTTTGCCAAAGAAATTTTTTCTAGAGAGAACAAGACATGTTTTTCGCTAAAAAAAATGTGGAGACCCCCTGGAGGGGTAGGTACCTATCTACTTATTTTAGGCAAATAAAGGTCCCATCTTTAGAGAGACAAACGCAAAGCCAAAATAATAAAAAACAGCCGCATTGCGGCTGCATGGTGCTCGGGCTGGTGTACTTTGCCATAAACCTACGACTTTCTGAAGATACCTGAGTTTTGAAGCCATTTTATAAATTGTGACATAGCTCGCGGCAAGCTTTGACTTGTAAAAGGTGAATTAATGATTTTGGCTTTTGACAAGCCAGCCGAAAGAATGCGCTGACCAAAGCCGAAATGTGGCGATTAGGTTGTTAGTCTCGCCAAAAACCGACGTTATTGGAGGTCGGTGTTGAAAAAGTTAGGTTATTCGCGATTCAAATAAATTTTACCACTACAAAATGGCTGCCAAAGGCGGATCGTGATGACATCTGACATCTGACATTTGAATACAACAGTTTTACTTCCAGGTACCTATATAGCTTTGTCAATTCTGTAACCTGCCTTTAGATGCGGTAGTATTCAAAAGTAACCCGGAATTCTTCTAGAAAATTAGATCATGTCGCATTTTAGTGTAATTGTCAGTTGTCACTACTCCGCCTTTACCGCCGCGATTTTGTGGCGGGAAAATCAATTTGAATTGTGAATTGCCCACACTGTGTCTACGTGCCTACCGGCGGTTTCTCATTCTCGGATATGTAGAACAAATGATCACGGAAATCACGTTTAAGTGCAACACTTTCCTTGGGTGTTAGCAATATTGGCACGGTTTTCCAATTTCGCTCCGGCATCCGCAGAGGGCATTGTTTTGACGCTTTTGTAGGCAGGAGCGAGCAAGTCCGGCCCAAATATTAATCAACGTCAGAAAAGGCCCAGCCGACTCCGGAATCCATCCGTCCGCTTCGTTTCTTTATGACCATTTGCGCGCTGTATCCTCACTATCTTGCTGGTCGACCGTTAGCCGCGGGATCGAAGTATGAAAAAGTATATAAGTATTAATAACGGCACGGCTTTATTAATGTGTTGGCGTAAACGTGCGTGTGGTCTCAGGAGGCGGCGCCCCCACCTGATACAGATGTTACCGGTACCATTTTCACACCCTCGGTCTAACCTTCCCTCTTATTATATCCTCTCGCGTATACCTTTCGCAGGACAGTCCCAACAAATTGTCATTACACCCATCAGGGATAATAGGTTATTGGTAGTTTGGTATATAAATGGTGTAATATGTTTCCTATAGATAGATATAGATAGATATTATATACCTGGTGGTGGTGGTGGTGGTGGTGGTGGTGGTGGTGATGATGATGATGATGATGATGATGATGATGATGGTGCTGCCGCCTTCCTTTCTTTCTCGCTCTTTGGCTGCGGCGTGCATTCCTGATTCGATCCGGCTCGCTGTGTGGCGACCCCAGCATGCCCTAATTTAATTATTACCAACAATGTAAAACAATTCCCCGAGATGCGCTGGCTCCTATTCCGCTGACAGATGAAGAGGGTACGTTATGGGGAGATCGCGGTGGGGTTCGAGTCTTGCGGTCCGTCGAATTTTGATTAATTCAACTGGGAAGTGATGGCAATAATACAGCTCAATTGCTCAATATATACGCTTTGGGGCTTTCGGAGAAGCTCCAGATGCTTCAGCCAAATTGCAAAGCCCGCATATGAACCTACCTAACTGGGAGAATGTCTTCATGAAAGCTCGCAACAGAAGAACCGTAATTTCTCATATAGCAGCTTCGCAAATTCATATTCTACATAATCACAACAATGTCATTCTCCAGATTATAAAGCAGGGTGATTTAAAAGTGTCGGACCAGAACCATGAGGTTCAAAAATTATTTTTCTTAAAAAATGCCTGCGAATACTTCGGTTGGTTCCTCAACCAATGTGGAGCAGCAGCAGATCACATGGTTTCATAGCAAGGAACTATTCTTGAGAAACTTTTTTGAGAGAAATGGATTCTTCCATTCCATGACTCACCTGGTATGATGAATGTAAACCTAGTAGGTAACCAACTAGCAGTTGATATTTCTTTATTCATAAATCTGTCATCAACAGTCTTCCAAAATTTTGAAGTACCTAACGAACCTAGAAGATTCGAAGGAACACTCTCAACCCTTCATAACTTCAAATAAAAGTTTGAGAATTTTTGTTATATTCTTGGTGGGCAGAGGTTACCAAGTTGGAGGTTACCAGTACGCCGCGCCGGTAGAACCAGTATCGTGGACGTGGACCAATATTGAGAACGCCGCTTCGATTAGACAAGCTCCAAGGCGTCTACCACTGGTGAAGTAGAAAGAATCTTCAGAGCTTCTCAAGATGTTGAACGACGGTGTCGTAGAACAATCCACGAGTCCATGGTCGTTTTCATCACCAAAAAAGATGGCAGTACGCGCAGGTACTATCAGAAACTCAACGATGTCCTCAACTATCCTCTGCCATGATTTGATGGCACAATGACCATCTTGTCTGGATCGAAATGGTTTCCGACGCTTGAAGAGTGACTTTTGACAATAAGTTCCAGTATCGGTTCACTCTGACGCCTTTTGAGCTTTGTAATGCATCGGCTAAGTTCAAGCGCTTGATACAGTGTAGGTATTCTGCGCAACCTCACGTGGAACGTTGCCTGTTTTTAACTTGACGACTTCATAGTCATCAGTCGAACACTGGAGAAACATCTGAGTAATCTTCGCCAAGTTTTTAGACGTCTCCAAGGAGTCTACCTCAAGCTTGACTCGAAGAAGCGAGTACCTTTTCAGAAGTGAGGAGTTTTTAGGACACCGGAGATCAAAACCTGGTCAAAAGATTCCTTAGGTTGTGCACCAACTAAAAACGATTTGTGCCAAACCGTTGCACTAACTGAATCACTCCACAATTTCATTACCTAGAACGTTGGCGCGTAGTTCTGATCTTTTGTATTCCGAGCAGAGCACAGATGCTTTGGAACACAATCGATTCAAAATTCAGTTCTTGGTCGGATTGTAGCTCCAGTAGCACTCCGAATCGACTGACCAGGTTATCGACCAAAGCTTGGGCTAAGGTTGAAGCCTCCTGGTTCGGTAGGGTGTATGTTTTCAGCCACTTGCTGGAGTAGTCCATGACGACTGAGATGTAGCTGCTACCATCATCTGTCGTAGGGTATGTTCTGGTCAATTCGATGGCGATGACCATCGCGCATCCAAAAAGCACTCCCACGTTATAAGTTTTCAGCTGTCCTCAGCTACGAGTTCTTGGGGTACTTATCTAGCTGCACAGACCTCGCATTGTCGAAACCAGGCTTCCACGTCGTTTTGGCAATTGACCCGGTAGAATCTTTCGTGTACCTAAGCAAAGGTCTTGTTGACATGTCCTCCGGTAGTGCCATCATGCACCTCTCTAAGGACCTCCTTCACTTGTTTCTAAAGAAGCAACAACTACAAATCTTCCGGTTTCTCATCCAGGATTTCCCATATACTCTTCAACAAACCGTACTCTATCCTTACTAGGTTCCATTAGGCTCTGAGAGTCTTGTCCTCAGGTCCTTCTCCTGAGATCTCTATTCCGATCAGCTCCGCCTGGAGCTTCTTCACTACCTACAGCAAGCCAAAATCAGAATCTTCTCTTTGCTCCTTTCCGATGGCAGTTCTCGAACCTTCTACGGGTCTTCCAGCAATTCCACAATGACCCGGCATACGGTTTCTAAGCGAAAAAATCCTACACATTTCGTGGGCATTACCAACGTGCCGTGAAGACGGCACCTCCGTCAATTCGGCTGATATTTTCTAATCGACCGTTGAAGTCTCCCCATGGATTCCAATTGTCAAGCCATCGCTTGTACACTGCGACCTAATGAGAAAAGTCCAGAAAAATCACGTGTTCTCCAGAATCGCCGCTCGTAGCACTGCTCCGCTCTTAAGCCTGTTCGTCCTGGATAAGCTCATCGTTATTCCCCAAGTAACATCATCAAGGTGGACAACTTTTATCTTGGCTGTTTGGGTTCGCTTGGTTCTGTACACGTCATTAATCCTCTTGACTACCATGTACGGTCCTTCCCACGACGGATGCAACATCGGAGACCTTCCTTTCTTGCGTTTGGAATTGTACGGCCAGACCAGGTCACCCACTTGAAATCCCGTGGAGTTGGACTTCAAGTCGTAACGGGTCTTCATTCGGTCGGTGGCGACTTGAATCCGTTTCCGAACCAACTCGTGGATGTCGCACATTCTTTGCCTTCACCCAGTAGAACCACTCGCGCACCTTGGCCAACGTCTTCTTCACCCCAATGTGCCTTCCAGTGAGGCCATCGTGCATCTCCTTCAGTACCTCTTTCACTCTTTTCTTGGGAAGCACCAATTGAACCATCTCCTTCTTCCCATCAAGACTCCCAGACTCTCTTCCGCAGCACATTCTCAATTCCACTAAACCCAAAGAGCCTTGAATTCGGGTCCTTCACCAGAGATCTTGGCCCACTCTGGTCTGTCCTGGCCAAGTTCCTATATTTCAGCAAATGAACCGATGGCTGGGTCCTCGCGCTGCTTTTTCTTGAGCTCAGCCGTGATCCAATTTCTCGGGGTTTCAACGACAAGTGCTTTAACCTCGACGTTTCCACTCTGCTGATTTACCCTCTTGTCATACCTGCAGTCCTCGTTGCGTTGCCTTCGAAAAAAAACATCCGTGTTGCCGTTGTCATCACTCTTTCCAAAACGACAGTAAGTTGCTGAACAGTACCGTTGCCAGCAATGACGCTGCAGATGGTCATCCTTCCCACAATTGGAGCAACGTGGTCTTCCTCCTGTGCGATTGCTTCTCGATTGTTGACCTCCTCGATCAGCAGCTTCCCGTTCCAGATTGAAACAGTCTGCTGAAACGTATCGTCGCCTGCAGTCGCGTTGCAAATGTCCGTCCTTTCCACATTCAATGCAACGTGGTCTCCATCCTCTACAATTGCTTTCCCTCGGTTAATGGCTTTCTCGATCAGCAGTTCCCCGTTCCGCTATGAAACGGTCTGTAGAACTCGATCATTGCCTGCAGTCCCGACGAAGATGTCTCGATCTGCCACAGCCGAAGCAACGCAGTCTTCCTCCAGCTCTCGGCTCGTGTTGGGCTTAGTTCTGAGACAAAGCGTTGAGGATTTTCCCATACATTTCCTCGATCGATTTCTCGGCACGGCAGTATGTGAACCTTTAGATTCCTCAACGCCCACCGTCTTGACTTGACGACTGCACACATCCTTGACTGCCTCAATGCAGATTGCCTGAGTCAGTGCGTCGCTGATGTCGACTGGGTTTTTAATCATAACCATCCCACTCAGGTCTGGTCTCGAATCCCATAGGCGAAGGTCCGTTATGATGTCTGTCAAAGGTGCCCTGGGTATATTGAGTTCGTGAGAAAGAGCCAGCCTCTAGACATCAGCTCCAAATTCCTGCAGGCTTCTTCCGCTTCTCTGCGTAGCGGAGTTCCAGAACCTTAAGAAGCTTCTGCGAGTCCTTTTGCTCACTCTCCGGAAGCGTCTGCAGCAGCTCCAACGCTGGACCTCTCAAAGCAAGGGTGAGTGCTTTAGCTTTATCTTCGTCATTCCATCCGTTCACCTCGGCAACAACGTCAAATTGCCTCTTGCAGGTCGTCCATGGGCTTTGTCTATCGAAGTTTGGCAGTTTAACACGATGAATACCTACCTGCCAAAGCTGCCATCGGGGCCACCGTATTTATTACGGCGGTACTCTGGACACGTCGTTCTAGCTGCACCATGTTTGCCTCCATTGTTGCAATTTTTTCTGCTAGCTCCCTCACACTGCCGTCAAGGTATCGCATGTGCTGTTCCATAGCCGGCATCAGCTCCTCTAGACGCTTCTTATCTTTTTCTTTCTCTTTTTACGCCCCTTTCTCTCCTCTTCTAGAACATTCTTCAATTCCGGGACGATATCCGCAACGTCTTCGGCTCCTCTCTTCGACATGCTTCTCGTCTCAGGCATTTACGAATCAGTTCCAATATTTCCCAACACCTTGTAGTCGCAGGCCGAATTACTCTCAATTATGCCGCTTTCTGACACCAAATGTTACATATTTCGCGTACGGGTTTGTTCATGATTGAGACGATCATTTTAAAACACACACTGTTTATGACTGCGTACTACAATAAATACGCGCCAACAATTATTACTACTTGGACATATCGCTGATTACTAGTCGTTTTCTATCCGCTCTCTACCACTTCGCAGTTCAATACTACTGCCTAGACCGATCCCTGCTGCTTATACATACGTATATGGCCCCGACTAGTGTTCTCGAATCTTCCACAGGTCCTCCAGCAAATTCCACAATGACCCGGAATACGGTTTCCAGGCGACTGCGACTCTCGGAAAATCCTACACATTTCGCGAATATTACACCAACGTGTCGTGAACACGGCATCTCCGCCAGTTCGGCTGCTGTTTTCTAATCGACGGTTCAAGTCTCCCCATGTATTCCAATCGCCAAGCCATCGCGTATATTCTGGAAATGTTCAGAGCTCCGCACTTGTACACTGCAACCTAATGAGAAGAGTCTAGAAAGATCGCGTGTTATCCAGAATCGCCGCTAGTAACAACATACAGGTTGCATTGGAAGTGAAAGTGACCCAAATCTGGATTAGGTACTCCCCGAAGTCCGGTTTAGGAAAAGCATTGGAAAAAGATCAACTGGCCTAAGAAACAAACGATTGTTGAATTTTTAGAATGCACTATAATTTTTCAAGTATACTCTATTCAACACGCTGTATAGAAATTTGATTTGAAAGAGGGCAAATTTTGGAGGGTGCCACAAGACATGTTTTAACCGGCACTTAGGCACTTTACTTGATCCTGTATTTAATACAGGACTGAAATTTGATACCACGCTTAAGCAATCTTCAGGTATTGGTGAATTTTTGAGCTTCCTGTGAAATAAATGTTTTATCTTGCACGTTGACTTAGTAGGTACCTACCTACCTATCTACAGTTGGGTGCTATTTATAAAAAAAGTTTGATTAGGTTGCTGGATGCTAAATTATAAAACAAAAGAGAAACGTTCTATCTATTAAGAAAAAGTGCGAATGCGAAAAAGAAGTGAAGATAAATTATTGCTCGTTGGAACACAAAAAGACTTTAAGAGTGAAGGAAACCATACATGAACAATTGAACAAAGTCTCGGTTAAAAAAAAAAACAAAATGGACGTGAATCATTTTTTATCCCAGTACCTACCTATAGAAAGAAAGACTTGAGTATGCGGCCAACATACCTGACGTTTCCCTGCAAGTTTCAGCAGTTGTGGGGATTTTAATGAAACGTCAAGTAGCATCTCGTTATCTCCGATTGATTTCCGAAAGACGCGCAAGGCAATTGTACGTGGAAGCAGAAAAACCCTTTAGAATTCGGGGAGCATTATGTGCGAAATCAGGCGTATAACTCGGACCCATCTTAGAGATCATTAGCATCATTGAATCTTTTTGTAAATCCCAAAATTGCCTCTCTCGATTTAGGCGCTCTGCATGGAGAGCGCGCAACGCACAAAAGCGATTTAGTTTAGACACACTTGTTGCCCACGAGAATGGCCCCCCTAAACACATTCTCATCCTCTTACCGGACAAAAAGTGCCCGTTTCATTTGCAACGGACCTCTGATTCTTCCAAATTAGCACGGCATTATTTGCGAATCGGATAAAAAATCGACGACGGCCTTGCCAAGTTCGGGGCCACCCAAACTTTGCGGTCAGTGGAATACAGGGCGCCACGGGGGAGGGGCCCCGGGTTGATGATCTTGACTTCGTTCCGCCATCCGCAGTGTGTGATATTCCTCACTTGTACTGTTGCTAATCATAACTTATGCTGTTACTAATCACAGACGGCGGACCCTGTCATTTGGCCATTGTTCTGCATAATTGTTTGTTGGATTCCGAGCGAGAAAGAGAAAACGCCGCATTAGGAACCGTGTAGGTACGAAATTGCAGGGTTGGCGAAGATTTATGGTGGAGTTTGAAGTCTTATTTTGGGATGGAAAGACCATCATCATCACGGGAGACTGGGCAAAAAATTCTCGCACCTATTCTTATATCAAATTTGAATAGTCACGAGGTCAAGAGTCTAGTCCGGCTCGACGGAATTTTCGGACCGCGATCTGCATCCGGACTTATTAGTAACTTGATTAATGAGTCATCGAATTAATGTTTTCAGCTTGATACTCCATCTAATCTACCAATTTCATCATCTGGTTCCATCATATCTACGAGACCAAACGAAACGTTTTTTGGAAAATTATCGTAACCTTCGAAGGTTAGCTGAAAAAAAAACAGAGACATCCTTTATTTATCAAATGGTGCATAATGCGTGTATACATACATACAGGTGAATTGAGAATGGCGGATTTCCTTTCGGACACGTTATGTAGTGGACGTGAACGGGCATGGGATAAATAATAATAAAAAAATCAATCTGCTTCGATTTGCAAGTTACCTATTTACAAAAACAACTCTGTCCAATCTGGCAGCATCGCATTAGTGCCTATCCTATACTTGGCACCTTCAGATCGAAGAAGTACTTTATTACAATAGCATAATAATTATTGTTACCCTGGAAACTCCGTAAAGCTTGTCAGACCATACCAAACATACTTGCCAAATGTATCTTCACCGCACCTTTTGAGGTGAAAGACGAATTTTGAAATTTAAAAATACGGCTCAAATCCCAATTGCAAGAGAAATTTCTATTCGCGGTAACTACTAACGACATGTGATTCTTCGCAAGTAATAATGCTCTACTTCAAAATCATGCAAACTGAAAAAGTTAGATTCTCAACTTCACCTCTTCGCATAATTCGAAGAATGAACGAGCTCTTTTTACTATTTTTTCCGTGCTCCGTCCACGTCTCCCACAACGTACACGGGAGGAAATCCGCCATTTTTGAATCACCTGTATACAGTACATACAGTATTAGGTACAGTACAAGTTTCAGAAGACCTACTAAAAACCACTCTGGCTGAATGATAGCTCTTTTCCATACTGTCTTCATCAAATTCATTGGTCTTGTAGTGCAAAGCCTTCATCAGCTCCTCCATAGTAGGTAAGTTATAACTTTTCACCAGCCCTCGACTTATATTGCCCATTTTCCATACCTCATACCACCCGACCGTATGGTATTCCTATACAGTCACACTCACACTCACTTACTCATGTAAATCCCACTATTCCCACTTACTTAATCATAAATAGTCGTACTACCGAGGCAATAAAGGAATATAATTGGTGAGACATGACAAGTTGTCACATGGCATGTGTTGGTAGCCATTTACATTAGGTAATGATGATGAATATGCGTCGGGGGACTTGTTGCTCCAATGCGCTCCTCGCCTTCATAAATTATTCAACAATATGTTCAGTTGGTAGCTTCGAAAATGACACTTTATTATTGGATGGATGTTGGTTTGTATATACTACCTATACTCAGCTATAGGTAGGTATACCTACCGGAAGCGTACCGAACAAATAAATTAAAACTGGGGTAGCCATTTCCTAAAATGCAAATTTAGACAGATTTAGATAACATTGTTTTGGTTTGGTGAGCCACAATTACATTAAAATTTGATGCTGACTGACATCTTTGTTAGTTAAACTTGTTTGAAAAATTCCACATTAGGAGTGCACGTGAATCAGGAATCGGAAACATCGTCATCATGTCTGTCGTGGGGCTTCTCATCGACATCGTAGCTTCCTTCTTCTTCGAGAATAATTTTTCCAATTGTGGTGGCTGTGATCAACTGAACATCAACAACTATTCTCACAACGGACATTCTTCTCCAAGGCTCTCACTCCTGAATATACTGATACTGAATGACATCAAAATCGTGCGGATATTTCGAAGATAAAAAATAAAATACAAAACAGAGAAATCTAAATATAATACAAAATTCGCCGATTATTTCAAAGAAATCATATCTGAAGAACAAAACGTCCTTCTAAGCTGATTTTTATCTTGAACACCTGTGTTACTCAGCCGCAGCCTGAAGTTTTTGTGTCATTTCATAGAAATGGGAATATGTTCCACAATTATTTTTTCAGTTGTGGAGGTCATGATTGTCTGGTGTCACCAATATTTCAAGCCAACCTTCCAATCTCCCAGATACTTCTCTAGTAGTTACCAAGTTTCAACAAAATCTGTGAAATTTTCTCCAAACACATCGGAAGTTTTTTTGTAAATACCTATATGTTGTGGTACACCTGACCAAAGTTTTGGTGTCAGGAGCTCAATTTCACGTCTGGTTACTATTAGACGCATGTTCTCAAGGTTGTATGGTAATCGATCTAAAAACAGAGGGAAAAGGGTCAAGCTCATGGTTACCTGTCTTTCGCCAGAAACTAATCAGTTTTATCAGGTTGCATGCTTGGGGATTCATGAGTTATTGAATGTTAAACTTTTGGCTTCGACAGATCATAACTTTTGATAGACGACAGATATGTCATAACTTCTACATATGTCACTTTTTGACAGTGACATTTCCATCTGACAAATCAAGGTGAAGGGCTCATTTTCTCCTCCTCATCCTAGACCCTACTGACCCTAGGTGCATATATTTTATGTAAATAGACTGAATTTAGTTAAAATCGTTCTGACGGGCTAGAAATGGATCGAGGGACAAAAAAAAAACTAACACAGACTGACTGACACGGAATTCTTTTTCCCAACAGATCTTGGCGTTTTAGCGTACGGGGATTCCAAAGAATAAATAAAGATTTTCATTTTTTTTTCGCGATTCCCATACTTCTCATTTTTCGAATAATTTGATAAGAAGTAAAAATTAGAGGTCATGATTTAATAGTGTGGCTCTACATCCCACTGAGGGACTTGGTCCACAAAGCGGAAGGTTAGAGCTTCCGTTTTTTGTATCTACTGTCATCATGATATACTGACTTTCAATTCGATAGAGCTGCAATCTTGAATTGTCAAAATTTTGCAAGTTATTGTGATTTTATATCTGCCTACCTCTATGTAATTATTTACTTGTATGGAAGTTGTGTAAAGCTGTCTGTGTATTTACATTTTACACTTGGAGCACGTAAGAAGTCTTGACGTGGTTCACATTCATTTTGAGGCCAGGCACCACATCTTTTTTTATTTTATTATACAGGGTGTCCGTTTTTCGAAGCTAAGCATGGGTATCTCGCTTATCTTGAGAGATACAAAGTCGGTTAAATTAGGAAAAAGTTGCGCATTTTCATGACGATCAATTATCCAAAAAGAAATTTCACGTTTCGATTTTAATTTTTGAGATATCGTGAAAAAAGAGGAATTTGAATTTTTGTTTTCATTTTTTATTCAAAAAACGGTTGAAGGTAGCCTTTTCTAATCTAGACATTGTCAGGGTACTTTTTCAAGGGGAATTCAAAGCTGCAAAAATCTTTATTCTAGCTTTCAAAGCAACCGAGATACGACATTCAAATTTTTTCTCTAATGGGCGCCATATTGGATTTTGATATTTTTGAATACGGTATTCTTTTCTGGTTACAACGATGTGCCACATGTCACTGTTGAATAAATGTTCAACATTTACGTTTTTTTTATTGTCGGTGCTGATTTTGTTTCCAAAGCACTCTTTGAAAAATAAAAATAAATTTTTTTGCTAAAAAGCATGAATTCAACAGTGGCATGTGACACATCGTTATAACCAGAAAAAAATATTGTATTTAAAATTGTCAAAATCCAATATGGCGCCCATAAGAGAAAACAAAGTTGAATGTCATATCTCGGTTGTTTTGAAAGCTAGAATGAAAATTTTGGCAACATTGAATTCCCCTTGGAAATGTGCCTCCACAATGTCTTAGTTAGAAAAAGCTATCTTCAACCGTTTTTCAAATAAAAAATAAAAACAAATATTACAAATTTCTGTTTTTTCTCGATATCTCGAAAACTAAAAATGACAAGTCAAATGTCTCTTTGGATCATTAATCGTCATGAAAATTCGCAACTTTTTTCTAATTTAACCGACTCTGTATCTCTAAAGATAAGCGAGATACCCATGCTTAGCCTCGAAAAACGGACACCCTGTATATGTCATATCATGTCGTTTTGTTTTTTTAATGGCAAAAATTTAATGTCATGGAAAACGCGATTCTCGAGGATGACCCACTTGAGGTCCTTGACTTGAGGCTGTATTTTCAGCATCAGGGCAAAATTAACTTTAAGATTCCTTCTTCAAAAATGAAGATAAAAACTCATTTTTCCATACGGTGATCTAAGTGTACCTATTAGAAAAGATAATATGTACATAGTGCTTTTTCAATTATGTAAAAACAAATTTTTTTTTTGGTGACAACTTTTTCTTAAGAAACGGCCATGTAGATATTCAATTTTCTACGTCTCTCAAAATTATAAAACAGTTGATAATTTTTTCGTTTGTCAAAAAATGTCCCAGCAATCCTTTTGAAACTTTTACAGTGTTTTAGGGCTATTCGGTCTCTGAATAAATGTGGAGTAATCCAAGCGGAAACAAGGTGGACAAACATTCAAATCCTATCAAAATCTCTATACCGGGTGGGCCATAAAAATCGTGCTCGGAATTTTTCGTTCTGAATTTTTTATTTCGCCACCGATTTTACCGAACTTTTCAGAATTGGCTAGCCAATTAAATAGGCTATCATTCTCGTATTTCAAAATTGCCGACATATCAAAATTCAAGATGACAGAAACAATTGAAAATAGGCCTTCTTTTGTTCTCGTTGCTTTTTATTAAAAGTTACCAGAAAGTCAAAACCAATAATGTACCTTTTATGAAGAAATAGACCACTCTTGTCCATTCAAGACCACAACCAATAAAATCGGGTCGTCTGCTGAGAAGCTATTGCGAGTTGAAGCAAAGCCTACTTTCCGCTTTTTTTTTCATTTCCGCATAATTCACCCTTTATAGGTATCCTGCCCGCCAATCCGCCATATGCTAATTTCTCAACCGATTTTCTCAAATTTGGTATAAATGGCTAGCCAATTGGACAGGCTACCTTTTTCATATGTATGACAAAATGACCGACATGTCAAAATCCAAGATGGCGGAAGCGATTGGATATAGAATTTCTTTGTCCTCGATTGCTTTTCAATAAAAATCAGCAGAAAGTCAAAACCAATATTTATTATGAAGGAATAGACCTTCCTCGACAATTCACGACCGCAACCAATCAAATAGAGGAGCTGCAAATGGAGGATTTGTTGAGGAGCTATGGCGAGTTAAAACGAAGCCTACCTACCGGTTCCTTATTCCCAATTTCCGCATAAATAACTCGAGTTTAGGAATCCTGCCCACCATATCTTTATTTTCCAACCGATTTTTCTCAAATTTGGTATCAATGGCTAGCCAATTGGACAGGCTACCATTTTCATATGAGAAAATGGCCAAATGGCGGAAAGTGGGCCTTATTCGTCCTTGTTGGAATAGAAAAACCGTAAGTAGGCTTCGCTTCAACTCACAGTACACAGTAGCTCCTCAGCAGATGACCCAATTAGATTGGTTACGGTCTTGAATTGTTGGGGAAGGTCTAGTTGTTTGTAATAGTTATTGGTTTCGACTTTCTGCTAATTTTATTGAAAAGCAATGAGGGCAAAAGAAATTCTACTTATATTACAATTGCTTCCGCCATCTTGGATTTTGACATGTCGGTCATTTTCTCACATGGAAAAGGTAGAGCCCGTCCAATTGGCTAGACATTATAATCAAATTTGAGAAAATAATCGCTTGAGAAATGAGCATATATGGCGGATTGGCGGGCAGGATACCTAAATTTGGGTCAATTATGCGGAAATGAAAAAAACTGAAAATATAGGCTTCGCCCGAGGCTTCGTTTCAGCTCGCAATAGCTCCTTAGCAACTGACCCGATTTTATTGGTGGTGGTCTCGAATAGGCTAGTGGACATGGGTTTTTTTATTTCTTTTTATGCAAGATCCTCCCAAAATTGTTGAATTGGTAAGATGATTATGTTTTAAAAAGTTTTACATATAAAAAAAACATGAAAAAGATTTGTCTCTTTGAATGGCGCGGCAAGTGCGTGACGTCACATTTTGAAGAGCCAATAGAAACTCTAGTTGACCATTCAATGACTGAAGAATACCTTCTCGTTTTGAACTGATTTATACAAAAAAAAAAATGAAATGTTGGAGTGCTATGGTTTGACCTCACATTTTGGTCGATTCTTCCTTAAACTTCACTTATTTTTGCTCGTGCAGGCTTCGGATTGATGCCACAACAGTGTTATTAGTGCCATATGAGTGGCAGTACTGCGAGTGTGATATGTCAAGCCCACGTCAAATAATCTAGCTGTTTTGAATACAATTTCGCTTCATAATACATAATAACTTCATGCAATGGCATCAAAAACAAGTTCCTTGTGATAAAGTTGTGCTCGCACGTGAAAATACACCACTACGTAATAGGTCCAGAACGAATACTTCGGTCGAATGTCAAATGCGTTCCCCTCTCCTTCCTCCCTCCCACCTCCTAGCCCATTTTCAAGCTGTGACGTAGCATATTATTCCTGATTTGAATAAGCCCACTTTCAAATTGATTTTTTATCGAAATGAAATGATATTTCGAAAAACTTTTCCAACTACAAATTCGTCATTCAGATATTTATCAGATTTATGATACTTTTATACTGAAATGCGATTGATATCCAGTAGCCTATTGACAAGAAAGGTTTATTCCTTCATAATATACATGACTGGTTTTGACTTTCCGGCAACTTTCAATAAAAAGCAACGAGAACAAAAGAAGGCCTATTTTCAATTATTGTTTCTGCCATTTTGAATTTTGATATGTCGGCCATTTTTAAATACGGAAATGATTGCCTATTCAATTGGCTAGCCAATGCAAAGTTCGATAAAATCAGTGGCAAAATAAAAATTTTAGAAGGAAAAATTCCAAGTACCTACCTATCACGGTTTTTTGTGGCCCACCCGGTATATCTTTATCATTGTTTTTGAGGGAGAAATATTGATACCCTGCGTATGCAACCTCAAGAATACCTAATCATCAACTTTGAACTATATACGAATTTCTGCAGTCTAGAACATTTTGTTGATAGGTACTGGGGTATTGCGGTGATATCTAAATATTTGAAGATGAGTGGTGTATGGTAGAAATAAAAAGTAATTGCGGGAACGTTTCAATTAGTTTTGCTTGAGTTCATCAATGAGAAGAAAACGAGAAAGGCCGCTCCGGTCCTGCTAGCGCGTGTTCCCTGGCCTCTTGTGAGCTGCAGGTGACCGCCGGCCACGATAATAGAGTCATTACTGACCGGTGCAGGGTCAGAGGGGCAGCGGGCGTATCTGCATACGAATCATACCTCCAAGGGGGCCCCATAAACATGCCCTTTGTCAACACCTGGGTCTCTTGTGACGCGGACAAAACCCGACAGAATTCCGCCGTCGTAAAATGTTCTGATGTTTATTGTGTTTGTTCGATTCATATATTGTCTTCCACTATATACTTCTTCTTCGGTGGCACTATTTTTTTCTTCTAGATTATTTCGGAGAACCAATGATGTTCATTCATGCACAGAAATAATAGATGGTGCGACAACGCCTTCTTGACGGATGTAAGCCATGTTAATTTCAACTTTTTGTCGATATACGCGCACAAGTGCTGCATGAAGGCTTCACCATCAGAATGTTTGTTTTTACCTACTTGTTCCTTTCCAAATTCTTCAAGATCCCCCACGCTTCCAAAGAATGCCCGTAAAGTCACCCATTACTACATCTTTATTGTCCCTAAGTACCGCAGGTATACAAGAATGAACATAATAGCTGACACATTTTCCCAGTCAACTGAACAAATTGCGATCGGGGGAAGGTGTTTCCTTTCTCCCTCGCACACCTTCGTATCTTCAGTCGCCGCGGGCCATCAAAGAGGCCTCGGAGATGATACGGGGCTGCAGCCGAGTCATTTTTCTTTAATAAAGACGTGCAAACAAAGCCAAACAGTTTAGTGAATAACCACAAATCAGTGTAGTTCCTTTTGACCATTGTGCGAAATCCCCCTAAACATGCTCCCCAAACACATTCCATGACAAAAGGTGACAATATATCGCTTAGAGGCCACCCCAAGTAGTATGTGTTATCCATAGAGGAAGGCATCTTTCATGATGTGATGAGAGTGTTATGCCTGGGCTATCGATGATGATCATACACACGATGATGCCGTCGAGCAGCTGATGGCTCATCTTCATAAATTCCTCAAGAGGGCGCTAATAGCTTTATAATGGATATATCCTCCCAATGCTTCTTCCTTTTACGGAATCTGGTTAATTAAATTAAAATATTCGATGCGTTTTACGATCGGAGTGAAGTTTTGCAGCTAAATCAACACAGGTATTATAGAGCCACAAAAGAAATTTCTCGGTTTTTATTTAATGTGAACGTTTTGATGGCACATTCCATATCAAATTAACACATTGGTGTTCTCCGATGGAAAATGCTTATTGCTTAGGCAGGTTTATTAATAATTATTATAAATGTCCATTTCATAAAATTCACCGTGAAGCCATCATTTAGTTTGTCGAAATTGTGTCTGAAATAAAATGTCACTTTAGTCAAGTTCATATACCTACCCAATTATATGTATAAGTATACCCATTTGATTTTTATTATCTGAAAATTCGCCTTTACGAAGCCCAGAAAGACAATATGAACCAAAGAAACACAGTAAACAGAACATTTTACGACGGCGGAATTCTGTCGGGTTTTGTCCGTCCGCGTCACAAAGGACCCCAGGTGTTTAGAAAGGGTATGTCTATGGGATTTAGCAAAATAATTCAGGAGTGCCAGAAAAATGTTGCACAAAATAGCTTCCTATTTTTGGAAATACGTGGAGTGAAATGGTGAGACTTCATGACCCTTTATATTCACGCAATCTGAAACGATTTCATAGTAAACTCTTCGAATCCGATTGGAAGAGCCATTTTCTTAAATGTTGGATGTGTTTTGAAACTTTGCTAATTTAGCTTAGTCAATAATCCTGGACAACCTGTTTTTGTTTTCAAAAATATACTCGAGAAATGTTTTGAAGTTAATTAAGATGACAAATAATATGATTAGTTCCGATAAACATTCTTTTGGCGTGCAGTTTTGGAGAAAATGATTTCCACGATTTACGACTCACCCTGTATAGCAAATGAAATTTCAAAACACATCCAGCAACTCAAAATAATTGTTCTCTGAGTTAACGAGGATAAAGGGGCTTCAAGTGCCACCCCTTGACTTCCATACCTACTTCCGAACTTTTTTTTGTTCGTGGCGTGGGAGCGAATTATGAAAGTAATGAAATAGCTATTGATGTATTAAAGGACTAAGGTTCGAGGTAATTGTCAGCTGATAATTCCAGTAATATATTATTGATTTTGTTCCACACCGAATAGATTTTTTCCCGTTGGAAAGGCTACAGTTTTTAAAATTATTTTGTTTCTAGAAGTTAGCATGAGCTAGAGGGAATTATGGACTCATGATAACCCTGGAAAAAAATTTAATTTCATAATTCCCTTGGTAGTTATGACTCCCTTAATGTATACTTCAACCAGGACATTATTCAGTCATAACTAATCTAAATAATGTTTTATTCAGAATCTGATTTTTTTTTAAATTTGAAATCAAGTTAATGTTTCATGTTCAACTATGCTACTAAAACAATACGGGTGTTCATTTGAAAAGTTGTCACCACTGATTTCCCGCCGCCAAAATTTTTCACAGGAAAAAGCCAAAACAGGTCGATTTTGGTTTCGAGGGGGACATCTGAGACACAGACTGTCAAATTTTCATCCTCACCCCTTCGCGCCTACCCCACCCTATTTTAAAATTTCGAATAGCATTACCTATCTTGTGATGCATCAAATTGAAGACAATGAAATTCTTTCTCCGTCAAACATATTTATAATTTTTTCAAACTACTCCTCAACTTTTGTGATTATTTTTTTGTTGATAGAAGGAAACTCTTTCACTTATAAACTTACGATACTTGAGGAAAAGATTTCCCAGGAAAAAACAGGTCGGCTTTTATTTCAGTGGTGTCATCTAAGACTCATATGTCCAAGTTTTCATCTTCAACGCCTTCGCCCCCCACCCCACCTTACTTCGAAAAGGTGATTTAAAGAAACTAGGAATATGTTTAACGGGAAGGGAATTTTATTGCCTTCAATTTAATGTAACACAAGATAGGCAATGCTCTTTGAAATTTTTAAGTAGGGGTTGAGTTGAAGATGAAAATTTGGCTATACGTGTCTTAGATGACCCCCTTAAAATAAAAATCGACTTGTTTTTGCTGGAAAGTCAATTTCTCAAGAATCGGGAGTTAATATGGGGAAGAGTTTCCTTTCATTAACAAAAAGAGGATTTTCACAAAGATCAAGGGGTGGTTCAACAAAATTAGGAAATTGAAAATACCGGGTGTTTTTAAATGTCTGTTACCATATCGCCTTTGGAATCTCCTATCACTCTTTCATATCGTGCCTTTCACCGCGACTTTCGGCCTGACCAAAGCCTGCTGCGATCACATACATTTATAAACACCCGGTATGTTTGCCTTTGATTTGATATTATGTATTACAAAATAGGCATGGCTGTTTGAAACTTCGAAGTAGGGTGGGGTGGGGGCGAAGGGGTTGAAGATTAAAATTTGGCAGTATGTGTCCTAGATGTCTCCCTCGAAACAAAAATCGACCTGTTAAATTTGGCAGTATGTGTCCTAGATGTCTCCCTCGAAACAAAAATCGACCTGTTTCGGCGTTTTTCTGCAATAAATTGTGGCGGAAAGAAATTAGGGGTGATAACTTTTCAAATGAACAGCCTGTTTACCTATACAAGGGGAAGTAGAGTTGACATGTTTTCTGTCTTTACCTGTTATTTGGCGTTTCCAGAATCCACTCACTCACGATGTGATTTTTATTTTTATTTTGAAAGTTTTGACTGATGCGGGTACGCCAAGAAGTAGGTATTTTTCAACATCCAGATCAGACGTAGGTAGGTATTTCTTTCATTGTCCAAATGAACATTATTGAAATGATAATCAGGAATGGATAGACTGAACTATTCCCTAAACATTATGTCGAGACAATCAATTCTCAATCTGTAGTTAAGGACGAAGTTAAATTGATAAAGTAAGCGTTGCGGAATCAATCTCTGTGGATTTATTCTTTGACAGAATCCTAATATCGAAAAATCGTCAGATAGGCCTTGTAGAACACTCGTTTAAAAGAGAATTTTCTGTAGTACCTAATATAACAAGTGCAACGAAAATTATCGATTTTTTTTTGGAAAATATGCACGAATGCAAGTTTAGTTGGGCAAGAGCACGAGTGCACGTAGTGCACGAGTGCCTTTCCCAGTTAAACTTGCATGCGTGAAGATTGGTCAAAAATTATAGATGAATTTTCATTGCACGAGGTATATTTTACCAGATATTGCACTAGTGCAAAATTATCGCCTAATTTCAATCTGATTGGTTCAAACAACAATAGGAAACTGTCACTTTCATTGTTAGAATGTCAAATTTGACAGATGAATGAAATTTTCTATATCAATAAATGCCTTATAGTTATGACTACCAACCCCACTATACTATTGTATAATTTGTATAGTGGGTATACAACAGTTATTGCAGTTCTTGAGATGATGCGCGAGGGATCTACGTGTCAATAACAATCTATGGGAGGGGGGGGGGGAGAGAGTTGATTCCAACGAACGATATCGAATAATTGAATTTATAGGTAACTATGCATACGTTGATTGGAATGCAGCGCGATTCTATCGAATGAATGGGTATTTTTGGGATCGGAAACCCATGTTTATACCTACCTCGCAAGGAGAAGGATGGCGATTCGAGTATATCACCTCAGTTGAAATTTTCTCACTAAACGTCAAGCCTCTAATATATGTCCAAAACAAACCTTCAGCTGATACAGATGTGTTTTGGCCACTATTTTAAGTAAAGATACATGTAAGCCAATTGAAGCTCTTAACGTCAGCGTCGAGTGTGTAGTGGCTATGGCCCGAATAAACACTCGACTCGATCGTGTTTAGGTAGGTATAAGCCACTCTATATGTTGACATTTAATCTAGACCGCGTACTTTTACAGTTTTGAATTTACAAATTTTTCTTTTTTTACAGAGTTTGCAGTATATGTGGATACTTAAATGCAAGTTCGCTCGAGTTATTGCAAAAAAAAAGAGACATGAGATATGTCAATAAAAAATATTGTTACATTTTATCGCCATCAAGAATCCAGCCATCATCATCATCATCGGACTGCCTTGTGTATGGTTGTTATAAGTAGCGTGAGAATTTCCAATCATGTAGGAATTTAAACAACCCGTAATTAAAATTTAACGCCTAATGCATTAAAGCGCGCTGATTGTCCATCCAGAGGATGAGGCTCTTCTTTCCAATATAAAAAGAATCACCCGGATCCTTGATATTTCGTGGTTCCCAAGCGATCTACCGCCTTGATAGCGAAAGAAACAACAAAGCACGTTGTCATTAGTGAATTAACACGAGCAACCATAATAGACAGGATAAATATATGGGGTGTTTTAGTTGAGTCATACCCTGACCTAGAACTGTGCAGGCTGAAAATTCTGGAATAGCTATCAATTGCGGAGACTATTTTATAAATATGTGATACCACAAGACCTAGGAGCTAGGACCTAGGAGTCTTAGCAAGTTATGATATTCTTGAAACATTTTTAGAGGGTTCTTATTTTTGATAATGAACAGACCAGCATCACGCGTCGAATTGCTTAATGACAACAATGCTTGAGAGACAAAGTTACAAAAATTTGCGATAAAACTCATATCAGCTCGAGTGGTAATTGATAAGAATATTCCATAAAACGGTGAAGTGATTGAATTGGCAAGCCCGCCAATGTGCAGTGCAGGGAGGGAGGTATCGGCGTCAGAACGACCAATGTATCACTCGACTTCTAATTGCCATTTTGTCATAATCGTTTCATAGATACATAACGCGCAAAGTAACACATAATCAAATATATAAGTTTATCAGTTTATTTAATCTCTCTTGACAGTTGTCAAAGTAGTGTCAAAATTTACAGGAAATCCCGAGTTTTCTCTCAATTCGAGCAATGAACTTCAGGCCCGAAAACGCACCCTTGTGTCGAAAACTACTATTGAAAGAGTATAGTAACTTCAACTACAGGGGCCCTATTCTTGAAACAGGGAACAGAGTTCACATGTGTATAGTTGCTAGGCAAGGACCAATCACAGCCCTCCTTGCATAGCAACATCGCATGAAAACTTTGTTCCCTGTTTCAAGAATAGGGCTCCAGGAGTGAAACATCATAACTGAATTTATGACATTTAAATGTCCGCCTCGAAGAGAAAATCGACCTGTTTTGTTTATGGTATACCTACATGCCAATACCAGCAGCTACATCAGATTGCTTTATACAGGCAGCAGGAGCAATGAAGCATGCTCCCCATTGACATATGTTTCACACCCTGTAGTGTGCGTATGTGTGCCTCCTCACTCCAAAGAATCAGAGTACTTTAAAGTAACTGGTTGACTTCTTTCACAATTAGCATCTATGGTATTCATTTGGTGAATGATTATTCCAGATCTATACCAATCGATATCTCTGATAGAAAATATAATCATATATCAAGTGATCAAAATAAGTACTCCTCAAGTCACTTGTGATTCCTTGAAAATCTGATAAAAAACAGGTTTAGTGAGAATAAAATACCTACCTGTTTATAAGTACCAGCTTATTTTCTGCTCTGAGATTTTTTTGATCGCACTTCAATCACATTACTCATAACATAACATCAAGTTAGCTAAGTGTATCTCACTGTTCACGGACTTCTCGCACGAGACTGATTGTAGAAAATCAGTTTTCCTTTGTCCCCAACATGGGGACGACAATCAAGTCACTTGCATCACCACGTGCGTGTGAGCGATACGAATCGCATTTAACCAGTTGACAAATGCCCCTGATGGTGATGCTTTTTAACACGATGTTTCTATTGCAAAAGGTACTCACCTAAAGAGCCCGATGAAGAGTGGAAGCTCACGCGTTGAGAGGACAGTATGATTGATCACTGCTATCTCCTCCGAGATGTCACCTTTTAGTCTGGTAGCGTGTTCTGCTATCCATTCATGTGTCATGCCAACCTGTGGTTTTCAGCGTTTAGAGTAATTTCTTGGAAAAGTGTCCCGCAACCCGACCAGAAGACGTATTTATCGACCTTGCCCCTGACTCATTCATCCATCTATCAGACCGCCCATCCATCGAAAGGCCGCAAGCAGCAGCATCAGCAGCAACCATCCGGTCAGGCAGGAGCAAATCCATCACCCCTTTCTTTACTTGTAACTACTTGTCTTGTGATTTTAAACCCTTCTAACTTCACTTTTGAAGAATGCTTTTCGAACAAATTACTTTTCTAAACATTGTATTTCGAATAATTGATTTCGAATACTTGATTTCGAAAATCAAGTTCGTGTAATCGCCTAAACATATACTGGTCATAATTTCAATGGGTACACCCGAAAAATTGTTCGCCTTCAAATAGCCGTCACGTTCTTGAAAATTATTGAATTCTGAAACGGCTTCCGTCAACTTCAAGATAAATCTTTCTACTTTCATCATCTGATGCGAGTGCTTGTTGGTTTGTGAAGAGGTATGCCTAATACAGGGTGGTGAAGCATACCTTGCAATTTTGTACTTCTGTGAAATGGTGCAGAAACTTTTGTGGCCGACCTATAATTTTGAGTTTTGCTGTGTACGGTAGTCAATACTATGGGTAACTAATTTTTTCTTTGATGCTCTACTTGCTTGGTAACAAAATATGTTCTTTTCCCTTATTTAGTCACTTTAGTATATTGGAAATAGAATATCTGCTGGAATTAATTCAAACAAAAACGATTTTTTTACCATGGCTAGCTTTCAGTTCCCTCTTCAACATATCAAAAGTCCTCAACTATAGGACTGCTACAAATTAGTATACAGGGTGAAAGTTTATTATTTTTCTTTATTTCCTTTCTTTCTCAAGAAACTGATTGCTGAAAAAAAACGGGTTTAGGCTAGTTTGATAGGTCATAGTCTTCCAATAAACATATAAGAAATATACTACTCAGCAACTGCTGTGTATCAAGTTACAGGGTGAAAACTATTTTTCATCTTCAATTTTTTTTCTTAGTGGAACTGATCTAGATTGAAGCCGGTTCCAGTTCTTTTGCAAGCTCATAATGTCATACTGAAAATATAAAAAGGATACATTTCTGCAACTGCTGCTTTTCAATTTACAGGGTGAAAAGTCATTTTCACGTTTCAATTTTTTTCTTGGTGAAATTGGCTCACACATCAATTTCGACTGATTCTTCTGTAAACTTGAAGTTTTTAGTCAAACATATCAAAATAATACATTTCTGCTACAGCTATGTTTTTTTTTTACAAATTTGAATGTTTGGGTATATTCGAGTATATTGCATCAAAAATTCAAAAAATCTTGGAACGCAACCAAACATTTTAATTTGTAAATAAAAACGTAGCTGTAGCAGAAATGTATTATTTTGATATGTTTGACTAGAGACCCCAAATTTACAGAAAAACCAGTCGCAATTGTTGTGTGAGCCGATTTCATCAAGAAAAAAATTGAAACGTGAAAATGACTTTCCACCCTGTAAATTGAAAAGCAGCAGATGCAGAGATGTGTCCTTTTTATATTTTCAGTATGACATTATAAGCTTGCAAAAGAACTGGAACCGGCTTCGATCTAGATCAGTTCCACTAAGAAAAAAAATTGAAGATGAAAAATAGTTTTCACCCTGTAACTTGATACGCAGCAGTTGCTGGGTGGTATATTTTTTATATGTTTATTGGAAGACTAAGGCCTATCAAACTAGCCTGAAACCGTTTTTTTCGGTCATCAGTTTTTCAAGAAAAAAGAAAGTAAAGAAAAATAATAAACTTTCACCCTGTATACTGATTTGTAGCAGTCCCAGAGTTGAGGACTTTTGATATGTTGAAGAAGGGACTGTAAGCTTGCCATGGTAAAAAAATCGTTTTTGTTTGAATTAATTCCAGCAAAGCACCTATTTTTTTTCTATTTCCAATGTACTACTTTATTAGAGTTGAATTGTACGAACGAGGTTTTTTATTATTTGAATTATGAACAATGAAGAGTACGCAAATCTCGACGCAAATATAAAACAGGGAAAAGTATTTCAATAGAGAGTTGGACCTGGTCTGGACCGTAGGTACTACTTTTTGATAGCGTCCAAGCATGCCTCTTGCATGGCAGGTTATTGATAGTTGCCACATATCACAGGGATTTCTCTTCACTTCACGTCTAGAGCAGTAGAGCATCAGTAAGTTCTTGTCTTGTAGTGAGTTGTACTGGTAGTTCTGACAGTCTTCTTTGGAGAGCATCCCATATGTACTCAATTGGATTGATGTCGGGCGATGAGCTCAGCCATTTCATTGTGCTGATTTCATTATTCACGAAAAATTCATTCTTAATATTGCCATGCTACATTTATTATTTTTGTTATCGTTACAATTTTCTAAGTCGTTTTTGCTAAACTGTTCATGGCAACATCAACAATTGTCAAATTAATCTACTGAACTCAGGTAAATAGGTACTGGAATAAATATTGAAAGCCACCTGTGAGAATTAAGAGCAGTGCAGCACGAAAAATCACCTCACGAAAAAAAAAATCGTATTTCTGTAACCATGCAACCTGGAGCATCAAACTAAGAAATAAACAAACAATGGTTACCAGAGACAGCAAAATCCAAAATTACAGGGTGGCCACGAAAGTCCCACCCTTCCGAACACTTGGCAGTATTCGCTCACTTCTCTCTGGAGTTTATCCACGTCTGTACTGAATGTTGCGGAAGCATTTATCAGCCCGAACGGCATTCGAAAAACTGGAATTATCCTGCCACTATCGGAAATTTGTATTCAGAATATCTACCTAGAGTATCAGGATCAATAGTAGCTGAATTGTGTCAAAAACATAGGATGTGAACCCAGTAATAGCCAAATTTTATTATAAATAAATAATTAAGTTGATCAAATCGTTTTGCCAGGGAGAGAGGTTTGAAAACAAGACGTGGAATTTTTGTTTGAACGCCCGATATCTGGTAGTTCAAGTTGTCCATCGTTCCACCTTTTTATTAGCGCATTTTCCATCTTGATGAAAATCGCTATTGCAACCGCTTTGTCCGTCCGTCCGTCCGTCCGTCCGTCCGTCCGTCCGTCCGTCCGTCCGTCCGTCCGTCCGTTCATCGAACTCCTCCCAAACTAGACGACCTAGCTTTCTAATTTTTTCGCTGTTACATAGCTGCCACTCCCAAAGGAGGGCTAGGCTATATTGGATGTCCATATTGCGCCGCCAACATAGAGAAAACCGCCCCCGATAAACTTGAAATAACATAATATTGCACTTTCTACCAGACCTGATGCTCTAGTGTTCTCATTTTTTGAATAATACATAGTTGCCACTTATAAACGTAAGCCAACAAACATTCCGTCTTCAATATGCGCCGCCAACATGAAAAAACTGCTAAAAACCGCCCCCAAGCACTTTAAAATGAAAAACATGAACCCGAAGACATAGCGATCTGATTCTTTCGGTATATAAATAGCTGACTAAAAATGGGAAAGGATAGGCTACTTTTGGTTAGTCGCCGCCCCCAGATTCCGCCCCCAAACGATAAAAAGTGCAACTTTCACAAATGTTACTGATTGAGATGTTCCCTTCAACATTTAGGAACTGCCAACTCAAATTGTGCAACATTTGCTCAGCCGAACGCTGCCGCTCCCACACGCCGCCCCCAAAGTAAAAGATAAATGAAAAACAGGAACCTGAAGACATAACGATCTAATTCTTTCACTATATTAATAGCTGACTGAAATTGGAAAAAGATAGGCCACTTTTAATTAGCCGCCGCCTCCAGCTGCCGCCTCCAGCTGCCGCCTCCAAGTAAAAAAATGCAACTTTCACAATTTTCACTGATTGTCATATTTCCCTTACATTTAGTAACTTCCAACTCAAACTGTGCAACAGTTACTTTGCCGAATGCTGCCGCCCCCATACGCTGCCATCAAAGTGAGAGATGGATGAAAAACATAAACCCGAAGACATAGCGATCTGATTCTATCGGTATATAAATAGCTGACTCGATAGCTGACTAAAAATGGGAAAGGATAGGCTACTTTTGGTTAGTCGCCGCCCCCAGATTCCGCCCCCAAACGATAAAAAGTGCAACTTTCACAAATGTTACTGATTAAGATGTTCCCTTTAACATTTAGGAACTGCCAACTCAAATTGAGCAACATTTGCTCAGCCGAACGCTGCCGCTCCCACACGCCGCCCCCAAAGTAAGAGATAAATGAAAAACATGAACCTGAAGACATAGCGATCTAATTCTTTCACTATATTGATAGCTTCAAATTGGAGAAAGACAGGCCAGTTTAATTAGCCGCCGCCTCCAGCTGCCGCCTCCAAGCAAAAAATGCAACTTTCACAATTTTCACTAATTGTCATATTTCCCTTACATTTAGTAACTTCCAACTCAAACTGTGCAACAGTTACTTTGCCGAATGCTGTCGCCCCCATACGCTGCCATCAAAGTGAGAGATGAATGAAAAACATAAACCCGAAGATATAACGATCTAATTCTTTCGCTATATAGATAGCTTACTAAAAATGGGAAAGAATAGGCTACTTTTGATATGACGCCGCCTCCAACTTCCACCCCCAAAAGAAAAAAAGTGCAACTTCCAATAATTTCCAATGATTTACATTTTAATGTTACCTCAAACATTCAGAAACTCCCAACTCAAACTGAGGAAAAATTTCTTTGCCAAACTCTGCCGCTCCCACACGCCGCCCCCAAAGTAAGAGATAAATGTAAAACATAACCTTGAAGACATGGCGATCTAATTGTTCCGCTATATAGATAGCTGACTAAAAATGGGAAGAGATAGGCCACTTTTGATTAGTCGCCGCTCCCAGCTCCCGCCCTCAAACAAAAAAATATTGATGAGTGAAAGAATTTTCATTCAAATCTATTTAGTTGGCAAGTACCCCATTCTGATAACAAAATATCACAATGAGTTTCAAATGAAGAAAGTGGGCAAGGAATGGTGTTTCTCCTTCAACCAAATTTCTTTACGTTCACAATATGCCTCTTTGAGAAAATGCGCTACTGAGACTCACGCACGTGAAGGCATACTCACTTGTTTTATTTAAATTCCCATATTTATGATGATTACATTTTTTACTCATCAGTACGTCAATTGCATACGGCCATTAATTCGCAGGATGTTTGAGCTGCTCTCTCATGTTTCATGTGACAGATATAGCGGGAGGAGAAATAAGGAAATAATAGGTCGCTCGACCGCCATACGCTGCTCGGTCATAAATTCTGCCGAGTGTAATTTCTGCATTAATTTCAGTATGAACTCGGCCCATTAAGGAAAATTACTGTTGTCGGTAATTGATACGGACAAGTAATGGACATCAAGCAAGTGCCTAATGGGCTATTTACAAAATGCGCTACCGATGCGCGCTCACAGGCGTGAGACCTTGAAAAAATATTTTTTTGAAATTATTGCGACACCCCGGTTCACTATCTTATCGGCATTAACTTTGTCCTATACAGGGTGATTTTTTGGAGAAGACCCACTCCACATTTCTTGCTGCCAAATTTCTTTCTAGGAGAACAGGTCGATTTTTATTTTGAGGGGGACATCTAGGACACACATTGTCAAATTTTCATCTTGAACCTCTTCGCCCCCACCCTACCCTACTTCAGAATTTCGAACAGCACTACCTATTTTGTGATACATCAAATTAAGGTAATAAAATTCTCTTTCTGTCAAAAATATTTTGAAATCTTTTGAAACACCCCAAACCCTTCTCAAAATTTTTCTACTGTCAACTGAAGTTTCCCCCCTATTAACTGCCGATCCTCGAAAAATAGATTTTCCAGCAAAAATTAGTCAGTTTTTATTCAGGGACACCTAAGACACGTATTGCCAAATTTTTATCTTCAACCCATTCGCACCCCAATTGAGAAAATTTATAAAAGGGTAGAGGGAGGTTTAGAAAACTTGAAATTTTTTTTTACAGAAAGAGAATTCTATAACCTTCAGTCTGATGTATCACAAGGTGGATGTTGCTATGGATTTAAAATATCAAAGTATAGAGTAGGGTGGGGGCGAAGGGATTGAGGATAAAAATTTGTCGATACGTGTCTAAGATGCCTCCTTCGAAACAAGAATCGACCTGTCTTCGCTAGAGAATCTATTTCCCAAGAATCTAGAGTTAATAGGGGAAAAGCTTTCTTTTTATTAACAATGAGAGAGTTAGGAGAAGGGATGAAAGGTGACTTATAAAAAATCAAAATATGTTTGACAAAAAAAGAATTGTATCACCTTCAATTTGATGTATCACAATAGTGTGGTGTGGTAGTAGTGCTATTTGAAGTTCTAGAGTAGGGTAGGGTGGGGGCGGAGGGGTTGAAGATAAAAATTTGACAATGTGTGTCCTAGATGTCCCCCTCAAAATTAAAATTGACCTGTTTCGGCGTCTTCCTGGAAAGAATTTTGGCAGCGAGAAATATAGGGGGGGGGAGTCTTTACAAAAAATCACCCTGTATAAAGCATCATCAGAAAACTAAACTGTTTTATATTAAATTAAATTGCCGACCGTACTCTTGCGCTCCCCAGAATTATTATCCTTTGGCGCAACCTATTCGCTTGGGATTTTTCAGTTAATCTGCAGCGCTTATTATTTTGGCGTGCAATATCTCCACTTGGGCTGTGCACAAATTGCAGTTGGCGGCGTAATTGCGTAAATCCATCGGCAAGTGTATAATTACGTATAAGTACCTACCTGTAAGCTGTAAGAATTCCTCACGCTGGGTTGCTACCACCATCAGAATGATTGTTATCATCGATATATGCATGCCTTTTACGGAATTGTTATTTGCCATACAACCATTTTTCCAGCTAATTTCTAACCATGGATTTATGCAGGAAATTAATTTATGCAAATGATAACAGGCAGCCTGCACACGCACGCACCTTCGACGAATGGCAACTTTTGACGTGCAAATCAAATAAAGAAGCTTTGTCGCAGAGTTCTCTATAAGCTGCAACCTATAGCTATCGTTATAACCAGGAAAAAAATAAGTATAGCGCATAGGCCACTATACCGGGTGATCATTTAAAAAAATATCCACCCCTAGTAACTTTTGATTCCTAGTGAAGATTCCGTCGAGTAAAGACAGGTCGATCTTTATATCGAGGGGGACGTCTAAAACATACATTGGGAAATTTCGATCTTCAGCTCCTTCGCCCCCACCCACCCCAACTTCAAAATTTTGAATGGCACTACCTACTTTGCGATAAATTCAATTAAAGAGCTATAAATTCTCTTCCTGAATTTTTTTTTTCATTTCCAACCCCACCCCTTATTTTTCCGAAATTGTCTGAGTTTCCAATCAAATATCCTTGGCCACTAAACTCTTCTCAATGCAGTTAGCGTCATCCTGCATAGCACTGAGAGAGAAAAACTTCTGTGGAAGAAGTTCCACCAACATCCACCTCTCAGCTCCCCCCCACCGCATTTTATAAATTCAAAATAGCACCACCTGTTTTGTGATACATTAAATAAAGGTGATTAAATTATCTTTCTCTTTTCCAAATGTTCATCTTCAACCCGTTCGCCCTCTCTACCTTACTTCAAAGAGGTGGTTAAGAAAAAATTAGAATAAGTTTGACGGAAAGACAATTTTATTCTCTTCATTTTAGTGCATCACAAGATAAGTAATATTCAACATTTCAAAGTAGGGTAGAGTGGGGGGGGGGGCGAAGGAGTTGAAGATGAAAATTTGGCAGTATGTGTCTTAGATGTCCCCCTCGAAACAAAAATCGACCTGTTTCGGCGATTTCCTGTGAAAAATTTTGGCGGCGAGAAATCAGGGGTGACAACTTGTCAATTGACCACCTGTAGAATTAGAAGATTGGTGATATCGGCGGACTGCTTTCGCGCATCGTACAACCTACAAGTGTACAATCGATACATGTCTAAAGTTTCTAAATATTCACGCGGGTTCTCCCATATGAAGCATTGTTATATACCAACTTCACCTAAATTTTTCATTTAATCTTCAAGCGACATTTGCTCTACTCATTTATTTGAAGAAAGCAAGTCTGAGTGAGATATAGAATCTTGTCATCTACATACGGGGGGTGGCCCAACGAAGACGTAAAGAGAGATTTTCGGGCATTTGACCTCATTTTTTCGAGATAAGCCCGGACAGGTCAACTTTGTTTTAATGGGGATGTTCAAGTGCTATTAATTTGAACCTGAAGTTTCACCTCCGTATCAGGGTGGCAGCCCCTTGTAGATTAGAGGTGGTCGTTTGGTCTTGGAGGATCCTTTCTGCACTGCGACCTATAAGATCTTTTGTGCGTGACCATGCTTCTATTTAATATCCCAGGAAATCCACCTCCTCACCGAATCGGATGATTTCTTTGGGAGACTTACCTCTGATGTCTGCGGGTGTCAGTTTCACACCAGCAGCGTAAGTCGCAGAGTAAGTGCACGGTGGTTTCACCTGCCGATGCACAAAGCCTGCAAATAGGTGAGTTTTCCTTACCCATTTTTTGCAGGTGGTATCTCACTGGAAGCCCCTTGGAAAATTATAAATTACAAGTGGGGTTGAGTGTTACATCATTTTAAACTGGTTCAATTGTCTCTACAGCAGTGGTATTTTTTTGATTCGATGCAAATTTCCCAAGATAATGCTAATTTCAGTGTTTTTGGAGGGTTACAGCCCCTTCCAGAAGACTGGCTAGAAGTTGCCGAACCCATGACGGGGCTCATGTCCCTCTAGTAAACATATTACAGTATACAAACAAATGAGGTTGAGTGCCCGAAAATCTGTCGTTGGGCCACCTTGAATGAATAATAGGATAATATTTTCAGCCTGACCTGACGATTAAATGGAAAATTTACGAGAAATTGATGGCAAAAGTGCTGGATATAATGAAATCATCCTGGAAAATTGCCGAAATTTTGCAAAACCAGTGTGGTGTGTGGTTACCTGGCCCAAGCTTAAAGACGTCTTGTAGATTCAATGCTTTCAATCATTTAGCATCAATGTTGAAGAACATCCAGCTTCTCGCAGGCTCAATTATAAATGGCTTTATTAACAATATTCTCTCCTTGTGAGAGCTGAAAGCAGCATTAATATATCATCAACAGTTTTACAATCACAAAGTTGCGCGTCACGCGGTGACTGGGCTCGAAACGTGAGCCTGCCTGCACTTCTTCACTCTTTGGGCGAACGGAATTCGTCGAACCAATGCCCACACCATATGAAATAAAATTATCATGTGGAAACTTATAACTGCCCATCTACAACTTATTACATTAATAATATTAAAATTATAAAATCACCGTTGGCCTTACCACGGCACTTTTTATTGTCATTATTGTTATTATACCTACTACACACCGCATAATGATATAGCCAATAATGAATGAACGACCGCGAGCCATGGATGGGAAATTGTACAACGTGACTCATGAGCTTTAAGCCTTTCTTAAGATTGTCAAACTTGACTTATGCGGTGAGATTTAACATCAATCATCAATAGAATGGAATAAATTGTGGGCAATCTCCTAAATGCGGTCATTGATGTCTGTTTTGGATGCTTCTATACAGAATTAAACATAAAAGACACAGGTTCCAAACAGGATCTGGTGTTGTTCAGAAATTGTATGAAGTGTAGCAATAGGATTCCCTTGGAATTTCAGATGCGAAATGTAAAATTTGGCGTCACAGGTCCTTTATGCGACGAAATTCTTCTTTCGACAAAGAAATTAGACCAAAATTACAAAAAACTCAAATTTCATTAGATTCTATTATTTCTTGGCACAGTTCAATGGTGCCAAAATTTTTATCGGCCGGAGTCATAGCCTTTTTGATGTAGTTTACGAATGTGAAACTAAATTTTGAAAAATATGAGTACAGGGTGAAATAGAAACCCTGAGACCATTGACAGAAAATTAAAAGAAAAAAAAATCCGGCCCTGGAGTTTTCGAATTGATCGACATTGCAATGTTTCAAGTGTCGGTAGTAGAATGTACCTGCAAAATTTTGTTTCATTTTATCATTTGTCCCAAAGATATGGCCGATCAAAAAATCGACAAAATACATTGATCATTGATCAGTTGATCACCCTGCAACTTCGAAACGAAGACCCTTACAAAAATTTAGTAATAATGATAATAATCACCTTTTTATACCTAATAAAATTTGAATGCCTAACGAAAATGGAGGTACTTAGAAATAGTTTTTCTTCGCCTTGAATATCGTCATTACAAAATCAGCATTTCTGACCACGTTTTCATACATCCAAACTCAAATATCTCGTGAACAGGAATTCTATCGAGGTTGAACAGTGGGACCTTTTTTTTTGGTAGAAAACTCCAATATTCCATAATTTCTTATTAAATTTTGGAACAATTCACATTCAAATAAGTTAGGGTTATTTTTACCCCCATACTTCAGCCTGACCCACTCCTGGATGGATTATTTTGAAATTAGTCTTGCCTCATTTTGTTGGCCATGAGAAGGCTAGTAGATGTGTCAAGTTTGATTGATTTTTCTTCAACGGTTTCGAGGATATTGAATAAAAACCACCTTCAGGGCTCCACCTTTAGGGGCCTGTGGCTCCCTTAGGAAGCGTTTCCGGAACCATGTTCATGGGAACTTTTTTTCTTGTTTTGATGACAGGAAGCTGCCCTAGAACGTTGTCGGTGTATTTTCGGGACAGCCTGTATAAGCTCAGTTGAGGATGTAGTTTAACATACTAAAAGTCCTCAAGAATCCGGTGTGAGCTTCAGCCGTTGTAGCCTCAAGAAGAACTCAAGGATCAGTTTTTCGCGTATATTTCGTTAACAATAGCACTTGGAAAAAAAGTATCAAGAAGAAATTGGTGAAAATTTCATTATCTAGGAGAAAGGTCCTCACACATTGACGAAGACTGAAGACTGTATGGACCTTAAGTTTTATGATGGCGGGGTGCCACTTGGTGGAGGTGTTGTCCGATCCATTCTCTTCTGATTGAAACCTCAGGTCATCAATACCAACTATGCTGGCGGCATATACAGGGTGAAATAAAAATAAAAAGTTAAACATTTGTACCTCAAGAACCAAAATAGGTGAAGACATGTGAATCAATCGCCATAAATGATCCTGATTTCATGGTCATGAAGTCGTTGTAAACTTGAATCAAATATCTTGAGCCTTTCTTGAAATATTTTCAAAAGACTGAAGTTGTTGCTGAAAAAAAAAATCGTCCACTTATCAGAAAAAAAATTTACTGTGTTTCGTGAATAGTTGACCTAGAGAGTGTTTTTTACTGTTATTTCATTTTAAATGTAATTTATCATAAAAACACCAAGTTTCAATTCAATATCTGAAGAATTATACTGACATATACGAAAAACTACTTTTTTGATAACAACTTCAGTCTTCTGAAGATATTTCAGAAACGGTTCAACATATCTGATCCAAGTTCACGACGACTTCATGACCATGAAATTAGAAGTATTTTTGGCGATGTACATGTCTTAATCTATTTTGGTTCTTGAGGTACAAACGTTCAACTTTTAATTTTCATTTCACTTTGTATATGTCGCCAGAATAGTTGGTACTGATGGCTCCAAGTTTCAATCAAAAGAGAATGGACCAAACGAAACCTCTACCAAGTGACACCCCTGACACCCCGCCATCATAAAATTCAAGGTCCACACAATCTTGAGCATTGAGCATTTAGGCTATTCTAATTTTCTTGTGTTTTGACGAAGAAGGAGTGTACTGACGATGGAATATTTGAGGACCTTTCTTGTAGACAATGAAATTTCCAACAATTTCTTTCTGGTACTTTTTTCGCAAGTGCCATTGTTCACGAGATAAATGCAAAAAACTGATTGTCAAGGTCTTCGCGAGGCCACAACGGCTGACGCTCTCACCGGATTCTTGAGGACTTTTGATATGTTAAACTACACGCCTAAGCACCTAACTGAGCTTATACATATAGGTACATACATAGACTGTGACGGGAATTAGATGACTTAGACGGCAAATAGACATACTTCAGACTAAACTGAATGGCAATAATAGCCCAATCCTTTAGACCATTCGACAATTTGACATTGACATTTTGGGGAAAAATTGATCGCCACGTTTATTTACGCGCTACGGCGGAAGCTCATCGGCTCATTACGATTTGTAGTGTGTCACTTTCCCAAATTCGCAATCGTCATTAACCGTTAATGATCATTAAGTATGTAATGATCACATACTTATTGCATAAGATCATTACATAATTTATTGTCGTCTAGTACCTTTGAATGGATAATCTTCTTATTATTATTATTTTAGTATTATTATTTTCTTTGTTTCTGTTATAATACTATGATCGTATTGAAAAACAATAAACTATTCTATTCTATTCTATTAAGTATGTAATGATCATTAACGTATAGTCTGCCTAGGATATCAACTGATAATTCATATGAACACCCGATAGGTTTTTCCTGTCCCGATCTTTGTCAGTGAATTATGAACTATCCAATAATCAGCGCCTAATGTGCATATTTCACGTGAGAGAAATATTTTAGTGTATCTAGTCGTACTATCAGTCCTGGTCTATTATAGGTATTCTATCAACCACTTTCTCTCCAGCCTTCAGTCAAGATGCAGAAACTCAAGCAATTTCTCTGAAAGTCTCTTCAAACAAAAATGGATTCTTCTTCACCACTTATCTCCCAACCTAACTGTTATAGTATTATAGGAAACGTAAGTCGATAGCTCATAAATTTCGCCGATGATTTATAACGTCACTTTGCACTTTCTGTGCGTTGGCTGTTTCCGGCGTTTCGGGGTTATTTATTTGTCTCGCACCTTCCATGCGTCTATATTATAGGTACACCTCCTGTTTTCACGACAATTCGTGTGCCTCCCACGATCTAGGTGGGCCCCATCGGCCAAACCGTGTTTATGGTGTTTGTAAGCAATTTGGCCAACCTTTATCTTTATTGGACAAGTAAAGTCCGGCGTTTAACTGCCCCCAATTAAGTGGCAAAGTGTTGTTGTGAGCTCCATTTACCTGTTTATACCACCGTGGTCGATGAGGTGTGCACTGGAGTTGAAAATTGCAAGAGGATTTCCAAAGGAACGGGACGACATTCATAGCTGCTTATATGTTTCCGAAACGAGCTTTTCTGTCTAATATTTCAGCTTCATTAGCCATGAACTGTGAAAACTGAAGAGGAGTGTATACGGCAGTTCGGGGCAGCTTGGCGTGGAAGTAGTACCTACTTTATTTTCAAGACAGTGTCCAACCCCAATTAACTGCGAAAAATTTCAATTATGCCGTCAACATCTGATTGTGTGAAATATTGGTGATAGTTATTGACGTTTTGAGAGCGTTATAAACATATGTAGTAAGCCCCAGGTCGATAGATTATGGCTCGAAAGATGTACGTCGACCAGGAGTGTTATATGCTTTTAACGCCTGTGGTGCCTTCAACGTTTTATGCCATACTTCGACGGGCCACACAACATCAAAATGTGCTTTTTTTCTGCCAGGTCACTAGCTTTAAAATCAGCCTGATGTTCTTAAAGGTGAAGATTGAACAGAAAATTTTCCTCATGCAAATTTCGGCTTCGTGTCTGAAAACCACATTATGTAACAGCCAACTCGTATCGTAAACTACTATTATTCACAATGAGTTTGATATCGATAGTTACATCTCTAACTTTTAAAAAGTTTAAAAGTGAATGATTCGTCACCAGATTGGAAAATATTGTTACTTTCGGACCTCAGGGCCGAAAGTGACGTATGATCGTATGAAGAGAGGTGATCTGATCTAAATCAGCTGTCGCGGAGCGCGGAGTGTTGCTAGATGCGTTGTTTGGAAAGGTTGCCTATGCCTACCTGATAAAAACGTTTGACGCGAAAGACTTTAAATAAAGCTTATTATATGTGATATATCAAATGGGAGGCAATAAAATTCTCTTTCGGCCAAAGGTATTTTGAAATCTTTTGAAGCACCCCCACCCTTCTCAAAATTCTCTCATTGGTAAATGAAGGAAAGGTTCTTTCCCCTATTGACTGCCGATCCTTGAGAAATAGATTTTCCAGCAAAAACTGGTCGTTTTTTATTTCTAGGGAGACATGACACTCACTGCCAATTTTCATATTCAACTGTTTCGCTTCCCAACTAAGAGAATTTTTGAAAAGGAGTAGGGGGTGGTTTAGAGAATTTGAAATTATTTTTCACAGAAAGAGAATTTTATTACCTTGAATTTGATGTTTCACTAGGTAGATATCATTGCTCTTCCAAATTTTGAACTAGGGTAAAATATGAGAATCTGGCAATGTGGCAATACGCGTCTTACTCTTATAGTGCGGCGGTTAGTCAAACCTACCTTGCATTTTATTCTAGAGCATTCAGACTTGGCACAGTTGCAGTCAGTGCATACCCCCCAGCTTTCTCTTGAGAAGTGGAAACAAGGTTGCAACCCCGGGAGACCAGCGGGCTGCATACCTAACAGGGGTAGATTTCGAAACCTTAACAAATCGTCCGTCTTGGTGCCTTCTATGGACCAGGATTGGTCCCCCACTTGACATTTACTAATTTAAGGCATATGTCGACCTTGGCGGTTGGTCGTGAAAGCGGCTTGTCTACCTTTCAGGAACAAACAAATAATACCGGAATCATAGTGTTTCTATCACAATTTCCAATAACTCAGTTATTTTTCAAGATATTCTGGTGAAATTCGGTAGTATCATAGTAAAGTCAGAAAGAGAACGCCGTGTGCTGCCACCGCACTTGCCTGTTATATTCAAAAATACGAAAGACAACTGTTTTTCTCCTTTTTGCCGCCATCTTGAATTCGCCCAATATTGAATAACTGAAAAGTCAATTGGCAATACAAATCATGGTCTTGAAGAATAATCCAAATGTAGAAATAACTATACCCAGTGAGCAACTTCTCTTCAATTGACCAAAAAGAGCTGTTGAACTAATGGACACATTTCCACGAGTTTCACAGAGCTTTGACGCCCACCATGGTCAAAATGACCATTGGATAGATAAAGGAGAGTGTTTAAAATCATCCTTTATCTTTTCCAAAGTAGGATACAAAACCATTTTGATTCAAGCTCAGTCTTTCCTGAAATAGTCCGAAAATATTCAGAAAAAATAGGTGATCCACTATAAAATTTTATACTTTTAAATAGCCGGGATTATAGTCAATTGAAAAGGATTTGCTCACTCTGGGAATGGTTATTTTTGCATTGAGATCATTGCCTATGACCATTATCACTAGTACAGTTTAATTCCTCACTTATACAATAATGAGTGACTTCAAGATAGCGGCTATGAGAAGAAAACCAGTCAACTTTCATATTTTCGAGGATAGTGGACAGGGACGATGGCAACATACGGCATTTCATTCTTGACTTTATTATTCACGGGACTACCGAATTCCACTGAAATATCTCAAGAAATCACTTCGGAAATCACTGGTTTATTAAAAAATGTGACTTTTCATGAAACTGACTACTGATTCCAGGATTTCTTAGGAACGGCTGAAGATATGGAGACGCGGTTTATTTCATCTCAAGGACGGTGTTGAATTGGTAAAATAAGCGTTGCGAAATCAATCCGTGTGGGTTTATTCCTTAACCGATCCTTACCATTTCGGTCTCTTTCGAAAGCTACAAGGATGTACTTTGGTTTGAGCCCATTGGTATTTCCAAAATCCAATTCTTTTTTTCAAATGTCAAAATTCAACTATTTTTTTTTAATTTCGGAAATGCCAATAGGCTCAAACCAAAGTACATTCTTGTAGCTTTCGAATGAGACCAAAATGGTGAGAATCTGTCAAGGAATAAACCCATACACGGATTGATTTCGCAACGCTTATTTCACCAATATGACTCCGTCCTTAAGAAACAATCAATTGTGAATCTACATTGTGACTTTCATGACTCCAATTTTGACGGCCCCGTGGCGCAGGCGGTCGAGTGGCTGCCTGCGACGCGGAAATCCCGGGTTCGATTCCCGGTGAAAAGTCTGGGTGTTGTGTTGTCCGAACTTTGCACTTTTCTAAGTTTGTACAATTGATAAATAAACGGGCAAACTCCTATGGCAAGAAAAAGCCGATAAAGAGAAAAACATTTTTTTAAATTATTTATGACTCCAATTTCTTTGATTTGGGGGGTGGAATTTTTAAATTATTGAACACCCTGTATGAGACGTCTGCAAGTGGACTCACCGTGGCATCACTTCTTATAAATGTTGCTCAGGGCTGAATATTTTGTGACAAGTCTCATCGATTGATCATTTTTTGCAAGGTTGTAGCCCGTAACGTCCGGATTGACTGTGATTCCGGTGATTTCTTTTTGTGCCCCTGAAAGGTAGGCAACCCGCTGTCACAACTCATCGTCAAGGCCGACATATGCCCGTAACTAGTAAATGTCAAGTGGGTGACCGATCCTGGCCCATAGAAGTCACCGAAACGAACGATTTGTTGAGGTTTTGGAATCTACCCCTGTTAGGTAGACAACTCGCTATACCGCTGCTCTCTTGGGTTTGCAACCTTGTTTCCACTTCTTAAAAGTAAGCTGGGGGTATGTGCTACAACTATGCCAAGTCTGAATGCTCTAGAATAAAATGCAAGGTTGGTCTTAATATCGTCCACTAACCGCCGCACTATTAGATGCCCATTTAAAAATAAGAATCGACCTGTTTTCGTCGGGAAATCTATTTCCCAAGAATCGGGAGTTAATAGGGAAAAAGTTTCTCCTCAATTAACAATGAAATAATTTGGAGAAAGGTTGGGCGGTGACGAAAAAAAAATCGGCAGAGAAAGAGTTTTATTACATACCTTTCAATTTGAATTATCACATCAAGATAAGTAATGTTATATGAAATTTAAAGTAGGGCAGGGTAGGGGCGAAGGAGTTAAAAATAAAAATTTGGCAATGCGTATACTAGTTGTCTCCCTCAAAAAAAAATTGACCTGTTTTAGCGTTTTCCGGGAGAAAATTCTGGCAGCGAGAAATCTGGGGTGGGTCCTTTCCCAAAATTTACCCTATATTTATTTGATTATGTATCAGTTTATCACTTTACACGTTATGTATCTAATGGAACGATAACGTAAAAACTATCATTATCATATTAATTGTGATCATTAGAGAAATAAATGAGTATCTACTTAGAACCTAGGACCTAGGTATACGAGTAGGTATCAGTACCGCGAAACGAAATGGGCAAGACGAGTGTCTACCACCATTCCGCCCCGGATTTTCTTCTATGGACATAAACACGACCACCTCTCGTGCAAGGGAACTTGATTAGCATAAATATTCTGAATGAATTTGGAGGTGAAAAAATTTAGAGCTGCTGATGGTACAAAAATAAAAAATACGCTTCCAATGACTCACTCCGTGCTGGATCCGATGGGAAAATTTCCAAGGGTGAGTCTCCGCGCGCGGTCCGTTCTCTAGGTAAAGGCCATATAAAGGTAGGAATAAGTGCAGAAGCGGGTGCGGGTGCGAATCGGCGGGATCAAAGCTGCCGGCACGTTAATATCTCTGGCGCCGAAAAAGGCCCATTCACGCTTATGACGAAGGTGCTGCTGGCTTGCTCTTGGGTGGCGCTCCGGCCGGCCAGGCCGTGACCAATGGTTCCCGTACTCAATGAAACCCAGCTCGCACTCTCTCACCTGAGCAAGAAGAATCCCTTCGATAACGAAACGGAAAGTCGAACGAACGTTCGATTTGCATCATCACTACTGGCTCGCAAGAAAAGTGTCGATATAATTGCTGCATACCCAGCAGTAGGGTATATCAGCTAATAAAGCAATTTATTCTACGTGGACGGTGAAGACGGGTATATAAAAAACAAACAAGCTTCAAACGAAGAGGCAAATTGAGTGTAATATAGTTTTTTCTTTGCGGTTGTAAGCTGCCGAGCGCTAGACTTTCAGGAGCCTCGAGCTATAAGCTCGACGAAAAGTGTAACCGCATTATTGGAATCCTACGCCGTGCAGCTCAGGATGGCCGTCGAATAACTCCGCTATTCGCTAAAATAACCTCTATGGTTCTTGATCACATATACTTAATTATGTTCATAGATTTTTCAAATTTTGAGTTTCCTGAAATCGGCGATTTCAAGATATTTTTGAACAATCAAGCTCAAATTTGTCGAGGAACAGCTATATAGGGAAAGTCGGGGCGGAACGGACCACCTAACGTTTGAAGTGCTGTGAAAGCTAAAATAAAAGTCACATAAGGCTTTAAATTGTTGACCTCAATTGCTACTACACGAGGCATCTTATTTTATAAATCATTAATGTCATAGCCCAAAGTGCGATTCATAACTCGATTTTAATTTTAGTTGCAATTTTAATCGCAATTATAACAAAGCTCAAAGATACGGTTCCCTTTGTACCTTTCATAACCCGATTTTAATCGCAAGACGCAATCGCAACGATCCTTACGATCGACCAATGAAAATCAAGATAATATCAAGATTAGCGAAAATGAACTCAGTAGTCTTCTTGACGAGCAAGGTAGCGTTAGGGAATTTTCTAATGAATTTTAATTTTCTTCGTCAGAATTGCTTGATGCATTCAACTGACAAGTGAGTCACATTTACAGTGGCACTAGTGACTGACAAGATTTTCCTAAAGTCCCTAGGTTTTCTCCCTCCATCATTTCTTGCTTCCGACAGATGCGATGGCTGCGATCGAGTTGAAAATTGAGGAATATGCTTACGATCGATCCGACTAAAGTTGCGATTAAAATGCGACTGAAATTAAAATCGAGTTATAAATCGCACTTTAGTCATGAGAAATGGTGGCCAAGAAGAAGCAAAATTGTAATTTTTAAACATGTTTGACGTCTTTACACTCCACACCCACAAAACCTTTATTCTGCATGATGTATTCCTACACATTAAAATAATTGAGCCCATTTTGTTTTTATTGTCATCATCCTCTCTCCCCAGTCATCAATATTTACTGTCGCGCCCCGAAAAATGGACATAATCGGTAGAAACTAAAAGAGGAAATATTTGAAAAGTGAAAAAAAAAAGTGCGAGTTTTTTTGCTCTTTAATCAAATCGGGAAGTATGAGAAAATAAGACCTTCCTTTGATTGTCATAATTTTTTTGTGAAAAGTTCCCTGAAATCCAAGCTCAGGAACTTTGGACAATCGCCATCAAGTGTCAAAAAGTCGTTTTTTCAGCGAAGAAGTCATTCTTCCATTGCAAGATTGCCCTCTTTGTAATTGAATCATCAGACATTTCTTAGGTCTGCTATTGTTGGAAATAAGACAGTCAACTCTTTCTACTTCTTGACCGCCATCTTGGATCCGCCACTCAAGCAAAAGTAGAAATAGTGTATACACATACACATACATAATACAGTACCTGTACACTATTTCTACTTTTGCATAAGTGGCGGATCCAAGATGGCGGCCAAGAAGTAGAATTGTCAGTATCACCATACTGACAAACATGCATCATATATGATACGCAATCATTCATTTACAAAAAGGACAGTCTTGCAATAAAGAAATGACTGTTTCAACAAAAGAACGACTTTTAACCACTTGATGGCGATTATCCAAAGTTCCTGAGCTCAGATTTCAGGGGACTTCCTACAGGTCATTCATGACAATCAAAGGAATGTGCATACAAAATTTCAACCCTCTACTATTTTTTCCGAAGAGGAAAGACAAAGTGACTGGACCAAAAGTGACAAGACAGTATTTATCTTCTTTCTCAAAAAAATATTACTTCTATTCTGAAAACCATTCGTTGAAAAAAAAATCGGTTGTCCCCCCACCCCCCAAAACTTCCTCGACGGGCGCAAGGAATGGATGGAAATTTTAAATTATGAGATGTCCCTTCAGGTGAGAAGTTAGAATTTGAGAATAAAATTAAAGAACTGAGATATTTTCTCTAATAAGGGATTCATGTAGAGCTCCATCACTTGAGTTTGGTTTCGATAACCCAGGCCTGATTTATATTTTCAACAGGGAAACTCCTGGGAAATTGGAAAGAGACTTATTGGAAAATGTTCAAGAGCCAGTTACCTGCTCTTGTTTAATAAAAATTGGTGAAAATCTGTTCACGGGATAAAAAGTTGGAAAATTTCCAGTTTTTCCAGAGATGAAAGCTTGGAAACCGTGGCTCCGATGCCGAAAATTTTCCCTCCAAAAATTAATTTAATCTTTTCTCCAACTTTCATTCCTGTAATGTCTGCACCTGAAATGAATATTTTGTGGAGTTTTTCAAATTCACGGGATGTGCTAATTTAATTTAATTTTCAAGAAATTATCGTCGGGAAACCGGAACCGTGCCGATTTTAAAAATGGGTCTACACGACGCCCAATTCAATATTTTTTCAATATCGTTTTGATTTTTTTGAAAATAATTGTTCCCCGAGCGGGAAAAAATTCCTGCATCAGAGGCGAGTCGTCCTGGTTAAAATACGGGCGAGAGACTCTCTTGAGTGGCAATGGCTAGAAGAAATTTTGAAAATTCATAACGGTCGACTGGAAAATTGTGAAAGATTGCAACTGCAGACTTGATTTGAATTTTTTGTTTTGTTGCTCCCTGCTAAGTTTGGTCCCAATCCATCGGATAGATTTTGAATAATTAAATGGTAAATAATGAAGTACGCAACAAAAGTCGTGTCACCCCCTAAATTTTCATCGGTTTTCAAAACTGATTATCTTCAAATTCTCTTGGGCGATTTTGGGTTTTTTTCGACTTGTAGACAGCACAGTTCTTCAGCTATCAGATCAGCTATCAGATCTTGTTTTTGCTAAATATGAAAGATGTGAAATAAGGTCCGTACAGGGTGACACATCAAACAGTGCCAAATTGATGGAAGTTCCGTAATCCCCCATTCTCTCAAAAAAAGTTTTTCTCAATTCAAAAACGAAATTCACGAAGAGTGATGTCTCACCTCGGGATGGTTTTTGATTTTTAGCCAAATTTTGATTTTTTTGAAAAATATTCGTGTCTGTTTGTAATCTCTCACGATTAATGCCGAACTGTTGATCCGATCAATTTGAAATCCGGTATGCAGACATGGTTTTGTTGTCAAATGAGCGAATCAGCCTTTCGCTGTCATCTGTCAAGCAAAAGTGACACTATCAGAAAACGACAAGAAGCCCATTCTCACGGAATAGCCCAGGCGCCAGAGAGCAAAAATCAGCTCAATAAGGAAATGATTGTTTCCCGGCTGGAAACTAGCTCAAAACGATCTGTGTGGCTTAGGTTTTGACATACTAATTTCCCCCCTTTCGGAAATGTCGGCGTCATGTCGCCATCATCAACAAGAAGTGCACCAGCGTGGTTTTTGCCAAATATCTTGATTTTGGGCCATCTGACAGCAAAAGATGTAGGAAGTCATTTTGAAACCAATGAAATTCCCTACGGAATAGTTTTTGAATGACTTTTCTGCGACCTATGGTTTTTGAGATAGACCTTCTGGAAGCAAGAGGCATTGTCGTAAAAGCTCCATGGCCACTTGACTCGAAAAACTAAAATGTCGATGTGACAAAAAAATTTCAAAATGAGATTTCTCGAGAATCCTTCATGCTATAGTTGCGGTGATGGTCTTAAACTCTTTCTCTTGAACCGTTGATTACGAATATAGAAAAGTCAAAAACGTCACATTGTACATATACAGGGTGTACTGAGGGAATCAAATCAGTTCAGAGAAATTTCACATATTTCTTCGATTTAGCCTATATGCGACACTCTAAGCATCTAACACGAGTCCAATATCAATATGGATTTGCTCTATATGCTTCACCTTATACACTAAAGAAGTGGTCAGCTCACAGCTTTACTGTAAAATGTTTTGAAGGCCCTCTGAAATCATCGAAATATTAAAAATTTACAGTACCAAGGAATGTATATAACAGTATAATATATACCAAGAGACAAAAGTGAATTTTTAATTTGGGAAATTGGAGCCAAAGGGCCCTCGAGCAACAAACTTCACCCAAGGGATCAAAAATTCACTTTGGTTCCTTGGTATATAATATACTGTTACATACATTTTTTGCTACTGTAAATTTTGATGATTTCAGAGGACCTTCAAAACATTTTACAGGAAGGCTGTGAGCTGACCACTCCTTAGGTGTATCAAGTGAAGCTTACATAGCAATGCATATTGATATTGGACTTGTGATAAGTGCTTAGAGTTTCGCATAGGCTAAATCGAAGAAATATGTCAAATTTCTCTGTTCTGATTTGATTCCCGTAGTACACCCTGTATATGTACAATGTGACGTTTTTGACTTTCCAATATTCGTAATCTACGGTTCAAGAGGAAGAGTTTAAGACTATCACCGCAACTATAGCATGAAGAATTCTTGAGTAATCTCATTTTGAATTTTTTTTTGTCACATCGACATTTTAGTTATTCGAGTCAAGTGGCCATGGAGCTTTCACGACAATGACTTTCGCTTCCAGAAGCTCTATCTCAAAGACCATAGGTCGCAAAAAATTGATTGAAAAACCAAACTGTAGGGAATTTCATAGGCTTCAAAATGATTTCTTACATCTTTTGCTGTCAGATGACCCAAAATTAAGATATACGGCAAAAACCATGCTAGTGCACTTCTTGTTGATGATGGCGACATGACGCCGACATTTCCGAAAGGGGGGAAACTAGTATGTCAAACCCTAAGCTACACAGATCGTTTTAAGCTAGTTTCCAGCCAGGAAACAATTATTTCCTTATTGTTTTCCCTGGCGCCTGGGCTAGAACCTGACTTGCAATATGTCATTTGAAAGCTCGTAAAAAACTGTATTCAAAACTGCAAAAAGTCTGTGTCTATTTATCATCTGTCAAATATTAAAAAATGTCAAAGTTTAAAATTCCACTATTTAATTATTGGGTCCAATCCGATGTATTGAACCCAAATTTGGCAGGAAGCAACACAACAAAAGAGTCAAATCATGTCTGCAGTTGCAGTTTTTGTTTATTCTCTAGTGGGTAGTTATGAATTTTCACAATTTCTCCTAGCCGTTGCCACCTGAGGGAGCCTTTAACCCGGGATCTGACCAAAACGACTACTCGCTTTTGATGCAGGACCCCACTCAAAAATTCATTATTTCTTCTCGGGGATCGACTTTTTTTTCAAATATTTCAACTGATTTCAAAAAAAGATTGGATTAGGCGTCGTGTAGACCCATTTTTGAAATTAACACATCTTCGGTTCTCCGACGGTGATTTTTTCAAAATGAATTTTGCTCAATCCGTTTTAGAAAGACTGCAGTGCAAACTTCAACATGCGGTGAGCCCCACAAAATATTCATTTTAGGTGCAGACCATGCTGGGAATGGAAGTTGGAGGATAGATTGAAATAATTTTTGGAAGAAAAATTTTCGAAATCGGACTTACGGTTTTCGAGTACCTACTTCTCTATGGGAAACAAGCATATTTTTCGAATTTTTATCCTGTAAGCAGATTTCCACCATTTTTTTCATACAAAAGGTAACTGGCTCTTGAACATTTTTCAACAAGTTTTCTTTCCAATTTCCCGGGAATTTCCCTGTTGAAAATGTAAACCAGCCTGGGTTATCAAGACCGGACTTGAATGATGAAGCTTAGAGACCTTTTGTTAAGAAAAAAAAAGGTGGAAATCTGTCCACGGGACTAAAAGTTGGAAAATATGCAGTTTATCCATATAGGAAAACTTGAAAACCGTAGGTCTGATTTCGAAAATTTCTCTCCCAAAAATCAATTCAATCTTTTCTTCAACGTTCATTCCAAGCATATCTGCACCTAAAATGAATATTTAGTGGGGCTCACCGCATGTTGAAGTTCACACTACGGTTTTCCCAAATCCACGGAATGTGCAAAATTCATTTTGAAAAAATCACCGTCGGAAAACCGAAGCTGTGTCGATTTTAAAAATAGATCTCACGACGCCCAATCCAATCTATTTTCGATATCAGTTGGAATTATTCAAAGAAAGTCGATCCCCGAGAAGAAATGAGTTTTTGAGTGAAGTCCTGCATCAAAAGCGAGTCGTTCTGGCCAAAACCCGGATTAAAGGCTCTCTCGGGTGAAGACGGCTAGAAGAAATTTTGTAAACTCATAACACCCCGACTAGAAAATGGTGGAAAACTACAACTGCAGACTTATTTCGACTCTTTTGTTGTGATGCCTCCTGCCAAATTTGGTTCCAATCCATCGGATAGATTTTGAATAATGAAATGGAAAAATTTGGAATTTTTGACATTTTTTAATATTTGACAGATGACAGAATATTGATGTGAGAATATTCTTCTGTCATTTTCTGGCAGTGACACTTCTGTTTGACAGATGACAGCCAAAAACTGATGAGCTCATTCGACAACAAAACCATGTCTGCATACCGTATTTCAAATCGATCAGATCAACAGTTCGGCTGTTTTCATGGAAGATGTAAGACACAAGACACAAGTCATAGACAAAAATATTTTTCAAAAAATCATAATAGGGCTGAAAATAAAAAACCATCCCGAGGTAAGACATCACTCTCCATGAATTTCGTTTCTGAATTGGGGAATTTTTTTTGAGGAAATGGGGAATCACGGAACCTCCATCAATTTAGCACTGTTTGATGTGTCACCCTGTACAAACCTGATTTGACATATTTTGTACTCCGCAAAGACAAGATCTGATAGCCGAAGATATCTACCAGTTCCAAGGAATCCAAAGTCGCACAAGAGAATTAGGGGGTGAGACGACTTTTGTTGCGTACTTTATATTATTTTTTCACTTCCTTGATTACTTTTGTTATTTTGTTCTTAAATGGATAACTCAATTACAGAAAGGTGTTGAGCAATGAAATTCTTTGTTTTTACGCCGACGTTTCGTCTTTTAAAAAACGACGGCGTAAAAACGAGGAATTTCATTGCCCAGCACCTTCCTGTAATTGGGTTATCCATTTGAACAAAATAACAATTGATTGGTAAAGTTTTGAACTCTGACATTTTCTATTATTTGACAGATGACAGAGAAAGCGATAGTTTTAACTGTTCTGAATACAGTTTTTGATGAGCTTCCAAACGGCGTATCGCAAGTCAAGTTCCGTGAGATGAAGCTTCAATCATTTATTGATAGTGACACTTCCGTTTGACAAATGACAGCGAAAAACTAAGGGATCATTCGACGGTGGAATCATGTCTGTGCACCAAATTTCAAGTCAATCGCATAGACGTTGCGGCTGTTATACAGACAGAGATCATTCTGGAAATGGTCCTAATCGTTATAGGCACTCTGCGGATTTACTTCAGCGCCAAAAGTTGCGTTCTTTTTTGTACTTTTCTTACAGGAAGTTATCTATTTCCATTTAACAACAATGCCATTTGAATAATGATACCACCTGCAAATGTCAATTTCAACAATGCATAAATTTAAATTTTGACAATTTTCCTCACACATATGTTCGCGACTGCCGCATGAGGGTGCTGGAACGGGCGGGATATTCAAAATGTGCAGAGCGCCTATAGGGGACCAAAACAGACATACCCGTCGAAATCTCGGAAAAAATGTTTACGCGTTCATAATATTTCTCCTCCTCGTTGGGTGGTGGGTCGGGGAAGTAAAATAGAAAGTTATAGAGACTTTTTTGTGAAAAAATTGAGACGGCTGCGACTTCGGAGCTAAGGCTGACCAAATGGTGGATGCGCAGCACAAGATGCAATGGATTACTGAAGTGTTTACTCAAGTTGTATGCGTATACCGCTGTATTCCTAGTGTAAAGGTATATTACATTGTTTAGTGTTTGTTTCCAAGTGCCTTCCTTGAAGTGTAAGTGTATGATGATGTATGTACTTGAAAGTTTTATTCTTCACTGACAAAAATTTGTGAGGATGCGATTGCAGAATCATTCGAATGTGCTGGAGACTTCAACGTGCAAGCAAGCCACAATTGCACAAAGTTGGTGGAGGCGCAGCACAAAAGCCCACAGAGTTTCAGGTCTGTGGTTTCAGTATTGAAGGGTGGATCTGCTTCTACGCTAATCGGTTTATTCTGGCGCATCCACCAGAATAGTCAGTCGCCTAATACTCTTCATTTCATCAGTTCAACCTTGCATCATGATGGCCTGAAGTCATCTATATATGGGCTAATTCAGCGTATGCAAATAAATGAGAGCAAGTTCATTCAGTTTCATTCGCATCCCTATAATGTCCAAAAGCTTGATAAAAATGAATTTAAGCTTTCAGTGAATCCAGAGCATTCAGATTTCACATTGTGTCTCATGATGCAATCAAAAATTGTGATGGCTGAAATTCTACAGCCTACAGTCATAGACAGTTGGATAATATCATCGCTCATTACTTCATTTTAGTGCAAAAGATAGGAATTCCCAGGAGTAAACGCAGATTAGCAAACTGTAGTCAGAATACTGGAATACAAGTATTCGAGGGGTTTTCGATCGACTGAGTAAACTGCCGATTTCCCTTTATTGCGGAAGCGTGGTGCAGCAGCAACGGAATTATCCATCAGGCACAAATTACCATGATCATATCGAAATCGGCGATAGGCATCGACTATACAAAGAAAGTTTGCACTGGCAGCAGGAAACGCTAATCCTCCGGCTTTCTTCTCGCATTCTGCGGCCGGTTGATCGGCCCGCATAATCCGCATGTTATACAGTTGCCGGTCGTCCGGCCGCATTTTTCCACGAGCAATGGCGGTCCACGGCTCCACAAGAGGCTCGCTGAAGGCGTGTCGGTCGCCTTGGATTGGAGAGGGGTTCCTGGCCTGGGTGGAGTAAGTCCGGGTCCTCTCCACGTGTGCAGGACCACACGTGCAGGTGGACCAGCAGGCCAGGCTCAGTGCCACAAAGGACTCTGCTGTGGGTGGTCGGGACGCTGCGGGTTGGCTCCTCCTAAGGTAATTATTCGTACACGCTCGGTCATGTTCGACTATATAACCACCCCCTACCCTACCCCCGAGCTGAGTAAATAGTGCAGGTCCCAGGTGGATATTGTTTATTTTTTGCGTTTGCGGCGGTGTCGCGTACGTGCGCGGGTGTGTTGTTGGGTTTGTTGTTATTGTTCTTCTTGGCCTTCGACCACCAAAATATACGCGACACACATACATATACACATTATGGAGGTGACAGTGAACTTCGTGATGATGATGAACCTCTTCGTGCTCCTGCTGGTAGCGTCAGCCGCCTCTGCACTAGGGGATGTTAATACCAGGAGCAAAAACAGAGGCAAAGGATCCATGTGGTGGTACGTCACTGTTTAGTTTTAGTAATATCACCCTTCCTATACACATGGATATGGATTCTTCTTCTATATACTACCCACATTAGATATGGTATTCTCCTTTGCACCTACTTGAAACTTGAACAAAGGCGTTTGAGTTTTCCTTGAACTTCTCACTGAAGTTCATCTCAACAGAATCGTTCTTCATTCTGAAATCGAAAACCTATATAAAGTTTATTGCTTGAGCTCTGTTTTCAACTCTTCAGCTCTTAGATATACGTTATAAATACTATATGCTCCAGTAGGTGTAGATACTTGCATCATATGAGCGAAACAATAATTCAGTGAAATTCGATGAATAATAGATGCTATTCCACGTCTCTAGTATATTAATCATTTTTGATTGTATACCTAACACTAGTCAAGCTTCAGTGATATCATTGCTTTTTCATGGTCCCCAGTTTTCTGATGAAGATACGCTTTTATGACGCACGGTCTGCGTAGAGAGATTTCTAAAATGGACCAATCAAAATAATAATAGGTGTGTAGGTACGTATAATACGTAGCAATATCTACGTATAGGTATATACTGACGTCAGCATAATTATTCTGTCTAGGCAGGATAATATATCTACCTATACTAATGATGACATAGTGAATCAGTGAAATGAGTTTATCTTGCATAAATCAATTTTCAGTTCAAATTTAGGCTTGAATCCAATTGACAATGAATCTTATATACATTAACAAATACAAAAACAGTATAGAATAAGCATTATAAAAACAAGGAACTGACCATAAAAATTAAATAAAAAAATATAGATTTCAGTCTTCTTATAGTCTTTTTGAAGTCTGTTACTTGGGTATCTATGTCTCTCTTGTTTCGTAATGTATAATTACTAGATAATCGCGATCACTCCATAAGCAAAACTTCAAACTTCAGACAATCTTATGCGCTGTTCTATTTTTTCTCCGCTCTCTTCATAATGTGAATGTTCCTACAATTTTTCTGATGTAGGTATTATTGTGAACGAAACTCTTTTCAATATAGACACGTCACGTAACGGACGTACGTTTCCATACTTCCATAGCTAATTCCAGTTCATAATTTCCAAAAACACCTGCTACATCAAGGTGCAGAATTTTTGTAGAACATTAAAAAGTTGCTCCAGACTTTTATAACATGCGTAGGTAACATGTTTTTATACTTGAACTAAATAATTTTGTAATATACTGTGTATTTACAGTACTTGTAGTACCCTACTATACGCAGGAAGGTACCTATAATACAATCTATTTGTTCAACGTGTGTACTTTTTCCGGTTGCAAACAAAAGATATCATACTTATTATTATACTTATACAGTTTTTGAACGGAAAAGAAAATTAAATGCTCCAAATAAATGATACTATGGTAACTTTAAGCGTGGTAACGAGCACATATTTCATGACTTCCTGTTGAAATGAGGTTTACTTGCTTTAAATTGTTACTTGATTTGCTTTGCTCACTAACGTGATGCATTTGGAAATTAACTTACAATACTTATTTTCTAAAGCTGTAAGTATACGGATTAGAGCCAATAATCGCTATTTGTGGCGACGCGACTAGGCTAAAAAACTGCTTATTGATGCCAAAAAATGTTCAAAATACTTTTTCCTTATCACAATGATATATCCATCAATAAATAATAGATACCTCCTTTAGGTATAAGTGGGACTACCCATACAAAATTTTGCGATATCTGGCAAGGCAAAGTGGCATACATTGCCAATAAGTGCATGCCAAAGCATCGGAAAAAGCGTTCGTAAGTAGGAAAATAACTTCTTGATAGAGGAGAATAGATTTTGGTCATACCTATAACTACGGCTGTGTGCCATAGGAAGGGTTCGTTGAGATTTTGGCTCTTATCACTCCCAAAATCAAACTTCATCAAACGAACCCCCTTGACTGTTCAGTTTCATGTAATAAACATAAATCCTAATCAAATTTGCGGGCTGAACATTTCAACATAAAATCCAGAGTAAAACTGTTTTCTCATGATTTTACGTAGTGGCACTCAAATTTGTTGAAATGTTTAGCAAATCTGATTATGCTGGTTTAGGGCACTCATGTAATGAAATTTTAATTTTAGAAGCGACAAGAGCGGGAATCCCAAAAAAAAACCTGTCATATGGCACACAGCCCTGGATATCTCGAGATATGCACAGCCCTAATGCCATTTTAGAGCTTCTTTAATGGGTTACTGATGAATCAATCAATATGGCCTAATACATTATTCGTTATGAACATATGAAGCTACGAGTGACGAGCTGATAAGCGACGATTATATTACAATATACAATATAACGGAATAAAGCTATTGTAAAATTGTCCCTTGATATTATTATCAATATAACAATCACCATTCATTCTATGACCTATAGGAACACTTTTTGTGTTTTATCAGTATAATGAGTATAATGTGTTTTTAAAAACAATTTCTTACTCCAGTTGCAGCAAAATCTCTTCTAAAAGATGATTGTGCTTCTAATGATAAGTTAGCACTAATGACATCATTAAACAATTCATATATGCACATATCGAAGAACTTTTTTTAATAAAGCAAATTCGTTGCTTTGGGGCATGATACTAAACGCATAAACATAAACTCGTACTATGCTATACAAGTACCTATGTTCTTTTAGCAATAAGTCAGTTTTCCCCAAATTGTGATATATAAAAGCATTTGCATTTATCCGCAGATTACGTTCAGAGAAAATTTGTATATGATAGTGTATAGCTTTTGAAGCAGATTGTACTGGCTTTTGGAAATTTGGCTTGGTGTCACAGTGACAGTGAAGTCAAAATTCATAAGCCACGCTATGATCATGCAAATAGCAAATATGACAGATAGCTTTGGTTTTCCCTGACGCCTCTGAGTTTCTTTACTTGCGAGAAAATTACAATTTTTTCAATTTCACAACTTTCGAAAGAACTGAATTGTTGCTGAGAGTGCGTACTCTTAAGGACGGCATTTCCTAGCATGGAATGGCTGAAGCAGACTGCGGGTTGCGGATTAGCTGCAGAGCGAAAGAAAAACGCAGATAGATTCTTGTTGCGTGAGTTTCTGCCAAATCTGTGCAGTGAAAATGAAACAAAAAAATGAGCCATTCAAATCTGGGCTGGCAAGAGAATGAGAGTCTTTTTTCGAAACATATATGAAAAACTTAACGGTCCCGTGGCGCAGATGGTTGAGTGGCTGCCTGCACCTATAGGGGCTCCGGGTTCGATTCCCGGGAATATCTAGCTGTTTGTGTTGTCCACTTTGCAATTTTTCTGGTCAATTTAATAATAAAGGGCAAAAACTCCTATGGCCGGTGTAGGCCGATAAGGCGGAAAACATTTAGGTATTTATTATTCTTATTTATATGAACATTTTGAAGAAAAATCGAGTTTTTCGAATTTTGAAATTTTTCAATTCTTGTAAATAATTGATTACTTCATTTTAGATCACTCTTCTTTTTTTCAATCCTACTCCACTGGTTCTCATGAAACTCACGTTTGAAGAAAACATAAGGAAATGCCGTCCTTGAGGCTGATTCATGAACTGATGCTCGCGTAAACGTCAGCCTTTGCTCCTATAAATGATTTTCCCGGTAAACCCGGGTAATGGAGCCCGATGTTAGCTGATTTTGAACTTCCTGGTCATATAAGGGAAACATGTTTAGAAACAAATTGAATAAAGTATATTATGCTCTTTTTCGCGGTATTTTTTCAGTAAGTTTCCTGGTTTGATTTGCTTGCATTTTTATGGTGTGTACCTGCACAAAAAGAAGATTTTTTTTTAAATATTGATACATCAATACAATCAAACAGAATTCATAGCTACAAATTCATACTTGATGTTTTGTTCACGATCAGCAAGATCACGAAAGGAAGTAGCATAGAACCGATCTGGAGACTTTTGGGAGTGAGAATTTGGAGTTGGTCAAACGAAAGTACCGTATGATCAAAAACTTTCTTTCTCTAGGCAGGCTGTGGTCTGGTCATTGGCAGGCAAACGAGGCTGACTAGTGACTTTGGCCAGGCCACAGCCTGCGTAAAAGAGTAGAGTTTTTGATCATACGGTATAAATTATAATTTTTGAACAACAAATCTTTGTGCATGCAAGAAATCTTGAAAATCACAGGGTGTCGCATGCTGCTGGGCACCCACACTGGAAGACAAGAACATAAATGCCCAGGGTAAATCGTATTTCTTTCTACTAAGGTTTCTACTGTGATGACCAAGAAAAACACAAATCTTATGTTGAATACCATATTACTGGCATAAACTTCAATCAGAAGCCTGTTTTCAATGAATTGTTTTCAATTTTCAAGATGCAGGGTGCATGGACTCAAAAATCCTGGAAATACAGTTTTCATATAAAAGCCGCCCGTATCATGGGAACGAATAATTTCATTTTACTTTCTATCTTACATCACATTGGGGAAGTCTGGAACCTTTTGGAATTGTTCTTAGAAAAAATGAATCGTTTTTGAGTCTATTAAGAGGTATAGGTACGAAAGCTCAAGACAAAGTGAAAATAGTTCAATTTTTTCCGTTTACAGTCTGTCGTAAAAAGTTTACTGAAATCTCATCAGGTAATGGAAATAAAACGAGCCAACACTTCACTCTTCGACTCCCCATATCTTCAAGAATTATTACTAATCATTTTCAACATTTTTCTGGCACATTTCAAGCATTTCTTTTGACTCTGAACCGCGACTTCTGATGGAACACATGTATACCCTAGGAAAGTTGCTGGATACCTCAAGCGCTTCCGTTTTGATGCTTTATAAAGATACGTATTTCACGTACGGTTTCGAATATAATTGAAACGATCGTCTTAAAATACACACTGTTTATTACTACGTAGTACAATAAATACACGTCAACAATTATTATCTACTTGGAATATATCGCAGGTACTACTTCGCTTGTTTCGCACTCGTTCGCTTTCAATTCATAACTGACTGTCTCGCTGAGGACGGTGCTTATACATATATGCCTCCGATTAGTGTTCTCGAACTTTCCATCATCCTCCAGCAATTTCCATAGTGACCCGGCATATGGTTTTAGACGACTCCTGAATAATCACACATCTTTCGCGTGCCCCGTGTGTTCTGGTATGTGGCACCTCCGCCAAAATGGACAGATGTAGCTTGACCCACTGCTGAAGTCTCCATACAGTTGTACGGAAGAAGCCTACACGCGCGTTCTGAAACACACCAGAACGCTCCGCACTTGTACACTGCGATCTAACGGGAAGAGTCTAGAAAGATCGCGTGTTATCCAGAATCGCCGCTCGTAACAATAATTTGAGCTCATCATCAAGCCGATTCAATGAAATAATTTAACTATTTAAATATCGTTAAGTTCATCGATCAATGACGACTGATGGTTTCTTTTCAAACGTCTACTTCAATCTAAGAAATTTTGCACAAAAAAAGTTTTGATGGACAAATTACAAAAGAGCATTAAATTCATGAATTGGTGTGAAAGCCGTTGAAATTGAAAGGTCGTTAAAAAAAATTGAGCCAATCATAAAGCCGATTTCTGACGTTTCTAAGGTGACCAGAACCTCTTAAAATTTTAAAGGGTGTTTGAAATTTTACAGAAACACTACTCATTGTGGATTGTTTCTATAGTTCAAGCACCAAAGCATATCCTCGTAAACAATTTAACTTGCGCCTAAAACACAATACGTGTCACTTGCGCTTATGACAACTCTTCAATAGCGCCCGACTTTTAAAACCTCTTATCTTCGTACGCACATAAGTAGAAGTGTCGGATATACGGGATGAACCACCTGAAGCGTGCGCACTTCTCGGAATCTCCCTCGTACAATAATTTTTTTCTTGAAATTAACCGTGTAAACGGATCCGGTCAGAGCTTTGGTTCTTTAGTATATCCCATTGTTTGAGTCTTAACAAACGAGACATGATCCGTGATGCTCGCACAAGATCGCAATCTTTTGTTCAATTGGAGAGCAACAGGCATTCCCTGGCGATGATTCTCATTAGAAATCCCGACGAGTCATCATCAATCACGCACCATCACCACCACCACCGGCGAAGAAGCCGAAGAGCGAGGTGATGACACAATTTCGTGATGAGCGGTTTTGCGTGATCTGAATACGCGCGGTGCGAACGCGAAAATATTGCCAATTATTTTCTCCATCGACGATGAGGATGTTGCTTCGACTCGGTGGAACAGTAAATAGCATGGTACTTGCCAAAACGAACGAGCCTTGTCCTCGGCATGTCGTAGAAGCCGTTCACGAGCTTCATGCCGAACTTAAGGTGAATTTATGCTCGCAAAAAATAAGAATAAAGATAAGAAAATGTTGAAAATGAGCTTTCAGATTGAAGCGTTTATCCTCCAAAAATGAAATAATAATAATAAGGGACTTCAACTTTCCATTCACTCAAATTCTGCACAAATCATCCTCAATGTTATTGAATAATCAAGTAACGCGGTTAACTTATGTGGAATAATATTCTACAATGTGTTTTGAAGCCTTCCATGACTTGTGTTTCCTGTTTCCTTCCGTTAATGACAAGATCATAGCCCCTCCCAAAAAAATACTCATCGCCTCTACTGCCCAAGAAATTCAAGAATAAAAACAACAGGTTGAATACACCTGAACTTCGTTACGTTCTACATGGAATATATTTGAATAAAGACATTTAATAGTAATAATAATAATAATAATATTTTCAACTTCCGCTCGAAGATATGCCGAACGAGTGACGAACGCAGTCGAGCTTTTCCGATGACGATGGGGGCTGCTTTTATACAATCCGCAGTACATAGATGTAGCAAGAGTTGCCTGAAACCGCCTCGTTCAGAAAACGAACAACTGCGACACAAAACGAATCGGCCATTTCTTGCAAACTTCAAGAAAACGATACTCAATCCGCGACGATCCTCTTCAAAGCTAGCATAAAAGTTGACTGTACTGTGGCGTCATTTACCGGCCAATAGCTAAAGGTTACGATGGCGTCTCTTTGATGTAAATATTTTTATTTGAAGCTATGATATCCCCAACTACAGTGTTTTGGCCCGCTTCTCGGCCACTGTCAAGTTGATTCTGAACCAATTCTAAGAACGATCACTATTTCAGAGAAGCTTATACGAGGGCCGAAGTACTCGGAATTGAGAATTGCCTCTGCCCTCTATCCAAGGTTTCAAGTGTTTTTGACTTCTAACTTTATCGGGCTTGAATCTTGAATCCCACCCATAGTGCCTTGTTGTGGCGGTTACCCATCCAAATACGCGTACCGCCGTATGTTGTTTAATTTCCGTGACCGCCATCAAGCGCGATGTTCCACAACACTATATGCAGCTGCTCCCATATACGAATATATCTAGTAAATTCTCCTTTTTAACGAGACGACATTCAACTTAGTTTATGCACTTTGCTGCTCCACCATGTAACCTCGAGGCGGTTAGTAACCTAGAAGGCGTTGCCCAAGACCTTACCGGGAGTATTTGGATGTGGATGTTGGTATTGCGGATGTTCGCCCAAGCGCTCTCACTCACTCGAGTCGGAGCTACCCATCCAGACACTGACTGCCAGCCATGTTGCTGCATGCAGGTTATACTACCCGCAGTGGGCAATGTTCATTTGGCTGTGCGCCCCGATACCTATATCTTATGTGTAATCATACTTGAGTGCAGCTCTTGAAAAACATACATATAGTTTTGTTTTGACATTATAGAAATAAAATAAGAAGAAATCTTATACCAACTATGATGGTGCCATTTGAGGTTAACTTTATACGACAATTACGACACCATACGAGTCGATACTTAGGTTGCTATATACCTAATGCTTAGTTGAAGCTAGGAAAGACATGCGCAATGTGGAATGAAGACCATGAATCCGGTGTAATCCCAATCAATTAATGAACAAGGCCGTGTTGTGTGAATTTCAATTGGTGGTGCAGTAAGTAGCCAGCAGCTAGCAGAACGATGAGTGGCCCGCCGTCCATCACTCGCGTCGGTAACTGACAACTTTTGATGGATACGCGGCGCGACAACCTTTACATGGGCACCAAGTGAGTTCTGTAAATCTCCCGTGTCAGGCCGCCGAGATGCGAACAGACTCTTAATGGAGCATTTCGTATAAGATTTGGTCATCGGGAGGTACGTGTCGTGGTTCGAAACTCGATGCCCCGATGCGATCTACATGGGCCACTCCGGAGGACTTTTTTCCCCGCAGACGTCAAACATAAATGGCCCAACCTTGGTTTTCCGCGCATATATACATTTCTCTTCTTGTGCCTTGGTGATGCGTTCGCGCAAAATTATAAACCAATAATGTGGGGAAAAGGAACAGTGTGACGCGTTAATGGCACGCGGAAAAAAGTTTTCATTCCTGATGACGGGCATATCTTGAGCATAACAACCATCATCAGGACGGAAAGAGTGATATTCAGTATATATAGCGTGGTCATTAACACAAAATAATGACGTGTGATGGACTATTTATGCTTTAATGTAAGACGAGATATGCCAATTACTGCGGTTTTCTTTGTTGTATGATGTGTCTTAACTCGAATGTCTTATGGTGATTTTTCTGGACTTTTCAAAGCTTCAGACAAGGTCTTCATTGAAGCGACTGGTCGTTCACATCCAGTATAGCTGCAATTTCACAAACCTGTCGTGTACAATCTCATTCTGTTCTTATTAGTCTCCGAGTTTTTCAGTTTGAATTGGTTTTAACAAGGAACTGAAGTTTCTCGTCTGTGTGACCACTGCAGTCTCCATTCTCCATACGCTTACGCCGACGAGCATAAAGCTGTATTAGCCAGCATCTTTCGCGCTATACTTATTTAATGAGAGCTCGAGAACTCTAACTCTGCTGTGAGACGTATATTTTAAAAGTGGGATTTTTCTATAAAACAAATCCAACATATAGGTTCAACTAGTATACACAGTACACACCCCAAATGGTCTAGGGGTCACCCCGAAATTTTGACTCGATTAAAATGACAATTTCTCGAGAAAACATTAACCAACTTGGAAAAAGGTGTTCGATAAAGCAATCCTTTGACTACAACGTAACACCTTAGGTCACTTGATTGTTGACCCTCTGTACGATATACCAGGGTGGACAATGAAAGAAGCGCAGAAATGACCCGACCTCCACGCATTCCCGTTTTGAGAAAACAAGTCGAAGAGTTTTCTAGGTGACATTTTCGGGAATCGTACACCAATGCAATCAGCCCAGTCAATCTAGACTTTATATCATAAATACCGGGAACAAATTCGCCCAAAGCTGATTTTTGGTACAGTGAGTCCTTAGACCATGAGAACTCACTATAGTCAACTTTCTCGGACTTTCTCGCGTGTGCTCCATGGTCCTCCAGGTCTTCGGATGTTTTGAGTCGCTGTAAATTGCAGTACTCGCCTGGAATTCGCACCATGGCCGCAAAAATGATCCGATTGTAATTTATGCATCATATCCCGTTGATACTATTTTAGCACAAAAAGTGTCGATCATTGTTGAAAGGGGGTCGTGGGGAATGAAGCTCGGCTAGGTGGTTCTTTTTGTTTTCCTCAACATCAGCACTTACTGACAGAAGAGACAGCTTAGGTGACATTACTTCGCAAAAGGGGTTATTTCAGAAAAATACGACTCATTTCTGATGATAAACTGTGCTTCCACCATCTAGAGCAATTCCCAGCAATTTTGTTACCTGAGGCACATATTTTACATTTTTTTATTGAAAAAAAGCATGTAACAGTTGCAAAATAAAAAAAATTGTATTATAATACGCACGTTTTATTTGACCTATTGTCATACTCGTCAATTGACATCGACATGGCATGTCGATGTCATGCCCGCTGATATTGCCAACATTTGGGGGTAAAAAGATGCGTATCGAAATGAAGCTTCTTACAATACGTGAATGACGTCATTTGCGTATCGTAATGACTTTCTTATGAACGCAAAATAAAAAAATGTTATTTTACAGCCTGATTGTCGGTCCATAAATCACAAAAAATCAATAATTCCTTGAAAAAACAAAAGACGATCAAAAGTTCAAAACCATTTCAGGATCTTGATGTACGCTTTCCAAAAATGTTGCCTAAAAAATTCTGCGACTTGTTTTCTCAAAACGGGACTTTGCTCAAGTCAGGTTACTTTTGCGCCCCTTCCATTGTCACCCTGTATATCATGCATTAGGTCAACAAAAGGGGGACCTAAGGTGGTACCTTGTAGTCAAAAAATTACTCTATTGGGCACCACAAAAGTTTCCAAAATCGGCCAATGTTTTCGCGAGAAATTGTCATTCCAGCCTAAACAAAATTTCGGGGTGATCCCTAGTTTATTTGGGTCCCCAGTTCTTAGTCAGCTAGTCCTAGAAGCATAAGCCATCGCGCTCATAACCGATATTTCAACGCGTCCTCTCAGATCGAGGTTCGATTCCAGCCGGCGGAAGAAAACTTTTCTGGGCCAAACATCGCTAAAAACGTTGAAATAACAGTGTTGTATAGAAATATGGACTGATGTGTATAATAGAACTGTTGTAACGAAAATAATTATGAAATAAAGTGTCAAAACTCTTATGGCGGAATGTACCGTATGATCAAAAACTTTCCTCCTCTAGGCAGGCTATGGCCTGGCCAAAATCAGCCTAGTTTGCCTGCCATTGGCCAGACCACAGCCTGCCTAGGGGAGGAAAGTTTTTGATCATACGGTATAAGATCGAAAAGGGGAAAACAATATAATATTTTGGTGTGTGTGTAACTGTGTATATTTTAAGACTGACCGACAGACCCGTAATATATTAGTACGACATGTTCTTCGCTAACTTTGTTTTAAGTATTTCAGTAAAATTTAATTTCTTCCTAGATGTAATTTTGGCTTTGCGTAAAGCATAGAGAATCAAAGAACTGAAGCTTCTCGCCTGTGTGACTGTTGGGGTCTCCATGCATTACACTGACGAGAAGGCTGGCGAAAGCTCTCCTTTGATTGCCAAAGCGAACCACAGTAACTGAAGCTCGAAGGAAGCTTTCATCAAGTCGTGGCAAGTTCGAGGCATCAGCTAGAGAAACTAGAACGTGCACACAGACGCGAAACTCTCAGCCGTATCAGCCGGCCCTCTCATCCTGCCGTTAATCGAATATTCAACACCGCGATCGTCGTCCGTGCATCTTCCTCCGCTTGAGATACATAATACAGAACAATCATCAATCAACATTAGTACAGCAATTATGCACCGGTAAACGTACAAGTTGTACCCGCGAGAGAGGAGTCGTTGCAACCGTCATTATAATTGTATATAAATTGTTGTTAGATACAATCTTGAAGTTGCAAGCGTGAATAATTATCTATAATTTATGTATATGCTCATACACGGTCATGTTTTAACGTGGCACAAGCAGAGACAGTTGCGCATATATCTACAATGTAACTATATGCAAAGCAGTTGTAAATGGCTCCGTAAATACCTTCCCCGGCCTGTACGTGTGTGCCTGTGTAGGTATACGGACGCACTTCGTTCTCCCAGTTATTGTCACAAAAATGCAACCGCAAATGAAGCGATTCAAGCTAATTTTCTTTATTTCGTTTTCATATACCTACCCACGAGTTGGTATACCGGAGAGAAAAACTTGGAATTGCTGGGTATTCAGTGCAGTCTATTCGGACAGGAATTTTATCTGGAGTATTATTTATTGATCTAACATGAGGCGTATACCTACATCAACTGCTAATTTTGCTACAAAAATTACCAGATTATACTTGTCTAAATCGATTACATGAAACGTATGAACTGGACTATAAAAAACTATCAATACAGGAAATGGTGCCTAATGCGTCTGCATGACTTTTTTGTTGATATTATAAACCGAAATTATAAGGCAGGATAACCCCAAGAGTGGACGAATTTTGATCACTGTGCGGCCAGGATTTGTACCTAACCATGAATTTGATAAAAGGGGCAGTCTTATTAGATTGATAGAAATATATTTTTCAAGAGTTATACACTCGACGTCTTTATGGTTTTGAAATCTGGATTGGAGTGGTCATTGATGGAGTACGAAGCCATTTGAAGATGTGAATGTCCGAATCGTTGACATTTTAACCATAGTGCTGTTGTTTAGGATCGAATCAACAGCATTGTGATGGAAATGTCGCCGTTTCGAGCAGACTAGCAGCTGAAGGGCGCACCGCAGGGATCGAAGAGCAAGGGGTCACACGCACCGGCAGCACACCGCCATCCAGCCTCTCCATCCATTCCTCTAATCGCACGGACACCGGTAGAAATTAGCCTAAAATATCGGTAACACGCCGGATAAATATGTTTCCAGTCACATCATTTGTCTTCCGCCGGCCCGGTAATATTTCAGCTGTCGTCCCGCGCGGAGCAAGGGTTGATGCCGAGATTCGGGGATGACAACAACATTAGTTAATTCCGAACCGTATGATTTATGGGGGGGCCCGCTACAGTCCGTATATATAGTGTGTGCCACAGTCCATAGTGTTTTGATTGGCGATATATACCTATGGGCCTCTCTCCGCATCATGTGCGCGTTTTTATAAAATGTTAATTGACCGAGCCCGGTGGTTTTATGGGCTTGTAAATTTCGAGAGCGAGATATGAACTTTTATGGTTCGGAATGTGAGGATTTAACACTATCTGAATCTTAATTGCGAAACGCACAATTCTAAAAATGACGGACCGGTGTGGTGAAACGGAGCGTGAGAACGACGATCATCCTCATCGCGTTATCTATGCCCGTTGTCTCTCGGCCATACGTTAACCCCTTATCTTCAGATTCCTCCGCCAAAGGTATGTCACCAGGACCGACCCGACAAAAAACACGCCACTACCGTGGACTAATATAAAGATTCTTCGGGTTTATATGTCGGCGCTGCTGTGGCCTTTCCAGCAGCAGCAGCTTCAGCAGCAGCAGCAGCAGCAGCAGCAGCGTGTGCATCTAGACGGCCGCGGCCGTGCGAGGAATCGGAATCGACCTCTGTGATGTCTTCTGCTCTGGGTGATGCGCACCGGACGGATCCCCCTGGCTGACACAGACACTTGACGATGATTCGGACCGAAAACTGTTATACCGAACCTGCAGCCTCATAAGCAAGGATTAGTGTAGCAAGAATTCTAAAATTTCTTCTATAATCATCCCGTCAATGTTATAGACCTCGATTGAGTGGCCATCACCGAACCGTTTTGATCAATATTCAAATTTACTGATCAAAGTGTCAACTGAAAACTAAAGGAGGTGTCACCACGCTTTGATTTTTATTGGATGACACGGCAGCGTGGGGCGAAGCACCGTCGTCTACCTAGTACCTATACCATCACTGACTTGTTTCTTTTGGGCTGCGATTAGTCACCACTGCACAACTGCAAGAACGGGTGTTCATTAAACACTACTTAATGACTTTGAAGATGCGTCCTTCTTAAATCAAACATGTCCTTTTAAAAGGTGCAATAAAGTTTGCAATTTAATACAGATATGATATGTAATATACATTGGTGCAATACAGATTTGGCAATGCTGTATAGTTACTTGTAGGTACTGCTAAAATTTCGCGAAAAGAATCATTTTCTTGTAGGGAATGTTGCTGGTCTTTTCTCCTCACTTTTCATTTCTTCACAACCCGTTTTACAATTAGGCCAACTCTATCTTCAAAATTTTCAGATACAAAAATATCAATATTACAGGACAAGTTTAGTATAATATGAAGATAGTACCGTATGATCAGAAACTTTTCTATTTATACGGTAGGCTGTGGCCTGGCCAACATTAGCCTCGTTTGCCTGCCAATGACCGCATCAGGCCACAACCTATCGCATCAAGTAGAAAAATTGAGGATAGGATTTGATTTGCAATAAAAAGCCAGGATAAGTCCATTTGTAGAAAAAAGCAATCTATGACACGGCAGATTTTAAATTAAAAAAACTAATGAAAATGCGAGAAACTGTATTTACCTACCATTTTCACAGAAATCATCCATATTTCCTTTCTAAGAGATACCTATTAGGTATATGCAAATTTTATAGAGTAATACAATTTATTTCAACTATTCATTTTATCAGCAGAGAAAAGTTTGGAAATGGGTCAATTTGCCGACCTGAATTTTGGCATTTTTCAGCAAATTGCTTTGGCCTGGACCTCAGCTGTTAGCTTTTGTCCTAATTGCCTTAAAATGGCAGACTGACTTTTTAGGGTAGGCTTGTATAGTATTTCCTTTCCTAACATCTCCGCTTCTATTTTATTTCATTTCTATAATAGTCACACGATTAGGTATACAGGGTGTTTCAGCGATGATAGGAAAAAATTCAAATGTGGGTAGATCTCGTCAAAATATGACGGACACCTAAATACCATTTTGCAAAGCTTGGCCTAGTGACAAAGATACAGCCCTTCAAAGTTCACTTTTTCAGGATTTCGAAAATTTCGAAACTATCTACTGACCTGCCAACTTTTAAAAGAATTCAGTCAGTCGCGTAGGAGTTACGAGGGTGATCAATAATTTAGAAGCATCCGAAGAAAAGTTGACTAAAGGGGACCCCCATGAATTCCACGCTACTGCTTGGATCTTTCCAATCTTTGCACTTGCAAAGATAATGTTGATAGACCAGCTTATGCTGAATTTGAGCTAATTTTGTCAAAAAGTTCCTGAGTTACAAATTTTTGAAATCCGAAAAAAGTGAACTTTGAAGGGCTGTATCTTCGTCATTAGGCTGAAATTTGCAAAATGGTATATAGGTTTTCATCGTACTTTGACGAGATCCACTCAAAGTTGAATTTTTCGTTATCATCGCTGAAACACCTTGTATAGGAGTAAATGCTACTTGCTGGAACCGATGTTTTATTGTTTGGAAACAATTACTACACGATACTTACCAACATCTCATCAAGTTTAAATTGAGCAAATATTGCCATCTGAGAGCCGGCCGGACCCACAGACCCAGTCAGTGTGTGAGACAGATCAGAATCTCAAGGATAACACACACGCAGGATTTTTATGGCCGCCCGGGGCATTAAAGTAAAGTAATTAATACGGACGCACATGCAATAATTTAAGGTATAAACTTAGTTCGTACTCGGGCAGTAATTAAGTTTAATGTCCGTTGTAAATATCAACTAGCATACTAACACTATAGTTATTGCACTACTCGAAAACCAATTTGTATTAAGGGGCACAATTTATGTATGTGATGGAATATTTTAAGCATCGTCCGGCAAATTGTGTAAATATGTTGCTTTATACGGACAAATAAACAATAAAAAATTTAAATGGCTAGTTTATGGCCGCGTATAAATTTAATGGACTTTTTCATATATTGGTGTGCGCGGATGGATGCTGGATGCAGCAAGAGGTGTGCGCGCTTTGATATTAAAACGGCCATTAATGAGAATAATAATTAATTTTTGATCGTAAGCAATTAAATCTGAAAAGATTTTTCTCGTCGCAGACCTTCGTGTTTTGTGCATCGTGATGTCGTAATATTGAATGTGGACATAATGAATCAGGTCGAAGATTTTCGTTGTTTGTCGAACTTAAACAAAGCCGATTCGTATTTACCGACAATTCTCACCCAGTTGGTCAAATATTTGGCTTTTGGTCGTTTTTCGTATACGGTTGTAAAAAACGGAGAATATGCGATGCACTTCCTGAAGGAAAAAAGGCGACCGGACAATACACATCTTGAATCCAAACAAAATTGATCCTTTTCTAGACATCATATACTTACTTCCCTTCATCTATTCGATATGTTTTATTATGCTTGACGTTGAATTCTTGATGTATACCTATGTCTTATTTTATGACAACTGTGACAAAAAAAAATCATAAACTCAACTGTAACGGACCAAATGAAGATTATGCTTTTGATTTTCCAGGGGTATCGCCAAAGCCGGAGAGCCCAACAACTTGTCGCCCATTTCCCCGGGCGTCCTCTACATGGATCCGTCAGTTCACGGCACGCTCAGGCGGAAACAGAGGCGGCTGGCGAGAGAAAACCCGGGGCTTTTGGTGGCGCTGTCCAAGGGTGCCAACGCCGCCATTCACGAGTGCCAATATCAGTTCCGCAATCAGAGGTGGAACTGCTCGACCAGGAACTTTCTTCGGGGGAAGAACCTGTTTGGAAAAATCGTCGATAGAGGTTAGTTTTTGAAAGCGCGCGCTCGTATATATACTGTATACTGTATAGACTATACACATACCTATACTCTTTTAAAGACTACTTTTACGGCGGACACTTTATGACCGGTAATCAACTACCGCACACATCATCAGATCAATGGCGATGGCAGTATCTGCACACGAGACGAGATCTTTGATTGATAAAATGTCGTAACCCACTTTCTTCGAGATTTATGTTTTTACGACTTTCACTTCTCTCTCTCTCTCTCTCTCTCTCTCTCGAATTTCGAGACGCGCTTATGTTCATTGAGCTACAGTGCAAACCGTCATGCAACAGCTTGGCGTTATTTTTAACAAATTTCACGTTACTTCACAAGTTATACCTATAAGTGTCTATATTTACCGTGTGGTCAAATGAATTCTAACTATAGGCATCAGGCTGTGGCCTGGTCAAATTCAGCAGTGCGGAACTGCGTTTGGCTAGGACACAGCCTGCCTATATTGAAAATTCATTTGATCGCACGATATAGGTATATTTAGATATCGGGGTGTCTTTGAAAAACTTCCCGCATGTCTGAATGGACAATGAAACAATCAATGTTTACTTTTCTAAAGGCAAACCCCACAGTGATGAGGAGTGGATTTTTTTCGCGCCTCTTCCCTGATTTCTTGAACTTCGACACCTCTGTCAAATTTATTAAAATTTGAATTCGAGTCTAGAAGTAAAATCGGTTTTCCAACACCAGTATGGGGGACTCACACTTACTCCAGCCTTATATCAACTTCATTATAAATTTTCATCACGCAAATATAATATATGTATTTGGAATAAAAACCTATTGATTGGTGAACTGTCAAAAACCAATTTCACAGTCAAGAAATTTTGACAAAGCCTCTGTATTATTTGTATAAAAGAACGTTACTATTGTACTTAAGGATTTGGTACTTTCAGCTTCCAGAGGTTGTTCGGCATGAGAAATCGATTCAAACCAATGCAATGGCGGTCAAATCAAATTTTTTCCTCACCAGATGGCGCTAAAGTGTCTGGAGTTGGAAGCATTATCTAGCGGTTTGAATTTCTTGTGCTTTGTGCTTTAGGCACCATCTAGACAGGCGCGTGTTTTTGTCGTAATGTCACTGGGGAGCGAGGACAATATTTCTAGTGAAATTTCACGCAAAATATTGTCGATAAGTATTTGTTCAACTTTGAGCTCTAACCTTGCCCGAACCTTACTCAGTGACAGGTCAGGCTTGTGTTCATGGAATGAATTTGACAGCTTTGAGACCGTTATGACATCAGGATGTCATGTTTCAAACTACTCCAGCTTCACCGACTTCATCTAGAAAGCTGTCAGTATATTTTCCCATATTCACGATCATTGATCAAAAAATGATCACCAGTTGAACACGAAGAGTTTATTGAAAATTATCATCAGAGGAATTGTTCAAAGACGTCTCCACTTTGCTGCACGACCATCTGACCACTCCCCAGAACAGCATCAGCTAAATCAACTATGATTTCTCTGTAGCCAAATGACTCGCCTTCTAATTAGCGAAGTAGGTACATGAATGAATGGAAAAGTATTCAACTGTTCTGCTGGCGTGAACATGCTTCAGTTTCTGATCTAGTCAACTGGTTACAAGTATTTTTAATGTCATGTGTGAACTCTTTTCAGTAGGTATCGAGAGCATTGAGCAAAAATTAAAAAAAAATTGGAAATAAATGGAAATATTGGGCATTGATAAGAAAAATTGACTGCAGTAAGGTTAGGTCGACCCGTCTTGTGAGTAAAAATCTGTCGTAATGTTTTGACAGTTCACCAATCGACAGATCACTTGTTCTCTTGATTCAAAACATGTTCAAGGTTTGCTCGATAGCACGAAATGAATGATGAAGTTGCGATAGTTGCCAAACCAAAGTTGTACTCAAGTATACATAATCAAAATTATAACAAAAGTATGAATTTGGGGCAAGTCTATGTGAGTAATACGAGCAACCAGGGGGACTGAACCTGAAATAAAGACGATTGCAGCCAGTCGACGCGCAATGTCGAATATGACAACCCAGTTGTTTATGGTCGTGTTGAAGAATGGAATCCGTTGTCGCGCGTCGAGAAATGCCAGGTATTGATCGTACATCGATTTTTTGCCCGCCATTATTGAATTGAATAACTCATATTTCCGAGCCATGGCTTGATTTATCAGAGCGACTTCTTCAGCGACTCATGTTATATGCATCGACACCGATCGATTCTTCTTATGCGTTGGCTTTTTCACCATAAGAAAGAATACACAATCCCTCCCGTATCTTTCTCTGTTCCAATTTTCCATGCACAACTTTTTCCGAACACCCTGAATTCAACTTGGACATATTCAGAGTAAATTACCGAAGTCCGGCGGAAGCGTGACCGAGTCATTGGTCCGGTTGTGTGTGGCACAGAATAGGGCTGAATGGGTGCAATAGCTACCGTTTTGGAACTCAATGCCCGGGTCAATAAATCTATAATGATGGATCAGCATGAGCCGATTCAAGTCGCCAATAAAAACATCACCTTGAATTAGACCATAACGCAACCGGGCATTGTGCGCAGCGCCACCAGCGGGACAAACCCATGATTTATCTCTTTGAGGGCATAGTGTCCACACTTCTCGCAAGACCACCAAACATAAAGCCCCATTCAGCCACTCATGCAGGCGCTGGACACAATGGCCAATTCACTTTCAATTTGTACGTTTTACAGCAATGCTCAGGGTTTTAACGACCGTTAGTGCCTAACGTTACACTGCTACTGGCCTTTTTTTTCATTATTTTTTTCAAGGGCTGTATTCAACCTCCTGTCAGCCGTGTCGACGTATTTCGTCCAATTTTTGGTCTCAAATCACAACACGACAGACACTTTTGTTAGCAGACAAATTCAATTATTGTACAATTATTTACAACGGAGGTTGTTCAGCATGCGCAAAAATCAAGACAATCAGTTGGCACAGCTCATGAAAGTGGGCTGCTCAACTCCGTTGCAAAACAATTACATCTGACAGTGAACATCAAAATTTTCTGTCAATTACCCCAGATACGATATAGGCAAGTTCAACTGACACAGGCCTCAGTCACTGTCAGTCGAGAGTGTTAACAGTGAGGTTAAAATGGTTTCATGGTGTCATAAAAATTTGAATTATAATTGTCAGCATCATGGATGGTGGAACGGTCTGCCCTACATGTCATACCGAGAGGTTTTAATTTTTGCTTTTGGGGCACCAGAGCGGACGTGGACATGTCGTGACACTCTCCGTATGGGAACGCGTGGGCCAAAACGCTACAGGTGTCCGGCATTGTACTCCAACCGGGTGGCAGGTAGATGTTCGCGTACCTATATACAAAATACATCTTCATTTCTCATACGCCCCGTGATTTAATGCGTCTGCCTGCGTTTTTTATTGCTTCAGGTAGTTGCACTAATAAATAATAACGTATGGAATTTTTTTCTTCGGTGCATCGGACGTTTTTTAAATAATTAATGCACTCTGCTTCAAACCGAACGCATACCGCAGTGTTCCGCGCAGGACCCTATAGTATTTTTGCGCGACGAAGTGTCAGTGATTTCGTATCGTATATCTTCCCTTAGTATTTGATCAATTTCATTGCAATTTGGCATAGATATAGTATTCACGATTCAGTTTAATTTTCCTTCCGCAAGATGACTGCCAAGCGAATTGCTCGGCGGATTGTAATGACTACTGATATTTGCATTTGGATGACATAAGTTCACTTTATAGCCTTGTGACGACTGCGCGTTATTCAGCTGCTAGTTTTCAAAAATGACCTAAAATTCCTCAATACATTATTGAGCCATGTCACTTTGATGTAACTGTCAGCTGTCACTACAAACGTCCGTGTACAAACTTGACCGAAGCATAATAATTATACATCAATGTGCAGCGGGTATCAAGCGGTGCCACTAGCCAAAATTTAAAAAATCTATACTTCTTGCACGTACGGTTGCGGCCAAAATAAAGTGGACGACAATGTCAACGAGTGGGTTTGCTATCATGCGACGTTCAGGCCAGAATCCTGAAAAATCTGTCAACTGTCGTCCACTTTGAAAAGTCCGCAACGGTACCTACTGTTTGACTCTTTTTGATAGCAATATACCTAGCAAGTAATGTTGGAGCTGAATTTAAACAAAATTGAGCTAAATAGTACCTACTTACATGCACATAGTATACTGTGGCATGTTTGGGGCAAAACCTTCGATAAAAAAAAACAATTGAGTTCATCAAGGACTACACAGAGTCTAAAACGTGTGCAAAGCTCCTGCGTGTCCTGCGGCAACAGACTTGACGACGATTCTTGAATAATTGATGCACTCCGTTTCGAATCGGACGTGTACCGCAGTGGTCTACTCGAAGCCCTGTGTTGTGCGCGCGACAAAAAAGAAACGTCAACAACTTCATAGGCCGAGGTTGCTGGTGCGACCCAACGGCGAACTCCCATGGAATGGTCATAATGCCAAAATCGTCAACACTTTTATGCCCATGAAATATGCAGTGTTGCCTTCTCAGGCCACGGCCTAAATGCAATTAGCAATTATAAATACTGGTCCTAGCATAACCAAGGCCGGCCAAAGAACGCACAAGTACTCATCTCTCGGGACCAGTCATTCCGCCACATAGCTTGCGATGAGTCCCTTGAGATGACGCGGCATTTGGTTTTATCCTTTGAGAATGCCATCAAATCACAGAAACGTTGCCGGTTAGACCATGCGTGAACATCCCTGATTTGCATCATAAAAACTAGGACAATACTTGGATTACTTGTTACCAGTTTAGGGAACTAGGAACACGTGTTTGCTTATCAGCAGATGGGGTTGTTGCTGGCTGCCAGGCCTAATGCCGATTGTCAATATTGGGACACGCCATCATGCATGGAGAACGCAAGTCTAGGATTCAATTAGGAAGAGCTATGTAGCTTAGATTTCGTATCATTGAGATACATATAGCGCATAAATCATCTATTTATAACATAGTATAAAGGGACCGGTTTCAAGGTCTTCATAAATTAATTTACAATTTAACAAAATCAAAGGCGACTGATAAAAATCGCTCGGCCGAGTGTCAATTATACAAATTTGAAAATCCGGTTAGTACCTGTTGATTAAACACCCAAATTATCGACCAATTGGGACTAATACGGCGCGAGTTGAAATAACAAATAGCAGTCACGATTTTCGAGATGGGTCGCGATAAGGAACCAAACCCCGCACGTTATCCTTTAATTAGGTCTGACAAATCACGAGAGAACTCACATAAGATGCACTTCTAATCATGTAAGTGCTCTACATGGAGGCTTAATTGGGTCCACTCCACTTTTTGATGTCCACGCTGACAAGCCCGAACAAAGCACCGAGTGGTTCAATTGGCAAACATCTGGACATGCGAGCCTTTTATGTTCCAACCCTTTGACAAATTTTAATGCGACATATACACATACAAAAAAAAAATCCCTCCTAGGACATCCATCCCTTTAATCATTGTAATTAATTGTCTTGGTGATATCGGAAATCGGATGCGATATGTGATATACGTATAAAGGATGACTCCCCGGGGATAAATTGCTACCTATGTGGACCCTTTTCCGGTCCGCTAACATTTATCCTTTCAGCGATCGAAATTCTGCCCATCTGCAGCATAAAACATTTTTCTTTCATTCGCACAGCTTGATGGGTGGAGATTTAGGCATTTTATAGCCATCCATGGGTACCTTATTTGTGGTTTACTACACAACAAAAACACAAAAGACCAAGATGTGTGCGGTTATGTGCCGAGCGCTCGTCTTCATAAAACAGTTAATTAACATGTTTTAAAATTTTCAACAAACCGACATTAAAGTTTATATGTGTCAAAAAGGGAATGATAAAAATCTTTAATGGGCCATAAAGCCATCACCGCTCCGGATCGAAAACCGCACGACCAGATGCACGTTTCTGGGAAATTGGCACCGATGACAATGACATGACTAATTTTCGATATGAATACTAAATGTAATTTTATGTACGCTCATTGAGTCTAAATCCAACCAACCTATCGGCTGCAGAATATGACTTGTCTTACACTTGAACAAAATGTAATTCAATCTACAGTGGTTCAACTGACCCAGACCTCAATCACTGTCAATTGTTCGCGCATCCATGGACAAGCAATATGACACTATATGATGATCTTTTCCATATTATTAGCCGAGGTGTTCGGTTTAATAGCGTGTTAAAAGCTCGAAGGACCTTGGCATAGGTGTGCTCCCTGTGGGTCCAGCGAACGATGGATGCTGGATGAGTTATTGTTGTTTCGTTAATCTCTGCCCCCCTGGGGGAAGACCGGGTAATTACGTCATCATCGAGACTGCACGCTGGGAGCCATGATATATAAGTACCTGAACTACATGCTCAGGTATTGTTACAAACACTGTTGTTTATCACTACAAGATCTCGATCGAATATTAGTCAGATTTAGATCATTAAGTGCGTCATAAATAAACACACGCCGCCGATTTATTTATTATACTAATTAGCTGAGGGTATGATCGTTGAAGCGATCGCTCTGATGGAAGAGCGCGAGACGCACTGTATATTCGATGAGCGAGATAACCGCCATAAACTGAAATTTATGTCGTCCATATCGAGATTTGTACATATCTCAGGCTACCGGAAAGATCATTGGAAATAAACTACGGCAACTATAGCCGAGAAGAGACAATACCAGGGAGTGTCACATTATCACAGACGATCCTTAAGAAGTCAAGAGTGCCTTGTTGTGTGCGAACAGTTGATTAGTGACACTGGAAGAGTTTTGAAAGGATCACAGAAGGATGATTCTCACCAATGAAAGGAATGATTCTTCAGGGTGCGCCTTCTACACCGTACTTGTAATTTGCATGCTTCCTGTTTGTCTCAAAACTGTTCCTAAAAATGTGCCTGAATATCCATATCTGCCTTATAATTTTCTCCGCACCTGGCAATCCTGGCATACAGGGTGTAACAGAAGTACTATTAGATACTGTAAAACTTCAAGGGTAGACTCCTTATGAAAAATTAATCTAAAAAATTTATGATATCGATGTCTTGAAATACTCCATTAGGGAGTATTACATTTTTTTCAACAACTTTCTGGTTCATTCGTTCAAAATCGTTCAACCGATTTAGGTGAATTTTTTCGATAGTCTCCTGGAATGCGTCTTTGTTAAATTATGATGTTGCTCGTGGTCGAAGTGCTTAGTGGTGTAGGACGTAGAGTGAAGAAGTCTGAGCTATGCTCCCATGAGAAACAAAAAAATATCATCATTCGAAATGTATACTTATTTGAGCCCGAATGGTTATTTTTTTCAGAATCCAGAATAGACGGAAATTGTTTTGGTTCTCTAATCGATATAATTTGGCATTCAGCCTCTGATCCACTGATTAAACTTCAGAAAAAACTTGAAGTTCGTAACTCATTGCTTTTTAACTCAATGGAGAAAATAGATTTACTGTCGTACATGAATTATTCCATTGTTTTGAACAAGTTGAACTGACACAGACCTCAGTTATTGATGTCAGGTTTGGCAAATTCTCAAGCTCGAGCTTACACTTGAAACCATCTATAGCTATAATGAGAAAAGCTCCTTTGAGTCCTTTGTGGTCAGAAGGTTATTATTTGAGCTCGTTGTATGTGTGTGTGTATGTGTGTTTTGTGTGTATGTGCATGAGGCATTATATTATTATGATGGTAAAGTTTATTGTTTGTTGCAGGATGCCGAGAGACCGCTTTCATTTATGCAATAACGAGCGCTGCGGTGACCCACGCGATAGCCCGGGCCTGCAGCGAGGGCTCGATAGAGACCTGCAACTGCGAGGCGCACTACAAAGGGCGGCCGCAGGTCGTGGGGAACGCTGTCGTAGCTGGCGTCAGAGATTTCGAATGGGGAGGGTGCTCCGACAACATCGGCTTCGGATTCGCCGTAAGCCGGGAGTTTGTCGACACGGGCGAACGGGGCAAAAGCCTGAGGGAGAAGATGAATTTGCACAACAACGAAGCCGGCAGATATGTAAGTTATTCAGTCGTTATACGCGAAATTTCGAAATATTTTGCTGCTGCAAGACTGAAGTGAGACAAAGTTCGCACTAGAGAAGCTTTAGCCTTTCGCTTTCTTGAACATCAGGTTAATGAGATTCTGAGTTATGAGATTGAGCAAATAATCAAAATTCTGTTCAACTTTGTATTTTTAAGGGTCTGTGAATCCTTGAGAAAGACTTTAGGAAAAAATGTTACTTTGACTTTTCGATTTTTTTTGTAAGGAAACACCTCCCAAAGCTATATGCAAGGTCTCCAAAATACTCTAATTAAAATATGGGGTTTCATCACGGTTGAGCAGCATCATTCCAACACAACTCTAGAACTCTAAATGGAAAATGCAATCGAGATATTGCTTGCACCTTTTCCGTTTCACTCGTACCTCCATGCATACTTACAGAAATAAGATCTTGCAAAGTGCAACTTTGGTTACAAATAATAAAGAGGGATCGAATAAATTTTTCTCCAAAGTAGGCCTCGGTCTCGTTGGTAGCCACGCACGGTTCGGCAAAATGTGAAATAGCGAAAAAAATTGTCCACCAAATCTAACACCGTAGCTTGATTCTTTATTATTTTCCGATCCAGAAAAACCCAATTTCAAAATAATTCATCGGTGAATTTGTCCTGTGGGCAATTAATTACAAATTTCATTTATCCCAGTAGGTTTTCTTATATTCATTTTTTGAGGCCCATCTGCAACGTTTAGTTAAAGTATAGTGATTGGTGCCAAATTGTTTCTTGGACCATGACAAACAAGTATCACGATGGTGGACATCTAAGATTCGCGACTGGGCAGCCGAAGGAGGGGAGGGGGCAGGAAACGTGCTAAAGAAGAGATAAAAAATGTTAACTCATGAACCAAAAGAGTTGGAATTATGAAATATCGCATACGAGCTCGCTATTTTACGCCATTGATAACGCAGTAAACCATTTTTGAAAATACTGAACCGTTCCAGAGAGATCTCAATTGAACTTCTTTTTTTTGAAAATTTTACTGTTGAAAACATACAAAAAAACTACACAATAATATTTTTGGCAGCTAGAGGTGTTGGAAATCTATGCATATTGGTGAAAATCCCTTGGTCTTCTATTTCAGGAAATAAGACCCCATTATTCACCTACCTACGTGACTTTTTCGGTCATTCTTGGCCATTGGTCTCCCCGAAGAGCTTTGTTATGTCTATCAGGAATTCGTTTTTGATGGATTTTTTTGTGGAAAATGAGCACTCTTTAGTTCAAATAACTCCCAACAGATAACCTTTTAACTTGTATTCAACAGTTTTGGTAGGTGACTTCAAAAACTAATACATTTGATGATGAAAGCCGTCCGTTGCCGGTTCATAATGAGCCATCATGTGACACTAGTCTTGTGCAGATTCACGTGAGACACCAAAATGACCATTTTTCTCGCCAAAGCAGCCACTAACCCGAGCACTAACCTAGCTTGGGTGAGTTAAACCTTTTTATCTTTCAAATTCGTCAATAATTTGGATTTTATTGATAACATTCTCAGAAGAAGAATAAGTTTATCGAGATTTTTCGGAAACGTTCCGATATTTTCGAAAACTGTTTGCTGCAACTTCATTGGCGTAAAATAGTGAGCATGTATGCCATATTTGATAATTCCACCTCTTTCGGTTCATGAGTTAAAAAAATGTTATCTCTTCTTCAGCACGTTCTCTGCCCTCTCCCCCCTCCGGCTGCGCAGTCGTGAGTCTCGGATGTCCACCATCGCGATTCTTGCTCATCATGGTCTAAGGAACAATTTGGCACCAACCACTATATTTTAACGTCAAGTTGCACATGGGCCTCAAAGAATGAACATGAGAAAAACTCACTAAAATAAAAAAAAAAACAATTAAATTGTCCACAGGACAAATTCACCGATGAATTATTTTTAAATTGGGTTTTTCTGGATCAGAAAATAATAAAGAATCAAGCTACGGTGTTAGATTTGGTGGACAATTTTTTTCGCTATTTCACATTTTGCCGAACCGTGCACGTTTTTCGTTTTTTGATTTTCAGGAATCATAGGCGACTTGAGAAAAAAATTCATTCGATCACTCGTTAGTAAGGAGCTCAAGCTGCTAGCAGCGCGTTGGTCGTTTACCGTATCCGGCACGAGCCATGGTTCGAATCCGCTTGGTGGTGAAAATTCAAGTTCCTTTATTTAATTCGAATGTTTGTTATACAGCGTGTTTCAATTTCAACCGGAAATTGAGGGGTTATTGATTTGGAAGCATCTGAAGAATAACCTTCCAAGTTAATATTCTCCCCAGAACTCCTACGCCACTGATTGAATTCTTTCGACATTTGGCAGGTAATCACCCTAAACTAACCGCTGTGGAAACCAAACGATGGCTGGTTGAAATTTGTAAAAACCAGACGTCGGATTTTGACGAGTATTTTCTTGAAAATTTTCGCAAACGAACCGCATTGCAAGGTGACGATGGGAAATTTCCAAAATTTCTGCTGAATTTGCGGGGATTTTTCAAAAATTCATAATTCATTCCAATTTTTTCCAGGGAATCGATATATCAAATAATTCGCTCCAGATTTTTTGATACCTTTTTGCGGCGAAAACTCGGCTTTTTGGGCAGAATTTCGAGAAATTTGGTGTGAAATGCCGACCGGGGGGTTTCGGGGGCCGCGTGTCGTCCGGTGCGGGCCATTCGGTGGGGCTTTGCTTGAAATTTTGCCGAAAAATGTTCAAAAATCGAAACACGGCCCGGCCATCTGACAGGAACGTCATTGACGACGCTCTCGATTTCGAAAAGCAACACACACAACACCTCGGCATTTGAACAGTGTTTTTGGAATAACAATGACCCTGTCAGGGTACGAAATGTGACCGTAGTGGTCCAGTAGACCCTTGGCTCGCTTGGCCGTTTGCCAGACAACTCAAACACAAGGTCCCTTCAAATAAAACGAGATATGGATCCAAAATTTCCAGGCCGGCTCTGATATTGGAGGAGTAATTTTATCAACACAGGGTAACTAAGGAAGCGAAATGGATATAAGAAGTGATCACGATAAATTTACACTGGGGCCAGATTTTAGCAGTTCACATTTGCAAAAAAAGTGGCCTCTTTCGTTCTTCAGAAGCAAATTCCTTGGCGAGTGCACACCTTTTTTGACGCGAGTTGTTTGATGGGAATTCCAGGATGATCTGCCGCAGGCTTTCGGCTGTACCACCAAAAACGGTTTACCTTTCCGTCTGCAAACTTTTTCAGCGCTTCGATTGCGTATTTTTACTAATTTTGGATGGAAATACGGCGTCATTTCTGCCAGTTCGATGTGAACAATGCAAATGTCAAATGTGGTCTTTGGCGTTGGCCGCGTTGGCGTGAAGTTGCCGCCAAGTGAAATGGTTATGAATCGGCAGCCAACTTCATGTTTGTTTGGAAATAAAAGATTCGGAAAAATTACAAGTTTCACCATAATATAGAGGAAAGCGTCTACAATCAAGCTTCGGTTTTCTTTCGTCTTCACCTATAATCAAATCTGTCAAAAATTCGTTCGAAAAGTGGCCCAGACACGATTCGTTTATAATCGACCTTTCTCGTGCAAGCCAGACCTCTCGCGTCAATCGTGTCATGCAAAGCAGATTTGAAGGTGACTCGATACAATTCGTCGGATTTTGATTAATTTTTGGAGCTGAAAAGGTGATTTTTCGTTTGTTATGAGCGTTGACCATTTTGTTTTCAATTTCCAGCAAAACGAATTGGGAATTATCTTTACATGTTCGTCTCTTTCGACTATCGATTTTCAACAGTCAGATTGGAAATTTTGACGTTTCGGGGGGCGGAATTGAGTGAAATTTTTTGACAGCTGACAGAAGCACCATTTTGTTTGTATTTATCAACCAATCGACGTGCAATTTCAAATACACATATATCTACTTGTGACCAAAACTCATTTCCATTAGTTGAATTTGACATTTTGATGTTTCCGAGGCCGAAATTGATTGATTTGTTTTTGACATATACACATATGAGACGGCCGCCATCTACTTTTGTATTTTTTTAATGTATCGACATGAAATTTTCCCTATTTGATGAATTTCAAACAGTTAAATTTGACATTTTGACAGTTTCAAGGCCGCCATATTGAACTGTTGCATTCTCCAACAGATCGGATTGGGATCTTCAACTCACACCTGCTTTGGGTAGACAATCGAGATGCATCTGTCAAAATTTTGATTGTTGAGGTTTCAAAAGGCCACCATGTTCAACTTTTGCATTTTTCAATTGATTGGATTGGGATTTCCAACTCATAGCTGCTTTGGGTAGGCAATCGAGATGCACTTGTCAGATTTTGATTTTTGACGTTTCAAATGGCCGCCATATTGAACTCTTGCATTTTTCAACCGATTGGATTGGGATTTTCAACTCATAGCTGCTTTGGGTAGGCAATCGAGATGCATTTGTCAAACTTAGATTTTTGACGTTCCAAAAAGCCGCCATATCGGAGTTTTTTGCATTTTCCAACCGATCAGATTGGAATTTTCAACCTTTACTTGCTTTGGTATAGACAATCGAGATGCATCTGTCAAATTTGACATTTTGACGATTCAAAAGGCCGCCATATTGAACTTTTACATTTTTCAACCGATTACATTGGAATTTTCAACCTCTACTTGCTTTTGCCTTTTTCACAGTTCAGGTTTTCATAACACACATCGTCGTTTTCATTTCCAAAATTGTGGTACTTCACCAATGTTTCTAGTATTTCTAGTAGTTACCTTGAACAAAGTAGTTATACATAATAATAAACAAAATAATGATGTATCGATTTTCCCTAGCAACTCTTCACTGACCAGACACTACCCACTGACATGCGTTTCGTTCACAATAGAACCCTACAAGTCGAGGCAAAAATTTCAAAACACGCGAAAAACAAACATCTTCTCAAATTCATGTTACTCTTACACAGTCAGTTGCTAACGCCTCTTCGAAAGCTTCATCTGACCAAAACACTATCGACGGACATGCATAAAATTACTAAACTCGCCAAGGGAAAGCCTGACATCTGCCTAAAACAACGGAAAATCAACATCATGTGAACAATTTCCCTTCCATTTGTTCGGTGTCAGTGGAACTAATTCCCTGTCTACTTTTCAACCAATGCTATCACCCAGCTGTTGCCAGCAGCTGCAGCCACTAGCTGTTACCGGCGCCGGCAAGCCGTCGCCGATAACAGCTAGTTCCGACAAACTAGCCTATGCTGAATTTAAGATAATTTGGTTAAATATTTCGCAAGTTACAAATTTTTTCCAAGATGAAAAAGTGAAGTTTGACACCCTCTGTATCTTTCTTAGGAAGTGAGTGAGAGGCACGTAATGTTATATTTTTCTGAATCAGGGGGATAAGGAGCACTTTATCCCAAAGTTTGATCGGTTAAAACCTCGGTTAAAACTGAAACATTCGGTATGCAAGGGCGCGTCGTGTGTTGCATAGCAAGCGAAATTGGAACGATATAGTGCCGACTCTATGGATGTTGTTGGTCTGGTCTTTAAGATTTTTTTGTTGAAACACAGGGATTCGGCAAGATTTCTGGTGTAAAGTCGAGAAAAGCATTCACCGGCGTCGATGTTAGGCTTTGGCAGCGGAAACAAGCCGACGTTGATCAAACGAGCTAAAAAATGATTCTAAATATTGATGACAATCTTTGCGTGATAATTCTATGTTTCGGAGTCCTTCTCAAATGCATGTTCCCTTGACCTATAATTCTAATAAATATTAACATTTATCACCATTATTTACGTAAGTTCAAGCAGAAATAATTCTAATGAGAGAAGATGTGCATCAAAACGACCGACTAATCCTAATGTGCGCTTTTGCACAGTTTGTCGTTAATGTTGCATCTTTGAGCATCCCAGTTAGTCATCTTTTCCTCCATTCTATTTACCGATTCATTTATTTTACTATGTTCCGTAAATCTTTTCGCGCTCGAGTATTTCTCTACTTAAGTGGTTTGTAAGAAATTTAATCGAGCTAATTTACAGTCCTGCATGGCTAGCGGCCTGGAGCTTGTCGGAAAATGTAATGGATCTTATTCCATACGCTGTAAGCTGGGTTCGCATGGGAAATCGCTCCCTGAAGATAAGGCTCCGTTATTAATTGACCGAGAACAATCTCGTGGCTGCATATCTGAAGGGTTAGAAAAAGTGCGAGAATAATATGTATCACCGAGTGACCGCCGCAATATGCGAGCTCGAATGGTTTATTCTTTCGCATCGTAGAATATAAATATATATTTTCTCGACGAGTCGTCTTTTTCGCCTTGCCAGAGGACCGTTTCTCAAAGTGACAGACACCGGAATCACGTTCCTACGATGTTTATGTTGGTCGATTGCACGAATTCTGCTGTTGTGGTCAGATGGATGAGTATACGTGTGTGAGTGTGGTGCTTTGAAGCCGATACCACTAATGAGAGACGATACTGGATCCATTAATCGGCCTCAATTAATTTCCATGATAGGGAAAGTAGTCGAGGTGACTTACAACCAACTAATTTTAGTTTATTAACATGTGCGCGCCAACCAACTGATAAATGATGCTATTCTTAAGTGCTTTCCAGACGTGTCGCACCAGAGGACTCTCCGCAGTCCCCTGGCAAAGCAATTTTGTTCTCAATAAGAACAATTTCTATTGTTCACTTTTTACTTTTACCACGTTCGTCTTGAATTAGTATTTATAACTACTGGATTGGCTGACGGAAATAAAAAAAAGATAATGAGACTATTTGCAAGAGAAGTTCTTACTTCTTGATGATGTATCTAACTTGTTTCACTAGGATGGTGCTCTTAGACCTAATTGGCTAGCTTTCCTGTCAAGTGTCAGCGATTGACATGACAAGAATCATGCCATGACTTGAGAAAATCAACAACTGAAGAAATATGAACAGTAAACGACGACTGTTCCCATTCTGGTCTGGTATACCGAGCTCTTGTCTCTTGTCTTTGCGGAGGTGTTGTCGTACATAAGTTGCATGCATATGTGCGAGTTGATGAACCTCATCTGCAGCCTTAGCGCCTTGAGCGAATGTCACTTTATTAGTAATGGGCGGTCTTCGCGGCCAGTAACAAGTTAATATGCATTTTAATAAAACTCGATACGACCACCCGGTAGTAATGACCACTTTCTGCATAAATCAAACCTTTTTCTCACACCAGTCATCATTAGAATGTTTTAATCGTGCATAAATAATATTTATATTCAACGACAACCCGTTTAGAGAGAGCGGAGTGAAGTAAGCTCTCCTTTTTTTTGTACGCATCGTGGGTACATTGTTATTGTTTCTGGTGATGGTGCTTCACAAAACTGAATCACGTCGCTTAATTGAACTGGATCTCGATCAGAATATCAATGAGCAGGAGCTTTATGAAGGAAATGTCGCCAAAGAGAGAATACAAAAAGTGGCCTGACCTGAGATCTTCAGAGGCCTGAACCGTTCTGGTATAGACCAGCATGTGTTTTTTATTAATCATCCAATATGATGAAAAAATATAACAGGAACTTCAGTCTCAGTTGTTTGATGCACTATTTTCAACATGCTTCAAGCTATCAGATTCAGGGTTGATCTATTAAAATGAGGATACCATCAAAATATCTTCCACATTACCTTGAAAAATTTTTCTTGTAGCTCCCAAAAAAGCCACGTGTTAACACAAAGCTGATTGAAATAAGAGCTCGATATCAAGCAAAAATGTACCTAACCAACGCATGGAACAGATTATCACCACGGCAACGGCGCATTCACCATGGCAAACACCCCATTTTACACGCTCAAACGAATTCTAGAATATTCTCATACATCCTTTTGCGGAGCACTCAATTATTCTCGCCGCGATTATTACATTTTGGCATGTTCCAATATCTGCTGCTGGCATAATCGCGAGAGCTCCAAGAAAGTCTACTCACTAGTTTCGCGAGAAATCCGGGCAGCTTTCGAACGACTTCTTCGGGAGTCGCGGGTCTCCACTCTCCAGAGCTGTAACAATATGATCAGGGGCGAGATCGGATTCGTGAAAGAACGCTTCAAAGAAATGCATCAGTGTTGAGCCACTATAAACTGAACTGAGCCATGGTGGAACAAGAACACGTTTGTACTATTGTGTTTCATCTAACACTAATCTAGTTCTCTTACAATTGCAGAAGAAATGGTCACATCGCTGGCATTTGCTAGACCTAGAATGTGTAACTGCCATCAGCCATCAGTGACGATTTTTGCAATTTTGCACTAACCCAGTTCTAAAAGCGAACCGTTTTCAGCAAACGCAGTTCTAGTAGCTTCACATGGTCGACGTCCATCTGGTAGCATTTCCACCGGGCACGTTCTCCTCGAATTAGCGTTGGTTATGGCATCACAAGCAATAAAATTGAAATTCGGCGTATGTAGCGTGTAAAAGCGGTGCGATACGATGTAATGCGGCACCCCGCCGGGGCATCATCACAGATATGTCTCTTGGATATGTGCAGCGAGCAAGGGACGCCCCGTCGAGAGACACCGTGTTACACGCGGCTAATGCGGCCGTCGGAACATGTGTTCTCTAGGCCTCTTCCACCGCCGTCGAGTCCTTTTTACGTTTCTTCCGTTGGTTATTGGTTCTTCTTGTGCTTCTTCAGCCGAGCCAAGAGCGCGGTGCGGACATCATAACTAACTCCGTACATGCTAGGTGTACTCACTACCTGAATCTCGGGAAATTACCGGCTCTCCGTCTCTGTCTTTGATGATGAGCCTCGATGCCGCGAAACTGCAGCGCTCAACAGGCCAGTTTTTCATCATTCCCGGGATCTCTGCTGGCTCCGGCCCATCAGCAGTTATACCAATAGACGCGCCGTGAATTCATTAAGTTCAGAAAACAGCTAGAGATTGTCAAGAGCGTTTGGGTCTAGCGCATTGTTGCGGATTTACATTGAGTTCTTTAATAACGGGGACGCCAAATGTAAAATCACACAATACTCATTACAGCCTACCTATTGCTATTCACATTCACTATCAAATATCGCCCTTGACTTTGTCGATTTCTTCTCGATGTGTTCGCAGCAGCTTCACGCGACAGTCTCGAATGGCTCCTCCGCCAATTCGACGGGTTCGTCGCTTATTTCTGAGTCGGAGTCTCCATAGTGCGTATCGTAAGAGTATTTTGGTTTTGGGAAAAGCTCAGCCACTTCTTTGTCCTGATTCCAAAAGAGCCGAAAACACAACTCGTTATATTGTATTTCTGGTTGATGATTGGTCAAATTTAGAAGACGTTTTAAGCTTACTAGTCACGAGTCAAGTGTTAATGTAATAAAGCTAAAATATTATTAACGTGTTTTGCCATTAAAAATGCTCATCGGAAGATTGAAGTTGCCATTAAATTTGCATAATGGCGCTTGGTAGTCAATTGCCAAGCAATTTGTGCCTTACTTTTCTTTTTGAACGTCGTAGGATGCGTATAAATAAACCTCATTTGAATATGAACCATCATGAAGCAACTTCTATCCGACCATACAATTTTTCCCTAACTAATCCAAGCTTCCAGCCAATAATGAGCTTGATAATAATCCTAAGCTTGAGGGGTTTGTTCTCATCAATAATAAATATTGATTAGTAATAGTGAGCAAGTTTATGAGGTACTGGACTTGGTTTTCTGGAAAGTCCTTTTTCCCTTTCGTCTCAAAACTAAGAAAATCATCACGTTGTAGGTTTTATCGAGAAAAATTTCAAACAGGATCTTAACCGAACAAATTATAGGACTTACTGCCATATAGGATCTGTATAATTTATTATTCACGTTATTATTCATGCGCGAAATGCAAATTTTCTCATTATATGGACACTGGCTTACGCCTATTCATTTTGAAATTGTAAATTAAACAATGTGGAAGTAATTTATTTTCTCTCCTTCGAGCAAGTTAATTGCTGAAAACTATTCAATCAGAAATTGTACTCAACTGTTATACACGCTAATTTAAGTTTAATGGAAAACACACCAGTTGAAAAGCAGTAGTGCACCAACTAGTGATTTTAGAAGGTGTTTCAATTACTTGATGTACAATTAGAGCTGATGTAAGCTGAGGGTTGAAACCAGCAAAGCAGTGTCGCGGACTGGTCACTGATGTAAAGCGTCAATCAACCTATATAAGCATGCATGTAATATGTAACTTCAGACACGTCCAAAATCACTGGAGTAACCGCACATTGAAAAATGATGACAATATCAATCGCAAAGTTCTGACATCGGCATACCTACATGGCTGTATTTAATCTAGATTTGGCGCAAAGCAGACGAAAACCTGAGGAGTAAATAAAAACATATACCAGGTTGAAAATGAAAAAATTAAGTAGGTAATGAAAAAAAAACAACAGGAGGACAGTTTGTTACTTTATCAAAAATACTACCTATATGACAACGTTAAAAGTATGTAGGGAAAACCTGTCAAATTAGGAAATCTTCTAATCTTCATTTGTTTTGCTCACGATGGTACGTACCCAGCTGCTCTACGTCACGTCAGAATAAAACTTAAAAAGCAATAGTATATTACATAACAAACAACGGAAGTAATACTTTTCGCATGAGTGTGAAAAATTACGAACGAGCGCCAGCGAGTGCGCTAATCACACGAATGCAAGAAAAGACACTTTCTTGCGAGTTGTGTACACTATTTTTTTCTTCGACCGACCTATTTTCCCTGTCCGACGTTTGCTCATTGACGATCGAAGGTTTGAATTTCCTCCAATGTTTGAGAAATTTTACAACAACCAGCAACACTGCTCGACATTGAAAGTGTTGCTAGGGATTTTTAGATATTTTGTTCAGATTTACCTAGTTACGAAATAGTACATTACATAACTAGTGTGGAAAGTGATATATTTCACACGAGTGGCAAGTTTAGCACGAGCCGCTTGCGGCGAGTGCGGAAACCCCACGAGTACAAGAAATACACTTTCCAACGAGTTGTGTACACTATTTTTCCTACGACCTCAAAAATTTCAATCTCGAAAAAAAATCATAATTTTTTTGAAAAATGATCAAATAAGAAATAGAGAAAATTCTGTGATTACACTCGATTATGACTACACAAAACCTTTTTTTGTTAGCTCAAAATATATTGAAACTGAAAAAAAATCTAAATATTTGACAAGTAGGTGCCTCTGTGTGTTCGTGTTGCTAGTGTAAGTTCTATTATTTATACGTATTTTTTTATTTCAATATTTTTTAGTACAAAGTGGGTTTTCTCTGCTGCAGTTACGATAAAATAGCACAATTCTGGTTCAGAGGTTTTATCATCATAGGAGTCCGACTCGGAGTCCGAAGCGTGTCTGTAAAGTTATTGGGTGTCTATACAAGCATTCTTGGGAAACTGTATGGTGCTCAAGCCCACAACTTCTAAGTTGGCTTGTAGTTTGCTGGACTTGTCTGAAAAAACGATAGCTTGAGATGGTCTCACAAAATAAACTAGTTAGATGATGAACCGAGCATTATGTCACTGATATTCGATGTCACTCATAGGTCTGACACAATTTTTTTATAAAATTTTCACCTACCTCGAGTGGAATTTCAAGGAAAGAGCTAACGTTGCTTACATCTCAACACTCCTTTTTGTCCCTAAGTTCCTTTTTGGGTTTTGCAAAAATCATGGGGTAACATTTTGAGGTAGTGTAGACATCACACTGGTCTTTTTCAATGGAATACGTAAGAAGGATGCTTTCGGGTCGTTCCCTTGTTTCGGGATTATCTGCGTGAGATCCTAGAGTTTACAAAAATAGTGCCCTTTCGTCCTGACATCGCTCTTCTGGTGAGAAAACACAAGAGAGGCACTCACTTGCTATGCTGCACAATGCATGCTAAATTCCATTATTTGTTGGTCCACGGTCCACCAAACACACTGGTTGCCTATCTTTGACAGTTAGCTGCCAGCGCCTGATCACTTCTGTCACTCAGCTGAGTTTTTCTAGCCATTGAAGTTTTTATCTAATGCAACAATGTGTTTGTTGAAAAATTTGCGTATATTGTAATTCCCATGTAATAATCCACTGTTATCAATAAAAGGCGCAAAAACTCCTATGGCGCTGATAAGCCGAGAAGGAGGACAACATTTATTTTATTTATATCTAATGCAACAATGCACAAACATGAGTAATGAGTGAATGATGGGAATTTTAATTTATGAGTAGATCTCAAGTTTTGATACTTGAATCTGAGCTGAAAGATAATACATGTAAATTACGTAGGTAATTATAGATAAAGTGGGAAGTTTGGGATTCATAAGAAAAATTTCATTTTTTTCTTTACAATGAGAATTCGAACAAACGAGAAATAAACAGTTTTCTCCATTGACATGGAGAGAGACTCGTTTCGAAATTCCGTGAATAATTTGGGGCATTAAATGATTGTGAACGGTGTTATATACAATCGAATATTTGCAGAAGAGCGTATGAATGATAAGAAAATGGACGTGTCTGTGGATAATTTTTGCGGCGGAAAAGCTGGAAAATGTCAATTTCGCAGGTAATAAATCTCATAGACTTCTGGATAATCAAGTAGCGTGCGATTTAAAAAAATATCACTTGTGTTATATGATGTACTTTCGAAGTGTCAAGAAAGAACATGTAGAAAACGTCACTTTTATAGGTGGTCGTAGGAAAACTAAATTATTTCAATCCCTCTTGATTTTAATGTCACGGATTCAGCCAAAATTCTCACGCGATTTGTTTTACTTCTATTATTATTGATTATTGGAAGTTCTCGACTTTGAACAACGACCACCTGCTGAGGGCGAATAAGCATCAGTGGCATGCCCAGGGAAATATGTGGCCCAGGGACGCTCCTCATATGCTGGATAATGGAAGATCGTTTCCTAAGCGAAAGCAAAAGACACTAGTGACGATATTTTCACTTTCGCGCACAGTGTTTGCAATTGGCAAGTTTCGCACCTACTATACCGTATACAGAAAGTAGATAACGTTTTCGTGGCTCGTCGTAGGAAAACTGTATTTTCGTAGGAAAGTATTTTAGAGATAATAGTCAAGATATAAATATTTTCAAACAAGGAAAAATGGAATATTCACAAGAAGTGATGGGTGGTGATGGCGGATGAGATGATAAAATGGGATGCAAATTCCTGAAGTCGCTTTTGGTCTTGCAGCCGTCCTTACTTATATGCTTAGATTGTCTGAGCGTCATGCAAAATCTAAACACAAATTTCTCATTGCAGCACGTTCAGACGCAGATGCGGCAGGAATGCAAGTGCCACGGCATGTCCGGATCGTGCACGGTGAAAACCTGCTGGATGCGTCTTCCGCCTTTCCGTCTCATCGGAGACCTGCTGAAGGACCGTTTCGACGGCGCATCGCACGTTGCGGCCTCCAACGCGGGCCACCACCGGAACATCAACAATGCCCACAGCAACCGGCTCCCGAAGAACCCCAAGCTCGACTCGATATCGGGCAACAGCATCCACGCCAAGAGGGAAAACAGGCGGAAGCACAAGTACGGCTTCCAGCTGAAGCCCTTGAATCCGGAGCACAAACCGCCCGGCAAGGACGATCTGGTGTACTACGAAATGTCGCCGGGGTTCTGCGAACGGAACCCCAAGCTGGGCATACAGGGCACGCACGGGCGGTTCTGCAACGACACGTCCATCGGAGTGGACGGCTGTGACATTATGTGCTGCGGTAGGGGCTACAGAACGTCTGAAATTGTTGTAGTGGAAAGGTGCAACTGTACTTTTCACTGGTGTTGTGAAGTCAAGTGCGACTTGTGTCGACAGAAAAAGACCGTACACACTTGTGTTTAGTCTGTTTCTGGCCGGTGGCTCTGAAGAAAACGCGCGGTATTAGAGCGGTGACATCCTGACATCAAGAGTCGACAATTTTTAAAAATTCATGATCCAAACAATTCAAAGCAGAAATTAATTTTCTGGAAATTGTCTTACTCATGTTACGTTGAGTTGAAAAAAAATGACTGTTCAGTTATTTTGGATCCTGGATTTCACAAACACAGTTGAAACAGAACCACCCGCCGGAGCTTACAACTAAACGGACACTTAACAAATTGTTTGGCATTGGCACAAAACCATCCACGTTGCTGGTGCCTCCAAACGTTCATATCAGTATTATAACAGTGTGAAAATTATATAAAAGTGAAGACTGATTTCGAATTTATTTGAGTCATATTTGTACATAGTAACTTATATTATTTACTAAATTCGATTATTATTTCCTGTTAACTAATTTATTTTTATTATCAGATTTTTGTACATATTATAGATGAAAAAATCAGCGTGTATCTCAAACTGTGTATGATGTTGTATTCTATTTAACTAATTATTTATGAATCTTATCTTGCTCTTCGGCATTTTATTAATTTATTGAAATCGTTAAGTGTTTGTACATTTGCATTTTGTAAATATTCATGTATGTACCTAGTTAGCTTTGTATTTTCCCCTGTAGATAGTTATATGTGGAGTATTTTTATAATTGCGATATTTATACATATAATTAAATGTACTTGTAAATGTCTCAATCACTGAAAAATTATTAATAAATAATTGCGCATATTTATGGGCGTTGTTTTATTTGCAAGCAGCAACATGCATTATTCATGTGACTCGGAGTTTCGCGGTGCGAGTAGGTAATACAAGTCAAGTGGGCTTGTAGAGCCATGGTGTACAGCACCCGGAGGCTAGAACATACGCTAGGGCATGCGAACAAGAAATTGATTAATTCAGAGGCATAAGTTACTTTTTTGAAATGCACTAATTTGAAAGGTCATTTAACTCACAGACACAGGCTAGCTAGAGGCAGTAGTGACTGTACCTATAACCTATTTATTTTTATTTTAGTCAACGTTTAAGTATATGAAATCAGGACCCTTCAGCGGGTATACTAGCCTCGCTTCAACCACAGATCCATCAAGGTGCAAGCGCATCGTCGCTATAATAGGACGATTGCGTGTGAAGAGCACCCACGTCATAGTAATACTTTTGACTGTCATAAGACGCCAATACTCAATAGTGGCTCCCATCCTAATTTAAAGTGTTTTGACCGTATGCCGCATGCGCACTTCATCTTCGAATAAAGTCAGAAAGTAATCGTGCTTACAACTGTGCCAACACTGTCAAACCAACCAGCAAATAACCAGTCGTTATTGTCAGCTGTCAGTGTGATATCTTGTCAATAGTCAGTGACAGTGATTGCCTCACCTCAAAATAGTTCTTTAGTTTGTGTTGCTTTCTTTATCGCTTGCTGGCTAGTTTGCGAAGAAATATTCAACTCTCGGTCAATCAAAATAATATGCTTTGAAGCATATCGCATATGCAAGTCGAAACACGTGGGGGAAAAATCAATAAATGGTTTGGGAATCGAGCGTGCGATATTCAAATTCACCACATGGTTGAAAGATGTCGCTAGCTGTGCAATTTATACGTAAGAACCGAGCGAGGTGATATTAACTGATTCACATTCTATTCCTACGTCACTCTTCACTCGCTGATCTCCAGACCCGTATGCGCTCGACTCTCGTATTGCGTGGTGATTTATTCTTCAGCCATTGCCGGGCATCAAAGCACGGCACTTTCGTGCTGCAAAAGAGATCGCGGGCGCGCCACAGTAAATCGTGCATTTTGGGTGTAGAAAAGCCAAGCCGACCGATGAGGCTCGTGCGTGATGATATTCGTTATAGGGAGCCGCGCGCTTTCAACAGTTAAATTTCGCACCGGTACACACTAAACATTTGCTCATGGCTAGGGGTAAATTGCGTGGGACGTTGGGAGACGATTTTTACCAAGGAGTTTGAAGCTAGATCAAGAACCTATAGACTGAGGGATCGCCAAGAGACTGAAGGGTTTTCCAGGATTCCAGGTGCATCATTTGCTAACGAAGGATATAATAGTTAAGGTCCGGGGTTTGGAATACAGCTTATATACACCTCGGTCTGAACAAAGAGGAGCCCGCCTCGAGGACTTGCATTTTATTACCGTGAGCTAAGAAGATGTAACCTATAACTGAAGTGTTAGCAAGGTAATGTCAGTCCCGTTACTCCAGGAAGCGAGTAGATGTAAGATGTAAGATGTAAATGGGTCTCGACCTGTGAGGTGAAGTAACCAAATAATAATAAAAAAATAATAATAATAATAATAATAATGATAAGATGTGACTTTACCCCTGCGGGAGTGTGCTGTCCTCTGCACTGATGTGACTTTACACCTTTGGAAGCGTTCTGTCTCCTGTTGTGATGTGCCTTTACCCCTTTGGGAGTGTTCCGGCCTCCTTTAGCTGTGCAGGTGTGTTGTACTTCGGAATGAGATGTGGGAAATCGAGAGGTGGTCGCCTTGGAGGGCTGGACCAGTGGTTTGTGGGGTGGGCGGAGAGCCTACCCTACGATTGAGATTTTGCGATATCTTAGAAAGTCACGATCGACACAAGGTAAGACTTCAACTTCTCACTGAGTAGTACCAGAAGTTCAAGAATTGGGGTTGGAGCTTTGGGCGATTCTTGCGGAGAAACGCAAAAAGAACTATAATTAGAAACAACTAAAATCACGTTTGTTGAAATTTTTAATAATAATTGGTTTGAGAGAACGACCCCCCCCGCCTCGAAACTAATGACTTTGTTTTAGCGTGCAACTGCAGATTTCCGTGTTGGTTGGATTATTAAGTAGAAGAGAATTAATAATAATGACGAATGTTATGAAAAGGAGTTTCTCCTAGAGGAGCGTCCGGTTGATTATCGCGTAACTAATTAATTTGTTGCAGTATTCACCTGGAGTTGTTCAATCGTGAAATGGAAGGTCTATTAGAATAAGCTGTTTGTATAATTACCTGGACACTTGACGATGCGACGATTCAAGAAATTTGTATCTATGATGAATTGTTACGGCTCAATAGTTGGTTAGCGATGTGATATTTACTTATAAGGAATAATAGTTTTTTGGAACTATGGAGTTTGGAAGCCTTCTCGCATTAGTTTGTCGGCGAGCACCTTTGTAGGTTCTTAGCAGCAATGCGTTCACAACACAAAACTGTACGGAGTTTAATCAAAAAGATCTTCACATGAGAGTTTGGTACCTTGACTTGAGTAATGTAACGTTCATTTTTTGATCTAAGACCACTCGTGGTCATTGGCTGAATTTAGGTCCCTGTATTTAGTTTCCCTTCATCTAAGTAATTTCTTTCTTTCTTTTAAAATTTCGCTTTGCCAAATTATAATACCGTAAATTATTACTGGAGGTACCTGATAGGAGTTTATCGGACCGAGCGAAAAAAGCAGCTCGTCGAAGAAACGAGCGATAAGGTCTGAGGCGCTAATAAAAAGTCTGGTAGATGGTTCAAGTTTGAAAATTTCGACGCTCGAAGAGACTTCTGCACTTGATACTTTCGCATTTTGTGATTACTCCAGCTGGAGGATTTGTAATTATCAGTGCAGTAGAAATCGGTTATTACCTACCGGATAATTCCGTCGTCGTCTGTTGTATATGCCGAATTTTGGAGCTAGTATTTTTCTCGAACATCTACGGTTTCTGTGCGGTAAGGTTTGTTGAATACCTATTGCCATCGAGTGTAACTTATAGTTTTTTTTCTTTTATTAGCTGAGTTATTATTGTTGGATACATCTCACCGGTTTTTCCGAGGGGCGTTGTGGATCCGATACTTGGTACAATTTCATGTGAGCCATATCTGCGGAATATTGAGGTAAAGGTTGATAGATGTTGTCATTTAGCGAAAATCACGTTTTCTCCTTTTTTTTAGATAACTTTATCCTGGAATAGTTGGCCGTTGTGTGCTTTATTATACGTGTTACCGTAATTATTTCTGGACCCAATCACTACCGTTTCTTTTCAACATCTGAACATTTAATTGGGGTAAGATACCTCATCTTTGCCATCAAGCAAAACCATAGCGAAGTATTCTTTTTTAGTCTTTTTTTCTTTGGGGTGCGAGGAAGTTTTCGTCCAATTGGAGCCCTGGTGTACCATTTGTTTCCGTTCCACTTTTCCTTTTTTTGTGGAGGACCAAGAGGATTTGACATTCTGGCGTCAAGTAGGAAGGATTTAATCCTGTCGGGACTTTCCCAGGATCCAAGCTAGGTGGCTAGAGATAAGATCCGCCGATTTGTCAATTCCAAAGAATCCCCTTAGATTGTGCGCCGTGTAATTTTTAGTGCGGCTTAATATTTCATTATCAGATAATTAATTGTTATTATTACAAGTGAACGGTTACACGTTATTAATTAAGTAGTGCTGCAGCTGTATGTACAGTTGAGTTTTTCGGTTGATCGGTGTAAATTCGTGTGTAAGAATAACGTAGCAATTTTCGTTTCAAAATTATTTTAATCACGCAGGAAAATAGGTGCTGGAGTGCAGCATAGACAGGACCGGATTGGGCAGCGGTGGCCAAAAGTATTTCTTTCGTGCACGAACGTCTATACCCGAAAGGTCGATAGTTATTTTTATCTATTTCTTAAGTAAATTGTTGAGTTGCCTTGATCTACCCCGTCGCGTGCGGAACTTAGCCCTTCCCCTTTTGCGCTTTTCAGATATGGTTTCAGGAATTTTGCAGTGAAGTAACCGATTTTCTGAAAGCTTGACTCTCGAGTTTTCTGTAACAACATTTAGCCTCAATCACAATCTCGTCTTGTTCATAATCCACGTTCAATTATTAAAACTGTACTTTTTTCATAGTTGTTTTTTTGTCTACAGTGGTAGGTACTTTTTTGTGTTTTTTTGAGTTGCACAATTTTGTCGACTTAGGTCCTCCGACAATCGCCATATTGAGGCCAGGACCTTGGCGCCCTTCTCCGAATTTAGGTCTTTTTTTCGGAGACCGAACTCACGCCCTTGGCCGGGCACAATTGTCCAAACTAACCGGGACCAACTCTTTTTTCGTTTTTGTTTTTGTTTTTTTTATATAACTGTTTCTCAGACGAAAAAGTTTGTGACAATTTTTGGCGCTAACAACGTGGGGCGCAGGCGCAGTGTACATTTATGGTTTTTCTTTTTTATATATTTTCAGGTTGTTGGTAATTGATTGTGATTGTAGGTTTTAGGGGGTGACTCAACTCGTTATTCATAGATACATTGAGAGATTTTGCGATTTTTTTTTTCAGATAAGGGTTCAGTGTACAGGGTGTGCAGTTATTATACAGGGTGTTAGTAAAAACATTTCGTGTTGCGCAGTAGGTTGTGCATGCGCAGTTGATTCCTTTTAAGCGTTTTTAGAGGGAGTTGGACTTCCTGGCTGTCGAGGTCGAGTTTTTTCTCTTTCCTTCTCTTGAGTTTTTTTAGGTCAAGATATGGCGACTGGTACGCAAATGCAAATGAGGCACTTGCTGAAGGATGAGTTGCAGTACGAGTTGAAGGTCAGGGGGAAAGATCCTACTAATAAAACCGTCGAAGAGTTGCGAGCCGAGTTGTGTCCGTTGATTGCAGCCGAACGATCAGATCCTGAGTCTGTTACTTACCCTGCTTACACTTACAATTATGAGGTCGAGTTGAGACAGGTCGGGGCCAAATACAAACAGTTGCTGGTAGACATTAACAAGTATCAGGATCCTAGGTCGAAGCTAAGCCATAAACGACTGTACTCTCGTATATTGCATCTACTGGGTAGAGTTAATAGAGCACCGCTAGAGGGAGATGTTGAGGCCGAACAATTAGAAGCGAGAGGTTCCTGTATCAGTAAGCTGACGTCGTTGTTGGAATTGTTGGACCAGTCAATGGCGACAAAGGCTAGCCTAGGGGTGCTGAATTTGAGCGCGGTACTTGCAGTGGATTCGGCCGGGGAGGTTAGCAGTGATGATGATGCTGAGCAGGTGCGGAGTGCCCCTTTGAGTCACGGCACGCCCAGACAACTTGTGGTAGGGGGTAATCATGGTGTTTCGGGACTCTTAGGTACTCAAAGCCGGAACCTTACTCCACCTCCTGCGACTTCTGCGTCTTCGGGTTTTCAAGGCAGGTCCGATCCTGTTTACAAATGGAACGTGAAGTTCTCTGGTGATTCATCCGTGATTTCATTTTTGGAAAGGGTAACAGAGCTTAGCGTCGCGCGTGGTGTTTCGGAACAGGAATTATTCACTTCGGCTGCAGATCTTTTTGAGGGGAAGGCCCTTAATTGGTTTCGAGCACAGCGTTCCAGGTGTCACTCGTGGCGGGAGCTGTCCGATCTCCTTACGCATCATTATCTTCCACCGGATTATCGTCACCGTTTATTTAACGATATCCTGAACCGAACCCAGGGACCAGATGAGAAGATTGTGGACTACATTACAGCCATGACGAGTCTGTTCGAGCGTCACGGGTCCATACCTCGAGATGTGCGGTTGAGCGTGTTGAGCCGTAACTTGGCCCCTTTTTATTTGGAGCAGTTGGGCGTGGTACACTCTGTGGAGGAATTGGAGGAGGAATGTCTGAAGCTGGAAACAAAGAGATATCGTGTTGAGAACTATAAACCTCCTTCGCGACGACAAAAGGATTATGTTGAGCCGACGATCGCTTGTGTGAATCTGGTTGAACCGTCAGGATCTGGTTCTGGGAGTTTCAAGGACAGTTTTTCGAATAGGTGTTTTAGATGTAATAAGGAGGGGCATATCGCACGTTTCTGCAGTGAGTCAGCGGCTTTGCGTTGCTATGGATGCAATAAGCCTGGTTTTACGAAGAGGAATTGTCCGGACTGTACTAAATGGAGGGAGTCTCAACAGCAGAGCGGTGGTCGGCCACGACATCAACCTGGTGGTCAGTCGAACGGAGTCAATCAGCCGGAAAACGAGTTGGCGAGTCCTCGCAGCGGGCAGAGCTCTCGCCAATCTTAAATACAGACCCGTACTCCAAGAATTTGAATGACAGGCTTAGAGCAAATCTGGATTTTATTTTGTCAAATGCGATGGGTGACGAACGTCCTTACCTTAGAGTTGAAATATGTGGCCGGGAAGTGTTGGGACTTTTGGACTCTGGAGCCTCTCACACTGTTGCTGGTTCCAAGGGCATTGATTTCTTGAGCAGTATTGGACTTCATACGTCTCGAAGACCGGATATGGTGACATCTGTTAAGGTTGCAAATGGTGAGGAATGTGAGGTTTTGGGTAGTGTGGATGTTCCGATGCGGGTGCGTGATCGTGTGAATGTGGTTAATGTTTTGTTGATTCCCTCCTTGCCACATTTCCTGGTGCTTGGCGTGGATTTTTGGAAAAAATTGGGGATTGTACCGGACATGCGACACGGGGAGTGGAGTTTTTGCGATGTGGTGACTGCAAGGCCAGTCAGTGGTGCGATCGAGCCCGGATCTGCTTTGACGGATGAGCAGCGTTCAACTTTGGAGGCGCTGATAGCCAGAGAGGCACCGCCAACGAATGGAAGAATTGGTTGTACAAATATGGTGGAACACGTAATCCGAACCTCGGCAACGCCTATCAAGCAGAGACATTATCCTCTTTCCCCAGCCCTTCAGCGATATGTGAATTCGGAGTTAGACCAGATGTTGAAGGACGGCATTATAGAACCTTCTACTTCCCCTTGGAGTTCGCCAATTGTTTTGATTAAGAAGAAGGATGGTTCGTTCCGCTTCTGTGTCGACTATAGGAAAGTCAATCAGGTCACCGAGAGAGACGCGTATCCGCTGCCATTCGTGTCGAACATTTTGGACAGGCTAAGAGACGCTAGGTACATTTCGAGTCTTGATTTGAAGAGCGCGTTTTGGCAGGTTCCAGTACACAGTGATTCACGCCCGGTGACTGCTTTCACTGTGCCCAATCGCGGCCTTTTTCAGTTCTGCCGAATGCCTTTTGGGCTTCACAACAGTCCAGCGACGTGGCAGCGCTTGATTGATAGGGTGATTGGGGCTGACTTGGAGGAGAATGTATTCGTATATCTGGACGACATAGTGGTTATTTCCACCAGCTTTGAGAGACACCTGGAGGTTCTTAAGGAAGTTTTCGTTCGTTTGCGTAGGGCTGGTCTCACTGTAAATGCTGAGAAGTGCTGTTTCTGTCGTTCAGAGCTCAGATTCTTGGGTTATGTGGTAGACAGTACCGGTCTCCACGTAGATCCAGAGAAGGTCTCCTCCATAGTTGATTACCCGGTCCCTAAGACTGTCACTGAGGTACGTCGACTGCTCGGTATGGCTTCGTGGTATCGAAGGTTCGTTCCTAATTTTTCAAGTGTGGTGTCGCCTCTTTCAGCTTTGCTTCGGAAAAATCGTAAATTTGAGTGGACTGAGGAGTGCTCCTCGGCTTTTGAGCAGGTTAAGACTAGTCTGATGTCTGCTCCAGTGCTAAGCTGCCCGGATTTCGAGTTGCCCTTTGTGATACAGGCGGACGCCAGTGATTTTGGCTTGGGCGCGGTGCTGTCACAGACTCGGAGTGATGGAGAGCATGTTATCGCGTACGTTAGTCGTTCGCTGGATCGTCGAGAACGGAACTTCACAACGACTGAAAAAGAATGCCTCGCGGTGCTTTTTGCGGTCACCAAATTTCGCCCATACATCGAAGGAAGTCACTTCCGAGTTATTACCGACCATCACAGCCTTTTGTGGCTGAGTAACTTGAAGGATCCTACGGGACGGCTGGCGCGGTGGAGTGTGAAGCTTCAGCAGTATGATTTTGAGATCGTACACCGGCATGGTAAAGATCACAAAGTACCCGATGCGTTGTCTCGCAGTGTCCCCGTTGTTGATGAGGTCTCCGGGTCTCTGACGAAGCCTGATAGTCGTGATCGTTGGTACGTGAAGATGATCAAGCGGGTTGCTGACAGTCCAGTGTCGTTTCCTTTGTGGCGTTTCGAGGACGGAGTTCTGTACCGGCGTTGCAAATGCGCTTATCCTGACTTGACTGGAGAGAATGACGCTTGGAAGGTCGTGGTTCCAAAGGAACAGCGCAGCGAGATTATCAGGAGGTTACACGATGAGCCAGAAGCGGGTCATTTAGGTGTGTTCAAGACTTTTCACCGGATCTCGGATAGATATTACTGGCCCAAGATGAGATCAGACATTGCGCGCTATGTGCGCTCCTGTAAGTCTTGTTTGGCGAATAAGGGGGAACAGAAGGCTCCATCGGGTCACATGACTGGACGACCGGAAGTGCGTAGGCCTTGGGAGTTGATCTGCATTGATTTCGTTGGCCCTTTACCGAAGTCTACACACGGTAATATGCACATTCTTTCTGTTCTCGATTACTTCAGTAAGTTCGTCATGTTGTTTCCGATTCGGAAAGCAAACTCTAATACGGTGATAAAGTTACTGGGCGAACGTGTTTTTAGTTTGTTTGGAGTTCCTCATACCGTGGTGTGCGATAACGGTCCGCAGTTCGCGAGCAGGGAATTTAGGGAATTTTTGAGTTCCTACAATGTCAAAGTTTCCTATACTGCATTACATCATCCGCAGGCTAACGCCGTGGAACGTTATCATCGTACCATCAAGACCATGTTGCGAGCCTATGTATCTGACAATCATCGGTTGTGGGATGACAGATTGCAACAGATGGCGTGTGCACTGAGATCCAGCAAAAATCAGGTCACCAATTTGACGCCTTACTTTGTTAATTTCGGCCGTGAAATGTGTTTAGATGGAGGCAACAAAGTAAGTCCGGAGGATGGTGGTGCTAATGTCGTTAGACATGACGATGACTTTCTGAGGAGTCGTGCCAGTGGTTTCGAGGCTTTATATCGTGAAGTTCGTCAACGGTTGGACAAGGCTTTCGCGAAGAACCGGGACGCCTATAACCTCCGGCGTAGGGATACAAGTTACATGATTGGTCAGCAGGTTTGGCGCAGGAACTTTCCGGTTTCGAATAAGGCACGTTATCGAATGGCAGGCTTCGAGGCGAAATATTTGGAACCGTTCCTGGTTAAGAAAAGACTTTCACCGTGGACCTATGAGTTGGAAGACAGCTTGGGTAAACCAAAGGGAGTCTGGAATGTGAAGGATTTGAAGGATCATGCATCGGAGGGGTAGTTTGTTTGTCCTGTCTGGCCGGTTACGTCTTGTAATCGCTACGGTCACCTGGGTAGCCCGTACAGCCAGCGACCTTCAGTTAGAGGAGATTGTATTTTTGATTCACTCCTCTAACACAGTCGTCCATCCGGGCTGTAAAAACTCTCCTGTCTGGCCGGTTACGTCTTGTAATCGCTACGGTCACCTGGGTAGCCCGTACAGCCAGCGACCTTCAGTTAGAGGAGATTGTATTTTTGATTCACTCCTCTAACACAGTCGTCCATCCGGGCTGTAAAAACTCTCCTGTCTGGCCGGTTACTTCTTGTAATCGCTACGGTCACCTGGGTAGCCCGTACAGCCAGCGACCTTCAGTTAGAGGAGGTTGTATTTTCGATTCACTCCTCTAACACAGTCGTCCATCCGGGCTGTATAAACTCTAAACCGCAAGTCCTGCAGCTGTCTATCTTAGCTGGGTGGTTTCTGTTAATCTGAATGAAGGAGTAGGTATTTGAGCGCCAAGATATGGAATAATTTATGGTGTATTTCTTGGTGTACTCAGCCGTTTCGGGATTCGCTCTCCGACACTTCAGAGACAACAAGTTTGGCATTGGTGACGTATTGGTCTTAGTCGCAACGGTAGTAGTGTTGTAGTCGTTGGTCGAGTACGTTCAGATCAGGTGCGTAGTGTGACGTTCATCTGATGCTGGCGGTGTGTTAACAGCGATATTTGCGACGTTGTCGATGGGGATCCTACGAGTGCCGGGTGATCATCTAAGTTCGTGAAACTTGTATCTTTGCTAGTAGTGGAAGTTTCGCCTAGTAGGATGGTTTTAGGGAAGCTTTCGCACCATTTTGATTGGGATAAGATGCACATGCAAGTACGTAGCGTTCTTGAGCCGAACGAGGAGTTTAATCACTTTGGTCTTTTCTATGTAGGTGCTTTAGGAGTTTCTGTACCCTTATATCGAAATGTTGTTGTCTATTTGTTCTTGTTATTGTTACTTTTGTATTTGGATGTGAACAGGTTTAGAGTGTGATTTTTTTTCCAAGTAAATCACCCGGGAGGTAAAGGGGGGGTTATGTAACGTTCATTTTTTGATCTAAGACCACTCGTGGTCATTGGCTGAATTTAGGTCCCTGTATTTAGTTTTCCTTCATCTAAGTAATTTCTTTCTTTCTTTTAAAATTTCGCTTTACCAAATTATAATACCGTAAATTATTACTGGAGGTACCTGATAGGAGTTTATCGGACCGAGCGAAAAAAGCAGCTCGTCGAAGAAACGAGCGATAAGGTCTGAGGCGCTAATAAAAAGTCTGGTAGATGGTTCAAGTTTGAAAATTTCGACGCTCGAAGAGACTTCTGCACTTGATACTTTCGCATTTTGTGATTACTCCAGCTGGAGGATTTGTAATTATCAGTGCAGTAGAAATCGGTTATTACCTACCGGATAATTCCGTCGTCGTCTGTTGTATATGCCGAATTTTGGAGCTAGTATTTTTCTCGAACATCTACGGTTTCTGTGCGGTAAGGTTTGTTGAATACCTATTGCCATCGAGTGTAACTTATAGTTTTTTTTCTTTTATTAGCTGAGTTATTATTGTTGGATACATCTCACCGGTTTTTCCGAGGGGCGTTGTGGATCCGATACTTGGTACAATTTCATGTGAGCCATATCTGCGGAATATTGAGGTAAAGGTTGATAGATGTTGTCATTTAGCGAAAATCACGTTTTCTCCTTTTTTTTAGATAACTTTATCCTGGAATAGTTGGCCGTTGTGTGCTTTATTATACGTGTTACCGTAATTATTTCTGGACCCAATCACTACCGTTTCTTTTCAACATCTGAACATTTAATTGGGGTAAGATACCTCATCTTTGCCATCAAGCAAAACCATAGCGAAGTATTCTTTTTTAGTCTTTTTTTCTTTGGGGTGCGAGGAAGTTTTCGTCCAATTGGAGCCCTGGTGTACCATTTGTTTCCGTTCCACTTTTCCTTTTTTTGTGGAGGACCAAGAGGATTTGACATTCTGGCGTCAAGTAGGAAGGATTTAATCCTGTCGGGACTTTCCCAGGATCCAAGCTAGGTGGCTAGAGATAAGATCCGCCGATTTGTCAATTCCAAAGAATCCCCTTAGATTGTGCGCCGTGTAATTTTTAGTGCGGCTTAATATTTCATTATCAGATAATTAATTGTTATTATTACAAGTGAACGGTTACACGTTATTAATTAAGTAGTGCTGCAGCTGTATGTACAGTTGAGTTTTTCGGTTGATCGGTGTAAATTCGTGTGTAAGAATAACGTAGCAATTTTCGTTTCAAAATTATTTTAATCACGCAGGAAAATAGGTGCTGGAGTGCAGCATAGACAGGACCGGATTGGGCAGCGGTGGCCAAAAGTATTTCTTTCGTGCACGAACGTCTATACCCGAAAGGTCGATAGTTATTTTTATCTATTTCTTAAGTAAATTGTTGAGTTGCCTTGATCTACCCCGTCGCGTGCGGAACTTAGCCCTTCCCCTTTTGCGCTTTTCAGATATGGTTTCAGGAATTTTGCAGTGAAGTAACCGATTTTCTGAAAGCTTGACTCTCGAGTTTTCTGTAACAACATTTAGCCTCAATCACAATCTCGTCTTATTCATAATCCACGTTCAATTATTAAAACTGTACTTTTTTCATAGTTGTTTTTTTGTCTACAGTGGTAGGTACTTTTTTGTGTTTTTTTGAGTTGCACAATTTTGTCGACTTAGGTCCTCCGACAATCGCCATATTGAGGCCAGGACCTTGGCGCCCTTCTCCGAATTTAGGTCTTTTTTTCGGAGACCGAACTCACGCCCTTGGCCGGGCACAATTGTCCAAACTAACCGGGACCAACTCTTTTTTCGTTTTTGTTTTTGTTTTTTTTATATAACTGTTTCTCAGACGAAAAAGTTTGTGACAGTAATTGTTCGCGTACACCATTGGTTCCAAAATTTTTGGAATGGTCAAATTGGGTTCAATATTTCCGGCTATAAACACTCGCGTTCGCGATATCCTTCTAAGCTTCAAGGGCAATTCAAGGTGAGAAATAGGTCCATTTTTCCACAAAGGCACAGGCCATATCCGGTCTCTTCCAAAACGGGCGCAAAGTTACCCTCGAGATTACCGTAGCCTAAAAAAAGCAATGCAAAAAGAATGGGCCAGATATACAGGGTGTTGCATGAGGAAACCGACATAGCTTAAGGGTAGGTCCAGTTTTTCTAGGAGAACTAGGATCTCGCTTTGAAATTTTTCTATCGCTTTTCGTTTTGATGTTACAGGGTGAATCATGTATTTTGTCGAAGTTTTTGATGAGCTATATCTTCCGAATGGCTTATTGGATTGGACTGAAATTTGATAGGTATGATTTCCTAATGATAGCTAATACATTGCACCATAAAGTTGCTCAGAAGTTTCAGGGTCGGACTGATTTTTTTTATTTTCAAAGTTTTTGTTAGAAAAGTCATATTTTTCAATGTTTTTTTGCAAAACCAGTATCAGATTCAGAGACTACAGAAAAAATGTTACAAGGAACATCCTTCAATTTCTCCAGCACACCCAGAGTCTCCCCAGAAAAAAATATCTTTTGAGATTTGGGTCGGCTGCGATCTAGTGAAAATCAGTCAAGCACTCATTCTTTCACGGATCTTTGAGATGTTCATCCTCTAATTTAATGCTGTCACGTTTTTTTTTTTTACTTTTCCACATTAGTATCACTTGGTACGGCAAAAAAGACAAATGTCCAGGACCGGAATCAAGTCTAGTGAACATTATTTCAAAAGATCCGATTTTTCGGTATTTAGTTGGAAATTTACAGCATAAAGTTATGGTGAAGTGGCTGAAAAATGCTCTTTTGTCTGCATTTGGAACCTTAGGTCACTTTAGAAACCAGCTAAACAAATTTCTCCTTTTGTTGATCAAGAATACAAATAATTATTTCCGAAACTTTTCGCGAACAAAATAAAAAGAAGCAAGAATGATAATTATTCAGAAACGTAATTTTAATGAGTAGAAAACGAACAATATCAATGTTTGTATGTTATGTTCATGTTAATGTTTATCAAATTTCGGAGATAATTTTTTGTATTCTTGAAATCAACAAAAGGAGAAATCTGTTCAGCTGGTTTCTAAAGTGACCTTAAGTTCCAAATGCAGACAAGAAAGAAATTATTTCCGAAATTTGATAAACATTAACATAAACATAACATACAAACATTGATATTGTTCGTTTTCAACACATTAAAATTACGTTTCTGAATAATTATCATTCTTGCTTCTTTTTATTTTGTTCGCGAAAAGTTTCGGAAATAATTTTTTGTATTCTTGAAATCAACCAATGAGAAATTTGTTTAGCTGGTTTCTAAAGTGACCTAAAGTTCCAAATGCAGACAAAAGAGCATTTTTCAGCCACTTCACCATAACTTTGTGCTGTAATTATCCAATTAAATACTGAAAAATCGGATTTTTAGAAATAATGTTCACTAGACTTGATTCCGGTCCTGGACTTTCGTCTTTTTTGCCGTACCAAGTGATACTAATGTGGGAAAAAGAAAAAAACCGTGACTGCATTAAATTAGAGGATGAACATCTCAAAGATCCGTGAAAGAATGGGTGCTTGACTGATTTTCACTAGATCGCAGCCGACCCAAATCTCAAGAGATATTTTTTTCTGGGGAGACTTTGGGTGTGCCGAAAAAATTGAAGGATGTTCCTTGTAGCATTTTTTCTGGTGATCCTGAATCTGATACTGGTTTTTCAAAAAAACATTGAAAGATATGACTTTTCTAACAAAAACTTTGAAAATAAGAAAAATCAGTCCGGCCCTGAAACTTCTGAACAACTTCATGGTGCTATGTATAAGCTATCATTAGGAGATCATACCTATCAAATTTCAGTCCAATCCAATAAGCCATTCGGAAGATATAGCTCATCGAAAACTTCGACAAAATACATGATTCACCCTGTAACATCAAAACGAAGAGCGATAGAAAAATTTCAAAGCGAGATCCCAGTTCCCCTAGAAAAACTGGACCTACCCTTAAGCTATGTCGGTTTCCTCATGCAACACCCTGTATGAAACGCAGTTTTTGAAAAGAGATTCATGATAGGAGGAGCCCCGCACGCACTGGCCCACGAACTTGTATTGTGAAGAACGGGGGAAACAACAGAAAAGAGAAGAAGTTCCCACTCGATTGCAAAATTCATTCACTCTTCTTTCGGTGTCCAGACGCTAGGCCTAACCCTAACATAACCTATAACACTAACGTTAATGTTGAATCTGATGAATCCACGATAAGAATTTTGTTTTTAAGAAAAAAATATCCATGGATGTAGCTGGATTCGAACCCGCACAGCGCAGCGCGAGTGGGTCAGCTTGCCATCACCTATACCACTCGGCCACGCTCCCCAAACAAAGTTTAAATGTTGGTCAAGGTGTAGAATCATCAGGTGTTCATCGGAGTATATTTATCATTGATGTGTGACGGCTTTGAAATAATTATTAGGGAAAAGTCATCTTTTACGGAATTGTCGGAACACGTTAGAAAACTCAGCGGTCCTAGTTACCAGCGTTGAGGTAGGGTCAGGTATAGGAACGAGCCTTTATTTCAACACTTTGACATGTATATAGAAGTCAATACAATTATTTTATGTTACAACTAGTTTCTGTGTCTTACTACGTTCAAACTTCGGTTCAAACTAGAGATTAAAGTCGATTTCAACACGCCCAGAGTCTGTATCCTTGAACCACAAGAACGATCACAACAGGATGGTGCCCTGATACTAGATGATCACCTGCCAAAACAGTCTCAAAAGCGGAAAAAGTGATTCAACTCAAATAAGTTGGAATTATTTGAAGTATGTTGAGTTTCCTATCCAGCCAGGCGCATAAGCTGAAGAGTAAGGGGGGCACCAGCTTTTTGGACCATGCCCGTCCAATGCCCCATCATCGCCGTCAATGCTCACGTCGCCGTCGGTCGATCGATCGTGTCAAATCCTACACTCCTACAGCATCCGACTTGCGTTGTGCTTTCTGAATCTGCTGCGCACCTGGTGTGATTTTTCCAAATGTTTTGTCGTGCCGCTCGCCATCAAATCCAAGATTTGTTAAAAACCTGTCATGACGCCTTTCTCCGTATCCCTCGACCAATAGCAAAACAGCGTGATGGGAACTTTCCCATCACACATTTCAAAATTGGACACCCTGCTGCTGCTCTTCGCAGGTATTCGCTTTTATTGGCTCGCTACCACTTCGCATTCCAATTCAATACTAACTGTCGCACTGTTGGACGGTGCTTTAATATGCCTCCGATTCGCATTCCCGAATTTTCTATCATCTTCCAGCAATTTTCATAGTGGCCCGGTATATGCGGTTTCTAGACGACTCCTGTATAATCACACACACACCTTTCGCGTGTTTTCCGTGTGTTCTGGAATTTCCACCTCCGCCAAAATGGACAGATCTGTCTCGATCGAGCGTTGAAGGTTCCCAATGCCAATAAGCCATCGCGTATACTTCTGGAATGCACCAGATCGCTCCGCACTTCTACACTGCGATCTAATGGATGGAAGAATCCAGAAAGATTCCGTGTTCACCAGTATGCACGGAATAGCCGCTCGTTACAATAGTTTTTACTGATTATTCCATCACAAACAGTTCCCCAAAATCACTTCGAGTAACGAAAATAAATGGAGGCGCAGTCCCACTGTTCACCCCCCCCCCCATATCATCGATAATAAACGTTACCAATGTTTTTGATAATTTTTCTCGTGTTCTTGAGTGGATTATATATGCCGCTCTGGACTCGGAATGCGATTCTTTTGAGACAACTCTTTCCTCTTGTACGTCTCTTCTACTACGTCTTGTGAGTACTCTGAAGGCACAGTCTCAGTAAGTCGTCTTTCTCTTCCAAGGAGAATTCTTCTCCCGCTGTTATAGGAAGACCCAAAATTTCAAGTGTTTGCGTTGTCCAGCGGACTTCTCAAGTCTTCGTTATCTTTCTAGCAGAGAGGTACAGCATTATATCCAGTCAATCATGAGACAATTGAAAGCTCTAGCTCCGAAAGGTTCTAGAAAAGTGTGTTTCAATAGATACGCCAGGTGTGAACTAGACATTCTGCCACACAAAAGTAACAGCAGTAGTACGGTCTTGAGCGATTGATTTATCGTTCTATCACTAGGCTCTTCGTTTCAATTGAAACGACTCAAGCCTCTCCTGAGTGCGACACAGGGGCGTACCCACGGAGGGGGAGAGGGTATGGAGAGAATAAATCCCTCAAGGCTTTGACTACCTGATAGGTGAAAATCTGTCCATGACCCCCCATGATTTCTAGCGCAGTACAAAAAAAAATTGTATGATAGTTTCCATGACGTCCACGCACCCCTCGACGCACCCTATCCTCTGACGAAATTTTTGAAGAGCTGGCCAAGGCTCCAAGGCGGTTCAATATCATTATTTAATTTATTGTTTGATGCCTACTTGATAGAATTTAGGTTCTATTTTCCAAATAAACTGCTTGACAATTGAACTGCAACACCTAAAAATTAGGTGCGTTTTCAAATTGAGATAGCTCAAAAAATATCTGACGGATTCCAGAAATTCAGGCATGTGAGGAAAGATCATTTCCTTGACTATCGAGTGCTGGTATTGATGATGAATTTGATTGCACGATTTGTCATATACAGGGTGCCAACGGAGAGCGTGCGGATATGGGTAATCTTGCACCTTGTGCAACTTTCGAAAAAAAAGTCCGAGATTTTTTCTATCGCGTGCTTTTGAAAGGTTGAATCATTATGCCAAAACAGTTTTGGAATTTTGACCCTTACTTTTTTTTTCAAAAAATTGTGCTCAATTTTCTGAAATATGCACTTTCTGATTAAGAAAAAGAAATAGAGACATTGTTTGCTTTCAAACGGCGTCCATATTGAATTTACTTACGAAGATTTTCATTTGAGCCTCCACATCCCCTAGAAACTACCCCTTTGGGGACACCGTCTCACAACAAGATATGCAATGCTTCATTTAAAAGGCCTAAGAAAAGTACTCATCAAGAATTGGATTGAAATAAGTATACTAGGATGACCCCACACGTACAGCTCCCTAAAAACCACCCCTTGACTTCAAGGGACAGGGTTGGTATGATGAGACGTGCAATACATGAAAAATGACCCTTTACGTAGGTCATCCCAACAGTAGCTAACCTCTCGAAAAGAGAATTACCCTTTAAAAAACCAGTACTTCCGCAATACCTTATTTGTTAGGATTTTTTGGAAATCTGTCGCAATAGTTTGCCGCTACGATGATTTCAGTCACATATCTACCCGAAACTACCCCTTCAACTACCCCTCCAATATCGCATAGCTTCTACCTTGATCCGTTATTTACGAGTTGAAAGAACTTTTGCCTACTAACCGTTTCATTGAAATGATGGTGTTTTCTACGATGATAGTATAAAATCTTTCCTGAAACTGCCCCTAGAAATCGCCCCTTTAGTAAAAGGTATGCAATACCTCATTTGGAAGCTCAGAGAAGGTGCGATTGAATAAGTTCAAAATGATTTCGCGATGACCTTACACGCATCAAGGTAAAGGCTATGCGGTATTGGAGGGGTAGTTTAAGGGGTAGTTTTGGGTAGATATGTGAATGAAATCTACGTAGCGGCAAACTATTGCGACAGATTTTGAAAAAATTCCAACAAATGAGGTATTGCGGAAGTATGTACTGGTTTTTTAAAGGGTAGTTCTTTTTCCGAGAGGGTAGCTACCGTTGGGATGACCTACGCAGAGGGTCATCGTGTAGCATCACCTTTTTAGTGGAACAGTTGAAAATGACGTTTTTTGAAATGTTCATGTACATATTGCATGTCTTATCATACCAACCCTGTCCCTTGAAGTCAAGGAGTGGTTTTTAGGGAGCTGTACGTGTGGGGTCATCGCAGTATCCTTATTTCAATCCAATTTTTGACGAGTAATTACCTTATGCCTTTTAAATGAAGCATTGCATATCTTGTTGTGAGACGGTGTTCCAAAAGGGGTAGTTTCTAGGGGATGTGGAGGCTCAAATAAAAATCTTCGTAAGAAAATCCAATATGGACGCCGTTTGAAAACAAACAATTTCTCTATTTCTTTTTCTTAATCAGAAAGTGCATATTTCAGAAAATTTAGCACAATTTTTTGGAAAAAAAAGTTAGGGTCAAAATTTTGAAACCGTTTCGGCATAATGATTCAACCTTCCAAAAGCAGGCGATAGAAAAAATTTCGGATTTTTTTTTCGAAAGTTGTACAAGGTGAAAGATTGCCCATATCTGCACGCTCTCCGTTGGCACCCTGTATATGACAAATTGTGCAATCAAACTTATCATCAATACCAGCACTCGATAGTCAAAGGTATGACCTTTCCTCACATGCCTGAATTTCTGAAATCCGTCAAATATTTTTCGAGCTATCTCAATTTGAAAACGCACCTAATTTTTAGGTGTTGCAGTTCAATTGTCAAGCAGTTTAGTTTTCCACTTTTGAGTTTTAACTGAACTTCTGAGAAAAAAAAAACAAAATAAACCAAGGAGGTTCTTTCTACTTAGTATTATTGTCAGTTATATTATTATCATACCTTAAAATTTCCGCATGCGGCGCTATTTTTTAAGGTTGCAGCCGCCCACTCCAGGCTCGATCCTTAAAATATGCACTGAACATCTTCGATCCCCTCCCTGTCCATAAGTCTGGGTACCTACGCCACTGGTGCTCCACGATACTATTCTCGTATACTATTTTCATGCTAGAAATATAGCACGAGAGACTAAGTTACCAGGGAGTTTTTGAATTTGTCGTTTTTATAGTCGCATATATTCCTAGAATAGTTGAAAATATATGGGAATTCACATCCTGCAGGTTATCTAGCTATATCTCATCTTTTGAGCATACGCATTTAATGAGTGCGAGACGAGTCCTTTTAACCTTCAGCCATACGAGAAATACAAAAATACCTGTGAAAGATACGATCTGATCACTCGGGCATTCTGACACTGAAACTTGCTCTTGGTCGTGTTACCTTTCCTGTTGGGTATTTCATTTTATATGCGTATAGATATTAACTATTGAATACATGTGAAACTGTTGTGCACTTCCAGCGACTGGAGCAACAATCCAACACAAAATCTTTAATTCATCAGTCAGTTTACTTATGATGTCTCATTTCCAACAAATGCTGGCTCGCTACCAACAAGTAATTTAATTTCCCCCTATGTGTGCTCAGAGAGTGATGAATTTATACGTTGTCATTTCGCCTATCTATTATTAATGAGCCAGGCTAAAATGAATAACAATTATTGCAAAAATGCGACATATTTATTGCCATCGCCACTAATAAAATCGAAGAGAGTCCTCCTCTGCTACGGCCGTTTATGCGCGCGCGATGCAAGAAACGCCTGATGAATTGCTCGTCTTCTTCAGAAGTTGAGGTCGCGCATCAGACATTTTTTCGCCGTCACGCAGAAAAACGTAAATTTATACCGTGCGAACGAGAATGAAAACAAATATAACATTTCTTTTACAACTCTCTTCGACACCGTGTAATTTCAATGGTAATTTCCAAGGCAGTCGACGGCAGAGAGAAGCAAAAACTGCGAATTTCGTATGACGAAGTCTCCGAATCAGAGCAGCGAGATCACACATCAAGCGAGGCAAAAACGGCCCCCAGGCTTCGACTTATTAGTTATTACTCAAGTATTTGTTTTGGTTGTGAGCAGATTTTTTCTTCGTTCATCAGTACCACCTACCTACTGACCGTATACAGGTAGATAGAGGTAGAAGTGCCGTTTGATAGTCAAAATTTCTGCTGCAATCAATGAAAACTTTAAACCGACCCGACCGGCTACCATACAGCATTCTTCAAAATACTAGAACCTTGCACGAAGCCCCATTAATAGCCGGTGAAAATGCGGGCGATTAAGGAAACTTCTTATAAGCAGTCCGATAAATTGTGCAAACACATCTACTCCATTCAGTATTTTTCGATGTCCCGCGGCATACCCGGCATTTCTGGGATAATTCCTGAACCAGAAAACCCGTGTCTATTGGTATATATAAGGCTCTCCTTCTCGAGCTGGATAGCTGTGTAGCTATGCTTCAACGATAATAATTAATACGAATTATTTTAACAATGCGCAGGATGTATTTTGATTAAACATTGGAGAACACTGGGAATAGTTCGAATGATGTCAGGACTCTCCGTTCGCACGGATTTTTGCTCAAATAGATCGCGGTCTGCATTCCAGACAATGGAATTCGAAACCTGGCTTTACACCGCAATCAAACGGCCGCTGATGCTCAACAATCAGACCAACCTGCAAATTATTAAACTGAGTCGCGTTTTTGTTTGAAATGTTTGACTCATGGCTGAATGTTAGGTATGTTCGGATGGCGCATCCCAACATTTGGACTGCCACGGTCCAAATAGTAAACAGTTTCACGGGATTAAAGGTAGACAGGTAGAGGTATAATAATAGGTGAGACTATTATTGCTGCAACCTTTTAATTTAACTTTGGAGTAAGTACCTCTCCCTACTTCAGAAGCTAAAATGCTCCTAGGGAGATAGGTACGTTGGTACGTGTCTAAAGTCTGGCATATTTTAATCTATTACTCATTTCCATCTTCGTTTCCAATGTTTTTATCATCAATGTTGTCCCAGATTTCCAATAACAAAATAATACATATAATTCCAACGACCTTGTGGAAGAGGCTTGAGGGTATAGACAACGAAAAGGAAGGGGTATGGTGCAGTGAACGTTTTTTAAGTGAAGTTATGAGAATACAGTTTATTTTCGACTCATTAAGTAAATTCCTCAGAAGTTGGAGATGGAAGTTCTTATTTAGGTACAGGTGCTCACGATAAAATTCACCCCCCTCTAGTAGATTCCCTTTTAAGATATTTCGCAGAACTAGAAACTTTTTTTTCACGATTTTCTCAGGGACCTCAATCAATTCTCTAAAAGTTTCCTGATTGGTACTGTGTACTATAGGGTGTGATATGTAACTTTTTTATTTTAAATGCAACACTCTATATTTTATTCCGTTATTTGGTGGAGCCTTTTTTCCTGATTACAAATATATATGACACTTATAATTTAATTAGACAAGTAGGTTGTCGGAAAAATAATAAAATAGGTAGTCAAATAATTTTGTTTCGCGGCAAGAAAGCTTTGGTTTCTACAGTTCACTTGAAAAAAGTTATTCTCGCAGAATTTTGTCTGCAGAATTCAACTCTGCATGGATAAATGGTCTAATTCGCTCCTAATACAGGGTGTCGCGTAGTTTTTAATTTTTAATTTATTTGACCACCCATTTTATTATTTTTTTGACAGCTTCCTCGCCAAAATAAATCATAAATGTCATATATTTTTGTAATCAGAAAAAAAGGCTCCATCAAATGACGTAATAAATATAGGGTGTTGTATTCGAAATGAAAAAGTTGCATGTCACACCCTGTATACGGTATCAACTAAAATCTTTTATACGATCGATTTGAGATCCCTGGGAAAAATCGTTGAGAAAAAGTTTTTAGTTTTCCAAAATATCTCGAAGGGAAATCTCCTAGAGGGAGGTGAATTTTATCGTGAACTGCCTGTACACCACTTCTTACTAAGAGTTCCTATGACCCATGATTTATTCACGTCTACGTGTCAACGACAAAGAAAAGATGCAGCGAGAAAAAGTTTAAGTTAGGAAATGTCTATAATCAAATGAAATAAAAAGAATTCACTTACAAAACACCATAGTTGTAAGTTGTAATTGATCAATTACTGATTTAAGTTGAAAAATAAACCATTATACGGACTATCACTTTCAACCCGGGTTGAAATGACGTTTGGTGTGCCTAGCTTCTTGATTCAATTTGGATCTCTCGATATGACACTGACAGATAGAGATTTAGAGGTTATACGTTTGGTAATATTACGATTTCATAAATGTTGAACTGGTTCTGGAGTTTCTTGTTGGTTGGTGACAAAGGTCGTAGGTTCAAGTTACACGAGTTATTCACGAGTAGTTAAAACATTTCTTGATATTGATTTGTTGTTTAGGGAATGGTTGGGAGTAAAGTAGTATACCTACATACCTTGGCGTAAACGGTTCATTTCATCAGCGGCGATCCATCCATCACATTGTCAAATTTTTATCTTCAACCCATTCGCCCCCCACCCCACTCTACAAAGAATTTCATATAGCACTATCTATGCTGTGCCACATCAAACTGAAGGTGATAAAATTCTCTTTCTGTCAAACATACTTTGAATTCTTTTGAACCACCCCGAACCCTTCTCAAAAATTTTCCATTGTCAAATAAAGGAGAGTTTTCTCCCTCTATTAACCGCCGATCTTTGACCGTGGGTTCCACAAAACAGATAATACGAGATTAGTTGATTTGCGATTTTTGTTTGGCAATTTGTAGCTGACTGATCAATGGAAATGCTGGTTTATCCCTCAATAATGGAAAGATGATGGGTCTAGTACAGATTTCAGGCATTTTTTGTGAGTAATCACCTAGCATTCAGCAGAAAAAAGTTCAGTTAGTCTGCAATCAGCCTTGATCGCTGATAATCTTTTTTGTGGAACTGACGGTGAGAAATAGATTTTCCAGAAAAAACAGGTCGATTTTTATTTCAAAGGAGACATCTAAGACACATCTTACCAAATTTTTATATTCAACTTCTTTGTCTCCCAATCAAGAGAATTTTTGAAAAGAATTAGTTGAAGAGAGTTAAAAAAACTTGACATTATTTTTCTCACTACAAGCTGAAGTAGGCCGTTATTGACCTGCTTAGAGATCGTGAAGTGATCTTTCACAACCAGTAGGCTGACTGCCACATTTTTAGCCCCCTGTTAGACCTGTCACATTTCATATTCTTAAAAAATTGTTACAAATCAAGATTCAATGTTTGTGAACTGAACTCTCGGTATATAAACCACGGTTGTGAACGCCGTTATAGCTTTGGCGCTTTATATCACTCAACCTTGGTATATAATATACTATTTTACAGAAAGAGAATTATATTACTTTCAGTCTGATGTATCACAAGTGAAGGCAAATGTTGCTATTTAAAATTTCAAAGTAGGGTAGGATGGGGGCGAAGGGATTGAAGATGAAAATTTGGCGATACGTGTTTTAGATGTCTCCTTCGAAATAAAAATCGACCTGTTTTCGCTGGAAAATCTATTTTCCAAGAATCGGGAGTTGATAGAGGAAAAACATCCTTTTAACTAATAATGAGAGAATGTTGAGAAGGGTTGAGAGGTGATTTGAAAAAAATTAAAATATGTTTGACAAAAAAAGAATTTTATTACCTTCAACTTATTGATGTATCACAACATAGGTAGTGCTATTTGAAACTCTTAAGTGGGTAGGGTGGAGGCGAGAGAGTTAAAGATAAAAATTTGACGATGTGTGTCCTGGATGTTCCCTTTAAAATAAAAATCGACCTGTTTCGGCGTTTTCTTGGAGAAAAATTTGGCGGCAAGAAATGTGAGGTGGGTCCTTTTTGAAAAATCACCCTGTATTTATGGTGTTTCGCAGCCTTTTTCTACGCTCCGCATCCCGGCAGCTATTATTGCCCATAACAGTAATAAGGCATTTCCCGTGTAGGTATGTAATATACTATTACGTGTTTGTTATGTTAATACATAAGATGTAATGACTTTTATATAAGTTGCATATTGATATTACAGTTTATGTATTCAAGTTGACACTTGTCGAAATAACCTCAAAATTTACAAAAAATTCACAATTTTCAATAGAACAAACACTTAAGATGTTGTACAACACTCGTGGCTTGTTAGACAAGATGCTTTCCGACACTCAGCCTCTCACAGAACTCGGGCTGCGCCCTCCCTTGTTCTGCAAATTTTGGCTTCATGCTTGAAAACCACTTATGCTACAGCCAACTCGTATCGTAAACTACTAATTCCGTCACCGTCGTTGTTATTATGTATTTTACGTTTATACTTAAACGTATAACGTACGTTTATACTTATCCATCCGTTATTTTGTTAAATCTCACTTTGTATGTGATACACCTGTTGATAACTCAACTCGAGCGATTAAGCAATCTTTTTCAAGTCGTAAGATAAATCTCCAACCAGCCATCACCATCATAGGAACCGGTAGTTGCCTATTTGAATATGTTATTGTAAATTAATTACGGCAACCCATGTCGCTTGTCCCGTCGTGACCGTATTCTGCAATTCAAGAATATGAAAATACGAGTGTTTAAACGGCGCAGAGTGTAGCGGTGGGCAACAATGTTGCTCAGATAAGCGTCAACAAAACCAGAACCAATCTCATGAATATGATGATTTACGTGAAACAAAGCGGTGTGATATAATTGATTTTTAGTTAAGTAGTCCCGAAGAGCGCCCAAGTCTTCCGAAAGTAAACTATGTAATATGGGTCATCGCAATTCGTAATTTATGAACCGACTTTAGTTTAGTTGCCAACCAGACTTGGCTCATTAGTGATATTTATTATTGCTCATAGCAGATGAGAGTTTGGTTACCCAAAACAAAAATTATATTGCATTTTTAAGTTCTTCATTTATGCTAAAACGTGGAGATGATAATGATATTAGCATCCATGGCTCTACATCCCATGAAAGGACTTGGCCTACAAAACGGAAGCTTGAAGTTTTCGTACTTCAATAATATGATTAATATCTCTCGTTCAAAAAACGCAGGTACCCAATTATTCACGGAAGATTGCGTGAGCTTTGCGATTGCTTTTAGAACGACTGCAGATTTTTTCTACTATTATCTACTGCGTCCAGGGATGAAACCCGAGACCTCTATACATTGGTAGCCAAGCACAGCAGAAAACGTGCAGGTCCATTGTGAAAAAATACTATTTTATGTAATAAGTATGCAAAATGCATGTTTAGCGGATGAACCACTGTCAAAAACCAATTTGTGTACTCTATCTTCGCCTGGTGACGTTGACCATTCTGTAACAACGATTCGACAATGTCTTTGAAGAACAGGATGCGAAGTACAAAGTTTGCAAGTTTGCTAGGACGCTTATTTCCTTATCGATTTGTGTTTTGTTTCAAGTAGAGTTGACGGCACACCACAGGGACCTGTGGACGGGGCTGAACAGAAAAATAAAAATCGTTTTGAACGAGTCCGTGTACTGAAATAGGGGAAGTAACATCGTCAGCTGGAGTGGTGGACCATTACCAGGTCACAGGCGAACCTAAAATCCCACTGCAAATCTAGGTAGGTGCACCACTAGATGAACTCAGTTCGCGCAGTTAGGCTCCGCCCACAAGTCCCTCTAGTATTCCGTGTACTCTACTACTTTACAACCTAACATTGCAGACTTGACCAACAGATAGACAAGACTTCAGGGGCCCTATTTTCGGGAAACGTGTGTGATCCGTTCCTATGCAAAGTTGCTAGGCAACCAGGGCTATGATTGACTGTCACCTAGGCAACATCACCTGATGATCTGCTCCCCGGTTCCGAAAATAGGGCCCCAGGTTTCACCTGTTACTCAGTTTTATCACATCCTGCAGAGAAAATTATGAGCCATCGAGCTTGGCGAATGAATTTTCGAGCCTCACCTTTTATATCATAGAATAATTTTTGACTCTTGAAGTAAATATGTGAGTTCTAATTTCAGTTTTTGCACCAATTGTGAAGGCTGTATTCTCAGGATTCTGATATTTCTCCTTCAGAAATTAAGAGAAAGAAATATAGAGATTTTGCTTGCCTTATTCTTGAGGAAGAAATATTATTGATATAACCCCGCTGCAAATACAGCCTTAATAGGAAATGCTAGACTGGATTTGATCTAATTTTGCCGAATAAACAGTAGCAGCTCAAACTGAAAACTGATAATAATCAATTTAAGTAAAAATTCCATTATCAGGGTAGCAAACCAGTTAATTATGATTCAAACGAGAATGTGTTTGCGAGGGATTTTAGAGCACCAGTTGAGACTAAATGATTGGAAGATATAATTAGTCGGGGTGGTACGCGACATAAAATAGCAAAATACCGCAAATGAATTAGACGGGATGCCCTCTGGTATGATGACTACTTATACCAAGGTGATTAATTTTCGCCAAGGATGCGTCAACATTTCCCACTAAGAAAAAAAGATGGCGACGATTTTTGACAGGAGCGGATTTTTTATAAAACATATGCGTGTGACACATGTTTTCTCAATAATTTTGACCTCCTGAATACGAATATGGAGTTTATTTTTACATTGGAAATCAACTTGACCTCATATTTCACATCTGAAAACCGCAAAAATAGCAGACTCTCGCTAATTTTTGAACTGAAAATTTTATGTACCATCAACGGCGATTTCCAGCCTTGAGCTGGCTGTATAGATTCCATAGAACATCTTAACAGCCTAAGTTCTGCAAAATAACTCTCCAAACATCGCCAAGGTGCGCCTCAAATCATACCAAAAATGGGCGCTGGGAGCACACTTTGCTGCGGCTGGATGGGGAATGTAAGTGTGAAAGAAAGAATGTTGTGCAATATGTTTTACTGTTTAATATGACATACCAAGCATTCATCAACATACCATAGGGATTTGGAACAAAATATCGTACAAACAAATTTTCATGATTTGTTAATAATTTTTTTTATGACAGGTACAATTGATACCAAAAAACGTAGCTCTGATTTTGATGATGTTCTTTATCAAGGTAAATACATCAAGAGACCTTTCTCACCTGGAATAACCACCCTAGCTCAAAGTTTCATATAATATAAAGCATTTTCGTCAGATCCGCGATTGCCAAACATCAGAAAAGCGTCTATTAATAATTTCAAAGTCCTTCTTTGAACTTGTTCTGGAATGCAACATACGGCTGATGGTTAAGCTTTGGCTTAAGTTTTCTGTCTCGCCCGTGAACTCATTGAGGTGTCTGCTGGATTGGATATGCACCAACGGCAAAGGTTCAGTAGGACCTTCAGTGTTATTCGTATTTCTATGGCACCAACTTCAAATTTGTTGTCTTGTGTGTGTGTGTCAGAATAATGCGAGAATGAAAGTAATGAGCTATTAATGGAGGCTCAAAAGCGTCTAGGACGTGAACAAGCCAAAGAGCATGAAACATACACCATGTATCATAGGTAGGTACTATAGTTGCAAAATAAGAGTCGTAATGTTGAAAAGGTCTTGGTGCCTACCTGATCACTTTTCCATATGTTTTCCATGTCCGTTTTCAATGCCTGTTCACGTCCTAGGTGTTTTTGCGCCTTGACTGATAATACTATAGTTCCATTCTCGCAAATTCCAACACACACAAGACAACAAATTTTAAATTGGTAATAACACTGAAGATCCTACTGCCTTTCGCCGTTGGTGCATATCCAGTCCGAAAATTTCTAGACACCTGAATGAGTTCATGGGCGAGATAGAAATACTCGTGGAAAACTTTAAACCAAAGATTCACCATCAGCCGTATGTTGCATTCTAGAACAAGTGTAAGGACAAAACTTTAAAATCAAAAGACGCTTTTCTGATGTTTGGCAACCGCAAGTCTAACGAAAAATGATTTAATTATGAGTCGCTATACCGAAACTTTGAGCTAAGGTAGTTGTTTCAGGTGAAAAAGGTTTCTTGATGTATTTACCTTGATGGAAAACATCATCAAAATCATAGCTACGTTTTTTAGTATTATTGAAAAAAAAGTTATCAACAAATCATGAAAATATATTTTTTTGGTTTTTTATCTGAAATTGTCATTGTATGTTGATAAATCCTCAGTATATGTAAGCTTACTATATAAAACAGTGGAATGTATTGCAAAACATTTTCCATTTCACACTTACATCCCTTAAATCAGCCGCAGAAAAATGTGCTCCCAGAGCCCATATTTTGTATGTTTTGGGGCGCACCCTGGCGATGTTTGTGGAGTTATTTTGCAGAACTTACACTGTTAACTTGTTCCGTGGGATCTATTTAACGAGCTCAAGGCTGAAAATCGATGTAAATGGCATACAAAATTTTCAATTCGAAAATAAGCGAGAGTCTGCTATTTTTGCGGTTTTCAGATGTGAAATATGAGGTCGATTTTATTTCTGATGTAAAAATAAACTCGATATTCGTGTTCAGGAGGTCAAAATTAGTAAGAAAACATATCCCACATGCCTATGTTTTACAAAAATTCAGGTCCTGTCAAAAATCGTCGCCATCTTTTTTTCTGAGTGGGAAATGTTGACGCATCCTTGGAGAAAATTAATCACCTTGGTATGTGTAGTTATCATGCCAAAGGGCATCCCGTCTAATTCATTTGCGGTATTCAAAATCGTAGCACCCCGACTAAATAGGGTTCTTGCATGAATTTTATATTCAGACGATTACTTAATAAAGTCATTTAAAACGTTATCCACAATAACTTCCGCCCAAAAAAAAATTCAAAAAAATTGGTCCATCCTTTAAATGAAGATCAAAGTTTGATTTTTTTTTCGCGCCAAAAACGCGGTCGCGTCTACAATGACCTTGTATGACCACGATGACGTCAACCCGAGAGTTCTATTTTTCGTTTGCAAGTTTTTTTCTTTGCGAAGTTGCAGCCCTGCGCCTTGAAACCCCGCGAAAATTCAAATCTTCATTATTTTACAGACCTATTTCAATTTTGGAGCCGCGAACAGCGCCGTCGCCCTTGCTCACGTGTCAGGGCCATCCCCAAGCTCGTGTTGCGCGCTTTTCAACCTAAATTGAGCGTCAGCCCCACAGACGTCTGAAATGGTGACAGTGAGATTATGTCAAACATTTAAAATTCATAGTCGCAATCTGTTAGTGTAGAATCAAGTAGCTCCAGCCCGGGGCACGATGACGTCATCCCGCAGCTATCGGTGCATGGAAGTTGCATGCATAACATTTTTTGTGTTTTAATTTCACAAAATAAAATGATATATCAAGTTTTTGAAAAACCGTTCAGTCTGTGGTGCTATTTGGCTACCAAAGCATCATAAGTAGGCCAGTCAAATAAGGAAAGCTGGAGGGAAAAAACTGTTGGAGTTTTGGAAATTTGACAGTGATGTCCGGTAAGGTGTACTGATAAACATACTAAAAGTCCCCAACTCTACCTATTGAGCTCGTGCCGCCATCTTGGAAAAATGGTCCTTCGATCCAGTTTTCTGCTTACATTGCGCTAATCATCAGAGATATTCAATTAGGTTTCATTAAAAATCAAGGCTATAAAATTGTCTACAAAAATTGTTTCATACCGATTTTTCTCACGTATCTGTTGATATCTCGGTTGATATTAATTAAATTAAATTTCAAAAAAAATAAAAAAAGCGATTTTTTGCCTATGGCCAAAGATATTGTCTTCAAAATTTGTGAAGATGTTGGCAGTCTACATCAAAGTTAAACGTGACAGTTGAAATAAAAAAAAAAATTGCGAAAATATTTTTTATTTTTTTTTAAATTAAGCAAAAATTTGGTTTTCGAGTTTGACATTTCCAACAGGGCGGAGTAAAAGTTTTAATTGAACATCAATCAGTTTTGATATTTACATATTGTGAGACAAGATTTCATCAGTATTGTGCCTTCACGAGCTTCTGGAATGCTCGATATGAATTAAACTAAAAGAATAATAGCTAAGTCCAAAAAGTGTTGTCGATTGGTTCTGAAGGAAACATTTCGAGACAAAAGACATCAGCAAAGGATATACAGAAGGTCCAAAGGTTATTCAACTGTATATGAGCCCCATATTGATGTGCCTTATCCAAAATAGTACAAAAGAATCAATCAAAATGTTAAAATCCACCCTGTATAACAAAAAGTAACGATACAAAATTAAAGTAGTAAAGCACACCTGGTGCCAAAAATACAGCCTTCACATTACTAAAAAAAGAACAAAATTGATCGATTTATTTGAAAGTTATTAGTCCTCAAACTTGACTTTGCAAATTTCAGCCAGTGAAATATGGAAAAGTAGAGAGAAGTAACTGTCGGAGTTTCAGAAATTTGACAGGGATGTTCGCTGAGGTATACTAATAAACATACTAAAAGTCCCCGCCAGTACCTAATGCGCTTGAGCCGCCATCTTGAAATAATGGTCCTTCGATCAAATTTATTACCATTTTTCCAAGATGGCGGCTCAAGCACAACAGGTAGTGGCGGGGACTTTTAGTATGTTTATTAGTATACCTTAGCGAACATCCCTGTCAAATTTCTGAAACTCCGACAGTTACTTCTCTCTACATTTCCCTATTTCACTGGCTGAAATTTGTAAAGTCAAGTTTGAGGACTAATAACTTTCAAATGAATCGATCAATTTTGTTCTTTTTTTAGCAATGTAAAGGCTCTATTTTTGGCATCAGGTATGCTTCACTACTTCCATTTTGTATCGTTACTTTTTGTTATACAGGGTGGATTTCAACATTTTGATTGATTCTTTTGTACTCTTTTGGATAAGGCACATCAATATGGGGCTCATATACAGTTGAATAACCTTTGGACCTCCTGTATATCCTTTGCTGATGTCTTTTGTTTCGAAATGTTTCCTTCATAACCAATCGACAACACTTTTTGGACTTAGCTATTATTCTTTTAGTTTAATTCATATCGAGCATTCCAGAAGATCGTGAAGGCACAATACTGATGAAATCTTGTCTTACAATATGTAAATATCAAAACTGATTTACGTTCGATTGAAACCTTCACTCCGCCCTGTTGGAAATGTCAAACTCGAAAATCAATATTTTGCTAATTCGAAAAAAAAAAATAAAAAAATATTTTCGCAATTTTTTTTTCTATCTCAACTGTCACGTTTAGCTTTGATGAGGACTGCCAACATCTTCACAAATTTTGAAGACAATATCTTTAGCCGTAGGCAAAAATTCGCTAATTTTTTGAATTCTTTTTTGTTAAGTTAATTTAATTAATATCAACATATACGAGAAAAAAATCGGTATGAAACAATTTTTGTAGGCAATTTTATAGCCTTGATTTTTTATGAAACTTAATTGAATATCTCTGATGATTGGCGGAATATGAGCAGAAAATTGGATCGAAGGACCATTTTTCCAAGATGGCGGCTCGAGCTCAATAGGTAGAGTTGGGGACTTTTAGTATGTTCAACAGTACACCTTACCGGGCATTACTGTCAAATTTCTGAAACTCCAACAGTTTTTTCCCTCAAACGGAAAAATTTGTTCTAATTTGACTGGCCAAAGAGGCAATAAAAAAAAAGTGCAGGGACCCTATTGTGGAAAGCTGGGAAAGTGAATTTGTGTAATTTTATGGTCCTGAAGAATTGGTTTCTTTACCTAGTTGAGTTAAAATATTAGAATGTTTTTATGCTAAGCTATGACATCAAAATTTTAAATTTGACTTTACCGCGCCCAAGTGACATCTGTCAAGTGTCAATAGTGTCTAGTGTTGATCCGGCAAGCGTCAATCATTGTAATAGAGATAGGTTATGTTGTATGCAAAAGCGGAAAAATAAAGCAGATTGTTTTTTTCAACGACGAATTTTTTTTTTATCTAGGACAAAACCAACAAATAGCCTCCGCCACTACGTTTGATGAGGCTTAAAAATATCATCGGCTATTTCTACAAAGCAGAATTCATATTGGGTTGAATTTCAAAAGGAAAAATAGATAGGTATGCAGTTGATTGTTATATATTTTGGGTGTTTATGGATTTATGGACATTGTACATTGCGCACGTTGCACGTTCATGTGCCAAGAAGTATCTTTTTTGGAATGAAGCATGAAGCATCCTTATACTGTCAGCCATGCCGTGAAGTTATTTATTCTCTCTGCTCCGGTAACCAGTTGGAACATTACAGACAACACAACATTACATTGCAGTGCAACTTTGTGACATGCGTTTGAAAGTAGCCAAACGTAAAAATGATTTTTGGCTCTGAAAGGTCAGTCAGGTGTATTACAACACAAGTTATCAAGAAAGTCCTTTTTTTTCACATCTATGAAAAACTTCCACATATTTTGATGAAACTTGGTACATAACTGATATTTTGAGAGGTGGAGCTTTTGAAATATTGTTGACATCAGGCAATCACGGTCTTCACAACTAGAAAAATAATTGTGGAAAATATTCACATTTCTATGAAATGACATAGAGTGTGCGGCGGGTTGTTGCACTGTTTGAATCAAAGTTTGAGTGCTGTGGCATATTTTTCATGTCATGATTTTTTGACACTTCCGTTTGAATTCATACTCATCCATAATTATACTAATTATTCTGAGCGTGCATTTTTTGGGTAATAAATTAATCTGAAGCTACGTTAAGAAGAGCAACTACCTTACATGTAAATTTGTTATTGAAGCTAATTTGTTTGTAAACATCATTCACAGTACCTACATCTTAATAACGCCAACGCGCTCTGAATTTCAATTAATAACTGTCGGGAAACACGACTTTCCACACCCAACAGCCAGTCATTCCTTCTCAGTGCATTTGCGGTAGGTCACATTTTGTCCAAACGATTTGTATCAGAATTCCGGAATTTCCTGTCATATACCTACTCCTCGACCTACTCATAGGTGGAATCTCACCTAATCACCTATCATTGCCTTTCATCGACAATGTACTGACAACACCTTCTGGTGGGACACCCAGAAGTTCAGGATTTCATTGTTCGGCGTTTCAAAAGAAGCTGGTGAGAGGCAACAGGAGGAGAGGCATCGAAAAGTCATAAATCGACATAGTGGGCATCTCTTGGTGTTGTGTTGGTTTAATGAATGATTATTGAAAGGCCTCAGACATCTATATGAATGAGTGCACGGCAATTATTCACAGTGCGTGCTTCCGATATTATTATTCCGACGATGAACCCCATTGGTCGGTCCAAACTTCATAACACGTCAGTTATTTCAAGTGGCGTCGAACACAAAGGGTCGAAATGCTAATATAATGTTCCTGTGCTCTAAGTTATGCACAGATGTTGGAGATGTAGGGTGGATGTAGAGGGCGAGTTATTAAATTCTGGGGCATGTTATTAGGGCAGGAAAATATTTGGGCTTTTGTCGATAACCAACTCCCTCAAAATGTTTCTCATGTGGTTTTTTCACGCTTTACACCGATTAAGGATCGCTCCAACACAGTTCATAATAATAGCTTCTATGAATACTTGGGAACATTATTACACCGGAGTCCCGAAAGTCGCAATCCAAGATGATGATTGTTAAAAGGCACAAACATGAACTGTTTCGCAATTTGAGATCCTGTTTTGTTTGATGTTGTTGTTGTTGTGACCATTTCAATATTCCTGCATGGAATCGACGAAAATAAAGACTATCTAAGTATCTATCTATCTATCTATCTATCTATAGAATAATCTGGTAACTTCATTGAACAAAACATCAGAGCACTTTTTTAAGTAGGTAGTCATGCAGTTGGCACTGAGTAAAACTATAGCTATCCAGATAGGTTGATTGACTAATGCTACCTAATAAGAAACATATGTTATGATATTTCGCGTACGGGTTCGAATATAATTGAGACGATCGTAAAACCTACACTGTTTATTTCTGCGTACTACAACAATAAACGCCAACAATTATCTACTTGGAATTCTTTCGCAGGTACTTTGCTTGTTATCGCTCGATATCCAATTCAATACTTCCGCGAGCTGCCGACTGATGCCTTATATAAGGCCTCCGAACAGCGTTCCCGAGCTTTCAGTCTACTTACAGCAAATTCCATAGTGCCTGGCATATGCGGTTTCTAGCACATTCCTGAATAATCACACACACCTTCCGCGTGCTTTCCATGTGTTCTGGAATCTGCACCTCCGCCAAAGTGGACTGACGTGCCTTGATCGAACGTTGGAGTCTCCATCCAGTTTCACATACACGAACGCTCCGGAATGCACCAGATCGCTCTAGACTTCTACATTGCGATCTAATGGATGGAAGGATCCAGAAAGATCGAGTGTTTACCAATATAAACGGGATCGCCGCTCGTAACAATACGTTGAACTTCTCATAGGTGCATTTGAGAACTAATTGTTGATCTGAATCTGAAAATGCCTGTGAGAGATTAGCTGCAAGCTGCAAGACAGAATCCTTGCCTTTTGACTCTTGAAATGCTAGAGTAAATTGCCAACCTAGACAAGGGATATTCTAAATCTAGACGATGGTAAAAGTTGTGAGACACCAACTTCTGCACAGTTCGTATGATTGGTGTCAAAATATCACCCCTTTAGCCAGTCCAGTTACTGTAGATTATAAATGGAAAAGTTGATAGCATGATTATGGATTGTTATCGTTGCCCTGAGATGAGGGACTATACCGAGAGAATATTATTTTATAGAAAAGCTGAGAGCACATGCAGAGGGCTCTAATTCCTGGCATAGTTTTGAACATATTTCTATCAAGAATTTAATTAAGCTTTTCGCAGCTACATGAAAGACTAGGGTGTGGTGAACCTCAAAATCTGTATAAACCTACGCCCCCTGGACCAAGTTTTCCATTACAGCCTGTTGGCAGAGCGAAGCCTTTGTTGCACTGTCGAATTTCCCATTCAAACCGAGACGATGATGGCATGGCAAAGAAACACGGCCGTGCCGGTATAAAAAGCTCATTAAACTTTAATAATGTGAATTGTAGCCGTCACGAATGGCTGCAAAAATTAAATTATATTTTAATTGAAACGATAAAAACGCCCGAAATTAGTAAAACAAATATACGTGCAGTTTTTGCCGCGTTTTAATTTTACCGGTTGGGCAGTCAAACGGGGACGTATTACGGGAACGCGGATTTGATTGACAGCTCTTCGTGCTTGATATGTACGAGACGACCTGCCCTTATGCAGCAAAACAGGTCCATCATTTCTGTGTGCCCGATGCATACGTGTGCATTTCAATAAAATACGGCCAAAATATTTATTAAATGGTAATGGGACACATCAGCGAATGTCGCGACTCACTGGAAAAATATATAGCCATATACCCAAAAACTCATGGGAAATTTTACATCGTAGAGTTATGCGGTGATCGAGGCGGCGATTAAAATATTTATTTTACATGTTTCAATATACCTAGTAGTGCAGTCATTTTGGGAAAAAAGCAAAAAAAAATCGCAATGGAAGGGGACTCGGTATACAGTGATAATACAAAGCCTTCTAATGAACATACTAAAACTAGAAGTCTCTGGAAATCGACCTTGTGCTACGACCGCTATACTGGAAAATGTCTTAAGATGTTGGTAAATTTTAGGTCTTTTGTCTATATCGCTGTGACCGTTGAAGATATCGATTTCATTCCTGAAGCAGAAGTTACACCATAAATGAATAGATAAATAAATAAATAAAGGTTTATTGCTCTGTGATTTTTTTTCAAATCTTGAGCAGGGAGCTCAACAAAATAGTTTTGAACAGAAAATAAAAATAAAAATAAAACAAATTCAAGTAAGGCTGCAGATAATTCAGAACAAAAAAATTAATCAATTCATAATAAGAAAAAACATTGGAATAACCCTGATCTGATCTGGCGCACATTCCTTCGGAACACCATTGTTCACTTCATGAGCTTCACTGGAGAATCACCATAGTGAAGACCTGACGGCTACCACTCGCTTGTTTCAAAGGCTCTCAATTGGAGACAGCGGAACAGAAAACGATACACAACCCTGACTGTTCTTAGGTCTGTGCTTGTCATCACAAGATCAACATCTTTTACCAAACCCTCGAGATCGCGTCTGAACTCTCTGTATATTGGACAGTCGAACAGAAGGTGTTCTAACGTTTCTCTGCGATGCATGTTACACACAGTACCTACACGTCATTCCCGCATCGATACTGTGAGTGAGCCCCTTGAAGTACACTTTCATGACTGTGCTGTGTCGAGTGAAGTTCTGAGTTGCATGTAGAACCTCTTAAGGTGGAAAGGAGTATTTGTCTCGTAAAGGTTGTAGTGATTTCCTATAAAGTCTATGTGCTTATAACGAGGGTTGTTCACCGATAAGAAAATACCGTTCCAGTCGTCATCCCTGCATTTCCCTTCCGCCCTGGTCAGAATCATCTTAATCTCTTCTTCAGTGATAGTCAATAAATTTTCACAATCGTAATGAAGGTCTAAAGATTCCAAAATACTCATTACTTGGCTTATCCTGTTGAATTTTAGATTAGGTCCTGATGTTTCATGAAGCCAGACAAGCCTACGCTTGTGGCTTGTCTGGCTTCATGTCTAGTTGGTAATTATGCGAATGTGACGGATTTTCTTACTGTACGATTGTCTCCCGTTATATAAGCACGGTGGAAACTGTGTCTGGCAGGCCACAATTTTTTCGAAATTGAGTGTAGAGTGTCGAAACAGAGTGTCTCCTGCGTTTAAAAAAAAATCTCACGTTCCAAGGTCAAGCTATGATTTTTTTAAGTATTTTTACTCGGAGGGCGGTTTCATCCCCTTCGGGTGCCAGGCAAGTAGCAACTAGGGTGCAGGGCGATGGAGATAGTACTTACGCATGTCTCCTGCGTTTAAAAAAAAAATCTCACGTTCCAAGGTCAAGCTATGATTTTTTCAAGTATTTTTACTCGGAGGGCGGTTTCATCCCTTTCGGGTGCCGGGAAAGTAGCGGCTAGGGTGCAGGGCGATGGAGATGGTACTAACGCATGTCTCCTGGGTTTTTGAAAAAAATCTCACGTTCCAAGGTCAAGCTATGATTTTTTTAAGTATTTTTACTCGGAGGGCGGTTTCATCCTTTTCGGGTGCCGGGCAAGTAGCGACTAGGGTGCAGGGCAATGAAGATGGTACTAACGCATGTCTCCTGCGTTTTTAAAAAAAATCTCACGTTCCAAGGTCAAGCTATGATTTTTTAAAGTATTTTTACTCGGGGGACGGTTTCATCCCATTCGGGTGCCGGGTCAGTAGCGGCTAGGGTGCAGGGCGATGGAGATGGTACTAACGCATGTCTTCTGCGTTGAAAAAAAAACACGTTCCAAGGTCAAGCTATGATTTTTCAAGTATTTTTACTCGGAGGGCGGTTTCATCCCCTTTGGGTGCCGGGCAAGTAGCGGCTAGGGTGCAGGGCGATGGAGATGGTACTAACGCATGTCTCCTGCGTTTTTAAAAAAAATCTCACGTTCCAAGGTCAAGCTATGATTTTTTTAAGTATTTTTACTCGGGGGACGGTTTCATCCCCTTCGGGTGCCGGGCAAGTAGCGGCTAGGGTGCAGGGCGATGGAGATGGTACTAACGCATGTCTTCTGCGTTAAAAAAACACACGTTCCAAGGTCAAGCTATGATTTTTCTAAGTATTTAGACTCGGGGGGCGGTTTCATCTCCTTGTGATTTTTTTCAAGTTTTGGAGGTGGTTCCTGCCTCCTTCGTTAGGGATAGTAATAAAATGCGAATGAAGTGTTGTTGGTAAATTCTAAAGTAAAAATTGCAGCCGCTGATTCTTTGTGATTATGTTGAGAGTTCAATGTTCGCCGCTGATTTTCCAGTTCCACTTCGCTTCGGCGGCTCCAGCCGCTGATAGCCGCTGATTTGCCGCCTCTTCAATCATTGTGGGTTGGACTAGAGTTCGGGTGAACTCGCCAAATCTGCAGCTGGAGTATTGGCGGCTAGGTTCTCGGAGGTCGCCACGCAATGGTCACAATGATAACTTTTGGCCAAGTCGAGAACCATTCCTGTCGGGTCACCAGCACAACAGCCCTGCGCAACACCAAGTAGAGGAGTCCAGTGTCGGCGACAGGTTGGCGATACGCATCACAAAAATAAATTGATCATTTTCGGTTGTAAGTGACACTTCCGTTGAGTTAGAATTCATCGATAAAATTAAATTTTAGTTTATGATGGTAGCTGTTGTCCTTAAAACACAATGCAAGCGGTAAAAGAATACTAACTGTAAAGAATAGAATCGAACGCGGCAACAGCTTACTCCGGACGAGACACTGGTCACCCCAAGGGCCTGACATAACGTTACACCTCCGCGTTACACACCCTCGTTACATGTACCGCGTTCTACTGACTCGTTGGAGTGTTGTTGCAATCAAATGGACGAACACTTCCAAAGCAGTACAACCATGTCCCTCATTGGGCATAACCGCTCTCAAAAGGTCGTGGGGAAGCCAGATGACAATTAACATCTCCAAACGTTGTACCTAGGTACCAACTCCATGTCCACGGTGTTCACTGAGTCTTTTCTTCAAGATTCGCTGGTGTGCACCTGACTGGGGACACCTGACTGGGGAGTATGAATGTGTTGTCTGTCCTGGCTACTGGCGTTCGTGGATACTCAGTGTCCTGGAGCAAGTCTAGGCGTGGATAGACTGAGTGAATTTGGGGTTGGGGTGTGAATGAGGTCTGTCCTGGCTACTGGCGTTCGTGGATACCCCGTGTCCTGGAGCAAGTCTAGTCGTGGATGACTGTGTGAATCAGGTCTGTCCTGGCTACTGGCGTTCGTGGATACTCCGTGTCCTGGAGCAAGTTTAGTCGTGGATGACTGTATGAGCAGAGCTACTCCGAGTAACCGGCAGGTCGTGGATCCGGCGTGTCCAGGCCGGGTTATTGCGTGAGTAGTTACGATTGTTGCTGGGAGATCGGCTGGTCGTGGACACAAAGCTCCGGTAGTGTCCTGGCCGGATCTTGCCAGCACAGTCTGTGCGAATGAATGTGTGAATGAGGGTGCGATTCTCTAAAAAATTACATCCATAAAGGCTCTGTTACGTTGTTATTACCTAGGCAACAGCCAATGGCTGACACGGATTTTTACATAACAGAGCGTTTATGGAATGTTATTTTTTACTGAATAGCACCATAAATTTGATAGAAAGGTAGTCAGGTGCACGCTGCACACCTCGCACCGCATCGTTATCAAACTCCCCTCCGAACTGCGCTCTGTACTACGTCACACCCTCCCCTCGCGTCACGTGCTTTGTGGTAGGATCCTTTGCGGGATAGGTTTTTGTTATTCCCATCTCTTGGCTGTAATTATTTGTGTAACAATTGCTGTAAATATTTGTGTAACAATCACTGTCATTTTGTGTGAAACCCTTTTGTACGTAAATTAATTGTGTGTTCAATATACTTGTTAAACTACATGCGAGTTTACTTTCCCTGCGGTCAGTAGGGTGGCGCCCGAGCAATCTAAGCTGAGAGAAACTTGAACCTATGCAAGGAGAGTTGACAACCCTTGACTACCTGAGTGAAATCTGAGCATCAGCGCTCCGAGCATCAGCGCTCATCATAAATAACGGGCGACCTCAAAGACCCCCCGTTACATACTGACCACGCCAAAGGTACCTGCTTACTACCTGAACGCCGGGGTTTCCCGACCCTTTTGGATTCAACAGTTTCTGTCTCGTGATGGAATGACTTGAGTAAGTTTTTTTTTGACATGTTTGCCACCCTGTAACTTCTGAAGCAACCGACGCATGAGTGACAGAGGTCCGTTTTCCTTGTTTGCCATCACAAAAACTATCGATTTAACCGTTTCTGTCTCGTGATGAAATGACTTGGGTAAGATTTTTTTTTGACATGTTTGACACCCTGTAACTTCTGAAGCAACCGACGCATGAGTGACAGAAGTTGTTTTTCTTGTTTGCCATCACAAAAACTATCGATTTGACTGAGTGTGTCGCGTGATGAAATGACTTTGGTAAAATGTCGCTATCCGGCGTACTATTGGTGCCTTTCTCATGAGGCTTGGTGTCTTGCTGGATCAGACGTTTTTCTGGAAATTGTGCTGTGCTGTAAGTAGTACGTACTTAAACTGGACTTATGAGCACTCGGAATACCAGAGGGACCTGTGGGCGGAGCGTAACTGCGCGAACTAAGTTCATCTAGTGGTGCACCTAGATTTGCAGTGGGATTTTAGGTTCGCCTGTGACCTGGTAATGGTCCACTTGGTCTAACTACTCCAGCTGACGGTGTTGCTTCTCCTATTCCAACAAACGGACTCGTCCAAAACGATTTTAGTTTTTCTGTTCAGCCCTGCCCACAGGTCCCTGTGATGTGCCATCAACTCTAATATCGTAAATTGACCTTATCGGAAAGTCGCAAAGTATGACCCAACTCTAGAAATCCCTGTTTTACCAACCTTGTGTTACCGAGGTTAAGGTTACCAACTCATCTGAAATACAAAACTAGGTGCTTTCTGTATTGGTAGTGATGGGACTGTGATTAACTGAATAATGTGATTGTCAGTGTCGTGCGGGAGATCGAGGCGGATCTCTTCATATTCATGTCTTGCTGTGCGTGCTGTGGTCAGGGTCACTGGTGTCAGTGTTGCATGCAGAGACACAAAATCGGTGTCTTACACCCTTCATGTTGGCCCTATATTGAGCATCAAATGCTGCAGCTTTTTTTGCAGCAGAACTCTGATTGGATGGGCAAAATTCAAAAGTTTTGCCGCCATGCTGCTCAAGAAGTTCACGTCTAGCCAACTTCTTTCGCAGCAAAAGCAAACTGACGTCTGTCATTGATGTCAATGCTGTCATTGTAAATGTGAATATTGGGGAATTAACCGTTGTGTATACCCGACCTTATTGAACGTTATACGTCGATTCTTAATGCATCTTAATGTGCGTGCAGCTTTGTCACATGCTGCTGCGGCAAAATTTGAATGACCAACATGTGACCAATGAGAGCTCAGCAGCTTAAAAAGCTGCAGCATTTGATGCTCAATGTAGGGCCACCATTACTCTTTCCGCAGCAGTGCCATTCCCAGTTAGTACAGGAAAAATAGTAAAAAAATCAGCAAAACCTCGGAATAAATATGGACGCCCTGAAAATTTGATATTCTGTTCAGAATTGAGTGCTTTACAACATATCCAAAATCGCCAAAAATCGCACCTGGGGGTTTTGAGTTATTGGAGGGGGGGTAAAAATTTGCAACCTTAAATGGAGGGGATGAAACCTGTCTATCCACTGGATGCAAATACATCGTAATTCGACGAATTATATCCTGTTTACATCATTTCGGTGCAAAAAGTGTCGATCATTGTTGAAGGGGGCTCGTGGGGATGCGAAGCTTAGCTAGGGGGTTCTTTTCTCTTCCTGCGCCATATTGAACCGATCACGACAAGTTTGGCATCTTTTCCGACTAAATTTGATCTCCTGAACTCGAATCCGTTGTGTAAATTTGGATGAAAACAAGTTTAAACAAGTTAACTTGAGAAAACTTTTTTTTTCTTAGACAATTTTGACGAATTTTTTTTCTACTGTTAAAGGTGTTCATCTTTGGGAAATTTTCAGAGGTCATTAGATTCAAGTGCATTCTTAAGGAAAATCGTCCACTCGATGTATGATTTTGTTTCTCGAGTTGAAAAAATCGATTTGAACCTGAGCCGGCGCGGTGCGTCGTCTACTACTGACCAGAACATTACAGAATGCACCTTTAAATGAAAATAGCTCAAATTATTGGAAAAATTGAAACTGATCTTTGAGATTTCGAGGATCTGTGCAGAATTGAATTCCCTGTAACATAAACAAAATCGCCATGAATCGCACTAAAGGGTTTTGAGTTATTTGAGGGGAGAGGCAACAGTTCATAGAGTATGAATCTTTCCAAAATGTTATCCTCCTCCTCAAATAACTCAAAATCCTGCAGTGCGCTTTATGGCGAATTTCTTTATGCTATAGGGAATTGAATTCTGCACAAATCCTCGGATTTTCAAACATTTGTTATTATTTTTTCAATAGTTTCAGCTACTTTCATTCAAAGGTGCATGTTGTAGTGTTCTGGTCAGTAGTGGACGACGTGCCGCGCCGGCTCAGGTTAAAATCGATTTTTCGAACTCGAGAAACAAAATCATACATCGAGTGAATGATTTTCCTGAAGAATACACTTCAATTTAATGGCCTCTGAAAGTTTTTCCAAGATAAACACCTCTAACAGTAAAAAAAAAATTGGTCAAAATTGTCAAAGAATAAACAAGTTTTCTTAAGTTAACTTGTTCAAACTTGTTTTCATCCTAATTTACACAACGGATTCGAGTTCAGGAGATTAAATTTAGTCGGAAAAGATACTAAACTTGTCGCGATCGGTTCTACATGGCCAAAAAAACAAAATGGACCACCTAGCAGAGCTGCGCCCCTCCACGACCCCCCTTCAACAATGATCGACACTTTTTGTGCCACAATGGTATCAACGGGATATTATGCGTCGACTTATAACGTATTTGCTCCCAATGGATTGACGGGTTTCATCCCCTCCATTTTAAGTTGCAATTTTTTACCCCCCCTCCAATAACTCAAAACCCCCGGGTGCGATTTTTGGCGATTTTGGTTATGTTGTAGAGCACTCAATTCTAAACAGAATATCAAATTTTCAGGACGTCCATATTTTTTCCGAGGTTGAAATCTATTTTTCTTGTACTAAGTATATGTATGTAAGGTAGGTACCCGAAGGTACCTACTTACGATTTTTGAGAATAAACGTTTGAGCATGCATAGTGATGCCGTCGAGACGAGACATGTCTCGGTCTCGTTTCGTCTCGTTTCGAATTTTCGAGACGAGACTCTTACTCGAGACGAGACAAGACGTCTCGAGTATACCAAACTATTTTTTTCGGAAAGATTAGATGAGAAGTACGATCGCGCGCAAAATAAACGGAGACAGTGTTTCGCGCGGAGTGTACTGATTTAGTGAATTTTAGCCTTCTTGTCACTGTGACACCAAGCAAAAATTCATAAAATCGGTACACTCCGTGCGAAACACTGTCTCCGTTTATTTTGCGTGCGATCGTACATCCTCCTTCGGTTCCCGGACTCTGAACTAGACATTCATTTCGAGTTGATCGCTAAACCACGTCAAATGGGGTGTTTTCTCTGCAGTTGTCAAGGTGTCAAGTAGATGGCAGCAGGGGCCAACCCGGGTTAGAGAGACCTGGGATCTGGTTACCCAGAGAGAGACGCAAGCCCAGTCATTGAGCGAGAGGGTATAGAGAGAGAGAAAGCTAGAGCACTAGGGTATTTGCACGTCAGGGTGTGGTGCCATTGCTTGTTACTAAACCACCCTGCGTCACATTCAAAATGCGTGACATGAGCTGTCAATATTTTTGCTGAGGTTAAGTCGACCGTTTCATCTTACAACACTGATTTTTTCACTAAATTTAACAGAAACTCTTAAAAACTGTTTTAGGCATGTATATTGTGTTCCATACATAGCAGATGCTTTCGATCACCGTATTTCAAGTACTGCTGGCATTTCGTCGAACGTAGGTTTCATCATCCAACTCATTCCGTCGAACGCAAATTCCATTGATCGTTGAATGCAGTAACCGTCGACGTGGTGACCCCATCGTGAAGATATATTTGTAATTGCCGTACGCGCAGTAGGTATATTATGTATTTCAGTAGGTACTGGCCCCGAACAGCTGGAAAACCCAAAAAGCACAATAATAGAAGTTCATCAATTTTGCAAGATTCTATACCTGATGGTTTCTTCGGCAAGGAAAACATCACATCTTCCCGACTCTTGTACTGCTTCACGGTGCACCTTTTTCGTTTTGGCACTTTTAGCCCGGATTTCGGCGATTTCGGCATGCAAAATAATGACAATTCAAATTTGTAAACAAATCGTGAAAATGACAAATGTCAATAGCAACCACGCCCACTCCAGCTAACTTCGTTTTGAACTTTGACGAGGCCAGGAAATGCCGAGACACTGACAGAGAATACCGATATATCCCTTTCATAGCTTCGTCACTCTATAGTACAGTCTCTCTAACCCGGGTTATTTTCCCGTTACTTTTTGAACGGTTCTCACATGGAGGGGTTTTCCTTTTGACTTTGGTGTCTGCCTACCGGGTCGGCTATCATGCCAAGTCAAGTATGAATGTGTGTCGTCAGAGGTGAGGAAAGAATTAGTTGAAAAAATTACGTACACTTGGCTTTCAGAGTAGAAGTTTTTAGTATAGATGTTTTTGAAGAAGAGCATAATTGTGTACTTGAACATGGACAGTGGGGCACACGGCACGGTGGGAGGTAGGTTGCAATAGGTTGCAAATCGGCCGGCGTGCCCGCGAACTGCTCCTCGAGTGCTGTTTCCCGGACGGTCCCTCTGGCAAACATTTGCACGGTCATTTCAGCCCTCAAAAATCACCAAAACCGACCAGTAAAACCCCACGTTCAATATTTTTTTCAGCAAATGTCAGTCATATGGTCGTTGCTGTCATTTTCATTGTTCGAGTGTTCAGTGGCGGGTGGAAAAGTGCTGGGTGTCGCATGATGCTGCTAGGCAATATAGCGTTACGCATACACACACAGACACATTCCTGACATCCTTGTTCCTGACGTTCCTGACAGACCCACAAACGGGCTGAAGAGATACGAGATACCAACATGGAGCAGTAGTGGAACCACGAACACTCGACAGTTGTCAATCTCGACAATTTCCCCTTTCCTAAATGGTGAAGGGTGCAGAGGGGAAAGGGGAAATTAGGATAAAGGGTGTAGAGGGGAAGGGGAAATTGTCGAGCTCGACAACTGTCGAGTGCTCGTGGTTCCACCCCAGGTAGGCTTACCAACTAGAGATGTGCAGAAAGTATCAATTCGATACTGAAGTATTCGTTACTTGCTCGGATTTTACGTATCAGATATTCATTTGGAAAAGTATTCGATACCAAGTATCAATTCGATACTTTTTTCAATTGATACAAAGTAATCAACTGATACTCAGTATCGATACTTTATATCGATGAGTATCGATATCGAATTGATATTCTCGATACTCGATATCGATACTTGGTGTACCTATCGATATTCTCGAGTATGGGCGCTTTCCATTTAAAACATTTGTGTCGGTTTGTGTCAGCTTGTGTTAGCTTGTGTCGATGAAACAAAGGAACACAGATCAAATGGAACGCGTTTGTGTCGGTTTGTGTCGACACAAGTCGACTTGTGTCGCTAAATGGAAAACGCCCTATAATGTTGTATCCTTACCAACCAAGTAGCGGCGGTAAGTATTCGGTATCGGATTGAATCAGTAATCATCAATATCGATGTATCTATCGATAGTCTCGAGTATAATTTTTGTATCCTTACCAACCAAGTAGCGGCGGTAAGTATTCGGTATCGGATCGGATCAGTAATCAGTATCATCAGTAATCAGTATTAGTACCTGATTGGTGATTGGTGATTTGTGAACTGAATAATAAGATAAAACCAATTTCGATCTTGATTTCGAATTTCGATACTGGATTACTGGAGATGGAGTGGATAGCATGAAGCATAAAGGTACTTACATAGTCTTGGTCTATACCCACTACATTTAATTTACGTAACAATTTGACTTGATTTTGATTCTGTTTCTGTTAGCTACTTTTACGAAACATTAACAGGTGCAAGTAGTTATGATAGTTATTATTACTGACCTATCCTCGGGTTCCACCAAAATTTTAAGAGCAGATTAAATCTATCACGCTGATAGTTGCTATGCACCAGCCTAGCAGGATGGTCAGTTGCTTAGTTACTATCAGAGTGATAAAGTTATCGCGTTGATAAAAGTTTGGTGGAACTCGAGGTGGGTGCTGCAATTTAGGAATTTATTTACCCCTACGCGTCTTAGAACATATTCACAATGTGATGCAGAACTTGAGTTTTATTGGGTTTGGGGTTGGGCACGCACTGAACGAGAGCATTGAATAATTTGCGCTTTTTGGTCTGATTTCGTTCTGCATTAAGATTAGGTAACAATTTTGCACAAGATGAATCATACCATTGTAACTATCCCTTATTCTGTTTCGATATCGATATTGATTACTTCGGTACATCGTATTTGATTACTCATAGGTACAAGTAACGAGTACAAGCGGTTATTGTGATATTGGTGAAAGTATCAGTTAAAGTAACAAATACTCAGTATCGAATACTCGTTGAAAAAGTATCGATATCAATTCGATATTCAAAAGTATCGATATTGCACATCTCTATTACCAACCAACAGTAACCTAGTGATAAACCCGGGTTGACCCCTGCTGCCATCTATCGTCTTCTTTAGCGGCGAAACACCTCATTCTTTGCGTAATGAGTGGCACTTAGCCAAACCAAAATGCACTAACTTGTCTTCAGGTAAAATCACCCAGGTAATTCAGTTCAAAGAAAAAAAATTATACGTTCAGAAAACTGCTTAAAACGTTCCACAAAAATTATTTAAAAACAATTGGAATTTTATATTTGGAGATTTGGGGGTTCAGTAGGTAGTTATATCAAAAGCAGTAAATAGTAGGTATAGTTCTCAGTAATAGGAACCAAAGTATCAGGAACTTGAACATTGATTTATTGAAGTGGATAAGGTCACAGAATACAGCTAAGTATTCGAATCAAAATTTTCCTGCGCTTTTCACTGGCTCTAGTCGCGATGTGTAGGTAGTGTCCGCTTTGCCAAAAAATCGTTCTCTTCACGTATAAAAACTGTTGAACCCGAGAATTTGAGACGCTATTTATTGAACCTGGAGCCCGGGGTGCAAATACTCATAATCCGGCACTGTCGGCCCTGCTATCATTACTGTGCTGACGCAGAAAAAAGGCTTAAAGGAGACCACAACACAAAATGCAAGTTGGTCTCAGATGAAAGAGTTGAAAAAACTAGAACGATTGCATAGGGTCTTGTAAATTTACCTATCTCGTGGCGGGCGCTGCGATTATTATAATTAAGAACGACAATAACGTCATAGGGACAAATTTTCACGGGCTACCTATAGCTACTCACGTGCATACCTGTACCTGATTTCGTTGCCGATGAGACGACGACGGTTTCAAGAACTGACGTGTTTCAAGCATGGTTTCAAGCCTGCCATAATTATTACCTACTGATTGTTTGAAGACAATGGCGTTTGTCAAAACGACAACAGCAATACCTAATAAGATCATGGGAACGTGATAGGTGAAAATCGGAGGTGAAGATCTAGGTGTAAACATCTTCCCAAGTGACGTCACGATAATATTTTCAAAACGTTCTATCGGCTGATCGGACCCATCTAGAAAACTCAGATTTGTTCCGTATACTCTTAAACTACCTTCCCCATAAGTTAGCCAAATGAAATATGGACTTGATTTTTGTGTTGTGGTCTCCTTCAAGTACTTATCCACCTACCTGTGAGCTTCCAAACGGCTTTCCGCTGTGTTCGCCAGATTCTTTTTGCAGTTAAGGCAGTATGCGGAATACTTGTTGTTTTGTTGATTGACCAGGAGGAACTTCAGCTCCTTGGAACACCTGTTTTGTGGGCGGCCTGGCATTGGCATTGCACTAATTTTTTTATGTGGGAAAGGGCCGCGGCACATGGGTTTTAGTCACGGATGTTTTAGTGTAGTACAAGGACAAACACAAAAAAGCACACTTACAGCAATTTAGGTTATTAGGCAGCCGCCGAAACTAACAGGAGTGAGAAGACACAGGAATGACACTTGACAGTGGCGCGCTCAGCATTGACTACATTCTCAGTAGAGATGGGTCGTTATTTGGATAACGTTATTTTGGAACGTTATTTGCTAGGAACGGAACGGAACGTTATTGCATCTGAAATAACGCGTTATCGCGTTATTAGGTAATTGGAATTGGGTATACGTCGAACGTCGTGAACGTATTGCTCATTCAATCAATCTTCATGCCGATTTAAATATTTACAGGTTCCAGTTCACAATACCTAACGATAACAATTCGGCCATAAAACGTAACAGCTTGCATTGGGGAGTTTGCGTTCACACGTTCGCACGACGTAACGTAACTTCCAACGTGAAAATGGGCGAGTTTGTTATCTGCAATTCCTTAGTTACAGGGGAGTTTTCACGTTCTACGTTGCGTTACGTCGTACGTTCAATGAAATCGCAAACTCCCTATTACAACAGATCAACAGAAAGACAAGACAGCCAAGTCGAGACAAACGCACAAAACGAGGCATAAAATAACAGTTATTGGGGAGTTTGCGTGCACACGTACGTACGACGTAACGTAACTTTCAACGTGAAAATAGATGAGGTTGCTATTTGCAATTCCTTAGCTGCAGGGGAATTTTCATGATCTACGTTGCGTTACGTAGCACGTTCCATGAAATCGCAAACTCCCTATTACTTTGAATTTCACGAATAACGTAGGTAGCCTTTATTGACCAATGGTAATGACCCATAATCAGGCTCTTTTTTCTACAAGAATATCGGTAGTTTACGAAGTGTCCCGTCCGTTATCATGGAATGTCTGTCAAACAACTGAGCAGATCACCAGCAGGTTATTCACACATGAAAAATTGAAGTGATAAATATAACGACCACTAGGCAGGCTATCCGCAATAGAATAGGCACATATGGGTATTGGAATTTCCATTTTTCCGCCAGGGTATACGTTATTGGTAACGTTATTTTGGAACGTTATTAGTTGGTAACGATAACGAGTAACGCGTTACCAAAAACTATACGTTATTCCCATCTCTAATTCTCAGCATTCTCTACATTGTCTACGTCACAAAACCATAGTTTACGCATTGTCTACGCTTGGATGTAAACAATGATTGTTCACGCGTAAAGTCCCATCCCTGTCGTTTATATCCGGAAAATTGGAAAGCGAATTAAATGTGCATACCCACCTTATAGGACCTGGCAATGTCATTTTCACACGCTGAGGGCGCCACAACCGTACACAGGCAAATTCGACATTTTTGACGTCGTACGTCGTTGACGCGTTGATTTGTAATTTGGATGACCTCTGTTTCTTGCTTGACGTTTCCAAGTTTGACCTCGAGTTTGACGTACACTGATGATGTCACTGTCAGTTATGCCGGCCGCACACCTAGTGTGCAAATGTTGCGCCACAAATGCGTTTCCACAAATGTGTCGGGCAGCATTTAACGCTCGCTTCTTTTTCAATCTGAGGCCGCACACTTGACATGCATTTGCAGCAAGAGGCGTTTGTAACTAGACAGCATATGCATTTTTTTGGAATTCCCTGAAGAGTCTCTTACACGTCGTGGAGAGCTTTTCCACCATTTTCTGTACACCCTGTATATTTACCTTGCAAAAAACGGTAAGTATTTTGGTGAAAAAAATCTCACAAAAAATTTGGCACATCAGGTACCCACCTACATGATCAACTAGAGCTCAGCATTATAGCTATGCATTATTACAAATTCTGGTGAGAATCGTATGTGGACCAGTCGAGACTTTTCGAGACGAGACGAGACGAGACTTGCAAGCCTTGAGACGAGACCAGACTTGAGTTTCGTCTCGGGATCTCGAGACGAGACGAGACATTCCAAAGTCTCGTCTCGTCTCGTCTCGTCTCGTCTCGTGGCAACACTAATTTGCGCCGATGTCTCCATATCCAGATTGGTCGAGGGTGGTCGCAGCAACAGTAACAGTCATGCAGAGTTGCAATGATTAGTAGTTAGTATTTCCCATCAACGTCCGGACTATTACTAGAGTTGAAAATAAATGTCGCAGGAACATTAGGAAATTGAAGCAAATGAAACTCAATCGCGGAGGGGGGCCTGCTTCGCCCAGCTGAACTGTAAATGTCGAAGTTGACGAGCTCTGCACGGTACAAATGCGGAAACAAATGAAAAACGGGCGAGGCGGTACTCAAATGAGGCTGTTCGGAGCGATGTAGCCTGAGGCTTCCACGGTGGCAGGAGCTGGAGACGGCAATGCGAACATCTCCGGAGCGGTCAAGGCTCCGCTGAATGATGGTGAATGGCGGAGTGCTGCATGATGCGTAGGTACTGGCCACGAATGATTGACTCAACGCGATCGTCCACGGCGAAATGGCGTAGGACTAGGACCCTCCAAACGACACCTGGGAAGGCACAAAGGAGCTTTTTGAGGTTCCATAAACTTCAAGAAGACACAAAGGGGTTCACAAGGGCTCCAAACCACAGCTGTAGACTCAAGGGAGCTCACTAGACTAGGGCTTAAAACGCTACAATGTAGTAGAGCTTCAATGTGACTCTTACTTCTCGAATTATTTTTTTGTGAGCCATCCTCTTCTACCCAGGAGGAGCAAAAACACCTGCCAGTTTCTTATGCAGGGTCACCGAACATCCTGTGGAATTCTCCATCGTGATTCATAAACTAGGGGAGACCGGGGCACAGTGGTCACATTTTTCAAAAAACCCCCGTAAAAACAAAATTTCCGTACATATGGAAAAGATGAATAGTGCATTTGAAAATTTGACATTTTATTCATATTATTACATTTTTGGGATAGTAAAAATGTTGAAAACTGAAAAGTTATTCTAATTTAGAAAAAAAAATCAAAAATGGCCACTGTGCCCCCTATGCGGGGTACAGTGGCCAGGTAACAGGGGCACTGCGGACACAGCTCAGCATACATTGAGTGAGTCCAGATTGATGCTGAATTTCAATGAGCGATTCAATATCTGGCAGTGCTGCCAGTAGTAACCGGATCACTCTCATTAGAGAGCATGCACAATTTGTTCTGGGGCACAATGGCCACCGCTTTCTATTGGTAGGATTAGAAAAAACAGTGGTCATAGTGCCCCAGAAGTAAGGTGTCCATTGTGCCCCAACTGTAACCTCAACCAAGTTTTAACAGGTAGAATGAGCACTTATTACAGGAATCAATAATTTCAAGTGTGTCGTCTCAACAAAACTATAGAGATTGTAACGAGGTAAAACACATTGATGAATATTATGAAATGATAGGTAATTATAAGAGCAAATTTGTCGCTTACCAGTTTTTTACTCAGACCACCATAATCTGACTATATAGAATTTGAGAAAAACGGTTTGACTGAGGAAAAGTCGATGATGTAGGAACCTGTAGACGGTTATTATCTATATACTCAGTGGATGGCGTTACAATCCTCATAATCCAATTGGAAATATCAAGCCGAGACCACTGTGCCCCTATGGCCACTGAGCCCCGGTCTCCCCTAATGAAGCTACCTACAGTACCTACTGTATTATCAAAAACGCGCTACAGAATGACTTACCCATGCTTCCGAATAAAGAATCAGTGACGTAGATAATGGGAAGTGTGGAATCTGAGGAATCAATGGAGTGTTGGAGGCTTTTTCCTGGGACACCCTTGTATGTATTGCAGCAACGCAATGGCGCTGATGTGCATACTTACTTACTAAACTTTATTTGAGCGATCCATTCAGGCAATAAATTTAAAAACTGAATCGCAAAATTACCCTCATCGAGTGGCCGTGTAATACGAGTGGAATACCCTCAAGGAGATCAGATGAGGAAACATTTAATGACCCAAATTGGTCCACCAACCACGAATTATGTTTATGAAGAAGCTTCACGCGTTGTTGCAAGTCCGGTTTTCTTCGGACTTGGATGTTGAAAAGAACAAGAAGTATGATGATGATGATGAAGATGAAGAACGCGCGTTGTGTAACTTGAGAAGTTTGTGATGATGAGGCGCAACCGTGCGGTCTTCGGTCGTGTGTGTGTGGATGTGTGTATCGGTGGCCCGGGGATTAGGTAATGTCCGATTCATGAATTCATTAAGCCGCTTAGTGACGAGTTAATTAGGTCCTATCACTTATCGTTAGGCGCAATTAGTCAGATGCCAAATTTACATCATATCATCGGCAGCCGAAAGACTGATGGCCACGGATCAATTTAATTAACACATCCCAAATGCCTTCGTAATGCCATTACCAGTCAGTTGGATTATTCGGATGATCCTCATGCTCGCTACTCACAGGCCGCGCTCTTGAGAGCACCAGGGCCCTTCACTTATCAAATCGCCGGGCATTATCTCCAAGATCTCCAAGGCATCAGATAGATATTTCAAACGTGACAATGCAACACTGTAAACCTTTTAGTATTTTTTGTGAGCATTCTTTTTAATTGATATTTTACTAGCATCTTCCATTGCCTAATTAATGTTAGTGAGGTACATCTACACCCATGTTGAAATATTCAGGAAGTGAACTTTAGCAAACTTTGATCTCACGTAGAACGTCTATAAAAGCAATCTTTCAATAAGAGACGTTCCATCTGTCTCGGCCCCGTTCATTGAAAACTGCATTCGTGTGCATTGAGGGTATGCAACCCAAAATATCCCTGTGTCGTCCAAGTCCTCACCCCTCACCCCCTGTTCGGTGTGCCTGGCACTTGGCTGTCAGGCGCAAGCGTAAACGAGCTCCAGCACTTTCTTCGGCCGTCTTCGGCATTCTTTCCGCTCGTGCCTTTGCCGCTTCGTTCGAAGCGGCGTTGATCTCCGTACGTCGAGCGGGAAGCCACGCCGTCTTTTTTTGGTCATCGTTCTCGCGGCCATCTTGTCGTGCCATCGGCGTACATTCGTACTCGACCAGAAGCCCATCCAAGGCCCATCGCGTCCGATAGTGACTCCTGGAGGAGCTCTGCAGCATCTCCAAGTCCAGAAAGCGGCAGTTTTCACCGCTTTCACCGGGGAGCGGCTTGGATCAGCCAGCCGCACACAAAGCTCCAGTTTCGGACGGGATCGAGTCGTTCGTCCGCCATTTTGGTGACGAACACGGGCACTCGTGCATTTCACCAGGAAATCCACCACCAGAACGGCCATCCACCACGACGCCGCCTTCGGACTCCGCCAGGACGACGCCGCCACCGAATAAGATCCCGACGCCACTCGGCGCCAGCGAATCTGCCCCCGATCAGAACCACTCGGATTTTTCATTTCATTTAATTCACATTGTTTTTTTTTATTGTTTTGTAATTCTGTCTGTTTGTGTTTTTTTCTTTGTTTTGCATTAAAGTTTTTGATGGTTGTTGTGAATTTTATTTCTGACTGTCGCTTGCTGCTTTCCTAATCCAAGAGTTATTGTTTTAATGCAGCCTTCATCGGAAGGCTGCCGTCTTTATGTGTACCGCGCTAACATATAAATTGGTCCTTCGTAGCCGGATACAGGCTAAGCATGGTACAGTCAGGAATTTAATTCACCTCACTATTGAAACTTTAAAGTCACGGGTCAAACCCACGTGACACTTGTGCGTTGGTCCAGCGTGTTGATCAATTCGTTTTTCGCCCGTCTCATTCGCACTTTTTCACCTGGGTTGGGTTCGCCATTCAGGTACGCCAACCTAAGGGTCAGTTGCTTTGTTTTCATTTTTCTTTGTGTCGTACACAATGGACGCAACTTTATCGTCCATCGCGATAGCTATTGCGCGCCTTGAGCCCCTTCTGGAACAAGGCGTCACAGCTACCACCGAGCCAAGCCTCCAACCGGCATTTTTAGCCACGTTTGACATTGCGGCGGAAATTTACAACGGTTTCAAGAGCACGGTCAACACTGCCCCTCTCCCCAGTGCCTCCGAGGAGCAGAAGGCTACATTTCTTGAACGTACACTCCGGGCAGACAGCTTGTATGGCAAACTTGCTGCGGTAAAAGCCTCGTTTGCGAATTCAGAGCCGACTTCCTCGCTCTCTCGCCAAGCCTCGCAAACTTGGTTCGAGACAGGCCGGAGCAATGTCCGATTGCCAAAAATCGCGTTGCCGTTGTTCGACGGAAAGTTAAAATCATGGCCACCATACTATGATCTATTCACGGCGTTAATACACAGAAACCAGTCTCTCTCAGATATTGAACGGTTTCAGTATCTGATCTCGTCTTTATCTGGTGAACCTCTCTCAATGGTTAAACACCTGCCATTGACGGGAGATAATTACATAATTGCGTTCGACTCGTTGGTTGAGAGATACCAGAACGACCGCGTGCTAGTCACTTTTTACTGGCAGTCGATGATGAACGCCTCCTCCGTCACATCTGACTCCGCGCAAGCGCTTCGCCATCTTGTGAACACGTTCAACGAAAATTTAGTGGCGCTCGAGCAGTATCCGCATATCGACCTGTGGGATTTCACCCTGTCGAGCATGCTGCTCCAGAAACTCGATGAGTCGACGCGAAAACGTTTCGAGGTGCAGTCAGCTGGCACCCCCTTCCCCAAATACGAAGACGTCAAGTCTTTCGTGCTCGACCAATGCAAGGCTTTCGAGGCAACTGCCTTAAATTCTAAAACGCAATCGAACTCCCGCTCCACACGGGCAAACACCGTTACCGTGAAGCCCGAGGTCAGCCGCAAGTCGTGGGCCTCACATACGTTGGTGTCTCAGACTTCATCTGCCCCAGCGACGTCGCATGAGTCAGCATGTTCTCATTGTGGGGCGAGAAGTCATAGAGTCACCGCGTGCAAGACTTTTCTGTCAATGTCCCCAAATGACAGATATTTGGCGGTCAAACAGAAAAGGCTCTGTCTCAACTGCTTGAGCACCAATCACGGCGCTCCAAAATGTCCATCGTCGTATTCGTGTCGGCAGTGCCACGCAAGGCATCACACCTTGCTGCACTTCCCCAAGCCACATAGAACTGCAGGTCATGAGTCACCCAGTTCTTTATCGAATCCAGTTGAATTACCGCAAATCGTTTCCCCTGGTCTTCCAGAAAATGTCGCGAATTCGGTGACGAATCTCGCCTCAAGCCTCAAGGCAGCTCATGTTTTGTTGGCCACGGCAATCGTTCACGTTCGTGACCGGTGGGGAGGCTACCAAAGCCTCCGTGCGCTCATAGACCCTGCCAGTCAGGCATCGTTTATTTTGGACTCCTGCGTGCGCAAATTGGGTCTATCCCCATCAAATCACAATGTGCCCGTTTTTGGCTTGGGTCTCACCCCCGCCAATTCGACGTGTGGCACAGTCACTTGCCAGGTCAAGGCTGATGATGAGTCTCTCCCAATCCCTGAATTGGAGTTAATTGTCCTGCGCAGGATTTGTGGTAACCTGCCAGACACCGCTTTGAACCCGGATCAATTCCACTTGAACTTATCGAATCTGGCGGATCCCACATGGTTCAAGCCAGGCCCCATTCAAGTGTTGTTGGGCGCCGACGTTTATCCGTCAGTCGTGAAAGAGGGAATCGTCTCGTCAGGTCCGTCACAGCCTGTTGCCATAAACACCATTTTTGGCTGGGCTCTTCTCGGTCCCTTTCAAACCCCGTCAAAACCTCTGCATTCCTTTTTGGTCTGCACTCCAACTGGAATCGACGAGTCTCTGCACAAATTTTGGGAAGTAGAGGAAATCTCGTCACCATCGTCCAAAACACGTTTGTCCCCAGATGATGAACGTGCAGAAATTTGTTTCCGGGACTCTGTCTACCGTTGTCCGTCAGGTCGTTTTGGGGTTTCGCTTCCCTTCAAAAGGGAGTCCCCCACCTTTGAACATTGCAGGTCTATGGCTGACCGCCGTTGGTTAGCTATCGAACGTCGCCTGGTCCGTCAGGACACACTCCGTGATCTGTACATAGCATTCATGCGCGACTACCTCGACCTAGGTCACATGACCTTGCTGGACGCAGAACCTCCAGATTCTGAGGCGTATTACATCCCTCATCATCCGATCGTCAAGATCGAAGACGACAAGCCGAAAATTCGCGTCGTTTTTGATGCTTCGGCGCAAGCGCCGAATCATTTATCTCTCAACGAGACGCTTCTCGTCGGTCCTAAGTTACAACAGGACATAGCAGCTTTGCTACTGCAGTTTCGGTGTGAGCCGATCGTTTTTACTTGTGACATCCGTCAGATGTATCGGCAGATACTTATCTCGCCCGAACATCGCAAGTATCAACTCATTCGCTTTCGTTTCTCCCCTGATCGACCCATTGAAACGTACCAATTGAACACCATTACATATGGTGTTTCTTCGGCACCGTTTCTAGCGGTTCGCACGTTGCTTCACTTGGCAGAACAAAGCGCCTCGAAGTTTCCATTGGCTTCGCAGGCAATTCGCCGTAATTTGTATGTAGACGATCTACTTTGCGGTGCGAACTCCGTGGAATCAGCACGGGAATTACAAACGCAGCTAATCAACCTGCTCCAATCGGGTTGCTTTGAATTGCGCAAGTGGGCAAGCAATCACCCTGATGTGCTGCAAGACATACCACTTGATCACGTTCGAACTCAGCCGTCCACTTTCAGTGACGTTGCTGACAATACTGTAAAAATTCTTGGCCTCCAGTGGCAAGCGGCAACAGACACCTTTTCATTCACGGTTCATCCAAATGAACTACCGTGCACAAAACGGTCCATCTTGTCGGAGGTGGCTCGGATTTACGATCCGCTCGGCTTTCTGTGCCTTGTTGCATTTTTCGCCAAACATTTAATCCAACGGTTATGGAAACTTGGCCTTGATTGGGACGACACCCCTCCAGACATCGTATGTCAGCAGTGGTTGCGTTTTCAATCCGAGCTATCGCAACTTTCGCGGTTGCAAATTCCACGGCATACTTTTCCTTCGCCTGCAGACAGGTGCCAGTTGCACGCCTTTTGCGACGCATCTGAATCTGGGTACGCGAGCGTGTTGTACGTTCGTTACCTTCGAAATGGTGTTCCCACCATTCGTCTCCTAACCGCCAAATCAAAGGTGGCTCCAGTCAAATTGCTGACCGTACCCCGTCTCGAATTGTGTGCAGCGGTCCTACTTTCCAATCTCGTTGCCTTCACCGTTGCAGCGCTCGCAGGAACCGTACAGTTCGATGCCATATTTGCGTGGACCGATTCTACGGTTGTTCTCAGCTGGCTGCGTTCCTCTTCGCACCGCTGGAAAACATTTGTTGCTCACCGTGTTGAGCATATTCAACAGCGTGTCCCGCCTCAGTGTTGGAGACATGTCTCAACATCGGACAATCCCGCCGACCCAGCTTCGCGCGGATTGTTTCCCGAAGACATGCTTTCGTGCTCCCTCTGGTGGTCTGGCCCACCTTTTCTGTCATCAGCGGATGACACATGGCCGGATGACAAATTCTCCGTGTCCTCCCCAGACATTGCGTCTGAAGAGCGAAAGCTCGCTTTGGTCGTGCGTGTGCCGCAGCCGCCGCCGATTGACATCGACGACCTCTTTTTGCGCATATCCTCCTTACGGAAGATTCAGGGCGCTGTCGCCTATTTCTATCGGTTCTGCAAATGCAAGTCCGATGAGAAGTTCACAGGACCTCTCTCGGATACAGAACTCCATTTTGCCTTGTTGTACATTGTCAAACATGTACAGCAGAAGGTATTTGCCGTCGAAATCGCGTCGTTACGCAACGGCAAACCCTGTTCAAGACCCTTTCGAAAACTTTCACCCTTTCTCGATCGTGACGATGTTCTCCGCGTCGGCGGACGTTTGAAGCATTGTCATGAGTTGCCATTTGCAACCAGACACCCTGCTCTTCTTCCATCTCGTCACGTCTTGACAGGACTCGTCATTCGACAAGTTCATTCCCGACATTGCCACCCGGGACTCAACAATACCTGCTATCTCCTGCAGCAAAATTTTTGGATATTGTCCACGCGACGCGCGGTACGGCACTATCTTGCATCGTGTTACCGGTGCTTCCGGACTAAGCCGCAAACTTTTTCTCCCACCATGGGCGACCTCCCCTCGGCGCGAATTTCTCAGCTAAAACCTTTTAGCTGCGTCGGGCTCGACTATGGTGGCCCTTTTCCAATCCTCATGTCACGCGCTCGCGGTGTCAGAACTACGAAGGCGTACATCTGTCTTTTCGTGTGCTTCGCCACCAAGGCATTGCACGTCGAGGTTGCCTCCGATCTCTCAACAGATGCTTTCCTCGCTGCCTTGCGCAGATTCATTGCCCGGCGCGGTCGTTGCTCTACCATCTATAGCGACAATGGCACAAACTTTGTCGGAGCTCATAGGCAATTGACGATGTCAATGCAACTCGCCGCGGAATCCGAAGCCATCACTTGGCGCTTCATTCCTCCCTCCAGTCCCCACTTTGGCGGGCTGTGGGAAAGCGGCATAAAAGCTGTCAAAACTCATCTATCTCGCGTGATAGGTGATCAAATACTCACCTTTGAAGAGCTGACCACGTTGGTCACCCAAGTTGAAGCGTTGCTCAACTCACGGCCACTTTCGGAGCTGAGCTCGGATCCAAATGATCTGTGCCCATTGACGCCTGGTCATTTTTTGACGCTCGAGCCGTTAACGGCCCCACCTGACCCAGATTTGTCCCACCTCAAGATCAGCAGGTTGTCGCGATGGCAGTTGGTCCAATCCATGCAACAGCGTTTCTGGGCGCGTTGGCGCGACGAATATCTACACACGCTGTACCAACGCGGCAAGTGGCACAAGTCACGTCACCTTGAATCCGCAGATGTGGGGTCTTTAGTCCTCATCAAGGACGAAAGCGCTCCCCCTCTGAAGTGGAGGTTAGGCAGAATTTCAAAACTCTTCCCCGGCAAAGATGGCATTTGTCGTGTCGCAGATGTCCGTACTCAACGCGACGTTCTGCGACGCCCAATGGTCAAACTTTGTCCCCTCCCTTCAGGACAGTGAGCATTCTGTGTTTTCACTTCCGTCATTGTTTTCACTATGCTCTTTCTTTTTGTATCATGTTTGATTTCATTAATTTTTGAACTTTGAAAATACCCCGAGTGGTATTTTGGTGGGGAGTATGTCTCGGCCCCGTTCATTGAAAACTGCATTCGTGTGCATTGAGGGTATGCAACCCAAAATATCCCTGTGTCGTCCAAGTCCTCACCCCTCACCCCCTGTTCGGTGTGCCTGGCACTTGGCTGTCAGGCGCAAGCGTAAACGAGCTCCAGCACTTTCTTCGGCCGTCTTCGGCATTCTTTCCGCTCGTGCCTTTGCCGCTTCGTTCGAAGCGGCGTTGATCTCCGTACGTCGAGCGGGAAGCCACGCCGTCTTTTTTTGGTCATCGTTCTCGCGGCCATCTTGTCGTGCCATCGGCGTACATTCGTACTCGACCAGAAGCCCATCCAAGGCCCATCGCGTCCGATAGTGACTCCTGGAGGAGCTCTGCAGCATCTCCAAGTCCAGAAAGCGGCAGTTTTCACCGCTTTCACCGGGGAGCGGCTTGGATCAGCCAGCCGCACACAAAGCTCCAGTTTCGGACGGGATCGAGTCGTTCGTCCGCCATTTTGGTGACGAACACGGGCACTCGTGCATTTCACCAGGAAATCCACCACCAGAACGGCCATCCACCACGACGCCGCCTTCGGACTCCGCCAGGACGACGCCGCCACCGAATAAGATCCCGACGCCACTCGGCGCCAGCGAATCTGCCCCCGATCAGAACCACTCGGATTTTTCATTTCATTTAATTCACATTGTTTTTTTTTATTGTTTTGTAATTCTGTCTGTTTGTGTTTTTTTCTTTGTTTTGCATTAAAGTTTTTGATGGTTGTTGTGAATTTTATTTCTGACTGTCGCTTGCTGCTTTCCTAATCCAAGAGTTATTGTTTTAATGCAGCCTTCATCGGAAGGCTGCCGTCTTTATGTGTACCGCGCTAACACCATCACTCCCGTCCCCAACGCAGCGTAGGTAATTAATTTCATACTAAATATATAGCTGACTTCCTTCTGGAATATGGAGATTTTCATCAGCAACATCCAGGCCAGTAAACATTTCACAGACCAACAATTTACTAATCCACTAGCTCACCGACAGATCAATTCACCGGCAAGCTAATTTCACTACATAGATAATACACCTTCTAAAATATAGATCACCAAATGGCATCGGTAAAGTAACTATACTTATCCAGGGAGTCCCAGCTAAAACAACCGAGCGCAATTTTCTCTGAAAATCTCAAGGCAACAAAAAAAAATTCAATTGGGGGGGAGGCCCGACCTTTTGGCTTTCTTTTGAGGGGGCATCGATGCTTGTAGGTGCTCTAGTTTCCAAGAAAATGCAATTTTATTCGGGCGAGTCACAAGAATTGGAAAATTCATGACCGACAAAACAAAATACTTCAGAACAGATGGAAAACATCCTCTCTCTCTGGGCTTTCCATTGATGTGTCGCCGATGTCTGTACCTGGCCCAGTAAGCCAGATTTTGCCTCACAGTCCAGCAAACACAATGATCGGAATTCATGACGTCACCGATCACACACTCGTTGATTTTAACGCTAGCCGTTACTGGGACTTTTTCACTTATCATACCCTGGCTCAGCCTGGTACAATCATCGGCGACACATTAATTGAAAGCCCAGAGAAAGAGGATTTTTTTTCACTTGAAGTATTTTGTTTTGTCGGTCATGAATTTTCGATTTCTTGTGACTCGCCCGATTAAAATTGCATTTTATTGGAAACTAGAGCACCTACAAGCATCGGCGCCCCCTCAAAAGAAAGCTAAAGGGTCAGGCTTCCACCCAATTAAAACTTTTTCTTGTTGCCTCAATATTTTTTGAGCAAAACGCGCTGGGTTGTTTTAGCTGGGACAGCCTGTATACATCACAGGTGTCCCAAAATAAGTTCGCATAATTTAGATGGCAGATGTCCCAGGATAAAGTGAGAAGTACGTATTCGATTTTTTTTGCCAAGAACCCAACAATAACCGAGACACAGATCTTCAAGCTTTGACACTTTTATTGGTTTTTCCTGGATAATTTATAAACGGGTTGAGGTATTTGGCTGAAATTCTCAACAGACTTGTTTCGGCCAATTATCCACTCGTCAGTCGAATTTTACAGACATCCAAATAAAGGTTCCAAAGTTGGACAAGTCTGAGGGGTCGTGGAAAAATCGAATAAAGAAAACGGTTACGGTACCTACTTACGGATAACACCCACTCGCAAATCCAAACAAAAAACTGGCAAACCACTCAGAACGGTGTGTATAATGATATTCTGAGATCAAATTTGCGGTTTATCCAGAAATTTCTAAGAAAAAAATTAGGAAGAAACAACGCATTAAAAGAGCACCAGTTAAGGTTTCTAGATCGGTGTATTGTTGGTTGCATACATCACTTCAGTGGAAAATAAGAGTAGGAACTCTACACTGACTCTATGACTCACGGACTTACCAACAAAACAATGTTGCACGTGGGCCTAAGAGAGGCACCGCAAAGAAAAGTAGTACGACCTAAACAATTCAACTGCAAAGAAACCATACTCAAGTGTGATCGTGATTTCCCCCTCGGTGGCGACTAATAATCATGGATAGAAGACAACAGAGTTGGTTTCGTGGTTGTAAAAAGTGTATAAAATGTGGCCGTTAATCGTTGAACGTACTGTAACAAGAAAAACCTTCATAGGGAGTCATAAAATTCGTTTCTCGTGAAATAGTCAGGGGTCAACTGGTATCCCGTCGGCTCCTTCGTGAAGGGGGCAAGGGACCTTCCATTTCTTATAGTCCAATTATATGGAGATACCGAAATGTTTTGGTGCCACTTTCAAAATGGCGTCATTCCAAAATGGCGGCCATTTGTTTCCGGTGACATTTGTTCGGATCTAACTTGCTTCATTCTCACCCGATTTGAATTTTTTTTTTAGAAATACGTGAATTCATATTCTCTATCCGCTGCTGTCATCGGTTATCATTTATATCAATCTGTTTGAACGGAATTGAAAAAAACTGAAAATTATGATGACTTTTAGTCCTATAGGTTTTTTGTCTGTTTCTCAACCTAATTCAAGTTGTATTGATCCTAACAGCATCTACAAAAAATAAATGTAACTAAATACTCAGCTTGCTGGAGAAATAATGGCCACAAGTGATACAGTGGCTCACGAAAAACGAAAAACGATCTTCACGAAAAATGGTGAAATTAAGAAGGAGAGTGCCGTGTGTTGTTTCAGGAAGTAGGTATACGTGTGATTTTTCAGTTACTACTTCTCTGGCCTCTAAAGACACCGAAATGCTCTGGTACCAATTTCAAAATGACGTCATTCCAAAATGGCGACCATTTGATTTTGGTAACATGGATTCAAACTCAACTTACGCCCATTTTCGCTCGACTCAAACCGATTTTAATGATTTTTTCATTTGATCAGATATTGATGCTCTCCATTTGCTATTGTCCAAAATTTGCATGTGTGCCAAATAGTTTTTCCAAAAAGTGAAAAAAACTAGAAAATCAGTGATTTTTACGATCCCTATTGCCTCAGGTGCTGTATGCTTCCCCGTGAGAGGCGTGCCTGGCAAATATTTTTTCATTATTCTCATATGTATGAAGTTACCGAAATGCTTTGGTGCCACTTTCAAAATGGCAGCGTACCGATTTGGCGGCCACCTGGATTTTGGTAAGGTGTTCAATAATGAAAAAATTCCAACTCGGTAACCAAAAAAGCTAGTGATGAAAGTCACAAGGTAGATTTACAATTAAATGCTTGTTAAGATAAATTAAATCGCATCTCCATATCTTGAGCCGTTCCTGAAAAATTCTGATATTAGTGGTCAGTTGCATGAAAATTGACACTTTTTAATAAATTAGTGGATTTTCCAGGAACGACCCAAGAAATGGAGATGCGGTTTAATTTATCCCAACAAGCATTGAATTGTGAATCTACCTTGTGACTTTCATCACTATAACTCTTTTGGTTACCGAGTTGGAATTTTTGCATTATCGAACACCTTATCAAAATCCAGGTGGCCGTCAAATCGGTACGCTGCCATTTTGAAAGTGGCATCAAAGCATTTCGGTAACTTCATACATATGAGAATAACAAAAAAATATTTGCCAGGCATGCCTCTCGAGGAGAAGCACACAGCACTTGAGGCAATAGGGATCGTAAAAGTCACTGATTTTCTAGTTTTCTAGTACCAGAGCATTTTGATGTCTTCGAAGGCTAGAGAAGTAGTAACTAAAGAATCACAGTTCTACCTATGTACTTCCTGAAAAAACACACGGCACTTTCCTTCTTAATTTTACTATTTTTCGTGAATATGGCTCTTTTTTCCCCTTACTGTATCACTTGTGGCCATTATTTTCCCAGCAAACTGAGTTTTTAGTGAACTTCATTTATTGTAGATACTGTTAGGATCAATACAACTTGAATTAAGTTGAGAAACAGTCGAGAAACCTATAGGACTGAAAGTCATCTTAATTCTCAGTTTTTGTCTAATTCGGGTCAAACAGACTGATATAAATGATAACCGATGACAGCAGCGTATAGAGAATATGAATTCACGTATTTCTGAAAAAAAAATTCAAATCGAGTGAGAATGAAACAAGTTAGATCCGAATAAATGTCACCGGAAACAAATGGCCGCCATTTTGGAATGACGCCATTTTGAAAGTGGCACCAGAACATTTCGGTATCTCCACATATAGGACTATAAGAAATAAAAGATCTTTTGGAGAAGGATCCCACAGGATCCGTTTTATTGAACCTATGGTACCTGACTAAAACAGGAAGTAATATCAATTTGTCACTGTCAAACCCAACAAGTGTAGAGTTCGCGTATTAGGTCCGTTGAAAAAGCCCAAGGTAACAGTGCAATTCCACGCTGACATAATGCGTTATTCATATTCAACTAAAATTTCGCGGGCGTAAAATATAACACAGCCAACTACATGTGGCGCTATCTCTCGGTAATCGAATTCGCGGATAGGTATTGGTATATTTATCAAATACACGCTGTAATTAAATCTATCGGCGAGTTGATCTGTCAGTGGAAGTCTTCTTTGCTCGCGTGTTGACGAAATGTCATGATGCGTGGTGCTTAATACAACATTTGCAACTTTTAACAAACTTGCATCATGAATCCTAATACAAGTACCTACTATAGTGAATTAAAAAAAAAACGGATATTTCTATCAACAAGACACAAAAATTAACCAATCTTATGTTCATGACAATTGATAAAGTAGGTATTGAAGATTAAGGATCTTAGGTACATCTTTTGTACCTAAGCGTGACGTCTCGATTTTTCTAGGCCTGCGATTATTATATTATTTATTAGTGTGTTTATATTTACCCATGTGTGTACAGCTTTGTCGTGTAAGGATGTAAAGCACATTTCGTTCAGATTCGTTACATGAATGTTAATTCGCTACTTGGCCGCACGGCGCGCGATCGTGTGTGCGATATAAGCGCGCGCGCGACGTTCCCATGCACTAAAGCGGCGATTCGTTGCCGTTTCACGGCTTACCTACTTGATATCCTGTATCCTGATCGGTATCATCCGACTGCGTCAGTCTCACCAACGCACTAACTTATGTTTTATGAGTTTACCATGTTAGGTTTGTTGTTGTTGGTTGTTTACTCATTGCAAGGATTGCCTATGCTCTCTGCAATTTGCTGAAAAACCACGATCACACTCACCCAAGTTGTTACAGTTTGGGTACTTATCGGTACGTTTATCTAGATACCAAGCATTATGAATCATTGTCATTGCTACTATACGAGTATGAATACTTACTTATCAGTTTTTAAGCCTCGCCAGGCGTAGTGGCGAAGGCTATTAATTTGTGGCCGCTTTTTTTTTCGTGATTATTTTTATATTTTTCATCGTTTCTCGTTCCTCGTTCCTTGTTCCTCGTTCCTCGTTCCTCGTTTTCTAACAAAATTCACCCAAAACTTCTGTATCTTCTGAACGGTTGAATATATCCAGTTTATTCTTTCGTTAATCAAATCCTTACTATTGCAGGTTGATACCGACGACGTTCAAAGATGATCGGTGAAATATAAACAATCTTAACAATGAAGAATGCAGAAGCGCGAGGCTCATCTAAAATAGAAAAAACGCATACCGTCCGTTTTTGACAGAATCATGAAATTCGGCTTGAAAATCAGAATGATTGTACTAGACAAGGGTAAGTTCCAAGTTTCATGAAAATCGTTTCACTAATAAGAGATTTCAATATGGCGGCCAAGATGGCGGCAGAATTATGAAACTCAGCTTGAAAATAGGAATGATCGTACGAGACAAGCGTAACTCTCAAGTTTCATGAAAATCCTTCCACTTATGAGAGATTTCAATATGGCGGCCAAGATGGTGGGGCAATCATGAAATTTGGCTTAAAAATAAGAATTATCGTACTAGACAAGGGTAAGTTTCAAGTTTCATGACAATCGTTCCACTAATAAGAAATTTCAATATGGCAGCCAAGATGGCGGCCGAATTATGAAAGCCATTCTGCCTATTTGGTCCTTGAGAACCTAAGCTATCCACCGGATAAAGTTCAATCTTCAAGGGCTGTAGCTTTAGTTCCCGAGAAGGAGTTCAACTTCATCGAAGTGCACAGGAGATCTCTGTTTTTTGAAAATAATGATAACGATGTATGGATAACAAAAATAGTGCCCACTGGCCACCCTTGGGGACATCAGCTATTAATCGGAAAAAAGTTCCAAGACTCTTGTTTCAATTCTCGAGAAGGAGTACAGCGTCTTAATTTCTGCACGGACTCGGACAGACAGACAGACAGACAGACAGACAGACAAACCGGCCACATAAGCGTCATTCTGTTACTTATATAAAAAAATGTTTTCCAACTGATTTCGACCTCCTGAACACGATTATCGGGTTCAGTTTTGAATTGGAACATTTCTTTTTTATCGAAAAACCGAAAAAATGGTAGCCTGTCACATGATTTTTAGTGATACCTACCTACTTTTTTTTGTTATTGAGCGAACATGTTTCGTAATTTGAGTGCCATTATCTTTTAGGTACCTAGTATTGGCTATTTCAAAATGGTCAATTACTATTTCGGCACGTCTGATTTTAAATTTGTAGGGTCGTGTAATATGCGCCGAGCCGTGGCTTTGCGGTCGTTTTCAAAAATTGATAACAATTGACCCGACGGTCGGATCGAAGTGGGGTTTTTGTCAAAAGAAAGTTCAAATTGTTCTCTAAATATAATGCCTTACATGCAGTGATGTATTCCATTAAGAAATTGTAGTTGCCTGCATATCGCAACTTTCTACATCTTACCGCGAATGCCAGCACTTGATCGGCGAAGCCGCCCTACACCAAAATGTAATTTTTGTAATTGTTCATGATTATTTCGGCAAAATTTTTCTTGATTCGCGTACCAAGGCCATGAGCTACCCATTCGAGTTGAAATATTTTCTGTATTGAATTTCGTTTTGTTCGGAGGAAAGGATATCAAGCACCAGCAAGCAACGAATAAATCATTTGCGGCCGAGCCGTATTTCGGAGTCATTTTCAAAAATTAATAACTATTGGCCTGCACCTCGCACCGATGTGAAATTTTCATTAAAATAAAGTTCAAATCATCCTCTAAATATAACTCCGCATATGTATTATGATAATAATGATAATGATAATTGTTTTCCTCCTTCTCAACCTTCTTCTGGTTATAGGAGTTTGTAACATTTTATTAGTTCGGTTTATTAATCAGTACAAAGGTATACATTTCGATGTCACAGTAAATTTTTGCTCAGAAAATGTATTGCCGCCGGCCGGATTTGATCCTTGGACCTCTAGGTTGGTGTTGTGCTGCGTTAAGCTTCTGAGCTACCGGCTGGTCCATATGTATTATGGTGAAATGATAAGATCGGGTACTTCCTCGCATGTGATAACTTTCGAGATCAGGCCTACTTCTGAAATGCAGCATTCAACGGCGATGCCGCGTCACACTAAATTGTTATTATTGTCATTGCTTATTATTATTTCGTCGAGATTTTTCTTGGTTCGGGATACAAGGTCATGAGCTACCCAATGGAGTAAAAAAATTTTGCAAAAACCTTTTCGTCTAGGACTAGATGCTGTGACGGACGGACGGACGGACGGACGGACAAAGCGAGGACAAAAGCGCCTTCCCGTTTGGAGAAGTGCGCTAAAAACGGACGGTATATGCCTACCTTTACATCATCCTATCTTTCAATCTAATGAAGCTATGTGCTTATTTTTTTTTAATTGAAGTACATATCCGGGCCTTTGTTATACAGGGTGTCCCAGAAATGGCGCATAAACTCTCCAGTACGTTGCTGGAAACTCATCATAGAGTCGGGGAAAAATAATAGAAAAATTCTTTGGCTTTTATTTATTAAGTTATCGCCAAAAAACTAAACGGTCGATTTGGCAAACGTGCACGACTGCACGTGTCCACCTACATACGTACCGCTAGGTAAGAATACAATTATTGTTCAAATATAAACATGGTCATCATAGAAACGGTCATTGTTAGGGCCAATTTGGACATTTCCTTGTAGGTACTGATACTGGTGCCTACTGACACAGCTACTGGCTTTGATAGCTACCGATCGCACCTCTTCGTAATTTCAACTTTCGCGCATTCAGAAAATTAACTTGTAAAACTGCGTTTCTCCCATTTTTATTCAGAAGTTACTGAGGCTGTCTCAGAAAGGAAATCACTTCAAAAAACGCCACACCCTTTTCACTTATTTAACTTGTTCTGAACTAACAATCCAAAGAATCCTTGCAAATCATGTGTGAATATCAACATCCGTCAGGCTCCTTTGACGATAGGCGTTGGGACTACTCGTATTTGAACAAAAAGTAAGTGCATGCAGTCCCGGTGAAACTTTGTGAGCCTTTTGATTTGGTTGATTCTGAAGCAGTTCAAAAACGTCCTCTTCCGCATCAGGCATCAGTTACCCTCACATGACGAGGGCGGCGGCGATCTGCTTGTAATAATACTGATGCTACCTGTCCGGTCCGGTCCTTCTGGCTCTGCGTCTTCTGTTCTCATTATCACATACGATCAGGATGCTTTCTTTGAGGGTATATTGCTGGAAGTAAATAATGCGTTCCGCCTGCAAGTGATTGCCGCGACGGCGACGTTCGCCCAAAATCAGTAACATATCAGTGTATTCGCTAGCCGCATACATTAGGTATTCGCGGAAAAGTGAAAACGAGGCAGGAATGATGCAAAATGACACTGACTGATCTGATTGTCAGAAATTGACTTCATTCGATTTTTTATTTATTTAATGTCAGATTGTAGGTATACCTACTCATTTGTTTTTCACCGATGATGCCGGATCCATTTTCTGGGTAATTTGATTGAAAATTTGCAAAATTTAAAATTGGCTGTAGCCGTTAATCAAAAGTTGTTAAGGATTATTTCACCAGAAAATGATAAAAGGGCTTTGTCTCCATGAGATAAATATTGCGATTTTAAATAAATCACAGAAATAAAAAAGTTGAGTTTTCAAATTAAAGCTCTTAAGTGGCCCATACACACGCATGCAAGTGCTAAGACTTACCTGCACAGGTCTAGGCTCGCATGCAAGTATCAGTGTGTATGTGTCAAAACTGACGGCGCGTTCAGTTCTAGGCACGGCTCGAAGCGAGTCTGTCAACGACTGATTTTTAGAGCAAGTGCGAAGGTGTGTGTGTGTGTGTGTGTGTATGTTCAGATTACCCTTCGCGCCAAGCCCAGCTGGACATTTTCTACATATTTTCGTATCACTCAGCGGCAGGATCCCCAAAAATGGCAAGATGGTCCAGGAAGCAAGAAGCCGTCCTGAGGGAGTTGATTGAATTATGTAAATAACATTATTTTTCGTTCATTTTGATAGCTTTTTAACCTCGTTTTTGACTGAACTGACAAATCTTGACGCACTTGCCTGAATCTCGGCCTGAATAGTGTGTGGTGAAAAACACGTTTCGAACCTGCGCGCGGACTTACCTGAACGTGCTTGCTCGCGTGCTTGCATGCGTAGTGTATGGGCCACTTTATATCTCGAAGAGTTGTCAAGGAGGAATTTTTCCACTATTTTTCTAGAGTTCCCTGGAAGGTCCGCTACAACGTACTGGAGAGTTTATGCTCCATTTCTGGGACACCCTGTAGTGTGACAGCGATTGAGAAACAATGGTTTATCATTTATTCATTTAGTTTATGAACATTTTTATAGGCTATGAATGCATCATGATTTTTAGCCAGCGAGAGACTAATTGTTCTCCCAATTTTCTTTATACAACCAGCAAAGCAAATGAGGCCAAAGTATTGGAGAATTTTCTGAAACAAAAATTTTGATTTAGGACTTACAGTTTTTTAGATATGATTTTTTTCTGACGCAACTAACAACTATAAAGAAGTGGTGTCCGCACGCCACTTATATTTACTGTGCAAAATGCACTACATTTTTGAGGTGGGCATTTTTGGTATAAAGCTGAGCTCTAACAAATAATCAGATATTCGCTCTTTACAAAAAAAAAAAAACAAGGCACCCGTTTAGGCAAGCCGAGTTATGGGGAGAAAGCCGCCCTCAACGGTGCAATGGTGTTAACGTAAATAGTTATGATGGAGATGAAACTATTCACAGCTAATTTCTGCATCGAAAAGATCCTATTTTGGACATGATCTCTTCATCATGTCTCTCTAACTTGAAAATTAGTGAAATAATCGACGTGTTGCATACAATTTTTATTCTACTTTCGTTTTCTTACTTTTTGAATAAATGACCATTTCATCTCAGGTGACATTTGGTAAGTATATTTTGCTTCACCGTAGTTTTAGATATTTTAATACTTGATAATTGTTCTGATAATTTTTTGCCAACCAACTTTTTAGGAGTTTCCAGGATAGCAGCAAAACAATAATGATATTTTTTCACTACTAGCCGTGAAGTGCATCATTATTAACCTGTTCCTGAATTAGGATGGCTATTTTCTAGTAGTAAAAGAAATACTATATAAACCACCGTCGAAAAAATTATTATAGCTCCTCGCAAGCTCGTCGTGCCCAAAACCATCAGTCGTGTGGCATAACTATGTCTTATGTAACTCGTATTATAATAAACTATTATTGTATGTTTGTATGTATGTCTTAGATAATTATACTTTCCATAGTAATGTACCAAAAACTAAAATGAATGACGATGAATGAATGCTGCGAAGTGAATCCATTTTCTGAGCGAGGCTTTCTATTAAACACACCGCAAGGTGGGGAGATGAACTGGTTCATTTTAGCTCTTCTTTAAATAATAACAGACTGTTTTATTTAATTTTCTTGATTTGTTTTTACTGTGGAAAAAATCAGGGCCCTAATTTTTGTATTTGACCAGTACCTCACTGTACCTATAGGGTGTTTCAGCGATGGTAGCAAAAAAATTCGAGTGCGGGTAGGTTTCTTCAAAATATGACGGAAGCTTATATACCCCTTTGCAAAGTTCGCCCTAATGACAATAACCCTTCACACTACACTTTTTTCGGATTTTGAAATTTGTAGCTCAGGAACGTTCCGACGAAATTAGATCAAATTTAGAATAGACTCGGTTCGTCAAAATGATCCACCAACCTCTGTATTTGTCATTAGGCCGAACTTTGCAAAATGGCGTATACCTCGGCGTATGCCTATAGGTACGTATTTAAGTTTTCGTTATCTTGTGATGAGATCTACGATCAACGCAAAGTTGAATTTCTTGCTATTATCTCTGAAACACTCTGTGTGTGATTTATCTTCATCTAGGTGAAGGTGAGCGGCTATTCATAATTATTATTGAATTTTTGTCTGATGACTTTCCGTCAAGATTCACCAAGTGATATCAAACGTCGAGAAAAACATTAACTTGAAAAATCCTATAAATAAGTTGTAGAAATGGTTGCTGCCGAGGAATTTATAGTCTCTCGCTGTTGAAGCTCCCATCAAATCGAGATTCCTTCTATCCCAATCGCAAGTCTTACCTCGTGGTCATCATCGGCGCACAAAAATTTTCACACAATTAAAATTCAAGCATCCAGCGTTTCTCAATCGACAAATCACCGCTTTTAATCGTCGCTAATTTATATGGCTCGCTCAAAAATGTCGCCTTATAACTTTTTTATGGTTTCGTGCGCTCTGATGTTTTGGTCCAAAACCAGATCCGGTGATGGATGGCACGAATTTCGACGAAACCTCGAAAATTTCGTCTCGCGCCTGATGTATATCGCGCTACCGTAGGAGGAGGAATAAGAGAGAAAATTCCACGATATAAAGTTTATTATGTGAGCTTTTTCTTCGTCGTCGCCTTCCTGCTGTAGGTAGGTATATAGTGATTGGTGTTCTCTCCTTTGGCCCGCTTGACCACGATCGTGGGAACGCTCAATATTGTCACAAATATTCTTGACGTTCAGGAACCATCGGATTCCATCTACGCGCCCGTCATTAACTCGCCAGATTCGTTCGGCTGAATCCAGGGCGGACTGATCAGATCTTTTCTTTTTTACCAGCCGGATCCAGCCCGCCCGGAGTAAAATTCACACACTCGTCCGCGAACTGAAGCATTTTTTGCATCGGCGATGACTTAGGCTCGAAAAAGGAACAGAAGGGAAGCAAAGGATTATGTTGGTTTTATTTTGATACCGTGGAAGTTCACGTGATGCGATTCGATTGGCAGGGGAATCGTTCCTTAATTGTTGGTTTTTAGGTGCCCACCTAGTTTCAGTTTTCTGCATAATTATTTTTTGAACGTTTTATTGTTACTGCGTCCGTCCGTCCGTCCTGTACGCTCGAAGCAGCTCCGACTAAAAGACCTCTAAATCGAAGGCGGTGATTTTTTTTCAACTGGTGTTTGGTGATTACACTTCATATCTCCATAAAAACATGTGAGAGGAAAAAAATCCGAGGAAAACCGATCACAGCCGAAAATAGTGAAATTACACGAGCGCCATCCTAGGGCCTTTATTTGACTTGAAAGAAAATTCTTTTTTCCAAGGAGGACTCTCTACAGTATTCTGCACCATCGTACCGGATGGTTTTTTTATAAAATATCTGGAGCCAAAGTTATTTGGCTGTGAAAATTATCAAAAAAAATACTCAAAAATTTAGAGTTTCATATCTTCAGCTGAAATTTTTTTACTGAAAAACCACCCGGTACGATTGTGCAGAATACTGTTGAGAGTCCACCCTGAAAAAAGGATTCTTGTTCCAAGTCGAATGAAGGCCCTAGGGTGGCGCGCGTAAGATTTGACTATCTTCGGCTGTGATCGGTTTTTCTCGGATTTTTTTCCGTTGACATGTTAAAATAGATATATGAAGTGAAATCTCAAAATGCCAGTTCAAAGAAAATCACCGGCTTCGATTTAGAGGCATTTTAGTTGGAGCCACTCTGAGCGTACAGAGGACTCTTAAACGTAAATGCTCACCTTCTAAGATAAAATCTGTAGCCACCCAGTTTGTCGTTGTTCGCAAAGCTGACGAACGTTCTCGATATAAAACTGACGGTACGGTACGCTGACAGTAGACTTCACAGAACATCAGATATTTTTCTCAAATGGGTGACCAACTGACCAGCCCATTATAAAATGATAGATCCATCTCTCATTTACTGATCGAAGCAATCGGCGGCATCACTCTCTTTTCTCGGGCACAAGCTGAGACTCGAGCTGAGATCCCAGCGGCGAATAATGGTTATTTCGTATATTATTCGGCTACCGCTGCCTAGCGGAAGAAAGCTACACTTCATGAGATCATACCTACCGATACCCAAAGATGACAATCGTGACTGTAGTACCATCGTTGTCAGTGTCATCATAATCAACAATCGTGAAGATTTTATTACATACCGAGATGGGAAGTATCCATAGACAAGGACAAAAGTAGAAGAAGGAAGAACCACTGCGCATCCATTTCAGCCGATATCGCATGGGGTCCGCCATTTTTAGGTCATAACGGCTTTACCAAGGCGGCAATTTAAATGCGGGGAGTACGCGCGAGTCAAAATCATAGACAGACGTCAAAACAGATGACAGTCATGAGACAATTTGTAGGTTATACTTTGTAAACGAAACAAATAACTCAAGAATTTCTGCTCACGGCCTTGACTAATCCTCATACTCATAGTCAATACTTCGCTCGATCTCCGACTTCGCATCTGTCAAGTCCTTCGGACAATTATAACAATTGTTGCCATAGTCGGATTGTGCTTAAATCGGAGACCGACTGTGAGTATGGGCCATAGACGTATGGGCATAAGGTCCACGACATGTGCTTAATTTGAGCTACAGAATAAAATTTCAAGAAAAATATTCAATGTTTTACTTGAGATAAAATAATACAAGTTTGGAAAGTGCTTGTTGAACATTACACTTAATCAGCTCTTCGCTTTACGTTTTTGCTGGATTGTGCACCTAATCTTATTTTCAAATAGCATCTTACGAGCACTTTCCATTAAGATAAAATTGTGGTGTTCCAAAATGTCATTGTCCAAAACGAGGTTCTGACTCGGGTCCTGGGAGCAGTGTGGAGAAAATTTTATTTACATTACTTCGAAATGCCTCGAACAAATCAGCAGCACTGAGCCTTTCTCATAAGACGTTTCCAAGTTATTCCTTCATCATTCCAATTGTCTTGAGCCACAATCGAAGCCCATCACCTCGTGGAAAACTAAAAACAAAACTTAGTTACCGGAGTGAAATTTGATTATTTAAATTCAGCGTTACGTATGAAAGGATATCTTCTCATCTCTGGGTTCATCAATCGCTTGAGGTTCTTGCAAATTTCGATAGGTATAACAAGACTTCCTGTATTGATACATTTACTAAGTTCGATCAGGTTCGATCAAACTTTATTACACAGGGAAAATCGCAAACGAACACTTCACACAGAGGCCTCGATATCTGTTTCACAGCTTCTAAGTGGAGCCATTCTCCATTTCTTGACAATAATTCATCAAGAACAATGCATTCGACAATGCAATATTTATGCAATGCATCCCAGGAATATAATATCCGGTCATAAAGTAGAATTCGTGGAAACGAACACTGAACAACACTCAACATTCAATTCTAATGTTATGTTTTACACAAAACCAAATATCGGCGCCGAGAAAAGTTCGATCACAACAAATCAGTCTAACCTAAAACTTCGTAGCTGTCATCAAGTACACTGTCAGTACTGTCACCCACCTGTCATAAATTAAATTGCCGCCAGGAAAAACCGTTATGTAATCAAAATGGCCGGCCTACAAATTACACAGCCGCGCAGGTATCTTGCCTCTTCTACTTTTGTCCTTGTCTATGGAAGTATCCTTCATTATACCCGCTGAGCGCTGAGGCGCTGAGAGCAAAGCGACGAACATTTTCTGGTTATAACACTGACAGCTGATGGTGACAACGTTGTTCTCTGGGACTCACGGAAAGGCGTGACTGTCCTAATAGTCTATGAATTCCAGCCTTTCTTCTTCATTCCGTTTTTTCGCGAATTTTCCGCGGCAAAATGCGGCTAATGGTGAAAAGACCCCAGCTATCTTCCTGAACCCCTGAATAGATAGACAAACCATTAGATATAGGTACTTCAATTTAATTCAACTTATTCGAATTAAATCACGTTTCCCGCTTTTGGAACGGCTTGGCCGATGGTAATTTAGTATCAGGACGACATCCTGTTCTGCCTTGCTTCTTGTTGTTCGAGGATAGAGCTCTCGAGATTGTCAAGACAGATCTGACACGAGTTTGATCACAATAAGACACAGTATAGGGTCATTCCGGGTCAGATGGCCCATCAGGTAAGATGGCCCACCGGGATATCTTCGCTAAGATTCTGATTACGCGCCTGCCGTACCATTGTGCACTTCCTTGTCAATGACGTGACAACAACACCAGGAAAGTGTCAAACGTCGCTAGAAACTGCAATCTGAGGGGTTGATAATTGAGCAAATTTTCACCAATGTCCGAAATTTATGATCAGTTTCTTTGTGCGCTGTTTTCAACCATCAATTGCAGATATCAAACTTTCTCGTGGTGCTTTAAAGTTTTATTGATTCGTTAAGGCTATGTTCACACCACTGACTGGTTGACTTGATTTGCGTGTTCATTTAAGAAAAATTGAGTGAGCCATCTCTCCTATACGTTAGGGTGAGATGGCCCAAACATTTTTGGGACAGATGGCCATTTAAAAAGAAAGAAAGAAAGGCGCGTGTGCAGAAAAAGCAGCTAGATTACCGAAACATATTGAAAAGTCATTGTCAGAATGATAGTTTTCTGATTGGAAGGCACAAGACTTCATGTCTGAGTTGCAAAAGTGGTACCATGAAGGCTGATCAAAATATCTGAGTTTGTGCCACATCTCTGGCGGCCCTTTGCGCAAGAAGAAATCGTGAAGTGCTGGGCCCTTTCACCCACAGTAGCAAAAAATTTCAAGGGTGGGCCATCTATCCCATAGAGTCTGGGTGAGACGGCCCACCCTTGAAATTTTTTGAAAATTTTTTCAACACGAAAATATTGCGAAATTAATTTTTGTTGTTGCATTGCTATGTTCTAGATTTATACCTGTATGAAAATTGAAAAAATCAACTTTATATTTTTATAAATTTAGCTTTACCATTTTTTTTTAAAAAGGTGGGCAATCTGACCCGGACTTACCCTAATAGTGGGAGCGGTACGCAAAAGCATACCGCATTTTGGAGTGCAGTAACGAGATTTTGCATGGGCGTACTTTATACCAAGACAAGCGATTTGACCCGCAGCACTCGATATTTCGTCCCTTAGGGGGCCAATGGGGGCCCTCCAAATTTTCAAGATGCAAGAACTTTCACAAAATGATCATTGAGTATCGTCATGTATGTCATAAGTGAAGCTTACGGGTCTATTGAAAATGTTTTCATCAAATGTCGTCGTGTCCGATTCATTCTTCACATTTGAAAAAAAAAATCTTTCGCAGAGGTCAAAAAAACTGTTTTTATTTTTTCTGCTGTGCAAGGAAACGATAAATTCATATGTTTTGTTGCGTTCCCAACTAAATCGCGTTCCGTAAGCCCAAATATGAAGACAATTTTTTCGCAATATCATTTTCACAAGAAGAGGTGACCTCTTCAGTACACTTTTTTCAACAGCATTTTTTTCAATGTTCCTAGTGGATAAGACTGTCAATTTTCCCTGATATGAGAAGCTTGAACTCTTTTCTTAGTAATTTCCATGCAACATTGCTTCAAAACATACAAGAGAGCCCTAAAACTTTTTTTTTCTGCTGGGCCGTCAAATTTTTGGCATGTTGATTTTGTAGTAGGGGAGACGCGCAAATAAATAAGATCTATTCTAGGCGAATAAGTTCTACCGGAAAATATACCTACTTACACCTAACGACTCTGCGTTTTGTTGTACTGCAATAAAACACGTCATGGAAGAATATTTTCTGTTGAAACCAAATCGCCTGTGCCTGCAGCCTGGATTGAATACTGGTCCGCGTCTCTCCTACTATAAAATCAAAATATCGTAAGTTGGACGGCCCAGCAGAAAAAATTTTTTTTTGGGCTCCCTTGGACGTTTTAGAGTCATATTGCTTCACAACCACCAGGAAAAGAGTTTGAGGTCTCCATTCCTGCAAAAATTACGAGTGATATCCAGTGGGGACATAGAAAGAAATGCTCTTGGAAAAGAGGTGCTGAAGAGGTCATCACTTCTTTGAAAAATACCATTACAAGAAAATTTTCTTTATAATTAGGTTCAAGGAATGCGATTTAGTTGGGAACGCAACAGAACATATGAATTTATCGTCTCCTTGCATAGAAGAAAAAATAAAAACAGTTTTTTTGACCTCTGCCAAAGAAATTTTTTTTCAAGTGTGAAGAATGAATCGGACAAAACGACAATTGATGAAAATATTTTCAATAGACCCGTAAGCTTCACTTATGACATACATGGCGATACTCAATGATCGTCATGTGAAAGTTCTTGCATCTTGAAAATTTGGGGGGCCCCCATTGGCCCCCTAAGGGACAAAATATCGAGTGCTGCGGGTCAAATCGCTTGTCTTGGTATAAAGTATGCCCATACCAAATCTCGTTACTGCACTCCAAAATGCAGTATCGATGTGTTTTTAGGTGTGTACCGCTTGCACTATAAGCGGTGTGTTTGCTGAAAAGCCGATGCGGAAAAGCGACAAAATAATCCTTACTCTAACACTAATAGCGTTTTCGAGTCACTAGAAGAGAACCAGTTCGGCTCTAAGATCAGGAGATTCGATTGGTTCTCAAAAATCCTTGCCCAATCAGTGATAGCGATTTTCGAGCTGAACTGGCTCCGTTCTGCCAAGTCGAAAACAATTCATTTCACAAAGTCCCTATCTGAACGTTGGTGGCGTCGTTGGGTACCGGATTAAACTCATCAGTTTCAAATAAGAACGTTCTCATTCCAAGAGCAAGCTTGTACAACATCTATAACTTCAGTCGACGGCTCTCCGAGGTCAAAGGATCGCAACTTAGCATCCTGGAGAGGAAAGGAAAAAAATCGAAACACATCATCAACGAATCTAAACTCCACTACTTGAAGATGGATGGAAACTCAGCATCGGAGGGGCCTTAGCACAACTACCTGAAGATGGGATGGAACTTGTCATCGAAGAGTCTCAACTCGACTCGCAGGGGTCAACATCCGAGGGCTTCGATGTCATAGGAGTGGATCGGAACTCAAAAAGTAGCAACTCACCAGCCTCTAGATGGGTCAAAACTCATCCCAGGATCTAAACTCAACTTCCCTAAGGGGATCTAAGCGCATCTCTGAGGGGTTCCAACTGGACATTCTTCCAGGTGGGCTGAGACACATCAGTCCGGGTTTCGACTCAGCATCTTACAAGTGTATCGAGACTCATCATCGAAGGACTTCAACTCGTCCGAGTTTGAAAAGGAAGCAGATAGGCTTTGTGCTTTGTTTCCGCCCTCACGAATAGGAGCGGCAGTCGGCAGACTTGGTTTCAATATGCCACACAATCAAATCGCGCTGCAGTGTTCGCTCCCGGATGCCATCTTGTTGAGATGCCACCGCTGACGTGAAAACACCTTAACCTTTGAAGGGTCTCTGGATCTGCTTGTTCTGAGGTCTTCGCTGATCGCTGACCGCAGAGTTCCGGCGACGACCAACGCACGACGTAAGTTCTCTGCCTTTTCGCCCCTCTTTTCAGCATTGCTATCGGCCAGTGGCGCAGTGGCGTATCAACGGGAGGGCGAAGGGGGCGGTCCGCACCGGGTACCAACAGTAAGGGGGTGTCAGTGTCGGATTATTTATGGTGCAAAATAAGTCCACAAAGCTAGGACGCAAGGTCTTGATGGAGGGTGCAAAACAAGCTGGTGAAGACCCGTCTTCCGAAAAAATTTCGTCAGCGGCGCATTTTTCTCGCATTAGTCACTTTTCGCAGTGTTTTTCGCTTTGTTGAGAAATATTTTTTCCAGTCACTAGCACTACGCAGTGTCCAACTCATTCTCTAGGTGGGTTTATGGGAGGGGGTGTTACAGGATAGACCGCCCCGGGTGCCGAATGCGCTAGGTACGCCACTGCAGTGGCGTCCCCTGTTCCTTTCCAGGTGACCACTCCGTCTATGGGTGGACCATCCCTACACTTAACCTTGGCCGTCCTTGTTGTCGGCTTTGCTAAGTCTCCATTATAGTCAGAGTAAAAACTTATTATCAGTTTTGATGCGTTCGCTTTTTACAGTTCTCTACTCAAACCTGCCCTCACTGTGCTGTTGAGTTTAATTCGTATGCTACCGACCGACCATGAAAGTACGTAATTTTGAATAATCAAATCTGTTCCAAGGCATCTGTGCCCTGCTCAAAATATAGACCAGAACGACGTCTTGTCACCCACATTCCGGTAAAATGGTATGGATCGATTCAACAGGACGATGGAACATCAGTGGGAGTGGCGTCGTCACCTGTATCTATTCCTAAAGGCCTATCGGGTTGACAATGTTGACATCCACGTTACAATCTAAGAAACGCCGTCAAGGTCAAGTGCGATTTTTTGTCGCGAACGTCTTCCTTGTGATTCTAAGTTTGGCAGACCAAAGGATAAGCCAACAACTAACTATTCCGGAGTACGTTGATGACCTTAGGTATAACGAATGGGTAATGTACAAGAAATAGTATATACGACGACGTATCCGCATCGCGACCGACTAGATTAACGATATCAAGAAGGGAAGATTTCCGAAGCTTCATCATAGATGAAAGTGTTTCACCTGGACCGACTGACTGACTCGCACGGTACTAACAGAATCACGAAGTGCCTGCTCGAGACGAACCCGCTTGAGGGAAGGACAGTGAGTGTACGGAACGCGAAGGAGACTTCGACGCGCAAACAAGACACACACCTACACAGTTGCCGGAGGAGCCATGCATGCATCGGGATTCGAGAGCTGCCGCACTACTTTCTTTCTATAGCCTTCCAAGTCGCAAATGAACTGGTAGCGGAATGCTGGTATACCTATACCGGATAGACAATGGAAGCGACAAGAATCTTCGAGGCCTTCGCCTTCCCCGAAAACAGATGCCTGGAATGTTCTCTAAAGCAAGACGCGACTACATCAACTGCGGCATGGCCAGGGAGCCGGCTAGAGCTGAATAAGCAACCAGTGTTGCGAACAACAGTAAAGTGGTATCCAAGTGTGACCATAATTTTATTTGACATGTAAATTAGATGGTAGTAGTTTTGATCGAATGTTATCGATCAAAATTGTAATTTGTTCTCCTTGTTCACTTGTAGTTTGTAGTTACGTTACTTCTTACGTAGGTACGTGTGATCGCAAATTGCCTGTTGAAAAAGTAAAAGTATACCTTGATGCATTACCTGCTTAAGTTTGATGATTAAAACTAATCCGAAACAAAGCGATGCTCGTTATAATCGCTCAATTGATTAATTTTCAAAGTGCTGAAATGTCTGGAGTGCCGGTGATGGATAAAATAAAGTTTTTACGGCCTATCGAATCGTGATGAGCGGCCGCAACGTAAAATACTAAAATTGATATGCTCGTAAGTAGGTATATGGGCAATAAAGGCAGAGCCATTTTATAATACGATAGGTATGGTTCTCATCGTCTAGTCGCATATAAACGGAAAAATTCGCTTCGATATTGTATAATAAAATATATCGCTTAAAACAAAAAGAGCTGGCATTACCATTAATTCTCATTAATACAACGTATCCCGGACGATAACGTCGCTTCTAAGAAATCGCTTCTACTAAGGTATGCCAGAAATTTTGAATCAATAAAATAACTTTTATTTTGATGTTCTATTAAACGAGAGGCTTCATCGGTTTTATTACGTAAACTCGCAGCTCGCGTTACACCACGACTATAATAATATGTATTTTGGGAGAGAGGAGTCCGAAAAATTTCGACTCTAAAAATTAAATTCCGAATCGTTCATAATTGGACGGACATAAAACATTCCAATGGATATCTAGCATTTTTCTGCCCGCTCGGCCGCCAATAATTTACATCCAATTATTTTTTGAAGCAACCGGGCTTTGAATTGTCACAATAAACAAAGAACTCAAAATGCTTAACGGAATTTTTACTAGCCAAATGACCGTTCGGGCATTCCACTCGTCATGGTGCGTATCAAAACTAGGAATCTTGGTTTAAGTTTACAAAAACTGAGTACCTTTTCATTGGTCACTAATTTGTGGTTACACTCATTAGCATTTTTAAAAACTTGACAATTGAATCGAATAAAAAATTAATTCAGGCTGGGTGGCAATAATTGAGTAGGTATGCTTCCCAACCAGACACTCATGGCAAAAGTTCATCAGTAAAGATCAATTAGTAATGAATAAGGATCAGATGGAGAGGCTGGGCTGGAGGGAAAAAACAGGCTTCGGAACGCAATCAGAGTGATACGTATGGCTTTCGATTATGTTCGAATTAGCTGTTGATCAAGAGCATCGGAATCTTTACCTGCGCCTAATTAGAGAACGATTAGTTGATATTACCGAATCCTGGTAACATTTAAAATTCTTAATGACTCCGATAACACTTTCCAGGGGCGTCTGGACAAATCTCTGGTCGATTTGCATACATTCAAAACGCCTCTAATTTAATTAGAAAGAATCCCAACTACACGAAAAGTCCATAACCGGCAACTGTTAAAAACGAATAAATCCAAGAGGACAAAAAAGCTTCGCTGACACGCACAAACCACACACACAAAAGCTCGGGCCTGGCGCGACCACGGAGGCACAAAAGAAAATGAATAATACAGCAGGGCTTGCACGGTGATCGTGGTTGTTCTTCGAGTCTTTAGGTTTTCAGTAAACACCACATTAAGATTTTTAACCTTTTTCTTTAATCAATTAGCCTTCGGTTCTCTACTTCGGAACTAGTTTTTAGACCCATCATCGGTCGCATTAATTATACATAATACGCTATAAGCACCTGAACTGTTTCGCTTTGTGTGCAATTGCATAAGCGTTAGCAAGAATTCGTATATTATCTGGACGCGTATGCGGTCGTGTTCTTGTGGTCGTTTCTTTGTCACTGGTCATACTGATGGTGGATTTTTTCTTTGCGCCCAAGCTATTTTATTATGAGCTGATGGTAGTTTGCTGCATGCATGGTTGTGATACTAACAGGAAATTGGATAAACACCATAATTAGCAATCAGGAATTACGACTTTGTCTGATTATCATATCTAATGGTCTTATTCATTATTCATTTTAATAATGCACCGAATGCCAGTAGGTAAGTATACAGGGTGTCAGTTGCAGTTATTGTGGACTAAGGGAATTGGGGACCGGGACCCTGAGCGGAATCGAGAATGGGGCCCCTGGAGGAGTAAAAGTTGGAAAGACGGAAGATGACTAGTATAAAACAAAACTAAACTAAAACCCTTGATTGATTGAAATTTTTTTATTGCTGCTTGCATATGAAGGAGTCATGAGTCTTTTGAATTCACCAATCCCGGAGGGTCAATCCGAGGTAAATTTGCAAAATTTAACCGGTTGCTGAGTTTCGAAAGTAATACCAGCTGCCTGTTATTTTGCAATAAATGTTAAGCTCAATGTTGATAAAAGGAAACCTAGCAACTTAAAATTAAGGTAACACACCTCAAAGGTGCAGGTCTCCGATTGGTAAACTCAACCTTGTCTTTTCTCGAATATCATTTGAGGTAGATTTTTTTGTTGTGAGGTATTACACATCCGACTGCCGTCTAGTTTTGCCTCGTTTTCTCTGAGGCGCGAGTTTTAAGACAGTATATTGAGTCCTTATTTCAACAATTGCAAAACTTGAAAATAAATGACCTGGGTGTATAGTAGGGCTCCAAAACAGTTGTCATAGGGCCTGCCAAGGCAACTTTGATATGGGAAAAAATGAAAAACAATGTTAACAATGCAACAACATGGCTTTGGGAATAATATGGAAATTTTGGATTCTTTCCAATTTTTGCGGTAATTCTTTTACAAAAAAAATTTAAGACGTTTATTTTGGAAAATGTGGGTATCAAAGGGTGGAAACTTGCCCCCCTCTATTTCCATTATTTGAAATGATCTTGAGTAGAGCTGGGCCGATACCGATACCCAGTATCTGGTATCGGCCGATACTTCCGATTTTCAGATACATGCCGATACCAAGAAAATTCAGATACTTGTATCTGAAAAGTATCTGAAAATTACGCGGCGCTCGCGCACAGCCTTCGGCTCCATACAGGATTTTATTTTGCACCCAGGAATTCCCAGAATTCGTTTGTCTAATACAAACAGATTTTTATCATCAGCTGGTGCTTGCGTTCAGTAGTTTGAAAGTGTCCAAAATCTGCATTTAGATCCAGTGAAAAAACTGGCTGCATACTACCTTGCTATTCCATCCAGCAGGCTCTGTGTTTTCGGAGTCAGTTTTCTCTGAAACTGGGGGCATCGTAACTATCAAAAGGACAAGTCTGACTGCAGAGCATGTGCAACAGCTTATATCTTTGAAAAATAAAGATATTTGTTGGAAAATGATCAAGAATTTTCTATGTTTTTCTTTATTGGATTATTGTTCGAATTTGAATCGCAAATGTTGATAATAATAATTTTGATTGAACCTTGTTCATGAAAAACTTAAAAATATACTTGAAACTAAGTAATTCTTACTTGATGCAGCTAATTTAAGGGAATCTCGCGTTTTTCCGACTTTAAATTAGATTTCAGATACATGTATCTGTGCAGGGGCGGCGGGTTTTGTAATTTTGCAAGGGTGCAAAAAATGAGACATACGGAGAAAGCAATGAGGATAGTGAGCAACAGCGCCGCAGGCGAAAATTTTTTCGAGAAAAGTGGGCATGGTCAACAATTTTTCGGATATAAAACCATAAGAAATTGAACAAAGCCATAAGGTAATGACCTGCTATAGGTTTCATTGATAAAACAGAATAAAATAAATACTGAATCAAATAATGAAACCAAGTACCGAGATGCTCATGCAGTAGGTAACGTATTACCTAGCGTGTGATTTTCAAAATGATTTAAAATTTAGGCTTGAAAATCTTTCAATTTCTTAAGCTTGCATCCATGGGTGCAGTGCACCCGTATAATCACTTTGCATGGGTGCATGTGCCCCGATGCACCCTATAAGTCGCCGCCCCTGTATCTGTGTATCGGTATCGGAAAAGTCAGTATCTGAGTATCGGTATCGGTATCTGAAATCCTGGTATCGGCCCAGCTCTAATCTTGAGGAACTGTTAGATAGACTAAACTGTCAAAATTATCAACCATTTTCTGCGCACTGAATTTCTGTTTACGATACAGGTGATTCATCACTTAATCAGGAATCAAAAAGATTAAGTTTTCTTCTAGTGGACGTGGTAGGAAAAAACAAGTTGCAATGATAAAGGCAAACCACTTTGCAGGATCGTAACTAAGACTTAAATAAACGATTTGACTCGCAGTGCTTTTTTTTCCGTCCCTTAGGATTTGAATGGCGCCCCTTTTTCAAAATGGCGGATTCTATCTAGGGGCAGAAGGTATCGATTAGCCTGGTGATGTCTAGCTTTGTTAAAATATATGGAGCTATGTCTCGATCGGTTTCTGGGACATCAAACACTATTTGAAAAAATGGTGGAACATTGACATCTGTCGCAGGCAAATTTGGTGGAGGCGCCAAAATGAATTTAGTATGGTCATAAGAAAATCGCTGTAACATTTTTATTTTCCAACCGATTTTAACACAAGACATCTAATTTTGTAGAAAAGTGAATTCTTCTTGTTATCTCATACCCACCTCTTATAAAAAAGACATTGAGGAATGTTGAAAAAAAAAATTGAAAAAAAATTTGAAAAAAAGATTTTTTTATTTTTTCATTTTTATGAAAATTGCCTCATTTGTAGATTTTGATGTGCTCTTTCTAAATTTGCATTTCTCCGATTTAAATCTTTGCAGTGCGCACCGCCATCTTGAAAAAATGATATCTGAAAAGAAGTTTTTGACAATATCTAAATTTTATTCCATGCAAAATTAAAATGTTTATAAACGTATGAAAGTACATTCAATTCTCCACGATTTGACACCTGAACCATCTTTGTGCGACTCGGGGCTCTTGAGCTAGAGCTTCCGGAAGTATCAATATTCGGTGTTAAATAGTGACCGCGCCTACCGGTTTTCACCACTGGATCACCACCATGTCTAAATCAAGTTACCCATCAATAACGCGTCGTCATTTATCACAAATCATGAACATTGGTGGACCTGGCACAGCCCCAAGAGGTGATTTTCAATTCTTTTGGAACCGAAAATTGATACTTCCAGAAGGTCTAGCTCAAGAACCACGGGTCGCACAGAGCTGGTTCAGATGTCAAACTGTGGAAGATTGAATGTGCTTTCATATGTATATAAACATTTCAATGTCACAAAGGCCAAAGTTCAGATATTGTCAAAAACTTCTTTTCAGACATCATTTTTTCAATATGGCGGCGCGTGCTGCAAAGATAGAAATCGGAAAAGTACAAATTTAGAAAGGACACATCAAAGTCTACAAATAAGGCAATTTTCATGGAAATGAAAAAATGAAAAAAATCCTTTTTTTTTTCAAATTATTTTTTAATTTTTTCTTCAACATTCCTCAATGTCTTTTTTTATGGAAGATATAAGGTAACAAGAAGAATTTACTTTTCTACAAAATGAGATGTCTTGTGTCAAAATCGGTTGAAAAATAAAAATGTTACGGCAATTTTCTTATGAAAGTACTAAATTCCTCTTGGCGCCTCCACCAAATTTGCCTGAGGTAGATGGGGATGTTCCACCATTTTTTTAAATAGTGTTTGATGTCCCAGAAACCGATTGAGACATAGCCCCATATATTTCTACTAAGCTGGACATCACTAGGCTATTCGATACCTTCTGCCCCTAGATAATATCCGCCATTTTGAAAAAGGGGCGCTATTCAAATCCTAAGGGACGAAAAGAAAAGCACTGCGGGTCAAATCGTTTATTTAGGTCTCAGTTGTAACCCTGCAAAGTGGTTTGCCTTTATCATCATTTGCAACTTATATTCCCTATTTCGGTTGTACCACGTCCACTATAAAATATTTCATTGGTCCCTGAAATAATTTAGAACAAAATATGACTCGTTTCGTTTTCAGAGATTTTTTTTGGGGGGGTGACACTGAATTTTTTCAAAATAAATTACGGGGAGCAAGGTCCTATATCTTCAAAAGCAAACGTCAATAATTTTCTTGATTTTATTTTTATACTGAACTGCTCAAAAGTGAATAGAGATAATCAAAAATTTCGCGATTTTCAAAATGGGAATATCTCGGAAACAAATTACCCGTTTTCAAAAAGGAAGACGACGCCAAATAGGGCTTTTTTTCCAGCTACGTGGTGATGCTGAAATAATTTCATTATTAAAAATGTTCATGATATACAGGGTGCCAAAAGATAGAGTGCCCAAAGGGTCCATTTTCAACGTTATGCCATTTTTTCGAAAAAAAAATTGTAGATTATTCCCAATGTCATTTTTGGGAAGCCAGCATTAATATCTCGAGTTAGTTTTTTAGTTTCTCAAATATTTCTTCCATTTCAAAGGCTACATGATTTTTTCTAAAATTTACAGTTTTTGATTGCGAATTTAATTGGCCATATGTGTGGCCACGCACGAATTTCCTTCATATACCTTCCTCTACGACAAAATTCCAACTCAACGACCCCCAAGGGGGCTACCCCTGGTGGACACCAGTAACCTCTTTACGGATGAGTTGAAATGAAGCATGTTGTGGCGGTTACCATGAATTTTCCAAATCAGGATTCTTGACATAACGTCAGTAACTTTATGTCAAGCCATAATTACGACCATGGTTACCATATCATCCCCCTTTCGGACATTTCTGTACAGGGTGTTTGTTTAGGCGAGACGGATACCCCCTTATTTAGCTCTCCCTTCGTGATAATTAAAAAAAAAACTATACTGGAACAATTTTTTCCGTAGTTTCTAAAAATGTCAGGTATAATTTTCCATCTCGTTCCAAATACAGGGTGTCGCAATTTTTTTTTGCATTTTTTCGAAGCACTTGTCGCTGATCCTGTATTTTGTCATCAGCATCACAGTCGATTCACATTCTCAACCGGACTAAAGGCATGACACTTTTGAATTTTTCTGAAAAAATTGAAAATCTCACATAACTAATCCAATAATAATTTTTTTTCAGAATGATGGATACATTTTAGAAATCAGGTACCTATGTCCTGAATATTTTATTAGTCATTCTATGTCATTTCATGTCATTTAGAAGTAAAACAGTATTTTCTGAACATATTTGAATTCTAATTCATCATTAAAAAAAAATGAAATATTTGTAAATTTTTCTGAAATTTTTTCAGAAGTGTCATGCATTTTTGTAACCAGGATAGCAGTGTGCATTGATTGTGGTGATGAAATACAGAGTGTCTCAAAAAATGCAAAAAATGCGACACCCTTTCGACACATGGCACGAAAGGGAAAATTATATCTGACATATTCAGAAACTACGGAAAAATTGTTTTAGGGGAGGTATTTCTTTCTTGAATCATCATGAAAAGAAAGTTTTTGATACGGGGTATCCTTCTCGCGTGAACACCTTGTATAAAAATGACCAAAAGAGGGCTGATATGGTAACCATGATAAGACTTATGATTTGACATAAAGTTACTAATGTTACGTCAAGAATCCTGGTTTGGAAAATTCATGGTAACCGCCACAACATGCTTCATTTCAACTCATCCCTAAAAAGGTTGCTGACGTCTACCGGAGGCAGCCCCCTTGGGTGTCGTTGGGGTGGAATTTTGTCGTGGGAAGGTATATGAAGTAAATTCGTGCGTATCTACCAAATTTATGTCAATATTATGGCCAACTAGAGATTCGCAACCAAAAACTTTCCAAAAATGACAACAGAAATAATCTACAATTTTTTTTCGAAAAATGGCACAACGTTGAAACTTGACCCTTTGGACACTACCCCTTTTGATACCCTGTATATCATGTACCTTTTTAATAATGAAATGATCCTATCCATCATCACGTAGTTGAAAGAAGGTCCTATCTGGCGTCGTTTTTTTTTTTTGGAATCGGATAATTCTTTTCCAAGATATTCCCATTTTAAAAAAAGCGAAATCTTTGATTACTCCTATTCACTTTTGAGCAGTTTATTAAGAGGATTCTACAGGGTGTCTCAGCTAAAACAATTCAGCGCGATTTGCTCAGAAAATATCAAGGCAACAAAAAAACAATTTCAATTAGGGGGAAGCCTGACCTTTTAGCTTTCTTTTGAGGAGGCGCCAATGCTTGTAGGTGCTCTAGTTTACAAGAAAATGCAATTTTAATCGGGCGAGTCACAAGAATTCAAAAATTCATGACCGACAAAACAAAGTACTTCAGATGAAAAAGATCCTCTTTCTTTCCATTGATGTGTCGCTGATGTCTGTACCTGGTTCAGGAAGCCAGATATTCTGTTTCACAGTCCAGCGACCACAATAATCGGAGTTCATGACGTCACCGATCAGACACTTGTTGATTTCAACACTGGCCGTTGCTAGGACTTTTTTACTTACCATACCTGGACTCACCATAGCAATGAATACTGGTTGATGTTAGAATCAACAAGTGTGTGATCGGTGACGTCATGAACGCCGATTATTGTGGCTGCTGGACTGTAAGATAGAATATCTGGCTTACTGGATCAGGTGCAGACATCAGCGACACATCTATGGAAAGCCCAAAGAGAGAGGATTTTTTTTTTCATCTGGAGTATTTTGTTTTGTCAGTCATGAATTTTTGGATTCTCATGACTCGCCCGATCAAAATTGCATTTTCTTGGAAACTAAAGCACATACAAGCATCGGCGCCCCCTCAAAGGAAAGCTAAAAGGTCAGACTTCCCCCCAATTGAATTTTTTTTTGTTGCCTTGATATATTCTGAGAAAATTGCGCTGGATTGTTTTAGCTAGGACACCCTGTATATTGCCCTGAACATGGAATGTGATAATTTTGAGAGACCCTGTATACAAATGATAAGGAAAATATTGGTTTAAACATCATGTGCTACGACTTTAATTACCCCTTAGGATGCTTCATCAAGACAAGAACTACGCTCGAATAGGCGCTCTGCACATTTTGAATATCCCGCCCGTTTCAGCACCCTCATGCGGCAGTCCCAAACATATGTGTCAGAAAAATTGTCAATATTAAAGTTGATGAATTGTTGAAATTGACATTTGTAGGTGGTATGATTATTTAAATGATATTGTTGTTATGGAAATAGATAACTTCCTGCAGGAAAAGTACAAAAAACCCGCAACTTTTGACGCTGAAGCAAATCCGCAGAGTGCCTATAGGAACCTACTAGAACTATCGTGTGATCAATTGAATTCATAATTTAGGCAGGCTGTGCCTTAGCCAAATGCAGCTTATTTTCACCCCTTATTTCGACCAGGCCACAGCCTGCCTAAATTGGGAATTTAATTGACACGATATATAGTCGCTTCTGAACTTGCTATGCCTAGAAGTACCGTATGATCAAAAACTTCCTTACTCAAGGGAGGCTATGGCCTGGCCAAAATCAGCCTTGTTCGCCCGCCAATGATCAGGACCACAGCCTTTCTTGAGTAAGAAAGTTTTCGATCATATACGGTATAACAAGATTTTCACTTTCTTCACGTTTACTATCATATGACCATGTTATCCCAGAAGTTTCACAAATTATCTATACAGAATTGACATTCACCTTCTCTTGGCCTGGTGTCAGTCCAGCACCTGCACCCTGCACCTCGAAATATTCACAAGTGAGCTGGAGAACGGTTGAGATAAGGACAAGATCGCCAGAATAAACAACAACGAATGGCTTCAAATCAACTCTAGAAATCTGGACCCGAGTCTGGACCATAAGTCAAATATTGGACATTCCGAATATTGCACGGTGAACGCAGGTACTCTTGTCATTTATACCTGTGTATTCCTCGCTTTTTTTCTTGGATCTGGATCAGCATCTGTAAAATTCTCATTCTTTGGAACAAGCTCTTGGATGGAAAATAATCACGAGCATTTTGGAGCGCTCTATCACTCCGCTCACTTCAAACCTCTATTTTGCAACAAATATATCATAAGCACCTATTACCTACATACCATCACCTATCTATAATCTATGATCAAAGGCTTGTGTAATTTCATTTGGAAAACCGATGCGATCTGATGCCAGTTTTAGCTCAAATAAAACTATAAAACCATCGCTTTCTGTGCTCCGAGACAAGACGTTTACAAATGCTGCTGGAAGTTGGCGGAAATGATAGCAATTCAAGCACCAACTACCTGCCAATTAATCGAATCAGCTAATTCAAGATAATATCGGGTATTAGTTAATGCCGAGTGAAAATGATGATTTAATGCCTGTTGATTAAGCGCAATTTCATGTCAATGGGCGTCGCATACGAGAGGGGATTGCCCAATATTTTAATTGCTTTTTTACCTTTTCCTCGCGCGATCTACACAGCTTTGAGGATATATTTGGGGGTCTGGTCATTTGGGATAAGACTATCATCATCATCATCATCACCGCATCGCGCCTTTCAAGAATTTCCTCTTCGTTTCCCTTTTCAGGCGCCCATGTAAACAAGTGAAGGTCGCACAGGTGTCGATGTATCCCGCGGCAGCCAATTATCAACGTTGGTGTTCTCTCGGACGACTGGGTTTTGCAAAAAACAAAGGATACACTTTGACGATGATTTCTGCATATTTTAATACAGTCATGTCTCATCGGATCTCGGAAAGACACCTGGCCACCTCCGACGAGAGAGTCACTGCTGTGCGAGATGTTTCTTCCACCTCGACCGCAAATATTCCCATCATCTCCCCATCTTCATGTTGCTTGCTTGCATATCCATCCACCACAGCACAAAACGGTCTCCGCAAGATAAAATTTAATCTCCATAAAACAAAAGCTGTCGCTGTAAATTAGATATGATTTGCTAACCATTTCCTATTAGCAGCAGCCGAGTTAATTAAAGGCCAAGAATGTTGCGCGAGGAGAGAGATGCACGCGGATAAATTCCGCCGTCAGCTCTCTACGGTTGAGATTTTTAAAATGTCATCCTCGATCGTATTTACGATCTTAATTAATAAATTTGACAGTTATGCGAAAGATTGGACGGTTCTTAATGGACGCAGCTCGGAGCTGAATCGTCCAAATAACGCTAATTAATAAACTTTCCCGCTCTAGGAGCCTGGTGCTGATCATGACGGTGTCGTGAAGACTGTCCGTTTGACGGGTGATGATGGGTCACTTCTGGTGGAAACGTTTGGTGGGCTGATCCTGTTCCGGTGTAAGACGCGTTAAGGCTTCTAGATCAGTTGAGTTGATGTTCTCTTCATTCTACGAAGTTCCTCAAGTTGATTTGGTGTCGAATGGGCAATAATAATACTTCACCAAATAGTGAATATTTTAGTTAGTACTGGAGCAGCTGAAGTCACGTAACGTAAATCTGCCCCAGAACCCAGAATACTACATTGTTGAGCTCCAGCTTTAATGGCACATAGACTGAAATATTCTTCGTCTTATGGTTTCACTATAGGGAATACCTGTTAAAAAGGTTACAGTTAATGAAAAGGAAGTCACTTTTTGGCAACACGTTGTAAGTTTTTGAGAGTATACCTAAATCTGCATGCCAAACTAGGTCAAATGTATGAAATTTCTACGACCAATACTGACTGATAGCGGTAATCCACCCATCAAAATTTCAGTGGCCTCAAAATAAAACGTCACTTTTTATCATCTGTGAATTGGTTTTCATTCTCTTTGTTTTTTCTTCGAGTTTTTCATTATCTCTCACTCTAGGGGCGATGTAGGTATGGGGGCGACAGCACTCGGCAAAGTAACTGTTCACAGTTGGGAGTTTCTAAATGTTCAAGGAAATATGACAATCCCATTTTTAGTCAGCTATCCATATAGCGAAAGACTCAGATCGCTATGTCTTCGGGTTTATGTTTTTCATTTTAAATTGATTGGGGGCGGTTTTTAGCAGTTTTTTTCATGTTGGCGGCGCATATTGAAGATGGAATGTTTCTGAGCTCACTTTCATAAGTGCTAGGCCTGGGAGAAATTGCAATATCATGTTACTTCAAGTTGATCGGGGACCGTTTTCTCTATGTTGCGGCGGCGCAATATAGACATCCAATATAGCCTAGCCCAACTTTGGGAGTGGCAGCTATATAACAGCGAAAACATCAGAAAGCTACAACATCTAGTTTCCGAGAAGCTCGAGGAACGGACGGACGGACGGACGGACGGACGGACGGACGGACGGACGGACGGACGGACGGAGAAACGGACAAAGCGGCTGCAATAGCGATTTTCAAAAAACCACAAACAGTGCAAGTATGCCTGAAACTACAAATGCGCCTAGTGCAACGGTGGCCACCACGGTCCCTATTGTTACGAAGCTCGCGACCATCCCGGCTCTTTCCAGAGAAATCTAGATTCCCGCATTGCATTCGGGAAGCATCGAGAGACTGCATCGGTAGGTCACGACACGTCGAGACTTCTGGCGAAGGTGCCGTAGAAAGTACGCGTATATTCCATTCAGCTCTGGGATCCATCTCGACGCAGATACCAGAAAAATCCTTGTGGGCTGGAAACTCCAACGATCAAACAGGAAGCATCCAGAACCTTCGATGCCACTATAAGAGAGAAACTCGACCTGGCATCGGAGAGTTGGAATCGAGCGACCGTGGCGATAACATCTCAAACGACATTGTGAATTTCTAAGCGAATAATAATTGTGTGCGTTATTCAGTTGTATCGGTAGTAATGAATAAAGTGCAGTTTGTTCACAAGTAAATCAGCGCGTTCAATTTCGAAATAGGTGAACTCGAATACCGTAACACTATATGCTGAGTGTGCAAAGGACGCGTCCGGTTTGACGATTTCCCGAAAAAATCTTGCTAGGAAAATTCTGCGTGCTGAACAGAGGCAAAAAGCAGAAAAATACATCAACATTATCAGACGTGCACGTGATAACTCTGATTCGCTTCTTGGCCGTGCTTCGTTGGACGGTGGGATGAGCCAGGACGAGGAAGACACATGTGAATGATGTAGCACAGGACGAAGGTGGATCGCTGCATGGTGTTCCAAGGATGTCCCGAAGTTGGGACTGATGCTACTCCCCCGTCCAGACATCTAGGCGAGTATTCGTCTTTCAAAAGTTTCTGTTCACAGTGAAAGTCTGAAGGCTGCTATGGAGCCTTAGCCTTCTTTGTGGCCCGAAAGGGTATGTACTATGTATAAGCAAGTTTTTCCAAGTGAGACCTCCACCAAGCTTAAGAAGGTGACATTCACTCCTGAGATGTTGCTATTTAACGTACGGAGCTTGACCCAGTAAATTTGGTAACCGTGGACCTGGACATAGACCCTTTCCCTGGTCTGAGAATTTCATGTCTCACAGAAACATGGGCCAGTGAGGATTCTATCGGGTTCTTTTTTTTTCAGGGTTTCAAATTAGTAAATGAATATTATAGAAAGTTAGGCAAATGTGGTGGGGTCGCTGTGTGGGCGTCCTCTGGTCTGGGAGTTTTAGGCATAGATTTATCTAATTACTGTGTCGATCGACATACTGAGATGGTGCCATTAAGTGGAAATGTCAAAATAACATCACTTATATTGTTTTAAATAATTGCTACAGACCATCTACAGACCGCCCACAGGAGATACTACACTTTTTTTTTATTTGAATTTGTTTTTAAACTTTTTATTTAGCGCTGAGGTCAAAATTGTTGTGTGTGCCGACTTCAACTTCGATTCTTTACAAGCTTGTAACAATTTTCTAGCTTTGCGTGATATTGTCATGAACATGACGTAAGGGCCATAACGAGAGGCTCATCCCTTGAGTACGAATTATTTTATTAGGTATAAATTATAATAATTCATAAGTCGCCTTCAGCAAAAGCAACGAGCTGCCACAGGAAATGCTGAATCCTGCAAGGGCAGCACAATTCTTAGTTCATAACCGCCGTGGTATGTCGGGTTCACCAAGCACGAGGAAACGTGCATCGACCTGATTGGTCGATTGGGATTAGACTGACATACGCGGGCACACGGGGATGGATTCATCAGGATTCTATGACGATCTCTCGACGGGTTCGGTGGTAGTAAGAAGTACTGCTGGTTGAAGGCAGACTGTCGGTTCAAGGGACTGAGGTTGCGCCCTCAGTCCTGAGGTTATAACAACTGTCATGTAAGTAGTGTGATGTGGAATTATTTTATAGTAATTAATAAACTTGTATTTATGTAGCATGCTCGAGTTCCATTTACCTTCCCGTTTCAGCTGTGCAAGACAATAAGTAAAGAGTGAGCCAACAGTCCACGAGTAGCAAAGGGCAGACCCTTTTCTACTCGTGACAATATTCTTGCAGGATTTGGTTCGAAGCACGCCTCAGGATGGCTGTAAAGAGAGTGACCACCGCTACCTGCACGGCCTTGGATCACTTCTTTGCCAGCACTGACTTGGACTAAACTTCATGTGCCTTGGTTAACTGCATCTCGGACCACAGAACAGTCTTTCTTTAGGGTGATTTTGCTCGATGCTCTGAAAGTAAAAAAAAACGCGCACCTCCAGAAACTTCTTTCGGGCCAATATAGCCAAGTTTCGGGGCGGTATGGAGCGTCAGGAATCAGGATTGGTCCGGTGTACTTCATTTCTCACGATAACATAAACGATGCCTTTGTTAAATTCCACGAAATAAATAGTTTTATACAGTTTCAACAGTTGCTTTCCCCAAACTAAAGCGAGAGGTGGATGTGAGTGTTAATGGGCGTTGTTAATCATGCTGGCTGGATTATCGAGTAGGAACTTCAAAGATCTTTTTCTTTTAAAACAGATGTACCCAGATTCAAATTTACTTTTCTTGGGGGCAAAAAAAGCACATTCTTTTTTGGTTCGCAAATGCAAGAGGGAATACTACCAGAGAAAAATATCTAACTTGGACAATAAGATGGGGACGGCATGATCAATTGTGTCTGAGATGTGTGGTTAAGGGTGGTGTCGGGACGAGCAACGATTTGAGAATAGATCTCGGAATGTAGTGAACATGAAGAAGAACAATATTCCAAAATATTTTCACATTCCCATCATTATTTCCTAAAAATTGCATTTCTTCTGATAGGCCAACTGATGTGGGACGGGGCTCGTATAATTTCCACCGAGCAGCCATGGTTTTCATGTCGGGAAATCAACTCTGACGACCATCGGGTTTTTCTATGAGGAGGTGGTGGAAAGTTTAGAGTCAGGTATATGCCTCATTGAAATTTTTTGCGACCTCAGCTGAGTATTCGACTGTGTCGATCATACCATTTTGCTGAATAAACTGTGGAGCTACGGTATCAGGGGTATCATTGGATTGCATCTTTTCTGAAAGATCGTAAACAGTACGTCTCACTCCACTGCAGTGATAGTAGCGGTGATGGAAAGTTCAGTTCTGGCATGATATATGTTTGTATAGGTGTACCACAGGGCTCAATCCTTGGTTCTATTTTTTTTTTAATTTACATCAATGACATTGTTAATATGACGAATCCAGCTCTGTGGACACTGTACGCTGACGATACTTCACTAGTGGTATCGAGGGGGACTGAAACCAAAGTTGAAAACATCATGTAACGATCTTCTCGAGTATCTCAGTACTTGGTTTGGTAGTAACTCTCTAAACATCAACTCTGGCAAAACCTCTGAAAAACTGAGAAGATTTCATATTCATATTCAATGTCAATCTCGTATTAGCGTTAAATCGTTAATTGCGTTTTATTTTTTTTGGTGCAACCCAAGGTAAGTGTTACTATTCCATAAAGGAATATTTCGACGATAATCAGATGTTTGCAAATGTCAAATGAGTGAAAAAGTTCAGTAACCACTATTCACTTTGTTAAAACTCACTTCAATTTTATTCTGTTTTAAGTGTTCTATATTCATTTTATTCATTTCATTCATTTTATCTATTTATTTATTTATTTCATACCCAAGTGTCATGACGTTTCCTATACAGGGTGGTGAAAATTTCGATGCTCACCATTGATATCTTGGAAACGGTAAGAGATACGAGGTCGGTTGAATTAGAAAAAAGTTGCGCATTTTTGTGGCGATTAAGAATCTGGAAAGAAACTTCAAATATTTTGATTGGTTTACGATTTATCACGGAAAAACTGAAAATTTTGATTTCAGAAATTATTTTTTATCTTCCCGACCATTCAAGCTATTCAATCAAACTTTGAAGTTTTATGTTTTTGATCACTCAGAGTCGATCAACTTGACAGAAATTTTCCAGGCCTTCTAGATGTCAAATTATGATAGTCAACTTTTGTTTTTCTTATGGCCGCCATATTGGATTTTTGCAATAATAGATGGAGAAAAAAATTAGCTTTCCGAATTAGTAACCAACATGTTTTTTTCATGACATTTTTAGCGTCAAATTTTGGAATTTTCGTAAATTATTGACAAAATCGGGAATGCTTTGAAAAACAATTGAAATATTATCAATAGCAACAACAACAACAAGACAGATTGTGTTCAATTGACGTATCTAAGGGCTCGATACCAAGTTGCAGGCGCAAAGTTTCGGACGGCGTAACTCGCCAAATACAGCGCGGTCTCATTGGTTGGTATCCGCCGTTGCTATGGTAACGGCACTTACGGCGGTCTCAGCCCCAACTTGGTATCGAGCCGTAACTTCTTAATCGTGTTTTGTGCTTGTTTGCACCGAGAGTTCATGAATTAAATGAGTCAAGGGTGCCTGTGAATTCAAAAACGTCTGTCGAAACTAGGGTAATCTTTACTCCTTTTCTAATAAATTTGTCAAACTTAAACAAGAACGATGCTAGTTCCGACAGCCGTTTTTGAACTCACAGACACCCTTGACCCATTCAGTTTATGAACTACCGGTACAAACAACCACAAAACACGAATAAGAAGTTAAATACGTCAATTGCACACCATCTGTCACTTTTTTGTTGTTGCTATTGATAATATTTCAATTGTTTTTCAAAGCATTTCCGATTTTGTCAATAATTTACGAAAATTTCAAAATTTGACGCTAAAAATGTCATAAAAAGAACATGTTGGTTACTAATTCGGAAAGCTAATTTTTTTCTCTATCTATTAGTGCAAAAATCCAATATGGCGGTCATGAGAAAAACAAAAGTTGACTATCATAATTTGACATCTAGAAGGCCTAGAAAATTTCTGTCAACGTTGATCGACTCGGAGTGATCAAAAACATACAACTACAAAGTTTGATTGAAATAGCTTGAATGGTCGGAAATATAAAAAATAATTTCTGGAATCAAAATTTTCAGTTTTTTCGTGATAAATCGTAAACCAATCAAAATATTTGAAGTTTCTTTCACAGGTGTCCTCAAGTAGAAATGAGTTTCACAAAATTGTCACCAAAAACTGTTAATGAGACCTTGTAATAGAGGCTCTGGGGAGCACAGAAATGTATCCAGCAAAATCGTAGCTGATCCCGAACGGCAATTATTCAATATTCAAGATTATCAGTTAAAAATGTCGTAATAAAAATTTGGCTTCGGTTTTTTTTAAATTTTCAGAATAACTAGGATTGTCTAAACGCTTAATTTTGCATCTCTCCCAATATCTAAAAAAATCTCTGTGAAAAGATTCATCCCCTTCTGTTCTAATGAGAGTCCAAAACCTCCATTGTTGAGGAACTTCAACAAGTTTTGGAGATTACATGAATTTCCAAAGCTTTTGATAACACCGAGGATAACACCCTTGTCCCAAAACACTTTGATAATATATTTATGCCCTCTTCGTAAGGTCCAGCTACAACTTTTGCAGTGCTGAAACACTTTTCCACCATTTTTTTTCATTGTATTGAAGCCAGACACAAAAGGAATCACTCAAAGTACTACTAGGCCAGGCAGTATGTCGGTAAAATCACTACAATCTAGAAAAAACTCCGACCAAAGCTTTTATGGTGTCAAACTCTTCGTAAGGTCAGTAGTTATCTACCACTGAGTTTCCGCCCAAAAACGAGTTGTGCTGATTCCTCCACATCTGCGCGAAGATAAAGGATGCCTCGAAAGTGCAAAAAGACCTGTTAAACCTTCGTACTTTTTCGTTATATTTACCCAAATGCAAACGTACAACTCTTACGCAAACATAAGCACCATCTGTCATCATCTCTGTGCCAGCCTTACTGTTGAAAAAAAAGATTTCTTTGTGCGGGTCGGATAAATCACATTTAATTGTTTTTCCACACAAGAAAACCATGGAGCAACATGTATTTTGGACGTTTTCTAATAACTTGTACTCATTTAGCCCATCTATGGCATTAAAATTTCAATAACAGCATTTTTGAAGATGTTGCCAGCAAAAAAGAGAAAAATTTCCACCCGCCTGTTTAGCAGCAATTTTTTCAATTTTACCAAACACCGTTTGTGAAAATTTTATGAGGAATGAAAAGCTCAAACTCTTCTCTAACGATATCGTGCCTGGCTTGACCGCGGCACGCACTTAAAAGTCTAAAAAACTGTTTTCTTTTCGAGAGGTCCTGTTTCACCCGTGTGCGGCCGTGCCTACTTGACATAGACCGGACTGATAACACGAGCTTGGAAATGTACTCTTTCCCAGCTTTAAAATGCGACAATTATTATTGAGACTTTGTACATTGATTCATGAAGAAATCATACATCATTTTATCATTAATGGTCGTGTTTCAAAGCTGGAAGAGAGTACATTTCCAAGCTTGTGTAATCAGTCCGGTCTATGTCAAGTAGGCATGGCTGCACGCGGATAAAATAGAACCGCTCGAAAGAAATCAGTTTCCTACACTTTCAAAAAGCGTGTCGCGGTTGAGCCGGATATAATATCATTAGAAAACAGTTCCAGCTTATCATTTCCTAAAAAATTTTCGAGAACGGTGTTTGGTAAAATTGAAAAAACTCCCGCTGAACAGGCGGGTGAAAATTATTCACTTCTTCACGGGCAACATCTTCAAAAATGCTGTTATTGAAATTTCAACGCCATCAATGGGCTCAGTGAGTACAAGTTATTAGAAAACATCCAAAATACATGTTGCTGCATCGTTTTCTTGTGTGGAAAAACAATTAAATGTGATTTATCTGACCCGCACAAAGAAATCTTTTTTTCAACAGTAAGACTGGCACAGAGATGATGACAAATGCTTCCAATGTTTGCGTGAGAGTTGTAAGTTTGCATTGTGGCAAATAAAATAAAAAAGTACGGGGATTTAACAGGTCTTTTTGCACCTTCAAGACATCCTTTACCTTTGGGCGGATGTGGAGGAATCAGCACAACTCGTCTTTGGGCGGAAACTCAGTGCTAGGTACCTACTGACCTTACGAAGAGTTTGACACCATAAAAGCTTTGGTCGGATTTTTTTCTATCCAGAATGACCTACCGCCTGGCCTATACCACATCTTTTACGGATCATTAAGACTGTCGCTTTCCTTCGAAAGTTTCCGACAGGAGTTCTCTTAAAAAATCTTATGTTGTCAACTTTTGGCGACCAAGTTCAGTTCCTTGGGCCACAGCAATACTTCATCACACCCAAGTATCGGCACAAGACCATTCCAAAATAAATGGTTCTCAAACCCTTAAAGGAGATGCTTCAAAAAGAGGGGGGTTAATTGTGCTGTGACAATCTTTCGCAAAGTTCTTCTTTTTTCCTGCACAGCAAAATTTTCAGTCAATGCGCCTCAAATCTCCATAAGTCTTTATACTCGTAACCATCTCTTTCTGTTTATTTTCTTCACAAACCTTATTCAACGAAATTTCATCGAATTTCCCTCGTAAGTCTTTTAGAGTGATGAAGCAGTACGGACATGGAAGTAGCCGTAGTTGCTTGCTGGTCATTGATCAAAAGAAGTTTAAATTCCTGAACAAATTTCAAAGGAATTGCATTGATATTGGTCATTTCAAACATCAACTTGATTTTGATTGGTCTAGAAGATGCTGAAATAATTTTAGAGAAAGAGCAAAAAAATTACACAGGCAGCTAAAAAGTCGTTACATAGATTGAGGATCGACTGAAAAAAAAAGGGGGAAATCAGCCAGTTTCAATAGGCTTATGAATGGTTTGCATTGTACCCCAGGTGAAAAAAACCTATATGAAAATATCGAGTTGATGTTTTAAACTACCAACATCAATGGACTTTTGTTTAAATTTTTTTCGGATCTTTAACTTATTCTCTTGATCAATGGCCAGCGAATGGCTACACGGCAACCATGCCCGTACTGCTTCATCACTCTAAAAGACTTACGAAGGAAATTCGATGAAATGACGTTGAAATGAGGTTTGTACAGAAAATAACAGAATAAAATGGTTAAGAGTATGAAGACTTATGAAGATTTGAAGGCGCAATAATGAGAAATTTTGCTCTGAAGGAAGAAAGACGTTTTCAAAAGAGTGTCACAAGCTCAATCAACCCCCTTTTTTCGAAAAAAACAAAGCTTGTATGTTACCGAGAATTGCATCATTCCAGAGTTGCATCTTTTCAAGGGTTTGTGAACCATTTGTTTTGGAATGATCTTGTGCTGATACTTTGGCGTGATAAAGTTTTGCTGTGACCCAAGAAGTTGAACTTGGTGGCCAAAAGTTACCACGATGGGATATTCAAAAGGAACACCTTCCGGAAACCTTCAAAGGAGAGCGCCGGTCTTCCTGATCCGGAAAACGTAGAAAATGTGGGAGAACATTGCGTGATTCCGTTTGTGTCTGCATTCAAAATGATGAACAAAATTGTTGAAAAGTGTTTCAGCACTGCAAAGGTTGTAGCTGAACCTTACGAAGAGGGCATAAATATATTATCAGAGTGTTTTGAGACAAGGGTGTTATCAAAAGCTTTGGAAATTCATGTAGTCTCCAAAACTTGTTAAAGTTCCTCAACAATGGAGGTCTTGGACTCTCATTAGAACAGAAGGGTATGAATCTATTCACAGAGATTTTTTTAGATATTGGGAGAGATGCAAAATTAACCGTTTAGACAATCCTAGTAATTCAAAAAATTTGAAAAAAACCGAAGCCAAATTTTTATCACGACATTTTTAACTGATAATCTTAAAAATTGAATGATTGCCGTTCGGGATCAGCTACGATTTGTTGAATACATTTCTGTGCTCCCCAGAACCTCTATTACAAGGTCTCATTAACAGTTTTTGGTGACAATTTTGTTGAACTCATTTCTACTTGAGGACACCTGTGCTTTCCAGATTCTCAATCGCCACAAAAATGCGCAACTTTCTTCTAATTTAACCGACATCGTATCTCTTACCGTTTCCAAGATACCAATGGTGAGCATCGAAATTTTCACTACCCTGTATACCTGATATATCAAAAAAAGAGGTAATTAAAAAAAAAAGATATTGATTTGATTTTTACTCGGACCTTCGGAAGTCTCCAATCTTGATCACGGAATACACGTTACAAGTAGTCTGTAGTCAGTCATCACCAGCGATAAATCTTTCCTGAAAGTTTCTGAAGAAGCCTTCGAACATCCTCTCGTTAACTTCATTTCTAGGAGGGCTGTTGTGGCATGTTTAAATTATGTGAAATCCTTGAACTGGAATATTGAATCCTTCTTATGGACAGAAGAGATAATTTTTGCTGCTTTTGTCGCCGTGGTACGGTTGCGGACTTTTTAAAGTGGACGACAGTTGACAGATTTCTCAGGATTCTGGCCTGAACGTCGCACGACAGCAAGCCAACTGGTTGACATTGTCGTCCACTTTAATTTGGCCGCAATCGTACTTAGTAGAAGTTCAGCGAAGTTGACTACTGCCAGATTTCTTTGGTTCCCAGTGCTTCAAAATTCAGATTACAGTTATCAATGCAATTTTAAGCGCGACTCGACGAATTACCGCCGCATCATTATATCGGCCAAATTGGAAAGATGACCTCCATCCCCGACGATCGGCGCTTTCTGTCGCCGCTCAACCCCGGGCAACTTTGGGACGACCGACGGCGGCAGAAGAAATGAAGACGACCGCGAGTCTTGCGTATATAAAGAAGAAGGAGAATGCATTGTCGGCGACTAGACGAAGGAAAGAGCCGCGGCGAGGTGTGAGAGATAGAGACGTTGGGTGTTCGGGCGAGCAATTAGAACGCCTTTTGCAATGGCCTAATGATGGGTCACGCGGTCGGCTCGGGGCATCACGCGTGGTGGACCACCCAAGCCAGCGCGGAGAAGAAGAGCTCGGCGATATAGCTATAGGTATGCATATAGCCGAGGATCTCGCTGGTGTTCTGGCTCACCGCCATCATATACCGCATCCATTCGCTGCCCCCGTATAATTCCGGCCGGAGGAGGAGAGAAGGGAAGAGAGCCAGTCGATGTTGATCGCACACTGGCCTTCTTTATTATGTTATTATATAGATATCATTGGAGGTTTGATTCCGCATCAACCACCTGGAGATGCCCGCTGACTTGCAGATGTAGAGCTTGTCATCGGCGGTCATTTATCATCGCGCGCGAGCATTCGGGGATGCTGGGATATGCGTGCTCCTGCAGGGGGTTCCCTGGTCTACGCCAAGGGAGCCACGGTTTGTAAAACCGTAAAGAACACATCGTAATTACCAGTCACCTCCTGGCTTCCTTGGTCTCCAGAATGCATCGTTACACTGTGTTATGATTTGTTAGGACACCAGTTTGTCTCTAACCCTTTTCTAACTCAACGAGGATTTACCTGGATTTGTCATCAAGAAGTTTTTGGAAATGATAAAATCACCATGATATCCTGCACCTCCTTGATCCTGCCACTCAGTGGTTGAAGGACATTCAAAACAATGACATTTCAAAACCAAAAACAATAATAATAATTATTTGACAATGTTGCGGTGGCTTTCACTCATATTACAGGCATATACCCCGAACCCTGCTGTTCTGAGTTGATTACTAGAATCAGTAGGATCCCCATTATAGTGAGGTCTTGGAGAGAGCTATCGTCATCTGGCAAATCTATGAGGCATCACAACATTTGCATCATCATCGCTCACAGTGGTCGGTGCGAGGGTTGTCTCTTGATTCACCCATCGAGATTCATTACGAATTTGTGGAAAGAAACAATTTGGCTCCACAGGAGGCAATCAAACACCACGGGAGCGCATACCTCTCGCCTGCGCGCAGTTCATGAATGAATTCTACGAGAATATTTGAGGCCTCTGGAAATGTGTCGTCCTTTGTTGAAGTCCAACCCTGCATTGATACATTATACCCGGCGACACCACGTAAGTTGAATATCTACGGCTCCGCACCATCACATTATGAGTCCATTTAAAGTATCATAATGCATGTTGGTGCATGTACTGTACACCTTGATGGTATAAATCATATTGTGCTTGTACATTCTCCGGGTTTCAGTTCACGGGCAAGGTCCAGCACGTATGTAGCCGGGGGCAGGGTGGGGAACTGCTTTGCTCAAGACAGATCGGTTATTAAGAAGTCTCGCACGGTGCAGCGTTGGCGGTGTGTTATTAATGGCTATTAGAGCAACGCAGAGCTCTTGAGGTTTCCTCTGCAGCGCCTCTCGTCGGCCGCAGAACTCATCCTGCGACCGACCGACGGACGGTCAAGAAAGAGCTGAGATGTATGATAGCATGGTGTTTGTTGTGGTGTATGTGTGTGTGTGTGTTTGTGCGTGCATGTGGATATATGTATCTCTTCTATACCTTTTACACATCCGATGGATTCGAAATGTAGAATCATCCGGTCAAGTCGTAATGTGTTATAAGCGTTGATATGGTTATTGCCGGTAATTTATAAATTATAGATATGGCGTATATGCAGTTATTGCAACATAATGCGTTTGTTGAAACGTTAACATGCACTCGCGGCTATAACCCATGTATTTATTTACGAATGAATTGCCATTATAGGTACCTTTTACCCGCGGTATTTTTGCGTTATAGTACTACACACACACTAACTCACATTGTGCATTGCCACACTTGGATTCAAGACGTACAACGCGAGATCTCGTAATCCTCGGTGGAAAGTTTCCTTCTATCATTATTCAGGTGTACCTACCTTCAGGTATTACCTGGCAGTCATGCAGCATTCGAAAACCATAATAGAGCTTTCAGTGAGATTTTGCCTCCCAGCTCTACATAAAGCGTTCGCTTAGCCATGTTTGAAAACTGCTCTTTTTCCCATAAACGTATCATATTTAGCTGTATGGAATTTAAACCTCGGTTAAACCAACCATCACTCATTCCCAACTGCACCAATTAGGTCTAAACGTTTCGTGTGGGAGCTGAATATAGTCCGGACATTAATCAAGGGACAAACATTGGTCAAATCTTGCAAATTGTGATACCGCCAATCGCCATGCCACTCGGCAAGATTGTTGTCTGGACTTCTGGACTGAATTTCAGTCACCCACTGAGAAAATCCATCTATCTTCTCAAACTCCTGAATCAGAGTAGGCAACAAATTATACACATCTTTTTTTTCAGTTACATCACTTTTCTCGTTCTTAGGACAGAGCTGGCGAAAGTGTCATGAATGGGACCTGAAGCCGCACATTTTACAGTAACGATTCCATCACCATTCCTTTCCTTATGCAATTTTGGGTCAATGTAGGTACGGAAAAATACGATTTACTCACGTTAACTACTCCATTTTTGCACTTGGACTTCGCCCAGTTTCTTTACTCGTCGCCACTCCATTCTCGCTGTTCCTAAGCTGTATTGTTAGTTGCCTATCAACTACCTATTTTTCGCGCCTTTCTTCCCCTTTTCTGTGTTTTATTCCTTCTTCCCTGCAATGAACAATATCGGAATGTCGCACGTAGCGGTTGGATAGCTGTCAAACGTTGACAGTTGTGAATGAGAACGTCAGTGGGCGATGTTCAAGTACGAAAATTCTTACGGGTTGAAATCGTAATTAAACGTGATTAATTCCGAGGTGGAGATAGTTGGGATTGGGAGAATTAAAAATACAGAATAAACTACAAAAAATCAGGTTTATGATCGGGAAGGAAAGGTTCAAGAATATTTACAGTTCAACTTGACATGGCGTGTTAACAATAATAAAAGGGCGTTGCGCAGAGGACGCCAATAGAAAGGGTGAGCAATACCGCGAGAGTTGGGTACGAGTTTTCGATGACGCTGCGAGAACTCGAAGGGCCCAACGAAGCTCCAGCGATGACACTGAAACAGAGTACCTACACGAAAAACAACATACTGCCGTCCTACCCCAAGGGAAATTGGTGTAGTAAAACCGGTATAGCTACCCCCTAATAACGTCTCTTACTTCACGCAGAGACAATTATAATACATATAACAACAACACGCTGAATGTCAAATAGGTAACTTATTCTAAAACCAGTAAAATAAAAGATAAGAGGCAACACTTGGTTTGCCCATCAACGAGTCTTGAACGCATGAGCTTCGGGGCAACCGCAACTATTAGCAGGATCTTGATAATCTGGACCAACTGACAACGTTGGTGAAGACGCCGATTGGACGGTAAGGTGGTGAACTGATTTGGTACCTTTGAACATTCCAGAAGCTCACCATACGCTCTGGCATCTGGACAGACGAGAGAAATAGGACAGAGATGGTCATTTCAACGAAGTTGGCGATTACTGACAGTTGCTGTCAACCAAAGGCGGCGCGGCGTTCTAGCAGTAGCGTTCAGCGCCGCTTTCCTTAATTTTGGTCCTTGAGGCACAACACATGACTGGTGGTACTGCTTGCCATCAACAGGAACAGTAGAGGAACACTGAATCGCTACTGACAGTTGTTGTCAAACAAAGGCAGCGTTCTAGGAGTGGCGTTCAGCGCCGCTTTCGTTGATTTTGATTCTCGAGGCACATCACATAACTGGTGGTACTGCTTGCCATCAACAGGAACAGCAGAGGAACACTGAATCGCTACTCGGCCGATGGTAATTGGATCTTTCTTTGTAGAATCAGCCGGAGCCTCCGAAAATAACAGCCAACCCTCTTTTTGTTTTTTTGGTTCCCCTGGTTTCATTATTCTGTATCGCCAGGTCGATTTTTTAAACCGTAACAAAATGGAATAGTTAACGTGAATAAATCGGATTCCTTCGTACCTACATCGACTCAAAATTGCATATAAAAGAGAATGGTGATAGAATCGTTACTGTAAAATGTGCGACTTCGGGTCCCCTTTATGACACTGCCACCCAGAAGCTGTTTTTAGCGCATTTTCCATCTTGATGAAAATCGCTATTGCAACCGCTTTGTCCGTCCGTCCGTCCGTCCGTCCGTCCGTCCGTCCGTTCCTCGAACTCCTCCCAAACCAGACGACCTAGCTTTCTAATTTTTTCGCTGTTACATAGCTGCCACTCCCAAAGGAGGGCTAGGCTATATTGGATGTCTATATTGCGCCGCCAACATAGAGAAAACCGCCCCCGATAAACTTGAAATAACATAATATTGCACTTTTTACCAGACCTGATACTCTAGTGTTCTCATTTTTTGAATAATACATAGTTGCCACTTATAAACGTAAGCCAAAAAACATTTCGTCTTCAATATGCGCCGCCGACATGAAAAAACTGCTAAAAACCGCCCCCAATCACTTTAAAATGAAAAACATAAACCCGAAGACATAGCGATCTGATTCTTTCGGTATATAAATAGCTGACTAATAATGGGAAAGAATAGGCTACTTTTGGTTAGTCGCCGCCCCCAGATTCCGCCCCCAAACGATAAAAAATGCAACTTCCACAAATGTTACTGATTGAGATGTTCCCTCTAAACATTTAGGAACTGCCAACTCAAATTGTGCAACATTTGCTCAGCCGAACGCTGCTGCTCCCACACGCCGCCCCCAAAGTAAGAGATAAATGAAAAACATGAACCCGAAGACATAGCGATCTAAGTTTTTTGCTATATAGATCAGCTATATTCGCTGACTAAAAATGGAAAAGGATAGGCTACTTTTGATATGGCGCCGCCTCCAGCTTCCGCCCCCAAAACAAAAAAAGTGCAACTTTCAACAATTTCCACTGATTTAGCTGATAATGTTACCTCGAACATTTAGAAACTCTTGACTCAAACTGTGCAAGAATTTCTTTGCCAAACTCTGCCGCTCCCACACGCCGCCCCCAAAGTGAGAGATGAATGTAAAACATGAACCTAAAGACATAGCGATCTAATTCTTTCACTATATCAATAGCTGACTGAAATTGGAAAAAGATAGGCTACTTTTAATTAGCCGCCGCCTCCAGCTGCCGCCTCCAAACGAAAAAAATGCAACTTCCACAATTTTCACTGATTGTCATATTTCCCTTACATTAAGAAACTCCCAACTCAAACTGTGCAACAGTTACTTTGCCGAATGCTGCCGCCCCCACCCCCACACGCTGCTATCAAAGTGAGAGATGAATGAAAAACATAAACCCGAAGACATAACGATCTAATTCTTCCGCTATATGGATAGCCAACTAAAAATGGGAAAGAATAGGCTACTTTTGATATGGCGCCGCCTCCAACTTCCACCCCCAAAAGAAAAAAAGTGCAACTTTCAATAATTTACACTGATTCACATTATAATGTTACCTCAAACATTCAGAAACTCCCAACTCAAACTGTGGAAGAATTTCTTCGCCAAACTCTGCCGCTCTCACACGCCGCCCCCAAAGTAAGAGATAAATGGAAAACATAAACCCGAAGACATAGCGATCTAATTCTTTCGCTGGATAGCCGACTTAAAATGGAAAAGAATAGACTACTGTTGATTAGTCGCCGCTCCCAGCTCCCGCCCTCAAACAAAAAAATATTGATGAGTGAAAGAATTTTCATTCAAATCTATTTCATTGGCAAGTACCCCATTCTGATAACAAAATATCACAATGAGTTTCAAATGAAGAAAGTGGGCAAGGAATGGTGTTTCTCCTTCAAACAAATTTCTTTACGTTCACAATATGCCTCTTTGAGAAAATGCGCTACTGAGACTCACGCACGTGAAGGCATACTCACTTGTTTCTGTTCAAATAAGATAGAAATAGATATGTGATGAGCTGAGACTCATAACATGAATAAATTAAAAACCTCAATCCACTTGACACTACCTTGAACTTGTTCCTTGATATTTGAGTTCCCCTAATCGTTTACAAAGTAAGACACTTCAGTACTCCAAAGAGCCTCTGCACTTTCAATTCATTCTTAATCGGGGACCTAAGGTTTGAAATTTGCTTTGTGATTCTCATTGGTTTGGGCCATTCAAGACTCCTTAGGAATACAATCTGTTTCCTCGTGTTCCTTTTCCCTTCAATTCTGTTCATTCGATCTAAACTCTCATCAGATGTTTCGATAGCTGTTATCACTTATCGGTAATACCAAAAAAAAATAGTTCCCGATCTGCTATTGTTAAACTGTGTTCACTATCATAATGAATGTATTATTGTTATGTAAAGTACCAAAATGTAATTGTTGAGTAATGTAAGTTTAATATTTGATTATATTGATGTGATGTACGCCTTAACTTAACTCAGGTTAAGTACGCATGAAATCGTTGCACTTAGATCCCGCTCCATCAAACTTCACTGATGTTCCAACAGCTCCTCCGCCAATCCAAGTGTGTTTAATACATGCACCGTGATTTTCAACGAGTTTCATAACACTACCCCTCTTTATATAACTTTACCCTACAACAGACAATTCATTATTCCAATATGGTATGCGAGCAGTCCAGGTAAACAGCCTGGAAAGTGTTCATTCCTTTCATTTTTGCTCTAAGGGCTCTTTGGATCCAGTACACGACGTCGATGATCCCTTCGACCATCTTTCTTTCTTACATTGGAGAATTGTACTGTATAGCCACACAAGGTTCTGTGCTTGAAATTCCCAAGATATGAAGGTCTGCTAAAATGCGATTCACAAGGAAGACAAAGTTCACAGACAAAAATCACACGTGTCAATCCTCCTGTTGTATTGTGGATGGCAGCAAGATTAGCCGTCAGGAATACTGGACACAGTATTTTTGTTTGATTGAACAAACTTGCTGTGGTAGTGCACAATCCGCTCTTGTCCGTCTTGAAGTAGGGCATCATCCGAACAATCATTGGATTGTTTCACGTGAATCAAAATGTTCCCACTCACTCCTAATTAATATCTGTTGACATTGAATTTGCATATATGATTTAATTCCAAATCAATGAATCCTCGAATAAAGCTTTGATGATTTTCACCTTGAAGCCACCCGCATTTGGTGGGCCGAAAATAATCCAGAGGAAAATAAATCGAAACCGTGAAATCGAGTTTTCTGTCAATATTCAGAGTCAAAGCATCATTAAAAGATGTCGCTAGTTATTTGATCCATACGGGTAAACCAAGCGAAGTTCAACAGCATGATTCACTTGCTACACCTCGAGATTCAAATACCTTGCCTGCACGACGTCCGATAGTATGGTGAAAACGATATGCGGTAGCATTGGAACACACCGGTGAATAAAGATGGTTTTGGTCTGCCGCCCTTGATGCTGCGTCGCGACCGACCTAGAGGCCGACTACCCCGACTGATGCGTATCAGCTCACCTGGAGAATGTCGAGCTGGAATCCTTCGGAGATGCGTTTCAATCCCCTTGGGGAAATTGAGTTGATATCCTCCCAGGCTGAGTTTTGATCATTGATTGTTGAGTCTCGACCCACCTCCAGGCAACGAGTTGAAACCCTTCGATGGCAAGTTCCAATCCATCTTCAGGTAGTTGTGCTGAGGCCCTTCCGGTGCTGAGTTTCGATCCATTTCAAAGTTGTGGAGTTGAGATTCGTTGGTGATGTGTTTCGATCCCCCTCCAGGATGCTGAGTTGCGATCCTTCGACGAAGAGTTTTGATCCACCTTGAGGATGTAGACCCCTAGATGAGCCAGACCCGATAAAAGCGAGTTCTCTCGCTTTGGTATCTCTTGTGAAGGAGTGATGACCTCGGCGAGTGGGAGGTTAGTCTTGGTGAGTTGGGATTAGTACTTACGATTGAGCTTTGTCGTGGAGAATGTATCATGGGACCTACGCATTCGTTCCGAATCTGCCTGCATGTGCCGGTGTCTGCGCTACTGTCTGCCATCGGTACATCAACTATTAAGCCTCATCCTTTGTTGGGTATTCTTCATAGCAAAGGTACTGGTGCCCTTGGGCCCTCTGAACGTGGTGTTGTGACTGCGGCACTCAGAGCACCGGACCTGGTAGGTTAGATCTGAGAACTCGTGGGTGAGCCTCCTCTGCGTTTCTGAGGCTCCCAGTTATTCAGTAAATGTGAACCACGTGAAAAAATCAATTTATTGAGAAGAAATAAGTTTCTTAACAATCGGCAAGGCAAAGAAAATTGTTCATTTTGTCAGGGGTGCACTGAAACTACGCTCATTCTTGTTGAACGAATGGTGAAGATCACCTATCATGGATTTTTTTGAGAACTTCTTCTCATTTGTTTGATTATGCTACATTGTATTTTTTATTTCTGTTTATTTCCTCCAGAACGGTCACTTTTTTTCAATTGGGTCAATGTTAGAATGTAAATATTGTTTATTTCTTACTGCTGAATGTTCTTATATTGTTATGTATAGAAATCCTTATTTATTTATTTTATGAGAAATTGTCAAATGTGCAAAAATTACCTACCTTGCAATAAGAATGTAATTTTCTTCAAATGCAATAGATGTTATGTTATGTTATGTTATTGAAAAGAAATAGAATCGCGTGTGTATCGGGGTTCGGACCCTACCGTAGATTCGTAATTGTTGATCGGAATTAGTTAGTGAGGAAATCCCCCCCCCCCCCCTCCTTGAAACTAATAACTTTGTCTTAGCGCCACAGCAATTATTGATATTCCCATGTTGGTTGGACTTTCAAGTACAAGAGCATAATGATACTATGGAGAGCCATCGCCGGAAGTTATTGAGAGAGTATAAGCTTGTTACTGGAATGAAAACGTTCTTATTTGAAACTGATGAGTTCAATCCGGTACTCAACGACGCCACCGTTAGGATAGGGACTTTGTAAAAATGAATTGTTATCAGGGCTCAAGCAGGTATAGTGTAGAGCGCGATGATTTAGTGTCAGGGTATTATTATTTCGCTGCCTCTCCGCATCGGCTTTTCGGCGCACACCCCGTATAGTCAATTATCTGCGTTTAGTCTCTCCTGACTGCGGCATTCTCTCACTGACTGGTGAACAATAACGAACTAGCGCGTATACGGGGCGTGCTCAAAACGTTCTACACATTGAAATTTGTACCTTGACTTGAGTTTCACGCACACTATCCGTTTGAATGTTTTTGGAAGGGTGAAATTTGGTTTAATATTTCCGGTTATAGGCACTCGCGACCGCGGGAATCTTTCAAAGCGTCGGGGGCAATTCACGGCAAAAACAGCTTTAAAGCCTCCACAAAGGCCAGCCATATCCAATTCTTTCCAAACAGGCAAAAGAGACCATAGCCCAAAAAGAGCCTTAGCCTTTGGAAAGAGGCTCCTCAAAAAGGAGCCACCGCACACATCGGCCCACAAACCTTATTAGATTGCATTCGTAGTCGAAGTCACTCTTCCCTTTTCAGTGCCTAGAAGCCGGGCCTAACCCTAACATAACCTCTAACACTAACATAAATGTTGGATCTGATTGAGCCTCAAAAAGAACTTTGAACCACGACAACCAGTCAGAGTTGAATGTTGGTCAAGGTGTAGGATCAGGTGTTCGTCGGAGGTTTGGGGAGCTAGGACATCTGAAATAATTTGGGGAGACTAAATCTCTTCGGGAATAGCTTAGATATTTTAGATATTTTAGCCCGTGATGTGAAGGTAGGACTAGGTGTAGGAGCGAGCCATTAGTTTAACCATTTTGGTCAAAGGTCAAAAGATTGATGTTATGGTAAAAATTTATACTGTGTCTTATTGTATTCAGACCCGTAGTCAGAGCGGTCTCAACAGGCTCGAGACCTCTATCCTTGAACAAGAAGAAGAAAGGCACAACGGGATGTCGTCCTGATACCAAATGATCATCGGCCAAGCGGTTCCAAGAGCGGGAAACGGGTTCAAGAATAAGCTGAGGACTTTTCAACCTGATTTCACTATGCCGGTGAGTGGTTTTTTTCTGTTTTGATTCCACTTCCACCGAAGTTTTGGCCATAATAGATCAAATCCTGATGCGTCGAAGCGAACAAAATATGTCACAGAAGTCTATGGTCACAGATCCACAGATAGAGCAGCTCTGAAGGGCATAATCAAGATCCTCGCCAACTCAATACGAAATTAGTTTTTGATCGCACGTTATGCAGCCTCTGAGCGGATTTCACGTGAAACCATTTTTCTCCCAACCTCCCCTGCCGCCTGCCGCCTAATTACTCGGCAGTCGGCACATAATTACTTATTTCACCTTTATAGATGCTCGTAAAAAGCGTGTTTTGATATTGTGGTATGCACACTGGAATGAACTTGGATGGGGCAATCCTCTCCGCTATACGCCATTTACTCACATCCCATGGATCTTTGTTCGACGGATGGGATATTCGACCGAATCATGCTTTCAAGGGATCCGAGTTAATTAGACAAATATGCATGTTATGAGCTCGGCTGCCTACGAAAAAAGTGGCATACATTATGCTAGTCATTTGGTTATTGTTCTTGTTCGCCGAGCATTGTGGTGCTGTCACGGATAACAAAGATAGCATTACGTACCATGAGTCCACAGTTTCCACGTCGTGCTGGCCATGTCTTCTTGATTGAAATGTTCTAGTGGATTGGCTCTCGATGATAGCCATTTCACTCGATCCTGGCGTTTTCTTCGCGGTCCTTCGGCCTTCCACACATAACTAAGTACTTGTGCATTCTTCACATAAGTCAACTCGTTGACTACCAATCTCCGATTTTTAATTGGATATTAATAACACGCATATTCAGGTTGCGTGTAATGAACGCATATACCTGGAGAAGATGGTTTTGTTTTCTTTTTTTGATGGCATGTTATTAATATTTTAAATTAAGAAAATACAAACAAAATTACGTTAATTATGGTGGCACATTAATAATGCCAGTAATTTAATTATTATTTACAACTCGTTTAATGATCGCAGTCGACTGGTAAATAAAGCCATTTGTTCTTCATATTGTGACCTGTCGTGACTGTAACAAGAAAGTGTAAAAATGAACCGTGGCTTGCATGCGATCGATCTTGATGTATTTCTAAATAACTTCATCCTTGGCGCCATTCGTTTATTATACCTACGATCTACATACCATGCATTTGCAGATTTGTCCCATTTGCCGAAATGATTTTCAGTTCGATCTTTTGTAGAGACCTGCATATGATTCTTTGGATAACTTATGTGTTGTACGCAGCGTCGGTCGAACTGGCAAATTTTGGCCTACCGGCCAAAGAATGGAAGTGACCTCGAAAGCGGAGTGGGGTCTGAAGGGTTCGCCCCCCATTTAGCGCCGCAGACGAATTTTTTGTTTTGAATAATAATTATTATCATTGCTAAAAATAATAAGCCATAAATTGGTTGTACCATCCCAAAACTTTCCCGACTAGTATCCAGGAACCTATGGAAATTTTTGTTCGAAACATCGCTTCGGGTGGGAAGTTGGAAATGGAGGAATATTGAATTTGCAGAAAATTGAATGTATTGTCGGGAAATTTTGAATTTCCCGGGAAAACCTCAAATCTTATTCCAAATCAAAGGCTTTACCTTAAGCTCCATCATTAAAGTGCGGTCTCGAAAACCCAAGCCGTTTTTACATTCTCAATCGGAAAATTCCCGGGAAATTGGAAAAAAATCCAATCCACTTCCGATATCAGTTGAAATTTTTGAAACAAGTCGATCCCCGAGCAGGAATGAATATTTGAGTAGAGTCCTGCATCAAAAGCGAGTCGTTCTGGTCAAAACACAGGCGAGAGGCTCTCTCGGGTGGCAACGGCTGGAAGAAAATTTGAAAATTCGTAACGCCCGACTGGGAAATGGTGAAAAACTGCAACTGCAGACTAAATTTGGCTCTCATGTTCTGTTTGCTTCTTGCCAAATTTGGTTCCAGTAATCCATAGGATAGATTTTGAAAAATTAAGTGGTAAAGTTTTAAACTTTGACATTTTTATTATTTGACAGATGACAGATATGGCAATACTTCCAACTGTTCAGTTTGAAGTTTTTCCAACTGTCCAAATTTTTTTTGTAAAAACATCAAATTTGTGCAATTTTTTTCGAGTGTGGATAATTTGGCCTCCAAACTGCGGATTGGCCTACCGGGCATTTGCCCGGTTGCCTGGTGGACCAGTTCGAAACTGTTTGTACGTTTCACTGTAGGCACATACTTGCCCACATCCCGCAGGTCAAACAAAAGCTCTAGCTAGAAGTATAACTGAAAGAGCACAACAAAATCAGGAGACCAGTCGGTGTCGTCGAGAAGGCAAGCTGAAGAATATCCATACCTACCATGAATTCGAGATCATTTTTGAAACTGAGCCCTATATAATGATATCCAGTATGGGTTTAGGAATTAGAATTATTTTTTTCAATAAATCAGTAATTTCTTGAGAGACTGATGAAGTATAACTTGGTATTCTCACAATAAATTATGTGATAAGTAAAATGCAATCATGAGACATTTTGAGATCTGCTACTATTGGAAATCAGACAGCAAACTCTCTTTACTTTTTCTTGGCTGCTATCTTGGATCTGCCATTTATGCAAAAGTGGAAATAGTGTATGGTGATTGCCAAGATGGTAATACTTATACGCAATGATTCAGTTACATTAAGGACAATCTTAGGATGAAGCAATAACTTCTGCACCGAAAAAAAGAGTCCTTGATGGCGATTATCCAAGGTTCGCAAGCTCGGATTTTTGGGGACTTTTCACCGGCCATCAATGAAATGTGTATACAAAATTTCAGCCTTATACCTATTTTTCGAAAATGAAAGACACAGTGACTGAACTATACTCCCAAATTCACCCTTGGATTGCAACACTTTTTTTTTCGATGATGGTAGATTGGTGAATAGTAGGGATGTGTAGTATCTACTCACACTGACTTTAAGGTCGATGGTCAAGTGAGAATTGAGGAAAGAATCAAGCAAAACATGAATGAATGCGCATGCTCATCGACACCGTCATAAAACCCGAAACTTACAACAATAAAACCGTTGATGGTTTATTCGCGACCATAATTCGCGATCCCATCGTATCCACAGCCGCCGCGTGTTTATTCCATCATCATCATTATCATCATCATCATGATCATCCCGAGACCAGGAGTAGGTATATAAGCTCAGCAATATAATTATAATAAGAAGATAAAAACTAATCTAAATATAACCGTGACTTAAAATTCAAGCTCTCTTAATCAATCGGTTCATTCAGGTTGCGTGATCGGAGCATGTCTACGGCAAATTTATGTCCCGGACCCATGAAGATGTCTTAACTGCCCCCCAGGAAGCGGCTGGTGTTTGGGTGGTCTTAGAAACGCTGCAAACCTTATCAACTACATTATGCAAGTTCGCTTCTCGAACCTACTCGGCTTATAATTATCACTTAGTTTGTCAACTGTATAAATTATCGGTATATGATGAAGGCAGTCCACTCTGGGAGAGCCCCGACCGAGCGACCAAGAGCCAGCCAGGCTAGCGCTTGATGGCTCTCTCGCGCTGGATGCTGGTCGCTTGTCGTCGTCGTAGAAGACACTTTCTGCTTCTTCATTCAAGCGAAGAACTACTAGCAGTCATGTCTGCGACGGTCGTGTCGTTTCCGTATGTGTGGTTTCTCAACAACATCCAAACTCGGCAGTCAATCATCATGCTAATGTTATAAAAAAGCTTTTCCGAGATTCGTTTGCTTCTAAACGTTTATCGTTGGTTAATTTAAAATGTTTTTGGTTAGTCTGAAGGTAGCTATTTTTTACAAAGTTGGAATCTCTGACGAGTGACAAAATAATAATATGCTATGTCAAGAGCGAGAACTGGGAATTCTCGCTATTGCAAAGACAGATTGCACTTCTATGGGTGCCTACAAATCTCTTTTGTTGATGATCTTCGACAGGACGACAGGTGATACCTACCTAGTTTTTTAAGCTTATAGTTTGTTGTTATAAGTAGGTAAAGTACCTACATTACTCAGTAGATAAGTAAAACTTCCGGTGCATATTTTTATAATGATTTTCCAAACTAGAACTGGGCACTGTTTCTCTAAAGTGAAGAAGATTTTAGGTAATTTGAAGGAACTTATCAATTTCCCAAGAAAAAGCTGTTCTCTCTGAGAAGATTGCAACACCCATGCAGAGAGGTCAGAATGCCGTTAGTGAGAATCACCATAGCAACGGCTTATAACAGGGTCTATCAACCAATCAGACTGCCTGACTGCCATGTATTTGGTGACTTACGCTACGCTGCGCCGTCTTAATTTTGCACCTTGAGCTTGGTATCTAGCCACCCATGAGCTTATAAGATCTTGCCTCTCTGTTGCCCTTAATACATATCCAAGTGTCCATAGGAAATGAAAGTTAAATCTTGAAATACAATAAACATTAGAGTCACACCATCATCAAATAATACCTTCCTCCCTGCCTACTCCTAAGCACATAAGAAATTTCTTGATCAGAAGCAAAGCAAGTAGGGGCTTGACGCTTGACCCCTCGCTTGACCCGCTTGACAAAGAAGCCCTCATCGATTTCTGACAATGCGTCCCGACAACAATATTTTTGTCTTATTGTATCGTGTGGTCGAATGAATTCTTAATTTAGGCAGGCTGTGCCAGAGTCAAACGCAACTTCGCTTGCACCCTTGAATTTGACCAGGCCACAGCCTCAAGATAGAGGCATCATTCTTGACTATAGTCAAGTTTTGCTTTGAGAATCAATGCCTGGTGTTTTCTAGAGTCTTAAGAGCAATGAGTAGGTACTGTTGAGAAATTTATGAAGTACACCTATAGGTATTGTTACGTACAAATTTGCATTGGGCACTTCAATTACCTATTGGGATACTCAATACTCATTACTGCATATACTTACTATTCATTTATAAGTCATTAGTTATCAGTTTCACATCAGTCATTGCAATTACATATCGCTCTACTTACTCGTAACTTCGCTAACGGTGATGTTCTCACTGTCGGTCGTTGTGAATTCAACTCTGACCTGCTCCCTGGCCACATCGCTCTTATGTACCTACTTGCATCTTGTAGGTATATGAAAATATTCCAACTTCTTCTGGAAAGGCGTCGAAGACTCTCGTCGCTTCCATTATATTCTCGGCATATTCCAGCATCGGTCGTCAATCCATTTTTGAGAGCTATAGAAAATTAATATGTTTCGCGCATTTTCTGCCAAGCTCTCGATGCACGACTCCTCCGCCATTTGTGCAGGTGTTCATTTACGCGTCGTGACCTCCAGCCAGTTTCCTAATAGATGCTAATATTATCTACTTGAATCTTGAGTCTAGGGCTTGAGGTGGCTGCAATATTGGTCAAATAATACGTTTCTCTGAAGTCATGACATGAGAAACACACGAGCGATTACTCTCGATGTTTTCTTTCAGTCAAAATTTGAGGACGTTGATATCTAGAACTTTTTGTAGCTTTTCCAACGAACCTACTCCGAGAGTTAATTGCTTGAGTGCTAGACAAGTAATGACTGGCAGAAAAACGTGTTATTTAACCAATAGTGCGACCTTTTAAATAAAACAAGTATTCAACATGCAGTATTTTCAATGAAAAATGTTGACTACGAAATAGGCAGACACCTCCTCAAGCTTCAAATTACGAATCTACGGCTCCTCCTCCGATTATGCAGGTTTTTGGCTGAACTCGAAGTCTGTCTCGAATATCGTAACAATAGCTTTTGGTTGATTTTTGGAAACAAGATTCTGCAAGTTCGGCTAATTCGTAACCGCGTATCGAGAATTTCGTTAGGCAGTGAGCAGGCTGGCCGGTCAGTATTTGCAGAGACTCGTTCTGAGCTCTCAGATCTGCTCATGAGACAGCGACAGGAAACTTACTTTTCGGAGTCCAAAGTTTTCAAGTTCAGGTGAACTAACTCAGGACTACCTGGTAGATATAAAAAGTGCCATAGGGTTCTGATTGTAGGTAATATATGTAAAATAAAAATCCGGAACTATAAAGATTTCATTTCAAGACGTCAATACTCCCACGCCGTCACGTTTAAGTGACGTCCGTGAGTGTGAGTGGTCTAAACTAGAAAATAGTCAAAAATTGATCCAAAAATTCGATTTAATTATGATGACTGACAACTTTTCCGAAAACATTTGAGCACTTTGTTCAACTGACCAAACCTCGCTTACTGACAAGTGCGTACTACACTCTTGAGCAAAATGACATGTTGACATTTCGACATGTTTGTGAGCTTTTTCGTCTTGTTTTTGTTCTTTAGTAATAATCTGGATGAAGAATTTCTTGTTTTTGAGGCTCAAAAGTGGCCACAATTACAAAATTTTGACGCAAAATCACAATAAATACACGAATAAACTGTTTACAACCAAAATCCAGGCAAAGTAATGCCTCAAACATTGTTTAGGCCATAAGAAGAGATTGATGGTCAAGATTTGAAGATGGAAGTATCCAATGAACAAACTAAGCATGGTATTTGTTTAATCACATTGTAACAAAGCAAACTAGACTTTCTTCATTGGATGAAACTCCATTTAGTCCAAAATTCAATGCTTTGATTTCAGTAAAAATTATGCATTTCTGCAAAGCAACAGTCGAAGACCTCTCTACCGCAAACCTATGCATTTATGAGTACGCCACTTATTCACACTTGTCTTCACAATACATTAGACCAGCTCTGTGTAAAAAGTCGTCAAAACCCAAAAACGCGTTTGGGGGTTATAGATATTTGAAAAAGTGGTCCCTAACTTTTGCTCAGAAGTGTAGTAGCCTGCAAGCAACTCACAACATTTCACACGCTGAATACTTGCGTTATCATTTGGCAAATTTCAATGTAACCTTCACAGGATCAGACTATTCCGTTCTTTGATCAAATTCAACTGACCAGACCTCACCCACTGACTTACTCACAAATGTATCGCGTCGTTACGTACACCGCTCCAACTAACAGATGCATGAGCAAACCGTTTGCCAAAACAAACGACATCACAGTTTCAAGAAAAAAAACTTCAAGTTTAGATAGACTGTCATGGAAAAAACAAGTTTTTTTTTGGGCGGTGGGCGGGTATTTGTGTAGTTACTGGCAGTACCTCCTTAGCGCCGTCTTAGTAGGCTAAGAGCGACGCCGGGTGATTCTCACACCACCCACCATCCACCATTTTATGGACGCATCAACAGCGAGGTTATTAGCACCCCTTTTTCGGTGTCCTTCTCGTTTCACAATTTTTCCCCTTGACGTGACTGCACGGTGGTACACGCCAAGGTACCAAAGAGCGCATGGAAATTTTCACCTGGCCCAGGCCGGATTCGAACCCACGATCCCTGGAATTGCTTCCAAAGACGGAGTCTGCCGCGCTACCGGCCGGGTTAAGTTCTTTTGTATCCCATTATAATTGAGGCGAAGTATGTTCACAAGGGGCTTGTAATTGGAATGTGTAGTAGATGGAACACGTGTAGTCTATCTGGTCCAGTGAGGATTTGAACCCGGGACCTCCGCATTTGAAAGCGGGGCCGAGCGAAGGTGATTTCTGCTAATCTAAATTTTTTTAGTGGCATATCAGAAAGCTCTGAGCAATGACATCATTGTTTTAACTTGACTAATTTAGATTCTACAATTTAAAAAATTGAAACACAATGCCGTTAAAAGTTGATTAATTGTTCATTTTATTTTTACATGTCAGCGACAATGATCTAAGCACAGGTACATGGCGGCACAGGGCACACTAATTGGGAAAGTTGACAACTTGATTTAAAAGCTACCGCACAACCTTATCCGTAGTCACGATCAGAAGCTAATTATATCAGATAATTACTCAATTAATTAATTAATTAAAACTGAAATGCAGAAACCATCAGACAGAGTGCGAGCCCGCGGTCTGAGAAAGTTACCTTACCTACCTTTAGAATCTGGCTCGTTTTCGTCATCGTGTGGCTATGCGTAAACATTTATCCGATCATAAACCAGAAGGCCAATAAAATGGGTAATTGATGACAGTGAAGGCGATAAGAGTAGTATTTACAACTTTTTATTAGTAAACAAATATGCGTTGACAACTTCGATAAATAAACATCATACAGTTCAATTCTGCAAAAATACTATTTACAATGATAATAATTAATAACAATAATTATATACAGACGGTTTTCGCTTAAAGCTCGCTCACGCAGTCTCTTAGGTCAATGTGTGACATGTCAGATGATGGGGTAAATCAAATGCATTTTATTAAGGCACAATTTTAATGGCGTGCATAATTATATGGCACTTTGCAAGAGCACTTTACACAATAAAAGGCACATAAAAAATCATTCACGTTCTGCATGCCAATTTCATAAGTTATCTGGGTTACCCTGTGCAGCGATACTAGAAGCGACACTTTTCATGATTGTAGAGAGATTTAAACACTATTGTTATTATAAAGTTGTGTGATTGAGCTACTAGTGGCTTTTATATAAGGTAGCCTAGAAATAATTCGCATAATTTGTATTGGTGTCAAAAATAGGGGGGCTAAATAATACCCATTATCTTCGCCTATTTGTTTGAATCAAACTCCGAAAATCTACCTTTCGAGTAATGTCAAGTTTTGGCAACAAAACCATTACATTACATATTTTTTAGTTTGTATCTGGGTATCCACCATGATTTAATTATGCAGACCACTTCTGGGTACACATGATTTAAGAAATTATAAAGCAATCAGAATTGACAAAGATTCTTTTCCAGTAAGCCGTGGAAGCCAATACACATTAAAAATTGAAATGTAGCCACCAGAAAGTAAGCATTTATAGAGGAGTCTCGTTATACAGTGTGTCCCAGAAAAATGAAAACACCTAGATATTCTTCTTCCTAGCACTTCCTCATAAAGTCTTGCAAAGTTTGTAACATTTTCTTTATTTTCACCATTTTTGATAGATGACAACTTTTTTGATTTCTTCAACAACTTTTTTTTTATCCATGACAATGAAAGCTACGTATTTTCCTCCGTGTGGTAACATACCCTTTTGTTCCCAGGATAACGCAGATTCTGACTTGAAAATCTCTCTCATATTTTTCTCTATTCTTTTTTTTCCAAATATTTCACCAAGGGATGTAACGATTTTGACTATTGCAGATCCGATAACAGCATTATCACGACAACAAAAAAATATATAAAAACATGGCAGCATGTCACCACACGAGGAAACATACTCAGCTTTCATTGCCTCAAATAAGAAAGAAATGTCAAAAAACTTGGAAACTACCGCCATGTATGAAAAATAATGATAGTAATGAAAAATTATGTCACTAACAGATGTGCAGTAGTCATCGTTATACCATACCACTTGAAGGAATTTTCTGAGGAAAATGTAGTATAAAAATATATGAGACATAATATTTTCAAGTATCTACATTACCATCACAACAAATCGATAACAGAAAGAAAAAAATTTGTTACAGGACGAACAAAAAAACGTAGTTTTCCTTGCCGTGATTGGAGAAATGTCAAATATGTCATTAGAAGCAAAAAATTATTGAAAAAAAAAGAATCTCAAGCAGATCAGAAATAGTTGAAATCGTTAGGTATACGGCTCTGCCACTGAATAGCGCATGAACAGAGAAGGCCAAGTGAAACAGCACTCGACAAGAGAACGCGTGTCATTCAGCGCTGGACAATTATTTAGCGCAGAGACCAAACAGCGCGGGTCAAAGCAGCGCATTAAAACACCGCGGCTACCTCCTTTCAAGTTTCCTCCTTCTTTTTAGAACCCCGAATAAGGTGATTATTTTTGACCCAAACTTCCTTACTTTCATTCCAGACTCACCAGATAAGCAGTCGATTTTTGACTCGAGTAAGAAATCAGCCCCTTATCTGGTTAGTCGAAAAAGTAGGAGGAAACCTCTGAAAAGAAGGAGGAAACTAGTTAAGAATCATCTTTTCATCTGGTGGGTCTGGGAAAAAGAAAAAACCTGAAAGGAGGCAACTACCTATGGTGTTTTAACTTTCAATGCGCTATTTTGGCCTGCGCTTTTTTCATCTGCGCTGTTTTGTCCAGCTGTTGTTCTGACTAACGCCATTTTGTCAAGGCGCTATATTATCCGGTGCAATTTTTTCGCACCCAGTAACACGAGCGCTATTCTGAACAAGAATTTGAGATGGCTATTTTGAAGCGATGCTTGTTAAAATTTGGTGGAGTCTCTTGTGCTGTGATTAACTGGAACTAGATTGGACATTTGCATTTGTTCCAGCAGCTCCTCGCACTGAACAGTTTCAGATACCCACCAGCTCACAAATGATAGTAAGATATCATGACATAACTCAAAATTTACCCGTACGTGCTTCCTCTATACGTGCCTACTTTCTGTTGTGTATTACTAAACCTTTTAAAAACTGATAGAAATAAGCATCGTAGACTTCATCACCCAAAGACATGCCCTCCAGGCTCACAAATACACGAACGTTCCAGAACGACCATCCATGATCAATCAGCATCGTCAGAATAATTGTTAAGAATCACATACAAGTACTTATTTTACGCGTTTCGTTGCATTTCTCACATTTTACTTCACAGCACCACTCGAACTTGCACTTGCAGTTCTTCTCTTCGGTCACGGTCTGGCTCAGCGCGCCCCGGCCGCAGCACAGTATGCCGCAGCCCTCTTCGCCGGGCGACGTGTCCATGCAGATGCGTCCCTGCGTGCCGAAGGATCCCAGCGTGTTGTTGGGCGTGCAGAAACTCGGCGAATCCTCCGAATACACCAGGTCGATTTTGCCCGGCGGCTTGATGGTGTCCCCTTCGGGCATGAAGCTCTGGCCGTCGTTGCCGGCTATGACCTTGGCGGCGCCATCGAAGCGCTCCTTCAGGCGGTTGCCCACCTCCCGAAATGGTGGCATCTTTCGCCAGCAGGTCTTCAGGGTGCACGAGCCGGACAAGCCGTGGCACTTGCATTCGGTGCGCATGTGGTTTTTGATCGCCTGCAACAAAAGGGGCCCATCAAAGTCTTTATTTCTGTAAAAAAATAGCTCGTACACAAACTATCGGAATATCGTAAATCTAAATTAATGAACTACTTGAAACAATTGAAAAGTCTGTTTCACTTTTGTAGCTTTGAGGGTCTGTTACTTCTTTGAAGCACGCCAAGCACTTTAGGAAAAAAAATTGATCCCGATTTTCGAGATACTTTTTTTGGAGAAATCATCTTTTGAAGTTCCATTATTTTCATGCAAGGAGCAAAGAGTTTCCCCTGTTTGTTTCATTCTTCAATTCCATAAGGTCGAAATTCAATTTATTCCAAGAGCCAATAATTGATATTATTGCTTTATAAGGAGAACACCGGACGCGAAAGAGCCCCCAAAACAGACTTTACCTCATATTACGTAAAATAAGGATTTATTCGCTGGTTTTATAATAACCTAATAAGTTATGAGGCGAATAACGGTGCTATTCCGGCCTTAAATCAAAATGTCTTCAAGTCAAACTCCCCCCCCCCCCCCTTGCAAAAGTTCGATGGCAGTGAACGTGCTGAAACTAGCAATCAGTTTGATTCTTCGTAGATTGTTAGTTGGCAACCTTGCTTAATATAAGGAGCATGTTGCTGTGGCAACAACCAATGAAAAGATCCCTTGCCATGTCAACTTCGTTCTTTATAAACAAGATTCCTAGTGAATAATCAACAGTAATATCACAAGTGCTTAGATTTCCACGATAATTTTGGCCAGGCGAACACGAGTGCTGGTTGTAGCGATAAAAGGAGGGCATTTGTCTAGGGACAACCAGCCTGAGGGAAACGCTTGGCCAAAATTATCTGGGAAAATCTTGAACACGAGTGATATTTTGATGATTATTACAAAAAAGAAGTCCGAGGTGACAGCTGTCAGATTTTGTTGTTTACATCCATTTTATTCCGTTGCTATTGACAGCAGGGTTGTCAGATATATATCAAGTAATATATATATCACAATAAATATCACGATATATCATGATATTTATTGATTGATATATATCATGATCTGACAATCCGACAAAAATGTTGCGCGATGGAGTTTATTTGAAGCATTGTGATCTGCGAAATTGGGCTTTATGCTTCACGCATGCAGCACGTCTCTTTGTCTCGACTTGTTTTCCGTTCAGAATGAATTTAATTTCGATTTATTGTAAATATAAATAACATTGATAATATTATGATTGATTTTTGTTCATGAATCGATATATGTATTATCTAATTTTTGTCCAAGTAGTGTTTGTTTCAATTTCAGACTTGAACATTACCTGAAAATCAAAATTTCAAGAAAATATCAAAATATCGGATATCTATCGAATATATCAATAAATATCCGATATTACGATATTTTGATATTTATATAAATATCATGATATTTTCCAACCCTGATTGACAGTGAGATTCAGATAAGTGAATATTATCCTTGTAGGTCTATAAATCAAGGGCGTTGTATGTAATAATCAACAGTAATATCACAAGTGCTTAAATTGTCACGATAATTTTGGACAGGCCATCGCGAGTGCTGGTTGTAGCGATAAATGCCCGACTCCGTAGAAGAGGGCATTTATTTAGGGACAACCAGTTTGAGGGAAACGCCTGGCCAAAATTATCTGGGAAAATCTCGAGCACGAGTGATATTTTGGTGATTATTACAAAAAAGAAGTCCGAAGTGACAGCTGTCAGATTTTGTTGTTTACATCTAATTTATTCCGATGCTATCGACAGTGGGATTAAGATAAGTAAATATTATCCTTGTAGGTCTAATAATTAAGGGCGTTTATGTAATAATCAATGGTAATATCACAAGTGCTTAGATTTTCACGATAATTTTGGCCAGGCGATCACGAGTGCTGGTTGTAGCGATAGGAGGAGGGCATATATCTAGGGACAACCAGCCCGAGGGAAACGCTTGGCCAAAATTATCTGAGAAAATCTTGAACACGAGTGATATTTTGATGATTATTACAAAAAAGAAGTCCAAGGTGACAGCTGTCAGATTTTGTTGTTTACATCCATTTTATTCGGTTGCTATTGACAGTGGGATTCAGATAAGTGAATATTATTCTTGTAGGTCTAATAATCAAGGGCGTTGTGTGTAATAATCAACAGTAATATCACAAGTGCTTAGATTTTCACGATAATTTTGGACAGGCGATCGCGAGTGCTGGTTGTAGCGATAAATGCTCGACTCCGTAGGAGGAGGGCATTTATCTAGGGACAACCAGCCCGAGGGAAAACGCCTGCCCAAAATTATCTGGGAAAATCTCGAGCACGAGTGATATTTTGGTGATTATTACAAAAAAAAGTCCGAAGTGACAGCTGTCAGATTTCGTTGTTTACATCCATTTTATTCCGTTGCTATTGACAGTGGGATTTAGATAAGTGGATATTATCCTTGTAGGTCTATTAATCAAGGGCGTTGTGTGTAATAATCAGCAAAAATCAATTTTTCCCATAATATTGCTGAAATGAGATTTGCATAATGATATTAATACGTGATAGAGCTTACGTAAGTGTTTCAATTTTATTATTTTTTTATCGAGTTTAATAAAGTTTTTATAAATTTTATTTATTGAAAATTCTACACAGCTACACTTATTATTAATAAGTGGAAATTATGTATGATTTATAAGAGGAATTAATGATAACAACTTGAGAGTTTTATTATCAATATTTATGATTCCATCTGACTTCTATGTTGTGAGTAATACCTGATAGTCCGGCGGCTTAAAGCCATATTCAAAATGAATTCTGCATTTCGTGCCAAAGCCAATTTTATTTTATTATTGTGAAATATGATTAAGAATGAAAGTTTTGAGGGGTGGAGCCATTCTCAATTTTCACCAGGGGGGGGAAGGGGAGGGGGTAGTTCTGGCTTTTTGGGGGCTTTTTGGACTTTTTCTTTTGCACTCGATGTTGTAAGCGGAAGCAAGGTGTTTTCTAGATCTGTGATATATCCGGAGTTTTTTAAGTGGTGTAGCCACCCCCTTCCCCTCTTGGGAGGGGGCTGGGGGGCTCAAGTTGACACATGTAGCCGATTTTCACTTTTTCTTCGATTTCGAACCAATATCGGCAAGCTTGGTATCGTTTCCGACTGAGTCACATCTTCTGAACTCAACCATGACTGAAAAAAATCGATAGCTACAAGTTTAAACAAGTTGTGCAGAGAATATCATGTTTTTTTGTGCTCCTATTTGAAGAAATTTTTTGGGAGTGTTTTAGACATTTGTGGTTGAATTCCATTTCAGGTCTATTATTTTGAAGTATTTTGAACCTAAGGAACGTATTTTAGCACAGTCTTTTGTTTTGGAAAAAATAAAAAATAAATGTTCTCTAAACTTGCTTTGAGCAAATTTTTTGATAATTTACCAACAACGTCTGAAAGGTTATGAAAGTTTATAGTTGTATTGTAGGGTCTGTGATCTTTTTGGAGGGTCCTGCGGGGGTAAAAAGCAACCGTACTCCCAAAGGGCGGGAGCCGCCCTTGATGGGGGTGTAGAATCTGAGGGGGAGGGGGGGTGAAATATTTTATTCATAATTTATGAACGGGCTAGAAACAATCTTTTCACGGTTTCTGATCCTATTTGTTTTCGTGAAATTGGTCTTGAATCAAACTCAAACGGGGGAAGTCTTGGGCTTGGTGACTATTTGAGAATCGCTACCGCAACAGCAGCAACCCAAGTTTCGCGAGGGTGATTGGACATTTTTCCACCAGGTCTGTGCACCATCAAACGCTCAAGCAGGGACTCACAATTTATAAACAGGCAATTTATGAAGAGACAATTTTTTCATGATTTCTGATTCTATATTCTTATTGGAGTATGTTAGTGAAATTGGGCTCACATCAATCACAATCTCAAGGGGAGGGGATTAGTTTCGGGCTTGCTAGCTGTTTTTGTTGTAATCACTCTCATCTTCTTGAAGGAGGGTAGTAGGGGGCGAGATTTTCTGATTTCCACCTTGATGGCTACTTTTGTTGTAACATATATCAACATTGGAGGTTTGTATAATATTTAATCTAGTAGAAGGATTTTGATAAGGGGAGGCATTCCCATTCTTCATTGATTGGGAGAGGTGAGAGGTTCAGATGCGAGGCTCGGCAGTTTTTTTTTTCAATTCAGAGTACTCATTTTATAGGAGAATGGCTGGTAGAGAATGCTTTTATCATTTAGCAACAAGTCTAGGAGTCTTTGAGCAGCAAAGGCGTTTCTCAATTTCGTTAGGGGATTGATTTTTTCCCTTCATTTCGAGCTTGTCGGCTATTTCATGGTTTGCAGTGGATGCAAAAATGATGATTGAACGCTTGTCTATATTTGAAATACAGAACACAGTTGCGTTTATTTTTATATTTCAAGCTTTTGCCGATATGTTTTCTAGAAGAAAGCTTGGTGGATCAGCTGCCGTTTTTTCAGTATATTTTTTCAAATTATGTATGTGTTGAAAAATGTTGCTGATGTTGTTGGGCGTTCGAAGGTGCACAGACGTGGTGAAAATGTCCAATCATCTTCGCAAAGCTCACGCAGAATTCAATTTCATAAAATATGAACAAAGAAAATCTCATTTTCATACACATAAACGCGGTAAAAGTCAAAAGTCGTAGTCCTCACCGTGTAGGTAGTGGTGACCGGACGTGAGTAGTGCCTGGTGCGAAGCTGTGTTCTTCCAGCCTGCATGGCGGAAGCATCAAGTTAGGGGCCTAAAATTCTCGCGTCCATTTTTTTTTCAATTATTCACTGTTCTATCAACAGGAGGTGTCGATTAATATTCCTACTGCGTGTACGATTATTTCAAGTAGGTATCGTGTCGGGTCTGTGTATCATCAAGCATCCTTGCTTGGAGATTCTTCCCTCACTGATGAGGCCTAAAAGACCGAACCACGTATCTGAGGGTTCTTTATTTCCTTACCTGCTCGAGGGTTCGATGATGCACAGACCTGGTGTAAATGTCCAATCATCCCTGCAAAACACACGCAAAATTCAAGTTACTGCCGCTAGTGCTGCTTCAGTAGCGATCTTTGAATAGTCACCAAGCCCAAAATTGAAAGATTCCCCCCCCCCTTTCCCTTGAGTTTTGTTCAAAATCAATTTTAGCGAAATAAACAGAAACAGAAAAACAGAACAAAGATTGTTTCTAGCCCGTTCATAAATTTTGAGTGAAAAATTTCACCCCTCCGCCCCCCAGATTCTACACCCCCATCAAGGCTCCCGCCCTCTGGGATTATGGTTCCTTTCCAACCCGCAGAACTCCTTAAGAACACTACAGACCACAATTATGAACTTTTATAACCTTTCAGACCTTTAATATGATCAGAAACCGTGAAAAGATTGTTTCTAGCCCGTTCATAAATTATGAACAAAATATTTCACCCCCCTCCCCCTCAGATTCTACACCCTCATCAAGGGCGGCTCCCGCCCTTTGGGATTACGGTTGCTTTCCACCCCCGCAGGACCCTTCAAGAAGATCACAGACCACAACTATAAACTTTCATAACCTATCAGACGTTGTTAATGAATTATAAAAAAATTTGCTCAAAGCAATTTTAGAAAACATTTTCTCTTATTTTTTTCCAAAACAAAAGACTGTGCTAAAATACGTTCCTTAGGTTTAAAATAGTTCACAATAATAGACCTGAAATGGAATTCAACCACAGATGTCTAAAACACCCCCAAAAAATGTCTTCAAATAGGAGCACAAAAAAACATGATATTCTCTGCACAACTTGTTTAAACTTGTAGCTATCGATTTTTTTCAGTCATGGATGAGTTAAGAAGATGTGATTTAGTCGGAAACAATACCAAACTCGCCGATATTGGTTCGAAATCAAAGAAAAATTAAAATCGGCCACATGTGTCAACTTGAGCCCCCCAGCCCCCTCCCAAGAGGGGAAGGGGGTGGCTACACCACTTGAAAAACTCCGGATATATCACAGATCTAGAAAACACCTTGCTTTCGCTTACAACATCGAGTGCAAAAGAAAAGGTCCAAAAAGCCCCCAAAAAGCCAGAACAACCCCCTCCCCCTCCCCCCCTGGTAAAAAGTGAAAATGGCTCCACCCCTCAAAACTTTCATTCTTAACCATATTTCACAAAAATTAAATAAAATTGGCTTCGGCACAAAGTGCATGATCCATCTACTAAGCCGCCGGACTATGATTGACAATGATAATTATGGAAGTAAATAGAAGAAAATGAAGAATAATAGAACAAACGAATGGGATAAATTAATAAAATTTGAGTGGGAACCTTGGTAGAACTCTCAAGTTACTTTTCTATGTATTTTTTTTGTTATTGAAACTGACAGAATTTGATTTTTTTTCATAAACGGCTAACTACCTACCTAACGAGTGATCTAATAAATTTCTCCTCAAGTCGCCTATGATTCCTGAAAATCTGGCCGAAAAACGTGGCTACCCAAGGAGACCGAGGCCTACTTTTTGATAGAGGAAAAACTTCACTACGTTATACACACAAAAACAGTGGAACTGTTCATCATTTGTCAGTGAAAAAAAAATGCAAAAATGGTATGCATTTTAGGAAGAAAATTGGGAATATAACCACTTTCACAACATACCAATTTTCTAATCTTGTAATGAATAATCACAGACACATTGTTTTTGTCGTTTATTAGTATAAAATGATTAAGAATAATAAATTCTCTAGGAAATATTCAATTGAGATGATTCTAACCATACGGAAACCGAAATTACAAATTACAAATTACGCAAAACGACAATTTCAGATGGCAAAAATTCTCGCTTTTTCAGTAAAACTTGTTTAATCGTGTTTCAGTTCAATTTTAAGCACCATATTTGATATCAGAAGCTGAGATTTAGTAGAAAACGATACCACACTTATCAAATCGATATGGCCGATATCAAATCGAGGTTTTTGAGAAAAACAACATTAATTTTGCCGATCTTCTTTCTTTTTTCATGCAGGCAACCCAAACTACTTATCAACAATTTAAACGTTAGTCAAATATTTTGAAGCCTAGAGGCATCTAAATATGTTTTTTTCCATTTATATAAGCTACAGGGCGCCATTTGCGCATTTAAAATGGCAATATTTAGCCCCCTTCCCTACAATCAATGACGCACAAGGGTGTGCTACCGAGTATTTTCATATGTTCTTCCTTAGGTCTTACAAGGCCCGTATACCAAATTTCAGCTTTTTGGGAATTTGTTACGGGTTAAAACTTAATATTCCTGGGCTATAAGCAATACATATCAAATCCCACGGGACTGAACGACAGCTGCGGAGAATAAGGAGCAAAGAAAAGATGTTGCTCTGTCTACCTGGCAGAAAGGAATTAGCTGGGACAGAACAGGCCAGACTGGGCAGAGATCTCAAGAGAAGGATTAGAGTTTAAGGCTCGCTGGATCGATCACCCTCGCGTGTAATTCCGGCGTGCTCTGGACGTGGCACCTCCGTAAAATTGACAGATGTGTCTTTCTCGCATGTTGAAGTCTCCAGGTGAGTTTCACGGGCCAGATCCTAGGCGTAGGATCTCGAATATTTCTAGAGCTCCGTAATTTGCCATTATGTCTGTGAATGGTCTAGGAGAGCCGCGTGTGATCCAGAATGCACGCGGAAGTCTTGCCGCTCGCAGCAATAATATTTAAATTGCATGCAGCTCCCCAATTCAAACTGTGACATTCCTGGATTTATATCGTGAATGGCGTACCTTATTTCAAACACGGACATGTTCTGGCAATTTCAAAAGTTCACCACCGTATTATACAACTGCGTGAACACTGCAAACACATCAACCCCAACGCATGATGACAGGTGACAGATGAACAGCCACCCTGTTGCCAATAGCAACCACTTATTTCGCCATTCAGTTTGCTTTTCGCAGCGCCCTCAGCGGTAGTTGTTTGAAATTGCGAATTACTGAATTGAATTACGTCCGACGTATGACATAATGTACCACATTAGCTGTCTATTATCGAAAATTGATGGGGGTACTTTCATTTGAAGGGGCTATATCTACCTATCCACCATCATTCCACAATAAATCGCAGCAGTAAAATAACGAAAGTCATAAAAGTAGAAGTCACTTGCCGCAGCGTATGAAAATGTGCTTAAGATCCAGCTCGCCGAGGATACCCCAGGTTTTTAGGTGGTGAACCCACAACCGATCATCATTTATATTGCCTGTTTACGTGCATATAAAAAATCAAATTTATCTATCATTTGTGTGGTCGCTTTGTTGAGAATCTGATGTGCGGTTAGAGACGGTTAGTAAACACACGGGTGGTGTTAGTAAAAGAACCATTAACACTGCGTTAACACAGATCTCGCCGACTAGATTACGTTTAAGTGACTCGGCGAGACACGGGCAAGCGCTGGTACTGCTGCTGCTGTTGAGCTGCTGATGGTGCTGGTCCGGCCGGGTGTCGGTGTCGTTTTTGATGGATTAATCGAAACAATTTTCGATTCGCTGTTGGCCGGTGCGAACGGGCCGCAATAAAATTCGGCAGTAAAAATGCAAATAAACGCCCGTTTAACTGTTCAAGCGGCGCACACTCGCGCTGCTGGAGAACACAATAAAATCCAACCATCATGCTCCATTTGATCGCCGTTGAGAAGTAGCAAGTAGTTGCTGTATAGCAATAAAAAATCAATCTGTTCAGACTAAGTGAAACAGTATCAAGTCGTAAAAATTGTACTTTTTGATCCTGTTTTGTTTTGCTGCTTGGTCCTTTCAGCTTTATTTGAGACTATCGTCTTCCGAAGTACTTATCAATCTTAATTCTTTATGAAACGCATTGCATCAGAGAATGGAAAACATAAGATGCATTTTGTACGCAACTTAACCTAACTCACTAACAGCAAATCTCTAATATTAACTCGTCAGTTTATCGTCGCTCAACTTAATTATATAAGCCTGTACGGGCCGTAGAGGAATCACGAGATATTAGCGTGCTATTTACAGTTTTATTTACAAGTAGGTACTTTACATACATACATAATGTACATCACTATCAGCAGTTCGATGCTTACATGTCGAAGTATGAATCTTAAGTCATCTCTATCTCTAGTCTATAGTCACCGAGTGGCTACATCAGCTACCCGGGTGCCATCCCTACCACCAGGGCATAAGCACCCTGCGGTGACGGGTATTCCCCATAAGCGGGCGACACAGTGCGGTACACAATATTGTACAAAGCCCTTAGCCCATTGAGGTCGAAATTAATTTTGACCTATGATTAAGCAGAGTGTATGTACCAGAGCAAAGTGTTCCCTGTCATTCTGGAGCTGCCCCTTACGTAAAAATGAAGTGCCATCTATGCCGTTCTTCAAATTGGGGCTTCGTTACCAAGCCTTACAAAGTTGGAATTTTTGAATAGTTTTTCAATTTTAACCTTTGAACCGCTTGACCGATTTTGCTCAACTTTAGCATCTGTATTTCTTGGATACATATACTTACTGGGTAATATTGATAAAAAATAAGCATAAGCATTTGCTAAGATTTTTGAGGAGTTCCTAAGCAAACTGTCCCTGGCAACGCCTGTGAAATCCAAGCAAAGGCTTATGCTTATTTTTTATTAATACAACCCATTGAATCTCATGTCATTCACTTTTGTCTTGGTCATCTACTGGCGTAGATACGGGATACAAAATAGAGTAGGAAAAAGAGAGGCAACCATCCCGTATCTACGCTACTCGATTTTTAGACAAATAGTTATTTATGTATCAAGGGCATAAAGAAGCTTTCATGGCTCAAGGCGCGATTAAGTAGCCCGAGTGTAGTAAGGGCTAGAAACGCGCCAAAGGGCCATAAAAGCAAATTATGCCCACAGAACATACAACATTTTATGAACGATTACATTTTTGTAAGAAATAAAGAAACTTCCATAAAGCGGAAACCATTACCTATACGAAATTGTGGCTGTTAAAAGGTGAAAATGGATCCAAATGTTGATGAAAATGAAAGCAGCAGTGACGGCTTACCGGCGGACATTGAAGAAGATGCGGAAACAGCAAGATGCGGTGCTTTGATACCAGCTAAGTCAAAATCAGTTTCTACAGAAACGGCAAATGCACAAGACAAGTGGTTGGAAAGAACATGTTTGGTAACCTGCCAAGGAAAATAGCAAATTTTCTCAAGTTACCGAATCCTGAACTCTAGGTATACCGGACATTCCTTGCGACGTTCTTCAGCTACATTATTGGCAGATGCTGGAGAAGATCTTATAGCCATAAAAAGACTAGGGAAGTGGAAATCGGGATCTGTGACGGAGCAGTATATCGAAGATACAGTGGCGAACAAAATTAAACGAGCCAGTAAAGTCTTCGGATGGAATCGAGAGGTGACGTCCACACCTACATCTACATACTACTTTTACCAGTACTGCTTGCGCCAACGACTCTTTTGGCAATTTTTCCCACGTGGAACTCGGTGGTCAAGATGTCAACGGCGGTCGACAACTTCAGGCCACGACTGTCGATCATCCAAACAAACACGCCCGTATTTACATGGACATTTTCCAATTGTATTATCAATAATGATAATCGTTAATATGTGCTATTTTTTATTAGAAAATAAATTGGACCTTCAGTTTGAAAGTTGTTGTGTTATCAGTTTATTAAGTTGAGTTCCTAACAACCAAAAATCCTAAGAACAATAAGTTATGTAAACCTGCTGTACAGTAGGTGGGTATAACAAAATGATTTGGTTCAGTTTTCATCTGTTCGCTTCTGTCATTCATCTTCTGGAATTATTAGTGAAAGTTAGTAAGACGAAGACCTAACGAGCACATAACGAGCACATTGCTATTCATTTTCGACATTTCATTATGGCCTACGGGCAATAAAGAGGCCCCAGGGCCATAAAGAGACGGTTATGTCAGAATAATCAAGTCTATAATTGTCAAATTATGTATCGATCGTTCATGAAGTTATTTTATTATCTAATGATAGGTATATGCAATTCACGTTTTAAATTCAGTAGAATGACTGTTTGTTGCAGAAAAAAGTGACAAGCGGGGGGGGGGGGGGGGGCTACGGCTATGGCTGATGGCATGCACCTGCAAAGTTTTGGAGTGAAACTATCAGCGGCCATCAGCCGTATCCTTTCCAGATTGTCACTTTAATTTTGCTCCAAAAAGTCATTCTAATGGGAATAAAAAGTTAAGGAGATATAATGTGTCCGTGAACTTGGTACATGTGCAAAAATTTGGAAAAAATCGGTCAACCTATACCAAAGTTGGGATTAGAAAATTGAAGTATTAGAAACCTCCATCAACTTTGAAGGGCTGTAACTTGGTAACAAAGCTACATTCTGAAAAACGGCATGGATGGGACTTTGGGTAGTATTAATAAAAATAGACATAAGCATATGCTTGGATTTCATAGGCGTTGTCAGGGAAAGTTTGCTTAGCAACTCCTCCAAAATCTAAGCAAATGCTTATGCTTATTTTTTATTAATACTACCCTTTATCTTTTTGTAAGGGAGCCCCCAGTATAGAGGGGCCAGTTTATTTTGGGATATCATGTATAGTGAGAGCAAATACGAACGTCTTTAAATTGGCTGCCACTTATTCTTTTCCGGGGACGTATACATCTCCGACTCCCGCAGTTATAGTTGCACGCCAACTTGAGGATGTGCGTATTTGATCATTGGTCACACGATATAAAAGACAACAGTAGAATAATATAAAAAAAAACAACTCACCAGCCTGCCGGCAACGTAATTGTGCAATTTAACTAAAGTTTTCATATCACTCCGCCGCCTGTACCGCGTGTCCAAGAAATCTTTTGACTTTTTGATGCCGAAATCGATGTTTTCTCCGCCGCATCCCTCCCATTCCCAGTCGCCATCCGGCAGGGCATTGGTAACGTCCTTTTGCTTCTTCTTGTGCTTCTTCTGGTTCTTGATCTTGCGGTTGCAGGAGCACAATGGCAGTTCGCCCGATGTGCAGGCTCTTGTCACCTGGAAAGTCACCCCGGCGGCTAGCATTGCGTTCACGAAGCCTGTCTCTCTCGTATCTGAAACAATAAAAAATACGGTTTCAAAATGACTTGAGCAAGACCGCTTATTAGTATTGCATCATTAGATTAGATGCTATAATATCTGGGATCACGTGAAAAAGTAGCAGGGTCTTGTTTGATTTTGTGACAGCAGCAGAAAAAGACAAAAATCCACTAATTTTGAAATAGTATATTATTATACGAGTTTAATAAGACGAAGTTGGTCACACGACTGTTTTTGGGGCACGACGAACGCAGTGAGGAGGGTCCTAAAGGAAGAAGTGTGACGAAACGTCTTATTAAACGAGTGCAATATACTATTTTATCTATTTTGCCTCAAATATTTGAAAAAAAATTGGAAAATTCTAGGGGTAGCAACGTCGTTCAGTGTCATCAAAGTCGAGCACCGTACTGGCACGCGTTTGTGTGTCGAAAAGTGGCCAGTACGATACGAGAGTGGATAAAATACTTTTTGATGAAATTGGGTGAAAATCGAGCATTGAGCAAGTTAGATGCAAACACCTAATGATAGAAAACAATTTCTCAAAAAACTCAATGTGACAAAAGTCAATCGACTTGTAAGCAAGCATCATTTCACTTTGTGTACCAAAATTGGTCAAAATCCAATGAATTTGGAGCTATAACAAAGAAAAAACCATCTTCAGAACTCATAACTTTAAAAGCCTATCCGATACAATACAAACCGTTCTCAATGTAAATTTTTTCGAGGAAGTCCACATATTTTTTGATGCTCTACCATCTCTTGAAATATGTATTGACGAAAAAAGAGTAACACCCTGTATATCGCGATGAAAATAAAGATCTTTCTTCTCATTTATTCAACTTCCCTTCTCCACACCGGAAATTTCGCCCAATCCCTCTGTGTTCCAAGGGGTGATCTTTTCAAAGAATCTTCAACGGCCACCAACTCGCATGGGGTTGGCTCCATCGTTTATATTTTTGTTGTGCTATGCGACACATATTCCAACTAAATCAAGGAAATTGTTTTCGGGACGAAAATGTGACCCGCTACTGGTGGGGATCGAACCCACGACTCTTGGCATGGCAGTCGGACGCGCTAACCACAAGCTCCAAAAAAAAAGAGATCAGTTTTGTGTTCCGCCAGCAAAAAGCACTAATCAAGCTTTGAAAATGAAATCATAGATGATATTTTATTTTATATTCGTAGGTATGATCGCTACGAGCAGTACAAGCCCCGTCTCAATGAAATTGGCACAGTCTATTCAAGAATATCTCAAAAATCAAGCCATTAATCCAAATCTTGCAAAGGAACTAAGTTAAATTAAATAAGAAATCTATAAAAAGTGCATTCCACATCGAAATATTTTTAGTGGTGTAGAAGGTAGGAGGACAAAAAGAAGAGCCGCTCCTTAACATGCAACTGGGCACTTGCAAAGAATTCCATTCTCACTTTGGAGGACTATATCTGAGTTATCATGAGTTTTTAAAAAAAAATGTTCTAGAAAGTTCTCCTATTTTTGATGTCACATCGGTTGTGAAAATATAGACGAAGCTCTAGCCAACATTGAGCATGCAAAAATAGTGTAACGAAGGTCTGGAAGCATAAGAAAGTAAAGGTTGCCGGCTACAAACAGTGCTCTTCGCGGCCGGCAACGGCAACCTTCACTTTCTTGCATGCTTCCCAGACCTTCTGAACGCAAATCCGGAAAGAAACCGCGTTGTCCGCGATACACTACTTTTGCCTACTTACTCTGTTGGCTACAGCTTCGTCTAATAGGTACTGAAAATATTTGCGTGAATGAAAAACGAACATCCTGATGGACAAGAAAAACTGATTCTATAGCTAAATGTGCCATCTCTTCATTGAGTCGGGGCTCTCGTATACGTGTACCAACTCGCGCATTTCTCGCAAATAATTTAAAGAATCTCCTGGAGATAACGCCGCGAAATGCGTGTAAAGATAGCTAAATGAATCCCACAAATAAGTCTCCGTTCGATCTAGGCCCCCAGAAACAAGCACTCACATGTATCCGGCGATATAATGTGTATATGCCCGGTCTATCTGCATTTATCTAAATCACTGGAATAGCATGACACGGAAAACGGGCGGCATAAAACATCGAACTGGTCTGTACCCAGAAGACATCACCATAAATTTGCTACCAACCTGACAAACGGAATGCTCTCCGGAGATGCTATGCATCGAAGCAAATCCGTCGAAGATGGCACGCAATTATTAACGAACATTCCGTCCCACATTTGCTCTTATATATTCTTAATAGAGGACTCTCCCGTTGCATTCTTCGTCGAGTGATGCTGATGGACGGACGTGAGACGGTTTTTTCACCACACTCTCGCGAATTTTTGCCGTTGCGCTTCTGCTCTTGCCCTGATGGCATTCTTGACTTATTCGAGTCTGCACTGGGACTTGCCCAATGCCCAATCCATGTGCATGACATTTTGTAGGGATTTGGCCAATGTAACGATTCAACTTGCAGTGATATCCAATGGTATATAAGGGTAAAAGGATGAAGGTGAAGCCACCCGCTTTTGTCGGGCCAAAAGTAATCCGGAGGAAAATAATTCAAAGCCGTGCAATCGAGGTATGAGAATGTGAATATTCAGAGTCAAGGCATCATTAAAAGATGTCGCTAGTTATTTAATCCATCCGTGTAAATCCCGCAAAGCTCTACAACATAATTTACTGGCCCCGCTTCGACATTCAATATCAGTTAATGCGGCGTCCGATGAAATGGTGAAAAGAAGTGCGCATTAAATAACGCACCCGCGCTTCAACAACCGACTAGAGTGCTGGCGCACTCCTGCTCCTCCTGCATCGGAGCCCGCGCTCGGTCACCCGCCACCCGCTGGCCAGCCACGTCGCCGACTCGCCGGCACCGTACACCGGTGCGCTCTGTTCTCAAATTACCTATCGGAATTATTACACCTATACCCCGTTCGCGGTCGTTTTGGATGCACTAAAATATTCCGAATTGCTGGGAATGGAGGATATCGCCGGAGATTGACCGTGGTACCTGGACCAATCCTCCTGGGCTGCCGTCCGCTCCCGACTTGTCGCGTACGCTGCCGAGTGCTTCTGCGGGCCTGTTAGCGAAGAGTTTTAGTCCCCTTCGAGGAAGCTGAGTTAGAACCCGTTTATGTTGCGTCGCGACCCTCCTAGAGGCCGAAGCGTCGAAGCCCCAATGATGAGTCCCAGCCCACTTGGAAAATGACGAGTCGATTTCCCCCGGCTGATGTGTCTCCAAGGCCCCCTGGAGAAAGTCGAGTTGGAACCCTTCGGAGTCGTGTTTTGGTCCCCTTGGGGGCACGCTGAGTCGAGAACCCTCCAGGTTGAGTTTTGACCCTCCGAGAGACTGATGAGTTGCTTCCCCCGTTGAGTTGCAACCCGTCTCTAGGATGTCGTGTCAGAGCCCTTGGACGTTGAGTCTTGATCCGCCTCCAGGTGTCGAGTCAGAGCCCTCCGACGACGAGCTCCAGCCCTTTTTCCAGGTCGATGTGCCAAGACCCTTCCGGTGTTGAGTTTCGACCCTTCTCCAAGTCGTAGAGTTGGGACCCGTTGACGAAGAGTTTCGAACCCCCTCCAGGATGCTGAGTCGCGTTCCCTTGACGGTGAGTTCTAGCCCACCTCGAGGATGTCGAGTTAAAACCCCTAAATGAACCAGGCCCGATAGAAATGAGGTCTCTCGTTTCGGTATCTCGTGTGGCGGAGTGATGACCTCGACGAGCGGGAGGTTAGTCTTGGTGAGTTGGGATAGTTGCTTACGGTTAGGCTTTGTCGGAAAAATGTATGATGGGGCTCACGCGTGCGTTCTGAATCTGCCTGCACGTGCTGGTATCTGCGCTACTGTCTGCCGTCAGGTACAGCCACTGGCAAGCCTCGTCTTTTGATGGATACCTTCATAGAAAGGTATTCGCGCTCTTGGGCCCTCTGGACTTGGCTTTGTGACTGCGGTACTCAGAGCACCGGACCTAGTGGGTTAGATCTGGAAACTCGCGGGTGAGCTTCCTCTGCGTTTCTGAAGCTCCTAGTTATTCGGAAAATGTAAATTTTGAGAACTACGGGAAAAATCAAGTAATTGAAATAAAATAGAATCGCGTTGAGCTCGGGGTTCGGACCCTGCCGTAGAGTCATAATTGTTGATCGGATTGATGGACACCCCCCCCCCCCTCCTTGAAACTAATGATTTTGTTTTAGCGCCACGACAGTTCAGGATATTTCCATATAGAGCTTGTTACGGGAATGAAGACGTTCTTATTCGAAACTCATGAATTTAATCCGGTACCCAACGACGCCATCGTTCAGATAGGGACTTTGTAAAAATGAATTGTTATTAGGGCTCGATCAGGAATAGTGGAGACGCCGATTATTTCGCGTTAGGGCAAAGATTATTTCGACGCTTCTCCGCATCGGCTTTTCGGCGAACACCCTGTCTAGTCTATTCACTGTGTTTTGTTTTTCCTGGCTGCGGCCATCTCTCACAAATTGCTAAACAACAACGAACTAGCGCGTATACGGGGCGTGCTCAAAACGTTCTCCACATTAAATTAGTACCTTGACTTAAGTAATTGTTTCGCGTACACCATCGGTTCGAAAGTTTTTGGAAGGGCGAAATTTGGTTCAACATTTCCGGTTATAGGCACTTTCGATCATGGGAATCTTTCTGAGCGTTGGGGGCAATTCACGGCGAAAACAGGTTTAAAGCCTCCACAAAGGCCAGCCATATCCAATCCCTTCCAAACGGGCAAAAGAGAACCATAGCCCAAAAAGAGCGTTAGCCTTTGAAAAGAGGCTCCACAAAAAGGGGGCCACCGCACACACCGGCCCACAAATCTTAGATTGCATTCGTGTTCGAAGTCACTCTTCTTTTTGCGGTGTCTAGAAGCCGGGCCTAACCCTAACATAACCTTTAACACTAACATAAATGTTGGATCTGATTTCACCACAAAAGGAACTTTGAACCGCGAAAGCCAGCCAGAATTAAATGTCGGTCAAGGTGTAGAGTCAGGTGTTCGTCGGAGGGTTGGGGTGTTGGGACGTCTGAAATAATTAGGGGAAAGTTATCTCTTCGGTAATAGGTTAGATCTTTTAGATAATATAGCCTGCGATGTGAAGGTAGGACTAGGTATAGGAGCGAGCCATTATTTAAACATTTTGAATTGTACATAGAAGTCAATAGACTGATGTTATGTTAAAATTTTATACTGTGTCTTATTGCGTTCAAACTTGTAGTCAGACCTGTCTCAACAATCTCGAGAACTCTATAAGCGAACAACAAGAAGAGAGGCACAACGGGATGTCGTCCTGATACTAGATGATCATCGGCCAAGCGGTTCCAAAAGCGGGAAAAGTGATGTAATTCAAATAAGTTGAATTACATGCCAGTATAATGGGTTGTCTACCCATTCAGGGGTACAAGACGATAGCTGGGGTCGTTTCAAAGGTATGTTTTTTTAATTTAATTGTCTTATTTTACGAGGCGACATTCAGCTATAAGCTGCTCTACCATGCAACCTCGGGGACAGTACAAAATATCCATGGATGAAGTAGGATTCGAACCCACACAGGGCAGCGCGAATGGTTTGGCTTGCCATCACCTGTACCACTCGGCCACCACCGCTCCAACGACATGGGGTGATCATAATAGAGTGTCTGCAAAACAGAGACAGCTTCTACAGACCACCTACAGACTAATCACTCACGACAAAAGACTACTAAGTATTAGTCCGGCGGCTTAAAGCCATATTTAAAATGAATTCTGCATTTCGTGCCGACGCCAATTTTATTTTATTTTTGTGAAATTTGATTAAGAATGAAAGTTTTGAGGGGTGGAGCCATTCTCAATTTTCACCAGGGGGGGGAGGGGGAGGGGGTTGTTCTGGGTTTTTGGAGGCTTTTTGGGCCTTTTCTTTTACACTCGATGTTGTAAGCCGAAGCAAGGTCTTTTCTAGATCTGTGATATATCCGGATTTTTTTAAGTGGTGTAGCCACCCCCTCCCCCTCTTAGGAGGGGGCTGGGGGGCTCAAATTGACACATGTGGCCGATTTTCACTTTTTCTCTGATTTCAGACCAATATCGGCAAGTTTGGTATCGTTTCCGACTAAATCACATCTTCTGAACTCAACCATGACTCAAAAAAATCGATACCAACAAGTTTAAACAAGTTGTGCAGGGAATACCATGTTTTTTTGTGCTCCTATTTGGAGACATTTTTTGGGGGTGTTTTAGACATTTGTGGTTGAAGTCCATTTCAGGTCTATTATTTTGAACTATTTTGAGCCTAAGGAACGTATTTTAGCACAGTCTTTTGTTTTGGGAAAATTTGAAAAAAATGTTTTGTAAATTTGCTTTGAGCAAATTTTTTGGTAATTCACCAACAACGTCTGAAAGGTTATGAAAGTTTATAGTTGTGGTCTGTGGTCTTCTTAAAGAGTCCTGCAGGGGTGGGTAAAAACCGTAATCTCAAAGGGCGGTAGCCGCCCTTGATGGGGGTGAAATATTTTATTCATAATTTATGAACGGGCTAGAAACAATCTTTTCACGGTTTCTGATCCCATTTTTTTTTTGTGAAATTGTTCTTAAACCAAACTCAAAAGGGGGGATTCAATTTTGGGCTTGGTGACTATTTGAAAATCGCTATTGCCAACAGCAGCAACCCAAGTTTTGCGAGGGTGATTGGACATTTTTCCACCAGGTCTGTGCACCATCGTACGCTCAAGCAGGGACTCATAATTTATGAACAGGCAATTTATGAAGAGACAATTTTTCCATGATTTCTGATTTTATGATCTTATTGGAGTATACCTATTGGTGAAATTGAGCTCACATCAATTTCAAAGGGAGGGGATTACTTTCGGGCTTGCTAGCTGTTCTTGTTGTAATCACTCTCATCTTCTTGAAGAGGGGTAGTAGGGGGAGAGATTTTCTTATTTTGACCTTAATGGCTACTTTTGTTGTAACTCAATTTCATAAAATATGAACAAAGAAAGTCTCATTTTCATACACATAAACGCGGCAAAAGTCGAAAGTCGTGGTCCTCACCGTAGTGGTGGTGGTGACTGGACGTGGGTAGTGCCTGGTGCGAAGCTGTGTTCTTCCAGCCTGCATGGCGAAAGCATCAATAAGGGGCTGAAATTCTCGCGTCCATTTTTTTTCATTGTTCACTGTTCTACCAACAGGAGGTGTCGATTAATATTCCTACTGCGTGTACGACTATTCAAAGTAGATATCGTGTCGGGTCTGTGTATCATCGAGCATCCTTGCTTGGAGATTCTTCTCTCACTGATGAGGCCCCAAAGGTCGAACCACGTACCTATCTGAGGGTTTTTCACTTCCTTTCCTCCTCGAGGGTTCGATGGTGCACAGACCTGGTGGAAATGTCCAATCATCCTTGCAAAACCCACGGAAAATTCAAGTTACTGCCGCTAGTGCTGCTGCAGTAGCGATCTCTGAATAGTCACTAAGCCCAAAATTGAATGATTCCCCCCCCCCCCTTCTTTTGAGTTTTGTTTAAGATCAATCTTAGCGAAATAAACAAAAACAGAAAAACAGAACAAAGATTGTTTCTAGTCCGTTCATAAATTTTGAGTGAAAATTTTCACCCCTTCCGCCCCCCCGGATTCTATATCCCCCATCAAGGCTACTGCCCTCTGGCATTATGGTTCCTTTCCAACCCGCAGAACTCCTTAAGAACACTACAGACCACAATTATGAACTTTTATATAACCTTTCAGACGTTATTGAATTATGAAAAAATTTGCTCAAAACAAGTTTGAAAATTATTTTTTTTTTATTATTCCAAAAACAAAAGACTGTGCTAAAATACGTTTTTTAGGCGCAAAATAGTTTAAAATTATACACCTGAAATGGAATTTAACCACAAATGTCTAGAACCCTCTCAAAAAATGTCTTCAAATAGGAGCACAAAAAAACATGATATTCTCTGCACAACTTGTTTAAACTTGTCGCTATCGATTTTTTTGAGTCATGGTTGAGTTCACAAGATGTGATTTAGTCGGAAACGATACCAAACTTGCCGATATTGGTTCGAAATCAAAGAAAAAATGAAAATCGGCCACATGTGTCAACTTGAGCCCCCCAGCCCCCTCCCAAGAGGAGAAGGGGGTGCCCACACCACTTAAAAAAATTCGGATATATCACAGATCCAGAAAACACCTTGCTTTCGCTTACAACATCGAGTGCAAAACAAAAGGTCCAAAAAGCCCCCAAAAATCCAGAACAACCCCCTCCCCCTCCCCCTCTGGTTAAAATTGAGAATGGCTCCACCCCTCAAAATTTTCATTATTAACCATATTTCACGAAAATAAAATAAAATTAGCTTCGGCACAAAGTGCATGATCCATCTACTAAGCCGCCGGACTATATAGTCTGTTCAGCGATAGAACCGACTTTTTTGAATTTCAGTGATGTAGCCTATAGCAATAAATAAAAGCACCAAAGACTGTAACAACATGGGCGCGTTTGGAACTAATATAAGTTTTGTTCGGTTGGTAGTCTTACCCGGACAAATTATTCCTACGCCAAGCCAATGGCATTACATGCAGCGAGTTTGACACTTACGTACGATTTCTAACCTCCATTTCTCTATGATGCCTGTTATTTTTAGTGGGCTCGGCTGTTGTGAGTGTTGTGTAAAATCAGCTTCATTCAAAAAAACTGTTTTCTCATTTATTAAAATTGGTATTAAACTAGTGTCATTTAAAATTATCATAGCACTTAGCAGTGATTAGCGAAAATAAGCACGTCTTTCTAACTGGAATTTTAAATTTCGCGGGTAACGCTCAGGACTACTTTTCAAGCGGAGGAATCTGGTGGTCCTTTCTATGAGTGTATAGAAAGTCACGAGATCGTTGTAAGGATAATTACATTGAATTGCTGATTGGCGAGGTTCGTCGCCTAACTGCCTATTGAATCGGTATCAAAATTCAAGGTGAAACGCACAAACCTATACTCAACTATTTCCGTAAAAGTGAACTCCTTTGTTCCACAAGTAGAAGGGGTCGTAACGTAAACTCTTGAATTCTATAGCGTCAAGAAGACGCCAGGTCGCCAGTTCCCTGGTTGCTACGTGTACTTCTTTGTGTATAGTGAGTACGCACACTGAGAAAAATGCGTAATGACTCATATAAGAAATCTGGTCTAACATAATAAGACATCCGCATACGTATTAGGACAGCCTCACAGCTAATAATCAGTATAAGATGGATTTTGCTAAAACTTCTTGTAAACCCAGACCATGCTTGTTAATAGCATGTAAAAGATACGACTTTTTAGAGAATATAAAACTTCATGGTTACCCTAATAAGATAAGTTTTATGTATATTATGGAGCAATATAAGACAATGTTCTACTTTGTATTATATTGCGTCTTATTATAGTTATAAGATCACTTTTCCTTTGTTTGTACTTGATATTATTTTCCGCCTTATAGCAGTTATATGATTACTTTTCGTGGGTTTATACTACATAAATGTTCTGGGTGATAGGTAAATAAAACAAGATTGTTCTTTTTTTTTAATAATTTTATTGCAGTTAAATTACACAAACAAAATTAACTTTTAACTTAGCTAACAAAAACTATTAGCTATGGTTGTATGCAAAAGTGGGGAATGATACATGAGATCGGACTGCTTTATACAACGGGTTATGTCACAATATGTCGTTCTTTGTCTATATTTCATATGCTTGATGATGCGTACTGAAGGCAATAGTTTCGATTTCGCTCTATAAAATTAGAATATATTAATTGCAAAACTTATCTTTATGATTGCTGATGGCTGCAGCATAAATACTTTCTTCACACTGGCGCCGGAAAAATCCACTAACACTAACAACACTCCCGTTGCGAACGTTGCGAGCACGCACAGCAAATGACCAAATGGGGAAGTCTTCCTCAACCTCAACCCAACTACCCGAAAAATGAAATGGATTCGCCCAAATACTTCTAGGTATAAGATGTCTTATAAACCTTATGTCCAGCTTGATTACCATAACTTTTCAACGTTTATTACATAAACTATAATAAAATTTCTTATTATTGTAACTCTCCTTCTTTCTATAACTCATGGTTACTTCTTCTTATAAACGTTGTCTTATACTTGGCCAAATCAGTACTATTACAGATACAATCTTCAGCTTAACAATACTATCTTATTGAATAATTTCTCTCAGTGCAAATTTGGAATATTTTAGACATCGGAAAAGTAAAGCAACAGTAGGTCAGTTGTAGTCAGTTCTCCCAAATGCCGCTCTATGTAGATCCGCAAACGCAACGCAACTACTGGAAGGTTTTTAATTTGCTTGCAAAGTTTTCGCAAAGGGATCGCAACGGCGCAAGAATTCGCACACTATCGCAACGCACCCGCAGCGTAACCGAATGCTGTTATGCGGCTGAGAATTGAGTTCCTTTTTTTTTCGGATAACCGCGAAAAACTGTAAAGTTGCATACTGGGTTGCCTACCCACTGGTGTTTGCTCCTAAGGACTATGACGTATTATAGTTGATATAAGCCTCAATTTAATCCCAAGCATGTTTGTTGCGTGGTTTTATCTTCTGCATGTGCAGTAGCTCTTGTGCGGAAGCGCCCAAGGGACCTGACCACCGTCCGAACTATCCTGGGACAGAGACCCTTTTTGGTGTTTATTCAAGATTCAAGCACTCTTATCTTGGAAGCAAGGCTAGCCATTTACCAGCATGCAGTTTATCTCCATTCATAAAGTTCTCCCTCCAAGTTGTATAAACCACGCAATCTGTTCTTGTATACCCATCATAACTTCTGCCACAAACACTCTTGCTATTCCAGGTGCCAATGTTACCATTATCAATAAGGATAAAATTCCCCTAATAGGTTATCCCCCTGTTAGTGAACAATTTATACCAAACTAACGATAAATAACTGAAAACAAACATTAGTCTTTTTCGAGCGAGAGAATTTTTGTAACCGGTTGGTTATTGGCGGTTGACATTAGATTGACATATGCTGTCATTTTTAGCATCTGACATTCCTCGCTAAAACGTTGCGGTTTCAACTTTGGTTATCAGCATTTGGCGGGAAAAGAGTGAATTTGATTGACGGAGAAAATTCGGCGGTACTTTATTGGCAGTATAGGTAGGTACGATTGCGGCCAAAATAAAGTGGACGACAATGTCAACGAGTTGGCTTGCTGTCATGCGACGTTCAGGCCAGAATCCTGAGAAATCTGTCAACTGTCGTCCACTTTAAAAAGTCCGCAACGGTACCGGCAAGAGAATAAAGATTCAATTTTCCGGAAACGTTCTATTTTTGAAATATTGGTATCCTTATTTGCAACGCCTAATAAATCTATTTCAGTAGAGATTTCAGTGAAGAAATCATGGATCTTTTTTGATTTTAGTTTTTATTCTCTAGAAAATGGTGTTTTCTATACAGGGTGTTTCAGGGATGATAGCAAAAAATTAAACTGTGGGTAGATCTCGTCAAAATATGACGAAAACCTATGTACCATTTTGTAAAGTTCGGCCTAATGACGAAGATACAGCCCTCCAAAGTTCACTTTTTTTGGATTTCAAAAATTTGTAGCTCAAGAACGTTCGAACAAATTTAACTTTAATTCAGCAAAAGCTGATTTGTCGTAATTATCTATCAACCAGCCAAATTTGGAAAGAATCCAACCAGTGGTGTAGGAGTTATAAGGGTCTACGTCACTGATTGGATTCTTTCCAAATTTGGCAGGTTGATAAATAATTATGACAAACCACCTTATGCTAAATTAAAGCTGAATTTGTCGAAACGTTCCTGAGTTACAAATTTTAGAATTCCGAAAAAAGTGAACTTTGGAGGGTTGTATCTTCGTCATTAGGCCAAACTTCACAAAATGGTATATAGGTTTTCGTCATATTTTGACAAGATCTACCCACAGTTAAATTTTTTGCTATCATCCCTGAAACACCTTGTAGAGTCGGCTGTCGGACATGTGGATTGGCAGGTGTTCTTGTGGGTCCATCGTCTCCTCATAGATTCTTCTCTCTCGTCAAGTCGTCACTCCAAGTCCTTGAGGTTAGGTATGTCTGACGTTTGCAAATTGTATGGGTGGATCGCTTCTTTCAAATCCAGTTTCAAATCTGTTACCGCCACAATTTGTTCCACCACTACAACAATTAACCATCTCCATGACCAGGTTATGAAATATATAATCGGTGATATCAAAATGGGGGTACTTCCTTTATACCGCTTATAACCAATCCTCGCTGAAATGTCAAATTCAAAACATAACCAACTTAGTGTAACCGGTCATGAAAAGTTACTCGCTCGAGAAAGTTTATTATGAAATCCGTCAACAAAGGTACCTTTGACAGGCGCGCGCCCGACAATTTGGTGACAAAGCTGTCTTCCTTTACGACTTTAGTCAACTCCAGAGCACGAAATTTTTTAAGCTAATGCGACAACGCGAAGAAAGCGCGGTGGTGGTTGAGTGGTTTAGGTGACAGCACTGTTGATCGTGTTACGAGCGGCGATTCTGAAGAACCTTCAACGTTCGATCGAGACACATTTGTCCACTTTGGCGGAGGTGCAGATTCCAGAACACAGAGAGAGCACGCGAAAGGTATGTGTGATTATTCAGGAGTGGTCTAGAAACCGCATATGCCGGGCCACTATGGAAATTGCTGGAAGGTGATAGAAAGCTCGGGAACACAAATCGGGGGCATATAAAAGCATCGTCCAACAGTGGACAGCGAGCGAAGAAGCGAGCGATAATCACAGCGATATTCCAAGTAGATAATTGTTGGCGTGTATTTATTGTAGTACGCAGAAATAAACAGTGTGTGTTTTGAATCGATCGTCTCAATTATATTCGAACCCGCGTACGCGAAATCCGTAACAATAGCAAGCCAAGCCATTCGCGCTGCCCTGTGTGGGTTCGAATCCCGCTATATTCATGGATATTTTTTTCTGTTCCCGGAATTCCATGGTATAGAGCAGCCAGCAGCTTATAGCTGGATGTCCCTCGTTTATGAGACAATGATTTCAAATAAAAAATAAATAAAAATAGGTGTTGTTATAGCGGTACATTTTTTTTAATACTTACTCATTTATAGGATATTTCGCAACGACAACTTGCAACTTTCAGCTACGGACATAAAATATGTACTTCGCACTTTTTACACTCCCAAAAACAAGCAAGCGAATAAATAATCATCAATAGTCGTATTATTTAAAATAAATGCAAAAGCTATGGCAGCATCAGGACAGTGTCAAGCATGTGCGGAACTCATCTAAATCAAAATAGCCTTCCATGAGCTGGGTCTGACAGAGATGCCAACCTGCCGGCTTCACACTTGTTTGGTGGTTCTCAAACCTTCGTATTGCGATACATTTTTTTGGGTACTTCATTAAACTATTCTAACTACACAGTATGCGATGAAATACATAAAATTCGGATTTCTATCATAACTGAAATCATCACTTAACTATAGCTGTATTACACTAAACAATTTCTTATACAATTTCTTGAACAATTTGTCAAAATATAGTGTCAAAAAACAATAAACTTGATTGTTGATTTGACAGATTGTTCAAAAAATTGTATTGTGTAGTGTAATACAGGTCATATGCCGCTCACGTTTCAAATTCAGTAGAATGACTTTTGGAGAAAAAATAAGGCGACAAGCTGAAGGGCTACGGCTACGGCTCATGCGCTGAAGGCACCTGCAAAGTTTTGGAGCGAAACTATCAGCGGCCATCAGCTGTATCCTCTCAGCCTTCAGCCTGTTACTTAATTTTTGCTTCAAAAAGTCATTCTACCAAAAATTAAAAGGGAACGGAATATACGTGAGGTTACAGACATTTAGGTGTGTGAAAGTTGACCTTTGAAATGAAAATAGACTTCAATGTCCTCCTTGCCGCTTGAGAGCTACTGAAAACCATCCTGATGACATTTGGTGATGTCATTTATGATTTGATGAGGTACAGTGATAAGTAGTCCAGTAATTTCCTGCTCAAGAGTAAAAACGATCTGACAAGAGACATGCAACAAGAAGTGGAGTTTAGTTTCGCAGTTGAGTGACTGAACAATACTCTACGCAAAAGTTGGGAGCAAAGTCTTTCATACAAGCGAAGCGTTTGGAAAGTAACATGCATAAAAAATGAAACATCAAGAACTTCAACAGAAAAAAATCAATAGTTTTAAACATCAATTCTTTGTCGCAGCGCTGGCAAAATTTCACTGGCAACAACTCTAAGCTATTGCAACATTTGCTTGCACTACTGTATCGTCTGCGTCTGGTACAAAATCTTCCATTTTGGATGACGAAATTTTCCACGGAATAACTAATTAACTGATTAGGAATTCAATTCTTCGTTCACACAAAACTATGAAGACCACGGGCCACGGGCGAGGCTATTATTACTTCAGTTGGAACACGCTACAAGCTACAAGCAGAGAGAAACGGTACAATGGGGTCCTATACGATTTTTTCTTATTCCTTCAAACTAAAGTACAATGTGAGATTACCACAGACATAGCAACATAGTATCTCAGAAGCAACTACTTTTCTTGAAAAAAAAAAGTTGAAAATCGAAGCGCGAAGCAGAGCGGTTTGATTTCAACGTCTAGTGACGTAACTAGACGTTGTGTGTTGCTATGGCAACGATGCTGTCGTTGCTGCTGATACGTTGCTCTCATGTCGACCTTGTTCATGCTTTGTTTTCATTTCACTTGATTCAAACCGATAGACTGGATGAAGCGAGACTTCAATTACTTTTTTCTCGGCCATTTTTTTTAATTTGTGTTTTAGCTGCACAGTTGCTAGTTTTATCTATTCAATGAAAGGACCAATAAAATCGTATTTTGTGATTCTTGTATACGACCCCATTGACGCGCAAGGGGTACCCTGACGTACCGCCAAGGTGACTTCCAGCCGTCAAAATAACAAAACAAAAACTAGCAGGCTTCTGGTAACTTCACTTCATTGTGAGCCTCTAACAAAAATACAAACGGAAGTTCATAATTTCGATAAAATTCTAGTTTTTCGCACACTTTTAGGAATTAATTTTACTAGTGATTTAATAAGAAGTAATTCTTCCCACGTGTCAGAAACTAAACACAAGTTATTTTTGCCTCGTACAAAAGAACGATAAATTGACGGTTCTGTGCAGTTCACGCTATTGAGACTCACAGTAGTCACAGTCGAATGAGGCATATCCTCTCGATTATTTGATCAAAACGAAAATTCAGTATTTTGTTTTGTCACGGCACACGGGAGGGCCCACGCTGAGGATTACTGTTGTTGTGGCTCTAATAAGAGTTGCACCAACTTTCGGTCCAACTTGCATAGAGCACGATATTATTATAAATGCATTTTGTTCAAATAAAGGCTGAACGTCGCAAGTGAGCAGCCTTATTAGCACATAAATATGTATCGGACCGAGCTCTCTTATCTAAATGATGGATCTTGGAGGATTTGTTGGCGCGAAGGTTGATACGTCATGTGACCAGGGTCTCATCAATCGCACTTATATCTCAGTATCTCAATCAGATCCCTGCAGTGATACCACCGGCTGGGGTAATTGTCATTCACGGTCCCTCTCCGGTCGATAGTGATCTTCGCATAACTCGCTCGCTCATGGTAAATCACATTTGCAATTACGATGGCCACGGCCGGCTATACTTACGGTGAGAAGAAGCAACGACGACAACAATAAGAACTAGCGAATTAAATGCATTCGCTAAATGTATTCACGATCCTTGTGCCAAAGCACCGCAGGCTGTGCCGTGTATAATGTTTCAAGTCTCGACTATTAGATTTTGAGCCGTCTCTTTTTGACAAAAATCTCAGAGAATGCTCCTCAATATTGGTTACTCCTACTGCGCAATGCGAATATACTAAAAATATGAGAACTGAGTATTCCGTAGGAGATTTTCAGGAGATTTCCGGTAATTTTCATGCAGTGAACGTGCAGTACAATGGGTTACCTAAAACTCCCACGGGGTAATTCGCAAACTTTCAAGAATTATGAGAGAACATGCTAGCGTTGAGTAAGAACTTATGCAGAGCCGTAACCGATGATATTTCTGACACTGACAACGGTTTTTACAAGGTATTCGCTTGCTGCTACCCACAAGGTTAGGTGACAGCTGCGGCTTTATCCTGAAGAATTCCTCAGAAATAAAAGGCGAGCTCACACCAGAACAAAGTTCTCCCAGTACTTCACTATTTATATTAGGAAACGATCCACTGCAAAGCTCGTTTCAAAAGTTGCATGCACTGTAGCGTCATCTACCGGTCAATACCAATAGGCTAAGATAGCCCGTCAATGTATAATTCTACTCAACGATGTTAGGTAAATGAGTCCCCTCTTCTCAACTTGAATATGTACCTACTTGGAGATGTACAATTGTACAACAGCTATCTGGCCAAAGCAGGAGGTTAATTGCGGTGGATTTCTTTTTCTTTGTGGACCTTGTAGCGTGATTCTACAGCATAAACAGAACGAAATTATGGCAGGAGAAGAGAGGAATGGGAGTGGAGGAGCACCTTGTAAGAAAAAATAGAGGAAATACCGTCCGTTTTTTTTTCTAGGCCCCAGCGCGTAGCGCCTTTAGTATGGGTTCCACACCCAACATATTATATATTTTTGAAATCAGAAGAACACAATCTTTCGATTAATGGTATGTCAAATTATTTTTGACAGATGTCATTTTTTGACAATTGACAGAATAGTACTTGTGATACATCATTTTGAAGCCCATCAAATTCTGAGGAAAACTGTATGTTCATTTTTGGAATAGGATGTCTTTCACAGCTTCTGGAGGTCTTCAAATAGGAAAAATTGTTGAAATTCAGAAATACTCAATAAGTACGTAAGTAGGCAAAACAGGTATTTTTAATAATAACTAATGATAATAATCAATAAATAATCACAATGAAACGAAAAATGCCCTGAAGAAGTTATTTGAAATGACCGTCTCCTTGTTCCTTGAATGAGAGATTCAACGACCGGTGAATTGGAACTGCCAGCCCAACGCGATAGTATCCGAGGTGGCCAGGTATGACCCCCCCGATTTTTTTATGAGCCTCTCTGAAAGATAAGGTGTTTATAGAATCACCCGCTGATTTGGACGATTCAAAATCAGAATATCATCATCAGTTGATATGAAAAATACCTATCAATTATTGAGTAGGTTTTTCTGAATTTTAACAATTTCTCATATTCAAAGACCTCCAGAAGCTGTAAAAGACATCCTATTTCAGAAATGAAAACACAGTTCTCCTAAGAATTTTATGGGCTTTAAAATGGTGGGTCACAAGTACTATTCCGTCAATTGTCAAAAAATGACATCTGTCAAAAATAATTTGACATACCATCAATCGAAAGATTTTGTTCTTCTGATTTCAAAAATATATAATATGTTGGGTGTAAAACCCATAATAAAGGCGCTATGAGCTGGGGCCTAGAAAAAAAAACGGACGGTATACTGTTAGGAGTTGCAAAGCTCTCGTGTAATTCTAGTGCATTCGACAGCACAAGCGTAGGCCTTGTACAATGGAGTATTATACTAAATATTTTTTCTATTGAAATGAAAACTACATTGAAAAATAATTAACCCGTGTCTTTTTATCCAGTCAAAAACCGTATCGTTTGGGCGCAATAAATAAATAACATGAACTAGTTCTGACGTCACAGCGAGTTACCGCCTATACCGCCTGTGTAAATGACGTCAGAAATAGGCAGAATATAGAAATTTCATTTATTTATTGCGGCCAAACGATACGATTTTTGGCTGAATAAAAAAATACGGGTCAGTTATTTTTCAATATAGTTTCTGATTCCATCGGAAATTTTTTCTCTCAAAAGTAGAATACTCTATTTGAAATAACCTGGAGACCCCAACGTGCGAGTAAAGCACGTCTGCCCAATTGGCGGAAGTGCCGCTTCCAGAACACGCTGGTGATACATGCGTATAAGTGTTGGACTGTCCGAGAGCCTCCGCAAAGCCATATGCCGTGATCATTATGAAATTTGCCAGAGAACCGGTAAAAAGTTCCACAATAACAGTTGGAGTATATAAGCACAGATAGACCGACAAACACACTAGTACTGAATTCAAAGCGACAACGAGCGGATAGAATAACAAAGCTGATCAAAGCAATATACTCAAGCGCAGTGATGAACGGAATGTGTTACAAAACAAGTAGCTATACAAAAATTATATTGCATTATCAATGCACTTTTACATAAAATACAAAAGTTATCTTCAATGACGTCTGCAGGGAGGTGCTACTGTAAGATATCTCGCGACAAACATGACGACGATTTTTCTAAGGGAGTAATCTAGAGAGATGTAATGACTATTTCCCGTTCACTTTTTATTTTCAGTAGAATGACTTTTGGGGCAAAAATAAAGTGACAAACTTAAGAGCTGGCTGAAAAGATACGGCTGATGGCCACTGATACTTTCGCTCCAAAACTTTGCTGGTGCCATCAGCCGTAGCGGTAGCCCAGCCCCCCTTGTCACTTTATTTTTGCTCCAAAAAGTCATTCTTCTGAATTTAGGAAGTGAACGAGATACTTAGAGAGATCAAGGACCATAATGAAGAAAAAAAATACGATTTTACCTTATTCATAGTCATGTCGAGTACTTTGACGCTCCCCTTGTACGAGCCCCGTCCCACATCAGCTGGCCCAGATGCGAAAATTTCACTTTTCTTATCCAAATAAATACAGGGTGCCCCGGAGTTGGAGTGCGGAAACTTGTCAATCGATGAAGAATAGAAAAATAAGTAGACTGATCCCAAAAAAAATATATTTTTCTGAAAAGTAAAATAACGGAGATACAACAGCCCTTCGAATTTGGGTCAGAAAATCGCTTTATTATCATAACTTTATTTTGATTTTGCTGTTCGCAATTGGATAGACGAAGTCGTTTGAAGGCTTATAACTCGCAAGATCGAACGATCTTATGTACTGTGGAAAATTTACAGTTAAATTTAGCCGCAGGAATTTTTGTTTTGTGTGTTTAGGTATATTTGGGCTTTGTTTGTGCGTGAATAATGATTATTATAATCATGTGCTTTGGTTCATGATGGTGATCAAGATCTGATCAGTTGAACATGAAGTGACGGAACGTGTATAGATTCTGGAAAGGTTTCAGTTGTATTCGGTCAGACGATTCACTTTTTATGAACTATAAGAAGCTAGTTCAACGTTCAACAGCTCTGTCAGGCTGAACCGTATTTCTAGTTCCTATACGTGACTTGTTGGCAGATTCATAATGTTTGCCTTTCTAATTCCAAAAAAGGAAGGATCCATTAAATTATCCGCGCGATGACAATAAATATAACAGTAAGCACAATTTACACTTATCTCATATTCTGCAACGCAAGCAATAACTCGCGTAAACTCTTACACAATCGATTCACTCTTATCCTTAGCTCATGGCTGAGGTAAGCGCGAAACGAATGACATCTCGATAAACCACATGGGCGCATTTCGATGCTTCAGCACACTTTATTCTCGTTGAACTTTCCTCTCTTGCCTTGTTCATTGTGCACGCACCGCCAATAAAAGTGAAAGTAATTATTTATGTTATATGAGTACGGCTCAATTAAAGCGGAAAGCAGTTAATCCTTTAGCGAGAGACGCGACATGCCTTCTTCAAAAAAGCAAACATCAAGCCAATAAGTCAAGTGGGTTATCTCAGCAGGTCCTTTATCTTAAGTGGTTAACAGTCTCCGGTAGAAACTAAAAGATTTAAAAGCTTAGTGACAAGCCTCTGTACGATCAGCCCGGCTACCTGCCCCCTTATCAATGGTCACATCTCTATTGCACACAGCCAACTATTAATTTACACCTTTGTAATTTGCTGCTGATGCTGAGAGCGTCTCTTCTTTCGCAATTTTATATGCCTGGTACAGACCGACGTGTCATTTCTTCAAATTGGCTGGCGTGAGAACAAAGAAAGATGCTTCAATTTTGAGAACTACGTGCAAGTTTTCGAGTGTGGTCATTTGACCGAATCAATTTGGTGCTTGTAGAACAATGGCGTTTTGGCATGTGGCTGTGACGAGTCCCTCCCCGATTCGGTTCTCTATTTCTCGAGTCATAACCAACTAGGCAAAGCTTGCATGCAAAAGAAATCAAAAATGGCTAAACTATAAGAGTTTAGGTATTATACTGAGATGTTATCTTCAGCTTCCTTTTTTTTACCGTATAAAACACCAGAAATAGGAGCAGTCTGCTCATTGTAGGTCAGAAAAAGTGTGATGTTCATTATGATGCTGTTGCATAAACAAAGAGTGGATTCACTTTTTCCCATCGCGTTGAGTAAAGACATCGACTTAGATGACGAGAGTCCACCTCGAAAATGATACGACTCCGAGCATTTTGACGACCTGATGGCCGGGGCAGTTTTATTGCTCCCATTGCCATCAATTTTAATGCATGATCCTTGTTGGTATTCCGTCTGGATCCGAGGAGATGCTCATCACTTGGAATTAATTGGGCGATGAGCACGCCGGATTGCCGGAACGGCACCGCATTTAATTTTTAGACAATCGAGATAAAAGTCCGTTGGTGGAAGAGAGTAGTAGGATTGATAAAAACTCGCATTCCATCGTAAGGGCGAATGTTTACAGATTTGGAAATGGCCTGATCAGGTATGCGACTGCTTGCTATAAATCTCCTCGTCGCCGGTCCATTGTCCTTTCCCCGATTCGTTTCTCTTCTATAAAGCGTTCACAGTCTTTATACTGAACATATTGAAGAATGAAATCAAAATGATACACTCTCGGATACAGCCCAAACAGGTGAAATGGGTAGGTCCTACTTATATTATCCAAAAATTGGCAAGAGATTTGAAAAAAAAACTGGTGATGCCTGCAAGTGCGTTCTTTTAGCCGCAAGGCGTCATGGCGGGGTTCATCACTGATATTATACTTGATTTACAGGGTGCATGGCAACGGAAGAAGTGGGTACCTATACCAAAGTGGTACATTTTTCATAACTATGACCAATTTTCTCAAAAAAGATTTGCCCCAGATTTTCAAGGGGCAATTCTTGGAAATCCATCAAAATTTCAAAACGGTCGTTGACTTGTCTCTCTATTTTGATTTCTGGAGATGTCATTTTTTTGTGCAATCACTTTTCACAAAAGGATCATTGAGTAATAGGCCAGTCAAATTAGAACAAATTTTTCCGTTTGAGGGAAAAAACTGTTGGAGTTTTGGAAATTTGACAGTAATGTCCGGTAAGGTGTACTGTTAAACATACTAAAAGTCCCCAACTCTACCTATTGAGCTCGAGCCGCCATCTTGGAAAAATGGTCCTTCGATCCAATTTTCTGCTCATATTCCGCTTATCATCAGAGATATTCAATTAAGTTTCATTAAAAATCAAGGCTATAAAATTGCCTACAAAAATTGTTTCATACCGATTTTTTTCTCGTATATGTTAATATTAATAAAATTAACTTAACAAAAAAAAAACAAAAAATTAGCGATTTTTTGCCTATGGCTGAAGATATTGTCTTCAAAATTTGTGAAGATGTTGGCAGTTCACATCAAAGCTAAACGTGACAGTTGAGATAGAAAAAAAAAATCGCGAAAATATTTTTTTATTTTTTTTCCAAATTAGCAAAATATTGATTTTCGAGTTTGACATTTCCAACAGGGCGGAGTAAAGGTTTCAATCGAACATAAATCAGTTTTGATATTTACATATTGTAAGACAAGATTTCATCAGTATTGTGCCTTCACGAGCTTTTGGAATGCTCGATATGAATTAAACTAAAAGAATAATAGCTAAGTCCAAAAAGTGTTGCCGATTGGTTATGAAGAAAACATTTCGAAACAAAAGATATCAGCAAAGGATATACAGGAGGACCAAAGGTTATTCAACTGTATATGAGCCCCATATTGATGTGCCTTATCCAAAATAGTACAAAAGAATCAATCAAAATGTTAAAATCCACCCTGTATAACAAAAAGTAACTATACAAAATGGAAGTAGTAAAGCATACCTGGTGCCAAAAATACAGCCTTTACATTGCTGAAAGAAAGAACAAAATTGATCGATTTATTTGAAAGTTATTAGTCCTCAAACTTGACTTTACAAATTTTAGCCAGTGAAATAGGGAAAAGTAGAGAGAAGTAACTGTCGGAGTTTCAGAAATTTGACAGGGATGTTCGCTAAGGTATACTAATAAACATACTAAAAGTCCCCGCCACTACCTGTTGTGTTCGAGCCGCCATCTTGGAAAGATGGTAATAAATTTGATCGAAGGACCATTATTTCAAGATGGCGGCTCAAGCGCAACAGGTACTGGCGGGGACTTTCAGTATGTTTATTAGTATACCTTAGCAAACATCCCTGTCAAATTTCTGAAACTCCGACAGTTACTTCTTTCTACTTTTCCATATTTCACTGGCTGAAATTTGTAAAGTCAAGTTTGAGGACTAATAACTTTCAAATAAATCGATCAATTTTGTTATTTTTTCCAGCAATGTAAAGGCTGTATTTTTGGCACCAGGTATGCTCTACTACTTCCATTTTGTATCGTTACTTTTTGTTATACAGGGTGGATTTTAACATTTTGATTGATTCTTTTGTACTATTTTGGATAAGGCACATCAATATGGGGCTCATATACAGTTTAATAACCTTTGGACCTTCTGTATATCCTTTGCTGATGTCTTTTGTTTCAAAATGTTTCCTTCAGAACCAATCGACAACACTTTTTGGACTTGGCGATTATTCTTTCAGTTTAATTCATATCGAGCATTCCAGAAGCTCGTGAAGACACAATACTGATGAAATCTTGTCTTACAATTTTTAAATATCAAAACTGATTGATGTTCGATTGAAACCTTTACTTCGCCCTGTTGGAAATGTCAAACTCGAAAACCAAATTTTTGCTTAATTCTAAAAATTATTTAAAAAATAATTTCGCAATTTTTTTTTATTTCAACTGTCACGTTTAGCTTTGATGTAGACTGCCAACATCTTCACAAATTCTGAAGACAATATCTCTAGCCATAGGCAAAAAATTGCTTTTTTTTAATATTTTTTTGTTAATTTAATTTAATTAATATCAACAGATACGAGAGAAAAATTGGTACGAAACAATTTTTGTAGACAATTTTATAGCCTTGATTTTTAATGAAACCTAATTGAATATCTCTGATGATTAGCGCAATAATCAGAAAGATAATCTAAGCAGATAAATATTGCTAAATAGCGCAATAGCTAATAATAATCTAAGCAGAAAACTGGATTGAAGGACCATTTTTCCAAGATGGCGGCTCGAGCTCAATAGGTAGAGTTGGGGACTTTAGTATGTTTATCAGTACACCTTACTGGACATTACTGTCAAATTTCCAAAACTCCAACAGTTTTTTCTCTCCAGCTTTCCTTATTTGACTGGCCTATAATGAGTATCGTCTTGTGTGTTACATAAGGGGGGACGCGGGATGAATTTAGCCCCTTTTTTGTTCATAAGTTTTTGTGAATTTTGAATAGAAAATCTGAAAAACCAGAATTTTTTTATGGGAAAAAGTCTGTGTACTATTATTTCGATTGGATGTACTGTTTTCCAGAAAAATCACTTATAAAAAACTTTACCTGAGATTTTCCTAAAATTTCCAAATCCCGAGTCACTATGCAGTAGGCATGTCCCTGATGCATTATGCCAAAGAGGAGCTATTGTTAGATATTCTGATCTTGTCTCTCTTCAGTTAGGTAGCTGATGAATGTGGATCGAAATCACGAATGGATTTAAATTATTTTGACACAATTTCACTTACCTCTCAGCAACACTTTTCTCATGCTTCTGCGTTGAGACGTGCAGTTCCATCGTCTGTACCGAAACTGATATTGACATTCACGCTGGCCCAAGGCAATGCCCATTGAAATTTGGTCTAAGAGCGCCGGCTTGTTGTTGCAAATGTCGGCCATTTTGCCTCGCAGACGTCGCGTTTTCTTGCAAATTGCTCGTGGATCTATGACCAGTTGGCTCCCAGCGGCCCTGAAACAATGAAACTTTTGTTATTGTCTACACCGTTGAAGCATCAGATTGTTTGAAAAAAAGTGAGTCCCTGCCATTGCGTGTTATACAATGTCAAAAAGACGACTTCAGCTGTCAACTTAAGTGCTCAACATTTGAAATGTCGGTATTGAAAATTTTGCCCTTCTTCAAAACGGTATAACTTTGGATTGTCTCAACCGATTCTGATTTTGTTTTCACGGTTGTTTAGATACATCTTCCAGCAATCTACTTGGTTGACGAGATTCTTTGACTTATTTCAATCACATTCGTTACAGGGTGGAATGTAAAGCATTGCAAAATTGTGCTTAGTCCAATAGATCCCCAGTTTTGTGAACTTCTTTTTCTTCAAATTCTAACGATTTAGTCATGAAGCCTGATGTCCTATCTCGAAACGGTTTTTGAATTTTCCAGATCAGAAGTCCAACAATGATGAACGCGCAAAAAATTTGTTTCCGGATTTCGAAGAATAACTCTTTTTCAAGGTCCCGGTCTAATCGATAGGTACAGGAAGTTGACTACACATATGAAGCACAAATGAAGCCGACTGGTGGAATCCTTAGTGCTTCGTTTGTATTTCATTGTGCTTCAAACTGGAGCCCAGCCACACCTCTGGTTCAGTAGATGATAGGGCTCCAAAGTGCAGGGCTGGAAGTTGGCTGCAGCTTTTTTGTTATTGAAGCACAAATGAAGCTCACTGGTGGAATCCTCAGTGCTTCGTTAGTGCTCCATTGTGCTTCAAACTGGAGCCCAGCCACACCCACGGCTCAAGAGATATAGGGCTCCAAAGTGCAAAGTGCAGGGCTAGAAGTTGGCTACAGCTTTTTTGTTACTAAAGCACAAATGAAGCTAACTGGTGGAATCCTTAGTGCTTCGTCAGTGCTTCATTGTGCTTCAAACTGGAGCTCAGCCACACCTACGGTTCAAGAGATATAGAGGGCTCCAAAGTGCAAAGTGCAAGGCTGGAAGTTGGCTACAGCTTTTTTGTTATGAAAGCACAAATGAAGCTAACTGGTAGAGTCTTTAGTGCTTTGTTAGTGCTTCATTGTGCTTCAAACTGGAGCCCAGCCACACCTACGGTTCAAGAGATATAGGGCTCCAAAGTGTAAAGTGCAGGGCTGGAAGTTGGCTACAGCTTTTTTGTTATTGAAGCACAAATGAAGCTAACTGCTGAAATTCTCAAGAGTAGCCATTCTTGAAAGTGTGGGAGAAACTTTCTGGGAGTTTTTTTATAATCAGTGCTACACTGTTGTAGCGAAAGTTGCCTAAAAACACGATTTTAGGCAACATTCGCTACATCAGTGTACTGCAGAATGTATTCTACTCCCAGAGAGTTTCTCGCACACTTTCAAGAATAGTTACCCTGAGCTCAATTTTTCACTTTGCTGGTAATTGGAAGCGCTGTATTGGTGGATTTAGTAAACCATTTCCGGGCATTTACTCGGCTCCTGGATTTCGGATTGACCTTGAATTCTCACTGAATAGTTGTTCATCAGCTCCAAATGTGCAATCAACAAAGATATTGGGGCGATTCAGCTTAGATCTCCAAAATTGTTATCACAAAATCAGTGTAGGTAACTTCCTTCCACCAGGCTGCAAAATAAATAGCAGCACAGATGCAATGTTGGTTACAGCTCATCAACCTCGTGAGGTGGCTGCACGCTGTACCAGCAAAGAGGAAAACTGAGCTCAGGTTTTCGCTAGATGATAGCCTAAATATTTTAGTTTGGCAAATATGTGACGGTGGGTTGCGCTAGAAAGCTCACGTTTGGCCCATTTTCTATACTTTCCGGCAATTTTTTGAAAAGGGGCGTAACCTCCTTGTCCAGCCCTGCACTTTGGGACCTTATATCTCCTGAACCGTGGGTGTGGCTGGGTTCTGGTTTGAAGCACAATGAGGCACCAACGAAGCAGTAAGGATTCCACCAGTTATCTTCATTTGTGCTTCAATAGCAAAAAAGCTGTAGTCAACTTCCAGCCCTGCACTTTGCACTTTGGAGCCCATATCTCTTGAACCGTAGGTGTGGCTGGGCTCCAGTTTAAAGCACAATGAAACCCTAGCGAAGCACGAGGGATTCCACCAGTTAGCTTTATTTGTGCTTCAATAACAGAAGAGCTGTAGCCAACTTCCAGCCCTGCACTTTGGAGCCCTATATCTCCTGAATCGTAGGTGTGGCTGGACTCCAGTTTGAAGCACAATGAAGCACTAACAAAGCACTAAGCCTTCCACCAGTTGGCTTCATTTATGCTTCATATGTGTAGCCAACTTCACGCAGCCCTAATCGATTTATTTAAACCATTTCCAGATCAAAGTCGGTCTGTCTGCCTGTCTGTGTGTCTATAACTCTGTGTAATCGTCCATGATAACTCCCAAACGGTATGTACATCCAATTGAGCTGAAATTTGGTATGCACCCATGGCATCGGCGTCTAATGAACTTCATGTGATTTTGGTTGAATTCCGCCATTAGAGGGCGCACTTATTGCATCGTTTCAATATCGGAATTTTTGACGTACCGACCTCAAATTGAATATGTAGATGTTTGGTTGCAACTTGCAAGGCAACTTTAACAAAACAAAATCATATCATCACTGTTGAAATTCTGATCTGGAAAATTCAAAAACCATTCCAAGACAAGACATCAGGCTTCAAGATTATATCGCTGGAATTTGAAAAAATACTTCACAAAAACAGACGGATCTATTGAACTAAGCACAATTTTGCAATGCTTTACATTCCACCCTGTAACCTATAACGAATGTAATTAGAATAAATTGGAAATTTTCGTCAACGGAGTAGATTGCTGAAAGATGTATCTAAGCAACCGTGAAAACAAAATCGGAATCGGTGAAAACAATCTGAAGTTACACTATTTTGAAAAAAGGCAAAATTTTCGATACCGCACATTTCAAATTTTGAGCAGTTCATATCAACCAAGAATGTTATCTCTTTGCAATACAAAACTTAAAAAATACACATGTTCCAAAACTCTTTATAACAACAAAGATAGATTTATTGACATTTGTTGACATTACTGGCAGCTGGAGTCGCCGCCCAGAGTCCCCATTGAGCTTATTCGAGTAGGGAAATCGCTAAAGTGACATTGATGTTTCACAAATGAAGTTGTTGGCTCAAATGTCAAAAGACGACAGACAGAGTCCGCTGAACCGCTGAAAAGTTCAAATTTGTTAATCAACTATCTGCGAATCTGAAGAAGATCTGAAGGCGCATTCTCACAATAAAGGTGCCAATATTCGCATAAAAAGCGAATATTCACAAAATTTTGATTACTGAAACTGTCAAATTTCGAGGACCAACAAAACCTTCAACAATTGACATTCTACAATGTGGTCCGGAACTTTTTGCAAATATTCGCACATGAGAACCCGCCTTAACCTTAAATGTGTCTAAGCTTGCGTTGCGTAGACGTTGACGAAGAAGGTGAAGGTTGAGCAGTCATTGATAAACAAACACACATCTCACGCGCGCTCACGGAACTCTCTGTGGCGTCTTGAGCATGTCTTGCCCGATCAATCTCTCTCTCCTAACACCGGCGCAAAATTACAATGATGGGCATACTGTTTACGGAACGAAGACGTCAACAAATTGGAGTGAAGAAGCATAGGAGGGTATAGGAAGGCATCACCTGAAGTTTATTTTCGTCTGAGACGTACAGGTGATGGCGCGATAAAGCATGGCCAGGTCTACTTGACTCCCTGTTTATAAACACCGGTTTTAATGCTCAAACGCCATGATTAGTTAATAGACTCATTAACTCTGGATTTAGAAACGTAACGCGCGGCGCAGTTCGTGGAGGTGGCTAGTGCGGTCGCGCAATTATTGCCGATTTTTTTGGGTAATTCCTGGAGAGATGGCATCTCAGGCGACTATAGGGCCTAAATGTTTTCAATTGTCACTTATACACTTTCTATTTTCAGTGGAATGACTTTTTGTAGCAAAAATAGAGTGACAAGCTGGAGCGCTGGGAGGATACGGCCGATGATATAGTTTCGCTCCAAAACTTTGCAGGTGCCATCCAGCCGTATAGTCGTAGCCCTCCAGCCCCAGCTTGTCACTATATTCTTGTTCTTGCTCCAAAAAGTCATTCTACTGAATTTAAAACGTTAACGGCATATACTTCATGTTGACCTACTGGCATCTACTGTGTCGTACAAAAAAAAAACAGGAACAAAAGGGTGAATAAATGATTTACCTGAATTATTTTCACAACCACTTTTTACAGAAACAAAAATCGAAAAATGTAAGTTGAGGAACCGACGATGTAAAGGAACAAAGTGTATTTTGGACAAATGTTTTGCTGGAGGTTGGTTGCAAGAAAATGGGGTCGCGGTGAGTTTGTTGTCGGCCAAATATGGTATTTACAAGGTCGGTGAAATACCGGCTCGGACAGGAAGGGACCTGTAGCATAACACACACACGTTCTTGTAGCAATCAGCCGAAGAACCAATGAGTACCCAGAGGACGTCCCGTGCGGCGTGATTGGAGAGGACAAGCAATATCAATACCTCACACCTCGGCCAAGGCCTTCACAATATCAAGTTGGGCGCTGATAGCGATAAGCCATCTCGTAGTGTTATTGGTCGATGGTCGTTCAACGCTGAACTATCTGTCGCCGAGCCCGTACCAAAGAGAGTCTGACTATTATTTCTTCAGAAAATTATATCTGCAGTATAACTTTGGTGGATGCGCTGGTTGCCATTTCGTCAGTTCATCCACTACGAGTGACGTAATTTGAATAAGATATACCCGGTGTTGATTTCCAGCAAAGTTAGTTGGAGATACTGGCTATGATTTTTACAACTTTCATCTCACTTTTGCGCGCAACGATAACGATATACTTTCAGGCTTGTGGTATGTATTTTAATCTTTAATGACAGTCCGAGTCATCAAATAAATTAGAATCAGGGCTCCAGGGCTGATGAGCTTTAGTCAAAATAGCGCCTGAGAATCCTGAGATGGAAGTTTGGAATAGTTTTGAAATTACCGTGACTGGAAAGAAGTCTGACAGTGGAGATATTAATTTTTATGTTGAATGTTACAGATAATTACACGTGCAACTTCCGACTTAGTCACTTCTGATGAATGAGAGTTGGCATAGAGCATCATGTTTGTTATTACAACCGCTCTAGATAATTTCACTTAATCACACTTTTTTCTCAAAATCTTCAATTCAATTCACTCAAGATCAAAACGTGTATATGCGGAGAGAAGTCCATTCAAATCTGTACAATTTGACATATCAATCATATATGTGCAACTTACCGTTCTTGAGTTAGGGCTTCCAGAACTTCCGGAAGCATCAACTTTCGGCATTCAATCAGCATGTCATATTGATACCACCGTCATGTAGTAATAGTCCAAGAGCTGGCGACAAAAAAAAGTGCAACAGTTTTCTAAAGGCTGAAACTCTGGAATATGTTAGATTACTCAATTACATCCATGAAATAAATAGTCAGACACCGGTCCATTAGAACCTGCTCAATCGGCAGCCAAAAGAAGTCCGAAATGCCCGAACGGACAGTTCTGACAACGCACAGCATTGTTGTCTGACGCACAGCTCTGTTGTCTGATGCAAATATATCAGCAGTTGCATCTGTTGCCCGAGTTACAGTTCAAATGAATCGCCCGTAGCGACATACAGATGTGGGGAAAAAATCAGAGAAGCCTTGCGTAATGGAACCATCTAATGAAGAGAGGTAAGTACCTAGGTGTGGTCATAGCCGTAACTCAGACAACAGCTGACAGCTATGGGTTAAACAACAAAGCTGTGCGTCAGATAACAAAGCTGTGCGTTGTCAGAACTGTCCGTTCGGGCATTTCGGACTTTTTTTGGCTGCCGATTGAGCAGGTTCTAATGAACCGGTGTCTGCCTGTTTAATTCATGGATGTAATTGAGTAATCTAACATATCCTAGAGTTTCAGCCTTTAGAAAACTGTTGCACTTTTTTTTGTTGCCAGCTCTCCGACTATAAGCAAATCAACAATAAATAGCTTTTGGCTATTTACCATAGAATAAGAATTTAGAAAATTGATCTTGGTGATGTTGATTGTGGATTTACAGGGTGAACTGTAAAGGCAAACTGACTTTAGAAAGGAATAAAGGTGATATAGCGTTTGAAGTATATCGGATACATTCGAAACTTGTCATTATAATGGAATTTGGGGTCATCTTTCAGAAATCCACCTTTCCACTTTGTATCTCTGCCGTTCTGGCCATAGTTTTGGAAAAATGGTGCCTAAAAAAAACATATTTTTGGAAAATTTCCGCAAAATTCGTCATACAATTCCAGAATTTGAATGGAAATGAAGGTCTATCAAATTCTAGAAAATTTGACATCTGAATCACCTATGTGCGACTTACGGTTCTCAAGCTATACCTTTTCAAAGTCAATTTGCCCCTAGAGTTTACCCTGTAGTTGCATAACAACCATTACCATGATTGATTTTCGGGATATTGATGGTATGTGGTTGACAACTGATCATTATTCATGGTCAATTTGACTGCCACGTAAAGCTGAGATCAACTTAACATTCTGATTGGATGACACGAGTTGATGCTTCAGGGAGTTCTAGAAGCCGTAACCCAAGAACCGGAAGTAGCACGTACACGAGTAAGGTGTCAAATTGTAGAGAATTGAATGAGCTTTCGTTCGCATATAAACTTCTCCACCTCACATTGACTGAAATGAAGATATTGACAAAAAACTGTTTTTTGGGCGCCATCTTTTTAATATGGCGGCCAAAACGGAGAAGGTACGAAGTGGAAAAGTGCAAATTTGGATACGAAGTGGAAAAGTGCAAATTTGTAAAAGACACCTCGACATCTATACTACTGCCAAGTTTTAGAAATATCGGATAACCTTCAAAAAACGCCCGAATTTAGCATATCTTATAAAGACAATTTTGACAGTTTCCAAGAGAATTCTTTTGTCTACAAAATGACGTTCCAGATGTTCAAATCCGTTGAAAAACAAACGAGCTGCAGCCAGTTTGTTACCACTAGATCAAGCCCATTTTGGCGCCTCCACCATATTTGCCTGCGGCAGATGTCAATATTCCACCATGATTTTTCATGCTCCTTAACCGCTCAGGAATCGATTAAGATATAGCTCTATATATCTTCACGAAGGTGCACACGGCCCAGCCTTTTTTGATCTTATGCCCCCGGACTATTCAGCCAAGCCCTTCTATTCAACAGAGACAAGCCAAAAAATGGATTTGAATGAATTCAATCAAACAGGGAGTCGATTATGTCCGTACAAAAATTGAAACTTACCCACAAATTTCACTTTAAATTGCATTGTCGAAACGGTTAAGGTGTGCTATCTAAATTGAAGAGTGATTCTTGAAGAATTTTTCTTAGCTTTTTGGATCAGATAGCAGTTTTTTTTTATAAATGCGGTCAAAAAATTTACTTTTTGATCAAATAACAAATGGACACATTTTTTCTAGCCCGGCCATGAATTTTGACTAAACTGATATAGCTTCTGAGTAAGTTCCATCAACAGAGAAATATTACTGGTGAATTTCAACACAATATCTCTAATCGTTTCAAAAATATCGCTTATCTGAGTTCACTCATAAATCACCCTGTATATGAGGACGCGCCAAAGTCATTGCAGGATGGATTACGGAAAAATTAAGCTAATCAACGCAAGAAACAGAATCGAAAACGCTTTTGGCAACCGGAAGTTATTTGTCTTCAAAGTCGAACCATTTTTTCGCAGTTTAGTTGCCTACTAGCTCATCAATGCTGTAATTCAACATTCAACACTAGACGCCTTACCTACTATGATACCACATATTCATGCAAGTATTCTACTCCGAGTACCTACGTATGAATGAGTATCAAGTGGAAGGATTTTTTCGAGGATTTTCTCCTCAATACTTATTTGCCACAATAAGCACATTCTGATTTAGAAACAATATTAATGATCATAGCCATAGGTAGGTAGATATTCAAAACATGAAAAAACATAATAAAACAAAGTTTTTCAAGAATCCAGCTTTCTTATTTTATAAAATTGACGTTGACAGCATGCTCGTTCATTGACATCCATGTATAAACTGCACACTGTATAGCTGAATGATACGTTCCCAATCTCGTATGCACTACCGTGATACCGTGAATGAAGGATGCCAACTTTATCCCGTTAATTCCGCCATATCTCACATTTACGAAGGTCTGGAAAATCCAAAGATTTATTAAAACTGCTTTTTCTTATTGCTCATATTCCTAGACTTTTTATTGTGAGGTGGTATACACGTATGACTACTCCTATATCAAGCCAGTCTCACCAAGCCAATAAGAGTGGGATTAATGCAACTGAGCGTTTATTTCTAATGAATTTTATTGACCGTGGCCAAAAGCTTTTGTCCTCTTAGCACGTTGTATAGCAAGTGATACTACAAAATGCAATCGCATGGTACGCGTCATCCTGGACAGTTTTTTGCATGTACTCTCAGGTGCTTGGACGAGTACCATGAGTAGTTATTACTAGACTGTTATTGTTCGACCGTGTACTATACAACTTGTTTATTGTTTGTATAATCGGATGCATGCGATTCACAAAGCTCGGTTGAATGCAGCCAATTCTTTGAATCAAGTGCTTTAAACCAAACTCCTATAGGTACCTACTTTTAGCATGTTTCAAATGCAGAATAGACTGAAGCGCACCAAAGTATTGGTCCATTCTTGAATAGAAAGGGAATGTTTTTCCTTGAATTTAGGTATTGAAAAACTCAAGAAAAATGTTCAAATAAATACAAAAATTGAATTTCAAGTACTGATGATTGATGATTATTCTTCTGCTGATATATTTGAGTTCAGTCTTCTCTGACTCTGAGTCTGTCGTGACTATCCACCTTCGAGTTCACTAATTAGCTATATGTTAGGTACTGATGAAAAAGTGTATTGAAAAATATTCTCACAAAGTTGGAGAGAAACAAAATCGATCTTCAACTACAACAGCAAATCAGCAATCGATAGTTACCTACGTGAATGTTCTCCGGATTTCGTTGGTGGTTGCTCGGTCGGTGATGGTCTGGGACTCCTATATCCACACTAATTAATCAACTGAATGTATTATTGGAAGTCACCTACTGGCCTACTGCAACCAAATACACCATTATGGGAAATTCTGCTTGCAGGTACATATTTTTTCGATTGAATGGTAACAAATCTACCACGTAATTAAGTCCAACTTCAGATTGATTGTGTTTAGACTAACGCCAGGTTTGCTTGCAGTTTCCCATGCACTCACAAGAATACAAATCAAAATGTTGTGTTGAGTTGAGATATACGTAAAATATGGCGACCGCAAATGATGCATGAAGTTGCCACGCGCGTATACCAACCGCATAACAGCTGGTTTGAAACCAAATACTCTTGTGGTATTCGGAAACTAGAGGGCATCAGACCGGGGAACTCGATCCTCGTGTTCGGGGTAATTAAGGAAGGCGACAAACAAAATGTTTGTGATTTTATGGGACTTTCGTAATAATTTTGGCAATAACAGGTGTACAAAACACCGCGTACCGGTGCAATGTCCACCGAATGTGACAGGTAACGCAATAATGAAGTAGGCACGGGTGTAATTGGACGTGATGTGCTTCTACTTCTATGCCAATAATTTTGGCGAGCACTAACAGCGCGACCGGGAGCTGAATAGACGACTCATTGTGACATTTATCGCATATTTAATATTGTTACGTATTTCGCGTACAAGTTCGTTCTAATTGAGACGATCGTTTTAAAACACACACTGTTTATTACCGAGTAGGTACTTTACAATAAATACACGTCAACAATTATTTACATGAGAATATCGCAGATTACTATTCGGTTCCTATCGCTCTCGATCACTTCCAATTCAATACTCCTTGAAGGCCGAGGATCGGTGCCTTACATAGGTCCGACTAATTAATCTCGAATGTTCAATAGGTCCTCCAGCAAATCTCACAGTGACCCAGCATTATGGTTTCTAGGCGACTCCCAAATAATCGTATACTTTTTGCATGCAATCCCAACGTACGGTGAAGTCGGCACCTCCGCCAAAATGAACAGATGTATTCTGGCCCACTGTTGAAGTCTCCATTCAGTTCCACGGGCCCAAGCCTACATGCGTGTTCCGGAATGCACTAGAGTTCCGCACTTGTACACTGCGACCTGATGGGAAGAGTCTAGAAAGATCGCGTGTTCTCCAGAATCGCCGCTCGTAACAATATCAAGGTTTAGCGCGGCCGGAATCAGAATCAAGTCGGCACCTCCGCCAAAATGGACAGACGTATTCTGGCCCGCTGTTGAAGTCTCCATTCAGTTCCACGGGCCCAAGCCTACATGCGTGTTCCGGAATGCACTAGAGTTCCGCACTTGTACACTGCGACCTAATGGGAAGAGTCTAGAAAGATCGCGTGTTCTCCAGAATCGCCGCTCGTAACAATATCAAGGTTTAGCGCGGCCGGAATCAGAATCACGGTCACTGATTCCCGTGATTTTTTTTCAAACCTGAAAATGTTATTATACACCTCCCCAACCCAACCCGAAGAAACATCTCGAGCAAGAATTTCCATGGTTCTTGGATACTAGTCGAGACAGTATTGTGGTGCTACAGCAGATTTTTGCAGAGGATGAACCAATTTTTTTGAATTTTTTTTTTTGGCGAAAATTATTGTGGATAACGTTTTGGATGATTTTATGTAAGTAATCGTCTCAATCTAAAATTCATGCAAGGACCCTATTTACCAGTAATATTTCTCAGTTGGAACTTATCGAGAAGCCATACCGGGTAAGTGAAAACCCAGGGCCAGGCTGAAAAAAATGTTCCTCTTTGTTATTTGGTCAAAAAGTACATTTTCTGACCGCTTTTCTAAAAAACTGCGCTATCGGACTCGAAAAGCTAAGGAAAAATGCGTCAAGAATCAATCTCAAATTCAGATAGCCGTAAACCGCTAGCAGTAAACCGTTTCGACAATAAATTTAAAAGTAAAATTTGTAGTTAGGTTTTTATTTTCAACCGGACATAATCAACTCACCTTGCTTCCACCAAACTTTTATCAAGGCGATAACTTCATCAGTTCATCACTCCCATAGTAACTAAGCAACTGGTCATCCTATTGACTGGTGCATAGCAACTTAGCAACTATCAGCGTGATAGATTCAATCTGCTCGTATAGTTTTGGTGGAACCCGAGGTCATTGTTTAATTGAATTCATTCAAATTCATTTTTTGGCTTGTCTCTGTTGAATAGAAGGGCTTGGTTGGAAGAAAAATTCCAGAGTCGACCTTTTTCTTTAATGACAAATTCGAGAATGGAACAGACTCGATTTGGCCGGTCAAAAAATCTCCGGCTATAGAATTTGTCTCTCAACCAAGACCTTCTATACCACAGAAACACCAAAAAAAAATTGAATGAATTCAATAAAAAAATTATATCTGGTCAGAAATGGAAACTTACCCAATTTTACTTTTCATTTTATTGTCGAAACGGTATAGGTGTGCCATCTCAAGTTAAGAATGATTCTTGAAGCATTTTTTCTTAGCTTTTTGAATCCGATGGCAGTTTTTTAGAAAAGCGGTCTAAAAATGTTTTTTTTGATTAAATAACAAAGGGGTACATTATTTCTAGCCTGGCTCTGGATTTTGACTCACCCGGTATAGCTTAATATCAATATCTACAAATACCAAATTCAAATGCAAAGTCCGTGAGCTTTTGAAAACTGCTCTTGCTATCCACCGCACCATGATAGTATCTATTCCGGAGAAATTTATTGTTCGGTTTGGCACCTCTATTAGCAGTCTAGTGTAAGTACAGGTCCATGTTGTGACCTTGAAATAAAGTTTGACGTTGAGCATCTGACATCGACCAAACCACACCAAATCTGAAGCTCTTCCACACTTTTACAGCCTGCCGACTGCCGAGGCTATACCGCGAGGTCGTATCGTATAATTATTAGATCACCTATATGGCGTCGTTTTAAAACACACACTGTTTATTACTGCGGACTACTGTAACATACACTTCAACAATTACTTGAGCTTGGGTATCGCTCGTTACCGCTCTGAATTGAATACTGCCCGTAGGCCGATCCGTTGTGCTCACACATCTGTGACTGTTGTTCTGGAATCTTCCACCGGTTCTCGGGAGAATTCCATATTGGTCGCTGCATGTAAATCGCGACCGCTCTCGAAACGTCGATCACCTTCGCATTAATTCCGGCGTGCTTTGAAGTCGGCACCTCCGCCAAATGGACGAATGTGTCTTGATCTCATGTTGAAGTCTCCAGGTTAGTTCCACGGGCCAGAGCCTACACGTATGTTCTGATATATTTCTAGAGCTCCGCACTTGTACGTACACTGCGATCTCATGGGAATAGTCTAGAAAGTCCGCGTGTGCTCCAGAATGCACGCGAGAGTCTTGCCGCTCGTAACAATACAATCGAAACATCACATTACATCATTCCAACTGTAACCTTGCCACCGCCAACCACCAGAGTCCTAGACTTGATCAACTTCACCCTCTACCAAGATAACAGTTCAAATATCGATATCGGTACCTACTGGCTGATTTTACGCTGTCATGATAGAAGTGAAAAGGACTTCACGAAAGTTGCTTCTCGGATAAATCTTTAAATCGTACATTTATAGACCAGTCACTCGTTAAACTGATTTCAGCCAAATGCTCGACACAACACGCATCGATTGAAGCGACACATTTCAAACAAAATTTCCCAGGGATCCTTCTGTCAGCAATCAGCATCGTCCATGTCCCATGCGGTTATTATTCCGCGGGCATCGGAACGAAATAAATGAATTTGGCAGCCAGCATCCTAATAACTTGATGGAGTTAAAATAAATAGCATTTCACCTTACACCAACACCGGGAAGGAGAACCGATGCGTTCTGCGTTATTTCCGCTCCGTCAACAGATGATTTCTCACACTTCACTTTCCTGAAGGATCCCCGATAGAGAGCACATTCAGGTCGGACGTACAAATCACGTGAATTGCTCACTTCCTGCATTCTACACTGTTATGGATATCGAGTGGCCATTAAAACCGCCGTGAAAAGTCTTAAAAAGGAAAGCCAAAGTTGTTTGTCAGCTGAGCGTGAAGATATAATTTTAGCTGTACACATATCAGGAAATGGCTTCAAATATTTGATTTTATCCGGTCGGAGTAGTGTTAAACGCCCAGCGCTCTCGAGGTAAATACGGCATGTGCATGGGCTTTCCAGTTTTCACCCGTCATCTGTTGTCTTTCCACACGAAACGTCAAAAAAGCCATGCAGGCGCGTATGATTTACGGCCCCACGGTGTTTACTGAACGTGTGTGAATGGCCTTATCAAATTTTGATGCGATAAAACCATTTCATAAGGACCAGCAGTGCTTTCTTTTACGGAAGTGACGTGTAGCCATAGGTAGGTACGAGTGCAACAACGTAGAAATTTAAACGTTTCACTGTTTATCAAAGGTTTTAAAGCGTCTCTCTAACACGGACAATGCGTTATCTAATGCCAACTCTTGAATATTTGTCGAGTGCATTGTACGGCTATGGATGTTTCCAATTAGTGATGGACATCTAAAAACGACGACTTAATAGGCGCACATTCAGTGTTGTTTTGGAAATTGCTTTTTGGTATTGGGGAATCTGGGACATACTGATGCCATCATACTCGATAGGTATGAAGCAGAAGAATGCAGAAGACCATCTATGAGAATTGATGCGTGATTGATATTGATGATGGGTTCCGAAAGAGTGTCACATGCGTTTTAGCAGGACAATGGGGTCGTGAATTGGTGTTCAAATAATATCATTCACGAACAGTGTGCTTTTGTAATAGCTGTCAACTTGCGTGTTGGTGTTAAATTTACTAATTAACATGTTACCTTTCAATTTTAAAATCGAAATGTTAGAGAGTTTAACAGCTATATTCACACCAAAACCTATGTTATGCCATCATTGGAAATCTGCATTTTACTTATACAAGGTGAGTTCCTTGACTAAACACTAATCGAGATCTCATTCAGCAGGGTGTCTTATTATACAGGGTGATTTTTTTAAAAGTTTTCACCTCTGATTTCTCGCCGCCAAAATTTTTTACAGGAAAACGCCGAAACAGGTCGATTTTTGTTTCGAGGGGGACATTTAGGGCACATATTACCAAATTTTTATCTTGAACCCCTTCGCCCCCACCCCACCCTGCTTTGAAATTTCAAATAGCATGACCTCTTTTGTGATACATCAAATTGAAGGCAATGAAATTCTCTTTCCGATAAACATATTTAAAAAAATTTCAAACCACCCCCTACCCTTGTGAAAATCCTCTTTCCGTTAATGAATGGACAATGTTCCCCCTATAAACACTCGATTCTTGAGAAATGGACTTTCCAGCAAAAACAGGTCGATTTTTATTTTAGTGGGGTCATCTAAGACAAGTATGGCCAAACTTTTATCTTCAACCCCTTCGCCCCCACCCTACCCTACTTCAAAGGGGTGGTTTAAAAAAAATAGAAATATGTTTGACGGAAAGAGTTTTATTGCCTTCAATTTGATGTATCACAAGGTAGGTAATGCTATTCGAAATTTGAAAGTAGGGTGGGGTGGGGGCGAAGGGGTTGAAAATAAAAATTTGGACACTCGTGTCTAAGATGATCCCACTGAAATAAGAATCGACCTGTTTTTGCTGGGAAGTCTATTTCTCAAGAATCGAGAGTTTATAGGGGGAACATTGTCCTTTCATTACCGAAAAGAGGATTTTCAGAAGGGTTGGGGGTGGTTTCAAAAAGTTTGAAATATGTTTAACGGAAACAGAATTTTATTGCCTTCAATTTGATGTATCACAAAATAGGTCATGCTATTTGAAATTTCAAAGCAGGGTGGGGTGGGGGCGAAGGGGTTCAAGATAAAAATTCGGTGATATGTGCCCTAGATGACCCCCTGGAAACAAAAATTGACCTGTTTCGGCGTTTTTCTGTAAAAAATTTTGGCGGCGAGAAATAAGGGGTGGAAACTTTTCAAAAAATCACCCTGTATAGAATTCGCGACCAGGCAGTCGAGGGCAGTTCACGGAAATACTTCAAGTGTCAAAAATATGTTTAAAATTCTTTTGATGAAAATACACTTCTTTTCAAAAACATCCGTAAGGTTCAAAAGTTCTTGAACTAATGTGGAGCGTTCTCATTGACTTTTCTGCATGCTTGCATTTTTGAAACAATATTAAAAATTGAAATTTCAAGACCAACATGTGTCCCCTTCGACAGGGTTACCAACTTACCAATCACACAGTTATTGATTTCTCCAAGCGATGAAAGAATTAAGAATCTGTCGACTCGATCTATCTAAACTGCTGTTGCGGAAGTGTTGTGCCTGCTACTCTATGCCGCCGCACACTTGAGCATACGCAACAAGGGTCAAGTTCAAAGTAAAGTTATGACTAAGAGAGGGCGCCACAAGCCTACCTCACGCGCGTTGAATTTCTATCCCAAAATAACTGCAAATCGTAGATTCCTTTACACTCATTGATCATTGAAAACATCGGCCTATTGCTCATGATGCCCGTTCAATGTGTCTCACAAGTAAGCGACACATAGAATCGACAGTCCGATCGAGACCCGAGGGGGGGTCCTTCAAGGTGCGTTCTGAGTCGCAGAAAAGGTAGATCATTTGATTGCGTGAGCAATGTAACCAAAACTAATCCGCGATACTTTCTTAAGAACTTCACAAAAATCAAAATGATACAAAACGTTCCTACGAACACCATGCGAAGAATGCTTCTTGGAAAAATCTACTGTCTCTTAAGGTAGGCGAAAGTCATAAATAAAGTGGAGAAGATTATATTAATGTTTTCTTCCGTGCGGTTTCAGCGCTTCGTAATGCTTAAAATCCAAAATGGAGAAAACAGTTTTCAAAGTTCAACTGCCTAGTCCAACAGTTATACCGGGTGTTTATAAATGTCTGTGATCACATCGCCTTTGGAATCCGCTTTCGATCACTACAATTGCGCCTGTTACTGCGTTTTTCAGCCTGACCCATACCTGCCGCGATCACAGTTTCTTATAAACACCCCGTACTTACTTCTGATTAAAAGTTAGATTTCTTTGTAATCTTCTCAATAATTTTAAACAAAAATAGCTATGCCACTATTTTAGTACCCATTTTCTTCCTTTTTTCTGAAGCAGCTAGCGTTGGAACCTAGGGAGATAACATTTTGGATCAACAACCTCACTTTTGGATCCTTAAAAATATGGTTTCGTTCCAAAAATTTTGAAAATATCCAAGATTACTTTATGGAATTTATCACATTCTCCGATTTTCTTATGTACAACAAAGTGGCTGAATGTTGTTTTCAAATCTTCACGAGAACAAAAAGATTCACGCCTAGAAAAGTATGACCGAAAATTCATCTAGGACAAAAAAATTCTCAAATAAAACAAACGATTAGTTATGATAGTTTTCCGAAATGTTTGTTCGAAATTAAGGTTCATGTATACAAATATACATTATATAAGATACAAATCTTCCACCATAATTTTTCATGATAATTGATGATCAAGGAAAAGTATATTGATATACAGGTGTCCCAGGAATGAGTACCTAAAAAGATATCACATATTTCTGGCAATAAAATGGGTCGATTCAACTAAACTCACCTCCATACCAAAATCTTCCCTAAGAGAGATACAGGCCTAAAGTTGACTTTTAGATGTAGTTTTCATGACATATCTCCGGAACCGTTCGTGATAGAAAGACAGACTTTTGTACAGTTACTTATGTTTCTATGCTTCACAATGTGATGTTACGCCTGTTTCAGAATTTCACCCCGGGGGGTGTCGAACTGATTGAGGGGGGAGTATCTCCTCCAACTTTTTTGCGTGTGAATTTTTTCAAAGTTGAACGAAGCAATATAAATTTTTGAATAATATTACAGAGGAAAGGTGCTTTTGTTGAATTTCGATAAAATGCATGGTTTTTAAGAAAAATCGATTTGAAAATTTCATTACCGCTAAGAAACTGCCATCTTGGACTTTACAGTTCCCAACCGATTTACTTGCGATTCTGAGTCAACATGTACTTTTGAAGGATAATCAATAAGGATTAGTCAAATTTTGAATTTTGACGTTTCTCAAAGTCACCATTTTGGACTTCGTGATCCGAGTGGTGACCTCTAAAAACGCCAAAATTCAAAATTTGACAGATGCATATCTATTGTCTCTCAAAAGTACATGTTGACTCAAAATCTCAAGTGAATTGGTTGAAAACTGTAAAAGTTCAAGATAGTAGTTTCTTAGGTAATCAAATTTTTAAAAATCGATTTTTCTTGGGAATCATGCATTTTATTGGAATTCAACAAGAGCACCTTTCCCCTGTGAAAATATTTGGAAATTCATACCGTTGTGTTCAACTCTGGAAAAATTCACATGCAAAAAAGTTGGATGGGACTTTACTCCCCCCTCAATTAGTGTGACACCCCCCCGGGGTGAAATTTTATAACGAGCGTGACAACATATTGTGGAGCATGAAACATAAGTGACTGTACAAAATTCTGTCTTTCCATCACGAACGGTTTCGAAGATATGTCATAAAAACTACATCCAAAAGTCAAATTTGGAGGCCTGTATCTTTCTTAGGAAGCATTTTGGTATAGAGGTAAGTTTGGTTGAATCGACCTATTTTGTTGTCAGGAATATGTGATATCTCTTTTGTACTCATTTCTGCAACAGCCTGTTTTATTTCGTTTTAAAACACACACTGTTTATTACTGCGGACTACTATAACATACATTTCAACAATTACTTGAGCTTGGGTATCGCTCGTTATCGCTCTGAATTGAATACTGCCCGTCGGCCGATCCGTTGTGTTCATACATCTGTGACTGTTGTTCTGGAATCTTCCACCGGTTCTCGGGAGAATTCCATATTGGTCGCTGCATGTAAATCGCGACCGCGAAGCATTTTGGTATAGAGGTAAGTTTGGTTGAATCGACCTATTTTGTTGTCAGGAATATGTGATATCTCATTTGTACTCATTTCTGGAACAGCCTGTGTAGCTCTATATTATATCTTCACGAAGGTGCACATGGCACATGGCCTCGCACATGGCACATGACAAGACTTTTACGCTCTCATACTATGAGACAATGCTATGAGTAACCCAACTGATCAATCAAGAGTAAACGGACTATTTTTTGAATAGAACATTTTTTATAACTATACCTAAGGATCCTTTAATTCTGGTCCATCCTATTTACTGAAGATCACTTCAATTTCAACGACATAACAGCATAAATGAACAAAGAGCCGCTTAATTAAGAATCATAAGAATCATCATCGAATAAAGTGGTCACCGAAACCGGGCAATGTATAAAACGTAGGTGGTAACTAACTGGTAAACACTGACCTTTTTCCGTTGCATGTTGCATTTGACTGGGTAAGAGGAAGTGCGTGTCACTCAAGCAATTTAAAAAACTAAGCATTTATGTACTCGTATTATAGGTATAATGTATAATATCTCGAGATCCTAAATGTTATCAAAGTATTTGTATTTTTACAGAAAAAAAAGAAAGAAAAAGGTAACAGCTTCAAAACTTGATTCGGTCGGAATTTGAATAATCTGAACGCAGGATCTGAATTATAAATGTTTTACGGACTTCCTCTCTTTAATTGCTGTACCTATACCCAAGAATAAAAGTGGGTTGAGTTGAGATTGGAACTGACATAGCATCTTTTAAAAACGCAGCAGAAGGTTAATCCAAAAGAAAAGAACGATATTTCAACTTTGGTTGATTTGCAAGGTACACCCACTTAATTTGTTTCAATCATATCATCAATTCACAATCTATCACGACGCGAACTTCCTTCTTACTTGCCTACGTTTATTCGTGTGAAGAATTCTTTGAATCTTCAAGTTGAATTGAGTAGGTACCTGTACTGTTTAGATGACTGTGAACCATGGAAGGGGTAAAAAGAAGTTATGAATTATTTTGGCCGCTAGAGCCTCAGTCACAATCAATAGTCTGCAGATCATTTTAGTTTCAGTGACATAAGGTATTATTCCTGTCTTGTGAAATGGAACGTAACCAATAGAAGTATCACTCACTTGACGGCGATAAAAAAAAACAGTTTGTTTGTCCAAATAAATTATGAACTGCATATAATCGCATTTAGATTTATAGGATGCAGTAGCGTTTAGTCTACTAATTGTATAATACATGCAGCTGTTTGTTTTGAAAATCAATATGCAATCAGCTATCTATAACGTTTGTAGAGTAGGGCTTGTCAACAATATAATAAATACTACTCAATAAAACCTTTTGACAAAGAAAAATACAAACTCATTTACATTTTATTTATAAGCTGCAGACTGCGGTGGTCATTGAATCAATTATTGTATTATTGAAATGTCAATAATTATTACATGCATCCACCAGAAAAACTGTCTCGAGGAGAGGCCTAAGCCTCCGATAATTCATTCTAATTAATATAAACTGTAAATCAGTGTTTTAGCATAAATGGCAGATAAATAATTTTATTAGCATTCTTGCTCCCAGCAGTTGTGATTTATACGTAATTAGGGGTATTAATTACGCACGTAAGGATTATAAATGATATTCATATATCAATATAATTGGACGACAAAAGCCTAGGAGGAACCATTGGGGATATATAACATCCTGTTGATCTTTGTGGAAATGTTAAATACAATAAAGATAAAGCGGATTAGGCCGAGTGTTTGTCCAAAAAGTAGCGTTCCGAAAGCCTACCTGAAACTTCCACCTTGGGCGAGATATAATCAGGAACATTTGGAGTTAGTGAAAATCAGTTCGGGCATTTACGGATGTGTAGCTGTAATTGCAAATTTTATCGAATAAGTACTAAATGCTCGGTGGTTTTTTGAATTAGGGCACGTTGTGCTCCGCCCGAATGCAGGAAAATGAGGTTGTTTTCGGCTAGAGCAGAGCCTGCCCTACTTAATAATTAAAAAAAGGGGAAAGAGAGAAAAGTACCCCCAATTATCTCCGCCCCAAAAAAGTTTCATAAAATGCGTTATTCTTGTTCAGTAGTGACTCATTTCAGTAAACTTTGGTTTAAATTTGGATAAAATAGGTTGAACGGCTCAAAAGTTATACAGGTGTCCTGGCTTTAACTCTATCAATTTAAAGGATGGATGGACCATTAAAAATTGAGATGACTTGACTCGAATTTACGAAAAACTTAACTTAACTTAACTTATATGAAATTTACTAAAGACATAGGTACGGTTGCGGTCATAATAAATTGGACGACAGTGTCTACGAGTTGGCTTGCTGTCATGCGACGTTCGGGCCAAAATGCTGAAAAATCGGTCAACTGTCGTCGACTTTAGAAAGGCCGCAATGGTACCTATAAAGTTTTTTTTCAAAATTCGACTTTTTTCATGATTTCTTAGCCCCTTCCAGTTTTGGAACCACTGGTGGAATTTGAGTGAAATTCTACTTGTGAGTTTCAAAACAAACATTTGACAAGTCACCAGTTACCACAACCCATATATGAATTATTAAAAAGAAGCAATGAATAAATCAATCTTTGGAGGGCTGTACCTCCGTTATTGAGCGTTTGAGAGGCATGCTTTTATAGTCATGTCAGCTTAATGTTTGATGGCCTATCCACCCTTGAAATTATTAAGGTTAAAGTCGGGATACCCTGTAACCTTAGTCAAATTGTATACAAAATTATTTTTCTAATACTGCTTACAATATTTTTCATTATTGTTGTAGAACTAATAAAAATTTTAGGCGCTCCTTCTCGCGATTCACCCATAAAATTCTAAAGCAAATTCAAGTTTATATTTTCAGACGAGTAGTCAAGGTGTCAAGTAGTATTCTGGAATGTCAATCTCACAGAAGCATAATGGACTTTTCCCCAAAAGGTTTCTTATCCGAATATGATTGAGCGACTACGCAATGAAAAGATTAGCAGAAAATTAGTTCCTGCAAATGAAATTGTTGGAGATTTGATGCGAAGATGGAAAAGGCCTTAAAGAAAAACTTAACCCGATAATGTCCTGAATTATGGCCAGGATTATCAACGGTAAAATAAATATTGCGTATGTAATGGCATAGAAACCTTGCAACAATTTATTGAACGTAAATATTTTCTACGGCATATATCGCAAATATTTATTCATTTGCGAGCGAGCCATAATCGTACGTTAAAGTTTTAATGGGCACCAAACTGTCGGATGGGAACTAAATATTTTGCTCCAGTGAGCCACCAAGTTCCTGACCTGACGTAACCTCGCTGGGCTTTTCTTATACGCGAGTACCTATTAAGCTCCAAAGTTCAAGGATTCACACACACACACAGTGCAAAAAGTGAAAGCTTAAAAGAAATGGCTAAAGTTTCCATCCTGTCGGGTGTACCCGACGCATAGAGGAAGGACGAAAAAAATCAAACTTAATTAACCTGGAGGTTAATTGACTACATGAAGGTTTGGAATGCCAATATATTATTATTTTTGTATAATTTATGTAAATTGCCAGTAATATGCAACTAATTTGTGATGAATTAATTAGCAATGCGCGTCTTTTTTGTAAAACCGGGTAATAAATTAATAAAGGTTTTTTTTTTTCGGGCGCGATGGTGTGCTTCGCCTACCTAATTCAAGTGGGTTTTCTGTGCAGATACCTGTACAACAACCTACAACAGCCTGATGGTGATGCCGAAATTGGGTGGCAAGAGGGTGTGTCAAAATATTTGATAGGTTTCGATCGCTATTTGTGAGGTTTACGATGATAGCTCGAGGAGCGAGTTTTCATAAGGATGCATATTCATGTGCCTTAATTATTATACCGTTTAGACATGAATTACCTATCCATTAGGATTAGCATAATGGATAAAATCATGTATTTCAATCAAAGGGAATAATTTGTGGCAAATTTACAGTGAAATTTTAATCAAGTTGCATTATTTTGATGTCTCCAATTTTAATTTTTACACTAGTTGTAGATCATAGGTAACAGTTAAGATTGCATGGGTGGTGTGGATAAAACGGAGTGAGGAGCTTGTGATGCGGTGGTCAGCGCGTTCGACTACCACTCCAGGGATTGTGGGTTCGAGTCCCAATGTCCACTGTGAGCGCTCGGATTTTCGTCCCCGTTCCCAAAACAAGCAACAAAAACACGTCTGATTCAAGTTTTGAAAGAACGAATAACCTATCATTTAATCTTACGAATAATTATCTGTACTCAAGGGCGCTGGTCGTTTGCTATAAAATGCGCTGACGCCTTCCCGCCAGATTCTGAAACAAGCTTCTTGATTTAGTTGGAGTGCTTGCTAAACGCAAGGTGCGCCGCGCCGTGTGTCGTATAACACGGAAAATGTGAACGATGGTGCCGACCCCATGCGATGTTGGTGGTCTGTCAAAATCCCTACCCTGTGTTGGAGCACACCGGGGCTCGGCAAAATTTCCGGTATAGTGGAGGTAAGCATTTACTGGCGTCGGTGCTATGCCTTATTGCGGAAATAGGCCGATGTTGAATAATTGAAGTAAAAAAATTGAACAAAAATTTCGCAGTGATTAAGTGAGTCATTCTTTCCCTTTTCAAATTGACCTCAACGATAAATTTCTGTTGGAGATCAAGGCTATTTCACAGGAACGCGTGCACGTATTTTATAGCAAACGACCGGCGCCCTTAAACTGCGATCAAGTGTGTTTAATGTCTGACTAGTGCCCGTTGATGACGATAATCTACCATAAATAATTGATGAAATGTGAAGCCACAAGCGAAACTGTTTATTTGTGTACAGTTAAGCTGGGTTCCCAGATGGGAATATTCGGACTAAAAATGCGATTTTATATGTCAAATTTTGAATTCGAGGGCTTTGATTGGCCAATATGAGGACTTTGACATAATATGTCGCATTTTCTGTCCGAATATTCGCAACTGGGAATCCAGCTGTAGGGAGAAAAGTAAGAATCGGGGTGATTGAGATGACATGTCACTCTTATTTTTCTTTGAGGCCTTTGACGATGGCGAGTACGGAAAAATCGTTATGGCCGCTCTATGAAAATACCCAACGCAGCCGCAATGCAATAAGACGCAGCGTGTCTGATTTGCTCGCAAGATAATCACAAGACCATCGCAACGCAGCAAGTTCCTTGCGTGCCAATTTGAGACGTTGGGACTTACTGCGTTGTGGCTGCAGCTGCGTTGTGTATTTTCATAGAACGGTCATTGGAGTGACCTTACATAGGCTAATGGGAGATAGAGGACTTCGAGGCGAGTCAGGATCCACAGAAGAAATTTTGTTTTCTCTTTTGGTTGCGAAGATACAGGGTGTTTTGTGTGTTTCGTATGAAACTTTGATAAGCAATATTTCTGAAACGCCTAGAGATATTTTGTTGAAATTTTATAAAAAAGGATCTATTTTGTCGACAAAATTGAATTTCTCGATAACTGGTCGCAAGGCATTTTTCGAAAACCAGCTGCCACAGAAAAAAACGACGTCGTTTTTCTGTGACAGCTGGTTTGAGAGAAACGCCAAGACCAGTTTGAGAGGATAAATTCAATTTTGTAGACATAAATCGATTCTTCGAATGGTATTTATTGGACTTTTTTTTTAAACGTTCATTTCAAATCACTTGTTATAAATATTAAAGGTTCAGTTGTTGTTATTCAAAGATTTGGAAAGGCTTCGGTCAGAGTACAACGACGCTACTTCTATGAGAATGATTATTTTCATTTCAGTCAATCCAATTTTTCTGCACTGGCTTTTGCATGTCCATTTGCTTTCCTGTCCCAAGCGCTGCATTTTTATACCAACACGCATGTTACAATGCCCAATCTCTCAAAATATCGGCAAACTGTTGTATCTCCGACAAATCATAGTCCCATTCCATCCCATAGATCAGTCTCTCCTTCTTCGAACATGGCAAATTCACCACTCATCATTAGTAACTGAGGTGGAACCACGAGCACTCGACAGTTGTCGAGCTCGACAATTTCCCCTTTCCCCTCTACACCCTTCATCCTAATTTCCCCATTCCTCTCTGCACCCTTCACCCTTTCGGAAAAGGGAAATTGTCGAGATCGACAACTGTCGAGTGTACGTGGTTCCACCACTGTTTTGTATTCTCTACTCACAAACACTGACAGACAATCAAGCAATAGTTATTAAACGTAACAATTTGACATTCACGTTATCGTTGTTAGAGCTGGTTGTCCCTAGATAAATGCCCTTCGCCTACGGAGTCGGGCATTTATCGCTACAACCAGCACTCGTGATCGCTAGGCCAAAATTATCTGGGAAAACCTCGAGCACGAGTGATATTTTGATGATTATTGCAAAAAAAAAGTCCAAAGTGACAGCTGTCAGATTTTGTTGTTTACATGAATTTTATTCAGTTGCTATTGACAGTGGGATTTAGATAAGTGAATATTATCCTTGTAGGTCTAATAATCAAGGGCGTTGTATGTAATAATCAGTAATATTTCTTTGTTGGAACTTATCCAGAAGACATACCGGGTTAGTCAAAATCCAGGGCCGGACTAGAAAAAAGTGTCCCTTTGCCCCTTTGCCATTTCATTAAAAAGTACATTTTTTGACCGCTCATCTAAAATACTGCTATCGGATTCGAAAAGCTAAGGAAAAATGTTCAAGAATCATTCTTCAATTTAGATGGCACATCTAATAGTCCAGTCACTATGATCAAAAAACCCTAGCAACTTTGGAAAAAATAGTGGAGGGTTAAAATTTTGTACACATGTTCTCCAAGTAGTAAGAAATTAACTGAATAAAGTTCCCTGAAATCCGAGCTTAGGAACCCACGATAAAGGCCATCAAGTGTTAGAAACCAGTTTTTTTGGCCGCCATCTTGGATCCGCCTCTTTTGCAAATAATGAAATCGTATATTGCCAGTGGCGTAACTGGAGGGGGGGTTTCGGGGTCCAATCCCCCCCTCATTAGCCATCGAATCGCCTGTAAAATGTTCAAATGCGGCGTTTTTTTGCCGGGTTGGAAAATATCATGATATTTATATAAATATCAAGATATCATAATATCGGATATTTATTGATATATTCGATATATATCCAATATTTTGATTTCAAGGTAATGTTCAAGTCTGAAATTAAAACAAACACTACTTGGGCAAAAATTAGATAATACATTTATCGACTCATGAACAAAAATCAATCATAATATTATAAATGTTATTTATATTTACAATAAATCGAAATTAAATTCATTCTGAAAGGAAAACAAGTCGAGACAAAGAGACGTGCTGCATGCGTAAAGCATAAAGCCCAATTTCGCAGATCACAATGCTTCAAATAAACTCCATTGCGCAACATTTTTGTGGGATATATATTATTATGATATATATCAATCAATAAATATCATGATATATATCGTGATATTTATTGTGATACATATCACTTGATATGTATCTATCAACCCTGTTTTTTTGTTTGCTTTGCTCGCATTCTCGCATATTTTTCAGTCGTGACCCCCCCCCCCCCCCATTGGACACTTCTAGTTACGTCACTGTATATTGATATTATTAAGATGGTCATACAGGATGGCCCAACGAAAACAGAACAGAGGGGTTTTAAGGCATTTCACCTCTTTTTTTTTTAAAGCTCGAACAGGTCGATTTTTATATTGAGAGGGACATCTGAAACATACATTGGCGGATTTCTATCTTTAGCCCCCTCACCCCCACCTGCCCAAACTTCGAAGTTTCAAATGACACCACCCACTTTGCGATACATCAAATTAAAGAGAATTAAATTCTCTTTCTGAAGAAATATTTCCATAATTTTCAACCCCACCCCCCTTCTTCCTAAAATTGTCAGAGTTTTCAATGTAATATTTTTGATCTTGTAATGCTCTTTAGTACAGTCAACGTCATCCTGCACAGCATCGAGGGAGAAGATTTTCTGTTGTAAAAAGTGCCACCCAAATTCACCCCTTCACTCCCCCACCTCAACTTCAAAATCGAAAATGACACTACCTACTTTGTGATACATACATCAAATCGAAGGGACTTGAATTCGCTTCCTGAATAAAATATTTTAAGAATTTTAAAAGCCCCCTTTCTCCCTAAAATACTCCGAATGTTCAATTTATCAGGAGAGGGGTTGAAAATTTCAAAAAAATTGTTTCCAGAAAGAGAAATCAATTTCCTTTCATTCGATGTATCACAAAGTAGGTGGTGTCTGTTGAGTTTTGAAATTGGGGTGGGGGAGAGGAAAGGGGTGAATTTGGGTAACACTTTTCTCCACCGAAAATTTTCTCCTTAGATGCTATTTAGGATGACGTTGATTAAATTGAAGAGAATTGAGGGGTCGAGGATATAAAATGGGACAGTCAGAGAAATTTAGGAAGAAGGGGTTGAAAGTTTTGAAAATATTTTTTTCAGAAAAAGAATTTGATTCTCTTTGATTTGATGTACCGCAAAGTAGATGGTGTCATTTGAAATTCCAAAGTTGAGGTGGGTAGGGGTGAGGGGGCTGAAGATAGAAATTTGCCAATGTATGTTTCAGATGTCCCCCTCGATATAAAAATCGACCTGCCTGAGCTTTTTTCCAAAAAATTATGTGAAATGCCCGAAAACCCCTCTGTTCTGTTTTCGTTGGGCCACCCTGTATAAAATCACTCAGTCGCAAAAAGGAAAATCTTGAGTCAAGACAATGACTTCTTCGCTGAAAAAACGAGTTCTTAACACTTGATGGACTTCTTATAGTTCATTTACGACGATCCGAGGTAGAAAATTTCAACCCTCTATACTATTTTTTCCGGAGTAGAAAGACATAGTGACTGGACTGTAAACCGTTTCGACAATGGAATTAGAAGTAAAATTTGTGGGTAAGTTTTCATTTTCAACCGGACGTAATCGACTCATTGTTTGATTGAATTCATTCAAATTAATTTTTTATCTTGTCTCTATTGAATAGAAGGACTTGGTTGAAAGAAAAATTCCAGAGCCGATCATTTTTTCAATGACAAATTCGAGAGTGGAACACAAAATTGGACTCGTTTGGTCGTACAAAAAATCTTTGACTATAAAAGTTTTACTTCAACCAATCGAACAATGAATTGATTATGTTCGGTCGAAAATGAAAACATACTCACAAATTTTACTTTCAATTTTATTTCGAAACGGTTGGTATGCCATCTAAATTGAAGAGGGATTTTTGAAGCATTTTGCCTCAGCTTTTTGAATCCGATAGCAGTTTTTTGAAAAAGCGGTCAGAGAATGTACTTTTTGATGAAATGACAAAGGGGTACATTTTTTTCTAGTCCGGCCCTGAATTTTGACTAACTCGGTATTGCTTCAGGATAAGTTCCAACGCAGAAATATTACTGGTAAATTTCAACAAAATATCTCTAGCCGTTTCAGAAATATCGCTTACCAAAATTTCATACAAAACACAAAACACCCTGTATCTTCGAAACCAAAGGAGGAAACAAAATTTCTTCTGTGGATCCTGACTTGCTTCAAAGTCTTCTACCTCCCATTAGCCTATGTAAGGTCACTCATGAATCACTCTGTATGAACTGAAATGATGTCGTATCATCTCTGAAATCATCTAACCTACCCGCAAGTCTGACTGCAAGTTTTCACTTGATGAAGCTGATTCTGTGGATAACGGGATCAAAAACTAGTACAATATCATGGCATGGAGTATGATAGCTTCAACTCAGTGAGGTCATGCATTGGCCAGAATTAAAAACAAGTGAGTATGCCTTCACGTGCGTGAGTCTCAGTAGCGCATTTTCTTAAAAAGGCACATTATGAATGTGAAGAAATTTGGTTGTGGGAGAAACATCATTCTTTGCCGACTCTCTTCAGTCGAAACTCATTGTGATTTTTTGCTATCAAAATGGGGTACTTGTCAATGAAACAGATTTGAATGAAAATTCTTTCAATCATCAATTTTTTTTGTTTGGAGGCGGAAGCTGGGAGCAGACACTAATCAACAGTAGCCTATTCTTTCCCATTGTTAGTCGGCCATCCATATAGCGAAAGAATTAGATCGTTATGTCTTCGGGTTTATGTTTTCCATTCACCTCTTACTTTGAGGGCAGCGTGTGGGGGCGGCAGCATTCGGGAAAGTAACTGTTGAGCACAATTTGAGTTGGGGGCTTCCAAATGTGTAAGGAAATATGACAAATCAGTGAAAATTATGAAAGTTGCATTTTTTTGTTTGGGGGCGGGAGCTGGAGGCGGCGACTAATCGAAAGTGACCTATCTCTCCCCATTTTCAGTCATCTATACATATAGCGAAAGAATTAGATCGTTAATCTTCAGGTTTATGTTTTACATTTATCTCTTACTTTGGGGGCGGCGTGTGGGAGCGGCAGAGTTTGGCAAAGAAATTCTTGCACAGCTTGAGCTGGGAGTTTATCTATGTTTGAAGTAACAATAACATCCAAATCAGTGAAAATTGTTGGAAGTTGCACCTTTTTCTTTTGGGGGCGGAAGCTGGAGGCGGCGCCATATCAAAAGTAGCCTATACTTTCCCATTTTTAGTCAGCTATCCATATAGCGGAAGAATGAGATCGTTATGTTTTTGGGTTTGTGTTTTTTATCTATCTCTCACTTAAGGGCAGCGTTTGGGGGCGGTAGCATTTGGCAAAGTAACTGTTGCACAGTTTGAGTTGGGAGTTTGTTGAAGGAAAAATGACAATCAGTGAAAATTGTGGAAGTTGTTTTTTTTTTGCGGGGCGGGAGCTGGAGGCGGCGGTTAATCAAAAGTGGCCTATCTTTCTCCATTTTCAGTAAGCTATCTATATAGCGGAAGAATTAGATCGCTATGTCTTCAGGTTTATTTTTTACATTTGTCTCTTGCTTTGGGGGCGGCGTGTGGGAACGCCAGAGTGTGGCAAAGAAATTCTTGCACAGTTTGAGTTGACAGTTTCTGAATGTTTGAGGTAACAACAACATCTGAATCAGTCTAAATTTTTAAAAGTTGCACTTTTTTTCTTTTGGGGGCGGAAGCTGGAGGCGGCGCCATATCACAAGTAGCCTATCCTTTCTCATTTTTAGTCAGCTATCTATATAGCGAAAGATTTAGATCGTTATGTCTTCGGGTTCATGTTTTCCATTTATCTCTTATTTTGGGGGCGGCGTGTGGGAGCGGCACCGTTCCACTAAGCAAATGTTGCGCAATTTGAGTTGGCAGTTTCTAAATGTTTGAGAGAACATCTCAATCAGTAAAATTGTGGAAGTGGCACTATTTGTCGTTTGGGGGCGGAATCTGGGGGCAGCGACCAACCAAAAGTGACCTATTCTTTTCCATTTTTAGTCAGCTGTTCATATACTGAAAGATGTAGATCGTTATGTCTTTGGGTTTGTGTCTTTCATTTATCTCTTACTTTAAGGGCAGCGTTTGGGGGCGGCAACATTTGGCAAAGTAACTGTTGCACAGTTTAGTTGGGAGTTTGTTAAAGGAAATATGACAATCAGTGAAAATTGTGAAAGTTGTTTTTTTTTGTTTGGGGGGCGGGAGCTGGGAGCGGCGGTTATACAAAAGTGGCCTATCTTTTCCCATTTTCAGTAAGCTATCTATATAGCGAAAGAATTAGATCGCTATGTCTTTGGGTTTATGTTTTTCATTTTGAAGTGATTGGGGGCGGTTTTTAGCAATTTTTTCATATCGGCGGCGCACATTTAAGGCGGAATGTCTCTGGGCTTACGTTTATAAGTGGCAACTATGTATTATTCATAAAATGAGAACACCAGAGGTCTGAGAGAAATTGCAATATCATGTTATTTCAAGTTTATCGGGGGCGGTTTTCTTTATGTTGGCGGCGCAATATAGACATTCAATATAGCCTAGCCCTCCTTTGGGAGTGGCAGCTATTTAACAGCGGAAAAATTAGAAAGCTAGGGCGTCTAGTTTGGGAGGAGTTCGAGGAACGGACGGACGGACGGACGGACAAAGCGGTTGCAATAGCGATTTTCATCAAGATGGAAAATGCGCTAAAAAGCTATACTCCTGCTACCGTACTGAGCTAGTTTATGTCAACGCGATGGTATCAAACATCCAAACTTGACTGATGACGCAGGTTAGACTTATGGGGATGATTCTATAATGTTTGCGTGATATTATGTTATTCTAACAGTATGTTAGCTACCCTCATAACTTGAGAGCGGATTTGTAATTTTTTACACGTTCTATTCGCTCAGTTGGATGCAACTGTCGACTTGCAGCTTGACATTTCCACCTATAAGGAACCTAAATACCAAGCTTTATTTCGCATATAATTTATTATTTTGAGTTTTTACCGCATACAAATTGATAGTCCATATAACCGCATGTAGCAGCCTAGCAGCATATTCAGTCCATGTTTTTGCATATAACTCAATACTTGTCAATATTTTGGCCATTTTATCTAGATGTGCACAGAAAAATCAAGATTTTTTCACTTGAAGAGGAAAAAAATTTAAAATTATCGAAGAAATGTTTTTCTTCACTTCGATCTTTGTCTTCAAACGACAAATTACAAATGTATAACTTTGACGACCGATTGTTGCAACAATGGGTTACCAAGACTACACACTTGTAATTTGTCATTTGTAGTTTTATGAAACGGGCCCCCGGTTGGTTGGTTTTACATGTGAATGTTGAAATTTTCAATGTTTTTGCAGCTTATATTACATATTTAGTCGCATATATTGCTTTATTCAAACATTCTCACCGCATATTTTGATACTTTTTAAGCGCAGATAAACTGCATATTCTAAGTTTTTTTCACCGCATATAAATCCGCTCCCTACTCATAACTCTGTTGGGTTTTCTTTAACACTCGCTTTAACATAATGTTGTTTCGGACGTATTCTGTAAATGCCCAATGTGACGGTTACCGTAACAAAGTCTGGTCAGATACAAAATTGTTGGATTTTCAAAGTAATGGTGTGAGTACAAGCGCGGTTCGCATTCGTCGTCCGTCATGTCAGTTCTGTCCTGTCACTTTCTCAGTTCAACCGTTTTTGACATTCTGTTTTCATTTCAGTGTTTTTCTCCGATATGTGTTCTCGATTTCAAGAAAAGAAAAAAATTTATCAGCCAACAGTAGCTTTCTACAAAGAAAAATATGACCTAGACAACATTGAGATCTATGGCATTTTTGTAGGCGTGAGGGGAACCATTTCAACCTTTTCAAGGGATTTTTGTACAAAATTCAGATTGCCAACAAAATTATTGAAAACAATAGCCTTGTCAGAGCCTGTCAAATTTCCAAAACATTTTTGAGTCATGCGGAATCAATTGGGACGAAAATATCTTAAAGAAGCGAGGTTTATTATAAGGTAAGCTGAAAAACACGATGTTTTGGAGGTCTTTGGGACTTTGGGTTGCATCGCATCGCAGTGTACATCGAAAAAAATAGTTTCTTACGAAAATTATTATATACTGTAAGCAATGGTATGGAATTAGCCACCTCAATTTATAAGCCAGTATTGGCCTCGCGAAAAGCGGGCCTGGGCATACTTACTGACTGGACTGGAATGGGAAATGAAGATTTAAAAAAAAAACAGAGCCAATATCTCAAAACCATTCATAGGTTCCTGGATTCTTGGCATAAAAGTATTCGAAACCACTCTTATATCAAAGGCAACAAAACCATTGTTGACCAGTGTAATAATTCTTCTAGTACACAAACACGTTGAGAAACCTTTCATCATATCCATCCGCCAGTAAATTGAATACACATTATCTGAACTAAATACATATATATCGATTTTTCAAATTTATTGAATTGATTTTAAAACATTATTAAAATCACGATAAAAACACTCCAGTTTCATACTGGAAAGTGAAAAGCAAAGCAATATCTATCTTATTTGACATGAGCTCCAAAAGTAATGTCGACACTCACGTCAAATACGTCTGTTGCTCTTTAGATCGCGGATAAGCGATTGGAATTCCCTTAGCCATATACCCCATAACATTACGTTACAGCACTCTTCGCATCTGAAGTCTGAACATAACCTATAGGTAACATTCACAAATGTCACACGCCTACCATTGACAGTTCAGTGTTAACGCTTTACATGGGAGGAAACGGCACTGTATGCTACATGTCATATTATTCTTGGCAACAGCGTTGCATTGTGCTTGGCGAATCGAAATTTGATAACATTATGTTGAAACTAACATAACATGGCCTCCAACATAATGTTAAGCGTAACATTTCTCAACAGAATCACACCACTAGACTGGATAACTTTTTCATCCTCCTAGGACTTTCTGAAAAAACTCTTTCGCATCTTCAAAATATGGAATAGAGTCATGAGTCGACAACTGATTGGATGAGGTCAGGTTCTGACCTCATCCAATCATGGTTCAGGTTCATGGTTCTGATCAACCTCTCACGAATAATAGCATAATTTGCGCAAGTCGACAAACAAGATAAACAATAAAAATTACTAATATGAGACGCAATCTATAAAACAAAGAAAGAAGATCAAAGAGCAATGATACCATCGGATCCTTCTTCTATTTAGACTATTATAGGATGTCCATCACGTGACGACGGGGTTAGGTAGGTGCTAGGCAAGCAAGGTCCGACCAAGGTGGAAAGGGATGGAAGATGCTGCCGCGTCTTCTTCGACGCGAAGAAGGGCGACGGAAGCCGGGCATACGTCAGTGGGCAGCGGACAGTCGTCGATGACGGCGGTCAGTGGCGGCGCTGGAGGAAGGAGGGGCGGGCGGACGGGCGGGAGAAAGAAACGTAAAAAACTAAAAACTCACCACCAAGACAGCGTGATGGGGGTGACAAGCAGAAGGTAGACGGGCACAAGCACGGCGTGCATGACCACCGCGCGCTCACTCACCTAAGCGAGCCCCATGACTGGCGCGACCACGGCCGCGGATGCAGGCCCGAGCCGCTGCGGCTGCCGCTGATGGGAATCGCTCAGGTGAGCCAAAGTGCCGCCGCATGCGCAACCACCGTGAGGTGGCTGCCGGCGGCGGGCAGCGTCAACCAGGAGGCGACACCGAAGACGACGTCGCGACCCCTGCGGCGACGCCGCTGATGCCGTTTTCCAGGGTTTCTCGAAGTCGAAAATAGCGATTGCCGGTCATGCCGAAGAAGCTTTCTAGTTATCCGATAGACAGGTTTATAACGTGATACTAGGGAGACCTAGAAGGGAAAACCCTCATCAACTTCCTAACATGAAGAATGCAAAACAAAAACTAGGCAATGACATTCACAGTAGAGTATCTAGTCTTGTTACTATATTGTTACTGTACCAATTGCCGTGATGTAAATTCAGTAATGTCACTTTTTGGGCTGTATCATCAATTCAATACATACTCTTTTTCCTAATTTCACGGTCAATTTATCTAGTCTCTTTCTTTCAGTGCTGCCACCGTCTGAAAGCCTTTTGCTTGCTTACAGCCGTGCTTTTATGGCGATATGGCTTTAATCCTCGCTTTCATTTCGCATAGGTAGAGTGAAGCAGGTTTCCAAATGAGTGAACAGAATTTTTGAGTGAAATTGATTCCAATTGATTGAGTAAAATGTTACGAGTACTATTTGCTCAATTTCACACCGGCATTAGTACAAAAAGTTTTCACGAAATTATTTCACTCAATCTGGAGTATTGCTAACTAAATTATTTCGTCAAAATTATATGATTGGCGCCATTTAACCTACTACGCCGGCGCGTGTTGAGGAAACTCATTCTTTATAGGCCCTCCGGGTATGGTAGTCAGCACTGACTGCTATTGTTCTTGTTGTTGCGGAAGTAACCGTAATTGTGTAATTATTGTGATAGTGGTGTGGTACAGTGGTTGCTGTGGATTGGATTGGCGTTTGCTGTTTTGGATTGCAACATGGGCAATTCTAATTGAGGCGTTCATTGCAAAAACCCCACTTGTCACTTTTTGGTAGAAGTCAATTTTGGATATTTGGGATCATGCTAGACTCAATTCACTGAATAAATCTCTGTGAAATCAGTGTAGTAAAGTTCCAGGTGTAGTTTTTGCGAAGAATGCCTCAATTGTCTTGAAGTGAAACAAATGATATCAAAAATTCGCCCTGCTTCCAAATGTGACCGAAGCATCCTCTTACACCTCCGCAAATGTGCATGAAGAAGTGCTGAAAGCAGACCAAATTTTTTGATGCCATTGGCTTTCAAGACGATTAGGCCCATGCTCTGCCTCCGAAACACCAATCCAATCTAGAGCAATCACCAAGCACATCATTATCACAATAATCAGACAATTCTTATTATAATTAGGTACTTCCGCAATAACAGTCGATTGATTATCTGAGTGAAATTCACTCACAATCGAGTGAGTATCCGAGGAAAATTTAGTCACAATCAAGTGAGTATCTGAGTGGAATTCAGTGAATTCACTCACAATCGGAGTGAACTTCTGCCAACTCTAGACTCAAGCTATGAGTGAAAGTTTCAACTCCAACCTATTCCTCTTCTTCCCGTGTATCAGTGTTCCTGTCCTTTATAGTTAGAAATTCATCGCGTCATCTTCACATGGGTTCCTTATAGCCCTAAAGTATTATTATACTAGCAATAAAAAACATTCCATTGGGGTAGGCAAATACCTACCCTAATGGAATGGCCGCCTATGTTTCTTCTTCTATAATCAATTTCACGGCTTTCTGCATTAGAGCAAGCCATGGAAAAAATAGGTTGCGTTGGTACGAATCGCACGTTGACGACTTGTTGGCAGCTAGCTGTCTTCATATGCAATTTTCAATGTGACATTGTTTTCGTCTCGGGAAGTCATGTACGCGAAAGTGGAAATTTTCGAGAATATGCAAGGAATTGCTAGTTTCCTTTGAGAGATTTTCAGTGTGGACGATAAGGGACATTGTCTTAGTTGGTTGATGGGTCTCCGCCAAGGTTATTAGGTTTTTGCCAGCCACTGAGAAAATTATGCCGACAGTCCGTGATGCCGTGAAGAAATGGAATATGGAAAGGAAAAACCCACTGCCCAAGAGGAGACGTATTCTTTAGATGGACAATATGGATAGTGGGACAATAATTTATGGAGTTGGACTGTATGGAGACGAGACAATTTGGCCGTGAGAAGGTAGGTACACTGTGTTGTCTGCCAGCATGTGTCGTCATACCTTGCTTGCTGTTCCAGTAGGTATAATAGGTAGAGCTAGAGCTAGAGTAGGTACCTAGTACTTACAACTCCAGTGATGTGCATCAGAAGATGTAGCCTTTTGGGCGGGGGGTCTCTCCATCCGAGTAGTACCCTGCCGATATTCGACATCATTTATTGGTAGCCGCCAAAAACCTTACAACCTTGGCGGAGACCCACCAACCAGTAAAAACAATGCCCTTATCGTCCACACTGCAAAGCACTTCAGAGAAACTCACGATTCCTGGCGAATGCTCAAAAATTTTCACTTTCGCGTACATGATACCTCGACACGGTGACAAGGTGTCACATTAGAAATTGCACGTGTAGACAACTGGCTGGCATCCCCTTGTCATCGTATTATTCGTACCAACACCACACAGTTTTTTCATAGCTTGCTCCTATGCAAAAATCCGTGGCATTGATTATATTGACAGCATTTAGAATTTTTAATTTTTGGCCATATTCGAACTGGTATTTGTAACCTGGTTCAATCAGATTGTTAATGAAGGAAAATCGTTAGAATCGGCCAATAAAGAAAGGATAAGAAATTAAAATTTGGCGAGAAAATAAAAAACTCAAGTTTTTTTTGGTCCGCCCAGTATGGTCCCTCCACTCCAAACCTGAATTTATGAGGGGCTCTGTCCGACATTGAAATCAAATTCTGAAGTTTTCTTCGAAACTTCAAACATCTCATATTTTTACTTCTCATCGAATTCTTCAAAAAATAAGAAGGCCAATCGCGAAAAAAAAATTGAAAAATTTGATTAGTTTTTTGAACTTCCCGTACGCTAAGACGTCGAGATCTGTCGAAAAAAAATCCTGTATGTTCTGGTCTGTCTGTATGTTAGTGAGTTAGTTAGTTACCGCTTTTCTTACCAAAAAAAGTTGAATAATAAATAGCTATTTTAAGATTTTCTCGGGTAGATTCTGCCCAATTGACCAATGTAAATTTTGGTTTAAAATACAGGGTGGTCCGACTTTTATGTCATTAAATTCAAGAATCGATAGAGATTGAAAAATGAAGGGGACTTTCTCCAAAAAACATATTTGAGAAATGCCTAGTAACAGAGATACAGCCCTTCAAAGTTGGAAATAAATAATCGTTTTTTTCGCATAACGAACCGTTCAACCGATTTGATTATAAATAAAACCAAAGGTTCACTGAAATTATCCCCTGTCGAACAATCATAACATGTTCCATGAAAAAGTTTCAGGGGCTTAGGCATTAGGGGGTGACCCTACTTTTCCCCTCCTATTTTTCATCCCCCTAGTTATTTTTGGAAACTGTTCATAATTTTGAATTCTACGTTCAATTTTGAAGAAAAAATCACTTTTGCAAAATTTTGATTAGAGGCTTCGTTTAGGAGATATTTGGGTTTGAAACTTTGGGAAACATCCCGAAATCGCCAATTTCAAAGGTCTAAAAATTAAAATCCAAAGAAACTCATGATTTCTCAGCTGAAATAGGTTTTCTAGAATTTCTAAGTTAATAAGCCACCATTTTTTCCAAAACACGGGAAATTTTTAGAAAAAACAATTTGGGTTCTGGAAAGTGGCGATTACGGGATGTTTTCCAAAGTTTCAAACTCGAATATCTCCTAAACGAAGCCTCTAATCAAAATTTTGCAAGAGTGACTTCTCTTCTAAATTGAACGTAGAATTCAAAATTATGAACAGTTTTTGAAAATAACTGTTGGGTGAGAAATAGGAGAGGGGGGAGTAGGAACATCTCCCGATATCTACGCTCCTGGAAATTTTTTATGGAACATGTTATGATTGTTCGACAGGGGATAACTTCAGTAAACTTTTGGTTCTGTTTTAAATGAAATCGGTTGAACGGTTCAAAAGTTATGCGGAAAAAACGATTATTTATTTCCAACTTTGAAGGGTTGTATCTCTGTTACTAGACATTTCTCAAATATGTTTTCTGAAACAAGTCCCCTTCATTTTTCATTTTCTATTGATCCTTAAATTTATTGACATAAAACGAGGACCACCCTGTATATTAATGAACAAATGAACAGTGTCCTTCAGATTTCATGCATTTTCCGTGGTCAATTAACTAGCATTGGTCAAAACAAAAGCCACTTAACAGCGTATTAGCCGTTAACGCTGTGTTAACTTTCTGGTGGAACCCGCGGCTAATTAGTAAGTATGTCATATTTTTTTTGTCCCTCGATTTATTTTCAATCTGTTAGAGTCATTCCAGCCAAATTTGATATGCGCGTATGGTCGGCGGGAAAAAGAAGAAAATAAGTTTTTCATCGTAATCTGTCGAAGGGAAATGTCACTGTCAAAGAGTGACAGAGGATTTAGATGTGAGAATTTTCATTTCTGACAGCTCAATCTAAAGCCCTTGAGAGTCTATCCAGCACATGTGACAGTTATGACATATCTGTCACCTGTCAAAAGTTACAAGATGTCAAAGAGAAACCTTTGACGCTTATAACTCGAAAAGTACCGAACAGATTTCGACCACATTCGGTTTGCAGCAAGAGTACTCACCAGGGACTTGATGGAACATGTTTGAAAATTGAAAAATTGAAAATTTGAGAATTCAAATTTTCCTGACAAAATTTTCAATTTCCTGCAAGTTATTTTTCAATTTTTCTCTCTAATTCCAACTTTTCACCCGAAGGAACGTTTCGTACACAGTTTAGGGGTGAGACAACCGATGTTTTTTAAAAGGGTTGGCACCCCGATGAACAGCTCAAGTCAAATGTGACAAGTGACAAATATCTGGAAAATATCTATCGAATGTATAACAAAATGTGATGAACATGGAGTGACAGATCTCTGACAAATATGGTTAAAGTCTGGCCAGCAAAATAAACTTCTGAGTCTATAACAACAAGGGTGCGACGACAATAATAATGCAACAATCCTGAAACCAAACCTGAAATGAATCACCCATCGTCAGGTTAGAAATTGTTGCAATTTTTCACTGTTAATTTATTGACCGTCAATGGATAGGTATAATTTCTCAACGATCGTTAATAATTATTGTTATTGTTATCTGCACTCTTAGGCGACGCTTATATGGATATTATTTGTAATTTATTAGAATGTCGTGAGCTGTGGGATTGTGTGATTACGAGTGGATTTATTCGTGCCACCATTTCGACTGAAAACAATAATAATTAATGTGACACCTGTTAATGAGCCACAGACAATTACTAGTCACGCAAGCACCTGCTCTTCGAGTATTTACCGCCTCTCTAGGCACTTCTACAGATTCTTATATTTTTGAGCCAGGATTTACACATAGCTCCAGTACCTACCTACCAGTCCCAACAGTCAAACAAGCATTACAGATATACTGAAGTCATAATAGGTAGTAAAATAAATGATGGATCCTGATTCCTGAAGATGGGTGAGTGGAATTGATCAAAACTTGACCTAAGCATGTTATCAAGAAGTTAAAAATAGTATTTTTAAAAAACACAGTTTCGATTCCTGTGTTGATATTGACTTGTACTTTTTGTATTTATTGGAAAGGAATTGAGCAAATAGAGAAATATATCCCTGGCTGGTCGCCAAAGCTTGGCACACTGACCTGTATTTGTAAGTACTCTGCGAAAGGAAAACCACGAGTAAATGCGCTGCGATGGCACTTCTTAAATTCTGACACCAAAAAGTCGAAAAAAAACCTTCATCATGCCTGTAAATATCTAGCGTCTGTGACTCAAAGCTTCGAAAATAGCACACCCTATCTCTTAATTGCCGCTCCATCGAGTGCTTAAGAGTTTTTCGCAGTTTGTTTCGACTCGAGACGATGCTTCCTGGAGAATCTATGAGATGCATGAGTAATCTAGAAGGGTACATCACCTCGAGGAGAAAAAAGGCATCACCTGGATTACGGCAGCTGGCTGCTGGCGGACTTCCTCCGGCATTTGGGCCATTTAAAACCATCCATAGGAGATTAAAGATAAGTGCGTAGAGGTAGCGAATAAGTGCCTATAAACATTGTGTTTTGTGAGCATTATAGCCGAAGATCTGTATTATGCCGACGGCTTTGTCGCCGAAGAGAATCTGCAACATTGTTGAGTGACAACTATTCTGAAAAGGAACAGAAGGATCGGCTTACTTATTTTAGGTACATACCGCCGGATTTGAAAAGCACCGGACTGTATAATGAATGGCCTTCCGCAGCTTAGTTTACAGGTTCTCTTTCAGTGGGTATCCCATCTAGTATCAGGGATGCAAATATTGAGGGCTAGTTATATTTGCGAAAGGAATGTGTTGGTAAACACCTGAGTTTTAATAAAGGTCAACGGAATTTGGTTTCAAATGGTTATCACAGAAGTTGATAACGTGTGACATTGTTCCCACATAATACCCGGAAACAAGTTAAGTTATAACAGGATTAGAGCACACCTTCATGTAAACTGTGTTGGTATACTTATTACCTACTTACTACATCAGTAATATGAACAAAGTATTTGAACTAACATTGCTTATGCTTAGGTGCTTATTGTGATTACTATAATTCACTATAAATATTTTATCCTGAGATAAGACCCAAATGAGTGTATTTTCAGATTATTTTGAGAAACTAGATGGCCGAAAGGGAAGATGTCATCAAAAAAATATAGCTGGTGATATTCGTTGTGGAGCGATCATGTCACTTGTGCAATATTAATATTGTGCATAATGGGGAATACGTATACCTACCCTAATGGGCCTAATGTATAAATGAGACTTCAAACAAAATCTAACGGTTGGATATGGACTAGGCAGTATAGCCCATACCAGTCCATCAGTAATTCAGTAATACAGTAATTCATGTAGGTATTGCATGATATTTTGTTTCACATATCGATACATAGCGGTGCGATATGCTGAAAGAGAGAAGGAGCAAGCATAATATACGTTGTTTCAGATTGATTGCTATCTCAGTAGGCATTGGAAGTATATGGTGAAAGTCGCTTTAGCTTTGTCTAGTTCTAAAACGTTTATTGTTTTAGTCCCAAGTCAGTGTGACATCTTAATCAAAATCAACCGCGAAGTTTTTTACTGTCATCCAAACTGTCATGTTTCTGTCCACCTAGATAGCTTTTGGAAAGAAAACCGTAATAAGCACCTATCGACGCAAGTTTTAAGAATCTGTACGTGTTACTTATACAGTTACTGTTGTTCCTGTTACGTTATACCTACTGTTACTGTTGTGTTGTTCCTCCATTGGTTTTGATTACCTGATAATTTTCACGCCGTGTGTGGGGATCCAGTTCGTTTATCTGCGAGAGAACGTGAAATACTTTGACGCTGTTACGAAGAATTCTTCAGAGATTCCAACAATGCAGCTGCCAGCATTCAGCGCGTTGCTTTGATCTTTAGTAACGTTTTGCACGGTCAAACGCCTACTGGCAAAAAGAAGCCAGATCGTCACTACTTAAACCAAAAAGTGGCTGTGGATCCCTGAGCCCAGTCGAGAAAAAAATCAGCCAGGCGCCCGTTCTCAATCAAAAGAGTAGGTACAGTACAGTCTGTTGTGCCATATCCTACCAGATTTCGTGCTTCTGTCTTCACTAAAAGGCTCAGTTGAAGTAGAACAGCGTAACTCGGCTTTAGAAGCAGATGTTCCTTGATATCTGATCCCTCTCAAGGCCATGGAGTTTGCTTTACTGCTTTACTATCTACCTGTGTGATATGTGCACAATGTTGATTGAGACTGTGGCAAGAACGAAATCTGCTGACTCCCCAGGTGCCTATTTTTTTTAGTCCTGAGATCGGAAACAGAGACGGTTCGACATCAAAACTGCATGTATCTTTCTTCAAGTGCACCTTGAATGGGGTGCCGCACGTGATACTTGATAAAAAACTGAAGAAATACTTTCTGACTGAAAGGAGTGAAAGATCTGACTTATAACCTGAAAATAAATAATGAAGTTTCCATGATATTTACACTTTTGATTTGACGTTTTTTGTAACTAAATCTAAAGCTGCATTTAGATTTTCATGACCTACTGGGATAGCAATATTTCTGAAACAACGTATAGTTCGGTTGATACTGTCATCTGTGTCGATCGGGTGACGATGGCCCAGCTCTAGTTGGTAGTTGCATTCCATAAACAAAAAATACCTGCATTTTCATACCAAGTTTCAGTTCAATTCAATGAATCATTAAAGTTATTGTGGACGGTGGCATCCAGATAGAAAAACATAGTTCAATCTGAAATAATTCAAATCCTCTCAGGAGAACCCAAAGCTACAATTATCTGTGTCGTTTCCTCGATTTTATTTCAACCCGTTGCAGTGGAGAATCTTTCTCAATTTCAGTTTCAACGAAATCTAAAAATACAGAAGAAATGAAATTAGAGCTCATTTTTTTTTGTCATCAGAAAATGTGGAAAAGCCCACGTCAAAGTAGTGGGTCTTAAAGTTTAAAGAGCTTTGTTCACTATTGAAACTTGGCAAAAGCGCGCAGCTCCCGTGGACTATGAAAGAAGCAGTGGAGAACAGGAGATTGGAAAATATAACTTAGATAGAAAACAATGAGAGACCAGACGCATGAAAATTGCAATGAGAATGGATAAAATGGGTTTTGTGCCATGTTGCAATAGCAAGAAGCAGCAAGTGCCCTTGTTAGGTCAGTACTGAAGTCTGGGCTACGTCAAAATCAACATGTACCAACGTTAGATTGATGAAGTCCTTAGACCCAGCTCCCCCCCGCCCCCAACCTGATGTTTTCTTCTTCTAAATAACTCACTGCAAGTGCCAGCTTGCATTATTTTCTTTCATTTTCCGTGCACGTGAAACGTCGCCCGATCGTGCAGTGAAAATTAAAGCTTCAATCTTTATTTCTTTTGTAAACTAATGGGTTTTTTGACTTCACTCGGAATAAGCATCTTCTCATTTTGCAATAGTTTTTATTTGGTCTAGGTCTAGGTATACTTGATGGGCGTCTCTCTTTAAAATATTATCGTATCTTGAAATTATACCATTCTACACATGGGATTTAGAGGGCACTGATGCGTACTGGCCTATGTTGCGTGAAAGTGCATAGGTAGGTATCACTGACTTCAAGTGCCTCACACTTGAAAATGTCTCAAGAGCATCTGTCAATTGGCCATCATGAGTAGTTAACGTCCATCCCGCACTAATGAGTTTGACTGTCGATCTGCATTCATCTCACAGGCAAACGCTGACAAATTCGCAAGACGTATTACGACAGATACATCAATACGACGGTGAGATTTACATACGGTTCTCCTCTTCGCGGCCTGATAATCTATCACGATATCAGCATCCTAATGGGCAACTCGGCCGGACTGATTTGTGAGACGGTCCGGAGACAATGTTGAATGCTCCTCCGTTAACTGTCTTCACCTCGACGTGAATTGCAAGTGCGTGGTGGTTTCAATTGCCCGGCACCACGTACAGGGACACCAGAACAAAAAGCCTGTTATTTATCTGCCATTTTTTTTCTTCATCCTGTCGGACTCAGACGAAAACCAAACCTCCTCAAAGCTCATGTGCGCGCGGACAATGTGGAAGGCTATCATCGAGGTACCAGTACTTGCGAGTAGGTACTTAAACTTTGCATGCACAATACAAAGGGAAGAGTGATGCCGTTTGAGTTGTATGTTGTATGCGATGTCGAAGAACTGTTGTATGAAGAACGAGTCCATCGTCCGTCGTCTGCACTATACCTACTTGGCCTACTGCTACTACCACTACTACTAGCACCACCACCACCACTACTAGCACCACCACCACCTCCACCACCACCCCTGATTTTCTTTCACAGTTTTGACTTTCAAATCATTTTATATCAAGGATTCGATTCAAATCACATCAAGTCCAATAAAAATGATTTGATTTGATTCACCAATGATACCGGGTGATTCAATGTCAATTTTAAGAACTCCACGATAATACTTTTCTGATAAAAGGAGATTAGGCCTCACTTGCTGCTTGAATATTTTCAGTATGACTCCATCATACGTTACTGGTAAGTCATAAGTAAGCGAGATCCGTCTATTTTTCTCTCTAGATTCAATCATAGCTTTAGAAACTCTTTATACTTATTGGATCAAGCTATAGTTCATCATGAAGGGTTCCCAGTTTCAACCGATCAATTTTTGAGAAGATTCTTCTAGTTCTTTTCATGTAGAAAAATTTGTGCCTCTCACTCGCTTGCTAAGAAAAAAATACAGGATGTCAAAGTTCACAAAATTACATTTTTCTTTTGTCATAATTTTGCTGCTTTGCGAATCAAACTAACTTTTGATTCCCGCCAAATATTTTGTTTCGGTTTGCAATGTCCATTAGCCTTGTTATCTGACAGTCCATCCCCCAAATGAAAAACTCAAGGCCCTCCAAATAAAGTTTGTACAGGGTTATATGTGAACCAGTGTGGACCCCCAATGTGTTTAACCAATACCCTCTTGAAAAAAAGCATGTTTTTCGTCAATTTAAACCATATGACATTATGAACTTTATGTCTTACTTCGAAACGGTTCTGGATTTTGTCGAATCGGTAGTCAAGTAACAAGGATATGTTTTTCTTCAAATTGGTGAGACTTTTGACCACCCGGGATTTTTTCGAGTATTGTTCTTTGGGAATCCAGGAAATAATGTCCCCGTGAAAAAAATCCCTGGAAAAAAGTCCCCTGGAAAATAACGTCTCCTTGAAAAAACGTCCCCGGAAAGAACGTCCCCTGGAAATAACCTCTCCTGGAAAACACTTCCCCAGAAAAAAACATCCCCTGGAAAAAACTACCTCGTTACCTTACACAGGGTGGTCCAGGTTATAGTAGCAATAATTCACCATTCGATTGTCCATCGAAAACTAGGTCGACACGCATAATTTTATTTTTCTCCAAAACGCTTTCTAAGAGAGATACAGCCCTTCAAAATTCGGTTTTAAAAATCTTATTTTTGCAATAACTCTCAGGTCATCGAAACGATTTCAACCAAATTTGGTACAAAAACTCATAAAATAGATACTCATCACTTGACGTAGATAATTTTAGTCAAAATTGTTCAGTGGCGTAGATACGTGGGGATTGTTCAACTTCTCCCACCCCATTGCCTACGCCACTGGATATTTTTGAAAAATTACACTTTCTTTGAATTTCTTGTTCAATTTAGAAAAAAAAGTTGCTCTTGTAAAATTTTGATTAGAGGCTTCGTTTCCGAGATATTTGGGTTTTAAACTTTGGAAAACATCTCGAAATCGCCACTTTCCAGAGCCCAAATTGTTTTTCTTTGAAAAAGCCTCGTTTCTTAGCGAAAAATAGCAGCAAATCAGCTAAAACGACCTTGAAAACTCATTCCAGTTGAGGAATCATGAGTTTTCTTGGATTTTAATTTTTAGGCCTTTGAAAGTCGCGATTTCGAGGCGTTTTCCAAAGTTTCAAACCCAAATATCTCGGGAACGAAGCCTCTGTTAAAAATTTTACAGGAGTAACTTTTTTTTCTAAATTGAACAAGAAATTCAAAAAAAGTGTAATTTTTCAAAAATATCCAGTGGCGTAGGAAATGGGGTGGGAGAAGTTGAACAATTCCCCCGTATCTACGCCACTGGACAATTTTGACAAAAATTATCTACGTCAAGTGATGAGTATTTATTTTATGAGTTTTTGTACCAAATTTGGTTGAAATCGCTTCGATGACCTGAGAGTTATAGCAAAAATAAGATTTTTAAAACCGAATTTTGAAGGGCTGTATCTCTCTTAGGAAGCGTTTTGGAGAAAAATAAAATTATGCGTGTCGACCTAGTTTTCGATGGACAATCGAATGGTGAATTATTGCTACTATAACCTGGACCACCCTGTATAATCTAGGAGACTTATTACAAATGATTCACATTCAGTAAACAGAAAGTAGGTGCTAATGGCAAAGAATCGAAGAAATATGGAGGTGCACAAATTGGTTCCAATCTCGGAAATTACGCCCCCGTAAAAACGTCCCCGAAAAAAACATAAATCTCACTAGTCATCTTTGGGCACTCAAACGACATAAATAACAATCATGATTGTATTATTTGCTTTGCATTTTTTCCCCAGCGATAGTTTCTTACCGAGACGGTTATTCTAGAGACATTTTATTTGGAGACCTTTTTTTGCGGGGACGTATTCTTCGGGTATGTTTTTTCCGGGGACGTTTTTTCTGGATACCGTTCTTTGGAGGCATTTGTGTACCGTGCATTTTGTGTGTAAAACTTGAACTTGACGATAGACTGATAAGATAAAACATGAGAAAACCATGTTACGCATATGAATATTCTGCTAATTTTCACTTTTCGTATTATCAACTCAACTCAACTCGAGAACCAACTCATATTTTGAAAAAATGGCCTCTGCCTTGACCTCCTTCAAAATAATGGGGATGTGTTGCAAGTCATCGATCTTGGCTCGTGTATTTGTTGCTGAAATTTCGATGTAAAAAACTCCAACACCGTTTCGAGTTGAGACTTGAAACTTCATGTCATTGTTGAAATTGGAAAAAATATTTTTCTCGCAAACAGGGTTTGCTTGGAAAAGTTCAAAATATGCACTGGTTTACACTTTTTCTTTTCAGTAGAATGACTTTTTAGAGCAAAAGTAACGTGACAAGCTGAAGCGCTAGAATGATACGGCTGATAAATGGCCGCTAATAGTTTAGCTCCAAAACTTTGCAGGTGCCATCAGCCGTAGCCGTAGCCTCCCAGCGTGTCACTTTATTTGGTGCTCCAAAAAGTCATTCTACTGAATTTGAAACGTGAACGGCATATATCATCCTATACAAACTTTAGACCTTGAGTTTTGCATCCACAAGATGGACTGCCAGAGAATAAGGAAGGCTTACCGACCGATGGTAAAACAAAATCAAGATATTTGCCGGGAATCAAAAGTTACATACACATTGAGTGGTTCGCAGTTTAGAACAAAATTGTGCATGCATGTCCTACCTACCTGTGCAAGGTCTTTATTTGGAATTTTTTTTAAATTTCAAAAAACCCACCAGTGACGTGCAAAAGTTTTGTTTTGTTCTGTTTTGAGCGATTGTTTTCAAAAATTTTGTCTTTGCATCATCATTTCCGATCTGATGGACTGCATAGAAAACATGGACACTCCCAAAATTCGTATAGCAAGATCTCTGAGAATCATCGTATGAAGACATTTTCAAATATCGTAGAGTGACATCTCTGATGTTGTAAGAACCAATAATCCGGGAGTCCGTATGATGGATCGTAGAGCAATAATCCTGGAGTCGTTTAGCAATATTTCCGAGGGTCGTTGAATGAAGTTTTCAAGGATCGTATTTTGAAATTTTACAGGATTCATTTCTGGGGATCCTTTGGGTCTGGTACACAACGTCGTTGATCCTCCTTACTACGGCATATGGTCCATTTCACGACGTATGAAGCGGAGCCTCTGAGATTTTATTTTTTGCGTTGGGGATTTTCAGCCATGCAAAGGTCAAGTCGCCTGATGCTTATAATCCTCCGGAGTTGGCCTTCAGGTCATATCATGTTTTCGTCCGATTGGTCGCAATGCGGATCCGTCGTCGTACTATCTCGTGACATTGCCCATTCTTTGCCTCAGGTCTCCGGAACAGTTCTTGGGCCATCCTCCGGCATGCTAAACTGCAGAATCACAAAGCCGGCGATTCTTCCGTTGTACTGTGGATGGCAGCCCGATAAACCATTAGGAAAAGTGTAGGTGACAGTTTCTGTTTCGCTGACGATCATCGACAACCTTAAGGACAGTTGGTGTTCCATCCGTCTGGACCAATTTGGAGCGTTGAAGCGCTCCATACCATTCCACCAGAACGACGTGAGTGCGTCGTTCTCGTTTTCTGTATTCCGAGCAACGCATAGATGAAAAAACGATTGGAACAATTCGATTCGAAATTATCAGAAAGGTATCCTCCGGGAGCACCATTGTACACCTCTCTCAAAATTTCCTTAGTTTCTCAGAAAGCAGCAATTGCAAAACCTCCTGCTTGTTATCCAGACTCTCCCATACTTTTTCAACGGCCCGTCCATCCTCAACAAATCACATTGGACCAAGAAAGCCTTCAGCTCCTAATCCTTTTCCAGAGATATCTGCCTCTTTCCTTTCCACCACAAAGCCAATAGCAAAATCTTCTTGTTGCTCCTTTCTTACTGCAGACGCAACTGCAGACCAGGTCTGCAAATTTCAAAGGAATTGCCCTGTCTTGTACTGCATTCCTCTGGTTCATCTTCTAGAAGTGCTTTCTATTTTCCACACCTGGTCTTCGAGGAAAAACGCCTGCGTTACCACAACTGGTTCCTGGTCGATAAATTTCACGATCAGACATGGGCTATGGGTATCGGTTGCCTACTGTTGTTGCATGCATATTAGTTGCCCACAGATCCAAACAAAAAAAAGTAAACTCGCTATAAATGCTGTCTGACTGACCCGGTGAAGTGCGAAAAGTCGGAAAAGCAGGAAGGCTCGGGCGGATGATCAAAGGAAAAATACCTGCTTGTAACCAGGTTAATGACAGAAAAAACAACAGAGTGGCATCCTTGTGACAGTTTGACATCCCAAAACATAGGATGGGTACGTTCTTTTACGCAGTGGATGCAGCAGTTTTCGCAGATAACCGTTCTTTTTCGCCGACTGCGCAATCGGCTGCTCAGCAATTTCCGTTCTTTTACTGTCGCCTGTTTGTTGACTACGCAGCTAAACGAAACCGATTGCTGTAGATGCTCTCCTGCTGCTCTTTCATTTCCCGGCAGTTGCTTGTTCTCAAGAAAGCGAGAAATTTTCGCAGGTGACAGCAGTTCTGACTGCAGCAGTTACTGCGTAAAAGAATCCACCCGATCTCTTTCTCAAATGGATGTTGAGCTCGTGTGTTGGTCCCATAAAAGAAAATGATAGCTGCGACTTTTCCATTTGGTGGTCAGAGTAATCTAGTCAGGATGTCTGATTCTTTATCAATTGTTTAAATTTTGGCACTCAGAAGTGGCTTATTTGGCCCTACCTTGCAGAACTATAATGATAACTCGATTATTGATGGATATAATGATCAGTAGCCAACCGGGCTAGGCGTCAAAGACTAAAAACGGTCCTTTCCTTTCCTACGGAGGGCGTTTTAAACGGTTTTTAACTGCACATTGTTGCAAACAATACCGGCAATGGCCACGGCTGGGATAAATAAGGCACGCTGTCAATTATTTTACAATATAATCAGCACTAAAGTACGAAGCACAATCGCCGAGAATTATAATTGTATACAGGCGTATCTTCGCCTACCGTAATTTCTGATAAGGCAACATTTTTAAAATAACCGAAACGAGTTCTCGAACAGATCCTCCCGGGCTCGACTGAGATATTTATGATTACATTTGTTGCCGTTCACTTGTGTTTCACTATGTGAGGAGAATCGAGAATGTGGTATTGTCAGTCAGATTCGCTAAAAGCCGCGCGACCCAAGACCGCGAGCCGTGGCTAGTTCGCGAGAGCTGAAGAGCACCTCGCCATGCCATAGCCGAACTTCTTGCATCAGGAAAAACTCCTATGGTGCGATGGCCTATCTGCAGTATATCTGCGACGCGTTTTTGCTCGGAGGGGGACCGCAAGTCCACCGGAATGATATTACCATTAGATTTGGCTGGTTTGCAGAAACTCAATGTAGATACCTACTCGTATAAATACCTTACCAATGAGGTATGTTTCGAGTTGATTTGATTGACAGACTAGTGATTATTCTCGAAATTATCGGTACGAATAGAATGATCTGGCCGTTTTGGCCGTAACCCATTGGAACTCCTTAGTTTGCGGTTTTTTCTTTGGGCAACCCTTATACCCAATTGCTCAGTCCAAGTTTCACTTCAATCTTGGTTCAGTCATTGTAAATTTAACTGTTGCAACCATTATTTCCATAATGACTATGGGACTATGAGCTGTTGATGACATTTTTGACGTCCTTAAATAATGTCAAATTTCAGGCAATCAACGCCCATGCATCAGGATTTGACGAATAAACTCTAAAAATCAAACTATTAGGTATACAAATAATTCCTGTTCGAAACTTTGTTAGAAGATGGAAATACTGGTCCGAGTTATAAGCAAAATCAAATTTCGCAATATTTGAAATTATCAATATTGAGAAAAAAATCACCGTGACCGATGAAATTTTGCGTAGCACTACAGCTGTCGATGAAATTTCTGACGTGTTCAAATCTCAGTTTGGGTAAATTGATGACAAAAAAGAAAAGCAGTTATTGGAACATAAACAAGCCACATTTTGCATACGAATTTGCCTGGCTCTACTTCCTGTTTCCACTGAAGGAATATTCTTTCACACAGTCACAGAACTGGGCAGTGCGGAAATGGAAAGTATGTAGAACGTACTGGATTTCCTTATCGATGGTGGAAGTACAATGGGCATATTCCATAGTAGTCGTAGGGAAAATGATATTCCGTACAAGTCAAACGACGCAGCGTGAACTTGAGATCCTTCACACCTGATGGTTATAGGCTCGAATGGCGGATCGGTCCACCAATTAGTTGGCAATTCTGGAACACGTTTGCGTTTCTTTTTTAATATTTTGCAATTTGGTCCGGGCACATGGTGTCAGGCGGTGATAATCTGTTTATTGCGAGGCGCGCTGTTGACAGGAAGAATAATAACGCATTTAGGGTTCGGCGGCGGCGCGGGTATATCTTCTTTAAACCTATCTCTCGTGCTGACGGTCTCTCGGGAGAGGACATCGCAAAGACCAAGACGCGAAGAAGTACCTATAGAAGGAGAAGAAGAAGAGAGCATCGGCATATAGCTTTTGCATCCCATAGGCATGCATCAGGCCGTATACATTCTTAACGTCAATTGTACGCCACCATTAAATCCTTCTGCTGAAATCCGCACCGCGTCTCGCAGCCTCTCTCCAACCCGGCCAGATAGTACGTAAGATACACTATTATTTTACTTGGAGATGCTCTGAATTAACCTTGGCAGGAAAATAAAATACCCGGGTTTCGTTTTTTTGCCCGGCCGACTGACAGCAAAATGCGACTGTCTGAACCGTCAGCACAGGTCTTGCTACCGGAGGAATTCACAATCACTGAATACTTGTCCTGTTCCCAAGCCTTTCTTTTCGGTATGCACCTTGGGAAAGAAACCTTCGAGCAGTGGCTCGCTGCTGCTCCGCGATGCTCGTTTTAGAGTTATTCGACACTGCAGCGGCAAAAACCCGGAATCGCCGGCCAAAACATTTTAAACGGCAATTACGGCAATTTGTTTTGTCTTGCGCTTAATTACGGAATTTAATTTCGCATGCATTATTCATGTAACCATCGCGGTAATTACTTTTCCGCAAGCACCTCAAACATCCGAGTTGAAGAAACCGAAGCGTGATGGTATACCCCCGGCCGGCACCTGGAAGTCTGTGGACAAACTTTAACCAAACACCACCAGCTCTATATGCGTCAAAATCAATGCCCAATGGTCTAGGCAGACAATCGAAATCTTCGTGGTAGGGTAATCATTTATCGTCACTGCTTTTATTAGTCAAACAGTATAACAAGTAATCTCACTGTGGATATATGCGCTGTGCGTTTCAAACGGCTTCCCGTATTTTCGCGTATTCATGGGAGTAGTTTGTACGACAGCTTTCTCTATTTCGGCGAGGGATTTATCTCCAAATCTTGATAAACTGCTGCTCATTATTCTACAATTTACAATATGAATAACTTTTTCATAAATCTAAATACAGCATAAACAACAACGCACCTGATTACAGCTCACCAAGGGCTCATATAGCTCATATAGCTAATTCACAGTAAACTCGAGTTCGAGTTCGAAGCGATAGGTTTCACGCTGGCTTTCGCTTGAGATTTTCAGTTCATCTGTTGTTTTTTCATTTGTCGTTAGTTACTCCGTAGTTACCTCTGTTGTACCATGGTTACGCCCTCAAGCCAACTTAGTCATTTCTGAATTTTGTGTGTGATTGAAGAGCTGACAGAATTCTTCGCAGCTTTTTATACAACCATCAGATTTTTCAGTCGAATACCTACTACTCGTACTAGGAATATGAAGAGTCTCTCAAAAAATTCCCCCAAGAAAAAGAAGCGGCGAAAATTATCGGGACATTCTCCATATAGTACTTGTAGTACATAATATTATACCGGGTGGCCCACCGAAAACGAAACAGACGAAGTTTCTGGCACTTGACCTCACTTGTTTGTATACTGTAATAATATGTTTACTGAACGGACAATAGCCCCGTCATGACTTCGGCAACTACGAGCCAGCCTCCTAGAAAGGGCTGTAGCTCTCCAAAAACACTGAAACTAGCATCATCTTGAAAAATTTGCATTGAATCGAAAAAAAAATTAACACCGCCATAAAGACAATTGAACCAGCTTGGAAATGATGTATCACTCAACCCCAATTGTCTAATAAAAATTTCGAAGGGGCTGCCACCCTGACTACGGGGGTGGAACTCCACGGTTGAATTAATAGCAGTTGAAGGTCCCCCTTGAAAACAAAGTTGACCGGTTCGGGCTTATTTCGAAAAAATGCCCGAAAATCTGTCTGTTTCGTTTTCAATGGGCTACCCTGTGTACGAAAATTCAAATTTTCCTGTGCAAAATTTTAAATTTCCTGCCAATCATTTTCAATATTCTTCTCTAATTCCAATTTCCCACCCGGAGGGACGTTTCGAAGAAAATTTTCCATAGGTTCTTGGTTCTTAGTTCTTGGATACTACTCGGGAAAGTTTTGGGGTGACACAACCGATTCTTATTTTTGGCTACCGGTCTCGCAAACCATACGTTTGCATCATCAAGCTATATGTATAAAACTATGATCTAGAGTCAAAAAATTACTCTGTCGAGCACCACAAAAATCTCCAAGATTGGAAATTTTTTCTCCGGATATCCTTATTTTAGCTGAAGAAAAATTTCCGGGTGGTTCACTTCAATGTTGGCCCAATTTATATACCGGGTGATCATTTGAAAACTATCCACCAATGATAACTCCCGATTCCCAGTGAATATTTCATCGAGTTAGGTGTTCATCCATCAAATTAAATGGAAATTAAGTCTCTTTCTGAAAAATCCAATTTTTAGCCCTACCCCCTTTTTCCTAAAGTTCTTTGACTGTCCATTTCATATTTTCAACCCCTCAATTTTCTTTAGCGTAGTCAACGTTGGCCTGCATAGCATCGAGAAGAGAGAGTTTTCAATGGAAAAAGTGCTATCTAAATAATTCACCTCTTATAGCTTCTCCAGTTCTCCACCCAAACTTCAAAATTTAAAATTGCATAAGTATAGCCTACTCTGTGATGCATCAGACTGAAGGAAATTGAATTCTCTTACTGAAAAAAACATCCTCAGAATTCTCCCCCCCCCCCTCTCTTCATCTCCTGAAGTTCTCCAAATGTTCAATTTATTGGGGTCAGAGTTTCAAATTTTGTGAATATTTTTTCAGAAAGAGAGTTCAATCCCCTTCAATTTGATAAATCACAAAGTAGGTGGTGCAATTTTGGAGTTCGGATGAGGGGGGGATGGAGGGATGGACTATGATAACATTGCAAAATATCGTAATTTTCTGATTTAGTCCCGAACCTTGAATCAGTTGTTTTTGCTCTCCTGTGAGTTCCATTTTTCAGTTACAAGGTACTGCCGTAAAGCCCTCGATTTGGGAAAATTAAGGGGTCGTAAATAATAAATTGTACAGTCGAGAATTTTAGGAAAAAAGTGGTGAGGTTAAAAATTATAAGGATTTTTTTTTCAGAAAGAGAATTTAATTCCCTTCAAGTTATTGTTTCACAAAGTATAGTATGCACAGCAAGAAATTGGAGGTCGGCTCTTTTTAAAAAAATCACATATAAAACGGCGATGAGAAAGCTGCTAATCAGTAACTCAACTCTCAAACAGTCTTCTTGAGGTACGTTTTTGGGGGCCAATGCCAAACAACCTGACCGCACGTTTACCCCAAATGCAAATTGAAAGTTCTCGTAGGCTTTGGAGAACTGCTGAATTGCTGTTATAAATACTATACCTATTATTAATCCTCAAGGATATTCCAAGAAACACGCAGGATTTATATGAAATAATCAGTCGTAATTGATCAAAACAGAAAACCTGCAACCATCAAACTGATTGTCTTAATTACATTTTCTGGAATTCATCATATATCAGTCAATAGCTGTATTCCTTTTACACAAAATCTCAGATAATCTCACCTCAGTTAGAGAGAGAAAAAGCTAAAATTGCATGAGAGGGAGAGAGACACGACTAGCAATTGAAGTGAGAATCCGCAGTTTAGATGATAACAGGAACGCAGCTTTTATTCAAATTCTATTCAAATGAATAATAGATAGAGTACATTATATCCATTCCATTGCAACTATATTTTTATCTGGGGACTGTCGTGGAATGATAAGGGTGCTTGTCTCCCACAACACTTATACTTCTCTCCACCATTTTCCTGGCATGGTCGTTCAGGTCTAAATAAAGTGGTCACATGCATAATAATTTTATTGAGCATTAGTTACGTATACTCATTTTAAATTCAAGAAGCGTTCTGAATTTACCTGGAACACTCAACGCTGAAACTTTCATAACTTAAAAATAAATTAAACTGTTTGGAGCACAGAAAAGCGAGCAACAAGTCCTTTTATTGACGCCATGGAGCATCTCAGGCATATAATAATAAAGAGCACAGGAGAAAATAAAATTTGAAATGTGGGGGTGAATCCCAGGGGCATCATTCAATTCTTCCACCTGGAACACCAGTCCAGATAATGACAAATGCTTCCAATGTTTGCGTAAGAGATGTAAGTTTGCATTTAGGCAAATATAATGGAAAAGTACAAGAGGGTTTAGCAGGTTTTTTGCACCTGCAAGACATCCTTTACCTTTGCGCAGATGTGGAGGAATCAGCACAACTCGTTTTTGGGCGGAAAGTCATAAGTAGATACCTATTGACCTTAGGAAGAGTTTGACACCATAAAAGCTTTGGTTGGAATTTTTTCTATCGGGAATGACCTATCGCCTGGCCTATTCCTCCCAGGCCTGCTAGGAACCGGCCTAAGTCCGGTTCCTAACAATAAAGAGTGTTATGCAGATTGTGCATATGCACGCGAGGTGATCATTTTCACCAAACCTTACGCATTAAACATGATACCCTATACGAGAATTTTTGATTGATTGGTTGATAGAGTATGTCCGAACATCATCAAGCATGCAAGCATCACATTGCAGCTTGAGGACGCTGGTCTGGGAAAGTGGGTACAATGAACCAAAAAACGAATTCTACGTTCCCGATGGCACAATAAATCCAAGCAATAAAATCCGGGATCCACGACCCAGACGTCAAACTGAAAATGGACTTGAAGTGTTGGAATTTTTGAAAAAAATTACAGTTTCATGCGTGGAAATGCGGCTTAGAAACCAAAACCGCACGGCCCCTCTTCGAATTTCACGGCATTTGAGATTCGTCTTGACGGCCAAACGGTACCGACACAAACTTGTCTCGCGAGAACCCCAAAACGGGACACCTGGCTAACCGAAAGTAATCACCATTATTTCGGTTCAATATGCAACTGTGAACGGCTGAGCTTGTTTAAATTGGGATTATTAATGAGCTTTCTACAAGTAAATCTTGGTGCGACGGCACACTCAACGAGGCCTTCCTTGTTTTGCTAATATATTTTTAGGGCTTGGCGCTAGCTGGAACAGACCAAAGAGTCGGTGCTTCCTTTTCGCCATTTCTTTTTGGAGCGACATCATCGCCTATTTCATATTGAGATCTCAAGAAATCGATCGTGTTCCAAGAGGTTGGATTCTATATTTCTCAGCTGTCAAATGTCACGGGCTACTTTGATTTTCTATTGACAAAAATTGATGGAACACGTCGAAAAATTACGCCATTTTCCAATAAACTAAAGAAAACTTCAGAGAATGATATGTTCAGCAACAATTTTCTTTCCATCTATGGCGGAAGTCTGCCAAAAATGCGTTTTGAAAGTGATTCAGACGACATTGTGGATTATCGTAGCCAGTGCAACTAACTGCAAAGTTTTGGGGATTTTTTTTATAAATAAATAGTTCAGATTTTGAAACTTAGAAACGAAATCGCTGAGGTCAGTCCAATCACAGTTCACCTGCACGTACTGCACGATACGATACGGGAGTAAATGTCGATGGAAAATATTTCCAAGCAGATTGTTCGTCACACGTTCAAAACTTAACGGTCCAAGTCAACTTTACCAAGAGTCTTATACCAAAGCTTCATTCACTTACCGCATCTAACAGCATAAAGGCCAAGTGCACACATTCCCGTATACCTTTCGGCATTTGCAACAATATGCAAAGATCCATCGATGCAGGCTGTTCAAAGAAGGATTCACCTATGCAAATAGTATTCCACTATAAATGGGGATTTTTCATCAGTTCCACCGGGTTCGTACGCATAGTTACAAGTTGATGTAAAAATTTATTGGATATGCAGCGACTAGTAATTACCCATTCACGACAGACTTATGTGGCAGTACATGAATTGCATAATTATGCATTGGTAGAAAACGGATTTCAGCGCTATAGTTTCAGTTGGAGACAAGCATGCCGACATAAATATCGGACCGTAATTTAGTGCCGTATAATATGGCGAATGCGTGCTTGTGCGTACTATGGGCCATAACGAAAGTTACGCTATCGGTTATAACCTTCTGAGTTGACATGTACGGTTCTTTCTATCTATAATAAGTATTTCGGTAATTGTTCAGCAGATTGGAAAACCGAATATTCTGAAGGGTAGGTAGATACAGGAGAAGGAGATATCGTTTCGCGGTTCGTTTGTGACAGTTGTATAGTCTTGATATGAATAATAGTGTTACGAAACTCGCTGGAGACACTGATTCGAGGAAAAGCCACAAACCTGCATAATTGGTGGAGGAGCCGTAAATATCCAGAGTGCTGAAATCGTCATAACTATAATATCAGATTTTTCTACCAGTGCTCGCGATCGGACTGGAAACTTGGTATGTGTCGGAGTAGAGCAATAGCGTAGCGGTGAGAACCTTTGAGGAGTTCTAGAGGGACATATACGAGAGTTTTCTGGAATCTGTGTACATCAGGTACAGGTATAAAGAGGAGTGTAAACTCTGACTTTTCATGTTTCCATGGATTTCCATGTTCACACTTGAACAAAAAAAAGTCGGTGAATTAGGGTATGTTTAGCTTTTAAATTCAAAACATTATACCCAGTCACTCGTTTTCTCTTTTCTTTTCCAAAGCCACAGACTTCATATTAAGTTGACTGGAGTCCGGATTTCTCTTTCTTTTGGGAGTATAATCAAATTAAATCGCCCAGGCAACACCTTGAGCAAATGCCTTTGAAGTGGAGAACATAATTCAATGTTTGAATATTTAATTCAAGCTCAGTGTGGTGCCGCTAAGCTTCTACGACGATCATCAATTTTACATGTTTCGTCGTCTTGCTGTGAAAATCAAGGCTGAATCATCTATATACGGCTAAATGCACGAGGTATGGTATAATGCGATATTGCGATTTACTATAGAATCGCATAGAAAACTGTCGCCTACAGACTAAGATTCTTGCATAAACTGTAATAATTATTACCCACTGATTTATGACAAGTACATATTGCATCTGACAATAATTATCATTGCAAAGTGCCGCATTAAAGTATATGACGTCTAGTAGTGCGGATTTCATTTACTAGAGCCCTAAAGGTAAACTCCAAAGGAGCGGAAGGCACGTTCGACACAAATCCTCCGGGCCTAAAACAGTCACCTGAAATCTTTGCTACAGAAACTTTTTTTCACTACCAGCTGTGAAGTATGCCATTATTGACCTGCTTAGAGGTCGTGAAGTGACATTTCACAACCTGTTGTAGAATCCGATAGGCCGGGCATATCATTTACCGCTTCGTGTGATTGACGATTGGCGACTTGGCGTTTGAATCTCATCAAATTTTGGACAACGGCAGCTCACTTACACGAAAAGATCAAGAAATTGTTTTTCCTACGACCACCTACGAAAGTGACCCCTTTCACACGCTATAGTAGGCCCGAAAGTTGTCAATTACGTCAACCTGCCCAACCTGTGCGTTATAATAACGCACAGTTCAATCGGACCACGAAGCAGTACGAATTTAAACGACGATTTAATCACAATTTCGAAAAACTGGCTTTCAATACCACCCTAACTCTGATTCACAAGCAAATCAACAATAATTCGCACCTACAGGACTGGCCTCAGTCATGTCCTCTCAACCGATAGTATGGGTTTGACATGCTTATATAACCTTAACGAAGGCCTAACTCTAGCGGTGAAATGTATAAAAATAAAAATCCTAAATAATTTCCTTTCAACAGTAATTGTAAAGTTATGAATGAAATTCTCACCTACACTTATGAAGCAGAATAATTCTTTGGTAGCAATGCAAATGTGACCACAAAAGATTAAATAGGGGTCCATTTAAAAATCTTGAGCTGCACCAGCCCCATTCAATACACTCAAATACTTTGAATCAGGTTAACATACTAAAATATCAAAATGACGGTTGAAATGTCTCTAATTTCATTACTGGATTTTCAATTTTCTCACAAGGAGACGTTGTTAATAAATGAAGTCCCATACACCTGCTGATGACCGAAATGTACCTTTCCCGGCGGCTGGTAGCCGGGGCCTTAGGCCGCTATTGCTCTTCAAAGGATAAAAGAAATTGTTTGTGTCCTTTATTAATGACGGTTTTGGCCGGCTCACGAAAATACCCTGATAGCTTGATGGTGAAAGACGCCACCTTAAACCTTACCTGCTGCAACAAACGCGGGGCGTGTGTCCAGAAGGCGCGAGTTCAATTCCTACGATTCCCCAAAAATTTTTCATGGAAAAGATCATTTTTAATATTTTGAAAGCAATCTAAATTTGGAATACTAGTTTTTGATGAAATTCTTCATTTTTTTGCAATAATTCGGTGTACCGCTCGCTTGTAAGATGCTCAAGCATAACAACAGCCACAGGCAGGCTTGGTCAGAAAATAGCGGTGTTTTTCGAGAAAAAATTGAAATACATGAAAAATATCAGTATTGTCAAATCTGGGTGGTCAGAGGAGCGGTGTTTTTCGAGAAAAAATTGGAACTGTGAAAAAAATTAAATTTTTGAAAATTTCAAATACATAGGTACACATTTTCTTCATAAACCCATTTAAAATTACCCTTATTTCTGTAATTATTATTATCCACTGGTTTTTATTAAATCTACGTTTACAGAAAAACACGAAAATGACGTCTTAATTTGAATGTAATTTTCTCCCGGTCGTAGGAAAAATAGTGTACGTAACTCGCCGTAAAGTGTTACTTCGATTCGTGTGATTTCTGCACTCGGCTGCGCCTCGTGCAATAACTTACACACTCATGCGTAATGTATCACTTTCCGTACTTGTTACGTAATTTATACTATGAACGGGTCTTATTTTATGCAGAACTTGATGTGGTGTACGTGAATTTGGTTGGTTTTGTGTAAAAGCAGCTGAAGGACGAATGGTTAGTTGATCAGTACAACATAATTATAACCTTATATTATGTACTTTTTTGAAATTATTATCAAAACCCTGTGTTCACTTCTCGATTAGCACACATATCATTTACAATCTGTTATTGTTAGAGTATATTATGCAGTTTTCTCAAAAGGGACCGGTTCTTGAAAGTTGCATACGTTCTCATGTACCTGAATCGTTTTTGGTTTTTTATTCTGCTGACAGTGGTTCATTGGTGACCTTATCTGCTGCCTCACACGGTAAATGCCTCGTGCCTTGGTGCTAAATGGCAGAAGTACCAACTTGAAATTTATTCCAATGATTATTTTGATATGATTTTATTTTTTTGTAATTTTATTAAAAGCAGCACGAAAAACATGAAATACTATTTCGTCATCGTTTCATGGATAGGTAGGTACATAACGCGAAAATTTCTATAGTACCAAAAATAGAACTTAAACAGCTTATGTAGGTAATTAGGTATCTAGCTTGACATTTGTCAAAGTAGTGTCAAAATTCACAAGAAATTCGAGTTTTCTCTCAATTTATGTAACGATTACGAAAAATGTTGTTCGACACAGGAGCGCTGTGCTTTTTCAGGTCCTCAGCCTTATTTGCAGCATTCGGCTACCCCTCATGATGGCAAACACGGCTTCGAGCCTGAAAACGCGTTCTTGTATCGAAAACTATCCATTTCCCGTTTCAAAAACACAAATAATCGAAAGGAAGAGCTGAAAGATAATTTCACAAGAGCAACTGGTTTTGTTATTTGATAATTGTAAATGACGGCTTCTATCAGGGATAATTAGTGTATTCCTCTAACACGACAAGGTCGAATCTGAAGCTGTAATTACCGACTACTTACCAAGAAATTGAAACACGTAATTAATATTTCTGACATTTTTTAAATGAAGGTGGAATTGGTTTCCTTAATTACACCTCCGCGTGATAAATACCCAAGACTGGTGTGCTATTACTGCTATTGGCTGTGAATTCTCCCGAGGAGTGCATAACCGAATGAAAAACATTCAAATTAGCCTCCTCGAACTTAAGTGCGGTTAGGACTTACACTAAACAAATTTATAAATGGTTCAATATAGTCATCTCGGCTCTTGGCGTTAATAGATGCGGACAGCAGCAGGTCCAAACATGATATGGGCTTGAATATGCAAGAGGAGAGAAAAAGAGGCAGGTCTCTCTTTCTCTCTTCGGGTGTGAGAAACCACGTAATGCGATGGATATTACTCGAAAAAATCGGGCTCAGCTCAGCGGTCAGAAGAGTTAATTAACAATGTGATGCTGCTTGTCTAGACCATTGACTATAAAAGTAGTATAGACCACACTACTTGCCGGTCAACTCGCCACTAATAACAATAAAAAAAGGCAGATTGCGATGGCCGATGGCCCATCAGTCTTATGTGTGCAAGGAGGAAGAAAAAGAACTACCGGTGGTTATGGCCGTAATTGAAGCCGGTTGCCCGAAGGAAGAAACGCAGGGTTTGAATAACGACTGCTTTTGATAATTATTTATAGTTGTGTGCTACTCTTTGCTACTCAATAACTTTAGGTAATTTATCCTGAATTCAGGAAAATTAGCCTTCGGTCATCAGAGGTGTTTGAGGTCTCCGTGAGTTGAAATTAGTCTGAGTCTAGGCTCATGGACCTGTACCTACCTAAACTGGACTGATGAAAGAGTACACTGCCACGGCTTCAAATATTAGGCCGACAATCCGACATGATGGTAGATGATAAACACTGTTAAATCAACACAGCCGACGGACACTCGTCAGAAATTATTCTCTGCACTTGACCACCGTTCAAGTGCAGAGAATAATTCTTCAAATTCATTTCTACTGATAAATTTTGAATCAGACGTAAATACCTGGTGGACAGGGAGCTGGTGCCTCAAAACTTCCGTCATAAAGGTACATGATTTCAACCCTGTAGGTTTTTTTTATTCGTTTATTTAACGTCGGCTTATTTCCGCAACAAGGCCTAACACCGACGCCGGTGAATACTTTTCTCCACTATACCGGGAATTTTGCCAAACCCCTGTGTGTTCCAACATAGGGTAGAGATTTTTCACGACCACCAACATCGCATAAGGTCGGCAGCATCGTTCGTATTTAACGTATATATATCACACTTGATAAGTTAGTCAACAAAACATCTGTGAAAAAATTGATGAATGAATGTAATTTTTTTTTAAATTTAAAACTTGACCGGAAGTCCCCAGAAATTTTGTCTTACGACCAGACTTTCGATTAAGGGGATCTTCCCACTCAAAATCCCGTTGATTTAATTCAAGTATGTACCTTATGACGTAAATTTTGGCCCCTTTTTTCGAAAATTGACAAGCCCCTACCAGCCTAAAGCCCCCGGTCTGACATGTAAGACAAATAAATGTTCAACAACCTTATCAAAGCACATTAGGTTTACAGGGTTAAAATCATGTACTTACTTTATGACGTAAAGTAAGTGCGATTTATAACTGGATTTTAATTTCAGTCGCAATTTTAATCGCAATTTTAGTCGGATCGATCGTAAGCATATTCCTCTTGTCAATTTATAACTCGATCGCAACGATCGCATCTGTCGGAAGCAAGGCATGATGGAGCAGTGCCGGATCTAGGCTTTTCTTCAGGGGGTGCAAAATCCAATGTTGCCGCCCCCCATCGATATGCGAGAAACGAAGGGCGGCCTGTGCGGGACCAAAGAGGCCCCTAGTAGTGCCGCACATGAAAATTGTTCGGATTTTAGAGGGACTATTTTTGCAAAATACCCCTCTTTACCCATCAATTTTTTCCAATATGAGAACATACAAATTGCTGGGTTGACTGCCTGTCACCACAGACTCTGTCACCCATGCATGCGCGCTATTGCGCAAGTCTGTTTTGAGGTGTACTATCGTTTTGACGAGCGTTTTGAGGAATTCTATTTGAATATGTACTTCCACAAAAAGATGAAGAGCAAAGCAAAATAATGCTCTCATCGATTTTTTTCATTGCTATGAAATTAGACTTATTTTGCCGCCCGGTGCATATGCCCCGGTTTGCACCCCCCCTAGATCCGGCGCTGTGATAGAGGGAGAAAACGTAGGGTGCAGTAATGTGCAGTGCAGTGGCGTAACTGGCCCATTTGAACAGGCAAGTACCTACAGAACAAGAAGGCGCCGCAAGTGAACATTTTTCGGGAAAATGAGCATAATCAATGTATGTTCGTGTGAACTGCAAGGGTAGAAAAGGCGCCGTTGCGGTCAAATATTTGTACAGGTGGGTGCATATACCCGGCTGACCTCCCTCTAGTTGCGCCACTGCCTACCTGTCAGCTTGTCGCTAATAGTCCCCAGAAAATCACCCAACATAACATTGCTAATAAAGAAAACTACTGTGTTCATTTTCGCTAATCTTGATATTATCTTGATTTTCATTGGTCGATCGTAAGGATCGGATCGCAAGAGTTGAATGTTGGTCAACTTCTTAAAATCCTTGAAATCGTTGCGACTGCGTCTTGCGATTAAAATCGGGTTGTAAAAGGTACAAAGGAAATCGTATCTTTTGAACTTTGTTAAAATTGCGATTAAAACTGCGAGTAAAATTAAAATCGAGTCATAAATCACACTTAACTTGCTTACTAATTATCAATGTCGTTACTCAAATGAAATAACAGCGGCGATGAGGAACCTGCTAATCGGTAGTCCTCAAACATTCTTCTAACGATATGTTTTGGTTTTTTTTGGGCCAAACAAACGAGACGGCTCGTTTCGAAGAAAGAAGCACATTATTGTTAACGCAAATAATTTAACGCATTTCCAATTTACAAATAACCAACCGAGATCCAAATTCCAAGTTTCCATAAGTTTTTCAGAACTGCTCTCCCGTTATCCACCATATATGGCAGCGGTTCATAAATATTTATCGTTCAACCTGGTATGGCTATCATCAGTCCAGTTTAGGTATATACAGGTCCATGCCTAAGCTACTAAGCAATAACGATTCCAAAGTTATGGAATGAGTATACAGGTGTCCCAGCCAAAACAATCCAATACGATTTTCTCAGAAAATATCAATACCAAATTTTCAATTGTGATCAGTGACGTCACGGATTCCGATTATTGTGTTTGCTGGACTTTGAGGCGGAATTTCTGGCTTATTGGGCCAGGTACAGACATCAGCGACACATCAATGGAAAACCCAGAGAAATAGGATTTTTTTTCATCTGGAGTATTTTGTTTTATCGGTCATCAATTTTCGAATTCTTATGACTCGCCCGATTCAAATTGCATTTTCTTGGAAACTAGAGCACCTACAAGCATCGGCGCCCCCTCAAAAGGAAGCTAAAAGATCAGGCTTCCCCCCAATTGAAAATATTTTTTGTTGCCTTGATATTTTCTGAGAAAATCGCGCTGGATTGTTTTAGCTGGGACACCCTGTATGATATTGGGTAGTACCTATAAATAAAAAATAAACATGAGCATTTGCTTGGATTTCATAGGCGTTGCCAGGGAAAGTCTGCTTAGCAACTCCTCAAAAATCTAAGCAAATGCTCATGGTTATTCTTTATCAATACTACCTATTGTCCTTAATTCTTAATCAATCCCTGTACTTATTATGTACGGACGTTGTAATCGTAACTTATAAATCAGTCGAGGTGGAGGTGAAACGCTTTTAAAGCAATGATGATGGTCCTTTCACGCAGGCCATACGGGAGGTCATGCCGAGGTGGAGAGTTACACCAAGACCATGGCAGCAACGGTGTTTGTAACTGAGGCATAGAGATAATGAAGCTATCAGGTGGCCTATAATCAAGACGCCGGCCCTGCGGCTCCTCGGACGTGGCCCTCCCAGAATCTCTCGCGCTCTGTTGTGTATGTGTATATGTGTGTGCCCGGTGTGCCAAAATGCGGTGTGCCACCAACACACCGGGCCGTGGAGTCCCATGCACGAACACGCTTATTATTTTAACCTTCATCCAGGCCTAATTGACCAGAAAATTCCGGGTCAGTTTTTATAACGTGTATTTTCGCCATAATATTCCGCCCGAGATTGGCTTTATTAAAGAATCTGGTTTTACGGAGATACCCTTTGCGGCAAAGACCGCGCCACGATAGATGTGCGCCTCCTCGCATGCGATTTGCGCCGAAACCAAACGCCCACGAATTCATCATCTTTACGTTTATAGCTCATATGGGATATACTTGTGTTAGGGATGGATGTAAGAACAATGGGAGCTATTACCTGTTCATGTTGCAAATGCAGAGCTAGAACTTATTGTAATCAAAAATTAGGTGACAAGCTAGAGACTACGACTACGGTTGATGGGGCACCTGTAGCTGCGACAGCAACCAGACGGCATCGGCAGCGGGCAGCGGCCACCGGTCGTAGCCGTAGCCCCAGCGCTCAAGCTTGCCAACGTGAAAGATTTATACGTACTGAAACACCCCTAAAACAGACAGCTTCTGCGCCTGGATGGATAGGCAACCCATCATACTTCAATTTAACCCAACTTATTTGAATTAAATCATTTCTCCCGCTTTTGGGACTGCTTTGGCCGGTGATCACCGAGTGATCATCTAGTATCAAGACACCGTCCTGTTGTGCATCCTACTTGTGGTTCAAGGATAAAAGCTCCTGGGCGTGTTGAGATCGATTTACCCTCTAGCTTGAGCGCAGTAAGTTGTAAAAGTAATTGTATTGACTTCTACATGCATGTCAAAGTGTTTAAATAAAGGCTCGTTCCTATACCTGTCCCTACCTCAACGGGGGTAACTAGGATAGCTAAGTTGTCTTAATCCACCTTTTCCATGAGAACATCACGCACACCAGTGAGGGCACAACTGGCGGTTTTTAGCAGCCGTCTGTACTAGCGGGAATCTGCGCTCAGAGGTATGCGCGCAAGTGATTTCTCTGATGGGAAAGGTGGATTGTTCCCTAAAAAGATGAGTTTCCCCTAATAATTATTTCAAAGCCGTCACACATCATACTCCAATGAACACCTGATTCTACACCTTGACAAATATTGCTTGAGGGCGTGGTTCGGAATTCTTATCGTGCCTCCATCAGATTCAACATTTACGTTAGTGTTGTAGGTTATGTTAGGGTTAGGCCTAGCGTCTAGACACCGAAAAAGGAGTAAGTGAATTTTGCGAGCGAGTGGGAACTTCTTCTTTCCTTCTCTGTTGCTTCCCCTGTTCCCTACAATCTAAGTTCGTGGGCCGGTGTGTTCGGAGCTCCTCCTATTCTGGATCTCTTTTTATTAAAGGCTGCGTCTCTTATCTCTGGACTATTCTTTTTGCATTGCTCTTTTTAGGGTATGGTAATCTTTTGCCCGTTTTAGAAGGGATTGGATATGACCTGTGCCTTTGTGGAAAACTGGACCTATTTTCCACCTTGAATTGCCCTTGAAGCTAAGAAGGATACTTATCACGAACGCGAGTGTCTATAGCCGGAAATATAAGCCCAATTTCATCCTTCCAAAAATTCGGAACCAATGGTATACGCGAACAATTACTCAAGTCAAGGTAGAAACTTTTCATGTGAAGATCTTTTTGACTGAGCCCCGTAGTTACTGTTTGTGAAGTGAACTCATTGTTGCTGAAAATCTACAAAGGTGCTTGCCGACGAACTAACGCGAGAAGGCTTTGAAACAACTAATATTCGCTATAAATAAATATAAGATCGCTAACCAACTATTGAGCCGTAAGAATTCATTATAAGTACAAATGTATTGACTCGTCGCGTCATCGTCGTCGTCCATATAACGAAAGCTTGATGTAGACCGGGCAATTTGCATATTTCATAATACCATAATAACACGGACAGGAATCCATGGTGGCAAGGAACAATACTACGATAATTATCTCTATCAGACGAGGTATACCTAGCAGCAGCAGCGTGCAATATCAAACAGGGGCGGACTGGTCACGGCCGCTAGGCCGCTAAAATCCCGGCCTAGATTTTTGACGAAAGGCACTCAGAGGCCCCCGCGCAGACCAAAAGTAATTGGGTTGAAAAAATACAAAAAAAAATACACGAAAACAAAATGGGCCCCGAGGCCTTCTTCCTGTTATTTTTTCTTTAATAAAGGGCAGTGATATTATAGCGCAATATATAAATGTAGTTCAGCAGTAAGAATTTACAGTTTATGACAATGAATATGATTACTCACAGTAGCTGGTTGCTTTTAAGCTGCTGAGTTACTAAAAGATGTTTGAATGTTTTTTTTGTATCAGGCCACTAGGTAAGTAGGTTTTACCAGGTAGTTACAAATACTTTTACCAATAATAATAATTTAAATTTAATACTAAAAAAAAAGTTAGCTTGGGACCCCCCTCCCCGTCACAGGAGGGCCCCCAAATCACACCAGCGGTCTAAACTTATAGAACCCCAGTCCGCCCCTGTACTAAACGCGGACGACCAAACCATCTACAGGGTGTCCGTTTTTCGAGGCTAAGCATGGGTATCTCGCTTATCTTTAGAGATACAGAGTCGGTTAAATTTAAAAAAAGTTGCGAATTTTCATGACGATCAATAATCCAAGAAGATATTTAACTTGTCAGTTTTGGTTTTCGAGATACCGAGAGAAAACAGAAATTTGTAATTTTTGTTTTTATTTTTTATTTGAAAAACGGTTGAAGGTAGCCTTTTCTTATTAAGACATTGTGAAGGCACTTTTCTAAGGGGAATTCATTGTTGCCAAAATCTTCATTCTAGCTTTCAAAACAACCGAGATATGACATTCAACTTTTTTTTCTCTTATGGGCGCCATATTGGATTTTGACATTTTTGAACACAACATTTTTTTCTGGTTACAACGATGTGTCACATGCCACTGTTGAATTTATGCTTCTGAACAAAAAAAATTTTTTTTATTTTTCAAAGAGTGCTTTGGAAACAAAATCAGCACCGACAATAAAATAAACGTAAATGTTGAACAATTATTCATTAATGACATGTGGCACATCTTTGAACCCATAAAAAAATACCGTATTCAAAAATATTAAAATCCAATATGGCGCCCATTAGAGCAAAAAGTTGAATGTCGTATCTCGGTTGCTTTGAAAGCTAGAATAAAGATTTTGGCAGCTTTGAATTCCCCTTGAAAAAGTGCCCTGACAATGTCTAGATGAGAAAAGGCCACCTTCAACCGTTTGTTGAATAAAAAATAAAAACAAAAATTCAAATTTCTGCTTTTTCCCGATATCTCGAAAACAAAAATCGATGCGTCAAATTTCTTTTTGGATCATTGATCGTCATAAAAATGCGCAACTTTTTCCTAATTTAACCGACTTTGTATCTCTCAAGATAAGCGAGATACCCATGCTTAGCCTCGATAAACGGACACCCTGTATACGCGGTACTGTAGTGTATCCTGGTTGATGGCACCATTCTGTAAAGTATCCTGGTCACGGCACCATTCTGTAGTGTAACCCCCTTTTTCGATGTTATTGCTGTAGTATATCCTGGTCACGGCACCATTCTGTAGTGTATCCAGGTTTTCGATGTTGGCAGTGATCGTCGTTATCCCTTTCCTTCTTGACGTTGTTTACATTTTACCTACGTTGTGTTGTTGGGTTCTTACTCGAGATGAGAATGTGTCGTGGGGGATGAGGTTTGATTCTTGAATGAAACGCGAATGAAATGCAAGCAAAATGAATGTTTATTGAAAATCAATTGCAAAGTTTCAAATGAATTTGATTCTTTTCTCAAAACACCTACTGACAGTGATAAAATGACACTACAAAACACAGAACAAGAGAAATCATTACAAATTAATTGACAATGCAGGAATTTACAACAATGAAATGAACACAAAATCAGATTTACAAAACAAAACAAGAAATCATGAAACATGTCAAACTGTCAATTTGATCGCAAAGGAAAAGTGACGTATTCGCTGACAGGCACACCTTAGAGTTGTAAAAACCACGCACTCTTGATGTACTGAAAATCACGTGTTCTTCACCACAGCTGATTCTCTTCTCCGTCTGCCCGCGGCTGTTGCTCGCCCGGCTTCTCCTAGCGCAGCGCCATCTCCCTCTCCCTGCGGCAAACGCTACGAACGTCAACCGTACCTACTTCAGGCACCAACGTACCAACAAAACAAAGGGGGAATACCACAGTACTATGTACTGATGTATGTGCGGATGATTATTTTCTAGCGGATTCAAATACGAACGGGGGCCGCAGACTACGTGAAATGTGAAATCCCTGAATGAGCCACGGCGCGACGCTAAAGTGCCGTGCTTCGATGCCCGGCAATAGTAACTTTCATTATAGTGGTATACCCAACACTTGCGTCAAATTTCAACATGCGCGCATGCTGGAATGGCGTCAAATACAAAATTTGCAAACAAATGCTACAAAATCGCAAGAAAAACTGCCACAAAGTTGAAAAATACGCGCCGCATCGAACAGGGTAATAGGCTAGAGGTTAATACACACTAGTGATTACTTATTTTTCATCAAAAAGTCCGCATTGTTCATTAAATCATAAATAACTGCTATCCTTGCTATTCTTGAATCGTGTGAGAAAAGTCCCTGGGAGTAAAATACATTCCGCAGAACACTGACGTAGCGAATGTTGCCTAAAATCGTGGATTTTAGGCAACTTTCGCTACAGAAGTGTAGTACGGATTATATAAAACTCCCAGGGACTTTTCTCACACGATTCAAGAATAGCGGCCCACTTGTTTACAAACGTACGACACTCGGAGCGAACTTCAAAATGGCGAATAAATAGTTGACGTTGACAGCAGACAGCAGCGAAAAGTCACGGCCGTTGCTTGTCAAACTGAAAATAGAGTTGGTGGGGGTTGCATTATGGGTTGCGTACGCACATCCGATCAATGTAAAACGCAGTTATTTATAATTTGATGAACAATGCGGACTTTTTGATGAAAAATCCGTAATCACTAGTGTGTATGAACCTCTAGCCTATTACCCTGTTCGCTGCGGCGCGTATTTTTCAACTCTATGGCGGTTTTTCACGCCATTTTCTAGGATTTGTTCGCAAATTTTGTATTTGACGCCATTACTTCAGAAGACGAGTATGCGCGCTGATGGCGCGCTGGATAATGAAAGGTACTATGGGTGAAGAATATAGCACCACGCAATACGATGAGAGTCGAGCGCATACGGGTCTGGAGATCAGTTGAATATAACTGAACCGCTTTATACCACCTCTCCCAGTTCTTACGTATGAATTACATAGCTAGCGACATCTTTTAAGCATCTGGTGAATTTGAATACCACACGTTCCATCCTATTGATTTTTCGCCCGTGTGTTTTCGACTTGTATATGCGGTATGCTTCAGTACTTCTAATTTTCTTCGGCCAGGATGCTCTCTGTTATAGGTGAAGGTCGGTGTGTCGTGGTGTGTTTAATAGGAAGCCTTGCCTAGAAAATTGATTTGCTACCCAGCTATCATTCATTTTGGTACATTATTACAAAAGTACACATACGACACCTAGAACAAGTATCATTATCCACAGTTTCGTTGCTATCCTGGAAACTCCTTGAAACCTGCATGGCAAAAAATTATTATTGAACATTCTCTTAAACTTCAGTGAAGGGATAGCAAAACATACCTACTTACCGAATGTCAGTTAACATGGAATAGCCATTTATGCAGAAAGTAAAGAAACGAAAGTAGAAGAGGAATTGTATGCAACATATGTGGAAAACGGGTAGTCCGGTGGTTATATCCGTCCCAACTTTGCACTTTTGAGTACAGCATTGAGATTTAGCACAGTTGAAGAACATACCTTATACCTTACTTTCAAGAAGTGGTGCTTAGATGGCACTACTTGCAGACACCATATACATACAGGTGTTCAATAATGCAAAAATTACAACTTGTTAACCAAATAAGTTGGAGTCATGAAAGACACCATGTAGATTCACAATTTAATTCTTGTTGAGATAAAATAAACCGCGTCTCAATATCTTCAGTCATTCCTGAAGAATCCTGAAATTAGTGGTCGGTTCAATGAAAATTGACATTTTTCAATAAATCAGTGATTTTTCAAGATTTTCACAGTATTCGAGTGAAACTCGGTAGTCCCATGAAGAGTCTAGTCAAGAATAGAATCCGTGTGTTACTATCATCTCCATCCACTATTTTCGGAAAATTTGTCAGTCAACTGTTTTTCTTCTCATTGTCCGGTAATTTGCCGTACCAACCTTGCACTTTTGAGTACAGCATGAGACTATACTACGAGTATTGAATCGAAATAACTGAGAGTGCTTCATTCACATCCACAGTGGGTGTGACTGAGTAAGTGAACACTTGGAGCGTGGATAACTAAGAGCAGTGACTCATATACTTCCCATCCGAGTTTCCATCCTAGTTCCAGGTTCTTCGCCGCAACGCTCCAAGTATTCACTCACTCACTCACACCCACTGTGGATGTGAATGACTCACTCTCAATTATTCTGATCCAATAGTATAGGCACACTTGGAGTACATACCTATACCTTACTTTCAAGAAGTGGTGCCCAGATGGCACTACTTGCAGACGCCGTATACAGGATGTTTAATAATGCAAAAAATTCCGAAATCTGGTGAAAAAGTTTGAATTTTTGCATTATTCAACACCCTGTATACGGCGTCTACAAGTGGTGCCATCTGGGCACCACTTCTTGAAAGTGAGGCATAGGTATGTACAACAAACTGTGTAAAGTCTCAATGCTGTACTCAAAAGTGCAAAGTTGGTACGGCTAATCACCGAAAAATGAGAAGAAACAGTTTACTGTCAAATTTTTCTAAAATAGTAGATGGGTAGATGGGGATGAGTAGGTATTTTGATATATTATATTAAATTATTTATAAACAAGGTCGAAAGGGAACATGCGTACTCGCACACGTAAGTAGACCGATAAGTTGGACCGCGCGTTATATTTTCCTGGAATTATTGTTTTTCATCACTAGCGCCGGACTTTTATCGAGCGCTAGAAAAACCGAGAATGACGTAGACTGACGTAGAGTTACGCCGGGGGTATCAAAATGTTGAATTATAAAATAATTCGTGCTCGCCTGCAGCAAAAACAAGGCTCGAAGACTGATCAAATCTGCTAACGTTTACCTTTCCATCTCGGAAAATAAACAAAAATTTAGCGATTTTTTCCCGAAGTATTTCCCAAACATCAATTTGCTTGCTTTTTAATCCGTTTTGATTCAAAATTAAAACTCCCATGCAGTATACCTATTTAATGATCGCCGTTCACACACCCACAGGATTTTCCTTGACGCAAGATCGCATAAATAAAATATTGAAAACGAGCTGTGCGGAGAGGCAATAAAATAAAATTTGATTTATTGCCGAGATTTAACTTTTGGCATCATTAGCACTCAGTTTTCCGTAATATTTCTAAAAAAATAGATACAAGCTGAAATTAATACTTATTTTCATAGCGGAGTTGCGGTGGTTGTTTGCGGCTTTTCGGGCATACTTATATCGTGATGCGCTTTAGCTGTTTGTTTAGAATGCTTTGGGTACTGAAAGATAAATTGTGAAGTTAATTTGACAGATATTGTGTGATTCCTGGGTTTTGCATCCGTATACAAAGCTCTTACCGACATCAACATGAATATAAAAATCTGTTGTGGGGCGACACAAAACTTTCCCGGCGGTATTCAGGGACGTCAGTAATGAGTTTGATTGAGGCGTCCCTTCGGGGAAGTTGGATTTAATTGAAAAGTTGATTGAAAAAGTTCTAGTGAGTTGTGCGTTATGCGATCATTCTGCATCCATTGTTGGGCCTACAAAATAAGTGACAGGTTCTTAGGTTTCCATAGTGATAAAATACTTCGAAATGACCTTATGTTTTCGTACCTGATTTCGATTTGATTAGAGCTGGAGGTAGTTAACTGTTGTGATATCTCAAGAATGCAATGCTAGTTCCACACAAAGGGGTTTACGCAGCCCCAAACAACACCTGAAGACACAATTAATCGGGGCGCACTGTTGCCTTTAATGATGCAACCTAAATTATTGTTTGAAAAATAACCGGTGAAAATCAGTCGCGGATTGAAAACCTGGGGCAGAGTTCTAATTAAGTGCAATTCAGGGCCCCCAAGTGGTGACCTCTGAAATGAGACTTCGAGCCCATCAAGAAGTTAGATCCGAACCACACCTGAAGGCACGATAGTTCTGAAAACTAAAAAAAAGGGGGGCTCAGTGGGGCTTCAAGAGACACCCGTAGACACCAGGAGCCTAGAGGCCTTCAACGAACCCAAGAAGACACAAGGCCGCAGTTTTGGCCTGAAACGGCAAAATCTGATGGACACAGATGGGGGCCCCATCAGGGTCTTAAACGGCAGACACCATGGGGATGGGGCCCTAGTACCGAATCAAATAAGGGAACTGCACACATTACAGTTTGTACATATACGTCAATGAAATGGGCATACTGAAGTTGCTAAAGCTACAGAAAACACAAGGGGGTTTACGGAGCCCCAAACAACACGAAGGATCGGTTCGCACTGTTGCCCCAAATGATGCAAGAAGATACAAAAGAAAACACCGAGAACCTGCCGAGAACAGCGTTCATGTTGTCACTTTGACATTGATACGATTCCTAACAAAACCGTAGTTACCTACCGGTTTGGTTGCTATGTTGCTAAGAAAATTAAATAGGCCAAAAATCAAGGAACAGGCAAGCGAGGCTGGAATCGGCTAGGAAAATTTTTAAGAATCCATAGCGCTTGTCCGGAAAACGGTGGGAAACTCCAACTTCAGCATTAGTTTGATTCTTTGGTAATGTTGCTTCCTGCCGGGTTTGATTCACATCTGTCATATAGATTTTGAATAATTAAATGGCAAAGTTCCAGACTTTGATATTTTTTATAATTTGACAGGTAACAGGTAGGAAAATATTTTTAACTGTTCTGAATACAGTTCTTCAAGGGCTTTCAAATGACATATCGCAAGTCAAGTTCCGTGAGATGTAACTTCTGTCATTTGCTGATAGTGACACTTCTGTTTGACAGATGACAGCCAAAAACTAATCCGGTCATTCCAGGGCGAAACCATGTCTGCATATCAAATTTCAAATCGATCGGATAAACGGTTCGGCAGTTATCGTGGAAGATCACACACACACACACACACACCCACAGACAGACATCATTCTGGAAATGGTCTTAATCGACTTGGGGGACCTCAAAATGGATATATCCGGTGAAATCTCAAAACTTTTTTTCTGCACCATTACAATACTTTCCCTCCATGTTGGTGGGGCCGGGAAAGTAATAATTTCTTCAATAAACAACCTGTCGATTTTGGTAGATTTATGTTGGTTGTGCTTGTTTATGTTTCTTTTCAAAAGATTTTTGTGTTTTCCCGGTTGCACTTTCCACTAAATAATAATAATAAGTAATAACAATATGATTATTGTAGAACGTTAAACATATTGATCACTGGAATGAAGGGAAAGCCATTTTTTTTAAATCTGTATTAACGTAAAGTGGCAAGTGACTGCTTCCGGTAAAGACATTACTGACTTTTCTCTGCTTCGGCTTTTTTAATAGGAAGGAAATATTCACATTTTGCTACCTACGTAATAAAAAAATTAGTTGTGACACCACAATACTATTTTGGCGTGTATCCAGGAACGTGAGTAATTTTTCGTTCAAAATGTCCCTTTGCGCGAAGAAAGTCAGAACCTGATCGGAAAATTGAAAAAAGCTCATCGCAAGGCTCCAAACGACATTTGAAACATGAGATGGTCATGTAGGACTCCAACCTCCATCTAAGGGTAGAATTTGGTTGCGACCGCGACGTCGCGGCGAGACGCTACGTCCGGCAGTCGCAACCAAATCCCACCTTAACACATGAAGACACGTGGGCTCACTAGAGCTCCGAAATCCGAAAGACCAGATAAAAAAGGAGGCTCATATAAAGTCTGCAAATGCGTCACATTGATACAGTGTGTTTTGATAGAGCTCTGAAAAACCCGAAAAGCACAAGAGAGCTTCCCTATGTTTTAGTGATGAAATTCTAATGTGGCGGCCTAAATATGTGAAAATCTCGTATTCGTTCGACACTTCACCTCACTCCTTAAAATAGTAGGCCGTTCAAGTGTATTACCACCAAGGTCATTGGTGAAAACACCCCTCCAGAATGACCAACCTCAAACATTTAAAAAGTTTTCACTTTTTCAGGAGGATTTTCAGTCTTGTTCGGTTAATTGTCTGAACGAATACACCTCTAGGTTCGATATATTATCGCTTACATCTCGATTTACACTCGGATCCCCTCGTGAAAATCCTCGATGTAGCGATAATACACCTCACCTATCGGTGTATTACATACGACAATTCACCTCACTCCTTAAAATAGTAGGCCGTTCAAGTGTATTACCACCAAGGTCATTGGTGAAAACACCCCTCCAGAATGACCAACCTCAAACATTTAAAAAGTTTTCACTTTTTTAGGAAGATTTTCAGTGTTGTTCGGTTAATTGTCTTAACAAATACACCTCTAGGTTCGATATATTATCGCTTACATCTCGATTTACACTCGGATCCCCTCGTGAAAATCCTCGATGTAGCGATAATACACCTCACCTATCGGTGTATTACATACGACACTCCACCTCCCTCCTTAAAATAGTAGGTCGTATAAGTGTATTACCACCAAGGTCATTGGTGGAAACACCCCTCCAGAATGACCAACCTTAAGGACGGAGTCATATTGGTGAAATAAGCGTTGTCGAAATCAATCCGTGTGGGTTTATTCTTTGACGGATTTTTACCATTTTGGTCTCTTTCGAAAGCTACAAGGATGTACTTTGGTTTGAGCTCTAGTCCGGATGCTAGTTGCATTAAATGGAATGAACCTTGCATTTTTTGATGAGAAGATGCTACTTGGTGGAAATGTTTTTTGCATTATACTCTTCCGATCCAGAAAGGTAGCCATCAGCGCCATCCATGCCGGCGGCGTATACAGGGTGAAACAGAAAAAAAAATTGGAAAATTATTTTTCAATAACCGGAGCATGTGGAGACGTGTAATTCACCAAATACATTAACAGTTTTATGCTCATGAAGTCACAGCAAACCATTCTTGATTACCTTGAACCGTCTTTGAAATGTAGGGGAAAAACAGAAAAAAAAACAAAAACACTCTTCTTCACATAAATAAGTGATTCTTAGAGATATTGACACAATACTTGGTATTTCTACAAAAAGTAATGTTTGAAATGGTATGAGCTGAGTAGCCAATTCCTAAGCCAACTATTTCCAGAAATACGATCGTCAACTTTTTTTTCCCTTTTGAGCACCATCTTGAATTTGCCCCGTGAGGCATCATTGAAAAAGTGATTGGTTATCATAATAATGGTAACATGTTATCATTGCATCGTAAAAACAACCTCCTTATCAACATTTAGTGACCTCTTCGGCGGGAAAGAATTACAATTCACGTATTTTCTGGCTCTTCAAAGCTTTAGTGCCCATGATGGCATTTGCAACATTTGGTATGGTAAAATATGTTACGCATTATGAACCTTGATGTATTTTGAGGTAGCCTACCAAGTTTTGCAATCATCAATTGAAAGGTTTGTTCTTGAAAGCTGTTTGAACAAAATTTGTTTCATTTTTTTATGAAAAATACAAATTATTGGATCTTCCACCCCTATCTAAACCCTCGTTGAGGAAAGCCTAAAACCGAGAGTCTCCAAAATTTTTATGATAATGATTCACTGAGAACTGCACTTCAATGTGTAGTTGTCAAAATCTGCATAGTTGCGTTCAGATTCCAGACAGAGAGCGACAAAGATGTTCATGCAGTAAAAAAAGACACAACTTTCAATGCAACGGAGAAATCCCGGAAATGTCCCATTTAGATAGACTTCCCGCAATACACAGGTTCTGTATGATTATCAAGCGTGGGTGAAAAACTTGAAACAATACTAACTTAGGGCTCTAGCAGTGTACCAAGTTGCAAATCTATGTTGTAAAAAGTAAGGTCTTTAGACAGCTTTGAGTCTAGCTCTGGACTAGCTTTTTCTCGACTGTAATTTATGCCTTGTTTTACTGCATGAACTTCTTTGTCGCTCTCTGTCTGGAATCTGAACGCAACTATGCAATTTTTGACAACCACACATTGAAGAGCACTTCCCACTGAACCATTATCATAAAAATGTCGGAGACTTTTGGTTCTAGGCTATCCTCAATGAGGGATCAAGTAAGGGTGAGAGATCCAATATTTTGCATTATTCATAAAAAAGCGACACACATTTTGTTCAAACTGCTTTTAAGAACAAACCTCTCAATTGATGCTGGTGAAACTTGGTAGGCTACCTCAAAATACATCACGGCTTATAATGTGTGACATTTTTCACCATGTTGCAAATGCCACCATTGGCACTAAAGCTTTGAAGAACCAAAAAATACGTGAATGGCAATTCTTTTCCGCCGCAGAGGTCACCAAATTATGATGAGGAGGGTGTTTTTACGATGCAATGATTACATGTCACCATTATTATGATAACCGATCACTTTTTCAACGATGCCTCAGAGAGCAGATTCAAGATGGTGCTCAAGAGGAAAAAAAAAAGTTGACAATCGTATTTCTGGAAATAGTTGGCTTAGAAATTGGCTACCTAGCTCATATCATTTCTAACACCACTTTCTGTAGAAATACCAAGTATTGTGCAAATATCTCGAAGAATCACTTATTCACGGAAAAAAGAGTGTTTTTGTTTTTTTTTCTGTTTTTTCCCTACATTTCAAAGACGGTTCAAAGTAATCAAGAACAGTTTGCTGTGACTTCATGAGCATAAAACAGTTGATATATGTGGTGAATTACACGTTTCCAAATGCTTCGGTTAATCAAATATGATTTTTCAACTTTTTTTTCTGTATCACCCTGTATACGCCGCCGGCATGGATGACGCTGATGGCTACCTTTCTGGATCGGAAGAGTACAATGGATTGACGGGTTTCATCCCTCCATTGTAAGTTGCAATTTTTCTTTTTTTCACCCCCCCCCCCCCCCCTTCAATAACTAAAAACCTCCCCAGGTGCGATTTTTGGCGATTTTGGATATGCTGTAGAGCACTCAATTCTGAACAGAATATCAAATTTTCAGGACGTCCATATTTATTCCGATGATAAAATATATCTTTCTTGTACTATTACTACTTTCCTAGTAGTACGTACAGTTGGGAGCGAAATAATTCATACGGCACTGCTAGGAAATTGGCTGGATTTCAGAAATGTTAGCTGCTTGGATTGTTCTTGAATGCCAGTTTTGATTAGAGATTGATCTTTATCAAAACTGGTATTCAAGAACGGCCCAAGCAGCCAACATTTCTGAAATCCAGCCGACTTTCTAGCGGTGCCGTATGAATCATTTCGCTCTTAACTGTACATCGTACATCCAACATTAATAATGATGACTTCTTCGGGGGTAAAGAATTCCGGAGGTAAACTAGTCCCCCATTCGGATATACAGGGGAAGTCATCGAGAAGTGCAACATTTCACGAGTCGGAAAGTGAAATGTTAGAAGCATGAGGCAAGTAGGGAAATGGGACAGGATCCGCCGGTGAGAATGCTGGGGTAAGAAATTGTTATGCGCAGGACAGCAGGCCAAAAATGAAGAAAATTATCAACAGAAAAGCGTTAGGTCAATGTATTTAGTTGTAGGCGAAGGTAGAGAACATGGAATTATTAAGGCCCCTGCGCCTGCAGTTCAGACAAAAGAAGTGATGGAGGAACTAGACTGACTGATAGAATTCTGTGATCAATATAACTTGATTGTCGCAAATATTTACTTTGTTGCAGAATCATGCTGGGATATGCTACACTTGGAAATGTTGAAACTGGAAGACGATGGTACGCATAAAAAGTTGAGGGAAAAACTAACGAACTACTTGAAGAAAAATATCAAATCAAAGACAGGGACAGAATGATAGAGACAGAATGGGATTGCATTGCACACAGCTTAGACTCCGCGGTCAGAGGACATAAAAGCATTGCAGGCAGAAAACCATGAGTGACACAGGAGATTTTGAATCTTATAGAAGAAAGATGACAGTACAAAAATAGACCAGATAAGTTGGGACAGGAATGATATAAAGCGATAAAGTAGCAAAAAATTCGAAAGTGCAGGAAATATTGTGTAAAGAAATGGAAGTTAGAATAGGCAGAACGACGAGGCACATAAAATATTAAGAAGACATTTTTAGAAGAAGTCTCCAAGTGTAGGTGAATTTTGGCCCTTTTTGAAAATTCCAAACTGGTCTGGACCGAGAGCCCCCAAAAATGTTGCCTTACGACCCGATTTTTGATTAGGGACGGAGTTGAACAGGTAACATAAAGCGTTGGAAAATCAAACCCTGTGGGTTTATTCCTTGACAGAATCTGGATTTTTAACATGCCAATAGGCCTAAATCAAAGTACATCCTTGTAGCTTTCGAAAGAGACCTAAATGGTAAGATTCTGTCAAAGAATAAACCCACAGGGATTGATTCCGCAACGCTTATTTTACCAATATTAGTTCGGATGCTAGTTGAAAGTACCTTGCATTTTTTGATGAGAAGATGCCACTCGGTGGAAATGTTCTTTGCATCGTACTCTTCCGATCCGGAAAGGTAGCCATCAGCGCCATCCATGCTGGCGGCGTATACAGGGTGATACAGAAAAAAAAGTTGAAAAATTATATTTGATTAACCAAAACATGTGGAGACGTGTAACTCACCACATACATTTAACTATTTTATGCTTATGAAGTCACAGCAAACTGTTCTTGATTACCTTGAACCGTCTTTGAAATGTAGAGGAAAACCAGAAAAAAAAAACAAGAACACTTTTTTTTCCATAAATAAGTAATTCTTCGAGATATTGACACAATACTTGATATTTCTACAAAAAGTAATGTTAGAAATGATATGAGCTGGGTAGCCAGTTTCTAAGCCAACTTTTTCCAGAAATACGATTGTCAACTTTTTTTCCTTTTGAGCACCATCTTGAATCTGCCCTGTGAGGCATCGTTGAAAAAGTGATTGGTTATTATAATAATGGTAACATGAAATCATTGCATCGCAAAAACAACCTCCTCATTATAATTTAGTGACCTCTTCGGCGGGAAAGAATTGTCATTCACGTATTTTTTGGTTCTTCAAAGCTTTAGTGCCCATGATGGCATTTGCAACATCTGGAATAGTAAAATATGTTGCGCATTATAAACCTTGATGTACTTTGAGGTGGCCTACCAAGTTTCAATATCATCAATTGAGAGGTTTGTTCTTTAAAGCTGTTTGAACAAAATTGGTGTCGTTTTTTTTATGAAAAATACAAAATATTGGGTCTCTCACCCTTACTTGATCCCTCACTGAGGATAGCTTAAAACCAAATGTCTCTGAATTTTTTATGATAATGGTTCAGTGGGAAGTGCTCTTCAATGTTCAGTTGTCAAAAATTGCATAGTTGCGTTCAGATTCCAGACAGAGAGCGACAAAGAAGTTCATGCAGTAAAAAAAGATATAAATTACAGTCGAGAAAAAATTAGTCCAGAGCTAGACTGAAAGCTGTCTGGAGACCTTGCTTTTTATAACATATATGTGCAATTTGGTACACTGTTAGAGCCTTAAGTTAGTAATGTTTCAAGCCTTTCACTCATGCTTGAGAGTCTTACAGAACCTGTGTATTGCGAGAAGCCTATCTGAAAGGGACATTTCCGGGATTTCTCCATTGCATTGAAAGTTGTGCCTTTTTGCACTGCATGAACTTCTTTGTCGCTCTCTGTCTGGAATCTGAACGCAACTATGCAGATTTTGACAACTACACATTGAAGAGCAGTTCTCAGTGAACCATTAGCATACAAATTTTGGAGACTTTCGGTTTCAGGCTTTCCTCAACGAGGGATCAAATAAGGGTAAAAGATCCAACATTTTGCATTTTCCATAAAAAAATTAAACAAATTTTGTTCAAACAGCTTTTAAGAACAAACCTTTCAATTGATGATTGCAAAACTTGGTAGGCTACCTCAAAGTACATCAAGGTTCATAATGCGTAACATATTTTACCATTCCAGATGTTGCAAATGCCATTATGGGCACTAAAGCTTTGAAGAGCCAAAAAATACGAGAATGGCAATTCTTTCCCGCCGAAGAGGTCACTAAATTATGATGAGGAGGTTGTTCTTACGATGAAATGATTACATATTACCATTATTATGATAACCAATCACTTTTCCAACGATGCCTCACAGGGCAGATTCAAGATAGGCGCTCAAGAGAAAAAAAAAGTTGACAATCGTGTTTCTGGAAATAGTTGGCTTAAGACTTGACTACTCAGCTCATATCATTACTAACATTACTTTTTGTAGAAATACCAAGTATTGTGTCAATATCTCTAAGAATCATTTATTTATGGAAAAAAGAGTGTTTTTGTTTTTTTTTCTGTTTTTCCCCTGCATTTCAAAGACGGTTCAAGGTAATCAAGAACGGTTTGCTGTGACTTTATGAGCATAAAACAGTTAATGTATGTGGTAAATTACACGTCTCCACATGCTTCATTTATTTAAATATAATTTTCCAACTTTTGTTTTCTGTTTCACCCTGTATACGCCGCCGGCATGGATGGCGCTGATGGCTACCCTTCTGGATCGGAAAAGTATGATGCAAAGAATATTTCCACCAAGTAGCATCTTCTCATCAAAAAATGCAAGGTACATTCCATTTTATGCAACTAGCATCCGGACTATATAACTCCGTCCTTGAGGGGATGTTCCCACACAAAAGCCCGTTGCTTTCATTCATGTATCTTATGACGTAAGTTTTGAGGCACCAGCTCCCAGTCCAATAATAATTCGTGGTCTAAAGCGCCGATTGAAACTGGTTATTATTTGAAATATGAATTACGGCAAAATCTTGAAAACCAGAGCTAATTCAGTACTTTCATGAATATTTTAGAAAACATTGGACCCGAAAATATAAAAATCCGAAGATATCCGGGGCAACAAGATAAAAAAATTTGGTTGAAGGAGAAACACCATTCCTTGTCCACTTTCTTCATTCGAAACTCATTGTGATATTGTGTTATCAGAATGGGGTACTTGCCAATGAAATAGATTTGAATGAAAATTCTTTCATTCATCAATATATTTTTTTGTTTGAGGGCGGGAGCTGGGAGCGGCGACTAATCAACAGTAGTCTATTCTTTCCTATTTTTAGTCGGCCATCCATAAAGCGAAAGAATTAGATCGCTATGTCCTCGGGTTTATGTTTTCCATTTATCTCTTACTTTGAGGGCAGCGTGTGGGGGTGGCAGCATTCAGCAAAGTAACTGTTGCACAGTTTGAGTTGAGAGTTTCTAAATGTTTAAAGAAATATGACAATCAGTGAAAATTGTGAAAGTTGCATTTTTTTGCTTGGGGGCGGGAGCTGGAGGCGGCGACTAATCAAAAGTGGCCTCTCTTCCCATTTTTAGTCAGCTATCTATATAGCGGAACAATTAGATCGCTATGTCTTAAGGGTTATGTTTTACATTTATCTCTTACTTTGGCGGCGGCGTGTGGAAGCGGCAGAGTCTGGCAAAGAAATTCTTCCACAGTTGAGTTGGGAGTCTCTGAATGTTTGAGGTAACATTAAAATGTAATTCAGTGGAAATTATTTAAAGTTGCACTTTTTTTCTTTTAGGGGTGGAAGTTGGAGGCGGCGCCATGTCAAAGGTAGCCTGTTCTTTCCCATTTTTAGTTAGCTACCTATATAGCGAAAGAATTAGATCGTTATGTCTTCGGGTTTATGTTTTTCATTCATCTCTAACTTTGAAGGCAGCGTGTGGAGGCGGCAGCATTCGGCAAAGTAACTGTTGCACAATTTGAGTTGGGAGTTTCTAATTGGAAGTGAAATATGACAATCAGTGAAAATTGTGAAAGTTGCATTTTTGTTTGTTTGGAGGCGGCAGCTGGAGGCGGCGGCTAATCAAAAGTGGCCTATATTTTTCCAATTTCAGTCAGCTATCAATATAGTGAAAGAATTAGATCGCTATGTCTTCAGGTTCATGTTTTACATTCATCTCTCATTTTAGGGGCGGCGTGTGGGAGCGGCAGAGTTTGTCAAAGAAATTCTTGCACAGTTTGAGTCAAGAGTTTCTAAATGTTCGAGGTAACATCATCAGCTAAATCAGTGAAAATTGTTGAAAGTTGCACTTTTTTGTTTTGGGGGCGGAAGCTGGGGGCGGCGCCATATCAAAAGTAGCCTATTCTTTTCCATTTTTAGTCAGCTATCTATATAGCGAAAAACTTGGATCGCTATGTCTTTGGGTTCATGTTTTTCATTTATCTCTTACTTTGGGGGCGGCGTGTGAGAGCGGCAGCGTTCGGTTGAGCAAATGTTGCACAATTTGAGTTGGCAGTTCCTAAATGTTCAAGGAAACATCTTAATCAGTAACATTTGTAAAATTTGCACTTTTTATCGTTTGGGGGCGGAATCTGGGGGCGGCGACTAACCAAAAGTAGTCTATCCTTTCCCATTTTTAGTCAGCTATTTATATACCGAAAGAATCAGATCGCTATGTCTTCGGGTTTATGTTTTTCATTTTAAAGTGATTGGGGGCGGTTTTTAGCAGTTTTTTCATGTCGGCGGCGCATATTGAAGACGGAATGTTTCTTGGCTTACGTTTATTAGTGGCAACTATGTATTATTCAAAAAATGAGAACACCAGAGCATCAGGTCTGGTAGAAAGTTCAATATTATGTTATTTTAAGTTTATCGGGGGCGGTTTTCTCTATGTTGGCGGCGCAATATAGACATCCAATATAGCCTAGCCCTCCTTTGGGAGTGGCAGCTATGTAACAGCGAAAAAATTAGAAAGCTAGGTCGTCTAGTTTGGGAGGAGTTCGAGGAACGGACGGACGGACGGACAAAGTGGTTGCAATAGCGATTTTCATCAAGATGGAAAATGCGCTAAAAAGTTTTGTTGAGCTATGTAGAGTTGAAGACACCACAGGGACCTGTGAGCGGGGCTGCACAGAAAAACAAAAATCGTTTTGGACGAGTTAAATAGGGGAAGCAAATAGGGACCTCTTTGGCATGATGCACAATGTGAACGGTATTGCCTGATCTATTTATATGGCACTTTGTAGCCGAAGGTTATGTTCTATTAGACGACCTGACCGTTCTGAAGTAGGCCTTTTTTCTGGAATATCCTCATTTGAGTTGAAAGCTATTTCTGAAATATCCCAATTTTTGTTGAGCCGTTCACCAGTTCTCAGAAAGATTTACAAGAATCTAGTCTACTGATACCGACTGAAAAAGAAAACAGTAGGCAGGCACCTATAAATCCTATGTTACACATCCTCGTCTTTATAGGGATTAGGTGCAGGTAGTTATTAGATGAGAGGAATAATTATGTTGATATCCTCACAGAATGCGGGCGAAAGAAGTAATTTAATTAAATACGATCGCACCCATCGCGTCCACCGCACAAAACTCCTCCGTCTCGTAAGTTGTCGCGCCGGCCATAGACTTTCTGATTGGTGGTCGCCCAAAACATTTTCATCCTCTTTAGTGGGTTATTCTCAATAAAATGATAATTCCTCCGGTATAAAACCCCGAAGGCGCTTTAAAAAACCTAATTTACGGTTTCTACGTGTGAGGTCCGGAATTCTGTACCCGCCTTCGACACCTCGTGCTAGATGACGGCACCTCGAATTCATTAAATTATCTAAATTACCTGGCATATGAGCGTTAATGATAGCACCATCAGGTGTATTATAACATGATGCCTATAGTCTTGTAGGAGATCACGCGGAATGATCATGGGAAAACCTCGAACCTTGTCTATCATCGGAGCTAGCAGCATCCTTTTCCCGTTTTCATGATGACGCAAGAAATTGCAAGTAATTTCATTAGACGCATCTCGAGTCGATCGAGTTGATAACATCAGCCCGATCTGCTAATGGAACGATCAAGATTTCGGGCGTGGATGTGTCAAAAGCATGCCCATTGTTATACCATCTCGAGAATCGTGGGAAATTCATCATCAGGATGGGTATCCTGATGTTCGGAGTGAGCCAGTCCTCGAGCCTCGAGCCAATCATGCAGTGCGCTCATAAAAGAATTGAATTCTTGTTCGGAGGTAATTATTGTCTGCACTTAAGACGCTTGTCGATTTCAAAGATGGAAGTTGCACTACAATGATATCTCTCAACTTTTACATCAGCTTTGTTCAGTGTCTTTTGAAAATATAAAGCTTTAAGACTTATTGGAATAACATACCGGGTGATCATTTGAAAAATATCCACCTGCAATAACTCCCGATTCCTATACTCAATATTTCTTCAAGCAAAAATAGGTCGATTTTTATATCGAGGGGGATTTCTAGAGCATACATTGACAAATTTCTATCTTCAGCCCCCTCGCCCCCCCTCACCTCAACTTTGAAATTTCAAATGACACCACCTACCTTGCGATACATCAAATTGAAGGGAATTAAATTCTCTTCCTGAAAACATATTTTTTCTTAATTTTCAACCCCTCCCTCATTAAATTGGACATTTCGAGTATTTTAGAACAAGAACAAGGTTTTAAGAATTTAGAAAAAATGCTGTCCAGTAAGGGAATTAAATTTCCTCCAATTTGATTATCACAAAGTAGGTATTGTCATTTTAGATTTTCAAGGTGATTAAGGTGAAGTGGGGGAGCGAAGGGGTGAATTTGGGTGGCACTTTTTTCAAAGAAAATTTTCCTTTTCGATGCTTTGCAGAATGACGTAGACTGTATTGAAGAGAATTGAGAGGTCAGGAATATTGAATTGGACATTCAGAGCATTTTGGGAAGAAGGGGGGTGGGCTTAAGAGCTTTATTAATATTTTTTTCAGGAAGAGAATTAATTTCTGTTCATTTTGATGTGGCGCAAAATAGGTGGTGTCTAAAATTTCAAAGTTGGGGTGAGTGGAGACGTGAACGGAAAATTCGTCGCATGGACAATTCGTCGCGCAGACAATTCGTCGCACGGACAATTTGTCGCAAATTTTTTTTGCCCTTTGCCTTGGCTTCACTAACCCGTTTTGTGTTTTCTCTTGCTTTTAGAGTTCTAATGAGCCTCTTATACCTCACTGTATTATTTGAAACCCTTTTGGGCACCCTTGTTTTTCACAATGTCTTTGACACTTTAGTGAGTCCCCTTGCATTACTCCGTGCACTTCTAGTACTGCACCGAGCTTCCGGAACTCTGGTAGGCCCACTTTGCCTTTATGTGATATTCGGAGCCAAGTATAATTTGGAGGCCTAATTAGCCCTTTAGGTTTTTTCATCACTACCAGAATCCCAGCAAGCCTTCTGGTTGCCTCGTGCTATCCTTGTGGCATTCTTGTGTCTTCGGTGCAGTTTAAAGCCTTTGGTGAGCTCCTTGCATTTCTCTGTGACTTCCGTAGCGCAGTAAGCACATTTGTGTTTCCTTGTCATATTCGGAGCCCTATCCTAATGAGTTCCGTTATATTTCACCTGTTAAAAGCTCTGCTGAGCCCCTTTACATTTTTCCGTGACTTTCGGAACACTAGTAAGCCCCTTGTACCTTTATGTGGTGTTCGGAGCCCTGACGAGCCCCTTACGTCTTCAAGTGTAATTTTAAGCACTAATGAGCCTTCTTATATTTTTTATGGCTTTCAGAGTTCCAGAAACACCCATTTTGCAAACTTGTGTTATCAAAAGTCCCACTGGGCCCCAGTGCGATTTGAAACCCTGCTATGTCCCCTTGTATTTTCTGTGACTTCCGGAGCAGCAAGCAGCGTTGTGTAATCATGTCAAATTCGGAGCCCTACCGGGGCCCCGCAGCAAGCAGCGTTGTGTAATCATGTCAAATTCGGAGCCCTACCGGGGCCCCTTGTTTCTTTAAGTGTAATTGGAGCTCTGATAAGCTCCAGAGCTGATAAGCTTCCCGAGAAAATACGTACCAGGACCAATAAGCCTCTTTTGTTATACAGATCACAGATCTTCAGTAGACCCCCTTGTGTTTTTAATATTGATTAAAGCTCTGTTGAGCCCTGTCTGTCGGAGCATTAGTAAGTCTCTTGTGTCTTCATATAATATTCCGACGCTTGTTGACCCTCTTGTGTTTGCAAGTGTATAGTTCTAATTAGCCCCGTCATGTTTTTTCATGGATTTCAGGGTACCAGTGAGCTCCGCTTGCCTCCTTTTGTTGGCAACAGTACTCCGTCGGGCTCCATTTGTCGTCTATATCATTTGAAATCCTGCTGAGTCCCCTAGCATTTCTTGGGCTCCCTTTTGTCCTCGTGTGTCGTTTGGAGCCCTGATGAGCCCCTTTGTGTTTTTTTGTGACTTTAAGAATTCCACTAAGCCCCCTTGTGCCTTCTCAAGTTGTTGGACTATCGAAGCATTATTAAGTCTATTGTGCCTTCATGTGATATTCGGAGTCCTGTTGGACTCCCTTATTTTCTTGTTTTTTTTTTCGGAACCCTTTTGAGCCCTCTTGTGTCTTTATGTATAGTAAGTTCACTTTTACGTTCCGAAGCCTTAGTGGTTTTATCATGCCTCTTTTTCGGTTGTCTTGCGAATGTTCTGTGTGACTACTGTGACTTATTGTCCGGCCACGTATCGAGAAGTGTCGTTCCTCTTGCGACGCGACAAATTTTCCGTGCGACGAATTGTCCGTGAAACGAATTGTCTGTGCGACGAATTATCCTCGACGATTTGTCCGCAACAAATTGTTAGTGCGACGAATTGTCCTAGAACCGGGTGGGGGCGAGGGGGCTAAAGATAGAAACTTGGGAAGGTATGTTTTAGATGTCCCCCTTGATATACAAATCGACCTGTTTTTGCTCAAAGACATCTTCACTAAGAATCGGGAGTTATTGCAGGTGGATAGTTTTCAAATGATCACCCGGTACATAAACTGCTGGACAACGGTCAAGTCTAGGAGGATAGGTCAAGTGGACAACGAAGTTTTTGGTGTCGAAAAAATGGTCCGACTTTGGAGGTCAATATCTCTTGATTGCCGATTGCGATTTCCATTTTGTTTGTTGCGTTAACTAGCTTGATCTTTTCGTAACCCATCCTATAATAGTGAATGTTGAGAAACTTCATGTAAATTTTCTACAGGGTGATACTAAAACGGTGCAAAATTGCAACAACTTCATCGTACCCCCATTTGTCAAAAAAAAAATTGTGTATTCTAATACAAAAATTATGAAGTTTGGTGTCTTACTGTCTTATCTCGAAACGGTTTTGAAATTTCCCGGATTGGAAGTCTAACATTAAAGATATAAGTTTTTATGTTAAATGTTGCAGATTTATGAAACTCAGGCATAGCATAAGCACAGGCATAAGCACAAAAAGTATAACGTCCAGGGGGGCTTTACTTCACTCGAACACTAAAGTTTCACATCGTTACCATGTTCAGGGGCTTAAATCTGCGAATAGAACATGTTCCATATTCCAAGTTCTGATGAAATTCTGACGAAATCCAACGTACGAAAAACAGGCAGGGACAACCACTTGAAAAAGTGCCCCCTGCTTGGCCCCACACCAAATATTCGGGTTGTGTTGAAAATTAAATTGTTCTAGACTGTTGTACGAACAATCTTGCTCAATGTCAACATCCATCCATCAGGAGTGACTTAATCTCGCGTGCCAACAAGGCAAATCTGTAACATTCAAAACATTCATTTTTTAGACAAATGGGGGTACAAGTCGGTACAATTTTGCAGCAATTCATGAATCACCCTGTAGAAATTTTATATGAAGTTTCTCAACATTCACTTTCATAGGGTAGGTCACAGAAGCATTAGGCTGATTAACACAATAAACAAAACAGAAATCGCATCCGGCAATTGGAAGTTATTGGTCTTCAAAGTCGGACCATTTTTCTGATACCGACAACTGCGTTGTCCAGCAGTTTAAATATCCCACAGAAGTACATTAAAAAAATCAAACAATTCTTCTATTGGATTTTCACATTGTTGGGCCACTTGAATGAGTGATCAAGTCACGAACCCGAATGTGTAGAAATGGTGGGGGTGCCAACTATTGTGTCAATTTGTTCAGGGCTCTCAAACTTTGAATGTGAGTGACAGTGAATGAGTACACGATCAAGATCAAGACTGGCTGATATGAACCCGGCAACTAAGACGAAGTATCTGGGATGATCTCAATCTCCGTAGGTATTCCTGATTTTCTTGGTTTTCTAGCTTGTTAGTTCATTTCAGTTAATTTCTTCAAAATCATATTCCACTATACTTACACCCCAAGTAAACTATTTTTAGAAATTCAGAATATCCTGTTCATATCCCGAGAGAGGGATACAAATTCGAAATGAGTGAAGCAAGCATGCGTAATTAATTACGTATTAAAGCGTAAGCTGAACTAATATAACTAAATACTGAACATCACCGAACATTGAACGGAGCTATCGTGAGACACATGTGTAAATTTGGTTGCATACGCATTACACTTCATCCTCGCAGGCTCGCGCGAACAACATACAGAGTGACTACCTTTTTATCATTTCATTGCAGCGGCACCTTCCGTTTATCACATTTTGTCATTCCACAAACAAATATTGAAGTACTCCAAGTGATAAAATCAATTTCTAGTAGGAAAATGTGATTCAATGAGCAGTCCTACCGCTAAGGTTGATCCACTGGTACGGAAGAAAGCAGCAAGAATTCGTAGAATATACGAGAAACATGATCCTGATATAGGTATGTTTACAAATTACTAACATCATTCTCTCTGCTTACATGTTACATACCAACAAGGTAATGAATAATTCAGTCTTCTAAACAACAACAAAATAGCCTCTTCGCTGATGAATGTCCAATGAAATAATTATAAATACAGTAAACGGCATACTGCTCCAGTAGGTACTCTTGGTCCTTACAGACATTATAGCAAATAGAATGATTGGGTTTAATAGCAGCTGGACAGCCTGTTATTTATATTGCTTTCAAAAGTTTTTCGCATGTAGAGTGCGACTTATATCAGTTACATCTGCTTAATGAAGAATTTCCCATTACTTAGATGAACCCGCTCGTTATCTAACACCTTTGGACTATTTAATTTTTTTGTTGTTACGTCAAAAGAGTTAAATAGTGAGTCATGATATAGGTGAGTCCAAGCCTACCTTACCATCTTACAATCATGTTAGCATTCATTATGTGGGTCAATTTTCACGCGTGCTTTTATTGTGGCTTGGTGTACTTGACTAGAGGCAAACACCTGTTACATGGTTAAAGACGTCATAGAGCGATAACTACAAGACTAATAATAGATAAATACAATGTTCGTACGTTGTGTTCGACAAATAACGGTGATAGTCTTCTGCCGCTTGAATTTGTTTATTGGCTGTGTTGACTATTAGATATCAAATTTATTTTGGCGGGAACGCGTTAGGTTAGGTACTACGCACAATGCGTACTAGCACTCGTAGGTATACCTAATACTACCTACTATAAGCCTATTGAAATAGACTGTGTGACTCATTACTTAATTGATGTAGTAAGAGTGGCGACTTTTTATTAGTTATTTAGGTATACGAATATTTACATGATGAAGCTGTAATTTCAATCGGTTTAAGGACTAAGTTAGATACAGGGTGATTTACGACTAATGCGACATGGTTGAATGCCAGGTAGAGGACATTGAGGCAAGTCTAAATCTGTGTAAAAAATTTTTTTTTGGTCAGCGGTTACGAAGATTCGGTTTTCGGTTTTCTATGTTTGGGTTCAAATTTCAAAGAGCGATATCTTTGCATTGGTTTGATGAAATCCGACAAAATTCAGAAGAAACAGTCCTCTACTGAGGCTTCTCAAGATGACCTATCTCCAGATTGAAAATCCAGGACCGTACTGAAAAAAAATTGTTTGCTTTTTTTTGACAGATAACCACATTTTCCGATCGATGCCGATGTTCGGAAAAACAGCATCGGATTCGGCAAGTACAGAAAAAATGCTATAAAATGAGCTTTATGAATCGCACGGCACACTTCAACCAGTTTTACAAAAACAGATCAAAGTAAGAACTTGCACACATTTTACAACTTTGCCGTATCTTTTTTTCTCTAATGTTCGTCAAAATTCATCCGAAATCATTTCTAAAGCTCCTCTGCTGCATATGTACAAAAAAGTCTATTGCAGAATTGAATATCCAGAATCCAGGACCGTACTTGAAAAATTTGGTTTTTTTTTGACGTAAAAGCATATTTTCCGATTATTTTCGGGAAAAATGACATCGGATTCGGAAAGTACAGAAAAAATGTTATAAAATGGACTTCTTAAATCGCACGGCACACTTAGACCAGTTTTATAAAAACAGATGGGAAGAAAGGAAGAACTTGTACTGTACTACATTTTCAATTTTTTCGTCAATCTTTCTTTCCTAATGTTCGTCAAAATTAATTCTAAATCATCTCTAAAACTCCCCTACTCAAGATTTACGAGGTGGCCTATCGCCAGAATTGAGAATCCAGGATGCCAGTAACGTAGTTGAAAGAATTTGTTTTTTTTTTCACAAGATAGCATATTTTCCGATCACTTCCGGGAAAAATTACATCGGATTCAGAAAATATCTACACGAAAAATGCCGGTAAAAAATGCATTGATGCTGATGATGGCATTTCGAGAATCTCTCGTAATGGAACAATTTTGAATGTTGTTTGTTTTTTGAATTTCGAAATCTTTTTTACCATTACGTTATTGAAAATTTCACAAACTTTCCTGGTGAGGCATTTTATTTCGAAGCGTTTTATTATTGTGGAACAGGTAAAAGTATGCTGTGCGATTCGAGAAGTTCTTTCACTGGCATTTTTCCTGTAGATATTTTCTGAATCCGATGTCATTTTTCCCGGAAGTAATCGAAAAATATGCTTCACGTCAAAAAGAACAAACCAGTTTTTTCAAGTGCGGTCCTGGATCCTGGATTTTGATTTCTGACAGTAGGCCATCTCAGGAATTCAGGAGAGCTTTGGAAATGATTCCGAATCAATTTTGACGCACATTAGGAAAGAAAGATGCAGCAAAATTGTGAAATGTAGCACAAGTTCTTTTTTTCATCTGTTTTTGTGAAACTAGGCGAAGTGTGCCGTACGATTTAGGAAGTCTATTTCATAGGATTTTTCTTGTACTTTACGAATCCAATGTCATTTTCACCAAGAGCGATCGTATAATATGCTTACTTTTCTTGTCAAAAAGAAAACAAACAAGTTTCCCCAAGTACGGTCCTGGATTCTGGATATTCAATTCTGCAATAGACTATTTCGTACATTTGCAGCAGAGGAGCTTTAGAAATGATTTCGGATGAATTTTGACGAACATTAGGGAAAAAAGGTACGGCAAAGTTGTAAAATGTGTGCAAGTTCTTATTTTGATCTGTTTTTGTTAAACTGGTCGAAGTGTGCCGTGCGATTTAAAAAGCTCATTTTATAGCATTTTTTCTGTACTTTCCGAATCCGATGCTGTTTTTTCCGAATATCGATCGGAAAATGTGGTTATCTGTCAAAAAAAAGCGATCAAATTTTTTTTCAGTACGGTCCTGGATTTTAAATCTGGAGGTAGGTCATTTTGGAAAGCCTCAGTGGAGGACTGTTTCTTCTCAATTTTGTCGGATTTCATCAAACCGTTGCAAAGATATCGCTCTTTGAAATTTGAGCCCAAACATAGGTAACACCCTGTATCTTCGTAACCGCTGACCAAAAAAAAATTTTTGACACAGATTTAGACTTGCCTCAATGTCCTCTACCTGGCATTTGACCATGTCGCATTAGTCATGAATCACCTTGTATATTGTTAAAATAAGCGTTGCGGACTCAATCCCTGTGGGTTCATTCCTTGACAGAATCTTACCATTTAGGTCTCTTTCGAAAGCTACAAGGATGTTCTTTGGTTGGAGCCCAATGACATTTCCAAAATCGAAAAATAAGTTGAACCGAACTACATCCTTGTAGCTTTCGAAAGAGACCTAAATGGTGAGATTCTGTCAAGGAATAAGCCCACAGGGATTGATTCCGCAACGCTTATTTAACCAATTCATCTCCGTCCTTGAAAACAAGCTTCTTGGTTTAGTTGGAATGCTTGCTAAATACAAGACCGCGCCGTGTGTCGCATAGCACGTAAAATACGAACGATGATGCCGACTCCATGCGATGTTGGTGGTCGTTAAAAATCCCTTCCTTGTGTTGTAATACACATTGGTTCGCCAAAATTTTCTTTCCGTGCAGGAAAGCATCCACCGGCGTCGGTGTTGGGCCCCGTTGCGGAAATGGGCCGACGTTGGATAAGCGAATAAAAAAAAACTCTATCCTTGATGGTCTCTCATGTACCAAGTTTTCTCAAGGACGGAGTTGAATTGGTAAAATAAGCGTTGCGGAATCAATCCCTGTGGGTTTATTCCTTGACAGAATCCACCGCAGTTTACCCGGTTAAATTCATAGTTCTTGGGATATAACCTATGAATATTTTGAAGCCAAACTTTGCCCCTCCCCAAAGAAATAATACCCCCTAATGAAAACTTTCTGTGATCCGGCGTATCAGACAGCTCAGAATGGTCTGGAGAAAGTGTGTGCCATATGCATAACATTGTGTCACTCCGAGTTTTACGGTAATTTTTCAAGAAGTAAACCTCTACCCTCGGGTTCCACCAAAATTTTAAGAGCAGATTGAATCTATCAGTCTGATAGTTGCTATGCACCAGCCAATAGGATGGCCAGTTGCTTAGTTACTATCAGAGTGATAAAGTTATCACGTTGATGAAAGTTTGGTGGAACCCGAGGTCAATCTACTAGCTCAGGCAATGGGGTACTTGCCTAATTTTTTTTTATTGGCTTAATCGATAGTATGGTTAAAAATAATGTACCCGTATTTTTTCTTTTTCCTAAATTCCCAAAATTGCGGCCGCAATGCGTGTTTTAAAAATATATTTGTGACGTCACAAATATATTAGATATAGAACATAGGAGGGCTCTTTTTCCTCGTTGGGTTGGCACTGATATAACGTCGTCAAGGTGCCGTTTTCAAACAACAACAAGATCTGAGTCTGACTGACAACGTCAAACCGCCGACCGTAATTTCTTCCTGTGCCCTTTTTTTGCCTTTGACTGCTTTGATCGAGGCTTTGATCTACGCGGTAAGTACCTACTCGTTTTGTTCATTTCTTCTTCAACCTAACTAGTCTCTTTCTTTAGTCTTCAGTGCTGTCCACCTAAAAGCCTTTCGCATGTTTGTCACCCGTGCTCTGACCTGGCTGACCCTCGGCTTCATTTTGGACATCAGTGTTCCTGCTCCCCACATTTTATTTGGAGATCCATCGCGTCCTCCTCACATGGATCTCTTGTAGCTCTAAAGTATTACCTATACGGAATTGTATGCTAATGATGAACCTATAGAAGCTCACTGTTCATTTTCGGCCTCTTATTTCTGTGCTATTTGGTGATCCTCCAGATTTTCCCCTGGAAATAAATTATATCGACTGAGACAGTGTTATAAGAGGTTTCTGGAGTCAGTTTCTACGAAACATTGTTCGATTTTATCGTCTGAATGCTCACGGTAAGAGAATTCGATAGGAAACCGGTTTTGCGATAGCATGTTCAAAATGACAGTGTCACAGTGACATCCCTGACATTCTTGATTATTCCATTGTCACACAGTCAGACCAACCCCACTCAAAATCCCTGTCCTGGCGCGAAGCTTTTAGGAGGATTTTTCAAATTCGTTTTTTTCTGTAGAAAACGAAAGGATTTTTGTGAAATTCTCTGTAGAGTCCCCTTATCACTTATACTAGCAATCAAAAGTATTTCCAGCTGAATCTATTCCATTGGCAAGTACCCCATTTAAGTTAAAAATCGACAAAACCTAGAAATAATTCGCCTGAGGCTGAATTTTTGCACATTGATAGTTTGGACCCAGTATAACAACATATCAAAATACCCAAACTTTCCCTGTCCGCGTCTTTGATTTTCAGGTCCTCAGTCTCAGGTTCTTGAAGTTGCATCGCTGAGCTGCAACTCATTCCGTAGTAGGTACCGTACGATCAAAAACTACCTCACTCAAGGCAGGCTGTGGCCTGGCCAAAATCAGCCTCTTTTGCCTGCCAATGACCAGATCTAGTCCGGTACTAACGGACACATTCTATACAAACCTTGCACTTTTGAATACAGCATTGAGATTTGACACAGTTGAAGTACAAATACCTATACCTCACTTTCAAAAAGTGGTGCCCAGATGGCACTACTTGCGGACGCCGGCGCCGTAGATAGGCTGTTCAATAATGCAACAATTTTAACTTGTCAACTGGAAGAGTTGGAGTCATGAAAGCCACCATGATGTAGATTCACAATTCAATTGGCCAAAAGCCAAAATCAGCTTCGTTTGCCTGCCAATGACCAGATCTAGGCCGGTCTGTCTGGTGGTTAACGTGCATATTCTATACAAATCTTGCACTTCTGAGTACAGCATTGAGACTTGGCACAGTTGAAGTTCATACTTATGCCTTACTTCCAATAAGTGGTGCCCAGATGACAGTATTTGCAGACACCGTATACAGGGTGTTGAATAATGCAACAATAGGGTCCGTGCACGATTTTTTTTTATTTTGTCCAATGATGTTTTGGTAGCCAAATAGCACCACAGACTAAATGGTTTTTTGAAAATCTTGATATATATATATTATTTTATTTTGTAAATTTGAAACAAAAAAACTGTTAGGCATGCAACTTCCATGCACCGATGTGTCAGCTGCGGTATGACGTCATCGTGCCCTGGGCTGGGGCTACTTGATTCTACACTAACAGATTGCGACTACGAATTTTAAATGTTTGACATATCTCACTGTCACCGTCTCAGACGTCTGTGGGGCTGACGCTCAATTTAGGTTGAAAAGCGCGCAGCACGAGCTTGGGGATGGCCCTGACACTTGAACAAAGGCGACGGCGCTGTTCGCGGCTCCAAAATTGAAATAGGTCTGTAAAATAATGAAGATTTGAATTTTCGCGGGGTTTCAGAGTGCAGGGCTGTAACCTCGCAAAGAAAAAAACTTGCAAACGAAAAATAGAACTCTCGGGTTGACGTCATCGTGGTCATACAAGGTCATTGTAGAAGCGACCGCGTTTTTGGCGCGAAAAAAAATTCGAACTTTGATCTTAATTTAAAGGATAGACCAATTTTTTAGAAAATTTTTTCTGAGCGGAAATTATTGTGGATAACGTTTTGAATGATTTTATGAAGTAATCGTCTCAATATAAAATTCATGCAAGGACCCTATTCCATCTGTTTTACCGGAATTTGGGATTTTTGCATTATTGAACACCCTGTATGCGGCGTCTGCAAGTATTGCCATCTAGGTATTACTTCTTGAAAGTAAGGTATAGGTATGTACTTCAACTCTGCCTATTTTTGGAGCAAAAATAAAGTGGCTGGGAGGCTACGGCTACGGCTGATGGCACCTGCAAAGTTTTGGAGCGAAACTATCAGCGGCCTACAGCCGCATCCTCATAGCGCTCCAGCTTGTCACTTTATTTTTGCTCCAAAAAGTCATTCTACTAGAAATAAAAAGTGAACGGGATATACTCCAACTGGGCCCAATCTAAATGCTGTACTCAAAAGTGAAAGGTTGGGACGTCTAACCACCGGACTAATCACAGCCTGCCTTGAGTAAGATAGTTTTTGATCATACGGTATTGATCTTGAACCAATCAAACTCAGACTGGGCTTGAGTTGAAAGGAAAATATTTAAAAAAAAGATTTACTGGTGCGAGTGCGAGTGCCCACTTCAATTGTTGAGCAGTTTATTTATATCAATAAGAAGTCTGCGTAAAGTCAAATCACCCGGAATTTTTCGCCGTGCAAAAGGGGTCTAAAAAATGGGGCGTAAGGCCTTGGAAGGTGCAAAACAAGCTGATGAAGACCCGTCTTCCGAAAAAATTTCGTCTGCGGCGCTTTTTTCTCACGTTCGTCACTATTCCTAGTATTTTCCGCTTTGTCGAGAATTCATTTTTTATGTCTAAAATACTCTGTCACCAATTGGTCGCGATTTTTCGATCCTAAAAAAACTGGCGCAAAATTGCCTAATTCGGCACAGGGGGTGTCATTACGCAGTCTGCAGCTCATTTTCTAGGTAGGTTTGGTAGGGGGGCACAAGGCACGAAGGCACAAAGGTGTTTACTCAAGCTTCGAAAGCGACGGAAAAATGCAAGGGGACTCAGCAGGGCTTCAATTGACATTGAAGAGACAAGGGGGCTCATCAGGGCTCAAAACGACATATAATACACAAAATGATCCACTGGAATTTCGAGCTAACACAGGAAGACAAAATGGGAGCCGCTTGAGCTCCAAAAGTCCAAAGCATAGGAAGACATTAGGGGGTTCTTCTGTTTACACCTTAAGTAAACACAAGAGGGTTCATCGAGGCTTGAAACGATACAAAAAGACACGGGGGCTCATCGGGGCTCCGACTGACCAAGAAGAACTCTGAAACTCCAAAATCTGAGAAGATGGATTGTGGCTCGATAGAATTCCATAAGCAACATGAAGACACAATAAGGGGGCTCGTCAAGGCTTGAAGCGACACATCAAATTGTCCACGCGTCAGGTTGTCCTGGCGTCAAGCTGTCCCGCGTCAGGATGACCGGCGTCAAGCTGTCCTGCTTCGACCAACTTGACGCCAGGACAACTTGACGCCGGACGATTTGAGCCAGGGATTTTGTGAGAACATAGTAAGGAAACATTCGAATAAAATGACAAAAGGGGCCTCATTGAGAGTCGAAACGACACATAAAGACACAAGGGGGTACACTAGGGCTCCGAATTACACAGCAGAACCAATGCGGGCCTCTAGAACCCCAAAACACAAGAAGACATGAGCGGACTCGCTTAGACTTCCGAAAACCTCAAGAAAACATTAAAGGGTTCATTGGGGCCTCTAAACGACACAAAAGGACAAAACGGGGGCCAGTAAGGCTCCAAAGTCAAAAAAAATACAAAGGGGCTCGATAGCATTCCGAAACTATGCCAAGAAAATACAAGGGGTTGATTGGGACACAATACGGTACATAAAGACAGAAGGGAGGCTCCGACTGACACAGCAAGCCATAACGGGTCGCTAGAACCCCAAAACATGAGAAAGGTGAGCATGAGGGGGCTCGCTATCTCCGAAAACCACAGAAAACATGAGGGGGCTCATCCTCGAAATTACACATAAAGACACAAAAAGGCCATTGGAGCTCCGATTAACAAAGCAAGGGATGATGGGGGCGCCCGAAGGGGCGCCATATATGATTAGAAACATAGGGAGATACAAAGGGGTTTATCAGGGCTTAACACAACACCATATGAAGACACGAAGGGGATTTTGAGGTTTCAAAACGACAAATACATACAAAGGGGGTCTGTTGGGTCTCCGATAAACATAGCAAGACACAACGAGGACCACTAGGATTCCAAGACATAAGAAGACAAAATGGAGCTCATTGCGGGGCTGGAAGCGTCACCATAGACACATGGCCCAGATTGACCCAGCAAGAAAAGATATGGGGGCCGGCAAGGTTTCAAAGCACAAGAAAATACTAGAAGGCTCGATAGAATTTAGAGCTTCACATGAAAACACAAGAAAGTCATCGAGGGGATTATCAGGGTTCTTAACAACACTATGGAAAAACAGAGTGGCTCCAGTACAGTTTCGAAAACAACATACGGAGACACAAGTAGAGGGGTCATCAGGGCTTGAAACGACACATAAAGTCACATGAGGGCTGTGACTTCGAGTTATACAGCAATACACAACTGAGGTCATTGGGGACTCAAAAATATGAGACACAAGTAGATTTGGAGGGGCTTGCTAGTTCCGAAAAAACACATGAAAACACAAGGGGGCCAATTGGGGGACAAAAAGACACAAACTGGCCAACTAAATTTCCGAAATTATAATCACTCCTAGCGTCCAGTTGTTCTGGCGTCATGTTGTCCCGCGTCAAGATGGCCGGCGAAGCAGGACAACGTGAAGTTGTCCTGCTTCGCTCCTTTTTGCCTCCCCTATCATTTCATACTGAGTACTAGACTGCTGCAAACGCGAGATTGTTTATGACTATACTGCTGCTGTTTTACTACCTTCTACCTGCTGCTACTACTACCTGCTCGGTTTTAACTTCCTCACGTCCACGTCCTCCATCTCAAGACAGCTAGTGAAAGAAAAACTCCACTGCATAATATTCATACTTATACGAAGCTTTTATTACTATTACTTTACGAACTTGCCTAAGTATAATTCTCACGATAGTAGGTACCTATAGGTAGTTTTAAAACTTTATGCCGCTAAATTACGATCCAATTTATCGCTTATTATCGCTAGTGCCATTACCGTAATTGTTTCGTTACTATCGTTTCGTCACCCAGAACCCACAAACAAATGACATTTCATTCGATTGACACTGCAACCTAATCCTACCATCCTTTTTTTGCAACCGTTTGTAATGGAAGACCATAACTTCCGCGTGAAGCAAGTAAGTTAAGTGCTCAACTCTAAACATTACAAACTGGTATTTAATCTGTTTTTATATGCTTGTTTCCAGAGAATGCACGAAGCAACTCCTGAAGAAGTAAAAAAACCGGACACTGGCGCAACATGGTTCTTCAAAATCCGAAACATCAAAAGCAACTGGCTGAAGCGCGCCATCTTCGGTTCGATCCTCGCCAGTTGCTTTCCCTTGGTCATCTACTTGGGCCCACTGATGATTATGGTCTCGGCCCACTGCGTCCAAATTCTCTGCTTCAGTGAAGTCATCGCCATAGGGTACAACTACAACAAAGTACCCAAGGAGGGTTTGCCTTGCTTCCGCTCGCTATGCTGGTACTTCTTGATCGCCGCCAATTACTTCTTCTTCGGCGAAACAATCGCGGTTCACTTAGAGGAGTTCAAATGGAGCTACTTCCGCACTGCAATGGCTTACCACCGCTTCATTTCATTCTGTGCTTACTTGACGGGGCTGGTGTTGTTCGTGCTGAGTTTGAGGAAAAAGCACGACTTGAAACAGTTCAGGATTTTGGCTTGGACGCACACTTTGCTCATAATTGTAGTGTTGCAATCGTACATGTTCATCGAAAACATCTTTCACGGTTTGATCTGGGCGCTGTTGCCGTTGGCTTTGGTGGTGCTGAACGATATATTCGCCTACGTTTGTGGAAGGACTTTTGGTAAAACTCCTCTCATCGAGCTGTCACCGAACAAAACTTGGGAAGGATTTGTCGGAGGTTTCGTCGGAACTTTCGTTTCTGGATTCGTTCTTGCCAGTATAATGTGCAAATTTCCGTACTGTGTTTGTCCTGTTAAATACGAGCAAGTCGACGGCCGTATACAGCTGAACAGTTCTTGCACGCCTAGCTACTTGTTCCAGCCCCAACCGTACGAACTATTGCCGGGCCTGTGGATCAACATGTACCCTTTCATGTACCATTTCTTAGCTATAGCTCTTTTCGCCAGCATCATAGCTCCGTTTGGAGGGTTCTGCGCGTCAGGGTTCAAGCGCGCTTTCAATATCAAAGACTTCAGTGACGTCATTCCAGGACATGGAGGGATAATGGACAGGTTCGATTGTCAGTTTCTCATGGCAACGTTTGTGAATGTTTACATTTTCACGTTCGTGAGCAATCCAAGCGTGGATTTGATTTTCAAGAAAGCTCTGTATTTGGACGAGGACAGTCAAGTACAATTTTATGGTATGTTGAAGGATCTTTTGCAGCTGAGTGGTGCCATACCAAAAAGTAATGTGACAATAAAACTCGGGTGATAATAAACGTATTACTTATTGTTTGCAATGAGGTTTTATTTTATTCCGCATTCTTTATGTGGTAGTGGGAGTCTTTCGCCAAATTTTTGGAAATTTGAAGAATTGTAAAAAATTTCAAATATTTTCTAGAAGAAGACAACAAACACGCAAATATTGCGCCTCTGAGGGTCAAGGCGGGCACGTTGCATTTTCAATGGAACAAAGCTCTCCGACTACCACATACCACAACACCAGATGATCAGATCGAAACTGCACAGACAGGCCTTTCGCACCTGCTGGGGGCTCATCAGTACGCAGGCAGCCAAGCCAGTCAAACCATTCGGGGCTGTGGCAGCCAGAGATCTTAGTGATATTAGGAGTCCCCCTGTGTAATACACAGAGGGACTCCTAATATCTCATATACTCAGGGGGACTCCTGATATGTGAGTCTCCCAAGCGGCGCCATCTACCAAAGGCATTCCGCAGATTCTATATTCCAAAAGAGTCAGGCAGGCAAGAGAATTGAACACAAATTCCATGTGAAGCCACACCATCACCAGAAGCATCGATGGTGAAGTGGACACACGTATACTCAAGCCGAGTGAGAGCAATGTTAGGAGACAACAAATTTTCAACAACAACAACAACAACAACAACAACAACAGATTTATGCGCCTGTTAGTATGGGGGCATAGGTCATGCCGTGTGCAGATTCGTGAAGATACAGGGTGATTCAAAAGTGCCGGACCACCTTGAAGGTGCGTAATATGGAAGCGTAGTAGAGTGCTGGGAAATTCTATTTCTTCTAATTTTGAAGTTATGGAGGGACAAAAGTTGGTCCTTCAATCGCTTCTATTTTCTTTGCTTCAAAAGATTTTAGTGAACTGTTTATGGAGAAAGAATGAGTACAAAAAATCACCTCTTAATCTGCAAAGAGTTTCTGTTTTGTATACAGAGGAGTCATGAATCCTGAAAATTATTTTTTTCTGAAAGTACCTGCAAACAGCCACATTGGTCCCATAACCTATGTGGAGCACAATAAAACTATGAAACACAGTTCATTTTGATAGAATTCTGTTGCTACTGGTTTTTTAGGGAAACTGAATTTTTGTAGTTTATGATTCACCTTGTGTATAAAAACAGAAATTCAATACAGATTCAGAGGTTGATTTTTTGTAGTCATTATTTTTTCATAAGAAGTTTACTTAACTCTTTTTAAATAATGGAAATAGAAGCAATCGAAGGACCAACTTTTGTCCCTCCATAACTTCAAATTTAAAACACATAGAATTTTTCAACAACTTTCCAGCACTCTACTTCACTTCCATATTACGCACCGTTGAGATGGTCCGACAATTTTGAATCACCCTGTATATAGAGCTATATCTCTATCGATTCCTATCAAACCACTGAGGGGAAGGCAATATCCCCATCAACACTACATTCCTTACCACTAAATAAATACCATATTTGAATATGGCGAAATAAAGGTAGTATTTGGTGTTAGGTGAAACTAAATGGTCGTTTATAGTGTATTATTATGAGTTTCGAGGGACATAGTAGAGAGTTATTGCAGATGAAATAAGGGTAAGCAGTATTAAAAGCGGCACTATTTTGACACCTACTCTTGCGCAGATTAGTGCGAAGTTAAATTTCCATAATAAGGATAGTGCCTGCCTTTATTCATGCACTCTTTGTCTTTAGGTCGACCTTATTTATACTTTATTTTGATAGTCCAGTGAAATGAGGCCATTTTTATGCCAAAGATGGAACTAATTAGGGGCAGGATAAAAAAAATATTGCGATTTAGAGGATGAAAAACTGAATAAGAAAAACTAAAGTTTCATTTCGAGCCATCTTTTCAACCAAAGAAACCATGGAAAAAAATGGAGAAGATGGAAAAACATGCGCCGCGGTCTTTCTCTTGAAACGGTGAAAGAACGGTGAGAGATGTATAGAAACTGTCAGGGAAAAAGTTGTAGATGAAAAAAATTTAACAATGTATTGTAAAGGATAAGAAACTGGTTCTAAAAAATCAAAGCTTCATTTCACACCGTTTCGGTAAATTTAAGAAAAAAATCGGTTGTGTCACCCCAAAACTTCCCCGACGAGTAGCAAGGAACGGATGGAAATTTTATTATGAAATGATGATCCTTCGGGTGGGAAGTTCGAGAAAAAGATCGAAGAATTAAGATATTTTCTCTAATAAGGGATTTATTTAGAGCTCCATCATTTGAGTCTCGTCTCGATAAGCTGGGCCGATGGATTTTAAAGCGCGGAAAACTCTCGGAAAACTTGAAGAATTTCAAGAGAAACTGCCTGGAAATGTCCAAGAATCAATTAGTTACCCTTTGTTTAAAAACGTTAATATATGAATCTGTTCACAAGCTAAAAAGTTAGAAATTTGCAGGTTTTCATTAGGAACCAAATTATGTAAAAAGAAAAGCGAGTGAGGCAGTCAAACGCGTTAGTACATGAATAGAGGTAAACGATCTAAAACTGGCACCACAGAAAGATTGAAAATAGTTGGTTAGTTGAAAATTTTAATTTTACGGGAAATCCTAGAATCTTCTTCCAAATCATCTTCTTATGAAGATCTTCAATAACGGCTTCACTTTAAGCTCCATCATTCAAATCCGGTTTCGATAACCCAGGCCTGTTTAACATTTTCAACAGGGAATTTCCCGGAAAATTGAGAAGAAAATAAATGAAAATGTTCAAGAGCCCAGTAACCTCTTGTTTGAAAAAAAATGGTGAAAATCTGTTCACGGAATAAAAAGTTGGAAAATTTGCGGTTTTTCTAGAGATAAAAACTCGGGAACCGTGAGTCCGATTTCGAAAATTTTCTTTCCAAAAATTAATTTAATCTTTTCTCCAACTTTCGTTCCGAGCATGTCTGCACCTAAAATGAATATTACGTGGGGCTCACCGCATGTCAAAGTTGGCATTGTAGTTTTTTCAAAATCACGGAATATACAAATTTCATTTTGAAAAAATTACCGTCAGAAAACCGGAACCGTGCCAATTTTGAAAATAAGTCTACACGACGCCCAATCCAATATACTTTCGATATCAGTTTGACTTTTCCGAAAAAAGTTGATCGCCGAGCAGTGATGAATTTTTGAGTGGAGTCCTGTATCAAAGGCGAGTCGTTCTGGTCGAAATTCGGGCGAGAGGCCCTCTCGGGTGGCAACGGCTAAGAGAAATTTTGAAAATTCATATCGCTCGACTGGAAAAGGTTGGAAGATTGCAACTGCAGACTTGATTTGACTCTTTTGTTTTGTTGCTTGCTCCCAAATTTGGTCTCAATCTATCATATAGATTTTGAATAATTGAATGGTAAAGTTTTGAACTTTGACATTTTTTATTATTTGACAAATGACAGATAGGGGAAAACTATCAACTGTTCTGAATACAGTTTTTTATGGGCTCTCGAACGATATATCGCCAGTCAAGTTCTGTAATGTATAACATCTGTCATTCTTTCATAGTGACATTTACGTTTGACAGATGACAGCCAAAAACTAATGGGCTCATTCCAGGGACCAACAATGTCCGCATGCCAAATTTCAAGTCGATCGGATCAACGCTGCGGCTGTAATCGTAGCAGATTACAGACAGACACACACACAGACAGACAGACAGACAGACATCACTCCAAAAATGTTCTTAATCGTCTTGGGGGACCTCAAAATGGATATATCCGTCTTCATCTCGAAATTTGTTTTTAGCGCGTTCACAATACTTCCCCTTCTCGTTGGGTGGTGGGTCGGGGAAGTAAAAAAAAAAAAGTTGGAAAATAGCCATTTGCACTCCCAGCTTCCTCATTGAATACTGAAATAAACGTAACAAATATGGAAAATCTGAACAAACTACCTTGTAGAGGATCAAGTTATCTATAGAAAATGCCGTGGTGTAATGTATGCATCTTTGTCGACTTAGCTGCGGAGCGCTATCAAAGTTGGGGTACATGACTAGTGACGCGTCGCATATGTGGTCAAACTGGCACGACGTTGCGGTCATTGTTCAATTGATTATAAAACATGAATAAATTATTTCAAAATATTGCGTGCTTTGGAACGTCTGGTAACTATTGTCGAAAATGTAACTCCGCGGATGAACGCTTTGTTATCTATAAAGTTTATTGTTTGGCAAAATTAAATCCTGAGTGTCACGGTACTATTTTCGTCATATTTTCATACTAGAATACTAGAAATCTAGGACGAGAGACTGGGTTTCTAGGGAATTTCTGAATTTGTCGTTTCTAGGCATATATTTGTACTATTTGTAGCATCAAAATAGTACGAAAATCGTATCGTGACACTCAGGCTTAAAACTGAGATAAGTAGGTACTTACTCGCATTTTGTAACACAATATGTGTAATAATTGAAAAACGTGATTCACGTTAGATAATGAAATTTTTTGCAACTGATTTCTGATGAACAATGATAATTCAACAAGAGCTCGGAGATAATAAACAACAACTGTCCACCTGAACAACGGGGTTGGAAATTAAACATTTCTCTGTTGATACCAGGATAACGTAGCTCTCGAAAATCTGCTTCGGTTGGTTTCCTGCAGATGCCTGAAAAACTGCGAGAAGCTTTGTGGATGCAGAAAAGCTGACCTCAAGTGTAGGTACCAAGTTTTGCCACCACTGCGGTGGAGCCACCTGTTCTGACGCTTCCTGCATTGTCGTTTCGGAAGACGATGATGATGACCACAATGATAATTGTAACAATAAGTATCTACCCAGACGTTGAACAAAGCACGCAATTTTTTCAAATCATTTGATCATCTTTTATAATCAAATAAACAATGACCGCAACGTCGTGCCAGTTTGACCACATATGTGACGCGTCACGAGTCATGTACCCCAAGGTTGATAGCGCTACGCAGCTAAGTCGACAAAGCTGCATACATGACATCAGGGGATTTTCAAAGGGGATCATTTAATCCTCTACAAGCTAGTTTGTTCAGATTTTCCATATTTATCACGTTTATTACAGTATTCAATGAGGAAGCTGGGAGTGCAAATCGCTATTTTTTAAGTTTTTCTTTTTTTTCTCAAGTTTCTCAAAACGGTGTGGAATGGAACTTTGGTTTTTTAGATCCAGTTTTTCATCCTCTACATTGTCATAGTTTTTTAATTGAGTCTAGGGTTTTTGTGAGTTTTCCAGAAGAACTACTCCATCAACAGGATTGTTGCGCAACTTCGAACGTCGTTCACGGCTTAACTAGAAAAAGCTAATAATGGCCTTGAAAATTTTCTACTGGAGCATTCAATCCTCTACAACTTTGTCGGTCATAATTTTCGGATATCTCTTGTCGTTCTCACAGCATTTAAGAAGGAAGGTCACGCGGACAGTTCTTCCACTTCACTAGACCGGCGCGCAACTTTGACTGCGATAAACGGCTAAACTGAAGAAGTTACACATATGCCCTCAGGGACTTCTTTGTAGATTATTGAATTCCCTACAACTTTGTCCATGATAGTTTTTACACATCTCTCACTGTTCTCTCACCGTTTCAGAAGAAAGACCGCGGCGCATGTTTCTCCATCTTCTCCATTTTTTCCCATGTTTCCCGGGATGACTGAAAATGAAACCTTAATTTTTCTTAGACGGCTCCGTGGCGCAGGTGGTTGTGTGGCTGCCTGCGGCCACGAGAGCCCCGGGTTCGATTCCCGGAAGAAGTCTGGATGTCTGTGTTGTCTAATTTGCAATTTTTCACTATTATTGTACTGAGTAAATAAAGGCAAAACTCCTATGGCCAATGTGCGCCTATAAGGAGAAAAACAATTTTAAAAAACCTTAATTTTTCTTATTCAGTTTTTCATTCTCTACATCGCCATATTATTTTCATTCTGCCCCTAATTTGTTCCAAGTTAAATCGTTATTTTACTGGACTATGACAAGTCCCAAAAATGGCCCTGTTAGTGTATTGTTGATTGCCTATACTCCTCCAATTTTGAGCAAACTACCCTTACCTTACTGAATAGGGAGCTAATTTTTTGCACATAGTCACTTTGTTCTTTGTTCATCAAAATTTTGAGCATCACCTCAAGGTCACGTTGTCATCTAAATAGAACAAAGGCTCACAGAACGTCGAAAAAAGAAAGTCCTTGACGTTTGCGGCCAAAATTATCAAAAGGTGAGTTGCACTACAAAACTGAACATTACATACAACGCCCTTGATTATTAGACCTACAAGGATAATATTCACTCATCTAAATCCCACTGTCAATGGCAACGGAATAAAATTGATGTAAACAACAAAATCTGACAGCTGTCACTTCGGGCTTCTTTTTTGCAATGATCCCAGATAATTCCCAGATAATTTTGGCCCGCGTTTCCCTCGGGCTGGTTGTCCCTTGATAAATGCCCTCCTCCTAAGGAGTCAGGCATTTATCGCTACAACCAGCACTCGCGATCTCCTGGCCAAAATTAAGGTGAAAATCCAAGCACTTGTGATATTACCGTTTAAAAAAAAATCACTTCGAAAATAACGTGATTGTTATATTCTTGTTGATATTTAGATTAGGGATATAGGCATGAAAAAGCCTCAACACGCTCTTTTATTATTTCGCCTCACTGCACTCCACGTGCTTGTGCACAGAAAGTTTTTTCCCTGTCCCATGAGAATCTACCCATAGTGTGATCTGACCACACATCATCAATTTATTTGTTCTCGTCATCATTATCAAAGGCATCAGTTTCCATCGGCCTCGTCAAACCACTAAAAGTCTTGAGACTTCTCCAGTCTGCTAATTATTGTTATTATATGCGTCTGTGCCGGCTATAAGGCGATGCTGGATCGAGCTTTTGGCCAACTTTCGCCAAAAATGCAATTAAGAAATACCTCTCCGAAAAGAAGGCCGGTCAGATCGGCATCTCTTCCCACCCGGCCATTGGCCGTGGGAAATCTCATCCCGGGACATGACTATTTAATATTTTGGCAGCAAAAGCGAATCAATCAACAGGACGTTGGTGTTGTAGCAACTTGCTGGGAGGTTGTAGGAGTAAAGCTCCGCCTCGACCTGTACCTCAAACCCGCCTCTCGTTCCGTGGTGAATCTCAAGATCAAGGTTCGTGTAGGTATAATACGGATTATTATTATTGACAAGGCCAGACATCAACTGTACGTATATGCTATGTGCTGTGATGGACAATAATTAGGTACGATATAAGAAGCGATATGCGCGACTAATTATCGAAATATTTTTAAATTATACCTATACACGTGTACGGAAACGAGTCCGGTTTTTGTCCGCCGTTCCCATCCTGATGGGTGGTAAGAAATGTGAATAAGACTAGCACTTTAATACCTATTTTATATATTCCACTCTTATTCACTTTATTATGGCGAAAGCGTCATGAGCTCTTAGCCCAGCCACCTATACTATCTATTCTGAATCTAAAGAGGAGAAATGACTGGAAAATCAATTATGTCACTTTTATAGGAACCGAATCACCTCGAACCTCGGTACCATATACTGATGAAACAAAATTATCAAATAATAATATAAATCTGACATGTGCATCTTGTGCTTGAGTCATATAAGAAGAGACGTCCAGTGGGTCCCTGCCATGGGAACGCAAGGGTGACAGAATCAGCGTTGGATATAAATGACCAGGAATGTCTTCCAGTTTGCTAATTAACTATCAGCTAGATCAAGTGGCGTGAATAACCTGCGATTACAGTCAAGCCAACATTCCCAACCAACAGATTATACCAGGAATTTCTTTATAATCCCCCCAACAAGTTGAATTATTTACAAATCGTTCATGCAGAATCACGACAATTTCTTTCTTTGCTTTTATCTGCAACATCGAACAGCAACGCAGCACAACTTCCTCGCCATCATCGGGATGTTAATAGCACATCAGAATAACTACAAGAAGCTAAATGTGGATGGATTATTGAGTGTTGGTTGGATTAATGCGACGAGGAGCTCATTCCGCGTATTATACTCGTATTACGATGATGCGGAACAAACCAGAGACGATTAGTAAATGGTTTGCTTTATTTTGTGTTAGAAGGTTCTTGTTGTTGTAGTTATAAATTCTCAACTTTTCCCAAGCAGGTACAAAATATAGATAAGTGCTGCACAAGCATTTGTAAATATACAATCTCTCTGTAATAAAAATCTCTCTTTAATGAAAGAGTTTTCAGGACTATATCTCGGGGCAATAAGTATTCAGTTATAAAGGCCTTATGTATTATCTTGGTAACGCTAAGAGCTACGCCGGGGAAAGTTGACGTGAGTCGTCATTATACCTATTTGTCTCCGGGAATCTAAGGTTCTGCAACCTCGCATATCTTAGTCGATGAAATACCTTCACAGAAACTTTAGAGTATTGAGGGAATTAATTTCTAGGAAAGCTAAAAGTTTTTGAGGATTCTAACATGAGTAACATGTTAATTAGCTATTTTCATTGCTATACGGGGTGATCATCTAAAAACTATCCATTCCTAATATAACTCTCGATTCCGTGAAAGTTTAGTTCAGATTTTGCGTGAAGATTTCTTCAAGCAAAAACAAGTCGATTTCTATATCGAGAGGAACGTCTTGAATATAGGTACCTTGACGAATTTCAGCTCTTTCGCCACTACCCTCCCCAACTTCAAATTTTCAAATGGCAACACATACTTTGCGAATTTGTGATACATAAATTGAAGAGAATTAAATTCCCTACCTAAAAAAATATTTTGAAAATTATCAACCCCACTCCCCATTTCTTGAAATTCTCTGAGTGTCCAATTAAATATTGTCGACCCCTCAATTCTCTTCAATGCAATCTACGTCATCCTGCTAGCATCGAGAAAAAAAATTTCATTCTTCAAGACATATCAAATTGAAGGTAATTGGAATGTCTTTCTGTAAACATTTTTTTCTCAATTTTCAAAAACATCTTTTTCTATCCTCAAATTCTCCGAACGTGTAATTTAATGGGGGATGGGCTAAAAATTGAAAAATATATTTTTAGAGAGAGAAAATTAATTCCCTCCAATTCGATGATGCATCATCACAAAGTAGGTGGTGCCTTATTGAGTTTTGATTATTTTGAAGTTGGGGCGGGGGTGAATTTAGTCAGCACTTTTACCACCGAAAATTCTTTGCCTTGATGCTACTTAGGATTACGCTGACTAAATTGAGAAGGATTCAAGGGTCGATGATAGTAAATTGAACAATCTGGAATTTTTGGAAAAAAAGGAGTGAGGTTGAAAAAATAAAAAAATATTTCTTCAAGAGAATTTAATTCTTTACAATTTGATGTATCACAAGCTAGGTATAGTGTCATTTGCAATTCAGAAGTTAAGATGGGTAGGGACAGAAGGGCTTAAGATAAGAAGTTGCAATGTGTGTTTTAGATGTCCCCCTGGTATATGATCGAAGGAATATTCACTAGGAATCGGAAGTTATAACGGGTGTATAGTTTTCAAATAATCACTCGGTACATATTATTATGATTTTACACAACAAAACAATCAAATTAAGGCTGCAGTTGCAGTTTTCCACCATTTTTCAGTCTGGCGTTATGGATTTCCAAAATTTCTCTTGGCCGTTGCCACCCCCCCAAGAGGGCCTCTCGCCCGTATTTTGAACAGAACGACTCGCTTTTGTAGCAGAACTCAACTCAAAAATTCATTCCTGCTCGGGAATTGACTTTTTTCGAAAAATTCCAATTGATATCAAAAGTTGATTAGATTGGGCGTCGTGTGGGTCTTTAAAATTGACACGGTCCTAATTTGCCGACAGTAATTTTTTTAAAATGAAATTTGCACATTCCGTGAGTTTGAAAAAAATGTAGTGCAAACTTCGACATGCGGTGAGCCCCACGAAATATTCATTTCAGTTGCAGACATGCTGGGAATGGAAGTTGGAAAGAGAATTGGATAATTTTTTGAGAAAAACTTTTGAAATCGGACTTACGGTTTTGGAATTTTTCTTTCTGGAAAAACTGCATATTTTCCAACTTTTTATCCCGTGAGCCAATTTCCACCATTTTTTTTAAAAAACAAGAGGTAGATAACTGATTTTTGAACACTTTCCATTTTTTTTGTTCAATTTCCCGGGAGTTTTCCGGTTGAAAATATAAAACTGGCCTGGGTTTTCAAGACCGTACTTGAATGATGGAGTTTAAAGTAAAGCCTCAATTGACAATTTTTACAAGGAATAAGGAATCTTATATAGCCCAGGCATTTTAGGCGAAAATTTGGTCAAACCCTGAAATAAATATGTCCCTTTTGAAATTTTGCACAAACGGCCTTTGACCAATGCTGAACAACATACTAAAAGCTCCGGTCCAACAAGTGTGCGGAACACAGTTGTTTAGGGCAAGAAAGGAGTAAGTGCCGCTAAATCTAGTAGCGCCTGATTGAGAAATGATGGGATACTCTAACTGCAGAATTAATTTGACTTTTTTATTCTGTTGCTACCTGTCGAATTTAGTCCCAATCCATCAAATAGATTTCGGATAATTGAAGGGCAAAGTTTTGAATTTGGACATTTTTCAATATTTGACATATGACAGATAGGAAAGTACTTTCAACTCTTCTGAATACAGTTTTGCTAAGGCTTTCAAACGACACATTGCATGTCAAGTTCCGTGGGATACAGCTTCTGTCATCATTTGATAGTGACTTTTTTGTTGACAGCTGACAGTCAAAAATTATTGGGCTCATTCGACAGCTCAACCATCTCTGCATACCAAATTTCAAGTCAATCAGATCCACCATTTGGTCGTTATCGTGGAATATCACTGACAGTCACACACACAGCCAGGCACAAACACAGTCAGACACACAGACAGACAAACTTTTATCTGGAAATGGTCCTAGTCGCCTCAGGGAGGCTCAAAATTGATATTTCCGTGTTCATATCGAAAAATGTTTTTTACCGCCTTCACAATACTTTCCCTCCTCTTTAGTTGGTGAGTCGGGAGGTAGGGAATCAAAGAATTCTGTTTTAAAAAGTGGATCAGCATTGCTTGAAAGGCATTCAGACCAACCAGGGTCCTTCAAAATTTTGAGGAAATCAAATTTTACAGAGTTACTACTGTTGCGGAACTCACTCCCTTCTTGCTAATCAAAAACTATCACGCTCACATTTCCAGGCCTGGAGCTTTCAGTACATTGATAAGCATTGCTTGAGGGACACACTGGTCAACGTTGAGACCTACAGTACCCTCTTCTGAACTACAGCAAGAGTTTATTTAATTTGGCGGCACTTACTCCTTTCTTGCCCTAAACAACTATGTTCCGCACACTTGTTGAACCGGAGCTTTTAGTATGTTGTTCAGCGTTGGTCAAAGGCCGTATGTGCAAAATTTCAAAAGGGACATATTTATTTCAAGGTCAAACCCTAAAATTCCTGATGGGCTAATAGGAATAAGATTGAGGTATTCCTGGAAAATTCAATTTTTCCTGACAAAATTTTCAATCTCCTGCAAATTATTTTTAATGTTTCCCTCTAATTCCAACTGCCCACCCGAAGGGACGTTTTGAACAAAAATGTACATAGGTTCCTGGATACTAGTCTGAAAAGATTTGGGGTGACACAACCAATATTTTTCCTGTGAAACTACAACTGCGCAAAACAAAAAATCGCCAGGTTTGTAGCATAATTAATATCGATTCTAAATGTGAGAACAGATTTTGGTGAAAAATTATAGGTACAGTTGGGAGCGAAATGATTCATACGGCACTGCTAGGAAATTGGCTGGATTTCAGAAATGTTAGCTGTTTGGATTGTTCTTGAATGCCAGTTTTGATTAGAGATTGATCTTTATCAAAACTGGTATTTAAGAACGGCCCAAGCAGCTAACATTTCTGAAATCCAGCCGACTTCCTAGCGGTGCCGTATGAATCATTTCGCTCCCAACTGTACATGGTGATTTCTTGGACGAGAATTCAAGTCTGGATCTGCAATTTTCGAATAGACCGAAAAGGCGCTGTATTGTACTTCGGTTCTGGAGTAAAGATGCCTAATTGTAATCGATCTCATGAATCTATTCAAAAGATATAGCTTGTTGAAATTTTCGTCCAAACCAGCAATAATTTCAAAGTAGGATCGAAGAGAAATTTTCAAAAGCAGATCCTGATTCTCCTTGGATAACGCTACCTATCCTTATCTTATGTCGTGGAGCACCCTGTAATTCAAGAAACCGCAGAATTTCTATGGGCCAGTCAGCTATAACTCTTGTAACTTTATTTCTGATGTGCTCACTGTAGCTATGAATTCAAATTCATACATTCCAGGCATTGGACGGCATGAGAGCTCTAGAAAAGTTCATCGGTTTCGCAAATATGCCGGTATAGCACCTCCACCAATTGTGCAAGTGTGTGTCTTATTTGCCCGTCATGATCTCCGGCAAATTTTAGGATATAATTATCATAGTCTTCCCTATTTTCATACGTTGCTTATGATACTAATTACCTATCATATGTTTCCATCGCAATAAGTAAAGGGTGACAGAATAAAAGAATCATAACTTTAAATTTTTCAGTTGCAAAAAAAAAATCTGTTGTGGGGCGACACAAAACTTTCCCGGCGGTATCCAGAGACGTCAGTAATGATTTTGATCGAAGTGTCCCTTCGGGAGGGGGCGATTCGATTTGGAAATTGATGAAAAAATTCTATTTAGTCGAGCGTTTAGCGAGCATCCTGCATCCATTGTTGAGCGGACAGAAAAAATGACAGGTTAGGTCAGTTTTCCAAGGTGATGAAATGATCCAAAAGCTAGAACTAGGTAGCTAACTGGTGTGATATCTCAAAAATGCAATGCTGGTTCCTTATTGAAATTTTTGTTCCTACTTTTGATATGATGATGAAATTGCAAAAACTTGATTGAAAACTTTTACTGCATCTGTGTGTCAAATTTCGACTCTATATTTTCAATATAGAGCTTGGGCAGACAAACCCAGACCCAATGTGCCACCTGAGGGCTTCCGATCAAAATCATCCACCCAAAGTCTAATCAGATCATTCCAGGCTGAACTTAGGCCTCCGTACCTGATTTCGATTCGATCGGATCAATAATTCGGTAATTATCGTGACAGAACCGCTTAATTTGTACGATCGCATGAGTGGTTTTATATTTTCAGGAGGAAAATTTCCGGGAAATTGGAGAGAAATTATTGGAAAATGTTCAAGAACCAGTTATCTATTCTCTAAAAAAAACAATTCCAAGAAATCTGTTCACGGAATGAAAAGTTGGAAAATTTGCAGTTTTTCCAGAGAGGAAAACTCGGCAACTGTTCATCCGATTTCAAAAATTTTTCCTCCAAAAATTAGCTCAATCTTTTCTCTAACTTTTATTCACAGCATGTCTGCACCTAAAATCAATATTTCGTGGGGCTTACCGCATGTAGAAGTTTGCATTGCGTTTTTCTCAAATTCACGGAATGTGCAAATTTCATTTTGAAAAAATTACAGTCGGAAAACCGAAACCGTGTCAACTCTGAAAATAGACCTGCACGACGCTCAATACAATCTACTTTTGATATCAGTTGAAATTTCCAAAAAAAGTCGATCCCCGAGCAGGAATAAATTTTTGAGTGGAGTCCTGCTACAAAAGCGAGTCGTGCTGGTCGAAACACCGGCGAGAGCCCCTCCTGAGTGGCAACGGCCAGGAGAAATTTCGAAAATTCATTACGCTCAACTGGAGGATGGTGGAAAACTGCAACTGCGGCCTCAATTTGACTTGTTTGTTGTGTTGCTTCCTGCCAAATCTGGTTCCAATCCATCGGATAGATTTTGAATAATTAATTGGTAAAGTTTTGTACTTTAACATTTTTTATTATTTGACAGATGACAGATAGGGCAATGTTTCCAACTGTTTTGAATACAGTTTTTCAAGAAGTTTCAAATGACATATTGCAAGTTGAGTTCCGTGAGATATAGCTTCTGACATTTAATGATAGTGACAGTTGGGTTTGACAGATGACAGCCAAAAACTAATGGGCTCTTTTCAGGAAACAACCATGTTTGTATACCAAATATCAAGTCGATCCAGTCAACGTTACGGCAGTTATCGTGGAAGATCACAGACAGACACACACACATACACACACACACACACACACATACACACACACACACACACACACACACACACACACACACACACACACACACAGACAGACATCATTCTGAAAATGGTCTTAATCGTCTTGGAGGACCTCAAAACGGATATATCCGGTGAAATCTCGAAACTTTTTTTCTGCACGATTACAATACTTTCCCTCCGTGTTCGTGGGTGGGCCGGGAAAGTAAAAGCAGGAAAAAGGTGGTGGAGGTGTTGAAAGTAAAGAATAGCATACAGTTCATTTTTTAGGTGGAATGCGAAGGTGCATGTTTGCGATTTGCACCACCACAATGGTTGAAAAAAAAATTGACTCTAGATGTAAAGGCATGACAAGAAAATTAATTAATAAAAAATTATATTTTTTGGATCCCTCGAATTCAATTGCATTCGCATTCAGTTGTCTCTTTCAAACTGCTTTAGCTGCTGAGAACCGTGAGATTTGAAATGCATCTAGCATAAAATTGCCATCTCAATGTCATCAATCATACCGAGTCACATTTGCTTTGACTGGCTGCAAAATGGAGAGAGGAACACAGTTTTTTCATACATATTTCTTTTTTACGCCAATAATGAATTGTTTATGTCTGATGGGTACCGATTAGGTTACAACAATATTTAGATGCACCGTCGCATCCTATACTGGCAGCAGCAATCATGATTTCGCAATATTCAACAAACGATAGAAATAATTTATTTGTTCAATGCAAAACTGCAGCAGCACTCAACAGACACAATCATACGATTCCAAGTTTATTTTTGTTTAGCTGAGAAATAAATAAGAATAAATTTGTATTTGTTTAATTATAAATGTCCATTCATCGCATTAATGCTGTTATAACTGCATGTGCTTCATACGTCATTGCCAGTTTTTTTTTTCATTGTTGTCCAATTTTATTTTAATTCAGATTTTTCCGATTTTTTTGGTAAGTATTAGCTGGATTTCTCGTTTTTGGTTTGTCTAAACTAGCAACTCGCGACAAACCAGAGAAGCTCGCATTTGCCAAAAACTTTTTCCCTGAATAAAATTAAAGAACAATCATGCATGTTGTCTAGAAAAGTTCAATAAGCGACCGGAGCAAGATGGCGACGAATCGTGAAACAGACTTCGAAATCATGAATCATGTATATGAGACAAATGTATGTCCCAAGTTTCATCAAGATCGATTCACTTACGAAAAAGTTTAATATGCCGGCCGGGCAAGATAGCGGCCAATCATTAAACCGACTTTAGAATCATAAATCATTATATGAGACACAACTATGTTCTAAGTTTCATCTAAATCGGTTAACTAATAAAGAAGTCCAATATGGCGGGTCAAGATGGTGGACGATTGAATGAATATTTTTATACCCTTGTACTGACTCACTTACGTGATAGTAATTGAAGAAAAAACCAAGGTCCTACGATTCTTCGTTTAGGATCGGACTCGTGACAAGACGGACGGACGGACGGACGGACGGACGGACGGACGGCAATCGGCAAAGTGCAGCTAACAGCATATTTCCTATAGGAAATACGCTTAGATCGATTATAGAAAAAACATTTCGTCATATTATACAGAATATGATGTACGAGATACTTATTTATAGTTACGTGAAAAAACAACAACGTGGTGGTTCTTAAAGGCAAACAATAGACGTGTTATAAAAATACAAAAATTTCGGGGTTATTTGTGAGTTATAAACCATGAATATTGGGTTTAGGACGGGCGCATTAGGCATGGTCATGATTTTTTATACAGAGCCACATCAGGAGTCAGTTCAGTGAGCATTGTTGAGCTTCAAGACCCCACACAATACAATTTCATTAGAGATACACTGTTGAATTTCGCAACGGTCCAGTGCATCGGACGCGTATATACCTATTCATCGGTTATTTGGATAATTGTTTACAGGCATTCTTTTATTCGGTATGCCCATTCACGGGCTTGATGGGGACTCCCCTAAAGGTAAGGCTTTCAGTTCAATAGTACGGAGTTGCACTGCATGGAGTGGTAAAATAATAATCGATTCCATTAACTAGGTATAACTATCATAATTCACATTTATTATAAACAGTATAAATATACCAAGTTGAGACCAAAATAGCACGAAGCGTTTTATTAGTACCTAATATAAGTAATAAGTGCTCAACTTGATTCGTTTCAACCCGAAAACAACTGTTATTCACAAGGGAAAAAAAGACTAATTATTATCTGACCAAAATCCCGAGACGTAGTGAAATTTGTCGACTTAGTTCCATGTCACAAAAAAAATTTCAGTCCGGCGCTGTAGTATGTATAAGTACTACGAGCCCTAACCACTATACCTGTATTCGGACATTGAAAACTATATTCCCAATTTCAAATGAAACGAGTCCTGCTCGGAACGAGATCAAATCTTGGATCTGTAATCTCGAATCTTTACATCCCCTAACGTTAATTTCCAAAATATTTGATCTAAAGGCAAGTTTTACCCCCTTGAAGGAAAACCTCATTTCCAAACTTTTTTTGCGGTGGGGGTAGATAACTCCAGATATCATAATATTGTAGAACGTATTTTTCTTGATGTATCCTGGAAATTTGGTTCAAATCGATCAAAGCGTCTTGAAGTTATATTATAGCTCTTCAAATCTGCCAAAATTCAACACTTTTTGTTGAAAAGTTTGAAAATCGTTCATTTCTGGTACTTTTGAATAGCTGTAAGTTACAAACCAAATTTTCAAGATACACCAATAAAAATACGTTCTAAAATATCATGATATCTGAAGTTCAACCATCAACTTGCCGTGACCCTGAAATCTGTCAGTGAATCTCATGATAGGATTGGTGGGTAGGTGATACGTGAGTACATAACCTAAAAACAATATGAGAATAATAGGGCGCAAGAGTATGCACCTCGCCTACTGGAGGAGCTGCTGGCACCCTCTGCCAGCCGACACTTGGAACTCATTTGTCAATCTGATCAGAAAAGTCAAATTATAGCACCAACGTCAATTTTGAAATTTAAAATTCGTCGGAAAAGCTGGGCTGTTCCGTTGTTTTTGCTGCTCTTCCTTATGCTTATGCTTCCACTGCAGATAAGTGATATTGATTGTTCATTATATAGGTATTGTTTTTTTGCTTGGTCGAACATTTCGCGAAGTCTGAAGTTTTGCATTTGCGGTTTGTCGTACCTCAAGTTAAGTTGTGAAGTTTTTCTGCTTTTTCTTCACGTTCGAATTTCATAATGGAGCATATTAATTTCAATCACGCTTGTCCGCATCTTGTAATCTTGTGAAATTCGTTTGAAATTCGGAAGTTCTTCTCCCCATATTTCGATGGCGTGGGTACGTGATGTTCAGGATGGTGTGGTAATCGCCCATGAAGTCAATGACTTCTCCTTCAATCACATGAAGTAAAACACCCAGATACGGAGATACTAACAAATACTCAGTGTGAAATTAATAAAATAGTGAAAGCCTTTAGCCTATTTTATGTTCATCTTCAACATTCAATAATCAAAAGTTTCCATTGCCAAGTACCTAGGCAAGTAAGTTTGAATCGAATTACAACTGATGAAACTGGTTTCAATTCACATTGAATCTTATTTTATAGGGAATGTCACGTCACAGGGGCTTCTGGTCTGCCTTATAATGCGACCTTCTCACGGTACCACTTGGCAGCAAGATGCAGACAGGCGTGTTGATGTAGGAATTTAGATGCTTCATTTCGAAATTTGAAAGTGAAGGAAAACAGAAAAAAGATTCAACTTGACTTGAGTCTCGACAAACTGCAAACGCAAAACTTCAAATTTCGTGAAATGTTCGACCAAGCAAAGACACAATACATGATAAATAACCAATATATGTTATCAGCAGTGGAAGAATAAGAAAAAGCAGCGAAAACAACCAAATATCTCAGCTTTTCCGATCAATTTTGAATTTTGCAATTGACGTTTATGCTAGTTTGACATTTCACGTCAGATTGACACATGAGTTTCGAGTATCGGCTGGCAGACGGCGCCAGCATCAGCAGTCCCTTCAGCAATCCGGTTGCATACTCTTGCGACCCGCGCCCTATCAGATTTGAAAAAGCCTTTTTTTCTCATGACTACAAAAATTACACGTCAGACCTCGCGTCAGACTGTTGCACTGATTATATCTGCTCAAAGATTATGAACATACAATACAAGACACTTGACGGTCTCAGATGAATGTCTGGCGGGCTGATTTCTTGAAGTAAGTCAGCATCGCACAGCAAATATAATAACGCATGTAAATTGTAAATTACCCGTTGTGTGAAGAGTTTAACAGCAAGTGGATGTTTCAAGTGTGCAAGATGCAAATAGCGCGTTTTGCATTATTCCTCATCATGCGGAGTTCATCATACATGCATGCATCCATCCGTTTATGTGTAGCTATCGGTAAGTGGAGGTGGATTGACGAGAGGTGCAATCCAAGTAGTGGAAGCCAGTGGTGGTGGTGGTGCATCACAAAGGCATAACAAACACGAGTGTGTAAGTAAGTAGATGAGATAAGTAGCTCTGGTTGACAGATCCGAGGTGCAACTGCACGGCGAGCGCTCTTTGATATAGGTGCATCGGTATAGGCCGACAGGCGCGGATCCAGGGTCGAAGGACCCCTCTTAGAATATTCAGGCTGGCGGACGTTGCATTTTTTTTCTGCACAAAACTTACAATCGTATATTTGACTTCGCAGTAAGTAGCTACTAACGATATGTACGCTAAATGATTTTGCACTGAGTGATGACTGATGAGAGAGTGCAATGAGATTTGGCAGGATGACACTTTGTACGAGTACCTATAGTAGCGAAAAATTGAGCTCGTGGAAGTCCCTTAAACATTGAAGGCATTAGAACTCCCATCGAACCAGTCCAACATCGTTGAACAGGATGTTGGCATGAAGAAACTGATGTACTTGAGCTAAAATTCATGCACTTCCTTCGTTTCGGAAATATATAGGGTGATTCATTTATTCCGGCCCTGCAGTTTTTGAATCACCAATCACCCTATATTTGCGAAACGAACGACGCTGAACGCTGAAGCCATCCTGATTCCCCTCAAAAAACTGAATCTATACTCTTATACACTATAAATGTCGATTTTTTCGATAGGCATTCCGCGATGCCATCAGGCGGGCAAGGAATATAATAAAATTTCACGTGAAGCCGTGCCGTCACAATAAGGAGCGTAGCATTTGATGAGTTTTTCAATATGTAGTGTACTTAAGGGATCTTGAACTGTTGCTGCAACGGGCCGCCTGATTTGGATGCCTCCGCACTGATGGAGCCCCTAATAGGGATGGAACACATTATGTATGGGACTGTGGAGTTCAGGTCTGGTGTTCCGATGTTGTAGCAGTCTGAGAGCTCTGTTGATCAAAAACTGTTGTGGTCGATTTTGCCCTAACAGGCGCATATATTTGAGTTTTGTTGTGCTTCACAACATTTGTTTCTATTTCCGTGTCATTCGTCACATTCAAAAAAAATTCTTGAACAAACTAAACTGCTTGACAACTGAACTGCAACACCTAAAAATTAGGTGCGTTTTCAAATTGAGATAGCTCGGAAAATATTCAACGGATTCCAGAAATTCAGGCATGTGAGGAAAGATCATTTCTTTGACTATCGAGTGCTGGTATTGATTAAAAGTTTGATTGCACAATTTGTCATATACAGGGTGCCAACGGAGAGCGTGCAGATATGGGCAATATTTCACCTTGTACAACTTTCGAAAAAAAAGTCCAAGATTTTTTCTATCACCAGCATTTGAAAGGTTGTATCATTATCAAGTGTTTTGATGAAGAAGGAGTGGTCTGACGATGGAATGTGTAAGTACCTTTCTTACAGACAATAAAATTTTCAACAATTTCTTCCCGAGCACTTTCTTCCTAAGTGTCATTGTTCACGAGATATAGGCGAAAAACTGACCCTCAAGTTCTTCTCGAGGCCACAACAGCCGAAGCTCACAACCGGATTCTTGAGAACTTTTACTATGTTAAACTACATGCTTAACTGAGCTTATATACAAAAATCCGGCTGAGTTTCTTTTTTGTTCGCTATTTTTTCTATAATTCCTTGACTATAATGGCGAGAGAAAGTTTACTGCCTGCAAAAAAGTGCAACACCTTCACTCTAAAAAAAACGCCCTATTCGCCTATCGTCATACTCATAAGCGTCAAAACAAAAATGGAATTCGTCCCTGAAAACATCCGTTCATTATTCTTCAGCTACACTGATTTGCTCATCGCACTGCCTTCGGTATGTCGTCCTCTTCGGGTCAAAAAACAATGACAGAAATTGGGATCAGAAGAAGAATTCGTCAAAAATTGGTATTCGCCGAAATCAGACATTCTAGGGTGGCAGTCCAGTCACCTCCAATTGTACCTACATTTGTTCCTGACATCTTATAGCGGCCACTCGAACATTTTCATGGAAAGCAAAAACTGGTGGAGGGAAGACAAAATCTTTTTTGTCGGTCACAAATTGCCATCTCGATCTATTGGTTGATTTGAATCTTTGAAACACATTTTCTATGAAAATTTTAACAAAAATCAATTTGACATTTTGGTGTTGCACTTTTTTTTGGCAAGCAGTATAGAAATCAATTCTTCCACACGGCATAACTCAGAAAACCCTTACTCATCAGCAAAAATATTTTTGATTTGCGTTAACCAGTTGAACTCGACTCTATTGACCAAAAATGATTCCTCTAGTCTGATTGTAATTATTGGAGGAAGCATTTTTTGGTGCAACGAAATTGCGGTAGTAAAAATACTTTTTGCAAATATTTAAGACAATATTTTAATACTTTGCTTCGGTGTACGTAAGTGCTATATCCTCTGCCCTTTTCAAACAATAAAATTGGTAGGTACGAAGATAGGTAGGTAGGTAATAAAATCGTATTAGGTCCACATAATACGAACTCATATGTGGAAGATACGGAAGATATTCGCTGGAGACTCCGACTGGAGGATAAGCTACAAACCTTGAGACTTCGACATGTAAGTAGATCACAAACCCGTACAATTGGCGGAGGAGCCGGCGCTTAATATTGATGGATTGCTGAACATATTCGCTGGAGACTCCGACTGGAGGATAAGCTACAAACCCAGAGACTTCGACATGTAAGTAAATCACAAACCCGTACAATTGGCGGAGGAGCCGCTTGATATTGATGGATTGCTGAATGATAATTATAAGCGAAGCTGCTTGACTGTGAATTCTCCCAATTAAACGAAACTTGCAGAAGTTGTCCGATCGTCCTCAAATGAAACTGAAACTCAAATGAGAAAACGAACTCGAGATAATTATGCTAATATGAATAGAAGATATTGGGGATTATATCTACCGAGAAAAATCTGCCGACGATAAATATTTGAGAAAAATAACAAAAAATCAAGAAAATGAGCGAACACAAAGTAAATAGCCTGCCCTACTCTGTAAGGTGAGACTTGGAAATCGCGTGGAAGTCTGCTTCTACGATGGCAAGAGCCCAAGAGCGCATGAGGATAACGGCGGCCCTGCAAACTACCGGTTTTCGGATCATAGGATTCATAAGTCGTAACTGATACTGAGTATATTGTTGCTTGTATCAGGAATCGAATGTTTTGTAATTTTGAAATTATCGCGATTTCCATTTTCTCTTTTTGTAAAAAGAAATCATTTTATAAGGTTTAAACTTATTAAATTTTCACAAAGAATCAACTATACGATGAAAACTGAAGAAAAAACAGTAAAATCGGAGACATCAGATAATACAGGGTGTTTCACCATTTTTGTCAATATTTTAGGAAATGGTAAAGAATCGAAAAATAAATACTTCGGCAAAAGAAAAAAAACGATTTTTTTTCTAAAAATTTACGAATAATTACACCTTATATGGCCACCAGCTTGTAGGCATGCATCAAACTTACTGGTATGTACCCAAAATTGGTCAAAATCTAACAAAATAATTTGGAGTTACAACAAAAAAACCATTTTCAAAACTGAACTGCGAAAGCTTCCTTCCATCTTTGTTATAATGCGTTTCGATATAAGTACCTTTTTTCGAGAAAGTCTTTTGATGCTCTATGTCCCAAATGGGTCCGTACCCAAATTGAAAGTTAACCTTGCACTGATATAGCCCTTAGCCTTAGCCCCAAGAATTAATCCTTTACCAGTTCTTAGCTGATTATCAATAAGGTTGGCATCAAGCCGCCTTTAGCTTGACAGCTTTTCAACTACTTGGTGCAACATTCTGTGATGCAACTCATCCGCCTCCAAGCAAAACGGCCCTACGCGAATTTCTGGATCCGCGCCTGCCACTCGCGTACGATGATGAGCTGAAGAAGAAGAGGAGCTCGCTCGCAGTCGTCGGCGGCGGCATAATCAATGGAGGTAGTAATTAGAGGTGCCCCCACTCGCTTTGTCGGTGTGTGTGTGAGTGTGTATATGGTGTGTACGTATATGTGTAGGTCCCTTCGGTAAGCCCCCTCTGTCCCCACGGGTGCCGATGGCCCCTCTCCATGGCACCCTACAGTCTGCGCGAGTGTGCCTCCACCCCATCTCTTCTCCTCCACGTCTTCATTCTCTGAATCTCTGACACTGATTACTCTTCCGACAAAGGTCCGCCGGCTCTCTAACACCGCCCGATGCATATTGGGCGATGATCAAGTTGGCCAGGAACAGCGCGACTTCCGGGTCTGGCGCGCGAAGGACCAACGTACACGCGGCTTTACCGAGAGAAAATAATTATGGACACTCGTTCCCATACTGCCCGTTTCATTTACCGTCAGCTATTTTCGGATGCAAATTATTGGACTAAAACTCGTGCGACTAGAAAAATTTTTGCAAATTTTGTGATAAAACTGATTGCCGAACGTGAAAGCATGAATAAAGACTCAAGTGGTGTTTGCCGTCCGTTATTGTTGTTCTTGCAAGGATAATTCGAAGACCGAACGCCACTCCTTTCAGTGCGATGCTGGAAGGATGGTTGTTTTTGCTTTACCATCAGTGCTGGCAGTTCTTGTCGCCTTCTTGTCCTGGTAAGTGTGGGAGTTTCGTTTTTTGTTCGTTTTTTTTTGTCGATTTTGACACGTGCGTCAATGCCGCCAAACTGGTTTTAAAACAAGCCCTTTTCTGCATCTGATTTTCATTCTGATGACCCAATCTGCATGAAGTTTTCGACAATACGTATACCTATTTTTGGTTTTAATGTATTTGTTCTTAACCTTGAAAGTGTAAAAGTATCCAATTTAGTTTAGATTTCAGTAGGTGTGGGTAGCTACAATTCAAGTGAAAAAAAACGCACCACACCGAATATGTCCCAAACCTCAAAAGAAGTCTGTGATTGTTTGCGGAGTACAAGGATGGTCAGCATTATTCTACTTGCATTTTTCAAGCACCGATTTAAGGCTGTATACGCAGGGTATCAATATTTCTCTCTCAAAAATTAAGATAAAGAGATATAGAGATTTTGATGGGATTCCATTAAATGTTTGTCCACCTTGTTTCCGTTTGGATTACCCCACATTTTTTTAGAAGCCGATTAGCCCTTCAACACTGGAAAAGTTTCTAAAGGATATCTGGGACAATTTTTTGACAAACGAAAAAATTATTAACTGTTTAATAGTTTCAAGAGACGTAGGAAATTGAGTACAGAGTCGTTTTTTTTCCAAAAAAGTTGTCAACAAAAAAGAAAAAAATATTGTTTTCACATAATTGAAAAAAACGCTCTATATTAAATTTTTCAATCGAGTTTCCAATACACTCAGTACACCATATAAAAAATTGAGTTTTTATCTTCATTTTTGAGGGAGAAATCCTCAAAATAATTTTGCCCTGCTGAGAATACAGCCTTAAGCTTAGCTTCTATACGTACGCAAAAAAAAGGATTTTTCCTGTGAACGTCTTTGAATTGTGGTCAAGAGGCAGGCACTTGCCAGTCAGGTAAATATTCGCTTTTTTTGGCAAATAACTCGCACATTGCAACTAGGTCTCGTCCTTTGAGAGCCGATGCGGGCGGGTTTCAAAAGAACTAATTTTGGACAAGTATACGCTTGATAAAAAAAACTAATGAGGCCGTATTCATATCTCGCTTCTAAGCTAAAAGCGCATTTAGAGGTGCGCTTTTAGGGGATGTCCGTTCATATTTGAGTTTTCAAAAATACATGTTATATTTGAACGGTCAAATGTAATTGTGATATGTTATTTTGAACACTCAAATATGAACGGATAGCCCCTAAAAGCGCCCCTCTAAATGCGCTTTTAGCTCAAAAGCGAGATATGAATACGGCCCATGGCATTCAATTACACTCCACCGCCATCACAGATACCTACTAAGTGGACAATGGACATCTAGAACTCTTCTTTGAGCTGTCGAAGTCGTCGTTTTTCTTGACCCAACTACCTATATCTCCCGGATCAGTCGGGATAGGATCATAAGAAGGCTTGTCCGTTTTTACATTATTTAAGTTTTCCAGGCTTCTCACTCAATCATACATATTTTAACGGATATTAGGAGTAGGTATTACCTGAAAAAATTAAAAATTCGTAGGTACAGTCTGATAACCACGAAAAGTCACTTTTTGTATGCGTCTGATGTTGATGCTTTTTTGGCCGCGTCGATGCTTCCGCCTAGCTCGCAAACTAGGTCAGAAAAGATCTTTTTCGCCATCTTGGTACCTGCACAAATTCTTATTCGTAATATTTGACATACTGGGACTGGGTCCTATGTAAAAAAAACGAAGCATTAATCGTTTGTGCTCCGATTGTGTGGGAGTCGCTGAACAAATTCTTCTTAGTCACTCTTCCAAAATCAGAGGATGATCCTATAATACCTCGTTTTATACCATAAGACCCCATTCTCTGTGAACACGTATACCTGTATCCTGTACACTTTTTATTTTCAGTAGAATGACTTTTTGAAGCAAAATTAAAGTGACAAGCTGCAACGCTAGGAGCATACGACTGGATGGTCGCTGTTAGTTTCGCACCAAAACTTTGCAGGTGCCATCAACCCTAGCCGTAGCGTAGCCCCCCAGCTTGTCACTTTATTTTTGCTCCAAAAAATCATTCTACTGAATTTGAAATGTGAACGGCATATACTGTCAGGAGCACTGTACTACATACATCAAGTTTTTTGTAACTCCAAAAAAAAGTGACATAGCCATGGGGGAGCCTTTACATAGTACGCATTCACCATGAAGCCATCTAAGCCTTTAGATTCTATTAGGCCATAATTTCAATGAACAAGATCTTTTTCTTCTAATGACAAAAATTTTGATGTATGTAATATTGTGCTAATATTGTGTTATTTGACAGAAGCGACAGAAAAGAAATGACGTAAAAAACTAACAAACTAGCTTCACCATTTCACCCGCCAGATGGCATTGAGATTTTTGGAATCGCGAATATCATTCTTGCTAATATTAGAAGGTTGTCATGACAATAACTAATTGAACTTTGGAGGTTATCACGACAGTAGTGCGACAGTAACTTGCTCATGAGTAATTCAGAATTAGCACAGAATAGCTCAATATAGTTTATTCATAGTTTTTCCAGGGCAATTTTATAAATTTCAAAGAACTATAGAACTACTAGGAGTGATTACCTGAAAAATTATTTAATTTTTCTATTTCCGAAAAACTAGCTCAAAATATAAGCTTTAAATGAGCCGTATGTGTCGTATGGGAGGTTCGCGGTCGTATGTGTAATAAATGAGTCTAATGACTATTGATTTCAAAAAAATGATGAGGTATAGTAATATGATTATGGAATTTCTTCTTTGGCGATTTTAAATGATCGATCAAGACAAACCTCCTATAAAATCTTTAGAAAATGGATTGTTCATCTCGATCATCAAGCACATTTCAAAAAACCAAAGACTTTCTATAGATTTATCAGCCGTAATTGCTCAAAAAGCTATCCTATACAGGAAGCCCAAGGTTTATATGCAAAAAAATTAGCCATAAAGTCTTCAGATGATATTAACAAAGACTGTGGAGTTTTTTTTTTCAAAAATCGACATTATTCTTTTTGTTCCTTCTGTCAACCAACTTTGGAACCGCCGCAGGATTTGGCTGAAAAATAGTGCACAACACTCGTAGCTGGTTACACAAGATCCTTTCTGACGCTCAGCCCCCTACAGAACTCGGGCTGCACCCTCGTTCTGCAAATAACTGGGCTATTCTGTACCTCACAACGCACATTGTGTTGCGTTACTGCAAATTTGCTCTCCCGGCGTTAACAAAGTAGTTACCGGGATGGAGGTGCAAAGCCTCAGTAAGCAACGCAATTTTGGAAGAGACAAATACAGAATACTCTAATACCCGATTGCACAAAGGTTGTATCGAATTTTAGTTCGGTACTTAAAGGAGACCACAACACAAAATACAAGTTGGTCTCAGATGGAAGAGTTGAAAAAACTAGAACGATTGCATAGAGTCTTGTAATATTACTTAGCTCGTGACGGGCGCTGCGGTGATAATTAACAAGTGAGTATGCCTTCACGTGCGTGAGTCTCAGTAGCGCATTTTCTCAAAGAGGCATATTGTGAACGTAAAGAAATTTGGTTGAAGGAGAAACACCATTCCTTGCCCACTCTCTTCATTCGTAACTCATTGTGATATTTTGTTAACAGAATGGGGTACTTGCCAATGAAATAGATTTGAATGAAAATTCTTTCACTCATCAATATTTTTTTGTTTGAGAGCGGGAGCTGGGAGCGGTGACTAATCAACAGTAGTCTATTCTTTCCCATTTTTAGTCGGCTATCCATATAGCGAAATAATTAGATCGCTATGTCATGTCTTCGAGTTTGTGTTTTCCATTTATCTCTTACTTTGAGGGCAGCGTGTGGGGGTGGCAGCATTCGGCAAAGTAACTGTTGCACAGTTTGAGTTAGAAGTTTCTAAATGTTCAAGGAAATATGACAATAAGTGAAAATTGTGAAAGTTGAATTTATTTTGTTTGGGGGCGGGAGTTGGAGGCGGCGACTAATCAAAAGTGGCCTATCTCTTCCCATTTTTAGTCAGCTATCTATATAGCGGAACAATTAGATCGCTATGTCTTCAGGGTTATGTTTTACATTTATCTCTTACTTTGGGGGCGGCGTGTGGGAGCGGCAGAGTTTGGCAAAGAAATTCTTCCACAGTTTGAGTTGGAAGTTTCTGAATATTTGAGGTAACATTAAAATGTAAATCAGTGGAAATTATTGAAAGTTGCATTTTTTTCTTTTGGGGGTGGAAGTTGGAGGCGGCGCCATATCAAAAGTAGCCTATTCTTTCCCATTTTTAGTTAGCTATCCATATAGCGAAAGAATTAACTAGATCGTTATGTCTTCGGGTTTAAGTTTTTCATTCATCTTTCACTTTGATGGCAGCGTGTGGGGGCGGCAGCATTCGGCAAAGTAACTATTGCACAGTTTGAGTTGGAAGTTTCTAAATGTAAGGGAAATATGACAATCAGTGAAAATCGTGAAAGTTGCATTTTTTTGTTTGGAGGCAGCAGCTGGAGGCGGCGGCTAATTAAAAGTGGCCTATCTTTTTCCAATTTCAGTCAGCTATCAATATAGTGAAAGAATTAGATCGCTATGTCTTCAGGTTCGTGTTTTACATTTATCTCTCACTTTGGGGGCGGCGTGTGGGAGCGGCAGAGTTTGGCAAAGAAATTCTTGCACAGTTTGAGTCAAGAGTTTCTAAATGTTCGAGGTAACAATTAAATGTAAATCAGTGGAAATTATTGAAAGTTGCACTTTTTTCTTTTGGGGGTGGAAGTTGGAGGCGGCGCCATATCAAAAGTAGCCTATTCTTTTCCATTTTTAGTTAGCTATCCATATAGCGAAAAACTTAGATCGCTATGTCTTCGGGTTCATGTTTTTCATTTATCTCTTACTTTGGGGGCGGCGTGTGGGAGCGGCAACGTTTGGCTGAGCAAATGTTGCACAATTTGAGTTGGCAGTTCCTAAATGTTAAAGGGAACAGCTAAATCAGTAACATTTGTGAGAGTTGCACTTTTTATCGTTTGGGGGCGGAATCTGGGGGCGGCGACTAACCAAAAGTAGCCTATCCTTTCCCATTTTTAGTCAGCTATTTATATACCGAAAGAATCAGATCGCTATGTCTTCGGGTTTATGTTTTTCATTTTAAACTGATTGGGGGCGGTTTTTAGCAGTTTTTCCATGTTGGCGGCGCATATTGAAGACGGAATGTTTCTTGGCTTACGTTTATAAGTAGCAACTATGTATTATTCAAAAAATGAGAACACTAGAGCATCAGGTCTGGTAGAAAGTGCAGTATTATGTTATTTCAAGTTTATCGGGGGCGGATTTCTCTATGTTGGCGGCGCAATATGGACATCCAATATAGCCTAGCCCTCCTTTGGAAGTGGGAGCTATGTAACAGCGAAAAAACTAGAAAGCTAGGTCGTCTAGTTTGGGAGGAGTTCGAGGAACGGACGGACGGACGGACGGACGGACGGACAAAGCGGTTGCAATAGCGATTTTCATCAAGATGGAAAATGCGCTAAAATAGACAATGACGTCATAGGGGCAAATTTTCACAGGCTATCTGTAGCTACTCACGGGCATACCTCTGTACCTGATTGCTGATTCTGTTGCCGTTGAGACGACGACGGTTTCAAGCCTGCCATATACAGGGTGGTCCGACTTTTATGTCATTAAATTTAAGGATCGATAGAGAATGAAAAATGAAGGGGATTTTCTCCAGAAAACATATTTGAGAAATGCCTAATAACAGAGATACAGCCCTTCAAAGTTGGAAATAAATAATCGTTTTTTTCGCATAACTTTTGAACCGTTCAACCGATTTAATTATAAATAGAACCAAAGGTTCACTGAAATTATCCCCTGTCGAACAATCATAACATGTTCTATAAAAAAGTATCAGGGGCTTAGACATTAGGGAGTGACCCCACTTTTCCCCCCTATTTTTCACCTCCCTAGTTATTTTTGGAAACTGTTCATAATTTTGAATTCTACGTTATATTTAGAAGAAAAAGTCACTCTTGCAAAATTTTGATTAGAGGCTTCGTTTAGGAGATATTTGGGTCCGAAACTTTACGAAACATCCCGAAATCGCCACTTTCAAAGGTCTAAAAATTAAAATTCAAAAAAACTCATGATTTCTCAGCTGGAATAGGTTTTCTAGAATTTCTAAGTTGATTAACCACCATTTTTTTCATAACACGTGAAATTTTCAGGAGAAAAACAATTTGGGTTCTGGAAAGTGGCGATTTCGGGATGTTTCCCAAAATTTCAAACTCGAATATCTCCTAAACGAAGCCTCTAATCAAAATTTTGCAAGAGTGACTTTTTCTTCTAAATTGAACGTAGAATTCAAAATTATGAACAGTTTCCATAAATAACTAGGGGGGTGAAAAATAGGGGGGGAAAAGTGGGGTCACCCCCTAATGTCTAAGCCCCTGATACTTTTTTATGGAACATGTTATGACTGTTCGACAGGGGATAACTTCAGTGAATCTTTGGTTCTATTTTGAATGAAATCGGTTGAACGGTTCAAAAGTTATGCGGAAAAAAAGATTATTTATTTCCAACTTTGAAGGACTGTAACTCTGTTATTAGGCATTTCTCAAATATGTTTTCTGGAGAAAGTCCCCTTCATTTTTCATTTTCTATTGATTCTTAAATTTAATGACATAAAACGAGGACCACCCTGTATATAACTGATTGTTTGAAGACAATGACGTTTGTCAAAACGACAATAGCAATATCAAGACCATGGGAACGTGATGGGTGAAAATCGAAGGTGAAAATCAAGGTGAAAACATCTTCCCAAGTGACGTCACGATAATATTTTCAAAACGTTTCAACGGCTGATCGGACTCGTCTAGAAAACTTGGATTATTCCATATACTCTCAAACTACCTTCACCATGAGTTAGTCAAATAAAATATAGACTCGATTTTTGTGTTGTGGTTTCCTTTAACACGGGATCAAATTTTTGAAGTAAGATAAAATGTGAACCCAGTTACGTCAAGGGAAGATTATGATAGAAACACATCAAAATATGACTCCAAGCGATTATTTTAACACCAAAACACAGATAAGACAGCTGTCATTTTGGCTTGTAAAACACATCTAATCGGAACTGTCGGATCTTTCCTTTGTAATTAAAAATAAGCGACAAAAGCATATTACCCCAACTTTGTTTCTGTATACAATATAATGACTTGGAGCCACATTTTGTACTCCCATCCAAATCTCTCCTTGAAATAAGTGGGTTTGCATTTTATTCCACTTCAAAAATTTGATACCATCGCACCTTTGTGCAATCAGGCGTAAGTGCCAGGAAAGAAATTGAAGAAAGAAAAGAATTTTCCTTATTTTCCTTATTTCAAAATAGCCGACATATTAAAATTCAAGATGGCCAAAACAACTGAAAATAGGCCTTCATTTGTTCTCGTTGCTTTTTTATTGAAAGTTACCAGAAAGTTAAAACCAATAATGCATTATGAAAGAATAGACCTTTCTTGTCAATTCAAGACCACAACCAGTGAAATCGGGTCATCGGGCTGAGGAGCTATTGTGAGTTGAAGCGAAGCCGTTTTTCTCATTTCCGCATAATTGATCCAAATTTAGGTATCCTGCCCGCCAATCCGCCATTTGCTCATTTCTCAACCGATTTTCTCAAATTTGGTATCAATGACTAGACAATTGGACAGGCTATCTTTTCCATATGAGAGAATGACGTACATGTCATTATCCAAGATGGCGAAAGCAATTGAAAATAGAATTTTTTTTGTCCTAATTGCTTTTTAATAGAAATAAGCAGAAAGTCAAAACCAATAATTATTATGAACGAATAGACCTTCCTTGACAATCCAAGACTGCAACCAATGGAATCGGGTGATCTGCTGAGGAGCTACAGCGAGTTGAAGCGAAGCCTACCTACTATACCGGTTCCTTCATTCCCGCATAAATGACCCAAATTTAGGAATCCTGCCCGCTATATCCTTATTTTCTAACCGATTTTTTCCAATTTGACATCAATGGTCAGCCAAATGGGCAAGCTGCCATTTTCATGTAAGAAAATGGCCAACGTGTCAAAATTCAAGATGACGGAAACTATTGAAAATGAGCCTTATTCGTCCTAGTTGGAATAGAAAAACGGAAAGTAAGCTTCGCTTCAACTGGCCGTAGCTCCTCATCAGATGAACCGATTTGATTGTTTGCTGTCTTGAATTGTCAAAGAAGGTCTATTCCTTCATAACAATTATTGGTTTTGACTTTCCGCTCATTTTTATTAAAAAGCAATGAGGACAAAAGAAATTCTATTTTCAACTGCTTCCGCCATCTTGGATTTTGACAGGTCTGACATTTTGTCATATTTTTAAGGTAGCCTGTCCAATTGGCTAGCTATTGATACCAAATTTGAGTACATCGGTTGAGAAATGAGCATATGGCGAATTGGCGAGCAGGATACCTAAATTTGGGTCAATTATGCGGAAATTAAAACAAGCGAATACGCCTCATGGGCATGAGGCTCAGTAGCGCACTTCCTTTTTGGAGGATTAGTGAAAGCAAGATGTTAAGTAATTAGGGTTCTACCGTCTTGGGCAAATAATTCCAATATGGCGGCCAAAATATCGACAGAATCATGAAATTCGGCTTGAAAATCAGAATGATTGTACTAGACAAGGGTAAGTTCCAAGTTTCATGAAAATCGTTCCACTAATAAGAGATTTCAATATGACGGCCAAGATTGCGGCAGAATTATGAAACTCAGCTTGAAAATAGGAATGATCGTACGAGACAAGCATAACTCTCAAGTTTCTTGAAAATCCTTCCACTTATAAGATATTTCAATATGGCGGCCAAGATGGTAGGGCAATCATGAAATTTGGCTTGAAAATAAGAATGATCGTACTAGACAAGGGTAAGTTTCAAGTTTCATGACAATCGTTCCACTAATATGAAATTTCAATATGGCAGCCAAGATGGCGGCCGAATTATGAAAGCCAATCTGCCTATTTGGTCCTTGAGAACCTAAGCTATCCACCGGATAAAGTTCAATCTTCAAGGGCTGTAGCTTTAGTTCCCGAGAAGAAGTTCAACTTCATCGAAGTGCACAGGAGATCTCTGTTTTTTGAGAATGATGATAACGATGTATGGATAACAAAAATAGTGCCCATTGGCCACCCTTGGGGACATCAGCTATTAATCGGAAGAAAGTTCCAAGACTCTTGTTTCAATTCTCGAGAAGGAGTACAGCATCTTAATTTCTGCACGGACTCGGACAGACAGACAGACAGACAAACCGGCCTCATAAGCGTCATTCTGTTACTTATATAAAAAAAATGTTCTTCAACTGATTTCGACCTCCTGAACACGAATATCGGGTTCAGTTTTGAATTGGAACATTTCTTTTTTATCGAAAAACCGAAAAAATGGTAGCCTGTCACATGATTTTTAGTGATACCTACCTACTTTTTTTTTGTTATTGAGCGAACATGTTTCATAATTTGAGTGCCATTATCCTTTAGGTACCTAGTATTGGCTATTTCAAAATGGTCAATTACTATTTCGGCACGTCTGATTTTAAATTTGTAGGGTCGTGTAATATGCGCCGAGCCGTGGCTTTTCGGTCGTTTTCAAAAATTGATAACAATTGACCCGACGGTCGGATCGAAGTGGGGTTTTTGTCAAAAGAAAGTTCAAATTGTTCTCTAAATATAATGCCGTACATGCAGTGATGTATTCCATAAGGAAATTGTAGTTGCCTGCATATCGCAACTTTCTACATCTTACCGCGAATGCCAGCACTTGATCGGCGAAGCCGCCCAACACCAAAATGTTATTTTTGTAATTGTTCATGATTATTTCGGCAAAATTTTTCTTGATTCGCGTACCAAGGCCATGAGCTACCCATTCGAGTTGAAATATTTTCTGTATTGAATTTCGTTTTGTTCGGAGGAAAGGATATCAAGCACCAGCAAGCAACGAATAAATCATTTGCGGCCGAGCCGTAGTTTCGGAGTCATTTTCAAAAATTAATAACTATTGGCCTGCACCTCGCACCGATGTGAAATTTTCATTAAAATAAAGTTCAAATCATCCTCTAAATATAACTCCGCATATGTATTATGGTAAAATGATAGAATCGGGTACTTCCTCGCATGTGATAACTTTCGAGATCAGGCCGGCTTCTGAAATGCAGCGTTCAACGGCGATGCCGCGTCACACAAAATTGTTATTATTGTCATTGTTTATTATTATTTCGTCGAGATTTTTCTTGGTTCGGGATACAAGGTCATGAGCTACCCAATGGAGTAAAAAAATTTCGCAAAAACCTTTTCGTCTAGGACTAGATGCTGTGACGGACGGATGGACGGACGGACGGACGGACGGACAAAGCGAGGACAAAAGCGCCTTCCCGTTTGGAGAAGTGCGCTAAAAACGGAAAGTAGGCTTCGCTTCAACTCTCAATAGCTCCTCAGCAGATAACCCGATTTCATTGGTTGTGGTCTTCAATTGACAATGAAGGTCTAATCCTTCATAATACATTATTGGTTTTGACTTTCTGGTAACTTTCAATAAAAAGCAACGAGAACAAAAGAAAGCCTATTTTCAATTGTCTCTGCCATCTTGAATTTTGGTATGTCGGCCATTTTGAAATACAGACATGATAGCCTATTCAATTTACTATCCAATGCTGAAAAGTTCAATAAAATCGGTGGAGAAATAAAAAATTTAGAAGAAAAAATTCAGAGCACGGTTTTTTATAGCCCGCAACCGGTACATTTTTGAACTTTTTATGGCACTATTCAAGCATTTTCTTAAACTGAAGCATTGGACATTAATTTTATAAGAGTCTGAAGATATCGTTCGGTAAAAAAATTCGAATTCGGTACCAAGCACAAATCGTTCTGTTCATACCTACTACATGATATTTAGCCGGCAAGCAAGCAGGTGGCAGATTATAACCACTTTGAACAATAATTCTTTTGGCAAGTATGGAGAAAGCTCGAAAATTGGCTGTCATTACGGCGTATTATTATTAATTGAAAGTTTGCATAATGAGATAATTGTACACAACAAATTGGAAAATTGCAGTTTCGCGAAACTTTCAATTTACATAATATCTCATTCAAGAATACCCATACCTACGCTGGCTGATGCTGAGGATCACTTGGAAAATCAGCATTTTGTTCACTCGTTCAGTCGTAGATAAGTAAAATGCCTAGCAATCATTCCGGTTTGGGGGAAGATCAGTCCCTGGACTGAACCCTGCCGATTGTTCTTTATATTGACCACCTAGTAATTCATTTCATTACTAAACATTTCCTGACCAATAATCGACTTTGGGGTTGGGGTTTCCCAATATATTCGCACATGTAGATGATACAGGGTGATTCACCACCAAATGGACATAGCCTAAGGGTAGTTCCAGTTTTTACAGGCAAACCAGGATCTGGCTTTGAAATTTTTCTAACGCTGTTTGTTTTGAAGTTACAGGGTGATTCATGTATTTTGTCGATTTTTTTGATAAGCCATATCTTTAGAACGATTCAATGGATTCAACTGAAATTTTGTGGGTTAATTCTCTCAATAATAGCTGACACATCGCTTCATCAAGCAGTTCGAAATTTTCAGGGCCGACCTTGATAAAAAAATCTTCAAAGCTTTTTTTTGAAAGACGTTCTGTATGCATATTTTTTAAAATTCATTTTTAAATTCAGAAACTACATAAAACATGCTATGATATCGCAAAAAAAATTGCTTGGCACCATTGCGTTGTCAATAAATATTTGATGATCTTGAAAATTTTCGAGGTTAGGATTTTTTGTAAATTGATAATTTAAAATATTCGCAAAAGATCTATCATGGCCTTCAATTTCAGATGTTTCGTCAAAAAAAATAAAAAAATAATAATTTTCACGTTTTCTCGTAACTAACTAGGAGCAACTAAAAATTTCGTCAGAATTTTCGAAAAATTCATGTCACGTCTCTCAATTTCAGCTCAATGTGGGATAAAAGTGAAGTTGAGGGACATAACAAAAATTTTTTGAAAATTCTGATGAAATTTTTCTTTGCTAACTGAGAAAACGTGAAGAAATTTTTTTAATTTTTTTGACGAGACGGCCGAAATTTGAGGCCATAATAGATCATTTGCGTATATTTTGAATTATCAGTTTACGAAAAACCCTAACCTCAAAAATCTTCAGAATTATCAAAATTTTATTGACAGCTCAATGGTGCCAAGCAATTTTTTTTGCGATATCAAAAGCATGTTTTATGTGGTTTCTGAATATGTGAATGAATTTTGAAAAATATGCATACATAAGTCTTTTTTTGAAAAAACCTTTGAAGTTTTTTTTATCAAGGCCGGCCCTGGAAATTTTGAACTGCTTGATAAAGCGATGTGTCAGGTATCAATAAAAGACTCAACCCACGAAATTTCAACCGAATTCATTCGGTCGTTCTGAGGATACAGCTTGTCAAAAAATTTCACGAAATACATGAATCACCCTGTAGCTTCGAAACGAACAGCTTTAGAGAAATTCCAAAACCAGATCCTCGTTCGCCTGGGAAAACTGGACCTACCCTTAAGCTATGTCCATTTGGTGGTGAATCACCCTGTATAAAGGTCCGCTTCATGCCAGAAGTAGTTTTTGCTCAAGACCTCATGAGACAGACTGGATGGTAGGGTGAGAGTCGGAAATTCATGTAATACTAGAAAGATTTGGAAAATTAAAGTAACACTAATTAGGTATTAACTATTTACTTATGAAAGGAGATAATTTTCCAAAAAATTAATGCATGACAATAATATTGTTACGAGACTCGCTGGAGATAGCGACGTGGGAATAAGACTCATCTGCAAAATTGGCGGAGGTGCCGTCCTTTCAGAGTGTGATAAGTTGTGAGCACAGGCAGGGTGAGCCAGATTTGAATTCAAGGCAAAGTAGGGAGATCAGCGAAATCTTAGTGCGATATGTTTGACGTGAGTAGTATAGCTATGAGGGTTCTGGCACACTTAAAGGTCATCTGCAGTAGCGCCACCTACCGGCGCGCAGAGGAACTGACATTACCGACATTTACAGAAACCTGTATTACCGGCATTTACAGAAATCTACCAACATTCACAGGAACCTGCATTATCGGCATTAGCAGGAATCTACCGACATTCACAGGAATCCGTATTACCGGTGTTTACAGTAATCTATTGATAGTGGCAGTAGCGCCACCTTCCAGTACAGCTGCGAAGCTCCATTTAGCATAGACACAAACCTACATTATCAACATCTTTTAGCACAGATACGAATCCGCATTACCATTAAATCTGGGGATCTATCACTAGGTGTATGTCTGGTTGCATAGTTATCGATGAATGTGTTGGTGGAAAATCTAGTGACATTTATGTTTATCGAATCATATAGAAAAGAAGGAGCGTAGGGTTGCTTTCAACTACTTTCTCAAGGTCAAGCCATAGATGCAACTATCTCTGGGTCAAAAATTACGCATGCGTGGGAATAGAACAGCACATCCACTCAACTTTAGGAATGTATGGGAGAGGTTGATATGAAGAGAAATACACATTAGCTGTTATTGGTTAAAGTTTTATTTGGTTCAGATTAAACATTGTTATGCATACTTATTTTGATATACACAGAACAATACATGCTCTTTATGTTTACTAGCAGTCGTTTTGATCCGATCCATCCCTTCAAGGGCCCCCAGTAATGAAAGAATTGGAATGGATCGGCAATCTAATAATCTCCACAAAGTATAAGAATGTCGTTTGGAAAACTCGATCCGGTATTAATTTCAATTGAAAAAATATAAAATACATAAGTATTTACATAGGTATGTAGGTAGGTACCTCGTGAATGTGATTTGAGGTAACTACGTGGCTCTAGAGTTCGTACGATATCATATTCTCTAATCAAAATAAGGCCGTAGGTTGAATTGAGATATTGACAGAATTGATATGAGTATTTCCAGTTGTGTGCTCGCCACCGTACTTATTGTATTTAGAATGTCACATTTAATTGAGGTGAAATCAAACCATTCAAAAAATTAACGAAGAATAATGTCAAAAATAAATTTCCAAACATAAAAATTTGATTATCAAACCAGTATAATATCATCGCTATACAATCAGCTGACATCTAGAACATTAAGCAACTGTTTCAGTCTCAATTGTCAAAAAACAAATTCTCTCTGGGCTTTAATCATCCACCCCTGCTTTCTTGCCTAATAGGTACATAGGTAGGTATCTGGAAGTTGTGTCTACATTTGGGTGTGCGGCATTCGATTTTATTTTTGAATGGTAAACGTCCGTTGAAGAATATACCCAGGGCCGGGCCTGGCTTATTTGCCGCCTGCGTGCCACTGAAAAATTGCCGCCTCCCTCACCGGCAGTGGAGAGCCTCACCAAATGCGGGAATAAAAAGAATCCTTCGAAATTCAACTTTATTGTTATATTACCGCCCCTATGGCTTGCCGCCTGCCATACCCGCCAGCGCGCCGGAACGCACTGCACGCCTGCTAGGCCCGGCCCTGAATATACCTTCCTATCCCTATAATAAAATACATCCGCTCAAATCTATTCAAGCCAAGTCGAGAACCATTCCTGTCGGGCCAACAGTACGACCACACGAAGAACAGTCCAGTGTCGGCGATTAGTAAAAAAAAAAATAGAACCGAACGCGGCGAACGCCGCAACAGCTTATTCTTCCATTTACTGGGACGACGCTGGTCGCCCCAAAGTCAGACAAAACAACGTTACAGGCGTTCGTTACAACCACTGATGCCACGAACCGATTTCACTCCCATGTGTGGTTCTGCGTTAGTTGTTTGTTGTGATCTAGGCGCAAGAATAGAAGTTTCACTTCAAAAATAAATAAATAAATGATCGGTAATCTAGTCGCCATTAGCGATACACTCATCCAAGCGATCTACACTGGAGCAGCTAGAGATGCTTTCTCGTACTCATCGACTGAGAAAGGTGAACTTTGAGGCATTCGGAATTCCGCAAATCTGCGAGAAATCGGTTAAGGAAATGTTCGAGTAACCACTCAGCGCTTTGTATCGAAACCCCGAGACGAGTCAAGAACTGGAGGAAGACCCTCAATATTTCTTCTTTCTCTTTTAGGCGCTTCTTTTCCTGTTCCTTAAGAAGATTTTACAATTTCTTTTGTGTCTTTCTAGAAGGTTTTTCTTTCTCCTACACAGATACAAAAGATTTTGTAAATTTACTGCAAATATCACGGGCAATTTTGCTTCACATGATAACCATAGTCCGGGCGCTAAGAGCCAAAATCGGGATGAACCTTGCAAATGGTGATGAAAGCATGAAATTCGGTACACGTACTCAGAATAAGCCCGCCCCTCTTTCAGATAAGAGGTGGAGCCACGCCGAATTTTCACCGGAAGGGGGCTCGGGGGGCTCCTGAAAGTTCAAGGTGCTGGGACTCCCACTAAACGGCTTATCAGTTCGTTTTGATAAATAAAAAGAAAACTTATGAATATATTGTAAACATTGACGGCGTTTATCGCCTTGTCCCGGGAGTTTTCCATTATGAAAAAAATAAGTTCTTCGGCAGATCACGAAAATTGATTTTATTTTATTTTCACCTACAAAGAATTGATGAGGAGGTGTGCAACACGTTGATTCCCACAAATTCGTATCCCCTGAATTCGTTCGTGGAGTCAAAATGTTTATGGTGTATCTTCTTGAAGAGGGGCATTCCAAAGAGTGAGCTATTTTCAACACCAAGTTCAAACAGAATTTTTTCAATGTTCTGAATCGAAATTACTGAATTCCTTCCAGGAAAACATACCCTGAACCGTTCTTTGGAAGTACCACGTGCGATTGAACGTGGAGTAAGTCGTGAAACACCATCAGAATTTTTCTTCTGTGATGCTGCGTTCCACTCCCGTCCAGGGCAATTAGGTTCCTACACAGCATGCGCGGAGTGTATACACGTTATTTCAATATTATGACACAATTTCAATCATGAAAAATTTGACTGAACCGAGAAAATACCCTGCATCGTGTATACACTCCGCGCATGCTGTGTAGGAACCTAATTGCCCCGGTCGAGAGTGGAGCGCAGCATCACAGAAGAAAAATTCTGATGGTGTTTCACGACTTACTCCACGTTCAATCGCACGCGGTACTTCCAAAGAACGGTTCAGGGTATGTTTTCCTGGAAGGAATTCAGTAATTTCGATTCAGAACATTGAAAAAATTCTGTTTGAACTTAGTGTTGAAAATAGCTCACTCTTTGGAATGCCCCTCTTCAAGAAGATACACCATAAAAATTTTGACTCCACGAACGAATTCAGGGGATACGAATTTGTGGGAATCAACGTGTTGCACACCTCCTTATCAATTCTTTGTAGGTGAAAATAAAATAAAATCAATTTTCGTGATCTGCCGAAGAACTTATTTTTTTTCATAATGGAAAACTCCCGGGACAAGGCGATAAACGCCGTCAATGTTTACAATATCGCTGTGCTAGAATGATAGTAAGATAACTTCAAATTTCTGATTTTCGGATTATTTCAAAATCTGTAGCTCCAAGCTATTCTCTACCTGGTAAAAAAATCGAATTACTCAGAATCATCATGGAAGTACATGAAAAATGAATATCTCACTGTTATAATTATCTGTTTTTTGAACAGTTCTGGTCTAATACTCGGACATCTCAAAATGTTCTATTTCTTCTACTGAGAAATAGATCGAATTTGATCTTACCTTCTGGTATAATACGAAGACATTTCAACATGTCCCAATTTTACAACAAATCTGATTTGGAAATTTCAAGTTGTCCTTGTTTTTGATGTTATCTTAGTATTTTACTGTGAAAGATGTCTCACTCTTATACCAAAAAAACCAACTGATTCAATGAAAGTCTTCAGATATTTCATTTTAACTCACTATTGCACAAACATACCCTCATGCGTTTGTGAAATATCTTACTTTTCTCTAAGTTGTCCCACTATTTGACGAGAAATGTTCCGTGAATTGTTTGAAATAACTTAATAATTTTAAGTTATCTCCAATGTACATTGCCATGATTTCGTTATCCACTGGTCAGTTTGTATTGGGTAAAACTGAACCAAAACGATGGATAGATGCGGAGGCAGACTATATTGGTTATAGCTATGTCCAAGACTGCCAAAAGTAAAAGAAATCGTGAAAATCGGGTCACAGGATGGAATGATCGATGAAAAATCTTGAATAATTGAATGACAAAGTTATGAACTTTTACATTTTCCAATATTTGACACACGACAGTTAGCGAAACACTATCTACTGTTCTGAATACAGTTTTCCAAGGACTTTCAAATGAATTTTCAATTTCTGATAGTGACACTTTTATTTGTCAGATGACAGCCAAAAACTAATGGGCTTATTCCATATCATACAATACTTAAGGATAACTATGAAAAATATGTTGAACCAGGCTATGCTTACTGTGCAATACTCGGACAACTTGAAAAAAAAAGAGGGATAACTTCAAAATCACTTTCTATTCTACTACGAATTCCTAACGAATAGTAGGATAACTTACATGAAAAAACGGACAACTTCCAACAGAACCATTATTTCTAGCGATATACAAGGATATGTTCACTTTTTGATTTTTTTCTCAAAGAGTAAATGTGATTTCATAATGAATTCCTCACAGGTCTATCAGGAGCGATATAATACAACTGGAAAATGTGAAAATCCCTGAAATTTCGAGAAGAAGAGTGTTTTTCGTTCTTCTGAAATGTTCAAGTGGCGATTACTCGAAACTATGTTTTTTAAGTTGTCTTACTATCATTCTAGTACAGCGATATATCCATAAGTTTTCTTTTTATTTATCAAAACGAACTGATAAGCCGTTTAGTGGGAGTCCCAGCACCTTGAACTTTCAGGAGCCCCCCGAGCCCCCTTCCGGTGAAAATTCGGCGTGGCTCCACCTCTTATCTGAAAGAGGGGCTCATTCTGAGTGCGTGTACCGAATTTCATGCTTTCATCACCATTTGCAAGGTTCATTCACCTAGTGCCCCCACTACCAATGAATTTTACAAAAGAAACTGATTTTTACATCAAAGTTGTGAATTTACAAGATACGTGTAATTTGTGGCTTTGTGATATCACAACAAGACAAATGCATTATTCCTTTGTAATTCCACAATATCGGTGTGATATCTTATTTGAAAATTACAAAATGATGTGAAAATGGGTGTATATATTGTGAATTCACATCGTGATTTTACTATGAAGAAATTGTAAAATGCTGCTGTAATTTCACAAATAATCATGTCTTTTCACAAATCAGTCTGAGTTATTCAAAATGATACTAACTATTATTGGGAAAATGATTACACTGAAACTTAATAGAACTAATTTATCAAACATACTATTATTCTAATACATATAACTACAAATATATCATTTACACAGTAAAATGTAGGTATTAGTAATAAACTGAAAATAAGTCCAATACTGGAACAGAAACCACTGGAAAAGGCATTCTGGAGCTGACCTAGGACAAAGACCACACTTAGGTCACCTTCAAACTTAGCTTAGCTTCTTGATCAATGTGAACACTTTTTGTTTTGGTCCTTTTTTCTTCGACTTTGTGCCATCGTCTTGATGGATCTTTAGCAAATATCTTTGGACCATTTCCATCGTCATCGATACTTCTGCCGGATACATCAAATTGAAAATGAAATACAGTCCAAACGCAATTTCGAAGGAACTGGAAAAATTATCGCAAGATGCAACTCTTCTCTTTCCATGTAGACATTCCAAACGTCAAAGTCTAAAATGATGAACAATATCAATAAAATAGTATTAAGTAAAATCAGCAAATATGAAATATATAGGGAAATATACCTACTTCAAAAGATAATAAATACCTGGCAATTTTTGAGCGAACGTTTCACACGATTTTACCAGCCAACTAGAAAGAGACCAACAGTACCAGCTACGACCTGATCGAAAGCGGACGCCATGATGTACCTTGCGAAGCTTGCTGCGTTTCTATTGGATGCCGCTTCACATAAGCATTGTGATTTCACAAAATGTTTGTGAATTTACAAATCAATTGTAATTTTCCGGAACATGATGTAATTTTACATTGAGTTCATGTGATTCGGTGATCAGGGTTTGTTTTTTACAAGTTATTATTACAAAATAATGTTATTTTTACATGAAGGCTCGGTATTTCACATTTATGTTGTACCCACATGGTATTTCCACTACAAATTCGTCGAATATGTGTTTTTCACGCATTTTTCACAGTAATTTTACATAGCTCTCTTTGTAACTAGTTTGTGATTTCACATAGATTTCTATCAGTGTATCCTTGTAAGAGATTCTTCAGTTCTTCTTTCTTTCTCAGTCGCTGCCCTTGTAGAAGATTTTTTAATTCTTCTTTCTTCTCTGGGCGTTTTTCCTCCTGTTTGTTGAAGGTTTTGCTGCTGCTGCTGCATCATTTACCATCATAGCCAAAGTGTCTTCGACTCCTGTCTTGACATGCTTCTTACTTAAATGTCAAAGCAGAACTATAGCAATGCAGTTTCAAGTTTTATGTAGGCTTTTTCCACTAAAACACCTACTGTACATTTTTGTACAATTCGTACGAAATGCCCATTTTTCGCTCGCATGCATGTTTTGCGATATTCACCTTCGGCTCGTGTTCGAACGTCATGCTTTTGAAAAAATGGATCTTGCTCCTGATTGATCGTTGTGCAAAAGATATAATAGCCTTTACCTATCAGATTTTTTTTTCACCAAACGATTGCAGAATCGGTCAAGTTGCGTAATTAGTAGAGTATGTAGGTACTAAAATGTAATAATGATGAACGTAACAGCATCGACAGCGCTAATTTCTTCACCATTTTCCATACTACACGTACAACAAGAACAAGGCTTGATGCTGTCTGAAACAAAGAAGTCATAAACTGGTTATGGTGTGTGTTTCAATGATCCGATTTCAATGCGGTATTAGCATAGACAATCCACATCTTCAATAATTAGTGTTTTCGCAGTATGTTAGTAGGTACCTACTTAGGTTTTATAGAAGTAGGATCCTACTCTTTATATGAAGTAGGTACTCTTATTCCCAGAGCTCAAATTCTTCAGCTTAATCCTTTTTGTTCAAAATAAAACAGATACAACAGAATTAATTTGCTGGCTATAAATTGTTAGCAGTGTTCGCAGCAGCAAAACGCGAAGTTCGGTCGAACGAACGATAGCCAAATGGTCAATTTCCTATACCTGGGCTGGGGATGAAAAAAATTCAATTGAAATTAGATGGCACATGCCATACCTAATCCGGTCCTGGTTGCGTTTATAAGCGGCGTGCTCAGTGAGTGTTAATGAAACGAACTAGTCACGAATGATAAAGATGACAAGATCAAAGGTTTAAGGAAATCTCTAAAGAAGGACATTGCAATCTGTCTTTCAGTCGACGACGACGTCGTCGAAGTAATTACCTTTCCGTGTGCGGGCATCAAACAAAAATAAAGCCATCGCGTGGCGGGATTCCTCCATTCTTCAATCACGTTTGTACCACTACGTTTCCATATTCAAAGTCCGGAGAACCGTCAATATCCATTTCAATTTCGCCCCATCTGGATTGATTAGCATTCAATTGCGTCAACTGCAATCAATCCCAGCTGAGCTCTTACAGAAGGCACACACACAGAGTGAGCTCAGAGCGAGCACATCGGTGATGTGCGTCCGTTTATCTCGACTGATCAATCTTTTGCGATCCCGTCCAATAAAATTTAACCCTTTCTTTCGCCGTATGTGTCGTCGCTTCGGACGTCTGAAACTCATGTTTATGGAGACGACCGACTTAGACAAAGTCGGTTTTAATTTATGTCTCGATCTCATCCTCTCGGATGCTGAAGAGGAGTTGGTTGCCATCAGACGCGATTCCGGGGGACATGCTGCTGACTGAATGACTGACTGACTCCGTGTCGAGGACCGCTCTCTCAGCCGGGCACGTATGTTGGTGGATTCGCCCTCCGTCGAAACTTCAAAAGGAAATCAACAGTTTGTGTTACGACTCGGTCTAATTAAGAGAACAGTGCTTGACAAAGCCAGACCGCGACATTCCTTGACTTAATGGTGCTAATATACACGCGGGAGTTGCTACATGAGATTTCTTGTATTAGGGATAGGTATATCTAAAGTACTCAACAAAATAAATGTCACCCTGCAAAATTTGACTTAACTCTGAACCTAGACAACTTTAAAATGCTACAAGCATTCAATCAATTTTTAAACCATTCGCTAGCCCAGTCCTTGAGCTATTAGTTCGTATTTTTGGAATACATGGGTATTCAACATAATATTTCTACAGGGTGTTCAATAGACTGGTGCAAAATTTCTGAAAGTTTGACATGCTCCTACTTGAACAAAAAATGTTTTCACTGTATTTCAACACCATAGACAGAAGGGTAGAACTCATACCTCGAGACTGTTTCTGAATTTTCGGTGAATCTCTTTTATTTACAGGGTGACCTCAAAAAGTCAACTTTTTTTAGTGCATTATTAACTCTTTTTCTCGTTGCCCGATTCTCAAGATTTTTGGTTCATTTTGGAACTTAAGCTTCAGGTAGGAATATCAAAGAATCGAAATCAACTCAAGACAGACATTCAAGTTCAAGTACAGGGTTGCATGAAAAGTGACCCAAACCTGAATTTCTCTCGGAATCTACACACATCAAAAGAATCTAGGAGACAAGCAAATTCCCACGATTTCTAAAATCATCACAACTTTTGATTGCCGTCAGCGATTTCATATCGGTTTTCAGTGTTCGATAGCCCAATCCTTTGTTCTTATGCCTTGATCACTTCAAATACGAACAATGTTTTATAAAGTTTCTACAAAGTGATCAATGGAACAGTGTAAAATTGCCGAAAGTTCAGTACGAGCGCGATTTCCCAAAAACAATTTTTTATGCATTCCAATAGTTATGTATATTCCAATAGTATATTGCACAGTTATGAAGACTGGTGCTTCAGCTTCAGTAACGTTTTCAAATTTTGAAAATCGAAGGTAAATTGCCGAAGATATTGATTATTTTTTGCCGTCATGTTGAACGATCCGATTCCATTGAAACTTGGATCACACTCATGTCTGGTTTAAAAAATTGAATTTCAAGGTCAAATGTCTTTTTCGGTCACTTTCAAACCGCCACATTGAACTTTTATGTAAATGATTCGATTCTAGTGTGTTTTAAGTTTCATTCAAATCAAATTATTTATGTAAAAAGTTCAATATAGTGGCTCGAAAGTGATCGAAAGTGAAATTTGACCTTTGAATTCCAACTACTTGAACCAGACATGAGTGTTTTCTAAGTTTCAGTGAAATCGGATCACATTTTTCTTTCTTGGTAGGTCAACATGGCGGCACAAAATGATCAATATCTTTGGCAATATAAATATAAAGATATAAAGATTTTATAATATAAATAAAGATCTATCTATCCATCTATCTATCTATTCTAGGATTAAATCTCCAGCGCCAGTTGGGTAGAGGAGTTGGGTGATGAAATGGAGCCCCCTCCCCAAAAGGTTTTTTCCTAACTAACTTGGTTTCTAGGCATTGTAGGTTATGTCAGAAATGTCTCATCTTGAGTTGAGCAAAATCGGTGAAGCAGTTTCAAAGTTATGATAAAAAATCGATTTTCTAACACAATTATAATTATAATTATGACTCAATTACCTAATTAACCTAACCCAATCATAATTATCATCAAGGCAGATTCGCACCCGTGATTTCGACTAGGCCACAGCTTGCTTATATTAGGAATTCAATTGATCACACCTCGGATCATACGATAGTTCCCATATGAAATTTTCCACATGCATTTTTGATTTGATTTTGAAAATCTACCATTCACCCTGTATAGTAAATGAAACCACAAAACACATCCAAACGGTCGAAATTATTGCTTTTTGGTCTGTTAAAAAGAGTTCACTAAAATCTTCAAAAATAACGAAAAAGAGGGGGTTGAAGGACCACCTTTATTTGACCCTCCATATTTTCAAAAACTAAAGCCCCACATTTTTCATGCATATTTTTCTGATACTTTTTAGGCATTTTCCTAACTGAAGCGGTTCAATTTTCTTTTTCTATCCCACCCCAAGTTTACGAACACCCTGTATACAAAATCGGGAATATCCAAACCAAGCGATATTCCTAAGAGAAAACACAGGCCAACAAGTTAATTAGGCAGCACAACCTATTTGTCCATTTAATTAACCGGGCACTTTCGTACTAATGACCGCATTCCGGACAAGCAGTAACAGATCAGTTCGGAAAACTGAAGCGAAAAAATAACCATACCCATCCCCCCCCTACCGATAAGCATTTTAAAGTCGTCCCGTTGTCGATTTAAATTTTTAAGAAGTAAATCGGTTTTAATTTATCGTTGTCCACTGGCCATGGCCAAGAGATAACGTCATGACCCACCTGATGAATGTGATACGGGACCGAGCGCTCACTATCAGAGCTTTTATCGACATAGCTTTGGCATTTTTCTTCGACCCGGGAGTAGAGACTCGAGAAGAACGGCGCTACGGTTCGTTAATTAGTGCGACGAAGAAAATTAAATGATTTGTAGGTATGTGAGTGTGCGTACCGAGTGACTTTAATCCTGGCCGGGCATTTTCCCACGCGTGTCCACACATTTTACATGTTGGCATTCCTGCATCATCGGAATGCCGGTAAGGTAGAGCTCCGGTCAGGAGCTGCTGGGCTGGCCACCATGTGCCTCGGCAGGTTCAGTGCGTTCGCACCTTCACCGTTCTGATCTCTAGGACCGTTTACATTACCTTTGGTCAAAGTTTAATTTGAACTCGAGTATTTACCTCTTCAGGTAATAATGAGTTAGCTAACGCTAACAGTAAGGATAAGGTACCTAACTAACAAGTGGCTTTGTTTCAAGAGCTAAGGAAAGCTAGGTTCAAGATAAGGACAAGGAAGCATATGCCACAAAAATAGCCCCTCTTGGTCTTAATTTCTTAACGGAGTGCAATCTGTTTGTTTCAGCATCGAGTTTGGAAAACTGTCAGCCTCCATCAACAGCAGGAGAATGGTGTTTCAGGCAGGCTACTACGGGGACACTACCGTCTGTCGGACCACTCCGGGTCTCACTAGATCTCAAATGGAAATATGTTACCAGCAACCGGATACCACAACCGTGGCACTCCAGGGCCTCAGCCATGCTGTCAAAGAGTGCCAACATCAGTTTCATCACAACAGGTGGAACTGCTCAGCATTAGATACTAGAGCGAAGAATCCATATACCAATGCGATATTTCAGAAAGGTGAGTTTCTTGAATATGTCAAAATACAATTTCCGTCAAAAGTTGAGTTGAACGTCATACTTGCCACTTGTGAGCCATGAGATATCTACGTTTCAATTTAGGATCGCAGCGCCACTAGCTGCCACATTTCAAACTAATAGTGTATAATGTAATAACGTAACTACCTACTGTTAGATGCGACTGAAATAGTAGACTGAGTGGACTCGACGCTTTGGGCTTTGGGCCGTATTCATACCTCGCTTTTAAGCTAAAAGCGCTATTAAAGCGATGCGCATTTAGGGGCATTTCTCATATTTCAGTGTTCAGAAATACATTATTGCGATTGGGAGCGATTGTATGTACTTAATTGCAAATAATTTGCGAGTTAATTTGTATTTTTGAACACAACTTGCATAGTTGATTAACAAGTTGAGCGAAGATTCAGGATCATACCCAGATCCCTCTGTTTAGTTGATACATCAAAATGTAAAACTTCTTGGTCAAAGACAAAATCCTACAAAATGAAAATTGAGGAAGAATACCTGCGGGGTGGAAATTTCCCTGTAATATTTTCCTATCAATAACCAGTAATTGGAAAATCAATTTCAGCCTAAAGGTGATAACTATTATATGATGATGACACGTTGTAAGAAGTTTGATAAATTTTTGATATGTAGGTACTCGTGGTAGTCTGATAGTGATGAGGCCTCAATTTTCTCGAAATTCTCCTATAGCAGGAAAAGATCCAAGAGGACAATAAAACAGTGAATGACTATACATAATACATTTCAAAGAGTCCTCTCTCATACAGAAATACCTGTAGTTCGTCTCGCTCCCGCCCATTAATTTCGAAAAGAATTCCGATTGAAAAATCTCGTGCATTGGCCACTTCGCCAATGTTCCTGGTATATAACTATATCAGGACCCGATTTCATCTGTTAGCATGGATCAAAGGTGTATAGGGTGCGCAACGTCAGACAGACATGATAATCAACCGTAGCATCCACTTCCTCACAAGAGCCACCCTAATATATGTCATTCATGCATTGTCAACCCTCAGTGGGCCAGTTAAGCCAAGCGCAGGGGTGGTGTTCAGGACCAAGGGTCATGAATAAAACTGTCATCGCGCTTTACCTACAGCGTTGACACCTGGACACTACCTACTATTCCTTCTTCTACGCCATTGTTTGCGTAAATAAATAGTTGTTAAGGCCGTCGTCGCTACAATGGAAGAAAAATTCAATCAAACTTTTAGCACCGCATCATAATATTTTTAGATAAGTACAAAAGTGAATAGTTATACGCATCTGTCAAGTGAGCCGCTATAGAGTTTCAATTAGGAGAAGGTGACGAAAGATCTAGAAACATAATAAATTGAAGTGAGCACTGCCACTAATGCATTCATGCAATAGGTCATTTGCAAGTCATCGAAGGACGCGGTACTGACCTATGCCGTTATTAATGTTATCATGTAAACTTGACATGGCTCAGACATTTGATGAGCAAACAAAATTGTTTTTACTGTATACATTGGTGTCGATAGGTTTATACTTGGAACTTTGTAACATTTTCGGGATAATGTTATATCCCGTTTACTTTCTATTTTCAGTAGAATGACTTTTTCGGGCAAAAATAAATTGACAAGCTAGAACGCTCGAAGGATACGTATGATAGCCGCTGATAGTTTCCCTCCAAAACTTTGCAGGTGCCATCAGCCGTAGCCGTGGCCTCCCAGATCGTCACTTTATTTTTGATCCAAAAAGTCATTAAATAAATAAATAAATGAATAAATAAATAAATAAGTTTATTCCTTAATTCTATACCTAATTTGAAACGTGAATGATATACCGGGTGATCATTTGAAAACTATCCACCAGCAATAAATCCCGATTCCTAGTGAAAATGTCTTCGAGCAAAAACAGGTCGATTTTTATGTCAAGGGGGACATCTAAAACATACTGAAGCCACCCGCTTTTGGCGGGCCAAAAATAATCCGGAGGAAAATAATTCAAAGCCGTGCAATCGAGGTATAAGAATGTGAATATTCAGAGTCAAGGCATCATTAAAAGATGTCGCTAGTTATTTAATTCATTCGTGTAAATCCCGCAAAGCTCTACAACATAATTTACTGGCCCCTCATCGACATTCAATATCAGTTCCTGCTCGGCGTCCGATGAAATGGTGAAAAGAAGTGCGCATTAAGTAACGCACCCGCGCTTCAACAACCGGCTAGAGTGCTGGCGCACTCCTGCTCCTGCTGCATCGGAGCCCGTGGTTCGCGCTCGGTCACCCGCCACCCGCTGGCCAGCCACGTCGCCGACACCGTACACCGGTGCGCTCTGTTCTCAAATTACCTATCGGAATTTTTACACCTATACCCCGTTCGCGATCGTTTTGGATGCACTAAAATATTCCGAATTGCTGGGAATGGAGGATATCGCCGGAGATTGACCGTGGTACCTGGACCAATCCTCCTGGGCTGCCGTCCGCTCCCGACTTGTCGCGTCCGCTGCCGAGTGCTTCTGCGGGCCTGTTAGCGAAGAGTTTTAGTCCCCTTCGAGGAAGCTGAGTTAGAACCCGTTTATGTTGCGTCGCGACCCTCCTAGAGGCCGAAGCGTCGAAGCCCCAATGATGAGCCCCAGCCCACTTGGAAAATGACAAGTCGATTCCCCCCGGCTGATGTGTCTCAAATGCCCCCTGGAGAAAGTCGAGTTGGAACCCTTCGGAGTCGTGTTTTGGTCCCCTTGGGGGCACGCTGAGTCGAGAACCCTCCAGGTTGAGTTTTGACCCTCCGAGAGACTGATGTGTTGCTTCCCCCGTTGAGTTGCAACCCGTCTCTAGGATGTCGTGTCAGAGCCCTTGGACGTTGAGTCTTGATCCGCCTCCAGGTGTCGAGTCAGAGCCCTCCGACGACGAGCTCCAGCCCTTTTTCCAGGTCGATGTGCCAAGGCCCTTCCGGTGTTGAGTTTCGACCCTTCTCCAAGTCGTAGAGTTGGGACCCGTTGACGAAGTGTTTCGAACCCCCTCCAGGATGCTGAGTCGCGTTCCCTTGACGGTGAGTTCTAGCCCACCTCGAGGATGTCGAGTTAAAACCCCTAAATGATCCAGGCCCGATAGAAATGAGGTCTCTCGTTTCGGTTTCTCGTGTGGCGGAGTGATGACCTCGACGGGCGGGAGGTTAGTCTTGTTGAGTTGGGATAGTTGCTTACGGTTAGGCTTTGTCGGAAAAATGTATGATGGAGCTCACGCGTGCGTTCTGAATCTGCCTGCACGTGCTGGTATCTGCGCTACTGTCTGCCGTCAGGTACAGTCACTTTCAAGCCTCGTCCTTTGTTGGATACCTTCATAGAAAGGTATTCGCGCTCTTGGGCCCTCTGGACTGGGCTTTGTGACTGCGGTACTCAGAGCACCGGACCTAGTGGGTTAGATCTGGAAACTCGCGGGTGAGCTTCCTCGGCGTTTATGAAGCTCCTAGTTATTCGGAAAATGTAAATTTTGAGAACTACGTGAAAAATCAAGTAATTGGAAAAATAGAATCGCGTTTGTATCGGGGTTCGGACCCTGCCGTAGAGTCGTAATTGTTGATCGGATTGATGGACACCCCCCCCCCCCCTCCCTCCTTGGAACTAATGATTTTGTTTTAGCGCCACAACAGTTCCGGATATTTCCATGTAGAGCTTGTTACGGGAATGAAGACGTTCTTATTCGAAACTGATGAATTCAAGCCGGTATCCAACGACGCCATCGTTCAGATAGGGACTTTGTAAAAATGAATTGTTATTAGGGCTCGATCAGGAATAGTGTAGACGGCGATTACTTCGTGTTAGGGCAAAGATTATTTCGACGCCTCTCCGCATCGGCCTTTCGGCGAACACCCTGTATAGTCTATTCTATGCGTTTTGTTTCTCCTGGCTGCGGCCTTCTCTCACAAATTGCGAAACAACAACGAACTAGCGCGTATACGGGGCGTGCTCAAAACGTTCTCCACATTAAATTAGTACCTTGACTTGAGTAATTGTTTCGCGTACACCATCGGTTCGAATGTTTTTGGAAGGGCGAAATTTGGTTCAACATTTCCGGTTATAGGCACTTTCGATCACGGGAATCTTTCTGAGCGTTGGGGGCAATTCACGGCGAAAACAGGTTTAAAGCCCCCACAAAGGCCAGCCATATCCAATCCCTTCCAAACGGGCAAAAGAGAACCATAGCCCAAAAAGAGCGTTAGCCTTTGAAAAGAGGCTCCACAAAAAGGGGGCCACCGCACACACCGGCCCACAAATCTTAGATTGCATTCGTGTTCGAAGTCACTCTTCTCTTTGCAGTGTTTAGAAGCCGGGCCTAACCCTAACATAACCTTTAACACTAACATAAATGTTGGATCTGATTTAACCACAAAAAGAACTTTGAACCGCGAAAGCCAGTCAGAATTAAATGTCGGTCAAGGTGTAGAGTTAGGTGTTCGTCGGAGGGTTGGGGTGTTGGGACGTCTGAAATAATTAGGGGAAAGTTATCTCTTCGGTAATAGGTTAGATCTTTTAGATAATTTAGCCTGCGATGTGAAGGTAGGTCTAGGTATAGGAGCGAGCCATTATTTAAACATTTTGAATTGTACATAGAAGTCAATAGATTGATGTTATGTTAAAATTTTATACTGTGTCTTATTGTGTTCAAACTCGTAGTCAGACCCATCTCAACAATCTCGAGAGCTCTATAATCGAACAACAAGAAGAGAGGTACAACGGGATGTCGTCCTGATACTAGATGATCATCGGCCAAGCGGTTCCAAAAGCGGGAAAAGTGATTTAATTCAAATAAGTTGAATTAAATGCCAGTATAATGGGTTGCCTACCCATTCAGGGGTACAAGACGATAGCTGGGGTCGTTTCAATACATTAGCGATTTTCTATCTTTAGCCCCCTCGCCCCCACCTACCTGAACTTTAAAATTTCAAATGACATTACCTATTTTGCGATACATCAAACTCAACAGAATTAAATTCTCTTTTTAAAAACATGTTTTTTGAAATTTTCAACTCCTCCCCTATTGAATTGGACATTTGGAGTATTTTAGGAGGGAGAAGAATTTAATTTCCTTCAATTTGATGTACCACAAAGTGGGTAGTATTTTGTTAAATTTTAAAGTTGAGGTGGGGGAGAGCAATGGGGTCAATTTGGGTGGCACTTTTTCCACCAAAAATTCTCTTCTTTGAAGCTATTCCGGATGATGCTGACTAAACTGGAGAGAACAGAGAGGTCCAGAATATTGAAGGGACACTCAGAGAATTTTTAGGGAGAAGGAGGGTAGAGTTAAGGCTGAAGATTGGGCTGAAGATTGCTCGAAGATTGAAGACTGCCCCTTTTTGCTCAAAGAAATATTGACTAGGAATCGGGAGTTACTGCAGGTGGATAGTTTTCAAATGACCACCCGGTATAGGTATACAGGAGGGTGATTCAAAAATGGCGGATTTCCTTTCGGGCACGTTATAGTGGACGTTGACGGAGCATGGGAGAAATAATGAAAAAATTGATCGGCTTCGATTTGAAAGTTATTAACAAAAACAAATCTGTCCAATCTGACCGCATCGCATTAGTACCTACCTGGCACCCAAGGCTGCCTGGCACCTTCAAATCGAAGAGGTTCATTACAATTCATAATTGTATTGTATTCTTACCCTGGAAACACCGCAGAACCTGCCAGACCATACCAGACCTACTTGCCAAATGTATTTTCACAGCACCTTTTTGGCAAAAGACGAATTTTGATATTCAAAAATACGATTCAAAACTCAATTGCAAGAGAAATTTTAATTCGGAAACTACTAACGACATGTGATTCTTCGCAAATAACAATGCTTTGCTTAAAAATCATGCAAACAGAATAAGTTGAACTCTCAACTTCGCCTCTTCATAACTCGAAGGATAAATAAGCCAATTTTTTTTTACTATATGTATTTTTCCAGGTTCCACCAATACATTTTTATTCAGTTATGTTGTGATACACCTGATTGACCTTTTGGGTCCAAAGGCTTATTTTCACGTCTGCCTACTATTTGACGCATGTTCACAAAATTGTATTACAATCGCTCCAAAAACAAGGAAAAAAGCAGAAAAAAGGGGCAAGCCCATTTTTACCGGTCTTCCGGGGAAAAATTGTTTTTTTCCAAGTTGGATGCCTGATTTCTATCGAAGCTATCCTAGTTCTGTCAAGTCCCTGGTGGATACTCTTGCTACAAAACGAATTTGGTCGAAATCTGTTCGGTACTTTTCGAGTTATCAAACGTCAAAGAATTTTCTTTAGCAGCTTTTGACAGAAAGCTTCATCATATCACGCCTCCTTCAAGGTGGTCCGACACTTCTGAATCACCTGTATTTCCTTTTCACACGGATAGTTCCATCTTTTGGCTTTTTTTGCGGATATTTCGAAAATTGTCATTTGGATTCTTAGTCTAGACACCATTTGTGGTAGTTTGACAATCGTTTCGAAGTGATTTGCCCAATTTTGGCAATCCCCTAGGCAGATTTTTTTTCTCATAAAATTCTCCAAAAAATGAGAAGGTAATCGCGAAAAAAAACATTATTCGTTTTTTGGACTTACCGTGTCGTGTGCTAAAACGTCAAGATCAGCCGAAAATATTTTTTCCCCGTGTCGGTTTTTTTGTCTCTCGATTTATTCACAAACCATCAGACTGATTTCAGTCAAATTTAGTAGACGCGTATGGGTCGGCGGGAGAAAGAAGGGAATAAACTTTTCATCGTGATCTGTCAAAGGGAAATGTCACTGTCAAAGAGGAACAGAAGATTTTGATGTGAGAATTTTAATTTTTGACAGCTCATTTTGAAGCCCTTGAGAGACTATTCAAAACATGTGACAGTTATGACATATCTGTCATATTCCTTTTCAGCGACATATAAAAATGGACTTGTACCTCGTTTTTTGCTTTCGTGTCCCTGAATCTATTGAACTACAGCTTTGTGGACATACATCTAATGGTAGCCAGACGTGAAAACGAACTTTTAGCTCCAGACCCTCAGTCAGGTAAACCACAACATAATTTTAAACAAAAATTTGAGTTTTTTCACAGGTTCGAAACTCTTCCACAGATTTTGATGAAACTTGGTGCATAGGTCGTATCCAAGGGGGAACGTTTAGTTGACACCAGACCCTCACGGCCGCCACAATTGAAAAAACAATAACTGTGGAGAATATTCAAAGTGTGAAGACATGAACATTTCACGCCGCGGCGGTGTGCCCGGAATAGTGGAAATTCATGTACACATCTGTAAGATCATAGCTATAGAATACTCTGGAAAAGTGTTAGAAATAATAGTCACACAAAACAAAATTCATTCTTCAGATGTGATGTTTTGAAAATGAACGGTGGATTTTATTATATGAATTCCTTATTTTATTTTTTATGGGAAATGAGGACTCACTTCTCGTTGTTTCAAAACAATTTTTTTTCTATGCTTCTTTGAAATGTTAAAATTATAACAAATATTAATGAAAGGAAGTTTTCGCTGTAACGATAGAATGGAGTACTGGTGCAGTGGCTAGACAAGTGCCAGATTGTCCCCAATAAACTGCATTTAGACCAAGGTCTGAATCCTACTTACGGATTTCCTTTTTTTCTCTTTAATCTGTCTTGAGATTTTTGATTTTTTTTCTTTTTTCCCAAAAAATGTTATTGCTATATCTCCGAGCTATTACTATTGTAATACCTGTTGTTGAATTGACACAAACAAAGTAAATACAAAAATGATATTACATTAGCAGGGCAATTTCACATAGAATATCAAAATCACCTTCAATGACGTTGCAGTAAGAATGCTACTATGAGAGGTCCTGCGACTGGCATGACGACGATTTTTTTTTTTATTAAATATGACCTAGATAGTAGGGTCTTTTTTCTCTGATGGCCATATTTGCTTTCCCTTACTCACCAGTGGGGAAAAGCGATGAAAGGTTCGCAGGGGCCAAGTTGGTTGAAAACCGCTAACAATTGCCGCTAGTGTTCACAGCTTTATTTTGCAGATGAAAAAATTTGAAGAAAATCGGGGGCCGGGGCCACTTTAGAGATGTAGATTGTAATTGTAGAACTCAGTAGTCCAATACAAGTTAAAGTGGAAGTGAGAGCTTCCATCAGACGTGCACCTGAGATGCACCACCAGCAGCTTTTCATAGCAATCGACCGACGCGACGCCCGCTTAGCTTTCTAGCACCAGCAATCTATGTTGTATGCATCCAGCAATACACAATACACAGAACAAATTCAAGGTGTTTTCTCAATAAATGAGTATTTTCCGAAACTATCGCGAAACGTTCAGGTAAATCCAAGTGCATATAATTATGTGCAAACCTGCTCGCATTCTGACTCTCACGGAATACCACACTGCGCCGACATCCGACTCCTTCAGCAGTCGGGAAATGCAAATTTAATTCAACATTCGCACTTACAAACACGAATCCATCTGTGGCAAACCCGTGATTGTCGATTAGCAACGTAACATTGGCCACAGCTCATTGAATTTAATTACAAGCCATCGCCTTCTTGTCTGTTACAAAACAGAGCCGCCTGAAGCTCCAAGCAAAATTATTTTATATAACAATTAATTAGTCGTTTTAATCGTAATAATGTTACTGAAGCAGAGCTGCACCAGAGCGGAAAGGCTCTTTATAAATACAACGTGGCTGCCGTTATTATCCTTTTATACGTTTAATTAAGGACACATATACACACAGCCAACCGGTGATTAGCGTAATGGATCACTTTTACTCCATATCCGAATCAAATCGTGTTTCACTTAGCACAGGTGGTTGCTATTAAATCAAACTTGTTTGACATTTACCTTTGAATGTATTGAAAACGAGAGAGAGATTATTACACATCACAATAATACATTTCGAGTTTTCGCTACAGGGCTAAATTATCAGTAAATATAGACTGGGTAGCTTAGGTCTTGCTACATAACTTTAATAGTTATTCATATTATTTATATCAAATTATACAATTATTATGGTGAAGTTTTCAACTGTCTTCAGCCTAAACAACCACTCTACCAATACTCATGTAGAGGGAAACCAAGTATAACATTTCACAGTTTTTTTTGAGTTTTTCTCGAGAAGCAAGAAAAAAAATTAAATTTTCTGCATAAAAGACAAGAAAGAAGACATCCATAGCTTTCCATTTTTTCTACCATCATTTTTGTAACTTTCTTGCTTCCATCAAAGAGAAGTGGTTTACAGAAGTGATGCATGAGCTGAAATATAAATAGTTTACTTTAAGGAGACCACAACAGAAAAATCGAGTCTATATTTTATTTGACTAAGTTATGGGGAAGGTAGTTTAAGAGTATACGGAACAAATCTAAGTTTTCTATACGAGTCCGATCAGCTCGCCGATCAGACTATGAAACGTTTTGAAAATATTATCGTGACGTCACTTGGGAAGATGTTTTCACCTCCGATTTTCACCTATGACATTCCCATGGTCTTGTTATTGCTGTTGTCATTTTTGACAAACGTCATTGTCTTCAAACAATGAGTAATAATTATGGAGGCTTGAAACCGTCGTCGTCTCATCGGCAACGGAATCAGCAATCAGGTACAGGTATGCCCGTGAGTAGCTATAGGTAGCCTGTGAAAATTTGCCCCTATGACGTCATTGTCGTTCTTAATTATAACCGCAGCGCCCGCCACGAGATAAGTGAATTTGCAAGACCCTATGCAATCGTTTTAGTGTTTTCAGCTCTTTCATCTGGGACCAACTTAAATTTCGTGTTGTGGTTTCCTTTAATTATCTGCCAGGCTGACCCTGGAGAAACATATTTCACTCAACATTTTTTGATGAGGTGTTTTTGACACCTCCAAACGCAAAAATGGAATAACTTCTAATAGGTATCATAATATTATATCACAATTTCGTGCACCAGATCGAACATAAAAATCAAAAATACGAGATAATTTTCAAGATGTACGGGGTGTTTATAAGAGACTGTGATCGCGGCAGGCTTGGGTCAGGCCGAAAAACGAAGTAACAGGCGCAATTGTAGTGATCGAGAGCGGATTCCAAAGACGATGCGATCACAGACATTTATAAACACCCGGTATAAAGAATATACTGTTAAAAAAATGACCGAGGAGGACACAGGTCTAGCGGCGGGGTGTGATTTTGTCGCAAGTGGTCCCGCGACCTGAGCTCGTCGCACCCTGTAAGAACTAGGTATGCTATTCCACTTTCTGTTCCAGGATCATGATCTGTGATCCTGGCCGTAAGAAAGCGGCTAAGGTCAGTGAGCAAACCTGCGACCTGACGGCGACGCATCCCCAGAATGACAATTCGACAACACAGCGTAGTTTAAGTGGAGGTTTCATGCCATACGGACACAATCTTGAAGGTAGCCTCCCTTGTATCAAGATGACATTAAACATCAAAAATCAGGGACACAAACAAAATTCGATTTTTTCATGGCAAGCTGTATGTTTTGTTTTTCACTTTTACTTTTTTACTAATGAAAAATAAATCCATTTTTGAGATCATCAACATTTCATAGCTCAAAATTTCTTCTTTCCAAAATCTGATATAAGATCGGAGGCCACCGTAAAACATGCTATAAAATGCGTTTCCTTAATTGTTTGGCACACTTTGGCTGATTCGAAGAGAAAAAAATTAGTAACTGAAATGTTTCAGGAATATTTAAAAAAAAATCAATTTAGATCAGTCAAACGCTATTCCAGATATTCACGAAGTCACTATTGCAATTTTGGTGTTCCAATTATTATGAGCACCTAGGTACTCATTTTACTTCCGAATTCAGGCAATAATAATAGAAAACACAACATACAATAGTAACCTTCGCTGAGCTGAAGAGTGAGACAAATGATCGTACTCAATGCGAAGGAAAGAAAGGACCGACCGAACCTACTGCGCATTTTCCAAGTCAAATCTTGGTGGACATCTCTTTTCTAGAGTAAGGATTGTTTTCAGGACGTTTTTCCCACAAAAGTGGTCCGTACTTTGTACAGCCGTCGCGTCCGTCTGTTCGTCAGTTCTTACCCCAGCGAAATATTTTTCGGGGAAAGGTAGAGATCTAGTTTTAAGGCTTATTGATTATTTATATCGTACTGAATTTTGAAATGTATTAGTTTGAATAACTAATAAATTTTAAAATAACGTTGAACTGAAACAAATGAAGTAGGTACAAAATGGGCCGTGTGAATAAAAAGTAGCTTTTGCTTTTCATTAGCTTTAGCTAGGAGTTGCTAAAGAGAATTTGCTTAGCAACTCCTAGAAAAATCAAAGTTGAAGCAAAAGCTACTTTTTATTCACACGGCCCATGATTTTGTATTATCAAGGCGATTTCGCATAAAATTGAAAAAATGATCTTCAGTGCCGTTACAGGGAGAATGTTACGATGAGAGGTCTCGTGGTGACAGACATGAAAAGTTTTTTTTTACAGCAGATGACATTGTTCTTGAATACATGATTCGTGAAATATTCAGCGACAACTCAAAATGCATTGAATCTTTACAAGAAAACATTCCAAAACTTGAATATTAATTCCCAATTTGTCCATATTTTTCCAAAAAATGAATTTACAGAAATTTTGCAGCACTAGCAGTGACCCCAATCCTGTAAAGCAAATCTGATAATACTATCAATATTAACCTAATAGATCATCTGGCAAACAGATCTTGTAAACCGGCAAACTCGAGCCCATAGATTTCGAACTGCTGGCTAGCGTCCTGGCTATCCTTCCTCTGATGCTAGAACGGCATCAAGAAAGTTGCCAGGATGGCACCTAATAAAGCGGTAGCTCTCGCGTTAAGAACAAAAACTAACAATTTCGAAAGTATTTCGCAATTGTGGAGATGCCATTATACCAAAGTCAGTGTGAGGCGAATGTAACAGTTAATTAATTGTTTCGCGAAAATGGACACAATCAGGTTTCAAATGGACACCAATCAAAATTCTTGCCCGTACTAAATGCCACTAATGCGACACTAAAATGATTATCACGTGCTCAATAATTGTTCGCGGAAATGGAATGCGACTGAATTTCATCCTCCAAAGTCGTGAACTCTTGGTGGATATGGTCGTACTGGACGCAGCGAGGTTTGTTTGTTTTCATTGTTCTGCTTGTAAGGACTCGCCAGGATTTGAGTAGTTAATCTTGATTTTTTGCGTTGCTACGGCGTTCTTTCTCGAACTATAGGCAGATGACGAACATTAAAAACGCGCTAACGAGCGTCAGATGAGTAATTTGTAAACCCTACAGATAATGTTAATTCTATGCGTGTTGATGAAGACCACCGTCAGCTATGTATATAAGGTTGGACTAAGAAGATATGAGAAAGGAGCTTCGCGGTTTTATTTCTTCTTTCAAATTATACTAAGGACTTGAGTGCTATTAATAAAACATAATTAGGTGGAGACGTTAAATTTGCAATCGTTTTATATCAACATGTACCTTAGTAGGTACCTACCTACCTACCTATCCACCTACCTACCTACCTACACACAGATACTCTTACACACACCATAACATAACATACTAATTTAACGGAATTAAATAAAAGCAGTATGTGATGCTTTTAACACCGCATAACTTTACATAATTTACTGTTTGATTCTCTCTTAGTGATGTGGTTGTTTTACGACCAAGAAGCAATCATCTGTCGTGGTGAAGTTGCCAGAGGAAATTAAACTGTTAATAGATTTACTGTATTGGTATTGGGTAGGCATAGAAGATGTGTATGCTCAAGCTGTTGGCAGCAGTAACAAGAAATTACGCCAATCACAAAGCGAGATTTCTTGCAAAGACGTCTATGGAAAAAGCCCTGAATGGACAATTTCCATGGGATTATGAGAAGACCATCGAAAACACTTTGCGTTCATTTGACTTTTCCAGTGTTTGCACTCTTGTGTATTTATCAAGAGCAACTTCTGTTTGAGGGAAAAATGTTGTTTCTTGCATATTACTTCGATTTTATCTTCGTTCGATATCATGTTACGTTGCTGTCAAACTTCGTTCAACTTCAGCTATTAAAACATGAATATGAATATGAATATTACTTCTTTCCCGAAAGTCTTTTTTTTTCTGTCAACTAAGGCTTCATGTCTTTTTTGTTATTTTGAGAGAATGATAAAATTCCCTTAATGAATGAGGAAGAGTCGGGAGACATCACCCCCTTTCTGTTGCCTAGATACTCTGCTAGAAGGCTACGACATATAGACAGACATTATTGCTGCTAACAGAACTGTCGTAGATGCTTTCCAAGCCAAATAAAAGAACGGATCATGTCTTCTCTACCCCCCTACACTTATACAGTAAAATACTGGCTAAGAGTAGGACTAAATAATACAGCTGAAGAATAAAAAACAGTGTCAAGCTGGAAGTAATACGGACTGTACAAGTGTACACGTATTATCCGTTTCACCCTTATTTGTCACGCATCAAGCTATGATATTGTTTTATTAGGTTTAGCATACTGACAAAATTTCATCAGTTTATTGACAGATTTTGACAATGTCAGGTCAAATCAGTCTTCAAGATGCCATAAATCATCCCGCATCAAACTTTGCGGCATATTTTAGCACGTTAAGCGCCTGCAATCAGAGAGGACCGAAAACATGACGGTAAATGGGACCGCTTTAGTTTTTGGGGGAGAGTGAAAACTTGCGGTTCCTTTACTGTCAGCTTAAGTTTGACTTGGAGTGTAGAAATTCATGTTTTAGTTCTGAATAAATATAGTAATTCACCTGTGCCATTTTTTCTCGTCCTCCTTTGACTATAGACCCCTGGCTCGAATTTTTCTCCACGTCGCGGCGTCATCACGGTATCATTGTGGTGATATTAGTGAGAAGTGGATTTGATAGCTTTGAAAGAATCATCAATGTCAGAGCTACATAACCTTCACTGAGTCAAACCACCTGTGTGTCTCAGGGATATCACCGTAGCTGAAATTTTCCATAACTTGCTGTGTGACAAATAAGGGTGAAACGAATAATAGTGGGGTTAGCACTAGTGTGAAGTCTATGAAAGGATGTTATCATCGAGGACATGAAGCGTCAAGTCATCTTGGACAAGATAGGCAAACGAGGTTTGGAATTCTCGGAGGCTCCTGGGCACGT